>OY982971.1:2329894-4826389 GCA_963890685.1 Plagodis pulveraria
TTAACTTAAAATTTAAACAGAAATATGTTCCTATACAAAAACAAACAGAAATGACTTATCTACTAGCAATATAACTTTACAAACTTACATTCAACAATACTATATTATATACCTACATAAGCACACACACACAATATACATAAAATGTTGACCACTTTTTTGACATAAAAACTCTTTGCTAAGATTTAAAAAGTACCTTTCGTTTTAGACGGAGCATCTTGATGAGCCGTGCGCTTAACCTTATTGAAAAGAAACTCGTGCGTTTTACATTACAATAACGCACAAGTACGTAATGAGATACAATACGATATTGAAATTCGTGAAATAAGAGACCCTTTACGAGCAAATATGGTATAAACAGAAATTAATTCACACCTCTTGTACAATTAGGATTTTTAATCACGGCAGATTTTAAGCCTATATTTTGGCACCATTTGAGAACAGATAGGCAAAAAGTATGAGCGAAAGTACCGGTACTGTAATGTATCAGCCGGATTGTCCACTGGTGAACACACGCTATAATCCTGGCTTGGCAGGCGTCTTATAGGGACCGCGGGTAAGGAAGCAGTTCCTCAGAATACTCTGCTGTCCACCACGGTATTGTCCCTTAATCTCCTCTTACGACATCCACGGGAGTTGATTGAGGCTCACATTCTAGCTCAGTATCCCACGGGCATATGTAACGTATATATATAACGCTACGGACGTCAAGATGTATCAGAGGCAAAAAAAGGAGGACTCAAATTAAAAGGAAGAGAAATTGCCAACTTATATACCGGTGACGAAAACCTTTTTGGTGGTGAATGATATATTCGTCGTGCCCTGGGCTAAATTTACACAATTTTAACAATCCCGCCACTGCTGCTTGGGGTCTTCCTTGTTAAGTATTGTATTTTCGCTTTAAAATATTTTATATCACACGCGTCGCGATGAGGTAAGTACTGCCTTGCCGATTTTTTCTATACTACACTGAGAAAAACTAAAGTCAAAAGCGCCCTAATGACGGCCAATTTATATGGTATGAAGGCAAAAAACCGACCAAACATAAATACGTACAAAAACGACGTACGTTATAGTGATAATCACCGTATATAAACCGCCGTAAAAGTAAGGTATATTTTATGGTCAATACTGCAATTATTATCGTATAACAAGTTCAATTCTGAAAATACCTTACGGAAGGCGTTTTTTGACGGTTGTGTTTATTATAAAACATGGTACATTTTTATTGATTGGTGAAAATCACTACGTAGTTACAATTGAACGATAAAAGGTCAAATTTGATTTAGGGATGATTTATATTAGACCGGGCCGTGTCCGGGCCGGGGCAAGGACGGGGCGGGCCGGAGCGTACGTTAGTAGGCGGGCCCGGACAGGACACGGATCAGGCACTGTCTAATATAAACTGCTTCATACAAAATGCCCCGTCCGGGCCACGTACACGGCACGCCACGGGCACGGCCCGGTCTAATATAAATCTACCCTTAAGCTCCAAAGTAGTTTTTCTCAGTGTAGCTTCTCTGCGCTCGCGAAGAGAGGGCGCGCTCGACCGTCGATGGGCCGCGAAGTGTCTTCCGTAGATTTGGCGGGTGATTTGAAAATATAAAGGTCAAGGTCCCTACAATATTAATGTAACACATTTTCTTTCAGTCACAATACCACACAACCGCCGAGCTGTGATCAACTCCGTCACCTTCGTTATATTGACTGTGTGCATGGGGATGATCGCGGTGCAGGCGTACGCCGGCCAGTTCTTCGCGAAAGCAGCTCCATCAATGTCCCCAGATGGATGCTCAGTGCAGCTGGCGGGAGTCATGATACTGACCAGCATGCTGACCGTTGCTGTAACTGATATGTTCCCGAGAAGAGTACGTTTGTACATTACGGCTATTATTTTCACATAAAAGAATGGTATTATATTTATCTATAATTAATAAGCTCAAAAGCATATCAGCATATTTTTAAATTGACTATACGATAACTCTTTATTGTATACCAATAACATAATAGATAAAGGCATAAAAGTGCGTTTCACTTAAAAATAATATCAGCTATTACCAGGGGTGGCCAAACTTTTGAACCATACGGTCTACATTATAATTTAAAATAACTTCACCGGCAACCGTCAGCAATGGATAAAAATGGAAAAACTGATTTTTTATAATTCTATACAATATTAGGTAACCAAGTTAATTACAATGTTTTCATAGCAATAAAATATGTGCCTACTTCACTTATAATTTTTATAATTTACTTTTGAACATATTGAACAACAATATCCTTGGCTAGATTATTGGCACTGCCCATTTTCTATACAAGCTTATCATGCTGCACAGTGTATGAACTAACTGCAATGCGCAAGCAGGAAGTCAAATGGTCGTCTGACGATGATTCGTTTAGGTATATCACATTCATAGTTGAAAATATTCAGTCTCACCGATCTTAATTTCCGAAAACTTAACTACTTAACACTATTATTAAGATATTTTATTATTAAGTACGGTATTTTTTAGATCTAGGATCTAAAAATACCATTATTAGGAGGCATGGCATTTTAATATTTGATGTATCAGTGCCATGTCTGTATTTTCAAATCTTGCTTTTACTCACCCATGAGCTATAACAATGACAACACAATCAGCGGTCTTATCCCTAATAGAATCTCTTACAGACAACCTTTGAATGGACAGGATAAACACGAAAGAATACGCGATGGTACGAACAAGAAAAACAAATATAAACATTTAGATAATTACACTAGATATTAATACATATACTACATAAACCACGCAACATAGACATCATACATGATAAAATACATAAACCAATATTGCTATATGTAATATAATACATATATAACAATTAAACATACTAAGATCACTATCATAAAGCAGTAGTTGGAAGATAAGCTGGACAAGTAAAATCTTTTTATCATTTATAACTCATAATTTTCTTTCGTTTTAGACTCTCATGATACTAACTTGCGCAGTAGCCACTGTATGCTTAGCTACCCTTGGAGCAACGCTGCGTTGGCCCGTGGCACCGTCGTGGGTGGCGCCCTTGCTGATAATGATCTACTGCGTTACTTTCGCCCTGGGGGTGATGAATATAGTCTTCGTACAGCTTTCAGAGTCTTATGGGCCACAGGTAAAAGAAATCATCGTCAAACTCAAGCTTTATTACAAAACTAACGTGGTTTTCACTCATTTTAGTAAATAATACGGGATAACTCACGTTTCAACCACATTCGGTGGTCTCTTTCAAGGAAAGCTCGGGACGCCCGCGTTATTGACGTCTCGTTTAGCACTGTCCCGAGCTCTCCTTGAAAAAGACCACCGAATGTGTTTTTTTTTATGTTATTGTGAAGGAACAAGCGCGAGGCCCACCCGATGTTAAGCGGTATCCTCTGCCTATAACAGATACATTTCATCACAAGTGACGAACTGCACTGCGTCCATCACCTTGAGACATACCTGTTAAGTCTCATTTTGCCTGTTATTTCACTGGCTCTCAAGGACTGCTGCCGGAACATACCGTTACGTGCTTGGCGACAGATTTTCTACTTGAGGGTGGTCGCTAGCCAGGCATTCGCAAAATGCCCTTCCACCATGCGGTGAAGCTCAAGCTCTGGGCGGGATTCATACCATGGACCTGCTGCGCGGCAGTCCATAGCCAATGCCACTAAGCCATCACTGCTTCAAAAACTATAGTAGTTGAAACTATAGTCGGAGCTATATCTGACTTATTCACGTAAGTTATCCCCGTATTATTTAGTAAAACTCAAGCTTGTTCAACATGAATTATATTGATAAATCCATCGCAAACTTAAATTTGATTATGCACTCAATTTCTCATATCAATTCACAAGTCGACAAGTTGATATAGCCGAGCGATGATAGCCGAGCGGTAATAGCCTGCCGTGCCGCAGATCCACGGTTCGATCCCCACCGCCAGCTCGAGCTTCACCAGATGGTGGAAGGGAATTTTACGAAAGCTCGCCTAGCTACCACCCAAAGTAGAAAATCTGTCTCCAAGCAACTAATAGTGTGTTGTGGTAGCAGTACTTGGGAGCCAGTAAAATTACAGGCACATGAGACTTAACAACTGGATGCCTGAGGGTGATGGGCGCAGTGCAATTCTTCACTGGTCGCGAAAGGCATCTCTTATATGCATAGGTTACTGCTTAACATCAGGTTGGCCTCATGCAGGTACAGTCACAATCCTATAAATATGCTATAAAAAGATATAGTTATCAAAAGGAAACGTTTATACTTATATATAAAGATGTATATAAAAATCTAGCTGACGTGAGATGAAAAATAAACACAAGATTTTATGGTTCCAAGAATAAGATATGATCCTTATATGAGTTTTTCGTGCAGTGTTGCATAGTCATGCAAGACTTTACGTGATATTAGCTCTTTTTTGTGCTTCAATAGCTAAAGCAACGCCAGATTTATATTATATTACTATTGACCAAACGCCACACTACAGCGATGCTTCTGCGATCGAACTGCTGTTATTGTCAAATTCGGTAATCTGCTAATTCTAGCTCCTAATCGCAGTTGTATAGCAATCGCGCCGCTATCGTATGGCTGTGCTATAGCTTGCAAATATTGCGACTGCTATAATAATGTAAACTTCTATCAATCAAGCATCAGTCAAAACATTATAATACAGTGGTTTTCTAGCAAGCAATACATTCTATAAAATATTTAAATCATTTAGCTATTTTTCTATCTAAAATCCTCCAAAATATTGTATGCCACTGTAGCAACGCAATCGCAACAAAATAGCTTACAGAATAGCAAATATGTCAAAAACTATTGATAGCAAGCCACTGACTTGCGATCGAACCTAAATAGCGGGCAGACTACGGATACTGTCAAAATCTTCAATTTTCATGCATTTAAGTTGGGTTAACGCCGTTCAATAGCTAAGAGAATCGGACCCCAGAGCTTTATAAAAAGCAGTTTTACAAACTCAATAAGGCAAACACATATGTGTTCATCACGCCTTCTCACCGCAATGGATTAGAAAAAATTAATTGTGTCCGACAGTTTGAAGTTGAAGAAGAATGTTGAATCTTGAGGAAGTTACTGTCAACTTCGACAAATTGGTTGTGTGTATGTCTCATGAAATGTCTCTTGAAATAATTCTGAATATATACCAATTTTTAGAGCATATTTAGTGCAATTATGAATACCAACGCTAAGTTTAGGTGCGAAATAAATTTCGATGCTACGTGTTAGTTGGTACTCCTGCTGCACATTCCGTGTATGCAAAACGGTTGAAGATGTATATACGAAGCGCTCGTAGCGAAGTTTACTTAGCTGTTCTCAACCAATCAGCAAAGTTAAGCAACGTCGCCCGCGGTCATGAGTTGGATGGGTGACCGCTAGTGAGCGTTTCCGTGCTTCGGAGGGCACGATAAGCCGTCGGTGCCGGTTGTTGTCTTAGGATGGCAGTCGTTATAGCATGGTGGTAGGGCATTTTGCGAATGACCGCTGGCTAGCTACCACCCTCAAGTAGAAAATCTGTCGCCAAGCACCTAACGGTGTGTTCGGGAAGTGTCCTTGAGAGCCAGTACTTCTAGGTTAGCCTGAACAACATCTTCGACCAGATCATCACTTACTATCGGGTGAGATAGTGGTCAAAGGCATAAAAAAAAGTAAAAAAAATATATATACTTAAGCCAAGAATTTAGAGCATAATTTGACAGATTGAGTACGAAGCACGAAATCAGCCATGTGGAGCTCTCTACAAGTAGCTTTTAAATTAGAAATCTATAAACAGGAGCAGTAGATGCTTGTCTTCCAAATCATTAAAATAAAAACTTATCCTAGCTGCATAAAATTTCGATTTAAGACAAGGTATTTAACTTATGTAAATAAAAGGCTAATAAATAAAATCCTTTTGTTTGCGAAGTGATAAAAATAATTATACATGTTACGAAACATATTCTGATATGAAAGAGTCGGCAGTAACGCTATAAAATACGAGTTTAATGCCTCTGATATTATTCATGATTGTAGGCGTAATAATTTTATCATGTCTAGCGGTAATATTTGGTTGTAACGAAACGTAAAGTTAGCGCGTTTGTTACGATCACGTGGTTTCCGGCAACACTATTCGCATAGAGCAATATTACTTGCTCAGTGCATAGACAATAACAGACTACAAACAGAGACAAATAACCAAGACTATGGCTACAAACATAGAGTATAGGCTTATTTAATGAAAACATATGAAAAAAATTGCCCATTTCCCAGTAGTCGTACCAAATAGTATTTCTTGTAAATACTTTAATGCGTACGGCTTATTTTTTTTAAATATAATTTAAATACTTCTTTATCGAACTTACTATATTAGCCAGAAATCATCAAGAACCAACTTCTTTTTTTATAGTGCATCTACTTTTTTATAGATCTCTTCAGCAAAAGTGCGTATATATTTGTCTGCGATCATTTACCATTGTACTTCTTTTGCGAAAGCCCGCCTGGCTAGCTTCCACCCTCAAGTAGAAAATCTGTCGCCTAGCAACTAACGGTGTGTTCCGGCAGCTTCCTTGAGAGCCAGTTATTCTAGGTTAGCCTGAACAACATCTTCAACCACATCATCACTTATTCAGATTAGATAGTGGTATAAGGCTAACCGATCCTATCAGATATATAAAAAAACTGGATAAAAAAAAACTTTTGTTTTTTTTTTTTTTTACTGGCGGTATGCCTTTATTAAACAAATACTACAAACTATAAACAACAGTACAGCTACTACAATACTACAGCTACTACAGTAAAAGCATTTGGACTCATAGGGAGTCCAAATGCTCTAACCCACTATCAGTTGGCAGCGTGCCCAGCATGCTGGCAGCATTGCCCCGTTGAATTGCAATGCTTATTCTTTGAGCCAAATAGGTGCCAGCATTTTGATCACGCGTCGCATCGACCAAGCGCTCTGATAGATTTTGGAAAATACGATGAGCTCCCGGTCCCCACGGACCCAACGTCTCTACACCAAACGGCTCAAATATGTAACCCATACCCAGGTTAGCATATTTGCGCCGCTTGAGTTGCTCCGCCGAAGTAGCCGCGGCGCCAGCCCTCACGTGGGTTTCAGAAAGGTGTGACGGCGCTAAAGTGTCTACGCACAAAAAAAAAAACCCATTTACCTACGATAATATCGATGAACACACATAAAAAAGAAACAGAGACCAACATTGAACCTCCTCTATTTTGAATTCGAATAAAAACTATTTAGTTGCTTTATTTTCTTTAGGTACACAGCGTGGCAACAGCCATAACACTTGCCTCAATGTTCGCAGCCAACTTCTTGGTCCTTTACCTCTTCGAGCCATCTGTCGAGTCCTTCGGAATTGACGGGACATTCTTCCTTTTCGCCATCATCAGCGCCGTCACAACTGTGATGGCGATATTATTTTTAAAGGAAACCAGAAGAGTGCCGTTGGAGGACGTACAAAGAATGCACGCGGATGGATTTTTGTATAAAAGGATTAGTAGTTTTGTTAAATGATGTCATAATATATGATTTTATGAGATTATATCTGTGATGCAATTTCTAGCAGTCGTTCATTAATTCATTCCTTGGTTTTTACGGTTCCCTATCCTAAAGGGAAAACGGAGCCTTTAAGGTTGAACTGGCCGTACAGTTCTCCACACAAACGCCGTAGAGTGAACACTCCCTTATTTTAGGTTTAGAATTGAGCATAATATCGATTGAACTCGTCATTATCTAGGTTTGTATCGTAACGAAATTTTAAAAAGATAATGTTGAAAGTTATGAGCCTTGGTAACTTCATATGACAATGTTTCGAGGCTCATAACTCTCAACCTAATTATCTTTTTAAAATGTCGTTACAATACAAACCTAGATAATGACAAGTTCAATCGATATCATGCTTTGTTTTGGACCTAAAGTCCTAGACCCATAAGGGAGTGATCACCCTACGACGTTTGTATGGAGAACTGACCGGCCAGTTCACCCTTAAGTGAGACTTCACTGTCTGACTGTATGAGCCTCTGTCCGTCCGGATCTCGTAGGTAAACGGTTTTCTTTATTGCTGGTAGGTAAGCCTTTGACCACAATCTCACCTGAAAGTGAAGATGTGGTCGAAGGTGTTAACAGGCTTAACTTAGAATTACTGGCTCTCAAGGATAGCTGCCGGAACACTCCGTTAGGTGCTTCAGACAGGTACTTCAGCAACAGATTTTCTACTCGAGGGTGTTCGCTAGCCAGGCGGGCATTCACAAAATGCCCTTCCATCATGCGGTGAAGCTCAAGCTCGCGCGGTGGGTATCGAACCATGGACTTGCTGCGCGACAGTTAATAGCCAATGCTTCTGAGCCATCACTGCTTCAATTAGCTATAATATAAACCTGGATTATTATTGCACAGCATTTTTGTGTGTTTATCATTGCACAGGAAATTATATTTTAGTGTTCTTAATAGGTAAAATCATACATAAGAAGGTAGCCGAAAAAAAAAATGCATTCAGAAGAGTGACCATAAATTATTTAATGCCACAATATAAAATAAGTGGTCAAGCGCGTGTCGGGCCACGCGTAATGTAGGGTTCCGTAGTAGCCCGTTATAATAATATAGAATAGTTCTGTTGTTCTTTTTCTTTTTATCTCTCTACCTATAACTTTCTAAGCAATTTGTTCTTTTGTTTATAAATTGTGATTGCTTGCACGTGTAGACTGTTGTTGACCGTGACTATTTAGTTGGAATATACGTTTTTTAGTTCCTCACAAACTTTTTTCTTCTCTCCATTTAACAACACCTCTCTATAACGCCATAAAATGCACAGTCCCTTGAGTTTACACGATATATACATATACATCTATATATAGTGTAAACTATATAACGACACTGAAGGATTGTGCATATATATATATATATATATACATATATTATATATTCAAGAACCAACAAACAGAGTCACAATATTTTCCTAGTGAAAAAATATTCTTATTTATAATAATAATTATGAGACGGCAAGGATGAGGTCTAAAAAGTACCTTATACTCGTACCGAAGCTAATCGATCAACTCTGTACAGTCATATCTGTTATGACTTATGATATAGGTCATACAGAAGCATTATATCTAATTGTTGCCTTCTAGAGTTTAATTGCAATAATTTATATTTATTTAGCAGCTCTTCATAATGGTTTAATATTATGCAATAAATACGTTAATTCGTTATTGAAGTTACTAGATGACCTTATGACAAAATTAAATATTTTTAAACCACGTGTTATTATTGTATTTTGAATATTTACAAGAACGACTAATTTACTATCTAATATTATTACTTAATCCGTTATGACTTGAACTTCATCAAAGTTAGAATCCCATAACACATATGTAAAATTACACATTACAAATCACATACCTTTCACGTGCACGTATACTCAAACATACAGAAACACGCACCGACACATACACCTTTCAAATTCCTTACAAACATTCACTCTCAAACTCGTACACCAATACTACACCACAGAATAATGACTACACGTAAATATTAATTATTAAAAATATACAAAATGACGTTAATTTCGAATAAAAACATTTCGTTAAATATTTTTCCTATATGTATATATGTTTCAATGTATTGGTTCAATTTTGAATTGTTACTAAATAGTATATATAAAAGAAAATATATAGATGTGTTACAGATATTCTAAAGCCAGGAAGAACCTGGCTCTTGAGATACAGGCCACCAGCCTAGTTTTAGAGTCATAGACTCATCATAAATGTATCACAGTAAGGAAGAATAAAATTAATTTGTATTAAATTATTTGTTTTTCGTCTTAGGAGTAAAATTATATTTAATAAAATACACTAAAAATCTGCCCAGATCCTTTTGGAATTTTAAGTGGTCTTAATAAGTATTTATAGAATGATACATTTTCAGGTCATCGGCAAGTAATAGCAATTTAAAAAACTTAAAATATTTTTTAGTAAACACACTGTTTGTTTGTTTGTTATTGTCTACGTCTTAAATATTTCAGTAAAGCTTCGATAAGGCGGGCAAAATTGAGATTGGGCGATAGTTTGCTACAACTTTTAATAATCCTTAGGTTGAATATATGCTGGACTGGAAAACAAATGGTGTCAGCGGTGTATTTAAGAACTTATGGTGAAACATTATTAAATTCAGCGCCCTTAGTTGGATCGAGCCTATGTAGTTCCGATTTGATAAACATTTGATTATAGTAAAACAAACATCACTGATAGTTAAATCTGGCTTGTGGTTCACGTGCATCATCTTCAGAAATATAAAATGTATTATCTGCATTATAACAGTCGGTAACAGTTGAGGGTTCAAATACTGATTGGAAGTGATTCGAGAGAATGTTACTAATATCTAATGGGTCACTTGCTGTTTTTGGAGCCCCCATCTTTGTAACAGTCTTGTCTGCCCTACCCCTACAGTGTTTTTTATAAGCCGGAGACGCGGAGAGGGAGAGGATTAATTATTTTCATGAAGAAGAAGCTTATTTTGGGAAATTTCGTTAGTATTTAAAAAAACTATAGGTTTCTGTAACCCCCCCTCCCATCAATGGGGAATATTCCGCCCTCACTCCCCCTCCCCATTGCACAAAATATATAAATATACCATATCTAAAGTCCTTCCAATGTATGTAGATACACATATTTTTTTAATATTATTATTATTAAAAATTAATAGTTTCCGTAATCCCCAACCCCCCGGGGGGATGCTACCCCTCTCCCCCCTCCACCCCTTCCTATAGTACATAAGTATGTATATCGATTCTAAAGTCCTTCCACTACTTCATCTTAGTAACTTTAAAGGATTTATTCTAAGAATTTTGTATTTGGTACAAAATTATCTAACACCCAAGTTCAACGACTATTACCGCTTAAGTAATAAAGTTATCTTAATCGCTATAATTTTCCTTGAAAGTTCATGAACTGCACTATCATCATGAGTTTTTTCAGATTTTTCAAGCCAGCAGTTTAGGTTTTAGAGGGGGGGGGGGGGACGCCCTACTGGAACAAAAATTTGCACTTTAAAGTTGAATATTTCGTAAATGTAGCATTAAATCGTAAAATAGTATTTGCAACCTCTAAATCATTTTAAAATACCTATTCAATGATACCCCATTCGATGGGATAGACGACGAAAAAAAAATTCATAACCACATCACTTGTATGGGAGCTACCCTATAATAATTTTTTTTTCAAAATTTTATTTTACTACTTGTTCGGCGTAGTAAGTTTACATACCCGTACAAAATTTCAGCTTTCTAGTACAAACGGTCTCTTAGCAAAACCTCGGACAGACGGACAGACAGACGGACATGACGAAACTATAAGGGTTCCTTGTAGGTACTACGGAACCCTAAAAAAAGTGTGGAGACTTCAAAACTAGTTAAACATCTTAATTTTCGGGTACCTATATTATGTGTTTTCTATTTTGCCAACAAATACTCAAAACAATAAAACAATATTTTTTATTTATTTACGCTAAAAGAACGAAAACTAACTCGCACTTGACCAGTTTTATTTCTTCAGAGCTTAATTTTGACTTATTTCATGAAGTATTAATTTATAAAAGTTTTACTCATATAATTATTGTGATCAAGTGTTATGAGTATAAACATTTTTTCTTTTATTTGGAGAACTTGTGACATTTGCTTTTCCGACTGTCAGCCCACTCAGGTAAAGTCCACGTAAACGGGCCTCACTTTCGCAGGGAAGCAGGAGGAAGCTTTGCTCTCGTCGCCGAGCCAGCTGTGCGTCGTCTGCTACCTCTACCAGAACATCAATAAGCGAGTACACAACTGTACAGAACAGAGAATAAGACAACAGCGCAATTTCATATGCAATGGCGCTGCCAAAGGCATTAGCTTTTGTACCATGCGGGGCCCAACCAGCTGAAGACAAATTTCCCTCAACAACTCACCCAAAATCTAGAGACCTGAACAAAAACCAGCAGAGTGGTAGCCGGAAAAGACAGATCATTCGTTCAGTCATTAAATGGGGGCTTTACCTAATGGGGGATCTATGAGCTTGTCCAATTAGAGCTCTTGAAGAATACAAGGAGAAGTCCAAAAGAACATTCAAATGATAGAAGAGGAGAAGGAGCAACCACTCCTTGTACACCTCCACAGAAAATGACTGAGCTACCTCAATAAAACTACCGCTGTCACTGGTGTGAATTGGACTTTAAGGATTACGGTACTTACTATACGTACTTGTTTATAAACTAACCGTATCGTACAATTATCCGGTGACATATATAAATATTACTGTACTGTACCAGCCGGATTGTCCACTGCTGAACACAGCCTCCCCTATTATGGAGGGGGGAGGGGGTTGCCATAACTCCCGCGCTTGGCAGGCGTGTTGGGGAACCAAGTGTGAGATATCAGTTTCTCAGAAGGCGCTGCTGCCCACCGTCTGGTGTGTTACCCCCAGTCGTCTCTTACGACACCCATGGGTAGAGGGGGGGTTACATTCTAGCCCGGCACCCCACAGTCCTATATAGGCTTTTACAGGATTGTTAAGGTTCTATTACGAGAAACGCTGCCACCTGCAACTTCCGAACGCCTCGGCTGCTGCAAGTGCAGTTGCGGTCCCACAGCGCAGGCGTGCAGAATACAAACTCTGCTGCTGCAGCCGACGGCATGCAGGCGCGGCACTTGCAGCCTAATGTTGCAGTCGGCAGCTTCTCGGAATCTAACCAAGTTGCACAGAAGTCATCACAGAGTAGATCCTCGCTGCAGGGAGTAAATGTAATAAAGTTATCACACGTTTCAAGCTACGTAGTATATAATAATATAAAAAACTTGAGAGGTGTCAAGGGACACCCGGATGGGACGAAGTTCCTTTCGATTAATTAGTGAAGAAGTTGTAATCATTTTTTTTATTAATAACTACCAGCGCGCCCCGGCTTCGCACGGGTAAAAAAATAAATATTATTATACACACACACGAAAATAATATATATTTGAATATGATTATTTTAATGAACTTTTATTTATATTTTTTTTTGTTCTTATGTTTTTTTTATCCCGCAAAATCGTTAAGAGGTTGCGCAGATGGATAATAACTATCCTATGTCCTTCGTGCCTCATCTCATCCTAATCGGTTCAGTAGTTTCAAAGCCTATCCAATGCAAACAAACAAACAAAACGACTTACAACCACACCAAAAAGTTTTCGTCTTAATTTTTTCCTTCTAGCCTCCTTACGCAACGCGCGATAAGGAACTACGTTCCAATACTTATCTATATATGTATTCCTAACGACCACATTTCGTTATTCAAACTGTTATCTGAATCCTGAGTTTCTGTTTAAATTTAAATAAACATAATTTGAACATAGCATTAAAAGTTAAGTCCCTACTGATATAATGTGGTAGCATTAAACTCTGTGTAGTTCTGAATGTGAAACGTTTCTAGATATTATAAATGAAATAGTTCATTTGGTGTCAAGATTAATTTCCCTGAAGAAAAGTAGAGTGTTCAAGTATTTCAAAATGAAAGGCAAAGTTATTCAATTTGTTAGCGCAATTATACGTACGTATTTTAATGTGTACATTATCTGTGTTTTACATTTTTATTACATAAATATTGTGTGGCGTAAATACTAGCAAAATTTATCGGGCGATGATTACCTTATTTTTTTTTTTCTTATGCTCACTAGGTTAGCCATTGACCACTATTTCACCTAATATTAAGTGATGATGTGGTCGAAGATGTTGTACAGGCAATCCTAGAAGTACCAGACAGCTGCCGGAACACACCGTTAGGTGCTTGACTTGTGCTTTGAATATATATTAACCCCAACATTCACTTTACAAAATTAGATTGGGTATCTGATATGGCCTTGGAAAGTCACTTTGAAAGCTGCGGTATAATAATACCTGAACTAAATTTTATTATCATATGCATATATCGAGCACCCAAAAGCAACTTTTCACTTTTTATTAACACCCTTGAAACCTTATTAATTAAATTAATGCGGAAAAGATATAACACAAAAAAAATATTTTTACTTGGTGATTTTAATATAAATATTTTAGACAAAAATAGGCGGTCTGAAGAATTTCTAACCACTTTAAAATCTTTTAAACTGCATCCTACCTTTACTGATCCCACAAGATATACTTCACATAGTCAAACCTGTTTAGATAATATTTTAACGAACGTAAAACAATATAAAGCAGAAATATTAAATGTTGGTATATCTGATCATACTGCTCTAAAACTACAAATTCAAACAAGTATAAGCTTTAATGAAAAATACTGGTATGTTGTCAAAAGGAGAGTTGACAGATACTTAGATATATTTTTAAAATATCTGTATCAAATTAGTTTTTCAGAAGTGTATGATAAAAATAACATAAACGAGGCTTTTAATAAATTTATGGAGATACTTACTTTAATATTTGAATTATGTGTTCCCAAAGAATAAATTAAAATTAGTCACTTTAAAAAACCAAATTGGAAAACCAAAGGTATTATATTATGCAGTAAAAAGAAGAGACAAATGTATCTTAATTCCATTATGAATAACAATGAGAAATATATATATACTTACAAAAGATACTCCAAACGATTAAAAAAAATAATAAATCTGTCAAGAAAGATAGCAAACATAAGATATATAAATAAAAGCACAAACAAAACAAAAGCAACTTGGGGACTTATAAAACAATACACAACTTCAACAAATACAATACGAACGACCGTAAATTGTTTAAAAGTAAACAATGAAGAAATAGTGGATCCTACTCGCATAACAAATTTATTGTTAAATCATTTCACAAATTCAAATAGTCAGCAATGCGTAAATAATGCCAACAAGAATATCAATCAGCAACATCATAAATCAATTTTTTTAACTCCTGTTGACCACTCTGAAATTATAAAGATTGTTCATAGCTTACATAATAAAAAGACTACTGGCCATGATATGATATCAACGCAAGTAATTAAACAATGCCTACATATTATCCTTGACCCCCTTATTTATTTAATAAATCTGTCACTATCGACCGCTTGCTTTCCGGAACATCTCAAAATAGCTCTAATCAAGCCAATTTATAAAAAAGGCCCTAAATGTGATATAAATAACTACAGACCAATAGCGCTTCTGTCCTGCTTTTCAAAAATCTTTGAAAAAGTTATCTACAATAGACTCTCATCATTTTTTAGCTCAAACAATACAATCAACATTAATCAATACGGCTTTCAAAAGCAAAAAAATACTTCCTCCGCTATTTTTAAAATGCTTAGGCGAATAAGTGAGGATATAAATTTAAAAACACCCGGCGTTGCAGTTTTCATTGATTTATCAAAGGCTTTTGATTGCGTAGTACATAGTATACTATTAAGTAAGCTCGAACATGTTGGAATTAGAGGAGAGGCCTTTAAACTCATCGAATCATATCTACAAAATAGACATCAAGCTGTAATCTTGGATGTTTATAATAAATCTACAAAAACTATCCAACAAGTACTTTCAAAATCTGAAGTTATGTCTATAGGTGTGCCTCAAGGTAGTATTCTTGGGCCATTATTATTCCTCATATATATAAACGAACTACCTCAAATAACTGACCATTTATGTATAATGTTTGCCGATGATGCCACTATATATATCCCAAAAAACAATAAAAATAGACAAGAATTCGAAATGGAAATTAATAAAACATTAAATAACATAGGTACTTGGTTACGGAACATAAATCTTAAACTTAACGTAGAGAAAACTAAAGCTATTCAATTTAGAAATTATAAACAACACCCATTACAACTGGACATTTTCTATAATGGCAGTAAAGTTAACATTGTAGAAGAAGCTAACTTTCTGGGTGTTAGTATAGATAATCATTTAAACTGGAAATCACACATTAAGAAAGTAAATAATAAACTATCACAGTACTGTTACGTGTTATCGATACTTAGCAACATTTCATCTAAAAAAATAGCAATGAACGCCTATTACGGTTATGTTTATCCTCAATTAAGTTATGGAGTAATATTCTGGGGAAATTCAGTCGAAATTGAATCATCATTTATTTTACAAAAGAGATGTTTAAGAATTATTTTTAGACTTGAACATACGGACAGTTTACGTGAGGTTTTTAAAAATAATGATATCCTCACTATTACCTGTATTTATATATATGAAATCTGTATGTTTGTTAAGCGTAATGAAAATAATTTCTTTGAGACTAAGTCAAGCCGTTCCGATATATTAAGATCCAAACATAAACATAATATATGTATGCCACAAATTAATAATAGCATGTTTCGCAATAGCCCATATGTAATGGCTCTATATGTTTATAATAAACTACCTACTGAAATAAAAATATTAAAAAACAACACATTTAAGTATAAATTAAAAGCATGGCTTATATCAAAGGTGTATTATAATATGAAAGAATATTTCAACGATTACTCCCGGTGCAACTGTAAATCGTGCAATTCTAGTTAAGTAATTAATACATTTATCTATATTGTTATTTTATTGCACACTAGATTTTTATCTCCTAGTTAAGTTTAACTAAATGTAGTAGTGATACTATAAATTATTGAACGCTCGCAATGGGCAGACTGTTGATACTAAATTATGACATAACCATCTCTATGTACCTACACAGTTATTCAATAAAAAATTCTGATTTCTGATTTCTGATTTCTTGACGACAGATTTTCTACTTCAAGGTAGTTAGCCAGGCGGGCATTCGCAAAATACCCTACCACCATGCTATAACGACTGCCATCCTAAGACAACAACCGGGACCGACAGCTTAACGTGCCCTCCGAAGCACGGAAACGCTCAGTAGTAATGTCACTAGCGGTCACCCATTCAACTCATGACCGCGGGCGACGTTGCTTAACTTTGCTGATCGGTTGAGAACAGCTAAGTAAACTTCACTACTAACGCTTCGAAATTATAATATATTCTACAAACTAGCAACTCGATGATGAAGTACAAAACAAACAAACTAATGTTGATATAAGGGACAAGAAAAGTTACATTTTCCATTTACGTTACTAGTTTTGTGTTATTAAGGTTAAACTGGTCGGTCAGTTCTCCATACAAACGCTGTAGGATGATCACTCCCTTATTTGAGATTTTAGGTCCAGAACTAGGCTTAATATCGATTGAACTCGTCATTATCTAGGTTTGTATCGTAACGAAATTTTTAAAAGATAATTAAGTTTAAAGTTATGAGCCTTGAAAACTTCATATGACAATGTTTCGAGGCTCATAACTTTCAACTAAATTATCTTTTTAAAATGTTACGATACAAACTTACAAACCTAGATAATGACGAGTTCAATCGATATCATGCTTTGTTTTGGATCTAAATCCTCAAATAAGGGACTGAGTACCCTACAGCGTTTTGTATGGAGAACTGACCGGCCAGTTCACCCTTAAGCTTACTTTCGGATTTTTCCTAAAATGTTTGCGATTTCATCAACGCTGCCTCTTTTTCACTCCTACACAGTCCGATAGTGACAAAATTTCAGCATTTCAAATAGTCTTAAGTGATCAAAATACTGCAGCCAAACTGAATTGAAGCAAGGCTAACTGTTTATTTATAAAAAAAATACCTTTAAACTTGTTTACGTTGCCGGAACCCCATAACTTTAACATTGTAATTTTTTCACTAAGGCCTGTTAATTAATAACCGGGATTTGAATCCTCGGCCACCCACCCCTAAGGCCGGGACATACTCTGCCATCACCACGCTCAATTATTGAGCTGTTGTGGTGATTGAGTCAATGAGTTAAGGTAAACTCCGCCACGACCGCTTGACGATAGAACTCGAAGCAGTGATGGCTCAGTGGCATTGGCTAAGGACTGCCACGCAGCAGGTCCATGGTTTGAATCCCGCCGCGGGGTTATTTTGCGACCACCCTCAAGTAGAAAATCTGTCGCCAAGCACCTAACGGTGTGTTCCGGCAGCTGTCCTTGAGAGACAGTAATTCTAGGTTTAGCCTGTTAACACCTTCGACCACATCATCACTTCCCAACACCACCAGCAATAAAAAAAAAGAAAAAACTTACGCTTACATATTTTAATAAAACACATTTAAATGTTATATTTTTATTTTTAGTGACTATACCTGGCAATATGGCAGGTTTCGCAGTCGTATGGCCGTCATATGCCCTCGCAATGTTAAAAAGTGATGACTCGCCAATTGGTTATAAAATCACCCAATATGAAGAGAACTGGATTAGTTCTGTACCTATGATGGGTGCTGTAATATCTACGCTATTAGCCGGACTAGTGGCAGAAGCGGTGGGTAGGAAAAAGTCACTATTGTTAAGTGGACTTTGTTATGTGGTAAGTTTACCTACTGCATCTTTGACTCTCGGTACGAAATAACAATGCTTCATTTACAAAATTACAACCAGAGGTAAAATTATAGTCATTTGCGGGATTCGAACCCACGCCACGGCATAAAGCACAATGGTTGAGATCGAAAGGACAAATTAGTTTTTAGTTATACGTCATACGTCTTAGCGTTTAGAGCATATCCCGGCTATAAGGGTGGATGGCGTGGGTTTGAATCCATTACATAACTATATTTTTTCTTTTTCCTCCCGTTGTCATTTTGTAATAATAGCGCGGAGTATGCGTCAAAAATAAAAATAATAAAATACTTTTCAACACCCTTGCTCGTAAAGTGAGCTTTATTATATCGTTCTTAAAGCCATAAACCGAACTATAACACCCTCGGGCATAATAATATTATACACTAGTGCGTAATAGAATTATCCCTACAAAGTTAAGTTGGTACCTAACTGCAAATTATATGCGAGTAAACAGAGCATTTTCAATTTAACCAGGTAATATAGATTTGTAACATCAAAGAGGTTTATATGTAATCAACTACCATACATTTGCCGCGCGCAAAAAATAAAACGCGCGCTATTTTCCATAATTTTCGTATGTTGTTTGTATCGCATTTATGCAATATAATTTTTTTTCCTCGCCAGGGTATTGAAAAAGTGCGTATTAAACTCGTGACCAACTTCAGCTCATTATACACTCGGCTGATTTACGCCCTCGCCTACGGCTCGGGCTGCAACACACATCCTCGTGTATAATGAGCAACTTAGCTCACTTGTATCATAATCTACTATAATGTTTTTCTCTTTAGTTAACAGTGTGTGATTTTTGGAAATGTTATAGATGTTATCAATATCCAGGTTTACAGGTATTGTTTTTATCATTATATTAAAGGAATTTGAATTAATGGGTATTCAAATACCGGTATTTTCTCAAAATTTATATCTCTTGCATGTAAATTATTTAAAGGAAAAATAATGATAGACAAAGAAAAAGGAAAACTTATAAACCTAGTTTATTCTATCTGTTATAAAATAAGACCAACGTTTTTAGATTTGATTGATGTTTACTATAAGAGAAAAGTTTTCTCCCAGAACGCAAATTATGCACTGATTGTTTTAACTGTTTATAGTTAACGGAGTATTAACAAGTGATTTGTAAATACACTGTTTGCTTTAACTGTTTAGTTGATAGAGTGTTATCAAGTAATTTGTTAGTATTTTAGTTAGTAATAATAATAATATATTTATTTCACAAACTTTGGTACAGTTGCAACTAAACACTAAAGATATTCACACTTATTATTATAATAATATAATTATAAAACTAAGCATAACATATAGTGGCTTGTATTTGTTGCTGTATTGACGTACAGAACCTACACTAAGAATAATCTTGTGTCGTAGATTCTGAATACCCTTCAATGTACAATAACATTACTATACGTAGCCTTATAAATAAAATGAATAAATTATAGCGAAAAGTAAATAGAACAAAATTATTAAACTAATTATTTTTTGTTATAATAACTTACTTAAAATTATGTGTGAGAGTACCTACTGATGAGAATGTTGTGTATAAAACGTAATTAAGTGTAATTTGAGTATAGTGTTAGTTTTTTTTTGTAAAGTAAATGTGTGTAATAGAATGTTTCAATGTAAGTAGATGTAAGGTTGTAAGTTATAAACTATATGTATTTCTTAGTAAAACATATTAGTTTTTTTGCAGCTAGCTTGGTCCTTGATTTTGACGTCAAGAAGCTCCATCCAACTTATTATCGGCAGATTCTTCTGTGGCTTGAGTGGAGGGTTGGTCCTAGTGGTAATCTACATCATCCTTGGTGAGATTACTGAGTTGTCATCAAGAGGCAGTACCGCTTGTCTGCCCTTTTTAATGTATAACCTCGGACTTCTGGCATCGTACTTGCATGGATGGTTCTGTAGTTACGCAGTGATATGCTACAGTAATGTGACAATCGCAGTCGTGTCCATTTTATTGATAAGCTGCTTAAAGGAAACGCCGCCATATTTGCTGAAGATTGGAAATGAAAAGGTAAATATATTACATTTAAAATCTATGTAAAATAAAAGTAACACATGGACCATCTGCGAACAGCGAAGTGAGGCCGGGCATATATATAGGAACACAATTACACGCACACACGTATATTGAAACTATGCATTCGCGTTAAGCAAAACTTTATGAGAAATCAAAACAAAAAATCAGAGGGTGTAAGAAACAATCTTCTAAAGATAAAAAGCAGAAGCGAAACGCGTCGAAAATTCTTCCGGTTTGGCTGCGTGGCGTTTGTGACGTCACCTCGGCTTAGCAGGAAAATTAAGCGGAATTGTCACTAGATATATTTTTATATTTTTTAACTGTTTTATTAAAATATTAATTTGATGTTTTCTTAAAATATTTTAATAGTATTAGTTATTTTTAAAAATGGATTTCCGCAAAGTAACGTCTGAATCTATTCATTATAAAAAGCAGGTTAGTATCAAATTTTACAAGTGGTTGGTAACGTGGTAATGCCGCACACATGTTTAGGACAACGGCCTAACTTTGCAGAGTCAGGTTGAAGGCAACAGCGGTCACCAGCGTCAGCTGATAGAGCTTGGGTGTCTTCGCCACTGCCTGACTCTGTGAATAACGGTGTCCCTCTGAACTTCGACAATTAATTATTTCCACACGACACTTACTTCGAAAAAATATAGTTCGTCTAGTCATAGATTTTGGTAAGGTTAGGTCTTCTTCTTTTTCTGTGCCTCTTCCCATTTCAGATGGGGTCAACCCTCCTAATTTTTCGGTGCCAAGTCTCTTTGCCTTGGGTGGCCGGATCTTGAAGGTTTCCTTTTTCATTAGCCGGGTCATGCTGGTCCACCATGTCGACGAGGGCCGGCCTCTATCTCTTTTGCGTTCGGGGAGGCTTAGGGCTTTTTTGAATGTGGTCAAAAAAGCCCCTAAGCCTCCTCTGGTCTTCTCATTTCGTGGCCGTACCACCGGAGACGGCTTTCAGATAGATTTTCCGGTATTGGGGTGACCTCAAAGCTGCCGCGGACATAGGTACGTTAGGTTAGATATTAAATAATTTATCAAAAGTATTATCAAAGACTATAGACTTAATTAATAATTAGTCTCTGATAATATTAATTATGTTAGGATGATTTATCGAAATTTATTTTTTCGAAGTAAGTGTAGTCTTGAAATAAAAAAAAACTGTCGAAGTTCAGAGGTACGCCCTGATAATTGGTCGCACACCAGTTATCAACGTCATGGGCTACTCAGGAGTGATAGTGGATAAAAGGCAGGAATGGCAACGGTCTACTTCCCAGCTTGAATTTCTGGGGGACATTAATGATCACTATAATACTAGGACTATGCTAGGAGTGGCTTCTGTTCTTAGATGCAATCACACTAGTTAGCCTTGACTCTAAATCGTACCCAGCTTGAACAAGCAGCACATCAACAAGGGTACCTTACGTTATGGACATTATGTCTCAACCATCTGATGACAATAAAACCATATATAGAGTCAGTATCTCGCCGTTGAGTGACTCTAATTACTGCCTGATCAAATTTATATCTGTACACCTCTATACCCTCCTCCTACCCTAGTATAGTACAGGTGTATGGAAAACAAGACGCACATTCATCAAACAATAGATGGTCGCTATTTATAAAAACCATACATGTTTTAAGTACTTTTGTTGTATTGTCGTTGTTTTTTGACGTTATTTTATGAACTGAAACACTACCAGCTTCTACCGAGAGTACCTAATTAATCTAGAACTCTCCAAGTATAAAGTAAACAGTTAGCCTAGGTAACTATATATCGTCTTGGCAAGCATAGTCTGTAATAAAATTAATACTATGGTTTGCAGGAAGCTTTAAAATCACTGAAATTTTACCGTGGTGCATCAGAGACAACGAAAGCCATATTGGAAGAGTTATCCTATATGAAAAGCCAACTTCTCAATCAGGATGCTGCGAGTAATCCAGGTCTGTATTGTTTATTAGTTTATAATATAAATAATATTATTGTTTACTAAATCAGGATGCTGCGAGTAATCCAGGTCTGTATTGTTAATTAGTTTATAATACAAATAATATTATTGTTTACTAAATCAGGATGCTGCGAGTAATCCAGCTCTGTATTGTTAATTAGTTTATAATACAAATAATATTATTGTTTACTAAATCAGGATGCTGCGAGTAATCCAGGTCTGTATTGTTAATTAGTTTACACAGAAAAAAAATACTTCTTTAGCCAAGAATATACATTGTCTTAATAAATTTAAGACAATGCTGTATTACAACAAGAATATATTCTGAACTGAAAAATACTCAAGTCTTGATATTACACTCGAATATTCTTAGGAATATTGTTTTGACCCAAAAATATTTCTTCACATAAAGTATTCAAATTATTATTTCAAGATAACGAAAATATTCTTCTAACAATAAAATTGGAATTCTTCTGTTAACATTTTATTCTCAAAATAAAATTTCTATATTCTTTCTTAAAATATTTTTAAATATTCTTTTTCGAATGTAATTAAGGTGCTTCACTTACGAATATTTATGGTAAGATTCTTGGATTCAAAACTAACCATATTCGTATTTAAACACTAACGATTTCTCCAAAGAAGAATGCAATATATACTTTGATTCAAGAATATATTCCTGAGAATATTGTGTTCTGTTTTCAAGAATATATTGTTTTCAATATATATGAATCACAAATATTCTTGAATAAAAACACACTGCGTTGGCCCAAGTATTCCTTTTTTTCTGTGTATAATACAAATAATATTATTGTTTACTAAATCAGGATGCTGCGAGTAATCCAGGTCTGTATTGTTAATTAGTTTATAATACAAATAATATTATTGTTTACTAAATCAGGATGCTGCGAGTAATCCAGGTCTGTATTGTTAATTAGTTTATAATACAAATAATATTATTGTTTACTAAATCAGGATGCTGCGAGTAATCCAGGTCTGTATTGTTAATTACAATTAGTTTATAATACAAATAATATTATTGTTTACTAAATCAGGGTGCTGTGAGTAATACAGATATTATGTATTGTTAATTAAAGTTTATATTGTTTACTTAAATCATTAGTAGGTATATAGAATTTATAGGTAATGAGAACAGAACCAGTTCATGAGCCCAGCTTTCACCTCATAAAATAATAATGAAATACTAACTCCATTGAGATTCGTATCATAACACCATCATTGAAATAATAAAGTTTATATCTATGGTACAAGAACTTTGGTGAACCCGTAGGTAACTATTTAAGTACAGCCCGTTCTATACCTACTTATTCCCCTTATAGTTATATGGTTTATATTTTAATAATAAATACTTGACCGAAGTTGATGAAATTTAAATGAGACCCACTGGATGTCTACCTAACAATAAAATGATCATCAAGGTTAGATGATCCAGTAAAGATTAATATATACTTGATTATAGAAAATAATCCTTATATACCAATTAATATATAAGTATAATTTGTAAGGGTACTTACCTACCAATTTATATTTTTTCTTTAATTTAGATGCTGAAAAACTAACGAAACCCGAAAATGAAAAGCTCCAAATTGAACCGCTTAACGTTGAAGAAATCTCCTCAAACAAGAATCCCTGGATACTGTTGTGTAAGTCACCTTCATAATACTCTATACAAGATACCGAAATAACACAGTCTTAAAATGGTCTACTTACCTATGTATTTCTAAAAGTAAGTAGCAAAGAATTCGCAAACTGTTTTTTTTATGTTATTGTAACAGAACAAGCTCGAGGCCCACTTGATGTTAATCGGACTAATGCTAGCCTATAACCCTGCCTATAACAGATGCATTTCACCACAAGTCACGTATTGCACTGCGTCCGTCACATTGAGACATAGTTATTAAGTCTTATGTGCTTGTAATTTCACTGGCTCTCAAGGACTGCTGCCGGAACACACCGTGCTTGGAATGGAAATGGAAAAACCAACTTGCTTGCTTACAATTGCACTAAGTTCACGTAATATTTAGGGATATATAAACTTATGACCATTTGAGGCCCTACAGCACTAAAACTTTTGTGGATTTAATATTACGATTGGATATTTCTTTATATTAGCATCGTATAGCTTAATGTTTTATACTTAATATTTTATGTATTATAGAAAACTTGGTATTGCTATATTTTGAGGTAATAAAATACAAGATTTCTGAATTAAAATGTAGTTAGAATTGTACCTGTACCTACGCCTGAAATACAGAGCCACGCATTGGAGAAATTGCGTTAAATAAAATATTATATTAGACTATTGAAATTATTTTGTCGCTGTTCTCATTCTGTCCGATCACTATTCGATTAGTGGATTCTTGGGAACTGATAAATAGAACCCATGATGCTACTGGTACACCGTTGTATGGATTTAAGGACTTGGAGGTGCCACGGGTCCGAATTGAAGTTCCCGTGGCACCTCCAGGGGTGCCTTGGGTCCGGATTGAGAAATATTATGGTATGTTCCATATTTCCTTTCAGTTACAATACCACACTATCGGCGAGCAGTCATCAACTCTGTCACTTTCATTACACTGACTGTGTGCATGGGAATGATCGCGGTCCAGGCGAACGCCAGCCATTTCTTCGCGAAAGCAGCTCCTTCACTCTCACCACATGGCTGTTCAGTGCTGCTGGCAGGATTTGTGATACTAAGCAGTGTGCTAAGCGTTGCTGTAACCGATCTTTTTCCGAGAAGGGTACGATAAGTATGAGTTTATTTAATCCAAAAGCAATTCCGCCTATGGTATCCCTATCCTACGTAAATCATTCGATATTGGTCTCCAACACCTTCAATAGACTGCGAGTAGCTCACGTTGCGTAAAAATGACTGAGATATGACGAGAGTTATCCTTGGAGTTTTTTTGTGCGAATCTGTAACTGATTTTGAGTCGTCGTACATCCTCACATCTTTCTTTGGAGACAGGATAAATAAATACTTATCTACCAAAAACAGCGGAGCTGTTTTTTTATATTTATGACGGAACAAGTTCGAGGCCCACCTGATGTTAAGCGGACTAAGCTCTGCCTAGAACAGGTGCATTACATCACCCCTGCGCCCGTCACCTTGAGACATAGTTATTAAGTCTCATGTGCCTGTGACTTCACTGGCTATCAAGGACAGCTGCCAGAACACACCTAGGTACTTGGCGACAGATATTCTACTTGATGGTATATTTGCAGCCAGTGACCAAGTAGGCAGTCGTCCAGTTCATACAAACTGCAGAATACAGACCTTATATGGATAGGTTTTATCCAACAGCATGGAGCATATAAACATATAGTATTAGGTATATATACGACTCCTAGTATATCTTGAAGAAAAGGATATTTCAGCGACTGACAGATTTCACCGAAACGGGTCAACTTTACATGGCATGGTGTATGCTATTGAAAAGCGTATTAATTGATGTCTCAAAGGCAATCTCAAAGGCCTTTGACAGGGTCAGGTCCACACAAAAGTTTTAGTTATATTATGTTTTGGGGGTGATGTGTGGGGAACACAAACAGTAGCCAACCCTGTCAGATACATAAAGGTACATAACATAATTATAACATTTATAAACTTATTCTGCGCTAGAAAAATAACAGACAAAAACTGTCGTAAATTTTCTGTATCCAATCTTCACCTTACTGTTGGATTGTTACTTACAGCATAATACACTAGTGACTCTCCGAGCTGTAGACCTCGCAAGTCTACCCTTGCATAGCTTACAATTGAAGAGCGAGAGCGCCTATTACTGTATAGGCAACTGACGTGCGTATCAGGACATTGCCATTAAATAAAGCACAGGCGTCCATACTTTCAACATCTTATCATGTATATCTCCGTCATTTTGAAATATTTCCAAAAACAGGATCGATAAAAAAAAAATTATGGACTAATGAAACCTGCTCACAAAATTTCATGAGAATCGGTTGACAAATGCGACCTGTAGAGGAGAACAACCGGTCATACGAAAGCTTTTTTGTCTAAGTTGAAGCAGAGACGCTTCGCACGAACTAAGTTCTCGCTCGGTCAATAATACACACGCCCATTACCCGTAACACAGAATTATAGTATGTAGTAAGTACTCACTTATAATTAGATGAATAAATAACAATATATTCATTCTTCAAGTTTTGAATTTCAATAGTTAACACACAAAACTCTGTAGTAAAGTGATTCCGGAATCTAAAGGATGGGAAAGGTACACTGTATTCTACTTCTTTTTCAATACTTATACTTCGGCTCCAATGTCTTTCTATAAGTGTAAAAATCAATGTACGGAATGTTCACCTAGTATTAAAAATTATTTTCTTCTCCTTTTTTAGACCCTCATGACTGTGACTTGCGCCATAGAAGCTGTGTGTTTAGCTGCCCTTGGAGCTATGCTGCGATGGCCCGTGGCGCCGTCGTGGGTGGCACCCTCGCTGATAATGATCTACTGCGTTACTTACCACTTGGGCGTGATGAACATTGTCTTCGTGCAGTTAGCAGAGTCACATGGTCCACAGGTACATACAAAAATTGTCTTATGCCTACTCCGAGCCAAGAGCGCCCGCCGCGGCAACACTGAACCGCGCCGCGCTTCCTTTGAATAGAATTTTGAATATTTACATCGAGCAAAGCAAGAAAAATGATGAAATAATAAATTACAGGCACAAGAGACTTTTAACATCAAGTGGTCCTCGTAGTTATTCCGTCAAATACTCATAAAAAAAAGCAAAAAATTTATAAAAAATCAAAATATTAGAAAAAAAAACGTTTTCTTACGTTAACATCAGCTGTTATATAAATCCTTAGTTCGATCACAACTAGAGTATGCTGTATCTGTTTGGAATCCATATTACAACTGTTAACAACATTGAAAGAGTCCAAAATATATTTCTGCGCTGCGTTTCTTATAAACGTGATCACAGAATTATGCCCGATGTCGATACGACTGTTCTGAATTAGTCAATAAGCATAGCTATAATGTACTCATTAGGGCCTTTTTACGTAGGTACCTAATCATAAAAGAATATTTGCTTCAACATTTTGTCGTCCCAATGCAGGCAAACGATCTTCCTTGTACCGTATGGCAAAATCTTATGATGAAAATTTTTATTCTATAGATTTATTTCATGAGAGAGTGATATTTTAAAAAGTCAGTGTTTGGGCTGCTGAAGGAAGTAGAACAAGATACGTTGATCTTGTCATCATAGCTGAGACCGCTTTGTAATTCAGAAATTCAAAATTTTCTTTTCTATTTTTATAACCTGAGTGAAGCATACCTATATATTAATGAAATAATATATCGAATAGTTTTAATATTGACATATATATTAAGCAACTTAACAAACACTTACAAAGAGTTTGTTAAGTTGAAATATGAAATACTTTGTAGTCTTAATTCGCAGCAAATTAATATGAAAATGTAAATTTGTGGTCAACGTCGTCGTTGGTATCGCAATTAGTTATATGTTTAAACTTTTTTGTAATTTTTTTATTGTATGCCATGTTTGTTAAACCATGAAAACAAATGAGAGAAAAAAAATTATGTTATTAACACATACCTACTAAGTATACAAGATATTATTTATAGGTATTTTATGTTATTGTGACAGAACAAGCTAGAGGCCCACCTGATGTTAAGCGGACTAATCTCTGCCTATAACAGATGCATTTCATCATAAGTCCCGAATTGCACTGCGGCCGTCACCTTGAGACATTTGTTAAGTCTCATGCGCCTGTAATTTCACTGGCTCTCAAGGACTGCTGCAACACACCGTTAGCGTCAGATTTTCACTAACAGGTGGTCGCTAGCCAGGCGGGCGTTCGCAAAATGCCCTTCCAACATGCCCAGGTCTGTGCAAATAACATTACAACAAATGCCAATATCAGTTTTCGTTAGTAACATGTAAAATATACCTAATTGGCAAAAAATTGACTTAAACTTTGTTTTTCAGGTAAACAGCGCCGCTACAGCTGTAACGTTTTCTTCAATGTTTGCTGCTAACTTCTTGGTTCTTTATATTTTTGAGCCAACTGTTCAGTCCCTCGGAATGGACGGATCATTCTTTATTTTTTCCATCATCAGCGCAGTCACTACTGTGATGGCGATATTGTTTTTAAAGGAAACCAGAAGAGTGCCGTTGGAAGATGTAGAAAGAATGCACGCTGATGGATTTTTGTACCGTAAGAGGTTATAATGTAATAAGGTCACGATATTGTTTGTTATTTTGTAAAAAGGTAGATATGTACATAAAAATAATAGTAATTCCATAGAATAGATTAGAATATCATTTATTTGCTGGAATAAGGTTAATAGTGCGGATCTTTATATTACACACATATAAATATCTCTTATTCTACTTTTACAGGCGTGCAAATTTTTGAATGTTAAGTACAAAATCATAAAATATGTTAACATAAACCTCAAAATAATTAGAATGTTACAAAATTATAGAATTCATTATCTTTATACAAGTGTCAATTATTAATAATTACTGCATGTTTTTTAATGTTATAAAATGTTAACATATACATCAAAATAATTCTAATGTTACAAAATTATACTATCTTTATACAAATGTCAATTATTATTTATTGCATAAACGTGATGCTGTCGTACTAGTTGTTGTTTTTTACTTTTGCTAGCGAACCCGATTTTTTACGTATACATGTTCGAGTGTTCAATGTTATGGAGTACACGACATATCGTAAAGATATTCCATACAAGACTGGTATGGAGCTGAAGAGGAAGTTTCTTTAGATTTACTTATTGCAAAACATTGACATTATGCACCATAGGCCAGTCAATATGGACATCCAAAATCGTTAACGCGCATGTATTTTCGATATTTTTTATGTTTTTTTTTTACTGGCGGTATTTCTTTATTAACAAAATACTACGAACTATATACAACACTACAGCTACTACAATATAGCAAGCATTTGGACTCATAGGCAGTCCAAATGCTCCAGCCAGGTGGCAGCGTGCGCAGCATGCTGGCAGCATTGTCCCGTTGAATTGCAAATATATTTATATGTTGATAGGACCTCTGAGAAGAATTTATAAGTTTGCAATACTTTTCAATGTAGGAATAAATTCATCCCAGAGGTCCTGACAAATTCTATCAAAATTCTAGGTACATGCGCGTTTGCGATGTCTGTTTATTGTTTGACTGGCCTATAAGTTTTTTTGAGTATGTTCTGACGCATGTTCACAATGTACAAAGCGTGACGCACTCCGCACTTCAAAGCTACAGGTACCTCGGCGTATCCGTCCGGACGAGATTATTGTACGGTGTGTGCCGCGTCAGAAGAGATCAGAGCTATGCGATAGAAAGAGAGACGCCTTGTACGTGAATATAAAAATACCTATTAGGTACTCCATGCTTTGCTTTATTTATTGTTTTTTTTTTCGTTGCTAGATTCACTTATTTATTGGAATAACTTTGTGGGGTGATACTTCTGGACCTTTTTATTTTGTGACTGTACCTCTACGAATAAATAATGTATTTATTAGCTGTACCTGCTTGCCAAATTTCGCAGTGCGCACTCTTGTACACACGTGCGAATAGAAAATGATTAGGAATCACCAGGAGCGCAGCGCACACAGGGTACCTACTGAGGTTAGCGTTTATATACTTTAACATAATATGTGGTTCAAGGAGATTGAAGCACATGAATAAATTACGGTTCATTATTCGTGTCGAAGGGAATGAGATGACGTGATAATTTTACGTAATGTAAGTACATTATCGTTTTTTATAAAGTACTTTATTCTAAAAAAATAATAGGACCTGGTATGTTTATATATATATTGTAGGTATGGTTTATTGGTTCCGACTTAAATTGCGGTATCCAGGGATTCTCGTTAGTCTGATATTCAGTTACAGTAAAAAAATAGGCAAATTGGTATACCGTAACGTGCTAAGCAACCTCTGAAATATTACGTAGGTTTTCTGTGTTTACTAATAATATAGATACATATATATAAGTCGGACGTACTTGAAGTGTGCGCCGATTCCTTTCCGAAGGGCATACTGTGCATTCGAGGTCTGTCTTGAATCAAAAATCGACAGCTTTTTTATTTTTAAACATTACTTTGATTTTTTGCAATTTTTGCACAATAACAGATTAGTGTACTCATATAGCTTTAAATGAAATATATTTTAATATGAATTAATTGAATACCATATTTAACAAATTATCATATATTACCACTATCATTTTGTTTATCAATCAATACAAAATTATTAAGTCAATTATTATTTAGATACTTCCATATAATATTACCAGTACCTACCTACCAAATAAAAATCATAAAATATGAAGTAAAAGAAATTGTATTAAATATATTGTGATCAACATGTATATTAAGATTAATGTATTATAAATGTAGTAATTTTTTTTTGTTTAATTTTTGTAATGTCAATAAAATTTATTACAGCCAGATTCTTAAATAATAACTGATATCTCCTTAAGAGGACAGGGAACAGAAGCACCCACAGAGAAATACGTATTTCAACAAAGTGATGCTGTCTCGCAGCTAACCGCCGGCCTCGCGCTCCTCGCCCCGCACCTCCGTCAAATGCTATCTAATATAACTAAACTAATTACAGAGACACTACAGATAATGTAGTCAATCAAATAACCCGCCCCTTAGCATTCGAGGTGCAAAAGTGCCCATAACACTCGCTGCATTGCCGCGCTGGATAGCAATGGCCATCCTTTGCATCAGGAATGAGCCGGAGCGGGAGTCGCCCGACCTTTCGGCCGGCAGGGCACGTTAGCAGAGACGAACGCCCTTCGGACTATATCATTGAGGGCATGGTGACGCGGAAACCTGCTTGTGCAACGACGACAGCTCAGTGCGTAATGACCATTGGCCTCTACCAAGGAACCGCAGGTACATCTATGAGGCTCACACACCTTGCAGCCCAGGCGGAGGGCAACCGCCACCCGCAGAGAGCTATCATCCAACAAAGTGCCCAGGTGAGGTGAAGGCAACGCGTGCAACCATGCCCCGGATTCCGACCGCGACACTGCCTGTAGTCTCGCTAAATCTGGCCTGGCTACACTAAAAAGTTGACCAATAGGGAGCGCTGCAAAATGCTTTATGACTCTTTCTCCATGAATCAAAATTTTGTAAACTGATGAAAGCATGTAGTACCGTCAATAACTACTCAAATAGTGCTGTATAGGATCAGGATCGGGTCTCCATAGCATGACTGCCAAACTTTTCATCATTTCTCATTACATCTGATGAAAGGGCTTGAAAAATTATATGACGTTGGATGGTGGGGACTGATTGAACTCTACTGGCAGAGATATGTAATATGAATAAACTCTAGATGGAAGAACCTGTCCAAGGAAAGTAACAACCACTGTTTGGGTAGGGACCCAAGTTGGATTTCCGTCTACTATAGTCTCCCTTTTGAGACGACGCGCTTTGAAGACTTCACAGCATCCTACAGGGAGTTCGAGTGAGGTCAAAGAATCTGTCATGGACAAATCAGTTGGAACTCCACGAATGAGCCCCATGCGAGTTATGTTGAAAGTGGGAATTGTAGCTGTGTACTTACACATGGCTACGATAGGGAAGCTGATAATTTGTTAGCATCTCCAGCGGAAGTGAAGTCTACTGAAATTTTATTCCTGCCTACTCTTTTAACTCCTTCTATACAAACATTGGACACCTTGTGTGTTTTCAAAAGTTGCCCAAACTTGATAGGTCTAATGCTAGTTCCTGCAGACAGATCGGGTTCTACTAGGGAAACGTGGACCACATAGGGGCCCTTGTCCTGAGATGTGTAAGCGAGTCCGCCAACTATAGGTACTAGTGACGAGACCGTGTATAGGTACAGTCTCAATAGAGGCCATTGCCAGCTCAGGTGAAGTAATAACCTCTTCTTCAGGCCGGGGGTTGTTCTTCTATCTCAATCCGCCTCTTAGTTGCAGTTGGAGTGAAATTAGGGTCCAGAGGATCTGGAGGGTTGGGTGGATCGTAAGCCATAATGGGTGTTTGAGGTAGGGTTAGGGTTCACCTCAAACACCAAATTAAACAGACCATACAAACTCATACATAATCATGTGAAATAATGACAGCATGTAATGCAAACAAATAAAAGAAATATCTGACGTAAACACAAAGTCATTGAACAATATTAAAATTATATAGGTATGCGTCATCATTTACAAGTATAAAACCAATTGCAAAATTGGTCTTGTTTGTCTTTTTTTTTCTCTTTTCTTGTTTTACAACGCAAGTGGTACTATAGATGTCGCTGCATCCCAATAAGATGGTTAAAGAACGATAGAAAAGATTTGAGTTATGACGTGATGTCATGTTAGCTCAATGGGTTAGAGCATACCCCAGCTCAAGGGGTGGATGGACGCGGGTTCGAATCCCGCACATGACTTAAATTTTTCCTATCGTATATTTGTGATTTTGTAATGTAATCCACATAGCAGGCGTTATTGCAAACCTAACAATATTAAAACAAAGTCATTGCTTTAACGGATTTTATATTTTGTAGCATAGCACTAAAATTTAGGGATTGCGATATTTAACAGCGTTGTGTTAAATTTGCAGGAATGAATTTCTATACATATGTATGGCAATAGCATTAACATAAAGGGTGCGCACCATTAGCGTCAGATTAGCTAAAAACGCTAAAAACGATCACACTCCCAAAAAGTTTTCCACATGGGTCTTGGCGTTATTTTCGCCTTAAACGCTACATCTAATGTCAAAAGTGACAGAAGTGGCAAATTTTAGTGGCATTTTTAGCGTTCTGGAACGGGGATGACAGTTTCATACGATCACGTGATCACAACCATAGATGCAGTGTGATAAAAATTATCGAAAATAACGTTCTTAGCGACTAATGGAATATACCCTTGCTCTATCACTATAGACAATAAAATTCATAGATCCAAGCTAATAGGCTGTCATTCTGATGTCTCTGTCAGAAGTGTCAGATACTAATGGAACATACCAAAAATATGACAAAGGCCGACACCACAAAGGGTGCATACCATTTGAAGTTAGATTCGCTAAAAACGCTAAAAACGATCACACTCCCAAAAAGTTGTTCCACATGGGTCTTGGCGTTATTTTCGCCATAAACGCTATGAGGCTACTGGAACAGTTTGAATTCCTACATCTAATGTCAAAAGTGACAGAAGTGGCAAATTTTAGTGGCATTCTTAGCGTTCTTATCCTAAATGGAACAGGGGATAACAGTTACAAACGATCACAGTGATCACAACCACAGACGCAAAATTATCGAAATTAACGTTCAAAATGTGATCAAAATTATCGAAATTAACGTTCTTAGCGACAAATGGAACATACCCACAAACAAAACAAAATAGCTGTCACTACTTTTCACTTTGACAATTAGGGATGGAATAGTTTATGCAGTAATCGATTACTAAATACGTACAAATGAGTAGCATAATCTATTAAACTGTATAAGCGTAAATGTTATTGATAAATTTATCTTTTTATGTGACTTCTAAAAGATGTTCATAGCTTTCGTTTAACATCCTCATTGTCCTCTAATAGTCACTTGCAACAATATAAAAACATTCACAATCGCACTAAAAAAAAATCGCTTGAATAATGTAAGTGTTACTAATGATTACTAAACATACTACTTCGTATTATTGAATAATTTTACGAAACTTATTAAGTTGTGCTGACAACGTTCTAAAAAAAAATTGTTCTCACAAGTAGTGACAGACTGTATTGTTTACCTTAGCTCTTTTACCGAATAGTTCAGATAAGCTGTGTCATCAGCAAAAGCTACAATCTTATTAACACGTTATCTGGAATAAAAAATCAGAAAATAGAAGGGTGTAATAAATATTGAATCGGTCCGGAGGTTTCTTAAACTTCATTGACACAATAAATAAACACACTGTTAGAGCAAATAGATCATATACACGTAATTGCATGAAATCTGATTGCATGAATATTTGACATGTGGTACTCTATTATTTGAGAAAAATAATAGAGACACATAAATGTCACTGGTTGACGTTGTCGTGAAATTTTGACATGAATTAATTTGTAAAGCTACAAATTATTGATAAACTTATACTATTCTTAACATCTTGTCTTTTACTGTGCACTCTTTACGAGGATAAACTATATTCTAAATGTTTGAAGTACCTTCTAACGTACTGGTACCAACACACTCCTTTACAATGTTGATACAAATAATAAGCCTTTTTTAATACGATTTACTAAGAATATTTTTCAAAGATACATTGGCCTATCTCACCTATTAGTACCATAAGTGAGGTAGATAATGATATTCAGGCTAAGCCTAAAACGGAAACTAGCTCTCGAAGACGATTTCTGGACTATAGTAATTATTGACAAATCTCTACAAACTTGTGAATTAGTAGCTAGCCAGCTAAACAATTTAATTTAGTTCCAATGCATTCAAAAGAAATCATGATTTCGATTTGCGTTAAGCCGTCTTGATTCCGGTTGTTGTTGTTGTGGGATAACAGTCATTATAGCATGGTAGTAGGGCACTTTGCGAATGCCTGCCCAGCTGCGAACCAGCCACCAACCAAGTAGAAAATCTGTCGCTAAGCACCTAACAGTGTGTACCCGCAGCTGTCCTTGAGAGCCAGTAACACTAGTAGCCTGAACAACATCTTTACCTATCTTTAAGTGAAATAGTCGTCAAACGCTAGCTCATCGTTACAAATAAAATAATCTGTTAATATTATCAATGTGAAAAAAATGCAAATCCTAATCCACGAAACCTGGCAAATTCAATGGTGACATATGGCATGTGCGTTCAAATAATATTACGACGTTATCGCCAAACGTTTCCGAAATATGCATGACAAATATTTTCCCATCTCTTACTACTTAGGACATTACTAGTGAAAGGGAGATACTAAATTATAGAAGTATACACCAAAATTGATAGTCACGCATTTATTTCTTCATTATACTGCCACGTTCAGTTTATCGAGCCACTGCAAGAAGAACGGGCAAGAAATTCCGGCCCATTCTTTTTAAACGTCTCATAACAATGTATTACAAAAATATATTATAACTATGTACGTACCTCATTTTAAAACATTACACATAAACATTTTCTGTTTCACATATCACTTATTACTTACGTCACAATTTGTCGTGCGTTCGAGTCGACTGCTGAGGCAAAACTGACTGTAAAATGTAACTGGCGTTAACAGAACGCCTCCCCCCTACCGCACTCGTTTGTGGTAGGGTACAACGTGACTAATCAAAGTCGGTATAAATACTTTTAACTTCATAAATATTCCTAAAACCTTGTATATAGTGTGAGTAACATATAGTATTTCCATTCCTAACACTAATGAGTTCAGAATAGATTGAATTTTACTTGATACTTATGGCTTTAATATTGTGTAATATTTGTATCGTATGTATATAACAATAATTAATATCCATAGATATCATAAATCCAATGGATCCACAAATTTTGCATAAAAAAAACATTTGACAACGATGTCACAGCATGATATCGATGAGGTATAATCTAACATCGATGTTTTGTTTCATAGCATGAACATCCATCCCTATTTGAAAGATAAAAAAATCTAAATTGTCAAATCAAAAAGTGAGTTTGTATGGAAAGCACCCCAAATTATTTTGCAAATTATTACGAAAATATATATGGACAGTATACAATCTATTCAATTATGGTGCATTAGTTCATTCAGACTTAATTTGAGAAATATTATTGTGAATATAATTCAAGAAATATCAATAAAATGGGTTTGCTCTCCGACCCGGAATATGGTTCTGTGAAATGGATAAAAGTGTTGAAGAAAGTACACGGACCACTTTGTTTCCTGTGTTTTGTGGGGGCGTTAATATGGTTTGTGATGCTGGGCAACCGAGAATTCAACAACGAGACGTATTTTTCAGAAAATGCGCTACTTCCCGGTCTAGTAACAAACGAGTTTAATGGGGAACATTCGGCGAAACAGTTTTACAATGAGTTTTTACAGGAATTAGAGGTAAGTGTTAAGCTTTGTACTAACTCAATAATACTAGTTGTGTACCGCCTGTACCCTTTCTAAAAAGCTATGAGAAGGCAAAGTATGAAGTATTTTTTTAGGATATCATTCATCCTTTGCCAGGCTAAGTGTGGGTTCTAATAATTTGGGTGTGGAAGTTCCTAATTAGGGTATTGTTATTGGTTAACTATACCTACTATTTTCAATTCAAAACTTATAGTCCACCTGGATATCAGTGCACAGAAGGCAATATCTAGTCTGTATTTTGGAGGTGCAAGATGCAGACAGTTAAACATACATTATAATTATGAAGTGCTGAAAAATGCTGTGAATAAAAATAAATTAAATGGAACGGACTTCATCAACTGAACAGCATGAAATATCTTGTGGAAGTGGTGTACCATGCTGATTAAAAGCACTGACCTCACACCATAGCCTTTTTTGTCTTTATTCATCTTTATTGATGCATACTGCTTACATGGTAAAAATATACATACCTACAGTTTAATTGAGGACCTCATCCATTATTAGAAGTTGGTTATCAAAATTGGCTTTTGTCTCATATCAACTGATGTGGCTCACTGTGTGTGATTGCTGCAAATGAAACTGGAATCAATTTGGGCTAATAAATTATTTTATTACGGTTCCCTGACAAACAGCAAAAGCGCACCCCAACATTTAGCTGAGTGTGCCTCTGGAAGATGTTCGCTTACAAGATCTGAGGTAAGATCCAAAGACAAAAACAAAATGGAGTGGATCTGAAATTGTTTCCATCACACATGATTATATGGTACTGAAGAGTCTGATAGGTTAGCAAACTTGGTATTCATAGAGGGTTATATCTTATACAATCAAACCATAGACAAATTCTACATACCTATATGTTAAAATAAATGTTCGGATTTAATATATTTAAAGAATATTTTGATAAGAGAAGGTATATGGTATAAAACCATACAAAGCCAACCTCCTAAGATACTTTAGTGTGTTAAATATAAGTTGGATAAACAATCTGTTGTCATAGCTCATAAAATACATTCTGGACAAATTCCATCAAATAAGTTTGAATATTTAATGAAAAAATAAATATCACCCAACTGCAAGTAATGTGTAGATGAAGGGGGATGGGCATAAGTCAAAGGCGCACACTAATGACATCCTTACATTTCAATATTTCAGACATTGGAGTGTGCCTTAATATTTTGGCAGAACCGGTTCTGCCAAAATATTAAGGCACACTCCAATGTCTGAAATATTAGAAAAGATAAATATTAAGGCTATTATGGGACTGACGACAAAAGCACTTAAATTAAATAAAGATAATAAAAAAAATATGTGACAGGTCATGCCAGTATATAACTGAATGTTTGAAAATATTACAGAGTCATGTACAGGTCCATGGTTCGAATCCCACCCAGAGCTTGAGCTTCACCGCATGGTGGAAGGGCATTTTGCGAATGCCCGCCTGGCTAGCGACCACCTTCAAGTAGAAAATCTGTCGCCAAGCACCTAACGGTGTGTTCCGGCAGCAATCTTTGAGAGCCAGTAAAATAACAGGAAAAATTGAGACTTAACAACTATGTCTGATGGGTACAGTGCAGTTCGTCACTTGTGATGAAATGCATCTGTTATAGGCAAAGGATACCGCTTAACATCAGGTGGGCCTCGCGCTTGTTCCTTCACAATAACATAAAAAAAAAAAAAATTCAACACAAAGCTAATAGAATCACATGCACCTGAATTTTCTTTGATTAAGTATTTATGAATGAAATTCTATTGTTTTTGTTATATATTTTGTTAGATGGGGTGGGCAAGGATTTAAATTAAGTATGTTAAAATCGTTAACCAACCAATAAGTTGGCATCGTCAGGACCACTATGTCCTAGTTATGAATTAAATTCTATTGTTTTCATTATCGCCAATGCCAATGGGTTAGTAAGCTTTGTTTCCATCCCCATTTACTGCACATTCTTTTCTAAACGCACTAGAATGATAATAACATTTATTATTTCAGGATAAATATGAGGACACAGATGAAATGCCCGTGCCATGGCTGGTGGCCAAGATGTCCCAGCTACATCTTGAAGTGTATACACATAACTTCACACTACAATACCCAATGGGGGATGGGCAGGTAAAACATTATAGACATCAACAAACTTTTTTGATGATATGGTAGAGCATTGAATGTTGACTGCTGATCAGGCTTTTCATTGGAGCCTGGCTCATCATTAAGTAAGAAGATCAGTGGTAAACAATCTAACAGAATATTCTGGCAATTGTCACAGTTACCCAGTTCCCTCATTCTATATCTAGCATGGTGGCTAGCACAAGTGGAGAATCTGTTGCCAAGCACTCAACAGTGTATTCGGGCAGCTGCCCTTGTGCAACCAGTAGTTCTAGGTTAGCATGGATAAGATTTTCGACCTCATCATCACTTACCCTCAGGTGAGATAGTAGTAGTAGTAGTTAAAATGAATGTTAGCCCATTAGTGATTGAAAAGTCTTTTATTATATGCAAGCCATTTCAACCCTTTCCTACAGGTCTGATAAAGGTCAATCTACTTAGTAATACTTATTTGGTTATTAATCTTTTAATTCAATTAGAATCTAAAAACTGATAGATTTCATCTCACATACCTGTATGTTCATTAGGTGCAGACTAATCACTTTTGTAACTGCTTGTATTTATGATAAAATTGTCCATGTGCATTTTTTTTGCAAAGAGTGGTTAAAATCTTTTTAATAAATTTCATTTCTACATAATATACCCATCTTCACATTGTATTATCTGAATTTCAATTCCAAATCCTTTTTTCAATACAATTACTTCGAATTTTTTCATGATCATTGCAACATTTTTAATAATTTTTTCAAAGTCAAAGTCAAAATTATTTATTCAATTTAGGCGTCTACGACGCTCTTATGAAAGTCAATTACAAATTTTAGTATTGAAATATTCTACATTGTACTGCCACGTTCAGCAAATAAATTGTATAGAGCCACTGCGAGAAGAACAGGCAAGAAACTCGGGGCCATTCTTTTAAACATCTTTTAACAATGTTATACATACATACTATATAATAGAGTTATTACAATATTTGTTTAAATTATGTAGGTGACAGGCAATAGCTTGGCGGAGGCAGAATTGTCCAGGCATTTTTGTCGTTTATGTAATCAGAAACTGTGTAGTAGGATTTTTTAATCAATATGATTTTTACATGCAACTTGAATTTCCCTTCTGTGAGCGTTGTAATATGTTTAGGAACTTTATTATAAAACCGCACACAATTACCTAAGAAGGACCTTTTATTTGTTTTTGCTAATCTAAAACCTGGCACCGCTATTTTATCTATATTCCTAGTATTGTAATAGTGATTGTCACTGTTTAATTTAAATTTACTCAAATTATTACGAACATACATAATATTTTCAAATATATACAGACTTGGTAAAGTTAAAATATCAATTTCTTTAAAAAGATCCCTCACAGATTCCCTAGGACCCATTTTATATATGGCTCGAATTGCACGCTTTTGTATGATAAAGATTGTCTCTATCTCAGCAGCAGTTCCCCACAGCAATACGCCATAAGACATAATACTGTGGAAGTACGCGAAATAAACTAGGCGAGCAGTAGCTACGTCTGTTAACTGTCTTATCCTAAGAACTGCATATGCAGCAGAACTAAGTCTTCCGGAGAGATCATGTATATGTGGATCCCATTGTAAAGTGGAATCCATTTTGATTCCTAGGAAGACTGTCGCTTTGTCAATAGGGAGTTTATCTGGGCCAAGCTTTATGTTTGGTTCAACATAAGGAACATTTGGTAAAGAAAACTTTAAACATTTCGTCTTTTTTGAATTTAGGAGAAGATTATTAGCGGCGAACCATTTACAAATCTTAGATAATACATTATTTACATGCGTCAGTTCACTGTCTTTCCTATCTACTTTAAAAATCAGAGAGGTATCATCTGCGAATAAAACAATATCGCAGAAATCTTCGACCATGCAAGGCAGATCATTAATATATGTTAGAAACAGAAAAGGTCCCAAAATTGATCCCTGTGGTACTCCCATTTTTACCAACGACCCGGAAGAAGTATTGCCACTTATTCCAACCCTCTGTAGCCTGTCTGACAGATATGACTCTATAAGATTCAGAGCTTTTCCACGAATACCATAGTGGTAAAGTTTACGAATCAGAGTGCAGTGCTCTACACAGTCGAATGCCTTGGAAAGATCACAAAATACTCCAATAGCATCATGTGAACTCTCCCAGGCTTTCAGTATATGCGACATCAATTGAACACCTGCATCTGATGTGGATTTGCTCTTGGTGAAACTGATTCTCATTTAATAAATTATGCTTGTTAAAATGGGATAGTAGTTGTTTGAGCATAATTTTTTCAAATACTTTACTCAGAACAGGTAAGATGGAAATAGGTCTATAATTGCAAGGGTCAGATGTAGACCCCGACTTTAAAATTGGAGTGATTTTACTTTGTTTCATTAAATCGGGGAAGTTTCCACTATCGACACAAAGATTGAATATTGTTTCTAAATATGGTGCAATAATGTAAATTATAGACTCTACCACTTTTACTGACATACCCCTTTGAAATGTTTTTATAATTTCAAATCTTGTGGTGTGTCTGAAAGAAAAGTCCGGTGATTTGCTTGGAAAATTATGTTTTAACAGAGTTTCTGCTACATTGGGACAAGAATCCAATGACTTAGTGGCTTCTAGGGGCAAGGTAGAAAAGAAATTTTCAAATATATTCGCCATTTGTATTGAATCAGAGATTTGATTTTTATCAATAGTTAAGACATATGTTGAATCTCTAGGTTTATTTTTACCAGTTTCACTATTTATAGTCATCCAAATGGTTTTTATTTTCCTTAAATTATTGACTAAGTCTTTTGAATTAAAATCCAGAGGGTATAGTGGCAATCTATGTAAAATGCTATAGCCATGTTCTATAATGCAATCAATAGTATGAGTATCTTTAACTAAATAGTTATATAACTAAATATATAATACAAAACTTGTTTTTAAGTAATGTTTTTATTGGTAAGATGATATCTAAAAATGTATAATAATATGTTTTCACCACCGTGTTACTTGAAATGTGATACTGTCCATACAAAGGTTGTCTGGAAAAAATTGCTATATAAGATAAGACCGTCCATTGCACAACCGTAGTCTAAGAGTACTATTTATAAGATTATTTAAATGTATATTCGCTGTGCAATAAAGAGTTTTGTATTGTATTGTATTGTATGATCTTCAATGAGGTTGGGTTATGGAGAATGTTATATTGGTGTGACCAAGCTATAATTTGTGGTTTAGGAGTGTTTGATTTCTGAGTTTTCCAGGGTTGTCAGTTCTTTAGATGGCGCTTACCACCTTCTGATATTTTACCCTTGGCATTTTAACCTGGCACCCCACAGTGTAGTGTTTTATTAATAGATTTTATTAATGAATAGATGCACTATACCATACTAAACTATCAGTTGTTAACTTGCTAAAAATATAAATTAAGGTTGAACTGGCCGGTCACTTCTCCATAAAAACATCTTAGGCTGATCACTCCCTTACTTGAGATTTTGGGTCCAGACTTAAGCATAATACCGATTGAAATCGTCATTATCTAGGCTTGTATGATGCCAAAAGGTAATTAATTTGTAAGTTATGAGCCTCGAAAACTTTATATGAAATGTTTCGAGGCTCATAATTCTCAAGTTAATTATTTTATTACAATTTTGGCATCATACAAGCTTAGATAATGACTAGATCAATCGGTATTATGCTTTGTTTTGGACCTAAACCCTCAAATAAGGGGGTGATCACCCTACGACGTTTGTATGGAGAACGTGCCGGCCAGTTCGCCCTTAGATGTGATACATCCCCGGACTAATCCTTGGCGAAACAAGTTGTTCAATATTGTGGGGGTAGTTGAGTGTAAAAAATAGTATTAACTGATTTAGTGTCACTGTCAAAATGTTTTATTTCTTCTTATTGTATTTTTTTTTCTATATAACACTTATACCAGTTGTGTGTTATCTCAACAAGATTTTTAACTACTATATTGTTTATATTTTTCAGATATTTGAAGGCACTAATGTATATGGTATACTCCGAGCACCCCGCACTTCATCACTAGAGGCCATAGTGGTGACGGCACCCTTCAGGCCGCTTTCATCACACCAGAAAGGGACAGCAGCTGGGATAGCTTTGATGCTAGCATTTGCTCAATTTGCTAGACGTAAGTATATAATTATTTACTACTAGCGGCCCGCCCCGGCTGCGCACGGGTATTTACCAAAAATATTATATTTATACACACACATAAACCCTTTCATTTGAGTCAGGTTAATAAGAAAAGAAAATAATAAAGAATGTTTGAATATAATTATTTCCATGAACTTTTAATTTTATTATTTTTCTCCTCTTATGTTTATTTTATTACGTTTTTAATTATTATTTATTTATTTTAGTTATAATCTAGCTTTCCGGCCGGCGGGTATATCGGTTATCGCGCAAAATCATTAACCTCTTTTTGCGCAGTTGGATAACAACTATCCTATGACAAGCAGCCCGTGTCTCAAACTATTTCCATACCAAATTTCATCCTAATAGATTCAGTGGATCGGTTATCGCGCAAAATCATGAACCTCTTTTTGCGCAGTTGGATAAAAACTATCCCATGTCCTTCCCCGTGTCTCAAACTATTTCCATACCAAATTTCATCCTAATTGGTAAAAAAATATAAAAATAAAAAAGAAAAAGACTAAGGGTAAAAAAATACCGGAAGGTGAGGAACTGATATATTAAACTGCGATCCTTAAAGCCCCTGCCAAGCGTGGGGCTTATAGCAAATCCCAATGTTCACAGCGATCTATATTAAATGTACAATGTATTTCAGATACTTAATTATATCAGGATTAATGTTATATTTCTTAAAATCGCTTTGTTTATAGGCCATTATTTCTCGTAAAAAGTAAAGGATAAAAAATGGTTATTGTGAGTTTGCCCTAAGAGATAGACATATACCATCGCGGACATTTTTGTTGAACTTTTTAAGGTGTACAATACTGTATTACATTATTTTGATCTATCTCGTAGGGTTCAGCCAGCGTTTGCAAAGTAAGCGCAAAAAAATGAGTTAATTTACGGCATCAAGAAACCTCTAAAATTATCAGGGTTTCTCTAGTATATTATGCATGTATTATACATATAAACCTTCCCCTTGAACCACTCTATCTACTAAAAAAAACCCATCAAAATTCGTTGCATAGTTTTTAAGATCTAAGCATACATAGGGGCCGACAGCGGGAAGAGCCTTTGTTTTATGTTGTATGCTATGTAGTGATAAGCCAGAGTCGATCACTTGAGGGTAAATATTGCAACATTAAAAGAAACATGACTGCTCGAACAGAGGCTCTTTAAAACTATTTAGATGTCATGCCTCTTTTTGTTTTACAAGAATGCAATTAAACCAATTTTAACTTTTACTTAATATAGTATATCTTCTCTATTTACAGCACAAAAATACTGGGCCAAAGATATAATATTCCTTATCACGGAGCATGAACAACTAGGGATGCAGGCATGGCTAGAAGCCTACCATGGCCTGCAAAGTGGCGTAGAAACATTCTACACATCTCTTGGTAGTTTCTGGAAGCCTGGTACCCCAAGCATTGACTTCGCGAGCTTGACACCAGGGTTTGGTTGGGAAGATCATCAGAAATGTCTTGATCCAGGAAAGTTGAAAGGGAGATCCGGTTCAATACAAGCTGCTATTAATTTGGAGTTTCATACACCTAAAATTAGTAAGTAATAAAGTGTAAACAAATATTACAACTCACAGTTCATAGACTTAACAAATGAACTAACTAGATACAGTACTGTAGAATTGGTACTTATGTTGGTACAGTACTGACTACCAGCTTTCAAGAAAGGCGTTTGTATAGCCTACTGTTAGCAAAGTAACACCCACAAATGCTAAAAATTATCACAATGGCGTTCGTTTTGGGACATTCTAGAAGAAAAATTTGAATATTTTCTTACATCGTTCGGAAAGCTATGATAACAGTTACAAATAACATAGCTAAATGATATTTTTAACCCATGTTTAAAAAATTTTTTTGTGATACTTTTTTTTGACAACTGCGTGTTTGAAAGTTGAATTTCTTTATATTGAAAGACTTTTATAACTTAACATAATACCTATATCTTTCACAGTTAAATGTATTGAGAATCTAGTTTTGTATGTTGCATAGTATTATTGTTTGTATAGAAGACTATATTACGCGCGCACCTTTGAGAATGACAGCTATTGGTAAGCAGTTTCATCTGTCGTTCGATTTGGGGCAAATCATTAGTAAGCATACATAAATAGCAAATTTATCACAAGATTGCTCTACGAACCCATAGGAACGAATGCCGATTTTGAAATTCCTATAAACGCTATCATCTCAAATCAAAGGCACTGAAGAGTGACAATGTTTTCATTCACAATACCTATACCTATTTGTATTTTCAGAATACATCGAAGTGAAAGTGGAAGGACTAAATGGGCAATTGCCAAATTTGGATCTGGTCAACTTAGTACACAAGTTGTGCGTCAAATCTGGTATCCACCATTCTTATAAAAACAGGTAAGGAAAGTGGTTGGAAAGACTTGCCCTCATGTTTACTCATGTTTTTCCATGGTGGCAGGGCATATTCCGAATCCTTTGAAGCAATGATGGCCGAGCGGTAATAGCTATGGACTGCCGCACCGCAGTACCCTGGTTCGATGCCCACCGCCGGCTTGAGCTTCACCGCATGGTGGAAGGGCATTTTGCGATTGCCCGCCTGGCTAGCTACCACCCTCAAGTAGAAAATCTGTCGCCAAGCACCTAACGGTGTGTTCCGGCAGCTGTCCTTGAGAGCCAGTAATTCTAGGTTAGCCTGAACAACACCTTCGACCACATCGTCACTTACCAGCAGGCGAGTAGGGGGTCAAAGGCTAGCCTATCAGATAAAACAAAATATCATTGATAAACACTGTGTAACCCTTTCGACGCCAAGCTGCTACCTATCAAATCAAATAGCCTACATATCTCAATATCACTACTTCTCGAGGCGACTACTTCACAACTATCATACTTAGCAAACACTCCATTCTCATTGAGCCTACTTCTCAAAGTGACTACTTCTTCGACTACCTACTTGTCAAACAATAAATAAAGTACAGTCAGCGTCAAAGTGATTGTCTCTTGACCAAAATGCAAGATCACGGTAATATCATAATTTCGGATGATAATTTATTTAGGAACTTTTTTTCTTGACCATTTTTTTAAGTTTGATAGGTAGCCTTGTACCCCTATCTCACCTGATGGTTAGTGATGGTGTGGTCGACGGTGTTGTTCAGACTAACCTACAAATACTGGCTCTCATTACAGCTGCGGGAACACACCGTTAGGCACTTGGCGACAGATTTTCAAATCCTTTTTGTACAACTTTCAGTATTCCGGATTATTAAAGAAACGAATCTAAAATGGCGCAGTTGATCATTTCCTTTCATTTACACACCATTGTTGTGTATATACATGTACCGTTTTATAATAAAGATACCAGGTATTATAACGCTCATAGAAGGAAAATTCAAATTGCATGTGGAAAACATTTTATTATTATTCACGTTATTTATTTTCTATCATTTTTTTTATAACATATAAATATATATAGCATCCTAGTTTTAAGTAAAAAACTTATACTATATAGGATGCTGCCGGCAGTGGGGCAGGGCCCAAGCTACCGGTGGTTAGGGCTGTAGACAGAGGAACTTCCGGATATTGCGTGTTGTGTCGAGTATCACCTGCCTTCTGCATCTGACCCTTGATCCAACCGTCTAGCGAGAGTCTCTTGCTTGAGGTGTTGGTCGAGGCTCTTCGCTATTAGGCCATTAATTATTATTATTTATAATCAGGCAGACAGTTGTAATAACTGATAGTTGCCTTGATCCTCCTTCCTAGTAATTTTTCTTGTTACATGTAAGATGTTTGTCGACTCGATTCTTGAACTTTGTACCATGAAGTTGCAAGAACAAAGTACCTAACCAATATGTCTTTGTCCATAAGTATTACCAAAATAATGCAGAAGAAGTTTTGTTTGAAGCTGATTAGAAGTAAAAATAACTTATCTAGATAATATGAACAATATCATTATAATGTACAATGGTACCATAGTTATACCTACAAGAGTGTGATAAAACTGATTCAATTGTGATTTTCCCAATAGTCTTGGGTTTCCAACTGAAGTAAATGTTTGTTCGTTACAGTTACTCCTGGATACGCAGCCGCAACAAGATGGAGGAATGGACCAACAGCCTCTGGACTATGATGGGGATGCTCACGGAACAGATTGCTGGGGTGAGACATACTTTGTTATATTAGATTGGATTCCATTAATAGTCAAGGATATGCACACTTTATCTGGTGAAAATTGGGTGTTTACTGTTTAGACATTAATGCATACTCCTTCGGGGATCTACAGGTGTTAAACCCTTGATCGGCCTTTGGAACGATCTATCCTGTCATTCATCTATTGGGCCCCCATTGCGACGAACAATATTTTCGCATTTACGAATAAAGATATAAATAATGTATTACTGTATCAGCCGGATCGTCTACTGCTGAACACAGACTCCCTCATTAAATAGGTATTTGCCATAATCGCCACGCTTGGTAGGCGTCTTGGGGATCGCAGTTTAAGATATCAGTTCCTCAGAAAGAGCTGCTGCTGACTACTAAACATCTGATAGAAAGAATTGCTTTTTCAAACACTTAACTCTCGGAATGATGTCGCTGCCCTTGTATATTTCTATATGATAACAAGCACTATCGCGTGCTAAACGAAAATCACATTTACACATTTTTAGAGCACAATTTCACCTCGTGCGGGAATCGAATCCACGCCCTCCGATTTTACTCACTGGGTGCCTTAACTCGAGGTGATAAATTATTACCTCGAGTTATTATGTAATATATTAAGTACTGGCGCGGAGTTTGATTCCAGGCGTATATGTTGTGATAGTTTAGTTTACGAAAATGACAGAAGGACCAAACCCTGAATAACTTTTTGGTTCAATTCCGACAATGAATAGATTCAGGCGTTACTTTGCGGACATCCATATATTATAATAACAAATATTTAAAGAATACATTGAATTAATATTATAATAAAAGACTAATAATATTTAAAAAAAATCTAAATGACGTCACAAACGCCACGCAGCCAAACCAAAAGAATTTCGACTCGTTTCCATTCTACACGAAGAGGTCTTGACTCATCGAGCGCACAATCGAGACTGCTATCAATTCAGACATATTATGTTATGTGTAATAAGTAATACTTTTCATTGTCAGGTCCCGAACGGAAACCACGGTCTTTTCCATCGTTTCAACATAGAAGCGGTGACCCTCGAAGGGCGCGACGCAAACGATCCCGCGGGGGTCCCTCCCAGGGTCAACGCCCTCTCCACGGCCAACTTCTATAGACTAGGGGTCGCCTTGGAAAGCACATTGAGGTCCCTTAACAATTTGTTGGAAAGGTTCCACCAGAGTTATTTCTTTTACATGCTGGCAGCTACGAATAGGTTCATATCCATTGGTAAGTCATAAAAAACCGGGCTAGTCAAAGTCAAAATCATTTATTCAATTTAGGCGTCTACGACGCTCTTGTGAAGGTCAATTACAAATTTAAATATTGAAATAGTCTACTAGAATATCTTGGATTTTCTATAAACATATTATTTTTGGTTGTTAATTTTTATTACTTTACTTTCAGGCCAGTACATGCCATCGTTATGCCTATTATGTGTTGCCATGCTTATCCGAGCTTTATATCTCTGGGTTACCATACAGCAAGATGATGATGAAGAAACAAGCAAGCAGGCAGACACAAAATCGGACAAGAAAACAAAAAAGGACAAAAAATCTTCAGATGAAAGTGAAAAAGACCAAAAGTCTGATAACGAGGATGTATTGGATAAAGACAACAAATCTGATAACGAAGATGTGTTGGAAAAAGACAAAAAATCTGTTAATGAAGGTGAGTTAGAACAGGACAAAAAATCTGACACTGAAGAGTCAAACGCACAGTCCCTCAGAAGAAGAAACAAACTTGCAAACAAAAAGACAGAGAAAACAACGTCTTCAGATTCTGAAGTACCAGGAGATAATAAAAAGAAACAGAAACGAAAGGCGAAGAAAAACAAAGAGAATACGTTGGGCGTTGTGAATATTGGCGCAAATTATATTTTGGTCCATTTGTTGGGGTATGGCGTTATGAATTCGCCGTTGGTCTTTAGTAAGATTGGTAAGTGTTTTTAAACATATTAGAAACATCAAAGTCAGGAAATCATTAGATAAGAGATTTATCATATTGTTATTTCTGTTATATAGTTAGTTAAGACGTAGACGGCTAGTCACTCCCTGTTGAATTTAAATGTGGTATTAAAGGTAGCCTAGGACTAGAACTTGCCATCAGGAAATGAAATCAAGAAAGGAAATTTAAGCAAAGAACTGTTTAAGCAATGATAGCCGAGCGGTAATAGCTATTGACTGCCGTGGCGCAGGTCCCTGGTTCGATGTCCACCGATGGCTTGAGCTTCACCGCATGGTGGAAGGGCATTTTGCGGTTGCCCGCCTGGCTAACTACCACCCACAAGTAGAAAATCTGTCGCCAAGCAATTTAACGGAATGTTCCGGCAGCAGTCCTTGAGGGCTGATTCTAGGTTAACCCTGTTAACACCTTCGACCACATCAGGTGAGATTGTGGTCAAAGGCTTACCTAACACGCAAAAAAAATTTCCTGTGAAGTTACACGCACATGAGACTTAAGGTTGAACTGGCCGGTAACTTTTCCATACAAACGCCGTAGGATGATCACTCCCTTATTTGAGGTTTTAGGTCCACAACTAAGCATGATATCGATTTATCTCTTCATTATCTAGGCTTGTCTTGGCACCGATTTGTAAAAAAAATCTTCACATGATAGTTATAAGCCTCGAAACATCCCTGTAATATCACGAATTTTAGCGCATGTTTAGTCGTAAATAAACGACTTATAGAGCATGAAATCCCTAAAATTATTTACATAGAAGCATAGCTCAGTTCATGATCATTTTAGATAACATTTTGGAAAACAAATACATCCAGTAATATAATCATAAACATCCTAGAGCCAAAGGTCGGCACACATAGTTTTGCGCGCTAGTTTTTCGTTCAAAATATTGGGCATCTCATGTCAATACTTCCATTGGGCGGTGAGGGAAGCGGGCGGGCGGGTCTCATGCGCAACACACTAATATATAATTAACAAAACGCACACTACCAAAAGTCACGTGCACCGCGCCGCGATCTTAGAACATAATATTATATTGTAGGAATGACCTGTTGCTTTTTGGTGTGCACGTATGTATACACTACCAATATGTAGTGCCTATGCCTACTTACGTACTTATATATGTATATATATATATATTTACATATGTTGGGAGTTGGGGACCGGATTTTCTTTCGCATTTGATTAGTTTGTTCGTGATAGTAAGTGTCGGACGCCATAATCCATATAGATAGGTACTTGGGTAATATAAATACGTAACTATGTCTAGGTACTCACCTACTCTCACCTAAGTTAGTACCTAGTAGGTATTAGTCAATACGCAGGTCATGATAGCTATGGTGAGTACCTTATCATTTTAGCAACACTTAGACAATATAAAAAGCTGCATTTGGTTAGATATGGTATGGACGTAGGTAGTCCGCATTCTTTTTAGAATATAGTCTGAGCAGTAATATAACTTCGAGAAAGTACCTACCTAACACAAAGTAGTAAAGGGTTAGAATTAGAAGCTCAATGGAAGATACCTATCTATCTACGATATAATTATCATTTATCATACAGGCCTGCCTAGGCACGCAACTGTCAGCGATGTCAAATCGACATTCGCGGGCGCGCATTACATTGCATACCTATCTACATAGCTATAAGATCACAACAAATAATAAAGTTAGTACTATGTATCTACCTACGTAAATTAGTAGAATAAGTATGTATATTTGTAGTAGGTACTTATACCTAAGGTAGTACGAAAGTTTATATGGTAAACTTAGCGATGATTGTAGGCACTTACCTAATCAAAAATAACCTATGATTAGTTATTGATTTTTATTGGAATTAATTTAAATCAGTTACGGGTAGGTAGAGAATTTTTATTCCAAATGTGTTCTACCAGAATTGGTAGAACCATGATGCCATCATTACCGCTTAGAGACAGATTTTGAAATCGGTACGACACACTCTCATCTCAAAGCTCGCTAGCCGGGCGAGCATTCGCAAAACAATCTTCCACCATGCGGTGAAGTTCATGCCCGCGGCGGGATTCGACCCATAGACCTGTTGCGCGGCAGTCCATTGCTAAGAGCCATCACTGCTTCCCGTTAAGTGTTTAGTGACAGAATTTCTACTTGAGGGTGGTAGCTAGCCAAGCGAGCATTCGCAAAATGCCCTTCTACCAAGCGGTGAATTTCAAGCCCGCGGCGGGATTCGAACCATAGACCTGCTGCGTGGCAGTCCAAAGCTAATGCCACTGAGCCATCACTGCTTCCCGTTAGGTGCTTTCTGACAGATTTTCTACTTGAGGGTGGTAGCTATCCAGGCGAGCATTCGCAAAATGCTCTTCACCAACGCGGGGAAGCTCAATATCGCGGCTGGATTCGAACCATGGACCTGCTGCGCGGCAGTCACTAGCTAATGCCACTGGCCCATCACTGCTTCCCGTTAGGCGCTTACTGACAGATTTTCTGCTTGAGGATGGTGGCTAGCCAGGCGAACATTCGCAAAATGCCCTATGCCCTTCCACCAAGCGGTGAAGCTCGAGCCCGCAGCGGGATTCGAACCATAAACATGCTGCGAGGCAGTCCATAGCTAATGCCACTGAGTTCACGTTAGTTGCATGGTGACAGATTTTCTACTTGGGTAGCTATCCCGGCGAGCATTCGCAAAATGCTCTTTTTTTATGCCTGATAGGTTAGCCTTTGACCACTATCTCACCTGATGGTAAGTGATGATGTGGTCGAAGATGTTGTTCAGGCTAACCTAGAAGTACTGGCTCTCAAGGACAGCTGCCGGAACACACCGTTAGGTGCTTGGCGACAGATTTTCTACTTGAGGGTGGTAGCTATACAGGCGGGCATTCGCAAAATGCCCTACCACCATGCTATAACGACTGCCATCCTAAGACCACAACCGGGACCAACGGCTTAACGTGCCCTCCGAAGCACGGAAGCGCTCAGTAGTATTGTCCTAGCGGTCACCCATCCAACTCATGACCGCGCGCGACGGTGCTAAACTTTGCTGACCGGTTGAGAACAGCTAAGTAAACTTCGCTACGAACTCTCCACCACGCGGTGAAGCTCAATATCGCGGCGGGATTCAAACTATGGACCTGATGCGCAGCAGTCCATAACCAATGCCACTGAGCCATCACTGCTTCCCTTTAGGTGCTTGGCGACCGATTTTTTACTTGAGGGTAGTAGCTATCCAGGCGGGCATTCGTATAATGCTCTTCTACCACGCGGTGAAGATTAAGCCCGCGACGGGATTCGAACCATGGACCTGCTGCGCGGAAGTCCATAACCTATGTCACTGAGCCGTCACTGCTTTACAAAATATGTTGTAGTAAAAGCAGTAACTTGCTAATTATGTAATAAATAATTATTGTAGGTAAATATTTACTACATCAATATGAAAAGAACAAACTAATACATTTACTATGTACCTACAAATCATTGTACCTACTTACTAAATATTTACCTACTATAGGTGAAATAACATCAGTATGTTATTATAAAACGAACGAAAATTATAACAACAGGTACCTACTGTCCGAACCAAAATGTATTCCTCTGTGAAATATATAATATTATTTTATAAGAAATACCTACACACGTCGTGACGTAGCTTGAGACACTATCTCCGTCCGTCGTCAAACATCGTAATTCGTTCGGCATGGTTCGGCTTTCATTGATATATCGCAAACAAGTGTGCGTAATTAGCGTAGATGCAATACGGGTGTGTGATGCGCGATCACTATCTTCGTACTACTCATCACGGAGTCTTACCCTTTCCCACAAAGGTATAGGTGAAATAGCATGCTTTGTGGCCTCGCCCGCTGATAAGTTCGAGCCGTCGGCAAGTGCATCCTTAAGGGTGACAAATCAACATCGAGCTATGCTGCGCTGTACTGCGCTGTGCTATGTTTGGTCAACTCGCTTGTCTTATATTTTAATGAGGATACAAACAAACCATGCTGTGCTGCGCTGTGTGAGGCTACGCTCTGTTTAAAAACGCAGCAGTCTCGAGCGAGGCGCGCTACCCGCCGTGCTGAGCCGCGCTGTGTCGAGCTGTGCTAGGTTTTTCAAACATGGAGCACGCTGCGTGCCTCCATCGCCCTCGGACGTCTCTCTCACTCTCGTACAGTCATCTCTCGCTCTCAGCTCGATGTTGATTAGCTAAGCAAAGCGCAGCACAGCTTGATGTTGATTGTTAACAAAACGTAGCTTAGACAAAACAGAGCGTAGCCTCACACAGCACAGCATAGCATCGTTTGTTTGTATCCTCATTAAAATATTAGACGAGCGAGTTGACCAAACATAGCACAGCGCAGTACAGCGCAGCATAGCTCGATGTTGATTTGTCACCCTAACAACGATGTTCGAAGATGCAGCATGCAGCATAATATCATGCTTAGATTAAAAGATATAGTATTAATTCTGTATATCCGGCCGCAAATTAAACGATTTTCAAAAAAAAAATACTCTAAAACTAGAAGTGCTGGTTAAATGGGGATACAAAATCTTGCATTTGTATGATTATATCTATCAGGTTTTACAATAAAAATGCGATATCCGAAAAATGGGCTTCATAAAACACTGTGCGATGTCTCAATGTGACGGGCGCAGTGCAATTCGTGACTTGTGATGAAATGCATCTGTTATAGGCAGAGGTTAGTCCACTTAACATCAGGTGGGCCTCGAGCTTGTTCCACCACAATAACAAAAAAAAAACGGTACCCACGCCTTGAGGCTTCGTAACTTGTTGACAGATCTTCAACTTCTATTGAAATTTATCTTAGTACGTGATGATCAAGACGAGCCATCAACATGCCCAATGGCTCTTTTAAGAATTATAACTGAAGACTGATGGGCAGTACTATATAATAATATACCATTTTTCACTATTCATATCTAAAAAAAACAGCAGTAAAAAATCAGTCCATATATTGTAGCCTACTACCAATTGGCAGCGTGCCCAGCACCCTGGCAGAATTGCCCCGTCGGATTGCAATGCATATTCGTGGAGCCAAATAAGGGTCATCATTTTGCTCAAGCCTCGCATCGTTCAAGCGCTCTGATAAGTTTTGGAAAATAAGATGAGCTCCCGGCCCCCACGGACCCAATGTCTCTACACCAAATTAGCATACTTGCTCCCTTCACGTTCCCAAAGATGTGACATACATTATTATACTCTTTGATATTGCAGGTGCCAAATACGATCTACCATCTGAAATATCAGTCTTCTACGGTCTCGTTGCGTCTTCTATACTTCTCATCATCGTCACTCCGAAATTTTTGCGTTTCTTCCGCAAGACTCCCATCACGCGCGAGGAGTTGTGCCTGGTGAACATCCTGCTGTTAGTGGAGCTGGCCACCATGTGCTTGACTGTGGGGGTGCATAACTTCTCCCTTGGATTAGTGGTGGGGACCTTGTACACACCACTTGCGTTGGTGGCCGGAGTCACCACGAGGTTTCCTGGTAATCGAAGGTCAGTATTTACTTCCTTGTTACTAGGGTACCATAGAATCGAAAGAGCATGCCATACCTGCGTTGATCATCAAGTATGGCAAGAATGTAAATTCTCACATTAGAATTTGTGCATATATATTAAGCAGAGAGCATGGCCCGGCTATAAGGACGGATGGTGGCGGGTTCATATCCCGCTCGTGGTTTAAATTTTTCCTTTCGTTGGCGCTTGTACTTTTATTGTTGGTAATCTGAGGAAGCGAAAGCATATAATAATAATCTATTTTTAACTTTCATAATCTATTTTTAAGGTTCGAAATTAAAAACCTTGAATAGATTCAGGCGTTACTTTGCCGAAATCCATATAAAATAAAAACAAATATTTTATGAACATTATATACATTTATTATATAGAAAACATTAAATTAATATTTTAGAAAATCATTTAAAAAATATAAAAATATTTCTAGTAACAATACTAATTTTCCTGTTAAGCCGACGTGACGTCACAAACGCCACGCAGCCAAACCGGAACAATTTTCGACTCGTTTCGCTTCTACTCGAAGCATCCTCAGGAGGTCTTGACTCTTCGAGCGCACGAACGAGACTGCTGTAAATTCCGACATGTTATAATATGTGTAATAAGTAATACTTTTCATTGTCAGGTACCGAACGGGAACCACGGTCTTTTCCACCGTTTCAACATAGAAGCGGAGGGAGGAGGTCTTGACTCTTACTGACTAAATATTTTCTCGCTTTTATTAAAACCCTTATCCACACGTTAGCAGATAATAGTACATTGTACATCGAGGGAAGAAAACGATCTATTTCTGTTCGACAGTCTGTTTAAAGAAATAGAACTTTCTCCCGAGTGATACATAGTGCTTTATACTACACCTACGAGGAAAATAAAATCATTATACGTTTTCTCGTACTTACCTCGAGACTTCTCAGGCGTTAAGTTCTTTATGACTTCTTAAGCTGCATTTCTTATTTCTGGTTGCGTCATCATTATAAAATCGTGACTTTCACTATCAGATGACATTTTGGAAAATTATTTAGAATAATTAAAAGCGTACTGTTAAAATATCAATTTATTAAAAACAAAATTTAACCAAACATAACAAATTGCCGCGCTTTTTTCTCGTAGTGCAAAAGAAGGTTGCCAACCTCCTGTCATTGAAAATCGAGTACAAATAAAAATTACACCTCTTTTTTCTAAGTATTTGATATAAAACCTTTTTGAGATTGATTTTATATATGTAAGCAGGTAAAAACAAAAGAACGCTACCAGGGCAGGTATGGATTTTCATACAACATTCCTTCACTGCTACGGAGTGAAGGAATGAAAATCCATATAACTCTCCCCGCCGTACGTAAGGGAAAAATGACGAACTTTATAACATGTTTTTGAACGAGTAATGAAACCTTTTCTGAGTGGGTGTGGTATAAAAGCACTTTTCCACACAGATTTCGAATGATAAAACCTTGACGAGCTTGTAAGGTGAAAAGGTAATAGTTTTCAATCTAGCTAATATACAATTTGAAGAGCAGAAAGAGGTATCCGGCGTTAAATCACGAAGATGACCACCACAATATAAGAATATACTTTCGAGGTATACAGCTGTATACCGGCTGTACACAGGAGGAAAGATATTTCAGGTTGTGATGGTGGTAATAGACTCGCCCTCTTTTACATAGGACCTCTTACAGCTGTAAGAGGTGCTCTTCGTTCAAACAGACATGTTTTAGGTCCTATGTAAAAGAGGGCGAGCCTATTACCACCATCACAACCTGAAATATCTATTAAACTATTCCTCCTGTGATACTAGGATTCCATAAAACATGAAAAGTCATACAAAATCTTATGTTTACATTATAGAAGCATCAAACTTTGTATTCTAGCTCCATCGTGATACTGTTGAAGCGCTGTTTCTGCCTGCTGCTCCACCCGCTGGCCATCATACTGGTCAGCATGATCTCGTACAGCGCAGTGCTGTTTCCAGAGGACAACTACTATAATATGTTGACGCGGGGGAGTGACGCTGCCACGCAGGCGATTATGTTCTCTATTGTAGATTCATTGGTAAGAAACATAACTTATAATTACGTAGCAGCATTAACCCATTGGCATCGACGATAATTATAACAATAGAATTTCATTCATAAATTGGCCATAGTGGTCCAGTCCGATGCCAACTTATTAATTCGCATGTCACAATTTGTCATATAAACAACTTAATATTCAAGCACTTCACAATATTGAAGCAGTGATGGCTTAGTGGCATTGGCTATCGACTGCCGCGCAGCAGGTCCATGGTTCGTCGCTCTATCCCGCCGCGGGCTTGAGCTTCACCGCACGATGGAAGGGTATTTTGTGAATACCTGCCTGACTAGCGACCACCTTCAAGTAGAAAATCTGTCGCCAAGCACCTGTGCGGTGTGTTCCGGCAGCTGTTCTTGAGAGCCAGTAATTTTAGATTAAGCCTGTTAACATTTTCGACCACATCACCCCTTACCATTAGGTGATATTGTGGACAAAGTTTTTTTTACTAGGCCGTTAACGGCCGGTACCCGATCACGTAACGCGCGAGCTTCTGAGAATATATTTTGCGATATCTAATACAATATTTGTTGAATTCATTACATTTGTATTTGGGATACGTAATTTTTTTTGTCTGTTTTAGGGGTAACATAAAGAGTCATGTGCTTTAAATATTTTAGGGTAATAATATGATTTTAAACTAACGAATACCTTAATCATGCAGAATTAATGCCACAAATTGCTACTAGCGCGATAAAACTATTCCAATTTTGAATTTCCCGCCATAGACTTTTTTATTTTCCACCATTATGTTAAATTGAGTCTGTATTTTTTTTTCAGATCTACGGCAACTGGTTATTCAACGTGGCTACCTCAGTGCTTCTGCCGATTTGGATGATTTTCTGGCAAATCGTGTGCAATCCAGTGCTTGAAATCAACAAATAATAGTGTTATTATTCAATAAAATAAATAGGGTACCAGTATTTAAGGATTCTTAAATTGCAAGTCATTCCAAAGACTAATAAAAATAAATTAATGTTTTTTTATTGAGTTGTGTGTTTTAATTTTTTACCGAACAATTCAAAAGGCTAACCAACTATCCTTTTAGCTAAATTCTATCTATGAGCTATTGAATGATGAATGTCTCAATAGACAGGTGAATATTCGCAAAATTCCATACCAATGTACAAAAATTTCACTTATATCTCTCGATGGAGGCGAGGCCAATCAGGCAGTGGAGGTAATTTTTGTTTCAATCTAAGTATGACGAACAGAAGAAAGTGTCAGAGAAGAAAGCTCCAAAATAAGTGGTACACAATAAAGTAACTATGCGCTCTTTTAGTTGAATAAAACACGTATTGCGACCGCACTTTTGGCATTCTACGCATACTGCCAGGCCAGGTTACATAACTGAAGCAGTGATGGCTTTGAAGCAGCGATGGCCTTGTGGTATTGGCTATGGACTGCCGCGCAGGAGGTCCATGGTTCGAATACCGCAATCCTGGTTCGAATTAATAAAAACGCATCAGAATCCTTGCACATATTGATAGTACAGAAAGCTGCAAACCACACTTTGTCGAGCACAAAATTCTAACCCTACACTCTATCTACATGATCCGTGGCGTGCCGGGCTAGAATGTCATCCCTATCTCTACCCATGGTTGTCGTAAGAGGCGACTAAAGGTAACACACCAGAAGGTGGGCACCAGCGCTTTCTGAAGAACTGATATCTCACACTACGATCCCCATGACGCCAGCTAAGCGCGTGGGAATTATGGTATACTCTCCATAATGGGGCTGTGTTCAGTAGTGGACAATCCGGCTAACACAGTACTCTGTCTACATCTTAGAAATATGTAATAAAACAACCTCAACTTTTTAAAACTTTCGGAGTAAATCAAAGCAACTCTAGAAACAAATAGTTCGGCGCTTCAGAAGCTGAAAATGTGTATAAAAACGTATAATGGGACGCTACATGATTGCGTAGACACTTAAGCGCCGTAACCTCGGTATGGGTTACATATTTGAGCCGTTTGGTGTGGAGACGTTGGGTCCGTGGGGACCGGGAGTGAATCGTATTTTCCAAAACTTATCAGAGCGCTTGGTCGATGCGACGCGTGATCAAAATGCTGGCACCTATTTTGCTCAAAGAATAAGCATTGCAATTCAACGGGGCAATGCTGCCAGCATGCTGGGCACGCTGCCAACTGGTAGTGGGCTAGAGCATTTGGACTGCCTATGAGTCTAAAATGGCTTATAGGGATCTAAATGCTTTTTTAGTGGCTGTAGTGTTGTGTATAGTTCGTAGTATTGTGTTAATAAAGGCATTCCGCAGGTTAAAAAAATAATGACGTACCTACATCAGGGTCTAAATGACATTACTAAAGAATCCGCATCTATAACCGCGCTCCCTTGCCGCACTCAAAGCACTTCTTGCCGCGACAAGAGACTGATATATTTGACGGTTGTTGGAGAAACCTTCTGACAGAATGTTTACGATATTGTGAGATAACATTTACAGGGGATTCCAATAGTGTAGTAAATATTTTGTCATTCACATTGTGACCAGATTAATCTTATTGTAGTAATTTGAAGACATAGTATTTTTTTATTTTAATTGACGGCATTAAATTTTGATTTGACTTTTAAATTTTGACCAGATACATTTTATTATAGTAATTTTAATTTTAATTGACTGACTGTAATATTTGATCTATTATTCTATTGTTAAAAAGTTATTTTCCTAGTTTTTTAGTCTTTACTACCCATCATCAGAGTAACTTTTGAATAAATTAAATAATAAAAAAAAACTAAGAATTAGGCGAACCAGTAGGTGTGAGGCGGCAACCCCAGTAAGAATAAGAACTAGACCGGAAATTACGCTGATGCAGTGAGTTGTGCACTTCATGAATCATTGCTCGATGTAACAATGCAAGCATATCCTTGCTCGGTTCGCTAGAGCACGATGTAGGTACATATTTGCGTCAGAACACGTATCACGACGTTGCAGTGACGTATATAATGGCCTTAAGATAACAATATCCTTTATATAGGGATCCGTACCTAAAGGACAAATGGGAGCACTATTATTGACATTGTCAGTCAGTCTTGCCCCGTAGGGTGCCGGGCTAGAATGTCTCACCCCCATTGCTACCTGTGGATGTCGTAAGAGGCGACTAAAGGTGGAGGCGGGCAGCAGCGCCTTCTGAGGAACTAATATACTAACTTGCGATCCCCAAGACGCCTGCCAAGTGTGGGGATTAAGGGTGAACTGGCCGGCCCGTTCTCCATACAAACGTCGTAGGGTGATCACTCCCTTATTTGCGGATTTAGGTCCAAAATAAAGCATAATACCGATTGGTCTCGTCATTATCTAGGCATGTATGATGCCGAAATATTAATAAAATAATTAGCTTGAGAATTATGAGCCTCGAAACATTTTCATATAAAGTTTTCGAGGCTCACAACTTACAACTTAATTATCTTTTTAAAGTTTTGGCATCATACAAGCCTAGATAATGACGATATCAATCGGTATTATGCTTAAGTCTGGCCCTAAAATCTCAAATAAGGGAGTGATCACCCTACGACGTTTGTATGGAGAAGTGACCGACCAGTTCAACCTTAAGGCAAACCTCCTCCTTAACTTGGGAGGCTGTGTTCAGCAGTGGACAACCTGGCTTATACAGTACAGTCAGTCTGGTCAATTGGTATCTAGTTCTTCAACGAAATTAATGTACAAACAAGATATTAAGAACTTTGTGCAACATGTCAACCGAAAATTAAAGTAGATACCTCGTATCGCATGCGAGTGAGCGAAACAGAACTACGCTAAGTTATTAAAATATGACCGATTTTTTCAAAAATTAATTCGTAAATTATGTGAGCTTTCTATTATATTACTTAACAATCGGATATTTTTTTCAGGTACGGTATGACATGGTATTCATATTTTAATTTTTGCAATAACGTAAGCTCCGCGGATTACATGACATATGCGGTCAGAGCATACCCCGGCTATAGCGATGGATGGCGCGGGTTCGAATCCTGCACATGACTGCCATTTTTCCCTCGTAATTTTGTAACGACATGGTTGCTATAGAATAATAATAAATAAAAATTGATTTAATATTTTTATGTTTGCAATAACTCATGCTCTGCGGATTACATTACAAAATGTGCGGGATTCGAACCCGCGTTCATCCACCCCTTTAGCCGGGGTATGCTTTTACCAATTGAACTAACATACTCCCTCCCAATACGATTATAGAAAAAAAACGATAGGAAAAATTTTAGCTATGACTCATAGTCATGTTAGCTCAATTGGTTAGAGCATACCCCGGCTAAAGGGGTGGATGGACGCGGGTTCGAATCCCGCACATGACTTAATTTTTTCCTCTGGTATATTTGTAATTTTGTAAAATAAATTCTATATTGAAATGATTTACGATACGCTAGACAGATACAAATTAAGAGAAAGTTTAGAGCTGTATTTTTATTTTCACTGTCGAGAGAAATATAAGGATTAGGCATACTGTGTCATACACTCAAGATTATTTTATTCAATATACACTCTTTCTAAAAAAAACATGTTTAAAATTTGCCTTTTTGAGACTCGCCTCCCCTTATACTTAGAATAAAAAATACGACTACCCTACCAAAAAAAAATAGCAAGTGTCACTCAGGATTATTTAAGGATTCTAACGATCCCCCACACATTCAAATGTGTAACATTGAAGTTATTTACATTAGGCGTTTTATATAATACATATTTACATACATACATGAATCCTTACACTACTTTCGAGCAGTCGTGTAAAAAATAACTGGTGGCAAAATAGTCCTAGACCATTATACTTTTATTTTTTAATCTGATAGGTTAGCTTTGGCCCACCATCTTATCTGATGGTAAGTGATGATGTGGTCGAAGATAATGTTCAGGCTAACTTAAAATTACTGGTTCTTGACAGCTGCAGGAACACACTGTTAAGTGCTTGGTGACAGATTTTCTACTTCAGGGTGGTAGCTAGCCTAGGATTCTCAAAATGTCCTACAACCATGCTATAACGACAGCCATCATAAGATAACAACCGGAAAGGACAGCTTAACGTTGCAACTCATGAACGCGGTTGAAGAACGCGAAAGAAGAACCGCGGCGGACGTTGCTTAACTTTGCTGATCGGTTAAGAACGGCTAAGTAAACTTCGCTACGAGCGCTTCAAATCAACCAATGCTATTGAATCTTGAGAATCTAAGCCCGTCTCTAACAGTAAGTACAGATAAAAAAAATCTGATTAGGAAATGAACCGAGAAATTTCTGAGATTACGAATTCGGTTAACACCGATCGAAAATCCATAGATCGGTTATTGACAATGCAAACTAACATTTACGAACAGAGGTCAGTATTTCTTTTTTCTGTAAGCCGACCTCTCTACGATAGATTGCTCCCAGATAGAAATTTCAATCTCTGGATAGCTTATTGATGCAACGCTAAAATGGATTGCTTATTCAATCTTCTTCTTAGTCGCTACACTGTTGACAGAGTGGTCGTGGTTGTCACATCAGGAGTGGTGACACGCCTCACAATCCGTCGCCATTCCTCTCGCACCGCTGCCTTCCTGGTACACTCGAGGACGTGGAAGGTCTAAAGCAGCCTTCACTTGGTCCGTCCAACGCATGGGTGATCTGCCGGGAGCTTTTTTGCCATCCACTTTTCCCTATTCAATCTTAGATAGCTAAAAATCTAATTGATAATACATTTCGGGCGCTTATGAACTCTGGCTATGACACTACACTAGTTAATTTCGGCTTTGTAAATCATTCCGTTGACGAGCTACAATACTACTAGATACACGTGACATAAGGACGACAGATCATACAGACAGCGGAGTCTCATAGTTATGGCTTTCTACGGCTCTGTGGGTACGGAACTCTAAAAAGTGTCTAATAAATAACTCCAGATACGACAAAACCTCATTATAATTCGACAGAGCAACTGGAGATTCTTTGAATGTTATTTCGGTGCTCAAATTTATTTGTGGCTGGCATAAAAATACCTAACCTTGAATTTTAGATGTGGGTACTTATCAGCAGAAAATGTATTTGTTTAGTTTGTATTTTATTATACTGCCTAGCTGCTTGAAGACGAAGACCCCGATTAAATCCCCGCGTCGAACAGTACCCAATTGGAATTTCTTGTCAAAGAAGTTATTAGCAGTAGCCAGAAGGTTCCAGCTGTTTTACTGTTTATTACAAAATTACAAATGACACAATGACTCATAACTCTAATTTTTGCTCTCATTCTTCAACCATCGTATCCGGATAGAGCGACACCTATAGTTCAACTTGCGTTGTACTACAAACAAGATCAATTTTGCAATTGGATTTTAAACTTGTAAATGATGACGCAACCTTATAATTTTAATATTGTTATGTTTGCAATAACGCCTGCTTGGCGAATTACATTACTAAATTACAAATATACGAGAGAAAAATTATAGTCATGTGCGGGATTCAAACCCGCGTCCATCCACCCCTTTAGCCGGGGTATGCTCTAACCAATTGAGCTAACATGACACACTGACTCATAACTCCAATTTTTGCTCTCATTCTTCAACCAGCGTATTGGGATGGAGCGACACCTATAGTTCTAATGTTTAGTGTACTACTGTTTGTTATACCAAAAGAACAAGTAGGAAAAATAGATCCTAGTTGTCCTACCAATAAAAAAATGTTGGTTAAAGTATTACCGGTTGTTGCATATCGGAAAATATCAGAATAATTATAATAACGTGCAAGTTCTATCACTTCACGTAAATGATTTCCGTCATGACGAAGGGAAATCCTAAATAATCCATACCAACTCTAAGGAAGCTGGAACTGAGCCTGGCGATAAGGTCGTTTATGGTATAGGTATAGTAAAGGTCATTTACATGGGATCAACCTACCTCTCAGAGTACACATTAATATGTGAGACAGACAGACGGACAGTGGAGTCTTAGTAATAGGGTCCCGTTTTTATCCTTCGAGTACGGTAGCCTAAAAAATGAGACATCTGACTGGGTATTTACTTGATAGAGAATAATATGTTATCATTATTTAAATGGCCTTTTTTGAACAGTGGTCGTCTTCCAGCTGATGATGATGATAATGACTTTCAAGATTAATTCGTTTTATTACACGACTGTCCCAAAAAAGGAGTGTTATGTTTTCAGGGTTCATGTATGTATATATTTTTGTGAATTTATTTATTCTATATAACCTCTAAACGGCTTATTTTAATGTATAATATATCGTTCGATTCATCTTGATAGCGCGCAGTGAACCTAGGTACATTAAAAAAAAAACTGTTGGATTTTAGACATCATATTGAGAGACAATTTTTATTCCCTAATCCATCGAATGGGGTATCAAACTGAAGGACTTTAAAAGTGGAACGAAGGATTGTAGAGTAGAGGCAGCGAGAGATTTACAGTTACTCGAGCTTAAAGTAGTTGTTGGCTCCCGAGGTAGACACTCTACTTTTTATCACCTTCTATGAGAAAATAAGTGAGTGCAACTTATAAATAAGAATCGTACGTTTATTTATTTAGATATAATTAGGAAAAATATACATAGCATAGAAATAGTTAGAGGCTAATCTTTGTATTTGAACAATTATGGAAGTGCATCGTATCAATTTTACCCCTAACATCCGTTACAGTTATCGATTTATTTACAGCTTGAGAATTAGAAATAGTATCAGAAAACGACTTCGTAGGATGTAGTTTTTGAGAAAATATATTATTTTTAGGTTAAAAAAACCTAACAAATAAAGGAATAAACAGTTTGCAACTTGTTCATACAATGTTTGTGATTGATCTCTTTGGTGATTGGAACGAATTTACTAAAAATATCCACATTCTAAGTTCTAATAACTTATTGTCCCTCAGGGATAAAAAAATATTTTAATCCCTGTTTACGATTAATAAACTAGCTCTTTTCGAATAGATGTGATAAAAAAAACATTAACATAATAGCCAATCACATCAGTGATTTAAAAATAAATACCATTCATAAGTTTAAGTTCATCAGGAATCCTTGTTATAAATATGAATACATTTATTATATACATTATTTTGTAGATATCTTTACGACATGGAGGTTGGTATAATAAGTTTGCGAACGTGGCTCGTTTTTGCCGTGAATATACTTCGCATTGCATTTTGAAGTGTTCGGGATGGTCTTTAAAATGAATAGACCAGTGTTTCCCAACCTTTTAATGACCAGGGACCACTTTTGTTTCTTATTTGCCAACAGAGACCACCAAGATGTACAAGAAAAAAAATTAATCAATCAGCATAAATAATATTCCGTAATTAGAAAATATTTTTTTTAGAAAGCCAAATAGGTAAATTTTGAATCAATTTGATTTTTGAGATTGCATCTTCTTCATTATCGTAATCCTGGTACGAATATTATTGCACAAAGCTAAACGTACTTCGTCACTTACTTACAATCGATTTCTGGCCTTGTTTCTAATTAGCAACAAAACCCTTGTTTGCATAAATAAGTGGTTGAGAAAACAATAAAGAAAAAAATAAAGCAAGGCGACTTCTCGATTTTCGGTGTAATAAATTGCTTTTTGACAAAACTTCTCATGCGAATTAGATTCAAATGCGAACTAACAGCTTCTATCGTTTGTAAATCTTACAGTTCTTCCTGGATTTATTGAGCAACTTCACTAGGACTCTAGCCTGACCCTTTAGTTTCTGTTTCGAAATATTCTGGGAAGTGGCGATTGGATTCATAAACCATTGAATTCAACATTTGTAGATGACTCTTAGGTTCTTTTATGTCTCTCATTCCGTTTTCCACTTCTTGGTCTCGCCTTTTGTCCGTGGACCAAATTTTGACTCCTGCGGTCCACTGGTGGTCCGCGGACCACTGGTTGGGAACCACTGGAATAGACAAACGTCTCTGATGTACATGCACGGTAGTGACAATAATCGATCTATTTAAGATAGTATATGAGCAGTGATTTCCATATATACCAAACATAAATAGTATATAGAAGACTTTAATATGACGAAATTTGAATACGTTTGTATAGCAAGGGCTTTGCGTATGCAACTCACTAATGGTTTTTCTTGCCTATAGTGGCGCTAGGGTAGTAGGTACGATACCTGCATACGCAATTATTTTTGTTTAATCTGTGCCCGTACAGAGTTTGCCGGCACTATAGGTGCTCTGTTCAGTATGCGAAGCGGAGACCGTTCATCGATCACTGTCAATTTGGACTTTGTTTGCATTGCGGTATAGGGTTGTGCCAGATTATTTTTTATTTTGATCTGTATACAAATATATAGTAGCAATATAGCGCTGCTCATTTGATGACGTTGTTCAGAGATCTCCGTAGATTTGCTGGTTCTCCTCATTGGAGCATATAACATCAGGTGGTTCTCGTGCTTATTCCGTCAAATACACATAAACAGAAACAAAATTTTTTTATTTTTTATTTTCATAATCAGTAATCAGAATATTTATTCCCCATTAAAACAATGTTTATTACACTAGGTAAGTAATTTACATAAGTTTTGCAATACCATAAAATTACCAAAAAATACACCGAAAATATTGCACTTACATTCAAATGTTATAGGTATTCCAATACAAATGAATTGACATATAAATTTGACTATGCATAGATATTACAATAAACATTATTATAAAAACTATACTAAGAATAATTAACAAGATTTTATTATACAATATTACGTCATGACACGATGATGATGAAAACTCATATATGCATTCATATAGACATTGTCCTTATATTGCATTGTATTTTGATATTGATATTGTCCTAGATCAAGAATGAATTAAAAAAAGAAACATCTCAAAATGTTTGTTAGGACTAGCAGAAGTCAACCCTAAGAGGTTGTTAGCACTTTACCAATAACCCTGTATAACAAATGTTGCCAGAATGATATAAAATATTAGTGAACCTAGATGTAGATTAGGTTCAAAAATATATTTACTGTGTCAGCCTAATTGTGCACTGCTGAACACAGCCTCCTCAATGTAGGGTTTGCCATAATCCCCACGCTTGGCAGGCGTCCTGAGGATCGTAGTTTAAGATATCAGTTCCTTAGAAGGCACTGCTGCCCCCTTCCGGTATTTTACTTTTAGTCGCCTTTTACGACAAAATGAGGGGGTGACATTCCAACCCGGCACCCCACGGATAAAAAAGTATATATAAGTAGATAAATGTATTGCCTGTAATTTATTTATTTATTTAATTACATGGAAAACCAACAGCTAAACATAGTAGTAATAGCAATTTATATATATAGGTACATAGAGCCAATTACAGGTTTTCACGGATAGAATTACAATAAAATATATAAAAAATGTGCACACTCAAAAAATACAGATAGATCAAGTTGTAATGATTACACAAGTGCATGCCACAAAAAAATTTAAGTTTAATAATTCAAGCCAAAGTGACATAGGATGTACCTATTCAACAATTGTAAAAGATATATTAAGATATTATTATTATTTTTTTCCTGATAGATTAGCCTTTGACCACTATCTTACCTGATGGTAAGTGATGATGTGGTCAAAGATGTTGTTCAGGCTAACCTAGAAGTGACTAAGACTAAGACTATTATACAATTGAGATATATATGTAAATATACTGTTTCGTACCGCATACCGAAAAAAGTCGCACTCAAGGTGCGTCTTGCCGTGGGAACACTACTCAAAAATGGGTCAATATTATGCAGTTTAGTGAGTTTATTAAAAGGTCTCGCTCGCACTATATACGTATTCTACCTATACTTCGTGGAAGCTCTAGGGACTCGGAAAGGGGGGTTGAACCTCGGAGATTTCTGCGGAATATTGAAGAAGATTTTGCTGAGCAATTCCGAGCAATCTATATTATTATGAACAAGTTTTAATAATTACAAATAGTCAGCGATGTCCCGTCGCTTATTAAGAGGCAGGAGTTGAATTTTTTTGCATAAGTCAAGATAATTAGATGAATTATAAGGTACTTTGAACCGGAAGCATAGGCATTTAATGAAACGTTTCTGAATAGCTTCAATACGATCTATATAAATATGGTAACAAGGATTCCAAATCTGACACGCATATTCCAGATGACTCCTTACATACGTGCAGTATAAGATTATTATAGTTTTAGCCTTTGTAAAGGATTTAGATAGTCGCATAATGAAACCAAGTGATTTAGAGGCTTTGTTTACTATATTATTTATGTGAGTATCAAATAGTAATTTAGAATCATGACGCATTCCCAGGTCACGAATACTAGCGCTAATAGGGAGGTTCTGTCCTTGTAAGGTATAGTTAGTGGGTCAGGCTAAGTGATTCCCGGTGAAGGTTATGGCGATACATTTAGATAGATTGAAATCCAGCCTGTTTACTCGACAATAGTCCTCTAAGCGAGACAAATCAGACTGAAGGGCGATCATGTCTTGGCGACAAGTTATAGTCTTAAAGATTTTCATGTCGTTGGCGAAACATAATAGATTAGAAGATAACAAGCACATATCAATATCATTAATATAAAAAATAAACAGGAGGGGTCCGATTAAGGACCCCTGGGGTACCCCGCTGGGGACAGAGACCCAGCTAGAAATATAGTTGTTAAGAGCAACAGCCTGGGATCTATTGTCAATGTACGACGAAAACCACCTTAGCAAATCACCGCGAATCCCCGACCAATTTAGCTTATGTAACAAGATGCTATGATCAATACGGTCAAAAGCTTTACTGTAGTCGGTATATACTACGTCGACCTGATGCCTATTATCCATAGCTTCAGTTATAAAATCGTTAAGGAGAATCAGATTCGAAACAGTCGATCTACCTTTTAAAAACCATGATGAAATGTGCTAAGTGAATACTTTAACGCGGAATAAACTTGATTGTATACTATCCTTTCAAAGATTTTGGCAATAATGCATAGCTTGGATATAGGTAATACAGCAATGTTTGATTTTAAAACATTTATATAGGTATTATCATTCATTCAAAGGCAATAAATTAACATTTTCAAGTTTTTTTATTTTCATGTCGTCGTTGCTTTTAGAATTCACATAGCATGTCACATACATACACAGCAAACATGAAATAACAGGCACAAGTCCCAGGGCGCTGTGAAGTTCGTCGAAACTCATCTGCCTAGGCAGAGGTTACCTCTTAGCATTAGGTAAGCATCTTGCTTGTTCAGTGAAAATCCCTTAAAAAAATATTAATTCAATATTTCTATGGTGTGCCAACCCTAGTTTTGCGTATTAACAGTTCGTTTGCCAATAAATAACCAAAGTGACAACAATGAGACAAAAACCACACTGAATTAAAATAAAAAATGTTAAGTTGAAATACAACTGGCATGTACTTAGAACATGTATTGAAAAATAAAAAACATAATGTGACAAACATCAGTTTCTAACCGACATAAAAAGGGGGAAGGTGTTCAAGCAAAACACGTCTACTATTTGTTAGTTTACATGTAGGTACACATGCATTTTTTAAAGGACTTATCTAAGTTAAATTGTAAGATTCATAATTTTTTTTGTAAATACCTATAGCACTTAATAAATAAATATTTAGTGATAATATCGCCTACTAGCGATGTGACGTCATCATAACCACGTAGCCAAACTGGAAGAATTTTCGACGCGTGACGATTCTACACGAAGCATCATTAGGAGGTCTTGACTTTACGAGCGCACGATTGAGACTTCTCGATCATGTTCTAAAATATTTGTTAATATTAAATATGGTTTTAATATTGTTAGTTTTGCAATAACGCCTGCTATGCGGATTACATTACACAAAATCACAAATATATACCAATAGGATCGTTAAAGAACGATAGGAAAGATTCGAGTTATGACGTCATGTCATGTTAGCTCAATTGGCTAACCCCGGCTCAAGGGGTGGATGGACGCGGGTTCGAATCCCGCACATGACCTAAAATTTTTCCTATCGTATATTTGTGATTATGTTATTAAATATGGTTTTCCGCAAGCAACGCCTGAATCTATGAATTCTTCAAAATCCTGAAAGTTTATTCTCTTAGTTCCAGATGAGTTAAAATCGTCATCACCAATCAATGAATCATCGCTGCACGCCAACAAACTTTCGAAAGGGCAATTCTCAGAACTGGGATACTTATCGACAATCGGTAAATGATAATACACAGTAAAAATAATCTATTAATCTACTTACAAAACATTTCTAATCGTATACGACGAACAAACATACTTAATCAAATTGGAAATCGGACTGCATGTAGTAACATGTATTGTTATAAAGACAATTTCCTCGAGTACGATATTTTACAACTGTAGTAAGTTGGGGCCTGAGTGTGTCAAACTTTTGACCATATTTTGATCTAATGTACGTAGGTAATTTGTAAAGACATAGCTTTGATTATTGTGTAAGCGATTTAAACAAACTACATTCAAGAAAAAGTATCGGAGTTTGATGATTTGTTCATGGTTCCGTTTAGACAGTTGAAAATTTCAACTGTCTAACTATCACCGTTCTTGAGATACAGCCTGGTGACCGACGGACGGACGGACGCACAGCGAAGTCTCAGTAATAGGGTCCCGTATTTACCCATTGGGTACCTAAAAAACAGTTGTGCCAGACTAACAACAACAAAAATTCAAAAAAATTTTTTTTGAATTTTTGTTGTTGTTAGTCTGGCACAACTGTTTTTTAGGTACCCAATGGGTAAATACGGGACCCTATTACTGAGACTTCGCTGTGCGTCCGTCCGTCCGTCGGTCACCAGGCTGTATCTCAAGAACGGTGATAGTTAGACAGTTGAAATTTTCACAGATGATGTATTTCATCAATGGTTTTCAAACAAATTTTAAACATCATTTAAAAGGTATGTTACCTAGTATGTATTTTGAGCCATGCCATGGCCGAACAAAAATATACTCTTGTGTTTTTTTTAGTAGTACATAGGGCCTAGAGTCGAGTTTAATTTGCATTAAGCAGACGCTCCTTTATTATATTAATAGCTACTAGGCTCCATTCACACTGGTGCAGAGTCTAAGCAATGCAAATCTAGTTAATTACGAGACGACGAAAACCCATATGTGCGATTGCGAGCTACAGCACTTGCTTTTGCGTGATAGAGAGACAGAGGACATCAGATCTAATTTTTCGTTTGCTTGAAGTTCTCATCGTTGCTGATCTCGTTGTCTTCGCCAGCGTCGTGCGGCTGCGGTAGTCTTTCCTTTTTTATATCTTGGCCTAAGTCTAGCCTATCGCTAGCCTTTGACCACTATCTCACCTGATGATAAGCGATGTAGTGGTCGAATATGTTATTCAGGCTAACCTAGAATCACTGCTGCCGGAACACACCGTGAGGAGCTTGACGACAGATTTTATACTTGAGGGCTAGTCAGGCGGGCATTTGCAAAATGCCCTACCACCAAGCAAACCACACCCACTTTATGCTGAGAGAGATTTGCGCTATTGCTCACGTATACACCCTTCGCTTATTTTGGCCTACGTGTTTTACAAAACAACGTAGCTAGGTACACTTTACTGTACTATTCTGTACTGTATCAGCCAGATTGTCCACTTCTGAACACAGCCTCCCCCATTAAAGGGGGTTTGCCATAATTCCCGCGCTTGGCAGGCATCTTGGCGATCGCAATTTAAGATATCAGTTCCTCAGAAGGTGCTGCTGCCCAACATTCGGTATTTTGCCTTTAGTCGCTCCTACGACACCCACAGGTGACATCATGAGGGGTGATAGGTATTGTAGCTCGGCACTACACCAGGCTTTCATAAATATATAGGTATAAATATATTCTATACAAACGGTTCATTATAACTGCCTTTTCAAACACTTTCAAGTATTAGCAAATACTCCCACGCCATAATCTGTGCCCACGCGAGTAAATGCACCAAAGTTACACTTTATATATTTTATAAAGTAATGTTCAAGATTTAAGTTTCAATTTTAATAAGCTTCGTCTAAGTCTAAGGAAATGTTTCACCTCAGTGTGAAACATCTCCTTCGTTTATTGGTATTAGGAACTGTCAACATATTCCGTTGACTTTTAATTACTCATGATATGAAATGATGAAAGTGCTCTCTATTGACTTTAGTTTTATACAACCTTTACATACCATTTACAATACATTAGAAGACAGGCATATTCATAAAAATGGTGTCCATGCGAAAGCATTTTAATATCAAAAAGGATCACACAGTTTTCTTGCAAAATATGGTGGATAAAGACCTGCAGAAATACTTCAAACCTTTTAACATCCTACAGACAATTTTTCTTTGTCCCAAGTACAGGATCAAAGATGGTTTTGTAATTCCTATTGGATGGATTTGGAATCTTGTATCGTTTATATCCAATTTTCTTAGTGTCGTTACTATCATGGCACGCGTGGCATTTAAAGATAAACCAAATATCATTATTACGTTTACGAATTATAGTGCCAATTTAATATTCTTCTTCTGTCAAGTTATACTCAGCATTATCATAAGTATAGGAAACATCAACAATTTTGTTTCTCACTACAAAAACCGAGAGAAAAACGTCGCGCTTATATTGAAAATTCAAAAAGTCATTAACATCGTCGGCATACACAAAAATCTAAAACGAGAAGTCATAGGAAACAATATTGTTAGTGTGTTTTTGCTGTTGCACCCGTTTGTCTTTAGTTATTTTATTATAAAAGTTTCAAGTACTCATTTAATACATTTTTTGAATGACTTGCTGTTAGTTAACTTCATGTTGAATATGATGTATGCTATTCGGGTGACAGTGTTGTTGAATAATATAGCATTGTCATGGAGTAAGAACATTGGTAGAGTTAAAGATCTAAGTATGAACAGCAGGAATCTGTTTTGTACGAGGTTGTTTAGAGGTTTCAGGGATTTATTAGATGCTTACAATATATTCATAGATGTATTTCAAGACCTGGTAAGTTCTGCACAAAATGTATAACTTTAATTTTACGTTAAAAATAGAAATAAGACACCTACCTAATTTATTAGGCATGTTTCTTTAATAGTCGCCAAGCAAGTGTCATGGTGTATTTCAGCAGCTTTTTTTATTCTTGATAGGTAAGCCTTTGAAGACAATTTTATCTGATGGTAAGTGGTGATGTGGTCAAAGATGTTAACAGGCTTGACCTAGAATTACTGGCCCTCAAGGACAGCTGCCGTGATGTATGAACTATGAAGTTTGGGACGGCACCCCCACGTCTCGTTCCTCACGCCCGCAAGTTGAAGCAGTAATGGCTCAGTGGCATTGGGTATGGACTGCTTGGCAAAGCTTGGTAGGTGCTGTATACATTTTATGTTTTAGTATTGCCTCTAAACTACATATTATTATACACTAGCTGTACCTGCGACTTCTGAGCACTGTTTATCCCATATTAAGCAACGCTGTGGTCTCTGGTGAAGCACTCCTAGTAAAGCATAGCTAAGAAAGGAGCTTTTTACTTTGGGTTTGAAAACTCCCGGGTTGTATTTTCCAGAAGACAGTAGTAAAGTAACTCAGAAAGTTCCTTCGGTTTGCACAATAAATGTTGAAGCAAAGTACTTTGTGCGTTTCTTTGGAATATCGATTAAAAAACGGCATCTTTTAGCCGAGGTTCTCCTTGTTTGGCGGTAGAACGAAAATATGTTAGATATACCTAGATTGCGCACTTCCATTGGGCAGTCTCCAAATGTATCCGGCAAAAGATAGATAGTAAAAAAAACTGATTATGACGAATGTTCCAGATTTTAGAGTTTTATCTTAGCAAGCTTGCAAATCCAAATAAGGATGCCGGTCTGCCCGTGGAGTGCCGAGCTGCCCGTGGGGTGCTGGGCTGATCGTGGGGTGTCAGGCTGCCAGTGGGCTGTTCTAGGGGTGCCGGATGGCCCGTGGGGTGCCAAGCTGCCCGTGGTTACCGGGCTCACTCGTCACTATTCTAACAAAAAATAATAATTGAAATCGGACCACGCGTTAATAAATTACAACTATGTGTACATTTTGACTTTCATCCCCTTTCCCGAGGGAACCGTACTGAATTTCGGGATAAAAAGTATACAATAACCTTCTACGTAGTAAGAACTCAAATCAAGTTAAGTTTCATTGAATTCAATGAAGTAGTTTTGGAGTGATGCGCGGCCGGGATATAGACAGACAGAGAAACATAAAAAAAAATACAGTTTTGGCATCAGTATCAGCTATAGAGTGAACAAAATTTTTTTTTTCAAAATATCTGTCATGTACAGAATTGTATCTGTTAGAGTTTTATTATAATTATAGATAGATATAGATTTATAGTGTAGTTTACGGTTTCGGGAATTTTTCTTTAATTTATCTTATTGGGTAGTAACGTCTGGTAATTAGCCCCGGCACCAACGATGCAGGTGTTACAACCTAAATACCTCTATATAACTAAATAAATAAATAAAGCCATTTATTCCCAATTCTTACTAAACATTGGTTTCTAAGTTATTTTTATAATCTTAAACTTATACTAAATTAAATTAAATTATTATTTTTGTTGGGCACCCAAAGTTGGGCGTAGGAACGAAGCAACTAACACAGCATGGAGGACCATGCTGTGCCAGTTGCTTCGGTCCTGCGCCGGTCTCGACCATGCTGCCCGCTGCCTCGATGAGGTCGTCTCTCCACCATACCTCTAAATATTAATTATTTTATTGTTTCAGATACTGTACTTTGTCTTTGCTACATTTATACAAGCCTTGCTTCAATTTGAAGTTCTCATAACATTGACGCAAACTACTACATCTGAGAAGGAGGTATTATCATTGCCCTGTTGTTGATTTGATATCACTATTAATTAGTTCATACGTTATGGGTTGTCCCATAAGTTCTGTATATAAAATTAGTGGGAATATTAACCCACTAATTCTGTGGGTACGGGCTCGTGATCCACCAACGTCGTCCACCTGGGTGGAGCACGGGGCCTTGGGAATGCTCCACACAGTCTAGTGAAAAAAACAATAAGTGTGACTTGATTTAAACTGTAATTTTATTTAGTAAAACGATATATCTTCTTGTGGCTGAATAGTTTATGCACGGAAACGCTGTCCTAGAGGCAATATTTATTGGATTTAATTCCAGTTTTTTTATAAGGCCTTATTAATACATGGACCATTTTATTATATAACATAAGCACACCAAAAATGACAGGTGTCAAAGTTGTTTTCAAAATGAGTGTCAACTAATTAAAATTCTGTAACGATTCTTCGATTGGACACCTGAAATAGTGATAGTTCATGTCGTAAATTATCGAAATAATTTTTTTGTTTGAGGTACTTCGGACCTAGAAATTAACTTGAAATAAGTCAGTGTAGTGGTATTTTTATTTTTGATTTTGTTATCTAGTTACTCGTAACCTAGATGTTAACTAGAAATATGTCTATGGTATGACAGCTGTAAAAGTGACATTTGATGTATTTTTCCGTTTTGATTTTAACTTAAGTCTACCTTTGACCAAGAAACTAATAAGAAATAGGTAGGCCTTGACACTGACAGCTGTCAACGTGACAGATGCTATCGTATATTTTGTTATGATTTTATATATGTCTTCTTTCAAGTGTATGGTATGACAGTTGTCAAAGTGACAGTGAATTACAAATTTTTTGTTTGCGTTTTTCATTTCACACGACTAAAAATTTGAGCTAAAATGGGCTAAATTGACGGAACCTTTAAATCCTAGAATTTGTAGCAGATACTCCGCTAAGAGAAATATTTTATGACGATCATCATTTCGTATGACAGATGTCAAACTTTAAAGAGTTTCATTTCGTTAACTGTCTGTAACTGTCGGTGGTTCGGTATTGATCCTCGACTACCAGTTTTTTTGTAAGCTTATAGAGATATTCATTTCTTTTGAAATCGGATTGGCATTTCACTTTGAACTAAGCATATGAAATGGCCTTTCTTCATCATCCCTAGAGTCGGGATATGTTCTGCCAATTGAGTTATCGTGGTGAGTGAATCATAGCTCAAATTTATCCTTCGTCCCTATTATTGAACCGTCCTAAGGGCACTATTAGTTACCACTGTTGGTGCATCTTCACCGTTAGCGATCTTCCTACAGCGCTATATATGTTACCCATCAAAATGTTTATAATATGATTTAACGAATTCCAGATGAGAGTAGTGGCTTTCGCATTCCTAGATTGGTTATCCAAGAATTTACTGTTGGTCACAATGCTCGGAGTCGAAATGGAGAGGTTCCACATCACTATGGATCGCGTCCATTATCAATCTGTTAACTGTATGAAGAATGCTGAATGCACAGGTAACCCACCCAACGATAACGTCTGAAAGAATTGATAAGGCGGAGTTGTTTTTTGTCACCCCCCCATCTCAACCCGTGGGTGTCGTAAGAGGCGACTAAGGGTAACACACCAGAAAGTGGGCAGCAGCTGAAGGTTGAAGCAATGATGGCCGAGCGGTAATAGCTATGGACTGCCACGCCGCAGGTCCCTAGTTCGATCCCCACCGCCGACTTGAGCTTCACCGCATGGAGGAAGGGCATTTAGCGATTGCCCGCCTGGCTATCTACTACCCTCAAGTAGAAAATCTGTCGCCAAGCACCTAACGGTGTGTTCCGGCAGCAGTTCTTAAGAGCCAATGAAATTACAGGCACACGAGACTTACCAACTGCGTCTCAAAGTGACGGGCGCAGTGCAATTCATGACTTGTGATGAAATGCATCTGTTATAGGCAAAGGTTAGTCCACTTAACATCAGGTGGGCCTCGAGCTTGTTCCGTGACAATAACATTTAAAAAAAAGCACTTTCTGAGGAACTGATATCTCACAAAGCAATCCTCCAAGCCGCCTGCCAAGCGTGGGGATTATGGCAAACGCCCCAATATTGGGGGAGGCTGTATTCAGCAGTGGACTTTCCGGCTGATACAGTACAGTACAGTACTGCCGGGGGTACTGTGGAATCAATTACTGTACGTATTTACTCATGTTTAGTAAATTTTTCAATGCTAATTTATTTATTGTGTATTAGATATTAGGTTCCTCAAAAGTTATATTGTGTACTCTATTATAGGTCTCTTTCCTACTTGAAGCTACCGTTTGACATAAAACTTTTTGGTTCCTTAAATTATTTTTAATTTCAAGTTTAGGTAGGTACCAACTGTATTGAGTTGCAAATTCTGATTCAAACAATTTATTTATCAGAACACATTATAGAATAGCATACTAGGTGGTATAGTAACTTAAATTTCGTAACTTAAGTCCTTGCCACATGTAGCGTATAATAAAAAAAAAATCTATATATAACAGTATATTAATACTGAATGCTATTATTAATTGCAGACAAATAAAATGATTAAAATCGATGTATCAAAACTATTACGTGTGGTTGTTTTTAGTAAAATGTTAAATCGATGGTTTCAAAATTACATTACGTCAGAAAATCATGTGTATATGACGGAATAAGCACGAGGACCACCCATGTTAAAAGTCTCTTGTGCCTGTAATTTATTATTTCATATTTTTTATTACTTTGCTCGATGTAAATATTCAAAACTCTATTCAAAGGGAGCGCGGCGCGGTCCAGTGTTGCCGCGACAGGCGCTCTTGGCTAGGCGTAGGCATTGTCTTTTACTACGAGACACAGATCTTCAAAGTGTCAGACAGTACTAGAAAACCTATTGTTTTAAGTTTTGAGTCTCTCTGAGCCAAGAGCGCCCGCTGCGGCAACACTGGACCACGCTGTCTTTGAATAGAGTTTTGAATATTTACATCGAGTATAAGTATTACAAAATATGAAATAATAAATTACAGGCACAAGAGATTATTTACATCAGGTGGTCCTCATACTTATTCCGTCATATATACTACGTATTTAAAATATGACGAAACTACGTTTGCACTCTACTCTTAAGCACGACTAAGCAAGCTTCGCTACGCCTCAAATGATGGATGTATTTATTTTACAGATGCAGAAAAGAGAATGTATAAGAACGTTTGCCGGTTGCTACGCGCCAACTACTCCAAGGCACAAGCACGAGCATTGTTCAACATAGACGCTTGCTTACCTCTGCAGTTGATCAGCATCACGATGTCTTACTTCGTAGTGCTGTTGCAGTTTGCTATTACGTCATACATATCGTACAAAAGTGACGTCGAAACATCGACTTTAACTGTGTAATTACACGATTGTCCAAAAATTGGAGTGTTATGTTTTCAGGGTTCATGTATATTTGTGAGCTACTGACTTCCAACATAACTTCTAAACGGCTCAACCGATTTTTATGTATAATATCATAAGATTCGTTTATAAGGTAACAATAAGTACATAAAATAGTAAAAAAAACTAACTGGCGGATTTTTGTCGCTATATTGTGAGGAAAAACATATTTATATATAAGGCTTTAAGAAACGATTCTATAAATATGTATAAATTCATAATTTGCATTATAAAATTACAAATATATGAGAGAAAAATTTAAGTCATGTGCGGGATTAAATTATACTTCTTTTAATTCATAATATAATTTGTAGCAATGTTACTCACAATGTTATGAGACTTCTTAGCACCTTTTTCTACCATATCTGCAATAACTGTGTAGTCTATTACATAATACAATATATAGGTTTAATATTATTAAACAATATTATTATTATTATTTTATTTATTAATCTACACTCCAAAGACTTCAGGGTCCGTGCAGTTTTTTTAATTGAGACATTTTTTTATTACTAGAAATAAGAAATAGAAAACATACAACATTCTAAGAGGGAACAGTGCTAAAAGAAAAAAATTTTTTTCCGGTAAAGCCTATGTCTAGCATCCAGAGCAGACCGGTGTTCTCTAGCAGCACCCGCTCACGAGTTGACGCATGTGCTAGCCATCGCCTCTGAGGGAATATGGCGACCCGACACACAACACCGCCGCTAGACAACACCTTTATGTGAGCATGACCGCTCTGGATACCCGTGCCAACGATTACAATTATTGCACATATTTATAATTTGGGACTACAATAAAGATATTTATATGAAAATTACATACAGAAATTAACATTTTTTATCATTCTGACACGTCACATTTTAAAACAATATTATTTTGTATGATGTACCTAGATGGAAATAGACGATGCCCATTATACACTCGGGTGATTTACGCCCTCGCCTACGGCTCGGGCTGTACCACAGCCTCGTGTATAATGAGCAACTTAGCTCACTTGTATCATAATGTACTATTATGAAGCCTAATGGCCCCTACAGGTCTGACCTAGTGTGGGGACCACCAGTGTACATATTTTATAATCTCAAATCTGTTGATATGATCATGCAATACAAATCTGGAATAGCTTGTACCTTTTGGTAATGAGTACTGAGAGTAGAAACATAAGTATGAATATAAAAATTAGTATTAAGTTGAACTGGCCGGTCACTTCTCCATACAAACGTCGTAGGGTGATCACTCCCTTATTTGAGATTTTAAGTCCAGACTTAAGCATAATACCGATTGATATCGTCATTTTCTAGGCTTGTATGATGCCGAAATTTTAAAAAGATAATTATGTTGTAAGTTATGAGCCTCGAAAACTTTATGGGAAAATGTTTCGAGGCTCATAATTCTCAAGTTAAATATCTTATTAAAATTTCGGCATCATACAAGCCTAGATAATGACGAGATCAATCGGTATTATGCTTTATTTTGGATCTAAATCCTCAAATAAGGGAGTGATCACCCTACGACGTTTGTATGGAGAAAGGGCCGGCCAGGTCACCCTTAACATAAAGTAAAGTTCCCCTGACGTTCTTTTACCATCCATTCCAGATATTTGAAACATCCGTAACGTGCATATTCCGCGTACGTCACGGACGCAGGGACGCATTGTAGATTATGGGATAGAAATATTAATAAAATAAATCATATGTGGCATAAAGTGATGACTGATGTTTTTTTTTTATGTTATTGTGACCGAACAAGCCCGAGGCCCACCTGATGTTAAGTGGACTAACCTCTTCCTATAACAGATGCATTTCGTCAATTAATTGCATTGTGCCCGTCACACTGAGACGTACAGTTGTAGGTCTCGTGTGCCTGTAATTTTACTGGCTCTCGAGGACTACTGCTGGAATACACTGTTTGGTGCTTCACGACAGATTTTCTATTTGAGGGTGGTCGCTAGACAGGCGGGCATTCGCAAAAAGCCCTTCCACCATGTTATTATGATCCTGCGGGTTTTGTTAAACTTTTCAACTTTGTAACAAAAAGTGTAGTGGCTAATAAATAAAAGTAATAAGTCAAATAATAACATAATGATCACCCGTGAACAAAGATTTTTTTGAAATGCTATGTCATCTGATCACCCAAATGCTTAAATTTATAATGAAGTTCCTAAAAGGACACCGACAATGATTGCCATTTCACAAGTCTTTCTTCTTTTTTCTCAACTGTAAAAATAATATATACCTAAAATCTATGGCAGTAAGTGACAGTACTGGCAAAGAAGACATAAAAACTAACGTCAACTGGAGAGCCCAATGCAGGTTCCAGCGGACGAACACGTTGATATCAGCAGCTCTAATACTTTCCATCAGGCGACCAACATGTCCATCTTATTACTTTATAAAAAAAAATGTCAGTCACCAAGCGCCTTACGGTGTGTTCCGGCAGCAGTCCTTGAGAGCCAGTGAAATTACAACCACATAAGACTTAACATCTGTCTCAAGGTGACAGGCGCAGTGCAATTCGTGACTTGTGACGAAATGCATCTGTTATAGGCAGAGGTTAGCCCGCTTAACATCAGGTGGGCCTCGTGCTTGATCCGTCACAATAACATAAAAGTAAAATAAAAAAACTACCAATATTTAGTAGAAGCCAATGACACTATACTAGCTCAGTCCCTGGGATGCTGGACCAGGACTGTTCATCTCCTTATCATCATGTAGGAGTCATGAGCAGACAAAGGAAACATTACTAGGAGGTGGGAAACAGCACCTTCTACAGAGTTTCTGAAGCGCTCGTAGCGAAGTTTACTTAGCTGTTCTCAACCGATCAGCAAAGTTAAGCAACGTCGCGCGCGGTCAGGAGTTGGATGGGTGACCGCTAGTGACATTACTACAGAGCGTTTCCGTGCTTCGGAGGGCAAGTTAAGCCGTCGGTCCCGGTTGTCGTCTTAGGATGGCAGTCGTTATAGCATGGTGGTAGGGCATTTTGCGAATGCCCGCTTGGCTAGCTAGCCTGAACAACATCTTCGACCACATCATCACTTACCATCAGGTGAGATAATGGACAAACGCAGGCCTATCTGCAATAAAATAAAAAGAAGTTGTCATTTTACACCGCGATCCCGAAGACGTGGGGCTTATGACCACAGCTGCCTCCCTCTCTCAACAGGGAAGCCTTTGTTCAACAGTGTTACCATCATATACCTATGTTGATGCACTATGTCCTAAATACACCCCGTAAAGATGCATATTAGTTATGTAACCGTGCACAATTGTTCCGCGTCCCATCGATTGGTTAATGGCCCTTAGATTGTCCATAATTGGGGCCTTGCAGCTCTGTTGTTTACCATTTGCATTTGTATCGAATGTTTGATCAAAGAGTCAAGTCGAATTCCTTTTTAGGTCGAGTGTTTCATCTTCTTGGTAGGTTGTTACTGTATGAATAAACTTTACTGCAGCGTTTTCTTAGCTTTTCCCACTAGAAAACAGCACACAATACTCAGCTCGGCAGCTCGTTATCTTCGTCATCTTTTTTATGTTTGAATTAATAAAAGTAGTCGGATGAAATTTTCATAGAGTATGTGCTAGTATGGCGGATTGCCTAACAAATGAGAACTTTTAAATGGGTCTCCATCAAAGAATCGTGTTCTTTTAACGTTTTCTGTGTATGCTCTACCGTGAAAACGATAAAGATAAGCTTCAAACTTGGTATGATTAGGTAAAGTTCTATATCCAATATACAGCAAAAAATAAATTAAATCCGGTAAATTGCAGGTCGGACAATACGCGTATGACGATTTTATGGTACGCTAGTTACGCCCCGCGTGATGATGGATGATGATTAAGATGAAAAGTATCCTATTTGTTAATCCAGCGCCTCATCTACCTACATAAACTTATATACATTATTAAACTTACAAATAGAGAAGGGGTTCATAATTCTTATTTTTTTTGTTATATTAGTAAGCTGTGAACCAAGTGATGTTCGAATTGAATAATTATGATTGTTCGATGATAGTAAGTATTAGGTACTGTTCCTTTCGTCTCTCCATGGGGAGACGTATGGAGCCTCTGGTGTGTATATGCATTACCATAAATGTGATTAGTGAAAATTTTACTCATGTTGATAGCAACATAAAATTTCGCTTTGATATTGTTGAATGAAATAAAGGAACAAATGTATTTGTATGTGATTAGAAGGGGGTTGTATTACTGGTTACATAGTATAACCCCCTATAGAGCCTTGATTTATGTATATAAGTTAATGATAATGACAATTGCGCTAACAGCAACAAAACATATAAACTGTAACAGACCCAAATCTGTACATGGCAGATATATTGAAAAAAAAAATTGAGAGCACTCTATAGCTGACACTGATGCCAAAACTGTTTTTTTTTGTTTGTCTGTCTGTCTTTCTGTCTGTCTGTCTGTCTGTATCCCGGCCGCGCATCACTCGAAAACTACTGAATGGAATTCAATCCAACATAACACGATTTGAGTTCACACTTCGAAGAAGGTTATTGTATACTTTTTATCCCGAAATTCAGCACGGTTCCCTCGGGAAAGGGGATGAAAGTCAAAATGTACACTTAGTTGCAATTTATTAACGCGTAGTCCGATTTCAATTACTTTTTTTTTCACCATAGATCACACGCTTGCTATAAGATAAACAGTGCTCAAATGTGAATAATTAGTATGCAGGTACGGCAATCGCGAACGAAGTCGCAGGTACAGCTAGTTAAGTTATAAACCTATTTACTTACACCTTTTTCTGTTATCTGTGCCTCTTTATACCGCCAAGCAGTAATGTTCGAATTATTGTGTTTCAGTGAAATTACAGGCACATTACTTAACAAGTTTGTCTTAGGGTGATGGGTGTAATTCAGTTTGCCACTTGTGACGAACTGCAACTGTTACTAATAATAAGTATATTGTTCATAAAAAAAAAGAAAAAAAACACACATAAATACAATACATAACTTAAGAGGTTCAAGAAAACATAATATGTTTTATTCACCAAATTATACATGACTTGCAAAGCCCTCATTAAGAAAAATCTTGAATCGAGGGCGTTTGCCTCCTTCGAGTCAAAAATATTGGTAGTTACCGCGAAATGCATTGGTAAGTTCTACGGGCAGAAGTTAATGGGCCTCATGTTGCATCACAATATCATAAAAAAGTAAATTAAGTATTTATATTGTGTAGTTGAAGCAATGATGGCCGAGCGGTAATAGCTATGGACTGCCGCACCGCAGTACCCTGGTTCGGACCCCACCGCTGGCTTGAGCTTCACCGCATGGTGGAAGGGAATTTTGCGATTGCTCGCCTGGCTAGCTACCACCCTCAAGTAAATCTGTCGCCAAGCACCTGAAGGTGTGTTACGGCAGTAGTCCTTGAGAGCCAGTGAAATTACAGGCTTATGAGACTTAACAACTATGTCTCAAGGTGACGGGCGCAGTGCAATTCGTGACTTGTGATGAAATGCATCTGTTATAGGCAGAGGTTAGTCCGCTTAACATTAGGTGGGCCTCGACCTTGTTCCGTCACAATAACATAAAAAAAAATATACCTTAAGTTAGAGTGACCACTTCCAACGACGATTGGCGTCAGGAAGGCGTCATATCAATTATGGCCTGTGTCAATATTCCAGCAGCTGTCCTAAAGAGCTAGTTCCTTCTAGGTTTACCTAATAGGCTAACATATCAGCTCCACAAAAAAAAGATTGTTCTCGTCTTGTTGGAGAAGGCATATTATACAATCTCACATTACAGATACATGAGACTTAACAAATATGTCTCAAAGTGACGGGCGCAGTGCAACGTCGTGACTTGTGAAGAAATGTCTCATCTGTTATAGGCAGAGGTTAGTCTGCTTAACATCAGGTGGACCACGAGCTTGTTCCGTCACAATAACATTAAAAAAAACATTAGTGTAAGAAATCATGATGGTTTTCAGTAAAAAAAATATTATTATTTATTTATTTCTAGCACACAAAACAGAATAAAATAAATACATTATTAATTATCAATATATATCGTATTACAAAACATGTGTACACAACATGAACAAAATAATACAGCAGTAATAAATAACTGAAATTTTAACGGCTTAACGTGCCTCCGAAGCACGTGCACGCTCAGTAGTAATGTCACTAGCGGTCACCCATCCAACACATGACTGCGGCGGACGTTGCTTAACTTTGCTGATCGACTCAGAACGGCTAAACAAACTTCGCTACGAGCGCTTCAAAAGTTATTGAGAATTCAGTTTATTAAGAATTTCGAAGACACCCTTTTTAAATTTATTTATTTATTTATTATTAAAACAATACATCTATCCTTACAGGTTATTTCCTAATACAATAGAGTAGTTAAATCATCATTTAGGTAAGTTATAATTACAGACATGGTTATTACAGAGTTAACAAGTACATGTTCTGAAAGGGCTCCCACGAGAGTAAATAGAATCAACTGAGAAGCTGTCTCGTCACCTCAGGACCCTCTTGGACCAGTAACTCAGAGCAATTGTCTCAGCGACGGACAAATCATGTTCAAACATCCTGATTTGTTCCGACGTCTCTTGGCTTAACTCGCTTATTTATCTCACGTTTGGCCTACTTGATACACAGTCTACTCTACATCTCAAGTGTTTGGATGCTGGTACTAATATATCTTGGTTACAAAATATCAACGAAAGAAAAATTTAATCACCGAGGGATTTGACACCGCTATCATTCTGTTCGGGCTCCTAAAACTTTCCTTTCAGTTTTTATACCGCTTGTTTACCCCTGAAGTATGTATATTATATAGATTAGCTATATAGACAGATACTACGAGTATATAGATAGAACTATAGAGTGTAGTACTCCTATTAGTTCTATAATCTATATTTAAGAGCGGGCGAACACTGCAAATTTAACAATTTAAGTAAAGAGATTATACGGACGGACGGTATGACTTTGATTCCGTGGAGGATGGGAAGGCCTCTGGTATGGGACGCTACCTGTGTCGATACCTTAGCACCTTCTCATCTTCCCGCAACCCAAAAAGTGGCCGGCGCGGCGGCTAAACTAGCAGAAGGCCTCAAAAGGCGCAAATATAGTAATCTCAGTAGTTGTTACATGTTTGTGCCTTTTGGGGTCGAAACGCTGGGACCGTGGGGACCGAGCGCCAAATTATTATTCAAAGACGTCTCAAAACGTCTGGTCGAAGCTACTTGTGACCAAAATGCTGGCATATACTTTGCACAGAGGATAAGCATTGCCATACAACGTGGCAATGCGGCCAGCATTTTGGGGACACTGCCTAATGGTAGCGGAACATTGGATTAGTTTCTTTTTTTTTCTTTTTTTTTTTTAGCTAATTTTCAGTTTTTTAAGTTAAATATATTAATTAATAGAAAATAATTATTAATAACTGATTAGAAAAGTAAAGAGATAACTTTTTAATATTGTTAGGTTTGCAATAACGCCTGCTATGCTTGAGCCGAGGTATGCTCTTTTTACACATCACATCACATGACATCAATTGGTTAGTGCCTCTAACCAATTGATGTCATGTTAGCTGAATTGGTTAGAGCATACCCCGGCTCAAGGGGTGGATGGACGCGGGTTCGAATCCCGCACATGACTTAAATTTTTCCTATCGTATATTTGTGATTTTGTAAAGAGATAACTTCATTGGATTTATTTTGCACAAGCGTGAACTTGGCGAGGCGGCAGCTCAGCTCCGAATTTTTTTAAAATATTAAGTAGGTACATAAGTATTTTGTCCAAACTAGTTTATATAAATTTAACATATCATTTGATGGATATTTACATTCCAAATAAATTGTAAGGAATGCTCGCGTATAATTTCCTATTACTATTTTTTAAACGTGGGTATCTGTAATTGGCTTTCTTTAGAATATTATTAAAATTGTAATCAAAAGCTGTAGGTCTTCCAAAAAATAAATACATAAATAAAAAGACATGATAAGATTATCTTAATCAAAAATATTCTAACGCAAACACTCTACGTACATCAGGAAGGCAATTATCGCGCAGTGATATATATATCGCAATAGATATATATTGACTAGAGATAACTGAACATGACAGGTATCGAGTCGTGTGTCGTCTTTTCCTATTTTCGATTTCTAGCGATATCAAACCAATCGACGTTTTTTTTTTTTTTTTTTTTTTTTATGTTATTGTGACGGTACAAGCCCGAGGCCCACCTGATGTTAAGTGGACTAACCTCTGCCTATAACAGACGCATTTCATCAGCGACGATTTACACTGTGCCCGTCACACTGAGACGTCCAGTTGTTAGGTCTCATTAGCCTGTAATTTTTCTGGCTCTCAAGGACTGCTGCCGGAACACACTGTTAGGTGCTTGGCGACAGATTTTCTACTTGAGGGTGGTCGCTAGCCAGGCGGGCATTCACAAAATGCCCTTCCACCAGTCAACAATAGTGTGTCGAAAAAGATGCGAGTGGAAGTCTAAATGAAATACATACATGTTTCAATTTCAATCAGTTCACCTCTTCTTAAACAATTTTAATTTTGATATCTGTCGCTTATACAAATCATTGTGTGATAATATATTTTAATTAGCTCACAAAAATGTGAATAATTACATAATATTACATACTTGCAAATACATTACATTAGAAATGTGCAATTGAAACTGCTGGTAGCAACGCTCTTAATAACCAGTACCGGTGGCTTCATCTGCATACTCGTATAGGTAGTTTGTTTATATCGTTTAGACAATTTACAAACTACCTTCCTACTTTTTATTTTTTATGGCTGATAGGTTATCCTTTGACCACTATCTCACCTGATGGTAAGTGATGATGTGGTCGAAGATATTGTTCAGGCTAACCCTTGATCAAAATCTGGTTAGGGGTTCAAAAATGTCATTGGTAACACACGATTTACAAGTGATAAGGCCCCAACTTACCAGAGACCTTTCTACGCTCTGTAAAATAAAATAAGCAAACAAATTGTCATTTTATCAAGGTACCTTGCAATCCGATTTCCAATTCGATTAAGTACGTTTGTTCGTTGTTTGCGATTCGAAATGTTTTGTAGGTAATCGATTATTTTTACTCTCTATTATCAGAAATTTTTTCACGGCGAGCAGAGGTGATTCGACTTTGAATCACTGATTTCTGGACCTAAAAGCATAAACTAAATGGGTTTTAAATTTATTAGCATAAAATTCACACCAATGATAAAACTGACATTTAAAATTAATCATGAACATGATCTTCCAGAAATCGGTGATTTAAAGTTTAAAGATCAGCAGATATAAAATTTGTGGATAAAAAATTGCAATAAAGACAAGAAACTTTCATCGTAATAAAACAAAGTCAATTCATACCTATACAATTTAAAAGGGTAAATCTAGTGCCCAGTTATGGGTATATTACTTACTTTTATGTCCTCCTGTGAATGAATGATCGGTGATCGTGTGGGCGCGCCTACGCAACTACCCTCAAATTCATTTTATGCAGGCCCAAAATATCGACAAGTCTCGGATCGCTGCCATCATCGGCGATTAAAAACGATGATCGGCGACTAAGGCCCAAGTGTGCAACAGAGTGAGTGAGCGAAAGGAAACTACGCTATACTTGATACAGCCAGCCGGATAGTACACTGCTGAACACAGCCTCTCCCAAAATTGGGGGGTTTGCCTTAACCCCTTGGCAGGTGGCTTGGGGATCGCGATCAGTTCCTCAGAAAGTCCTGCTGCCCACCTTCTGATGTGTTACCCTTTGTCGCCTCTTACTACACCCACGGGTAGAAATCGGAGAGACATTCTAGCCCGGCACCCTACGGATATATTTGGCGTGAGCAAATACTTGGATTTGGATTTTGAAGCGCTCGTAGCGAAGTTTACTTAGCTGTTCTCAACCGATCAGCAAAGCTAAGCAACGTCGCCCGCGGTCATGAGTTGGATGGGTGACCGCTAGTGACATTACTACTGAGCGTTTCCGTGCTTCGGAGGGCACGTGAAGCCGTCGGTCCCGGTTGTCGTCTTAGGATGGCAGTCGTTACAGCATGGTGGTAGGGCATTTTGCGAATGCCCGCCTGGCTAGTTACCACCCTCAAGTAGAAAAATCTGTCGCCAAGCACCAAGAGAAATATATGTCATCGTGTTTTTATATCAGGCATAGCGTTTGTCATAATCTTCTAGAATATTATATATATTATTCATATCTGGAAGATGTACACTCATTCTGAAAAACCTGTTTTAAATTTGCCTTTCTGTTTCTCTCTTCACCTTCATCAGTGCGGCCAATCAGTCTGACTTTTAATACAAACGCTCATACATGATTATGGCATTGTAACAGATCTTTCTTTGTTACTTTTGACCTATAATAGGTATCTTATGCACTATATCTAGGTTTTAATGCAAACAAAAAAGTAAAATTTGGAGAAACAACTTCAATATAAGCCTCCAAAAATCTGCTTTATTGCACAAATTTTACCTGCACTTTGAACGTTCAGAATGTACTCATAAATTGTAAAAATACAGAACATATTTTGATAGAAACCTTGCAAATATAACGGAGATTCTAAATCACAAACATTTATTTTACAAACTTATAAGGCTTATTGAAAAAAAACGTAACTTGACCCAGCAAGGTTAAGTTTTATGAAGTATACGCACACTATTTTTCGTTCAATGTTGTCTCGTTCTCACTTGCTTGTTAGCCAAGTGGCGGAAAGAGGAATGCAGGGGACGGAGTGAGACGGAGAGTTGAATGCTTGGCATTCTGGCGCTGAAGATGAAAAAAGATGAAACAACAAGCTTTTCAATCATGCTTGCTTTGACGATAGACGGACCGGTAGGGCCCTCTTAAGCGAATAAGCCTCCAGACGTTCGTGCTCGCGTGTAATCGTCTATATTCGCCGATTATGTAGACGAGCCATAGGGGATGGGTAACCGTCAGCAATTTTTTGTCATAATATGACAAATAAATTCCAAAGCTTTTATCACTATTCACTTGTCTTATTAATTACGCATGTAGTTATCTTATCTTATCTAAGAATATCAAATTTCAGTGATTTATACAAGTGCTATGTTAATCCAGATTAGCATTAATTCCTACCACCTACGTATTCGATCACCCACCAACAAACGGCATGAATATTAATAAAATTCTTTTATTACAGGTACGATTGCCAAAAAGATGTTTAAAAGAATGGCCCCGAGTTTCTTGCCCGTTCTTCTCGCAGTGGCTCTATACAATTTATTTGCTGAACGCGGCAGTACAATGTAGAATATTTCAATACTAAAATTTGCAATTGACCTTCATAAGAGCGTCGTAGACGCCTAAATTGAATGAATGATTTTGACTTTGACTTTGACAAAAAAAAGAGTGTTATGTTTTCATAGATCATGTACCTATGTATCTCTGTGAGTTTCTTTATTACACCATAACTTCTAAACGGCGTAACTGATATACCTATGAGATATCGTTAAATTTGTTTTGATAGCGCCAGTGACACTAGGTACATAAAAGAAAACGCCAGAGACGCCATGTAAGATAGCATTTTTTTTCTTCCAAACCCATCGTGTTGAGTATCAAAATGAAGGGCGTTAAAGAACGATTCGACGTAGAGTTGGTGGCTCCTACTAGGTGGACTGACGTCATCGTAAAAGTCATGGGTAGCCAATGGTTACAAGCAGCTAATAGCCGTTCATTGTGGCGTTCTACGGGGGAGGCTTTTGTTCAACAGTGAACGTCTTTCGGCTGATGAAGATGAATTAATTTATTTTTGTCTTAATGAAATGACTAATCATCCGATTAATGGTTAGCGTTATGCCAGGCCATTACAGTTCCAGTAGTACCAGTCTGGTACACTGCACTACGCTCGTAGCTCCGAGACTCAGTTCTTATGTCTCGTTTGCCTAATAATTTCACTTGCTACAGTGCCCTTACACTCGGCTTCGGGGCAGAATATCTGACACTACGGTGGTAGCTGTGAAATGTAATACGAGGCCCTTTATTCGTTAGCAGAGTTGACATGGGAAACTAAGACCCTTTTTCGGTTCATGGCAGATTTTTGGAAACCAAGGCCCTTTTTCGGTTAATAGCAGATTTTGGAAATGAACGCCTTGTTTTTGTTTACTGGCAGACAGTGTGGACACCAAAGCCCATTTTATTCGGTAAATGCCAGATTTTGTAACGGCAAATATTGTAGGTACAGTCAGTCAGCTAAACATCTACATATTCTGAATATTGCACTGAATATTGCACATATGAACGAGGCAAGGGAAGCTTGAACAGCAATATGCCCAAACACTGATTTCCCCAAAACTACATCTTCTCAGAAGCTATGGGACCGGCCGATCTGTGAGCAAGTGCGGAATCAACTTTTAAATACGTGCTCCAGTTCTACAGATCGTGCCCGGCTTTTAGCAGTTTCTGAGTGGGAATCAGGTTTGTGGCTACAGGCCCTCCCTTCGCCGAACACCGGAACACTAATAGATTCCTCCACTTTTAGGATTGCTACCTCCCTCCGCTTGGGTGCATCGTGCTGTGCTCCTAACCGCTGCCATTGTGGCAGTAGCGTCGACCAACTCGGTTACCACGGCCTGTCCTGTGCGAGAAGCACCGGAAGAATTCCCCGCCACGCCGGGCTTAATGACATTATTCGCCGGGCTCTTACCACCGCCAACTGCGCTGCCATCTTGGAACCTAGTGACCTTGTACGTGGCGATAGTAAGAGGCCGGACGGCATGACTTTGATTCCGTGGAGGATAGGAAGGCCTCTGATATGGGACAGTACCGGTGTCGATACCTTAGCACTTTCTCATCTTCCCGCAACCCAAAAAGGCCACTTTTTGGGTTGCGGCGCGGCGGCTGAACTAGCAGAAGGCCTCAAAAGACGCAAATATAGTAATCTCAGTAGTTGTTACATGTTTGTGCCTTTTGGGGTCGAACGTCTCAAAACGTCTGGTCGACGCTACTTGTGACCAAAATGCTGGCATATACTTTGCACAGAGGATAAGCATTGCCATACAACGTGGCAATGCGGCCAGCATTTTGGGAACACTGCCTAATGGTAGCGGAATATTGGATTAGTTTTTTTTTAGTTAATTTTAAGCTTTTTAGTTAAATATGTTAATCCGTAAAATTTAGTTATATTTGTAAGCATTACGGATAATACACAGATTTTGAATTAAAAAAAATACGAACTGCTTGTAATGGAGCAGCTATAATTTGAATTAAATTTGTTAATGTCAGTGGCCTAAATACATACATCATATCGATCACTTAATTCGGGTATTCAATCAGTCACCAAAAGAAATATTCGTTGTCGTTAAATAAAATAAAGTAAATAGAATTCAAGTACTCAAGTATGTAAGCAACAAGGATATCAGGTTATAAGTAACACGACATTTGGTTGTTTTATTTGACGCATGCGCGGTAGAGCGTGCGGTGCGCCTGCGCCGGCGGCCTCACGATGGCCAATCAACCGTTGCCGGTGTCATGTGCACGCGCAGATCTGCTGTGAGGTGTGAACTACACTTGTTTCATTTTATATTATCCACAGAATTTATTATAATACCTTAGCCGGGTGATAATGCATGGTGGTAGGGCATTTTGCGAATGCCCGCCTGGCTAGCTACCACCCTCGAGTAGAAAATATGTCACCATATACCTATCAAATTCGGCAGCTGTCCTTGATAGCCGGTAATTCTTGATTAGCCTGAACAACATCTTTGACCACATTCCATCAGGATAACCTATCAAGCATAAAAAAACACCCTTTAACGTTTGTATGGAGAAGTGACCTGGGCCTCAATTCTCTTAGCTATTGACCAAACGCCACACTACTGCAATGCTTCTGCGATTGGACTGTTGTTAATGTCAAATTCGGTATTCTGCTAATTCTAGCTCCTAATCGCAGTTGTATAGCAATCGCGTCGCTATCGTATGGCTGTGCTATGGCTTGCAAATGTTGCCACTGAATTAATAATGAAAACTTCTATCAATCAAGCATCAGTGATAACATCAACACAGTGGTTTTATAGCAAACAATACATTAAATAAATATATTTAAATAATTTACTTATTTTTCTATCTAAAATCTATTCTAGACTCTCTATATATCTCTATGCCACTATAGCAACGTAATCGCAACAAAATAGCCTATAGCATACCAAATATGTCAAAAACTATTGATAGCAAGCCACTGCCTTACGATCGAACCTAAATAGCGGGCAGACTACGGATACTGTCAAAAACTAAAATTTTCATGCAAATAAGTTGCGTTAACGCCGTTCAATAACTAAGAGAATCGAGCCCCTGGTCATAGCCAGAAAGAAAATATAGGAATATTTGTGTGAAAAAATGCAGGCCGACTTACCTTTTAAGTTAGTATACCGCATTACAAAATTCCTATTCCGCTTAAAAGATAAAGAATCTTTTTTATGTGACAGAACTTATTCGTTACATAAAAATAATTTTATCAGTCAACGCAATCAAGAACGTGTGTATTTTTTTGATAAGAAACTTAGATAAGCAAATCACAACTTAGATAAACTTAGATTATAAGTGTCTAATCTAAGTGCATAATCATGATTATTTGCAATTTGCATAGATTATCAATGATAGCAATGAGATAAGACTCTATTTTTAACTAATTTCCAAAAATAATATTTCAATGATTTTATGATGGCTTCCACGCTATCCTCAGGAAGAAGACGGCTTCTCTGTTGAGTGCGAGACAGTCCCAACAGTTTTCTGAGAACAGTGGCTGAACGCTACAACTCGCCTGTCATGCGGCATTTTGTGTGTGTGCTAGTTGATACAAATCGACATGTATACGCATAGGGTTCCGTGCGATGTGGTGAATTTTAATTGTTTTATTTATATGTGATACTAACCTTTAGAAATAAGTTCTGCACTATACTAACCAATGGATTTATAATTGTCCGAAATAAAAACATTTTGATTTTGATTTGATTTATTTGTCCAATGGGATGTATGTTCAGTGCAGTCCAACAAATGTTTTTTTTGGAATGTTAGTGGTGTTGGCAGAGCGTTTTCATGAAATCCTCACTTTTCTCTAAAAGTGAGGATTTCATGAAAACGCTCTGGTATGGGGGTACAAAGCTGTAACAAAGATAAGATCGGAACAAAACAATCGTCCACTGATTTATAGGTGATAATTTTTTTGTTGTTGTGGTATATTAGTGGTTCTAAAACAATGAAAAAAACTAAACCCACAAACGGTACATAATACGCAAATATTATTGACTCCAATTACTTCGACGATCGTTAAAATTTCAAGTGCTTTTTTTTTTGTCCCTAACGGTAGATCATTAGTACTTACGGGATAAATACCAGAAGGTAGGCAGCAGCGCCTCTGGAGGCAGTTCCACCTACCCTGCGATCCCCAAGACGCCTGCCAAGTGAGGGTATTAAGGCAAAAATAAAGGAGGAGAACTTTGTTCAACGTTGGTCGTTATGACTGTTGATTTGTTTGTGGCACCGCTATTTTGTCTTTATTCCTAGTGTTGTTATCGTGATTGTCACTGTTTAATTTAAATTTACTCAAATGTTTACGAACATTGGTACATAATATTTTCAAATAAGACTTGGTAAAGTTAAAATATCCATTTCTTAAAAAACATCCCTTTATATATGACTCAAATTGCACGCTTTTGTAGGATGAAGATTGTCTCCATCTCAGCACCAGCTCCCCACAGCAATACGCCATACGACATAATACTGTGATAGTAAGTGAAATAAACTAAGCGAGCATAGCAGTAGCTACGTCTGCTAACTGTCTTATCTTACGAACTGAGTTTAGTTATATATAGAACAGAACTAAGCCTTACAGGCAACATAAGGCAACTTGGCGGTTATCTGTGCCTGTGCGTATCAAGGGTTTGTATCGACTGCAAGGACTGTGATGCTGCCTCTAGACTCTCGCCGAGAAGCCTCTAGAACACCCAAGAAACTTGAATCTGTATAGTTTCTCGCTTTCTCGTTCTCATGCTCGCTTGATCTCCGTTAGTTGTCGGTTTTTTCGACCGCTTCTAAGAGCTTTTCGGGTGAGAAAAGAGAATCACACTCTTTTTCGCTAGTTAAGCCTTTGACCACCATATCGTTTAATTGGTGTCCACAGGCTTAACCTAGAATTACTGGCTCTCAAGGACAGCTGCCGGAACACACCGTTAGGTGCTTGGTGACAGATTTTCTATTTGAGGGTGGACGCTAAATGCCTTTCCACCATGCGGTGAAGCTTAAGACGGCGGCGGGATTCGAACTATGGACCTGCTGCGCGGCATTCTATAGGCAATGCCACTGAGCCATCACTGCTTCAAAATAATTGTATTTTTTTTTTTTTTTTGCTTGAAAGGTTAGCCTTTGACCACTATCTCACCTGATGGTAAGTGATGATGTGGCCGAAGATGTTATTCAGGCTAACCTAGAAGTACTGGCTCTCAAGGACAGCTGCCGGAACACACCGTTAGGTGCTTGGCGACAGATTTTCCAACGAGTCGTCTTCTCAGAATGCCTCGGCATCGCTCGGTACCACCCCTTCCCCAGGAACTCAGTGGTATACGTGAGTACGGAATGGGAGGGAACACGATACTTAGTGTGGCCATTTTATAAAAATCTGTAGAAGTTTTTAAATCATGACAGGAGAGTGTGGAGGCAGCAGATGAAATTTGTCAATTGTGCACATAAATTACCTATTGACTTTTAAATCTACAACCGCAAATTTTGAAATACCCATGGATCGACATAGTAACGTTGAATAGGAAGAAGTTAGTAACCGCTCTTAGACTGCGATCTGGACACATACCGTCGAACAAGTTCGCATTCCTTATGGGCAAGGTCTTATCTCCTAATTGTGTTGATTGCGGAACGATAGAGGACGTGCAACATGTTTTGTGGGAATGTGTGCGGAACGCGGCTTGTAGATTTACATATTTTGGTGCAGCGAGAGATATGGATGTAGGCCTAGGTAACAGTATTTTAGTTTATCCAATGTCAGAAGAAGCTAATATTAATATTAAGAAAATATTGTATAAACTTGCAGACTTAGCCTTACCTAGTAGATTTTAAGATATTTGTATTATACGTTATTACAGGGCGGTGTTGTCGCTAAGGGACAAAGCCCTTCAAATAAATTAAAAAAAAAGACTTTTAAATCTAGATTTACTATGACGGTTCATGATGTTCCTCAAGTAGTATCAGTTTTCCGGTAAGTAGAACAAGGAGGTGCGGGTTCGAGGTGAAAACTCCATAGTACAGAAAATGTTATGTAATAAATCATGTACTTAAAATCACAATTCTTTCATATCTAGTTTTATTACCAATAAAATTTTAATATTTATGAGTATTATCTATAGATATAATAGAAACTTATCTATTTGTCGAAATGAGGTGAATGTTTTGCGCCTAACTTCTAATTCTTTCGAGTATTATCTTATCAATGAATTACCATTATTGATCACTTAACAAATATGTACTTACAATACTTTTCTCGTAATATAGAATGGCATACTCTATATCTATTTATTTATTATGAAGCGTTTGTGAGATTTGTCAAGATAGAGAGCATTTATTTAAGCTATAATATAGGCTCATTTACTTATAAGATGTTTGTCAGGCGGTGATGTCATAATATAGTTCTAGCTTAAGGTAAAGTAAACGAGTACTACTAGTTCAGCACTTAACTATCTAACTTACTAGGTTTTCTACGCAAAAGGGAATCATAAGGAAACCTCAAAAACACAACGTTTATAGGAACACATAAAACACTTAAATAAGAATAATACATCATTAGGGTCACATGGATTACTTCAAAGGTAATATTGTATAGTCACATTCCACAACGACAATATAATCAAAAGGGCAAACTATTTGGAAGCCAACAAACATAGACCCAGACACAACACGTGAATATCAGTTATGTTACATTAAATAAAACAATATAATATAGTACTTAACTCAATAAGTCTCGAGGCAGCAGTCACTTGTGAAGAATAAAAAGAGGGGCTCAGTAAGTTGAGACATTGGTTTTATAGCAATGACTGGCGCCAAGTGTCTGTCGCATATACATTAAAGTTCCCGCCATATTTACCACAACCAATCAGAGACATGAACGTTCCCGCCACAACGTATCAGCCAACCTGAAATAAGACAGGATGGTTGGTTTTACAGATTATATAGGATTTCAGTGTGGCAGTTATTAAAAATGACAGATATCAACAAGTTTTAGAATATTTTACAATTACATAATGAGTAACTTCTCGTAACTTATTTACTTAAGATAATCTAAGCTTAACAAATATATGATTCTAACACGCTCATAGCGTAGCTTGTTTAGTCGTTCTTAACCGATCTGCTAATTTAAGCAATGTTCGCTGCGGTCATAACTTGGAAGAGTGACCGCATCGCTTGCGGCTTTACCACTGAACGTCCGTGGTTCGGAGGGTACGATAAGCCGTCGGTCCCAGTTGTTGTCTTATGATGGCAGTCATTATAGTATAGTGGTAGGGTATTTTGGAAACTTGCCTAATTAGCTACTACCCTCAAGTAGTAAAGCCATCCCATGGGGTGCCGGGCTAGCATGTCACCCCCCCATCTCTACCCGTAGGTGTCGTATGAGGTGACTAAGGGTAACACAACAGGTGGGCAGCAGCGCTTTCTGAGGAACTGATATCTCACACTGCGATCCCCAAGACGTGGCCAAGCGTGGGGATTATGGAAAAAAACTCCTAATGGGGTAGGCTGTGGACTATCCGGCTGACACAGTAAGAGAATTATAAATAAAGTGTTTAAAGAAGTTTTTACCAAAAAATGGCACCGACTTCAACACTCAAATGTGTGAAATAACTTGTTGAAGTCGGTACCATCATGGTTCAAAAGTACCTGTTATCACAATATGGTACCGACGTCGACAAGTTATTTCACACATTTGAGTGTTGAAGTCGGTTTAATTTTTTGGTAACTATTTTTATCACCTTTTTTGTGACCTTTGCTACATTTGGGATCCATTGTCATTCTCTGCCAATGACTATATCTCCAAGGTAGGAAAATACTTTTCAGTTACTGGAGTGTTACTCAAAAACGGCTTGGCCGATTTTGATGAAATTTAAATGCTTGCCGTGTGCTCCCATTTTATTACAAATAAAGCGTGTGGTCCCACCACACGGCAAGCATCAGCTTTCAAATAAAAAAATAATCATCAAAATAGGTTCACCCAGTCTAAAGTTCTGAGGTAACAAACATAAAAAAAATATACTTACAGAAGAATGGAGTACCTCCTGTAAGCGGGTGTAGTTAAAACTGTAGTGCCCATGTATTTACAAATTGTTTATTAGTAATACTAACTACTAGCTGACCCGGCAAACGTTGTTCTGCCATATAAATAATTTAAAAAATAAGGGTTGATCGTAGAAGGGTGAAAATTGAGAATTGTATGTATTTTTGTATGTTGTATCATAAAAAAAAAAAAAAATTTTGTCTAAAAAATAAAAAAAAAATTTAGGGGTGGACTACCCCTTACATTTAGGGGGATGAAAAATAGATGTTGGCCGATTCTCATAGATACCGGATAAGCACAAAAAATTTCATCAAAATCGGTCAAGCCGTTTCGGAGGAGTATAGCAACGAAAACTGTAACACGAGAATTTTATATATAAGATGTATTCGTATTTACAATCTCAAAGTCAGAGTCAAAATCATTTATTGGATTGAAGCGTCTACAACGCTCTTATATGAAAGTCAAATACAATTTTATATATATTTTATTAATATTCAATTATTCTACATTGTACCGCCACGTTCAGCAAAAACATATATAGAGCCAATGCGTGAAAAACGGGCAATAAACTCGGGGCTATTATTTTAAACGTCTTTTAACAATGTGTCTTTTAATAGTGTGTGACATATTAAATTTATAATAAATACGACGAATAAGAAACAGAGGTTACCAATTTGCCGACTGCCGTGCCGCAGGTTTATGGTTCGATCCCCATCACTAGAGTGCACGTGGGGCTTTCCATACAAACGTAGTTTCGTCATATTTTAAATACGTGTTCAAACTCGGTGAAACATTGCATGTATATGGATATGCTTCTAGTTTGCCAGATTTCCGAAAAATTAAGTATTTTTAAAAATAATTCATAAAACCGTTTCGTATGGGAATAATTTTGACATTTAGAGATAAAAAAAAGAACAATTGGCAAATCACCTAGTTTAACAAATTGGTAAACAAACTACGATTGTATGGAAAGCGCTCCGTGCACTCTACTCTTAGGCACCGTAAGGTGGAAGAGCATTCCGCGAATAATGACCAAGCTAGCTACCACCCTCAAGTGGAAGACCTGTCGCTAAGCACCTAACAGTGCACACAAGTGACAGTTAATTATGAAATTACAGGCGCATAATATGAGATTTAACTTGTGAGATAGTTTCAAGGTGACATGCGCAGTGCAGTTCGTCATCTATTATAGGCAGAGATTATCCCTTAACGTTAGTTAGTCCTCGTGAGTGATCAAAACACCAATAAAAGCAAAACAAGCTAGCAAAATCATAAAAATAAAAAAATTAAAACATAAGTACCTCGTTTATGAACCCCTATGCGTTTTTCCACTTATCATGACCTAAATGCACAAATAATTAGCAGGTAAATCATTGCAAATAAATTATATTATAATTAGCTTCAAGTATGTCGACTGTAAATAAAATTTTAAATAAATATTTTGGTGTGTTTGTGCGGCCAGGTACGTCTTGGGGGTTTACTATTGAAACTCACTTCCATTTCCCCATATATTGTAATATGTAGTGACATAATAATAACAGACATGGGGACTGGACAAATATTTTTATATATGTCAACATTTTTTTAAATATAAAAAGAAAAAAACAGGTTTTAAAAAGGTAAATGAGCATTTTTCGAATGCCCACCTGTCTAGCTACCACTTCCAAGTAATAAATCTGTCGCCAAGCGTCTAACGGTGTGTTCCGACACCTGTCATTAAGAGCCAGAAATTCTAGGTTAGCCTGAACAACATCTTCGACCACATCATCATTTACCATAAGGTGAGATAGCAGTCAAACACTAGTAAGCAACAAATTCAATTTTTTTAGGGAGAACATAGACGCTGACTACCGCTGTCGGTCGTTCAGCTCCACTGGATTAAACAGCGCCACTTCTGAGGGCCAAGTCTGCTAATTACATGCTCATATTCAGCATAGATTAATTCAAGATTCATACAAGACAGAATCGGTAGTCTGCTGATCTCTTATGAATATATGAATCTTTGATGAATCTAGGCTGGTTTGACGATATTGCCAACATAAAATAAAAAGAGGAGAATAGTTTGGTAATTCAGAAAACAATTTCGTTATTAAATATTATTATTTTATTATTTCGTTTCGTTTTCATATGAAACCGAGATTGAATAAATATTGACTCAATATGAACAATATGAAGTTAGTAGACTACTAAAACTGTCAAAATTGACCAGGCCGAGTCAATTATAGATTCATATTGATTCGCCGACTTGACGCCCTGGTCTGTATGTATTTCTACGAAATGACTTCAGAGCGCAAGTGCAGAGTTGCGGGTGCACAGGCAGAGGCTATCGCTTTACACCAAGCGGGCCTCGAACTTGCTCTACTATGCTTACTTATCCCATCACGATAGCATAAAAAAAACAGCCAAGTACGAGTCGGACTCCCGCACTGATCTAGCGTTTTTCCGCAGGGCTACAGTGTGGATTTCTTCAAAAAAGGTGTTAAAGGAGTCTTACAGGGTCGGCAACGCATTGGTGACGCCCCTGGTGTTGCAAATGTCCATAGGCGACGGTAACCGCTTACCATCAGGTGGGCCGTCTGCACACACATTACATAAAAAAAAAAAAAACTGAGGGTTGCGTACAAATCTGTAGGTATATAAGTAATAGGTATAGTATTTTTTTCTTTTATTCCCTATCGTGCACTCGTAGAGACAAGACCTCCTGAGGAAGCTTCGTGTAAAATCGAAAAGCGTCGAAAACTCTTCCGGTTTGGCTGCGTGGCGTTTGTGACGTCACGTCAGTTTAACAGGTAAATTAGGCGGAATTGTCACTAGATATATTTTTAAGTGTTTTATTGAAGTATTAATTTAATGTTTTCTTAAAATATTTTTAAAATATTTGTTATATTGTATTTTTATTGCTAAATGAAATCCATAATGTTTTAAAATTAAAAATATTTATATTTGATGATGTAACTAAAAATGTATGCTATTCGCAATTTTTCTATATTTGCGCTTAAGACATTGCTTCGTACCCAATTTCAAGATTCTGAGTTCACAGGAAGTACCCTGTAGGTTTTGATTCCCTTGCGAGTGTCGAAAATTTGGAGCACAAACGGCTTTATCTAATAAAAATTTGATTGCGTTGGGTAAAAAGTTTGATGTTTTCACAGCTAGCTCCAAGAGACAGTAGACTTAAGTATTTGGTATGAATTTCAGCTTGATACCTCCCATGCGTTCCTGAGAAAATGGCTCTTGACAGACAGACGGACAACAAAGTAATTCCATAAGGGTTCCGTTTTTTCCTTATAACATACGGGACCCTAGAAAAGACGAGCGTAGTGCAGTCGACTAACGACAAAGTTAACACTGCAAAAACTTTAAATCATTCAGACCAACGTGCCGCTTACCATTAGGTTGGTGACTTGTCAGATTCATTACTTCATAATAAAAAATAGAAACTAAATAACATTAATACATACTTACATAAATACAGGCTTCCAGCTTTACGGGGCGTCAAGTCTGCTAATCAATATGAATATATAATGGACTCGGCCTGGTAAATTTTGACAGTTTTGGTAGTCTACTAACTTCATATCGTTTATATTAAGTCAATATTGATTAAATCTCGGTTTCATATGAAAACGAAACGAAATAATAAAATGATAATAAATGATAACGAAATTCTTTTCTAAATTACCTGACTCTTCTCTTTTTATTTTTTGTTGGCAATATCGTTAAACCGGCCTAGATTCATCATATATTCATAAGGGATCAGCAGACTACCGATTCTGTCTTGTATGAATCTTGAATGAATCTATGCTGAATATGAACATGTAATTAGCAGACTTGGCCCCCAGTTTCCGTCAATTAACTATGTATTAAAAAAATATAAAATAAATATTCACGGGGTTGTAGGACCTCTTATTTTAATTGTAATGTATTGAATACTAGCGTAGTATAAAATCATGGCATGATAAGTTACAAACTAACACGATGAGTCACGAGAGATAATGAGAGATATTCTATAGCCTTACTGCGTAGTTGCTCAAGTGGTGACGTTTTATAATGTCGTTGGATTAAAACTCTTGGTCAGAATCTCGTGTATTTCCAGAGATAGATATATCTAATAACTTTCCTATTTACTTTGTTATATTATTATTAAGTCGTCGCGGTGCTGCGCCACTTCTCACCACACTTCTTACCAATCGAGCGTGAGCTCCAGGTGGTCCTGGAAATATGCTCTCCAGATATACTCTCGTCCCGGCTCTATCCTCCTCTATCCGCGCAACATGGCCGAGCCCTCTCATTGATACCCTAAATTCAGGCACCAGGATATGTAGATGAAAATATTCTAGGCCACATTACGTGAACACACACACACCGGAAAATTATAGGCGTGTGATAGACATTTAAATTTTTTTTCTGTTCAGGCTATCTTACAGCAATCTCAATAAAAACGAATTCTGTAGTTGCATTCGCAATACTGACTGGGTTTGATATTTCACTTATTTCAAGATCACAATCGAGAATCGAGAAAGAATCGAGTTACATCGATCGTAGTCACAAGTCTATACGGGGTTGAAAAAACATCTGTGTCCACTTTCTGATTTCCCATAAGTACAAGGAGTATCGACTTTTGCGTGAGATAATAACGCTTGGATTCATAGTAGGCGCCCCCGTTACCTTATCGGTACAACCCGACTAAATGTAGCTTGTCCAAGTCCAATAATAGTTTGTATGCATAGTGCGACATCTTAAATCAGCTGTGTATTGTGTCCTACGATGTTGTACGAAGGAGCGCAGTTATAAACTTAAATAATAATCGGACGGACGTTCAGTTTGTGCACTTACATTACGATACATATTAACGAAATTGCCGGTATCGTGTTTTATTAAACGTTTGGCATCGAATTTTCCGCCTCTGGTATAATTTTGTGAATTTCTGAACTGATATTTCGAGGATAAAGTATGTGAATATTATTAGAAAAAACATTAGTTTTTGTGCAAAGTTTTTTTTATTGACTTTTTATGAATACTATAATAAATCGTTTTACTATACCAAAAAAGTAATGTAATACAAATCAATAAAAAGATAAATCGTGTGTCTAGCCAATTTTAAAGTGAATCGTACTGATTAAGATTGAAAGCAAATTAGACACTTTTAGCTGATCAAAATGCTTGTACGGACTTTAATCGTCTCAATTACAGTACAATAAAGTGAAAAAATTAATACACGAATAATTACATTTTCTATATCAAGGCAGTATATAGTCAATGTTTAGTCCATAATCAATACAGTGACATCAAAATGCCTCAAATGATTCTTCACTATGACTCCATATGGCTGAGGTGACGCTGTGATGAGCTGGACAGAGTCCCTGGACGCGGCATCGGTGCTGGCGACGCGCGCTGGCCGCTGGCACGTGCTGCTGTTCTACTTGCTGTGCGGGCTGGCAGCAATCCCCACTTCCTTTTTAGTCTTCTCACAGGTTAGTCTTCTTACACCTAGATTTTACGACATTTACAGAATATTCCAATTACAAATATTACGTCTAGGTAGCAGTTTTGCATGATTTTATTGCCAATGGGCTAGCTTTTGAATACCTGATTGTTAGTGATATGGTCCAAGATACACAGATTCAACCTAAAACCTGGTACCTGGCTCACAAAGACTGCTGCCGGAGATATAAGAGCTTGGCGACATAATTCAATTAATATAATATACCTAATACTTAGGGATTTTTTTTTAACATCACACCTAGTTTGTTTCTTTGTACACGATTGCGCAATAAAAGAAGTGTTATGTTTTCAGGGTTCATGTATGTATGTTTGTGAGTTTCTTTATTCCACCATAACTGCTATACGGCTTAACCGATTTTAATGTATGATATATCAGATTCGTCTTGAAGGCGTAGGTGACACTAGGTATATAAAAAAACAAACTGCCGGACCTTAGGCGCCAATTGTGAGTTTTTTTTCCCCCAAACCCAGTGATCGCAAATCGAGTAGCGTATCAAAATGTAGGGCTTTAAAAAACCATAAATATACTCGTATATATCTTACAGTTTTAATTTAAATGGAACGGTCAAACGCTTCACGAAAATAAATAACTTGCAGTCGCGTTTTTTAAATGTACAAAAATGTATACTTATATGTTGTATTTTAAAGTTTGACGACGTATCGCCGAAAAGCTAGGTTTTATTCTACGCAATTACCTTTTCAAGGAATATTGGGTTAAAGAACTCATTTTCAGTGCCTTGGTACGTAGCAAACTGGAGGCAAGTGCATGTGGCATCAACATGAGAGCACCTACATACTTTTGCAAGCGAAAGTACAAAAGCTTTTCTGTGATTCTTGTACAAGCGGATCTACCGATGTTATCTATACTTGTATCCTACTAAGTTGCTCTTGGGTTGCTAAGATTATAATTTCCTAGAAGAGCGAAGATCGCGTGACCAGCTTATAATGATGTAGAAAGTTCTACGTAGAAGAATAGATGCCTTTACTGTCCGAAGAACTATTTCCGTGTCAGAAAACATGAATTGTTCGCTGTCCTGGTTCATCGTACTGTTCCTCATGCCACTTACCCAATAGCTCGACACTCATAGTAATTTAACAACTTCAAACAGTTTACATCGCGAGAACATGCTCAGCACAAACCCAACAACTACATTCGGTTCGACAATCCACAAATCCTCGCCAAAAAAACCCTGTTTATGCCAAGAATGTTACGTGAGGCTATTGAAATAAAAGAGTACCCAAATTTCAATAGAAATGACGGTTGGCAATTGGCAAGTACCCACCTGCTTAGGATCCTGTTATCAAATCAATTAAATCCCATGGCCGGCACAAATCTGCAAGACCACTGGACACCGTGAGCGTTTACTGCGTGAGTAGGGAACGTTGATTAAAATACAATTTCTGACGGTACAAAACTTAACTTAATAACTCAAGTGACATATAAAGCCGTTTAGTCACCACGATAACTGCAAAGTTTTTTTTTTTCAATTGTTATTTTAACGTATCAAGCACGAGGCCCACCTGATGTTAAGCGGACTAACCTCTGCCTTTAGCTTAACATATGCATTGCTTTATCTTAACATATGCATTTCGTCACAAGACACGAATTGCACTGCGCCCGCCACCATGAGACATAGTTGTTAAGTCTCATATGCCTGTTATTTCACTGGCTCTCAAGGACTGCTGCCGGAACACATTAGGTGCTTGGCGACAGATTTTTTACTTGAGGGTGGTCGCTAGCCTTGCGGGCATTCGCAAAATGCCCTTGCACCATGCGGTGAAACTCAATCCCACGGCAGGATTCGAAGCATGGACCTGCGGCATGGCAGACCATAGCCAATGCCACTGAGCCATCACAAAGTGGAAGTGTTTGAAGCGTCGGGATAAATATATTATACGCGATTGAACTGTTTAAGTGTTTAAAGTTGAATAATTACTATGTGTAATAATCACGAAAACCTCAAACGCTTACTGCACTGAATGTTCTCCTGAACGATAGTCCTGAAACTCCTGAATGTGTTGTGTTTGTTGATGAATGAGAAGATATCATCTGTGAATGTATCAGGTACTGTGTACAGTCCCCGCAGATTTGATGTTTTTTTTTTATGCCTGCTAGGTTAGCCTTTGACCACTATCTCACCTGATGGTAAGTGATGATGTGGTCGAAGATCTTGTTCAGGCTAACCTGGCTCTCAAGGACAGCTGCCGGAACACACCGTTAGGTGCTTGGCGACAGATTTTCTACTTGAGGGTGGTAGCTAGCCAGACGGGCATTCGCAAAATGCCCTACCACCACGCTATAACGACTGCCATCCTAAGACAATAACCGGGACCGACGGCTTAACGTGCCCTCCGAAGCACGGAAACGCTCAGCAGTAATGTCACTAGCGGTCACCCATCCAACTCCTGACCGCGCGCGACGTTGCTTAACTTTGCTGATCGGTTGAGAACGGCTAAGTAAACTTCGCTACGAGCGCTTCGAAATTACGTATACTGTACTGTAACAGCCGACTCGTCCACTGCTGAACACAGCCTCCCCTATTAAGGGGGTATTTGCCAAAATCCCCACGCTTGACAGGCGGCTTGGGGATCGCAGTGTAAGATGGCAGTTCTTTAGAAGGTGCTGCTGCCCACCTTCCAGTATTTTTCCCTTAGTCTTACGACACCCACGGGATGATATGGGGAGGTGAAATTCTAAACCGGCACCCCACGGGGGATGTATGCATACCATAAAATACTGTTACATATTTGTGACTGCTACCCAAATGATTGATTTAATTATATGTTTAGTTTAAGTTTTTTACCGCCTTATAACAGGAGGACGTTCTCAATTCCACTGTTTTTTTTGTGTGTGTTATCTCGTAACTATAAAGTGTACCGATTTTGATGTTTTTTGTATTCGAATGCTGGTGCTTGTTATGTGGTCCCATTTAAATTTCAGTGCGATCTGATGAGTAGCATTTGAGTAATTAATAATGCGTATATAATAAATAGATTCAGGCGTTACTTTGCGGAAATCCATATTTAATAATAACAAATATTTTTAAAATATTTTATGAAAACTTCAAATTAATATTTTAATAAAACACTTAGAAAATACAAAAATATATCTAGTGACAATTCTGTATGTATTCTCGATCGTGCGCTCGTAGAGTCAAGATCTCCTGAGGATGCTTTGTGTAGAACCGAAACGCGTCGAAAATTCTTCCGGTTTGGCTGCGTGGCGTTTGTGACGTCACGTCGGCTTAACAGGAAAATTAGGCGGAATTGTCACTAGATAAATTTTTGTATTTTTTAAGTGTTTTATTAAAATATTAATTTGATGTTTTCAAAAAATATTTTTAAAATATTTGTTATTATTATATGCGTATATAAATGTCTTCGATTACATTAATGATTTAGGTTCTCATTATCACTTACCGCTAAATTTACATTTAACAAAAACACTGTTTATGATAAGACTATTCTATTCTATATTCTATGTTTCATCCAAATCGGTGCAGCCATTTGAGCGTAGAAGTAACAAAGACGTAGCCTCAGCCATCGAAAGATTAAGCGAAAAATTCGTCTAAAACGTGGCAAATCACTCCATTTTAACTCCACTTTGAGGATTTAGAAATCATGGTGACCACAATTAGAAATATAGAATGAGTATTCATAGTGGACTGTACAAAGTAACAATCGTTTGGTAATGTTTATTTCTTAATATGAGCTCAAGAACAAATACATGCATAAATAAGGTAAAACGAAGGACACGAGTTCAAACCCTCTCAAGGTTAAGCTTTCATGCATATATGAGCTTGCTTTCATGTATGTGTTTAGCTCTTTTAGTAGCGGTGTGTTTGGCACCCGCAGGAGACGGAGGTAGAAGGCACTTTTGGCCTTCTACACCTGTGTCGGGAGAAGTGCATCCGTAACAGGGCTATAAGAGGGCCTCCCTCGCTTAAAGTGTCCGGTAGAGTTATACTGCTTGAGAGGAATTCAACATCATTGTCCTCACTAAAAAAAAAATATACTTAGTATTGTCTAAGAATGTGTTAGTGCAACTACATTTTTAACCGACTTCAAAAAAGGAGAAGGATCTCGATTCGTCTATCTTTATAATGTTTGTTACCTCAGAACTTTTAACTGGGTGAATCGATTTTTTTAATTCATTCCTTCAATTTCTTTAATTAATTCAATCAGAAAGCTGAGGATTGTCGTGTGGGCCCATTTAAATTTCATCAAAATGGGTCAAGCCGTTTTTGAGTTACGCTCCAATAACTGAAAAATATTTTCTCTTATTCTTATCTTGATGATACAGTCATTCACTTGTTTTTTTTTAAAAAGTTCATTAAAAAATGTGTATTAATTTTACTACTACTTACTTACATGGGCTAGAATTTGAAGCAATAATAGCCGAGCGGTAATATGGACTGCCGTACATCAGACCCAGTGTTCGATTCCCAGAATCACCGAATGGTGGAGAGCATCTTGTCAATGCTCGTCTAACTTCAAGCCTAAGTCTAGAAGATTTCATACTTGGTAGCTGCCAACCTCAAGGATTTTATCCTTGAGGGTGGCAGCTACCAAGCTGTCGCCAAGCATCTAACCGAAACTAGTACCGAATATTCTATACTAGAATGTTCCGGCAGCAGTCCTTGACAGCCCGTTAATAATTACAGGCACATGGCCTAATAACTTTTATATGTCTCAGGGTGCAGTACAGATCGTCAATTGCAAAAAAATGTATGCTGTTATAGGTGGGCCTAGTACCGTGTACAGTCACAAAAAATCACTACAAGAGAAAATAAACTTGTATAAGCTTTCACTTAGAAAGTGACAATAGAAAGCATTCATTCTTTGCTATGAGCGAGTGGGTATGTTTATTTTTTTTCTAATTATATACTTAGTACGTCATTATATTACAATCTAGCCAACAATACGGACTAATGAGTAATTTTAGCTTGACTTAAACTGCTAAATAGAGTAAAGTTAAGAATGTGTCCATTAACACCTATCTTATTGTCTCTATTAAGGGGAAGACACTAACCCCCTTACTTATAAAAACATCGCTATGTAGTTGCTAAGTAATGGATAACTAAACAGTGTTTAAGTAATGCTTAAATATTTCTTACTTATAAACGCTACATAGCACCTGTTTAGCTAAGCAATGGATAATGAGGTAGAACGTATTTTAAACTGACAACATTGTACTAAAAAGTATTATGAATGACCTAAATGGCCAAATAGAATGTATCTAGTGCTAAATATCTTGAAATTAAAAAGTAAATATAATACTTTTCTTTGTATAGTACCACCAACTTAACTGTGCAGTTTTCGATGGCGCTACTGGTCAAGGAAATCAACTACGAACTGTCACAATTTGAAGGAATGTTGTAGTTCTTTTTTCTGCCACCTGAACAGATAAGTTGGTGGGTCTGTAACTAAATCAGCTGATCAGAAATATGGGCGCCATCTTGTTACTTAAAATTTAAACAAGGGTGGGACGGTGTTTAAATTGACAGCTGATTTAAGCAGTACTTAGGTACTGGATAAAGTTATGTAGCGTTTATGAGTAAGAAATTTTGCTAATCAGCGGCTAAGTAATGTTTAAAATTTAAGTAGCGTTTATAAGTAAGGCTGTATGTGTTTATGTGTTCTTTATATGTAGCACTCACTTCACTACTTATCACTGACACTCAACTACACTACCTCAAAAGGTTTTGTCCTTTTTAGCCTTCTCACTATGTCTGTGTTGTCAAGGAGCTGGATTGCCTCAACATTCACGTGGTGGTGAAGTCTATGCTCGTGAGCTTCTGTATGTTTTTTTATTATATCGACAACGACATCCATTTTCAGGTCACGATGGAGGTCGACAGTTCTAATGTACCATATGGTGCATTGACCTTTGAGTACTTTATTCTGGAATCGTTGGATTATCTGGATGTTGCTTGTTTTGGTACAGCCCAATAGCTGAGCTCCATAAGTCCATACTGGCATAAGGACTTGCTTGTACAAGACAATTTTATTTTGTACAGACAACGAGGAATGCTTCCCAAGTAGCCAGTACATCTTCTTGTAACGAAGTTCTAACTCTTCGCGTTTCTTTTTCACATGAGCTTTCCAGCTCTAGTGGGTATGTGATAAACTAATATGTGCTTTTTATTAGTATCGTGGATTTATTGATTTTCACTTTGAATTCCTAGTTTTAATTATTTATATAAAAATGAAATGATAAGGTGGTACAATCTGTTTACGATTTTGTGATTCTTTTTTCGCTTGTACATTTGGTACTCGTCAAGTAATTAATAAAATAAAGACACAAACACAGATACTGTGCAAACATTGTTAAGATTAAGGTGGTGGACACATTGACCTACAAAGAGACCTTGGGCGAGCTGTGAGCTTATTTTTTAACTATTGTTTGTTTTTATACCGAATAGGCTAGCGTTTGACCACTTCTTTAATGGACGGTAAGTGATGATGTTGCCGAAGATGTTTATTTATTTATTCATTCATTACAATTATTTTTACAGGATTAACCCCAATACAATGTTGTTTAGTCTCACTTCGATTTACCTATCTCTTAAGGCTTGTGCCTCCGTAGCACTTACCTTACAATAATAGTTTCGTGATATTTTAAATACCAAGTATAAACTTGGTGATATATTTCCTAAAGCTGTCAATCCAGATGCATAGATATTAGATCTTTAAAGATCTAGATTGACAGCTTTACGTTTTTTTTATAAATTTTATCTCTAAACGTGCCAATAAAATTTCAATATGTCACCGTTTTAGTGTACTAACCGTTAGTTTATAATAAATCTAGTTAGATTATAAACTGTCGATAGATTGTGAATGGAAACTAAAGTTTACAATCTAACGTTTAAATTTTCTTAAGATTATAAATTGACCATGTCCAGCCGTCAAATTGTAATTATGTGGATCAACAACAATTTACCATAGATCTACGAAAGTATTGAAGCGCTCGTAGCGAAGTTTACTTGGCTGTTCTCAACCGATCAGCAAAGTTAAGCAACGTCGCGCGCGGTCAGGAGTTGGATGGGTGACCGCTAGTGACATTACTACTGAGCGCTTCCGTGCTTCGGAGGGCACGTTAAGCCGTCGGTCCCGGTTGTTGTCTTAGGATGGCAGTCGTTATAGCATGGTGGTAGGGCATTTTGCGAATGCCCGCCTGGCTAGCTACCACCCTCAAGTAGAAAATCTGTCGCCAAGCACCTAACGGTGTGTTCCGGCAGCTGTCCTTGAGAGCCAGTACTTCTAGGTTAGCCTGAACAACATCTTCGACCACATCATCACTTACCATCAGGTGAGATAGTGGTCAAAGGCTAACCTATCGAGCATAAAAAAAAAAAAAAAAATTACAGTGGCCATAAGCAAAATACGTAGGTACAGGTTTTTAATGTATTATTTTTTGGCTTATGTTTCACTTACCACCAGATATAGTAGACAAAGACATATAACAGACAAAAATAGTAAATGAGCACTAAAATTAAACGCGCATTTTAATGTAATCTTATAACCAAAGTTTTAACATCTCGCTATCTTATTTAAGCAAAATTACTCAAAATAAATCATATAACCCAAAAGTAGTATGAAGCAAGAAACGGTATAAAATCAAGTTTGTTGTACGGGAGCCTTTAATATTTATTTAATATATTTGTTATAGCGGCAACAGAAATACATCATCTGTGAAAATGTCGACTGTTTAGCTATCACCGTTCTTGAGATAAAGCCTGGTGATAGACGGACGGACGGACGGACAGCGAAGTCTCAGTAATAGGGTCCCGTTTTTACCCTTTGGGTACGGAACCGTAAAACTCTGTGTCGGAAATATTTTGGGACATTTGACATTTTCCAGACGAAATTCAAAGTACCTACTTATATTAGGGCTTACTATGGATTTATAACCGGAGAGAGTATATGAAGAATATGTCTTTTTATGCTATCCTGGTGGAACAAGCACGAAGACCAATTGATATTAAGCGCTGACCTCTACCTATTTATAGTAATTAAACAACTTTAAACGGTTTAGGTTTAAATCGCGTATATTTGTCATTATTTTTGTCCCGACGTTTCAAAGACTTTGCAGTGATCGTGGTCACGGGGTAACTACCGTCACTACACACACAATATACGCTATAAAAACCGTTTAAAATTGTTTAATTACTATGTGTTATAATTGCGAAAACCTAAGTCTACTTATTTAATTCTACCTTAAGCCTGATTACATCTTCGACCACATCGTCACTTACCATCAGGTGAGATTGCGGTCAAAGGCTTACGTACCTGCAATAAAAAAAACCTAGATGCATTTCGCCACAAGCCACTTGCGAAGCAGTGATGGCTCAGTGGCATTGGCTCCCGCCGCGGGCTTGAGCTTCACCGCATGGTGGAAGGGCATTTTGCGATTGCCCGCCTGGCTAGCTACCACCATCAAGTAGAAAATCTGTCGCCAAGCACCTAACGTTGTGTTCCGGCAGCAGTCTTTGAGAGCCAGTGAAATTACAGGCATATGAGACTTAACAACTATGTCTTAAGGTGACGGGCGCAGTGCAACTCGTGACTTGTGATGAAATGCTCTATTCTAGGCAGAGGTTAGTCCGATTAACATCAGGCGGGCCTCGAGCTTCCGTCACAATAACATAAAAAAAAACGTAGCAAGTGGGTATTTGACGATCCTATCGAGAGGAAATCTGCGTGCGTCCCAGTGAACCGATTCTGAGAAGCAAGCGTGATTCTACATATCTTTATTTGCTTCGCACGATTTTGATTATGTCCCAGCACAAAAGATGGCGTGTCCTCTTTTGAATTTCGTACTAAACAAATAACTAAGTACATACATAACCAGTTAGGTGTGTAGATAAGTCACGTATTTTAAACAAGTTTGCTTTTGTCATTTTCTTAAGCGAATCATAAAGGTAGAATTGAAAACAAGCCATGTGCGAGTAGTTCTTGCATTCCGAGGTTCCGTACAATAGGTATACATATTCTGCGCGTACGATATACGCTTGTACGTTGATATACTTATTTTTACCGGCCTTTGTTAACAAAAGTCTATAAATTATATACAACGCTACAACAGTTATGACAATGCATTTCTTCTTCTTCTCTTGGTGCCTCTTCATCAATGAAGGTTGGCAATCAGCTTTCCGTACCCGTCTCTATCCTTGGCGAGTCGAAAAAGTACAGCAGCACTCGCAATACCAACAATGCATTTAGGGAACCCAAAGGCTGTTGCAGGCCTACATGTAGTTCATATAGGTGGATGTTATATGTCAACAATACTGCGGGGGATGGTGTGGAATCGATAACTGAATGTGTTCCACTCATGAGTAATTTTCATATTTGAGGAGCCATATATAATTGTTTTAAAAACGTATTATATCCACCACGTTGCCATAAAAATATATATATAGAGAAAAGTTTATAATATGTGCATAACTGTTTATAATAGATTACCTGACGAAATAAAACTGTAAGAGGGTCATTTTTATAGGAATAGGCAAAGTCAGTGGTCATTAGTAAACTGTTTTTATAGTATTAAAGAATATTAGGGAATTTCAGTGACATATATAATATGTAGATGATTTGATTAAATTGTTAATATTATAAGTAAAAATACTTTTATCATTAGCCTTAAATATTAGCACGTCTGCTTGCAGGCAGAATACAGAAACTACTTGAAGCAGTGATGGCTCAGTGGCATTGGCTATTGACTGCCGTGCAGCAGGTCCATGAATCGAATCCCGCCGCGGGCTTGAGCTTCACCGCATGGTGGAAGGGCATTTTGGGAATGCCCGCCTGGCTAGCGACCACCCTCAAGTTGAAAATCTGTCGCCAAGCACCTAACAGTGTGTTCCGGCAGCAGTCCTTGAGAGCCAGTAATATTACAGGCACATGATACCTAACAGTATGAAGGGCACAGTGCAATTCGTCGTTGACGAAATGCGTCTGTTATAGGCAGAGGTTAGTTCACTTAACATTAGGTGGGCCTCAGGCTGGTTCCGTCACAATAACATAATAAAAAACCATGCATACAATTCAAAATGTACATACAATAATTTATACGTGCAACTAAATTATTTCATTTAATATTAGTATATCCATGGACATATAGGCCTACAATGAGTGCCTACAACAATGCCTTTAGAGTGCCTCATATTTAGAAATCTGTTATTGAATGTTTTTTAACATTATCTTGTGAAGAGCACATCTGGTGTCAAATAGCAATGTGTTTTAACAAATACGCGATATCGTTTTATGTGTTTTAGGGTTCTCTAACAGAAAATGGGATTTTCACACAGATCACTCTAATAAGTCTACTGTCTCAGACGTTTAATGAAAACTGTTTAATTTTTTTAATACTTACAAATGACAAAGCTGACAATGTGCCTGCTTGATGGTAAGCGTCACGACTGTCCATTACAGTTACAGTGTCACCATTCTCGTTCTGCTTGATATGCATTACGTTCGTCAGTCCAAGACGGCAGAAGTTCTTGTCTCGTTCGTCAGACTGGGACTTTTTCTCATAATTTCTAAAAAAATATGAAACTTATAACGTTTCAGAACTTTTAAAATTATCAACGTCATTATAATTTCGTCAATGAAAAACCTTTTGCGCAGTACCTACCAATGACGTTGGATATAAGCTAAGTTGCTCATTATACACGAGGCCGTTTGTTGCAGCGTAAATCAGCCTAGTGTATAATGAGCAAGTTGCTCACGAGTTTCATACGCACTTTTTCAACACCCTTGCGAGGAAAAAAATATATATTGCACAAATGCGATACAAACAACATACGAAAATTATGGAAAATAGCGCGCAAGTTTTTTTTTGCGCCCGGTAAATGTGTGATGGTTGATTACATATAAACATATACTCTTTGATGTTACAAATCTGTATTTCCCGGATAAATTGAAAATGCTCTGTTTACTCGCATATAATTTGCAGTTAGGTACTAACTTAATTTTGTAGGGATAATTCTTCTACGCACTAGTGTATAATATTATGATGCACGAGGGTGTTATAGTTCGGTTTATGGCCCTAAGAACGATATAATAAAGCTCACTTTAGAAGCAAGGGAGTTGAAATAAACTTAAAAAAAAAGCTTGTTGATACTGCTTACTAGTTATTGTTGTACGTTAAGAAGTGAGTGGCAATTGTATACGAGGGGAGTTCTTCATTGATCGACTTGACGAATTTACATGATTGACGACGACTGACTAAAAAGTAACTTTTGATGAACTCCTGGACCCCTTCTAGAGGGCGCCGGACACCCAATGGTTAGTATTCGAATTATCATTAGTAGGTTAAGTTAGTTATAGTTAGCTACGCGAAACGCGGACAAGTATCCGTCCGTCCAAAAGGACTGTTCCAGCAGGTGAGAGTTCCTTCCACTGCACTCACATTATTTCCAGCTGGAACGATTCCTGGACGATACAGCTACTAGGATATTTTTTTTATTTTATTCCTGATTGTTTAGCCTTTGACCACTATCTCACCTGGTGGTAAGTGATGATGTGGTCGAAGATGTTGTTCAGGCTAACCTAGCCTGAACTAGAAGTACTAGCTCTAAAGGACAGCTGCCGGAACACACCGTTAGGTGCTTGGCGACAGATTTTCTACTTGAGGGTGGTAGCTAACCAGGCGGGCATTCTCAAAATGCCCTACCACCATGCTATAACGACTGCCATCCTTAGACTACAACCGGGACCGACGGCTTAACGTGCCCTCCGAAGCACGGAAGCGCTCAGTAGTGTCACTAGCGGTCACCCATCCAACTCATGACCGCGGGCGACGTTGCTCAACTTTGCTGATCGGTTAAGAACAGCTAAGTAAACTTCGCTACGAGCGCTTCAAAAAGAATGAAGCATTTAGACAACCTACAAGTCATTGCAGACTCACAGGCAGTCCGAATACTATAGCCCACTACCAGTTGGAAGCGTGCACAGTATGCTGGCAACATTGCCCCGTTGGATTGCAATGCTTATTCGTTGAGCCAAATAGGTGCCAGAATTTTGATTATACGTAGTTAATTTTATAAAAAAATCTGGTTATACATTTCACTGCCACGTATATATAGCTGCTTCAATAGTTTAGGATTTTCGACTCTCCTCCACCGTACAGTCTGCTCCATTTATCAAGATAAAAACCTTAAAAATTGCTCAACTCATGAATCTATATTGTAGATAAGTGACAATAAACAAGATAAAATGACGGCAATCGTACTTTATCAGACTGTACATTATCTTGTAAATAAAACGCACAAATCTATGCCTTTTGATTATGTAAAGAGAGATCTGTAATTCATTTATTTGATTTACTCGCGTGGGTACAGATTATGGCGTGGGCGTATTTGTTAATACTTAAAAGTGCTGGAAAAGGCAGTTAAAATGAACCAATAGTATATTTATTTATACTTTGGTACCTATATATTTATGAACGCCTAGTGTCGTACCGGGCTAGAATGTCTTTTTGATACCTCCTCCTCTCTTGCCGTGGGTGTCGTGAGAGGCGACTAAGGGTAAAATACAGTAAGGTGGGCGGCGGCGCCTTCTGAGAAACTGCTTTATATACACTGCAATCCCTAAGACGGCTGCCAAGCGTGGGGATTATGGCAAAACTAATGGAGGAGCCAGTGTTCAGCACGATCTGGCTGATACAGTAGAGCACTTATTATCGAACTTCCATAAAAAGAAGGTTTACAAGCGTTACGCGTTTCTTTTAAATATATAAAGTATAACTTATTAATGAATTATATTAATAATATCAATAACTTTTCAAACTTCAATTCCTGGACATTTCTGGGGTAAGAAATGGAGTATATGACTTATTGTTCAAATCTAAGTAAATCTATATAAAAATAGTTTGATTTATGGTTTCATACGTAGAAAAAAGAAAGGGAGATTATTGTTGCACATTTATTTGAGACAAAGAATTTGTTACCTAAATTAGGGAATAAATCGATATTCCAGCCGTGTGTGTAGCAAAGTGTTAGTGTATGTATGTGTGTGAAACAACCTAAAAATTGTGAATTCCGGGACAATAGAGCGAAATTACTAAGTTACTGGACACGGGACAAGACATCGGATTCCGGGACTACATAATACCGATTTTCTGACGTCTGACAACCCTAGCTCCAGCCCTAATATGCCTATACCTGCTGGATGTCTTAATGATTGCATGTTTCTAATGGTTTTGTTGGGAAAGACACAATCAAACTTTTAAGGCAGAAGCTTGTAAGCAGTATTACGGAAACCAGAAAAAAATACAGAACTGACGTCACTGAAAAGTATGATTGATATGACTTGTGGAAGCCATTCCAGGAAAATGTTAGTTGTAAGTTTGAATCAGAATGATACTGACTTCTACAAGTTTTACATACATTTTAGTGATCGTTTCTTCTGTTTTTTTTAGATTTCGTGTCTTACACTTCTCATCCATACGTCCATAAAATCTCGCCTCTATTCCGTAGGCAGAGAATACAGATTTCCACTTGCTACAATCCTTACATATCTCTTAAGCTTCATCTACACTCATCAATCCTTTCATACAAAATCGCCGGTTTAGGGTACTCTTGACCTGGCCTTTTTTCGGAACGTCATCAATCTGATTTAGGAACGTTTGCCTGGGTTCCCCTTCCAACACTTTCATTCCCATGTTTAGTTATCTCATTTCATTCATTAAATATGATTAAATAATAAACCACCTTAACATACGTTTCTCGATTTAACAACTTTAAACGGTTTAAATCGCGTATATCGCATATTTATCATTATTTTGAGAGTCACCCCGTGACCACGATCACTTCAGTGTTTGAAACGTCGGGACAAAAATAATGATAAATATACGCGATTTAAAGCGTTTAAAGTTGTTTAATTACTATGTGTAATAATCGCGAAAACCTAAGACAACAATACGTTTCTCGATTTTTGTCACTACAACTTCATTCACATTATAATCTAGAAATAAACAAACCTCAGTACCTACCTAGTTACTATAGGCACAAGACGCTAGTTTGGTCGCCATATGAGTGCATATTATAAATCCCTATTTGATTGACTTGGTAGCCTTGGAGAATCAATGTACTTGGTAAAAAAAGTAGAGCAGTAATAATTATAATTTATAAAAAGCTTGTCATGGAACACTTTTAATTAATCACACAGAATGACATATCGCGTGTCGCGTTTCATTTTTCAAATGGTATTAATGAAGTCTCTTTTTAGTTTGTCTAGTAACCATGACTTTTGTTAAATTCAACAAGACTCAATTGTTATTTTTGCATTAATATGAGAGTATTTTAGAGAGAATATTTTCCATGCATATAAATTCCCTTCTTTCTTGTTAGGTAATGCTTGTAGATAATTTTATTTTGCATAAATCTAAGGCTTCCATAGACACGCCACTGTCATTTTTTTAACTGACTTATAAGAAGGAGGAGGTTCTCAATTCGACTGATGATCTTTTTTTTGTATTGACGTACTTAGTGTACCTTATTGCATTACAATCTAGCCAACAATACGGACTAATGAGTAATTTTAGTTTGATTTAGGGCCTGTTTCAGAATGTTCGAGTAAGTTCCGGTTATACTACACATAATATTTCTTTCTATATGCGAAAACGTTCTTAAATGGTGTATAGATATTTTATATCGAATGTAAAACTGCTATGTAAACACTGTATGTTTTCCGCGCTGCATGTTAACTGCATTTTTATCATTCAGTTATTTTATGTTCTGGGTAGTATATCCGGAACTTACTCGAACATTCTGAAACAGACCCTGCTAAATAGAGTAAAATTAAGAATATGTCTATTAACACCTATCTTATTGTCTCTATTAAGGGGAAGACACTATGTGTTTATGTGTTCTTTATATGTAGCACTCACTTCTCTAGATATCACTTCACTAACTCTGACTGACTGACGATCTTGATACGTTTTTTTTGTGTTTGGTACCTCATACCTTTTTACAGGGTGTATCGAATTTGATGATCTTTTTTTTATATAAGGTTTTTTGGTCCCATTTAAATTTGAGTGAGATCTGACGAGAAGTATTTGAGTTATCCCTAATAAAACGAAGTTTATGTTTATGTTCGGTTATTTTGGGAACATTTTCTATTATTTTTTAGCAACTACACTACGAGTAATATTAAACAGAGGAAAGATTTTTATTTTTGTATGTAACGATTAACTTAAACACTACTGGACCGATTTTAGAAATTCTTTCCGCTTCACTTCCAGCATTATCCCTGATGAAAATATGATATAGAATATATATACATATATATTATATTTAATTTTTGTTAAATATTCGTGCGAATCCGGTGCGTGTCGCTAATTATTACAATATGACTCCTAAAATCACAAATATATGCCCCGTATTTTTGCCGTGATCTTAACCTGACAATTTTTATAATTATAACAGAAAGGTAAATTATAGAAACCGAGATATTCTATCTTGAAATATTAATGTATTAAAAATATTGAATCTGCTCAGTTTTAGAAAAAATTAGAGAAAACGAAACTTTCCATATTCAACCTTTTTCAATTGGAACACACAATATTGACGAGCTAATTGTTGAGTTGACGGATCGTTACCTGAAGATGTAACTAGAAAGCCTAATTCATCGAACTTCATGGTTTTAATTAAACATTGTTAATTTGGGGTTCTGCACCATTTTTTTGTTAATTATTTATAGTGATATGCTAGCCTTCGAACACTATTTCACCTGGTAAGTGATGCGCTCTAAAATGATGTTCAGGCTCCGGTGAAATTACAGACACATGAGACTTAACAACTCATGTCTTAGCAGGTGGATGGGCGCAGTGCAGTTCGTCACTCATAACCATCTGTTAAAGGCAGAGTTATTAACCTAATTACATACAAACAATCTTTTTACCTAAAACTGAAACCGATCACAACACTCAAATGTGTGAAATAACTTGTTAAATTCGGTACCATGATATTCAAAAGTACCTATTATCACAATATTGTGCGCATGGTACCAACTTCAACAAGTTATTTCACACTTTTGAGTGTTGAAGTCGGTTCCACTTTTAGGTTAAAAAAATTTCACCCTTTTTTGGGTCCTTTGCTACTTACGGGATCGGTTGTCATTCAATGTGTCAGTTATTTAGTTTCTTTTCAGTTATTGGAGTGTAACAGAAAATCGGTTAAACCGATTTTGATTAAATTTAAATGGGACCACACGGACAGCTTCATATTTCGACTAAAAAAGAATCATCAAAATCGGTTCACCCACTCCAAAGTTCTGAGGTAACAAACATAAAAACAAAAAACATATGAATTGAGTACCTTTTCCTTTTTTTGAAGTCGGTCAAAAATAAACACACACTAACGAGACAGTCATGAGATACTAATTATAAGAATGTGCTTATCAAACAGTTTAACAACATGTCAAGGCTATAATTTTCTCAAACTTTGGTACTTGTGTATGTAAATATTATTTAATTTAACTTCCCAAACGCAAGGCCGACTGATGAAGTGTCTGCTTTTTGCTCGACATAATTGATTGGCATATTGACATATGTTATTTGTACTACGTATTTACTTTAGGTTTTTTGCCTTAATCTATGCGCAAGGTTATTTTGGATGTAGACCCTTTCGGCTATGTTTGCCTGGTCTTAATTTTAGGATTATTTACGCAAAGGAGCCGTACTAATGGAACACTGTTTTATTTCTTAGTTCAGGACGTGAGGCGACCCCTGGTGAAATGACTTTTGTTATAAATTAAACCCTGTTAGTTATTTTTATTATCATTTTGTATTTCCTGAAAGACCTTTTGAATTTTTTACCAGAAATAAACGTTTTTATTATTACTGTTACTTTTGTCCGTCTTTCCGTCTGTTTTTTATTTTTATTTTTTTGTTATTATGAAGGAACAAGCGCTAGGCCCACCAGATGTTAAGCGGTATCCTCTGCCTATAACAGATGTATTTCATCACGAGTGACGAACTGCACTGCGCCCATCACCTTGAGACATACCTGTTTAGTCTCATTTGCCTGTTATTTCATTGGCTCTCAAGGACTGCTGCCGGAACACACCGTTAGGTGCTCGGCGACAGATTTTCTACTTGAGGGTGGTCGTTACTCAGGCGGGCATTCGCAAAATGCCTTTCCACCATGCGGTGAAGCTCAAGCTCTGGGCGGGATTCGAACCATGGACCTGCTGCGCGGCAATCCATAGCCAATGCCACTGAGCCATCACTGCTTCAAAATCACTGATTAATCGTCGATCAGTACTTTCGTTTTCGTTTTGAAGGTTTTTTGTGTTCCTATCATATAAGGATCTTATTAAGACCCAAATTAGCTGCTTGTTGCCGGCCAGTACGAAAATCAAACGCGACAGTGTAATTGCTCCGATCGAAATACAAGAAAATTTGAGAAAATATTACTTCTTACATGGACGCCGTTTCTCGATTTCAAATTCATACGCTTATGTACAGATTAAAGATATTACATTTATCAATCGATTGACGTGGTTTCGAAGAAAATCGTCAATGTCGTTGTTCAGTAGCTTCAAAACTTGAGAAACAACATTTTATTAGTTTCTGTAACAAAAACATTTCGATTCCCGAGAAGAATACTGCGTCAAAGTTTTTAATATCAGACCAGTATTCCTATGGTTAATTAGTATCATTGGAACTGAACTAAATGTAAAAATTCTCAAAATTCGGTATCATAGCCCCGTTTGAAAACAACCGTACTGCGGTGAGCTGCAGCACTAGTACGAACTGGCAACTGAGAAGCTTTCGAGCCTTACACTTCATGTTTTCCTGGTATCTTGAAATTGTTTTGCAAGGTTTTTACTAGGTAAGGTAACTTCATATAGTAGTTTATGCAACTGTCATATAAAACAGGGTATCAAAACCTGAGTGTAGTTTTTTGAAACGAGCCGCAGGCGAGTTTCAAAATAAGATTACACGAGTGTTTTAATACCTAATTATATGCAGTTGCATACACTACTTTATTTAATCTCATGGCTATAGGTTACATTAAATAAAATTTTTATCCAACAAAATATTACTCAAATTCGTATGTACGAAATAGCCCCAAAATGGAAAAAGTCTGTTATTGGTTTATGGCTCGGAACCAGGGCGTTGCGCGCGCAGCGCGCTCACCACAGATAATGTGTACTTAAATTAAATTGAAACCTGCTTGGTCGAGACACATTGTACTTTAATAATTAAAAAAATGATTTAAAGCACTGTTTTGTTAGAAGAACAATGCTTTAATTTAACTTTTTAATTTTCTTAAAGAAGTATTTATATAAAATATGCCAATATTAGTATTTCATTTCATAATTAGAATATTACCGAATGAGATTATATAAAAAAATATAAAAAATTATAACAGTCGTGTAACCCTCTTCCTTTTCTATTACGGATTTCCTGCTCGGTGCCCTAGGGTACAACTCACTTAAGGTTAGGAGATCCCATGACCAGCTAACGATTATGTGCAAAATTTTGCGAGGGAAAATTGACGCACCAAATCTTCACAACCAGCTTTGTCTTTTGTTCGTCCCCGACAGTTACAATCGGGGCAGGATACATAAACTGCTGACTGTGCCGAAGTGTAGAACTGTAGCACACGCAGTTTCCCCGATACCGCGATCCCTTGCTTCACTCAATGCTCTTGTCGAAGCAAAACCTGAGTATGATCGCTTTGACGGCAGGTGGCAAGATATCATGATGGAGAGTTTAGAATACTGTGAGACTACTTCGAAATAGAAAAGACAATTTCGTCTATATCAGTATCAGGGCAATATGACGTGAATATTTATTTTGAATGTGAATTTTAACTTTCATTTTAATATTTTTGACATCTGTTAATAATTTTTTTTTTATTTTGACATATTATTATTGTATTATATCTATATATCATTAGTGTAATTCGTGTGTAAATGCGGTACTAATTTGAATAAATAAATAAATTGCTAATGGATGTGCCTTTGACCTCAGCCTCACCATATACTTATTATAAACATATCCTCTATGTTACTGCCAAATTATCAAAACGCCAATATATATTGTAATTTGATGGTGTCACGGGTGCGGTGCTCTACACAGTCAATTGCATTGGAAATAGCACAAAATACGCCAATGCCATCTTGTAAACTCTCCCACCCGTTTAGTTTGTGTGCACACATTAATTTTACTCCTGCGTCGGTTGATCTGCTATTCGTGAAACTGAACTGATTTTCTTGTAATAGATTTGTTCTATAAAGCGGCAGTATTTTTTTTTTCTAATAATTTACTCAAAACATTAAGGACCTATAATATAATAACATTGAATTTAGCTCCTGCCTTAAAATATAAGTTTTTTTATGTATTCGTGTTGGAACAAGTACGATGCCTAACTGATGTTATCATCTGCATATAAATGTTATCATAAACATCTGCCAATTGCACTGCACCCGTCACACTGAAACATACAATTTTAGGTCCCATGTGCCTGTAATTTTACTGGCTCTTAAGGACTGCTGTCAGAACACACTGTCAGGTGCTTGGCGGCAGATTTTTTACTTTATGGTGGTAGCTAGCCAGGCGAGTATTCGCGAAATACTCTTACACCATACGATGAACCTCAAGCCAGCGGTGGGGATCGAACCATGGCCAAACCGCTAGGCTATCATTGCTACTATGTTAAAGTATCTTTATTGATACAAAAATTAAAATAATAACATTAACAGACTCTGTTACTTTTATTGAGATACTCCACATAATGTGTTCAGTAGGTACTCGTATATTAAAGTTTAATTTCACATACTCCAAATGCGCAGCAACAGTTCCATTACAACGACTTGAGTGGTAGCATATTGCGCATTTTCCAACTAAGTCGCCATTACGGCATCCAACAGGATTATATGGAACCGCCTTTATATAAATGTGTATTAAAAACGCCTTTATAATTAAAAAAAAATTACTTTGACAACTCTTATCACGTTTACTTATCATTATTTTAAAGCAAAACAACATATAGAGCATACTTGAAGTAAAAAAAAATAATTAAAAAGTTTTTTTTCTAATTCTAGGTGTTCACGAACGCAATCCCTGAGCACTGGTGCGCTCCACCGTCCGAGCTGATGACCCTTGGTCTTCCAGAAGACCTTCTGAAGAATCTGACTGTACCAGGAGAACATGGCTCTTATGAAAGCTGCCGAGGGTACACGGTGGACTCGATCGCGTTGCATGAGGCGCTTAATGATTATGTCGAGGAAAGGTGTGTATTTTGTTTTGATAAACTAATCGCAGTTTTGGATATGCCCCCACCACAAGAAGATCTTAAATCTTATGCCTCATATAATCTGTCAAAATTCCGGGATATTTGAGCTCCTACTGCTTTTTAAATCTTAAAGCTAGGATTCATATACTCGCAGACGTATTTATTTCTTTTCATTTTGTAAAAAAGCTATAAGATGGTATTTTCATGTGTTAAATTTTGTTCGATGAATACAAATATTAACAATATCTTAATTTTGACATATATTTGCCTTCTACTTTGAACCAATTTGACTTGGTTCAGAGTAGAAGACAAAATAGGTTTACTGGAACGGTACTCTCTAAATTAAAACACATAGTTTAGGCGCTTACAACATTTCAAGCAACTGCGGGGCCCTTGTGTGGTGCGAGGGACGAGCCTTTACCTCCATTCATGTAATACTAAACGACGTTCAAGGTCATTAGCGTGATCCTATGCCTTAAAATGCTAAACTACGCAATAAACCAGACGTAATATGATATTTTGAAATCCTCACTTTGAAAACCTAAAATTGGTTTGTTGTATCAGTGGATATTGCTATCCACTGATACAACAAACCAATTTTAGGTTTAAAAAATATTTAAAAATAAACCTCGCCACCGTACTGATTCAAACACTGACGTCACATTATCATGACTCAACTCCACACTTTTTTTACTTTTTTTAAATATACCACCACTTTTTTTAAATATACTTTTCATTTGTTTTTGTGATGCATACTGCGTACAAGATTATTCACTCGCCTAAAACACAGTTCGTCATTGACTAGAGTTGCAATTACCTTTAAAACGTTTAGGTAATCAAATACATTTTTAATTTAATTGACTATGACTTAAAAACTACTCAACCGATTTTGATAAGGGTTAAATTGGACTAACTTGGGAGTATTCTCTGCCCAACGAAAAGAGAATCATCAAAATCAGTTCATAATTGGCAGAGTTTAAGCGTAACAAGCGGTAAAAGTAGTATCTAAGATTTGTAAATGGTTCTTTTTTTTTTTTTTTATGCCTGATAGGTTAGCCTTTGACTACTATCTCACCTGATGGTAAGTAATGATGTGGTCGAAGATGTTGTTCAGGCTAACCTAGAAGCTTCGCCGCTAATAATCTTCTCCTAAATTCAATAAAGACGAAATATTTAAAGTTTTCTTTACCAAATGTTCCTTATGTTGAACCAAACATAAAGCTTACCCAGATAAACTCCCTATTGACAAAGCGACAGTCTTCCTGGGAATCAAAATGGATTTCACTTTACAATGGGATCGATACATGATCTCTCCGGAATACCTAAATTTGTAATTGACCTTCATAAGAGCGTCGTAGACGCCTAAATTGAATAAATGATTTTGACTTTGAAAAAAAAACAGTGGGTCCACGGTTAAATTACTTTTTTCCGTAGTCCCGTCAATGGGACGTCCTATGGAACTACGGAAAATAACTGAAAACAACCAACTCCAAACATAAAATTCACATTATTAGCAATAACTCAAATATTACTTGTCAGATCGCACATTTAAATGGGGCCACATGAACAAAAATCATCAAAATCTGTACACCTTGTAAAAGTTACGAGATGACACACACACAGATACAAAATATATACGTTTGAATTGAGAACCTCCTCCTTTTTTAAAGGTGGTTAAAAAGTAGTCTTGGGATGTGGATTCTTGAGCACGGAATTATCTGAAATGTTGTTTTGTTGTTGAACATTCATTAATGAGCGTAAGAAGATTTAAGATGATGATGTATATGATGCTGACCAGGTCGGAGACCAGGTCTTGGAGCTTACAGGCAGAGATACTAGGTCTTAAGACCATGGATTAATTAATAACTAAGATAATAATAACAAATAGCCCTGGCCTGGCTAGCGACCACCCTCAAGTAGAAAGTCTGTCGCCAAGCACCTTACGGTGTGTTCCGGCAGCAGTCCTTGAGAGCCAGTGAAATTACAGGCACATGAGACTTAACAACTATGTCTCAAGGTGACGGGCGCAGTGCAATTCGTGACTTGTGACGAAATGCATCTGTTATAAGCAGAGGTTAGTCCGCTCAGGTGGGCCTCTTGCTTGTTCCGTCACAATAACATAAAAAAAATTAGAAGTATTTTAAGAAAACATCAAATTAATTATTTAATAAAACACTTAAAAAATCTTTATATTCATTTATTTGGTGAAAATTCCGCCTAATTTCTTGTTAAGCCGACGTGACGTCACAAACGCCACGCAGCCAAACAGTATTCGACGCGTTTCGCTTCTAAACGAAGCATTCTCAGGAGGTCTCGACTCTACGAGCGCACGATCGAGACTAAAAAAGTTATAGTTAATTTTTATACAAAATTTTTAAGTGTTTTATTAAATAATTAATTTGATGTTTCCTTAAAAATATAATTTTAACCGGTGGTATGCCTTTATTAACAAAATACTACGAACTATACACAACACTACAGCTACTACAATAAAAGCATTTAGATCCCTATAAGCCATTGCAGACTAATAGAAAGTCCAAATGCTCTAGCCCACTACCAGCAGCGTGCCCAGCATGCGGCACCATTGCCCCGTTGAATTGCAAATTTCTTAAAATACTTTTAAAATATTTGTTATTATTAAATATGTATTTCCGCAAAGTAACGCCTGAATCTATTCATTATAATAACTAATATCTTACTCCTGGTTACACACACGTGGGTTATGATTATAATAACCGATTGGAAACTGCTTCGTAAACAGTAAAGGTTCTATGTTTCTCAATAACCTAAGAAAACTTTTGTTATAGGTCTCATTTATAGTCTAGACCAGGGGTGCGGACCGCGGAGGCATTTTCAGTAGCCCGAGAGGAGCGGCATATCGAAACATTGCAATAAACAGGAACAAATTAATCGCAAATGTCAACTCAATAACAACCAAGAACAATTTACACTTATTTTTTCCTTATTTATGGTGTTTTCCTGTATGCGATGGCATGAATATTGATATGTAAACTATTAAAATTATTGAATTCATCGGTGCTGAAAATAGGTGAATTCATCGCTGCTGAATCAGTTTCAGTGAAGGAAGAAATTCAGCAAAATTAGGTGAGAATTCTTATTGAAAGCAAGAGCATTTGAAAATACAGACATGGAACTGATACATCAAAAAATAAAATTCCACGCTTCCGAAAACTTATACTTTTTATCTTTGACGGTATTTTTTTTAGATCCACGGATTTTAGATCTTTGAGAATGAATATTTTCAACTATGAATGCGATTTAAACGACACATCAGTCTTACGAGCATTTGACTTCCTGCTTGCGTATTGCAGTTAGTTCCTACACTATGCTGCATTATAATCTTCTGGAACTGTGCAGCGCCAAAAATCTAGCCTAGGGTATTGTTGTTCAATATGTTCAAACGTGAATTATAAAAATTATAAGTGAAGTAGGTAGATATTTTATTACTATGAAAACTTTGTAATTAACTTCGTTACCTAATATTGTATAGAATATAAACAAACAGTTTTGCCATTTTTTATCCATTGGTTGCCCGTGGAGTTATTTTAAATTATAATGTAGACCGCATGGTTTAAAAGATTGGCCACCCCTGGTCTAGACTTACTTTATTAAAATTATACTTTTTCTGTCTTTCCAGGTCTGAAAACGTGAAGATGGGCGGAGCAAATAACAAGGGGACCATTCAACAGCTCGTTCCCAGCATTGGAGATACGGAAAGAGAAGAACAGGTAAGAAGCGTTTTAAATCGAAATAAGGGCCAAAATTGTGACCTGGCAACGTGCAGTGCATGGCAATAATTTGCAAGCGACATTTTTGTGCACATCTGGGGGGCAATTCTCAAAATGGGGATAAATTTATCGATTCTCGATATTTATCCCGTGTCACCTATGGACTATTAATATCCTAAAAATATCGTATTTTCACAAAAATGCTATTCTCGCGAGTGGTAGATATAAAAATATATCCACACATGAACTTGTGTTCATGTGTATAGAAACTATAATGATAATCCCGTTATCGCAATGTTGTGTGGCGATCGCTAGGACTTGATATATATCGAGAGTGATATTGCGAGAATAACACAAAACTACACGACTCGATATTCGCCATGTTTTCTCGATATTTATCTACTATGATATTCATATCACTGCACGAGAATCGCAGTCCTGTGTAGTGAGCCGTTGTGTAGTAGCATATGTGTAGTATCTTTTACTTGTACTGTACTGTATCTGTCGGATTGTGCACTGCTGAACACAGCCTATGGGAGGTGCTTGCCATAATCCCCACGTTTAGCAGGCGTCTTGCAGATCACAGTGTGTGATATCAGTTCCTCAGAAAGCGCTGCTGCCCACCTTCTGTTGTATTACCCTTAGTCGCCTCTTACGACACCCACGGGTAGAGATGGAGGTGACATTCTACCCCGGCAACACACGGCAATCTTTTCCTTACCGTATTTGTTTTACGTCCATGTTGTTTCTTTCCTTTCCAACAAAAGTAAAAATGGGTTGGTAGTCAATTATTTCAAACAAGCGTCCGATATCAAATTGAAGCTGATCTATATTGATTTTAAATACTGATATATATTACAAAATCACAAATATAAGATAGGAAAAATTTAAGTCATGTGCGGGATTCGAACCCGCGTCCATCCACCCCTTGAGCCGGGGTATGCTCTAACCAATTGAGCTAACATGACATGACATCATAACTCAAATCTTTCCTATCGTTCTTTAACCATCGTATTGGGATGGAGCGACATCTATAGTACCACTTGCGTTGTACTACAAACAAGACCAATTTTGCAATTGGTTTCAAACTTGTAAATGATGACGCAACCTTATAATTTTAACATTTTTAGGTTTGCAATAACGCTGCTATGCGGATTACATTACAAAATCACAAATATACGATAGGAAAAATTTAAGTCATATGCGGGATTCGAACCCGCGTCCATCCACCCTTCGAGCCGGAGTATGCTCTAACCAATTGAGCTAACACGACATGACGTCATAACTCAAATCCTTTTTTTTTTCAAATCATTATTCCGTATTTTTGTGATTTTGTAATGTAATCCGCATAGCAGGCGTTATTGCAAACATAACAATATTAAAACTGATATATATGTTTCAGATAGAACGAGTGAAACAAGTGATATTAAACGTAAGGAGCAAGGAGCCCCACCACTGCACAAATGGATGGCAGTACAGCAGCGAGCATTACACGCGGACCCTCGTTACAGATGTAAGATTGCTTCGTGAATGGTTCTTGCGTAGCACGTGTAGACTGGCATTGTGTATAGTACCACCAACTTAACTGTGCAGTTCTCAAGGGCGCTATTGGTCAAGGAAATCAACTACAAACTGTCACAATTTGAGGGAATTTTGTAGTTCTTTTTTCTGCCGCCTGAACAGATAAGTTGGTCGAACTGTACAGTTTGGTTTGCAATATATTTAAGCCAGTATTTCTTGGTTAATTTTCGAGTATCGTTCTATTGTTAAACGAGAATAAGCAAAAAAGGAAATAAAAGTAGAGCATATGTAGTAGGGATAAGAAGATGTATGCTGTCACTGAATGGGCGATATATGGAATGAGTGTATAATTTTAATAATTCTTCATGTCAGAAATATATATCGTATACATTATAATGTACAGTACTTTACTGTACTGTATCAGCCGGATTGTTGGGGGGGTTTGCCATGCTTGGCAGGCGTCTTGGGGATCGCAGATCGTGATATAAAGGCACATCTTGAAGCGCTCGTAGCGAAGTTTACTTAGCTGTTCTTAACCGATCAGCAAAGTTAAGCAACGTCGCGCGCGGTCATGAGTTGCATGGGTGACCGCTAGTGACATTTCTACTGAGCGCTTCCGTGCTCCGGAGGGCACGTTAAGCCGTCGGTCCCGGTTGTTGTCTTAGGATGGCAGTCGTTATAGCATGGTGGTAGGGCATTTTGCGAATGCCCGCCTGGCTAGCTACCACCCTCAAGTAGAAAATCTGTCGCCAAGCACCTAACGGTGTGTTCCGGCAGCAGTCCTTGAGAGCCAGTGAAATTACAGGCACATGAGACTTTGGTAAGTATCTGCTTCTCAAAGTGACGGGCGCAGTGCAATTCATGACTTGTGATGAAATGCATCTGTTATAGGCAGAGGTTAGTCCGCTTAACATCAGGTGGGCCTCGAGTTAGTTCCGTCACAATAAAATATAATAAAAAAAAAAAACTACTCGATTTCATTTTCTGTTTCTGCCACTTACCTGTAAGTTATGGAATGCTCTTCCACCCAAGGTTATTCTTGAGGTCTACAATCTAAACCGCTTCAAAAGAGGCGTGAATAGAGTTTTTTCCGTCAATGGGTAGGCAATGCATCATGCTGCGGGTATTACAGGTGTTCATAGGCGGCGGTGACCACTTACCATCAGGTGGCCCGTCGGCTTGTTTGTCACCATACGTATAAAAAATTATAAAACTTTTCAATTTGCATGTCCACAGTTTGCTCTGGTGTGCGATAAAGATTGGATCCCGCGCATGAGCAACACTCTCTTCTGGGTCGGCTCCATATTCGGCAATTTGTTCTTTGGATGGATGTCCGACAGGTAATCCTATATAAATACAATTATTTATACGTAAACAATTATATTTATAAAACATGTAGTCTAATTGCACATATACAATTTTAAGGTGAATGAAATATTAAAATAATAAAATAATTAAGAATTATAGTCATATGCGGGATTCGAACCCGCGCATCCACCCTGTTCATGCATGCTCCAACCGCTAAGCCAATATAACATGTGACTTATGACTCTAATTTGTCCTTTCATACTTAAACTTTGTATGAAGATGGAGCGACATCTATAGTTCAACTTACGCACTGAGAAAAACGACTTAAAGGCTTACATCAAATTTGACCTTTTACCGTTGAATTGTAACTACGTAAGATGAATTCACAACTCTTAAGACGATTTTCACCAATCAATAAAAATGTACCATGTTTTATAATAAACACAACCGTCAAAAACGCCTTCCGTAAAGTATTTTCAGAATTGAACTTGTTATACGATAATTGCAGTATTGACCATAAAATATACCTTACTTTTATGGCGATTTATATACGGTGATTATCACTATAACGTACGACTTAATCAGCCTCATCGAAAAGTCAATATTTAAGAAAGACCACAAAATACACCTATAATGAAGACGAAAAGAAACATTCGCCTTCACTGACCTCGTTTAACGCCTTCTAGTTGGAAGGCGTTTTTGTACGTATTTACGTTTGGTCGGTTTTTCGCCTTATACCATATAAATTGGCCGTCATTAGGGCGCTTTTGACTTTAGATTTTTCTCAGTGCGTGTTACTACAAACAAGACTAATTTTTGCAATTAGCTTGTTAACGACGCGGACGACGACCTATAAATTATAATAAGTATAATTTTTACCCTCGTTTTGATTTTGTAATGCAAACTACGTCATTGCAAAAATATTAAAAGAGAATGAAATGAAAAAAGCAAGTCCTCATGAAATAGTACTGTAGCAGCCACATTGTCGACTGCTGAATACAACCCTCATTAAGGAGGGGTTTGCCATAATCACCATCGAAGCAGTGATGGTTCAGTCGCATTGGCTATGGACTGCCGCGCAGCAGGTCTATGTTTCGAATCTCGCCGCGGGCTTGAGCTTCAAGGTGCAAGGACATTTTGCGAATGCCCGCCTGTCTAGCGACCACCCTCAAGTAGAAAAATCTGTCCCCAAACCCTTAACGGTGTGTTCCGACAGCCAAAAAAAACACTCTTGGCAAGCGTCTTGGGGGTCGTAATATCAGATATCAGTTCCTCAGACTCAGACGCTGCTGCCAACCGTCCGGTATTCCTTTAGTCGTCTCTTACACCTACTGGAAGTGATGGGGGGATGACATTCTATCCCAGTATCCCACGGGGTATAAAGAAGTACCTAGTATGAATTACAAAAAATAGTTATAAGAAAAACGCTTGTGAATGATGTCAGATTTCGTCGGCCGAGATTTTATGTTTTAAGTTCATTTCTGAATTTAGCTGCATTTTTAGACCACATAAAAAAGTTACGATGGAATTCTGTAAACAGCGAAATGAGGTCGATTTTCTAAAAATGTGCGGCGCTTGCGACGTTACCCACAAAGTAGATAACGTGTGAAATGTGATTCCATCCAGCTTTTTATCTTTTGTAGATTATTATACTATAGATTATCGTTTCTTACACTCTTTCACAATACAATACGGCAATTTCAATGTAAATATAACATTTCTCATTACTTTTTGCTCCACGCGAATTAAAAATTAGGTGATGCTGTGTGCGTGTTTATGTATGTACACGATAAGGCATAGTTGTACCTACCTCATTTCGCTGTTGGCAGAGCTCCGTCCTAACTTTTTTATTTGGTCCGAGGCCGCGATATGTCAGAAGTACCTCTACTGCCTGCGCGATTTCTGTGTGGTGCCGTGGTCGTTTCCGATAAGTTCTGGGACTTAACCTAGCGTACATCTGCTAGTTAACGTAACGCCGTGGACAATTAATAATAATAATATAATTATAATATTTATTTCAACACCATAATGTTACAATTCTTAAAACTAATCAATGTAGGTCATTAAAAATAAATTAGCAAATAAAGTTACTTAATTAAATAAATTTATATATAGGTAGTCCCTGGTCTCCACACTAGGATTCCCTGTATTGTGGAGATCAGTTTCTTATCTTATTGTTGTGAAAAGGATTTGTTTATAACGTTACAGGTGTTCTATGATTGGAACTGTGTTTCATTAAATTATTTAATAATTAAAATGTATTAAATTAAAGTGGTGATTCCCTGATTTTGGATTTTTGAAGATGAACTGCTTTTCAGAGGACCATTGTTTGGATGCACGAAAAATATAATTATACAACTTACGGAAATTTTAGTAACATATTCGAGTTGAAGGGTTTTTCACACCTGTTTGATTAAAAGGCAAAAATAATTGAAATAACAGCTGATATAAAATTATTTTTGAGACTCCTCAAAAATAAAGAATTTTCACATTTAACCTACTCTAAAATGTTGCTAATTATATCTTTAACCGTAGCCGCCAAGCGTAGCGCGCATTACATACTTTGTTTAACTAAAATTTTGTTTCATTTTCCGTTACAAGCTCTTGAATCTTGGTTGATATTTGTCGCCCTCTTAAAGTAGCGAGACTTGTAACGCAACCGATATTGTGATCAGGTGGGCCTCATGCTTGTTCCGTCACAATAGCTTAAAAAAGAGATAATATATATATACAGAACAAAAAAAAGTAGAATAAAGTATCACGTCTCGCTTAACAATGAAAAATGCAGCTATTGTCTGTGCAGAAACATAATTTTAGTAATAATTGCCCAGTGAACTCTATCACTCGCCGAATAGACCATTTCACCAACAAATCTCGCCAACAGTTTAAAGGTGGTACTCCTGTTTTGACTGTCCTGTTATTGAGCAAATACTACAGAATACGACTCGACCGCATGTACGTTATGACGTGATCTGGTTATTCTCTAACCGCAGCAAGTGGCGTCATTAAAGTCATAGACTACACCTGACTATATCTATTTTACAATAGTCATCTACACAAACCGCACAGAAGTTATGGCTGATAATATCATCTAAAGGTCCAGATAAGGTAAGATAAGGACCAGATGCGTCATTTTTCGTTAAGGTTGAACTGGCCGGTCACTTCTCCATACAAACATCGTAGGGTGATCACTCCCTTAGTTGAGATTTTATATTCAGACTTAAGTATAATACCGATTGATATCGTCATGATCTAGGCTTGTATGATGCCAACATTTTAAAAAGGTAATTAAATTGAAAGTTATAAGCCTCGAAAACTTTATATGAAAATGTTTCGAGGCTCATAATACTCAAGTTAATTATTTTTTTTAAATTTCGGCATCATACAAGTCTGGATAATGACGAGATCAATCGGTATTATGCATTTTTTTTACCTAAATCCTCAAATAAGGGAGTGATCACTCTACGACGTTTGTATGGAAAACGGGCAGGCCAGTTCACCCTTAATTCTCGTCTTTCATTTGGTACTCTTCACCCGAAATGAAACGTTAGAACACAAAATCAATCAAGAATGATGAATTTATTCATTAGTGAACTCATCATACTATGTTCGATATTTCATTCGGCATCATTTACTCCCACTACAGGCCAGGATTAAATAGCTGATAACGTAGTTGTTTGCTTATTTAACTTGCATCTGAAGTAAAGTAGTAGTAGTAGTTTGTGATGTAATCCACCGAGCAGGCGATATAGAAAGAAAGAAAGAAAATACATTACAAAATCACAAATATACGATAGGAAAAATTTAAGTCATGTGCGGGATTCGAACCCGCGTCAATTTTGTAATGTAATCCGCATGGCGGGCGTTATTGTACCTATACCTAACAATATTAAAATTATACGGTTGCGTCATCATTTATAAGTATAAAACCAATTGCAAAATTGGTCTTGTTTGTAGTACAACGCAAGTGGTACTATAGATGTCGCTCCATCCCAATACGATGGTTAAAGAACGATAGGAAAGATTCTAGTTATGACGTCATGTCATGTTAGCTCAATTGGTTAGAGCATACCCCGGCTCAAAGGGTGGACTTAAATTTTTCCTATCGTATATTTGTGATTTTGTAATGTAATCCGCATGGCGGGCGTTATTGCATACCTAACAATATTAAAAAAGAAAATACATTTATTTCTGACAACACACAACATTCACTAACATTCACTAACAAAAGAAAAAATAATATTAAATATACCTATAACAAAAATCAATCACTAAAAGAACAAACATAAACAGAAAACTCCAAAAATATATAATATTACATAATTAAACGTTGACGTTGCGTGACGTCAGAAATTTGCCCTGACTCAGCATATGCTAGGAACAAAAATGACAATAGGTAATATTGCAAACATAACAATATTAAAAGTTCACTTTGAAAACTATCACGAGATTACTAACTTATTAGGACGAATCCCAGATGAAGGACTTAAAAACAGTCCGAAACTGTTTGGAATCTTTCCGGTAAATATAACGCGAGTCCTAGCCGGTTCATAATAAGTTAATAATAAAAGTAGTAGTCCTGGAAATAATACAGGGTTTCCTTTTATAGATATGGCCGCCGCCCAACAATCCTGCTAATGATATTCCTGGAAGTTCCCTTAGCCATCGCTGCGTCGTTCTCCACGTCGTACTGGAGCTATGCGGCGCTGAGGGTTGCTGGTGGGCTGTTCTTCCCAGCTCTATATCAGCTACCATTTATCTTGTCATTGGAGCTGATGCCGCCGAATAGGAGGACTTATACTGGTTTGTTTTGGAAACGGTTATTTTTAGGAATTTTTAGTTTTATCTAATGCCATAAGGAGTACCTATACTAAGGTTTAAACACAAATTTATTTATAACTACGAACAATACCACTCTTAAAAATTTAAACATGAGTAAGCTCTTGTAACAATAGTAGATTATTATACAAGGGTCGAAAGGAATCAATTCCCATACGAGGTATTTAGACGCCCGAGAGTAGCGAGGGTGGCTATAGTCCGAGTAGGAATTTATGACTTTCACCCGTGGTCGCCACTCTATTTTTAATTTCGAATATAAGTAAAGTAAAAAATAGTAGTTTTTCTAAATTATTCATTAATAATAATAACATGAATAGCACCTCTATAAAATTTATTGAGATGTTAGAAATATTTGTGAAATTTAAAGTGAAATTTTGCTTACAATATTTACGAACGGCTATCGTCCGAATAGGAATTGATGACTTTCACCCTTGTTAAACACTCTACTTTTCACTGCCGATGCGCTGCCTGCCCAGAGAGGAATTTGTAGATGCCCCTTTTGAAAAGGTCCATGTCATAGCTTCGCGTAGGTCGTTCCACATCCCACAAGTACGTGGAAGAAAGGAGCGACCAAAGCGAACAGTGTGTGATTTTCATAATTTGCTGGATGTGGGGGTGGGTCTTTTGACGGTGTCGAGATGTGCAGTGGTAACATTTCGACGCAGAAATAAGGTCAAAAAGCTCGTCAGAACATTCCCCGAAAAACAAGCGGTAAAAATGAGACGCGAATATTATTCGTAGGTTAAATGACAGTTCTTCAGAAAGGCACTCTTGCCCATCTTCTGTTATTTTTCCTTTTGACACCTCTTACGACATTCCCAGGAAGTTATATAATTGGATAAGGGTAGGAAGGATATCTAAATGTGAAAATCTTACTACATGAGATAAGGGCGGTGATAATAATGCTGTTTTTTCAGGTATCGTAGTAGGCATGCTGTTCGCCACAGGCATGTGTATGCTGTCGATGCTGGCGTTCTTCTTCAGGGACTGGTACCATCTCTCGTTGGCCACGAGCCTTCCCTTTATTTTACTATATAGGTAAGACTTTCACTATTCTGTTTATAGTTTTATTATATCTTCGTTCGATGCGGAAGTAATAGGTACAATGAAAACCACTGGCTCTAACTTTACTGCATGGTGGTAGGGAATTTTGAATGGTCACTTGTTGTTAATCCTCAAGCAATAATATTCATCATCATCATCATACCCACTGGAACGTCCATCGTTATCGGATTATGTTTGGCAGGCGTCTTCGGGATCGCAGTAGATGTCGTCAGTTCATCAGAATGTGCTGCTTACCACCTTAACGTATAGTAATGCTACTAGCGGTCACCCATCCAAATCGTGACCGCAGTGAACATCGTATAATCTACATATTTGATTGGTTAAGAACTACTAAGTAATCCTACAAGCAACTATTCACTACAAGCACTTAAAATATTTTGATTATCAGTATTTTACCTATAACTCAATCAATAGTTGATGTAGTAGTTCTATTCCTGGGCCTTGTGCCAATTTATTTAAATTCCTTTAGAAATTTTATCAAAACATTGCCATTTCAGTTACTACTGGCTAATACCAGAATCTCCAAGATGGCTTGCGGGGCGAGGCCGCATCGCCGAAGCTGAGAAAGTTTTCAGGAACCTCGCAAAGAAAAATGGCATCGAACTTCAGAGAGGATTTCTACTAGAATTACACGTAAGTAATATGTCGATGAGTTTGCAAACGTAAAATTATTCAAAAATACTTAGTAAATCAATTTTCTTTATGTAAATTGTAAACATATTTATTAATTCGTGTTTCACCTTCCAGCGCCGTTGAGCTGTTAAAACCAAATTCAATAAAATAGTGACCAGAAGAACTAATATACTCCTTTCTTTTCCAGAAAAGAATAAAAGCCGAAGAAACTGCGGAAGCAGAACTAGCCATGCTGCCAAAATTTAATGGAAATATTGCCAATAAAGAAGAATACGACAGAAGAATCAGCAACATGATGACTTTCAAACCAGATTTGACAAAAATACCAGAATCAGATGACTCTAAAACTGAAAGCCTTGAAAGGATAATAGCTTTAGAAGTAGCAGAAATAGTAAACAAAAAGCAAAGAGAGAGTATCAAAGACGAAGAAAAGAAGTCAATGAAACGAGACAGTGTGAAGGACGAGGAAAGTCAAATGCTGCAAAAAGCAACCCAAACGGACTTTACCAAGTCCCCTTCAAGCACTTTGAGAAGGAAATCTCTTCAGTTTGTAAGCAAGATATTCATTCAAGACGGAGAAGAAGATGTCATAGAAAATAAGAGAATGGACGATCAGAATTCCGAAGGAGATTGCAAGGCGTCTCCGTTGGATATGTTCAGATATCCGAATATACGGAAGAAATTTTTGTTACTTACGTTTAATTGGGTTGCGTTAGGAGTCGTTTATAATAATTTGAGCTACAATACAACTAATCTAGGTGTAGATGACTACTTGGCGTTTTTTATCGGTGAGTTATATATGACATTTGGAAAGGAAACTTGACTGAAAGAAAGTTTTTTATAGCTTATAGGCTAGCTTTTGACCATATCTCAAATGATAGTAAGTGGTAATGTTGTTCAGGCTAAACAAGGTTTACTGGCTCTCAAGGACAGCTTCTGGAAGACACCATTAGAAGCTTTACGACACGTTTTCTATATGAGTGTGGTAACCAGGCGGGCATTTGCAAAAAGCCTTACCACCATGATACAACGATTGCTATCCTTAGACAACAACTGCCTCCCGAAGCACGTGTACGCTCAGTAGTAATGTCACTAGCGGTTACTCATCTAAGTCATGACCGCAGCGGACGTTGCTTAACTTATCTGATCGGTTAAGAAAGACTCAGCCACTTACGCTAGGAGTGCTTAAAAGATTTCAATATGAGTGAATAAGGGAATTTCATGGTGTATTTCAAGTATCAAATTGATATATTTGTTTTAATTTTAATTGCCTACACATATCAGTATTAATCTAGTATATTACTTAACTGATTATTTCAGGTGGAGCTGTAGAGCTACCTTCCTATTTCCTTGCGTGGCGGTGCATGGATAGGTTTGGAAGGCGCTGGGTGCTCTGTATCTTTATGGGCGTCGGCGGGATCGCCTGTCTCAGCTGTGTTCTGGTGCCTGAGTGTAAGTGTACTTTGCTAATTTACTGCCCAACATATTAGTTTTCAATTACTGGCTTCCTTTTGACCTTAATTTTACCTGTTGGTAAAAATTGCTAACCAGGTTCAACGTTTGGGCGCGATACTCATGCTACTCCGCTGCGGTCATGACTTGGATGGTTGACTACTAGTGGCAGCCCAGAGGCCGTTAAGCCATCGGTCCCGGTTGTTGTCTTAGGATGACAGTCGATATAGCATGGTGGTAGGGCATTTTACCAATGCCCACCTGCCTACCTACTACCCTCAAGTAGATAATCTGTTGCCAATATCATCCATCAGGTAAGAAAGTGGTCACGGGATAGCCTATCAGCTACAAAAAAAGACTATCGCAGCCTGGTTGTATAGTTACCACAGCGTATTATATATTATAATATTTTGAAGTCAAGAAAACAAGTGAAGTGGTAATAGAGATGGGTTGCCGCGCCGCAGGTGCATGGTTCGAGTCCCACCGCCCCGGCTTCAGCTTGGAAGAGCATTTTGTGAACCTCAAGTAGAAAATCTGCCACTAAGCACCTAACAATGTGTTCCGGCAGCGGTCATTGAGGCCCAGTAAAATTACAGGGACATGATTCTTAAAAACTATATCATACTTGTTATGAAATGCATATGTTATGGACAGAGGTTAGCGCTTAGCATCATGTGGGCCTCGATCTTGTCTCGTCACAAATCCATTAAAAAAAATTAAATTCTGCGTTTTGTTCCAGCTTGGCCTTGGATTACGGTATCTCTAGCCATGCTGGGCAGGCTGTGTGCTGCATCATCGTTTTCCGTATTCTACGTGCAGATCGGAGAACTGTTGCCGACAGTTCTTCGGGCGCAAGCAATGGGGGCAGCCTCCTTCGTAGCAGGGCTGGGGCTGCTGGCGTGTCCCTACATTGTGCATCTGGTAACTATTTCTCATATACTTCTAGCCAAGAAGGCTGTGCTATGGTTCAACTCCTTCTAGTGAGGTGATTTGTGTTACGGTGTAAATGCTAGTAGCCTTTAACAAGATGTTATATATCTGTCTACCTAGTAGTGGCAAACGCTATGGGAGAATAACGAACGAACATAATATTTGAAAATAATATTATGTACGTTCGTAAAATTTAGAGTAAATTTAAATTTAATAGTGACAATCACGATTACAGCACTAGAAATAAAGATAAAATAGCGGTGCCAGGTTTTAGATTAGCAAAGACAAATAAAAGGTCCTATTTAGGTAATGGTGATATAATAAAGTTCCCAAATATATTACAACGCTCACAGAAGGGACATTCAAGTTTCATGTGTAAAACATTCTGATTAAGAAATCCTACTACACAGTTTGTTATTACTTAAACGACAAAAATACTTGGACGATTCCGCCTCTACCAAGCTATCGCCTGTCACCTACGTAATTAAACAAATATTATAATAATTTTTAAAAAAACGTTGTATGGCTAGTTTCTTGCTCGTTCTTCTCGCAATGGATTTAAACATTTATTTTGCTGAACGTGGCAGTACAATGTAGAATATTTCGATATTATAAATTAGAATTTCGTCTAAATTGATAATTGTTTACTTCGACTTCAAGAGAGACTCATTGAATTTTTAATCGGATGCGGATATTTCATTAACCATCGTTTTTGAATTCAGTCATGATTAAAAACCAAATATTTATTTTTCCCCAGGCAGTTTACTCCCGAGCTCTTCCCCTGACCATCACGGGGGTTCTCTGCATACTTGGAGGCATTACCTCTCTTTTCCTTCCGGAGACACTCAACCAGTCCCTGCCGCAAACCCTTGGAGATGGAGAGCTTTTCGGCAGGGACTTCAAGGTTTTGAGCTGCGTTAGCCGTCAGGATAAGAAGAGCAGGGATATAGACATTTGACTTTCAAGATCCTTTCAAGGATAATGTACCAGAAGATACTCTCACAAAAAAGAAAAATAGCATGTATGACACTATTGAGTTATTTCTTCGCAGAACCCTAGCAGAAAATAATTCTACTTGTAAATATATTATTTTTAACAGCCTGCCGGACAATTCCGGGAAATCGATACAAATAATTTTCCCGAATAATATTGAAAATGTGTAATTTTGAGGGAAACTGGAGATCCAGTAGCATAGATATGAGGCTCAAGGACACAAATACAAAATTCCACTGAGTTGTTGATTGAGAGACATGAATACTTGGTATTTAAATAATGATAAAACTATGTTTATATGGACCATAGGCTTAGGATGTCGAAAAAATCCTAGGTCTGTGATATGGACAATGTTATGAAGTCTAAATGTTCGTACATTGGGCAGCTGAGATTCTTATCGGATGGAAAATAATAACTTAAAAAAAGATCTCGGTTCATGGTTCCATAACTTTTCATATTTGGAACCATGAACTGAAATTTCTTTTTATTTATTTGGATGACATAGTTATTTATATTTAAAAACTAAGCTACTAAACCGATTTTAATTACATTTCGATCAAAAACAATTTTGAAATTAGAATTACCGATAAATTTGCCAAATGTTTATTTAAAATAAATGTTATTTCTCCAAAATTCAGGAGAGTATGCTTCAGACGTAGAGACAAAGAAAAACAGGGTAACAGATATATATATTTTTTATGTATGTTCCAATATACATGCCCCGTGGGGTGCCGGGCTGGCATGTCACCCCCCTATTGCTACCTATGGGTGTCGTAAAAGGCGACTATAGGTAAAATACCGGAAGGTGGGCAGCAGCGCCTTCTGATGAGCTTATATACTAAACTGCGATCCCCAAGACGCCTGCCGAGCGTGGGGATTATGGCAAACCCCCCAATAATGTGGAAGGCTGTGTTCAGCAGTGTAAAATCCAGCTGTTACAGTTACAATGTATCTATTCTAATGTATCGTTAAGCTGACGATGGTTTTAAGATCATGAAAGCAGAGTTGTTGCCAGGTCCAACGATTGAAAAAAAATTTAGTTCAAAGGATTTTGAAATATGTCTTAAATGCTAATTCTTGGATGTTACAGAACAAAATAATGTATGAAATTTATTATTGAATTATATCTACACTTAGTCAATGCGTCACACATTAGCTATTAGTTTAAGCTATATTAGCTATTATTTTTGTTAGTTAGTCGAATATTTGGACAAAATGTTATGTTTCGTTTTAATGTTACAAAATTATAATTACTTATGTATATTTTTTGTAAATAAACTATTAGTAATTTTTAATTCAATTTAGTTTCTTTTATTTTTAAGTATGTACATTGTACGTACTATTCATTGATAAGGAAAGTACTAATAATAAAATAATATAGGTAGATATATTACTAGAAGGTCACCCCCCCCCATCTCTACCCATGGTAAGAGGCTACTAACGGTCACACACCAGAAGGTGGGCAGCAGCGCTTTCTGAGGAACTGATATATCATACTGCGATCCCCAAGACGCCTGCCAAGCGTGGAGATCATGGCAAACCCCCCTATAATGGAGGAGGCTGTGTTTACCAGTGGATAATCTGGCTGATACAGTATGGGTGACCTATAAAATTAAAAAGAACACGGAACGTATTTCCGTTTCTTTTTCACTTCCTTCTGTGGTGCATGTTGCTTATAAGATCGATTGTCACTCGCCCACTGTGGTGTTCACCATGGTCAAGTTGGTTAAAAATCACAGTCTGGCATCTGAACTCGAGAAATGATTAGTGACTAATGACTCGAGAAATTACAGGCACATGAAACTTAACCTATGTCTCAAGCTAACGGGCGCAGTGCAATTTGTCACTAGTGATGACATGCATCTGTTCTAGGCAGAGGTTAGTCCGCTTTACATCAGGTGGACCTCTAGCTAGCTCCGTCACAAAAACATTAAAAAAAAATGTTATCGGTGACTCCGGAAGTAGGTAACTCAATAAGCAGTAGAACTTATTGTTCGAGTTCTTCCAGGGAAATACGGTAGCAGTATATCTTTAGTTAGAACTCGCACAATAAGTTCTAACTACCTATTTCTACCGCCAAGCAGTAATGTTCACATTATTATGTTCCTGTTTGAAGGGTATTGGTGCCGATGAAATCACAGGTACATGAGACTTAACAACCTTATATATCAGTGTGATCACGCTTAACACCATATGGGCGATGTGGTTGTTCCATCACGATAGCATAACAATTTTATTACTGGCATTATTTTAACGTCAAAAAATAAGAATTTAATCATAAATCGGGTACGGTAAAGCAGATCAACAAGTTGCTTACTTTGATATAATGGCCTAAAAAATTTTTACCCGTATACTTGTGATTTTGTAATGTAATCCGCATAGCAGGCGTTATTGCAAACCTAGCAATATTAAAAATAAGTTTTGTTTATAAGTTTTAACTGACCGAGCGAGAACTTAGCGCGAGCAAAGCGTCTCTGCCTCAATGCCTCAAAAGACATAAAAGCTTTGGTATGTTCGGTTGTTCTCCTCTACAGCTCGTATTTCTCAACCGATTATCATAAAATTTTGAGTGAGCAGGTTTGATATGTCCATAATTATTTTTTGTCGGTTCAGATTTTGGATTTTTTTCAAAATGACGGAGATATACACCCTTACAATGCCCGTATATTTAGTGTAGTGTCTAAAGACACAGAAAGGCATACTGTCCACAACTTTTTCCTAAAAACACACGATTAGCGGCAACGTATTTACCGGAGGCTCGGAAATGCTAGACTGGTAGCAACTACGGCAATTATCTTGCATGCGTCTTGTAAATATGGGGAGTTCACAACTCATCTACAGGTAAAAAAATCTTAGATTACATCAGAATAACCTCAGGCTCAATTTTGACTAACGCTGACGCCCATTTGAAGCGCTGCGTCAAATTATCCACGATCAAACAGCAGCTGCGAGCATGCGCCTGGTGACCAAATACTACAGTTATAGGTATATGTATATTGCAGTATATACCTGCCCTAGTATGACGTAAAATATTTGTAGCGAAAGAAATTATACTCATCGCAAAATAACGCTCTCTCACTTTCTGTAAATCTCAACATCCTCGTAATACTGCTCGCACTACCTTGAAAAGTAATTGAACACTAGCACATGATTGATTGACATGATAACCATTACCCCTAAAACTGACGAAACTTTAAAAAAATTACCCATTCCAGAAATAGTCTGTTAAATATGTTAAAAAAAATATGTAACCATAACGTAACATATTTCCAAATTTTGTTAAAAATCCAAATTATTACGTCCACGCTTATAACGGTTATGTTTCTCCTCGGTTATGGTGTTCTTTTTTTTTTTTTTTTTTTTTTTTTAAGTGACGGCACAAGCTCGAGGCCCACCTGATGTTAAGGGGACTAACCTCTGCCTATAACAGATGCATTTCGTCACAAGTCACGAATTGCACTGCGTCCGTCACCTTGAGACATAGTTGTTAAGTCTCATGTGCTTGTAATTTTACTGGCTCTCAAAGACTGCTGCCGGAACACATTGTTAGGTGCTTGGCGGCAGATTTTCTACTTGAGGGTGGTCGCTAGCCAGGCAGGCATTCGCGAAATGCCCTTCCCCCATGCGGTGAAGCTCAAGCCCGCGGCAGGATTCGAACCATGGACCTGCTGCACGGCAGTCCATAGCCAATGCCAGTGAGCCATCACTGCTTCAGATATTGTGGGGAAATTATTCATTAAACATAAGAGATGTTTAAGAATATTTTTCTAGCTCTATGCAATAAACAAAATTAAATCTTCCTATTTCTAAAATTAGTTTGGCTTCAGCTCTGCTATATATAGCAGCTAAGGATTTGAACGTACATCAATATATTTCGATATATACATACATATAATCAACAAAATGAAGTTTGTATGGTGTTACAATTGATCCATGGTACAATTGCCCCCAGAAATATATTATTGAAAATGTTGTGCTCATTTTTGCTAAAATTGTTTGAAGTTATAGATATATTAAATTTGCATGCTATAAACGATTGAAAATTACTTTCGCTGACCAGGGGGACGAGGGGGGGGGGGTTATATAATTATAATAAATCTGCTTACGTAATACGTGAATGGCCCCTTAAATTAAATGACAAATTTAACTACCCTTCCTTTTAGAAGTCAGTATTTTTTTAATCCTATGGTCATTTGTAACACAAGGTCAATAGTAACGTTACTATTGACCCCAACAATCATGTTACGTTTGCCCCCAAGGAGCCGTTTTGGCGATTTAGCATAATAACTCAAAAAAACACAGACAATAAGGCATAAATTATACTCAATTGCTAAGTTCAATACCATAGAAAAGGTGTGATATCAATATTTATTCCAAAATTCGTGCTACGATAGAGTAATAATTTAATTACACGAGAGACAAAACTTACCTTGACGAGCTGAAATTCAAAAACTCCCGACCATCACATTCGTATCGCCGCGATCACACTGCCGACTGGTGAACGAGTCCAAACCTGTTCGACGCTTGTTCTGACATTCCCTCCCATATGCAGCATGAATACTTATAGAGATATTTACAGTGTTACTATTGCAACGTGGTACTATTGCCCCCGGTCTACCCTATTAAAAAACAACATATGTGTATATAAGTATAAATTAAAAGCATGGTATATATCAAAAGTGTATTATATTATGAAACAATATTTCAATGATTACTCCCGGTGCAACAGTAAATCACGCAATTCTAGTTCATTAATTAATACATTAACATATATTTTTATTTTAATATACCTTAGATTTTTATCTTCTAGTTAAGTTTAATAAATGTAGAGATACTGTAAATTATTGAAAGCTCGCAAAAACGCCAACAACGCTGTTGAAACTTCCTTGTAATACCTACCATCTCTGATTTCTGATTTCTGATCAAGTGCAATAGTGAGATAAGCTAGCAGCAAAACGAAATAAAAAAGATTAAGCCCCAGTTGCTGAAACATTTGTCAAAGTATTGATTAGATAACCCGTTAGTATCACACGCAACTGATATCGGACATAAATGAATGAAAATCAATTATTGTTATCATTATCTATGATACGCGTGAAATACTGTACGCTGATTGGTCAATGGCATTCTATGACGCGATATGTGACCAATGAGGGTTCAGTATTCAGTCCGTTATCTGATCAATACTTTACAAACGTACCAAAATCTAAGGGTACATTTTGAATTCTTTTTGAAATACATTAAGTGAAATCGAGTTCATTTTTGTATGGATTTCGTTTACGAGTCGATTATCACTTAATCACTTGAAGTTGTAGACGTTGAATTATCACTGTCAATCGACGCATATGACGTAATAGCGAACTGCAACAGCACTACGAAGTAAGATATCGTGATGCTGATCAACTGCAGAGGTAAGTTAGCGTCTATGTTGAACAATGCTCGTGCTTGTGCCTTGGAGTAGTTGGCGCACCTCAGCCGGTTCACATTCTTGCACATTCTTTTTTCGGCATCTGTAAAAGAATAAAATTAAACTTGTTCTATCAGCACTACCCGATACGTTTGCGATCGCGTGACATCAAACTTGAGTGAGCCAGCGCGTTTAAACCATAGGGTAGGAAAACAAGTGTATTATGATTTATGACTATTTCCAATGTCTATTATTTTATGGAATCATATTCTTAAAAAAATAAAATAAGGAATTAATAAAAAAATCTAATAAGTATGTTAAATTAGCATCAAAACTACGTTTAATTAGTTATATTATAATTGTTTTAAAAGAACATACTGTACTGTATCTTATTAAAAAAAAGTGGCTTAATTAGTTGCTAAGAATACTCGCAGAATCTACACTAAGATGTACTCTTGTGTTGTAAATTCTGCATTCCCTTCCTAGGTACAAAATTAGTAAGTAATACATTGTCTATGTTGTTTAATTATAAACAAAATTTATATGGATACTTAGGTGGTTACCACACTACGCCGGAAGACATAGAACTGGTAGGCCGCCCACTATAGGTGGACTGACGACATCGTGAAAGTCGCGGATAACCAATGGTTACAAGCGGCTAATAGCCGTTCTTTGTGGCGCTCTATGGGCCTCCCCATAGAGCGCCACAAAGAACGGCTATTAGCCTTTGTTCAACAGTGGACGTCTTCCAGCTGATGAGGATGATGATGCAAGGCCCTATTTAGTAAATATGGGTGATGGATCGATGCTGATGCATATATAATAATGCCCGGCCACACACGGCTCGGGTCGTGCAAGAGTATATGCAGGAGATTGGTATCAGCGTAATGGTTTGGCCATCAAGAAGTCCTGATCTGAACCCGATAGAGCACGCCTGGGGTGAGCTAGGGAGTCTAGTCAGAAGCCACAGACCACCACCTACCACCCTCGGGGCACTAAAATAGAGACACTGATAGAAAATAATGGGAGAATATTCCTTAACATCGGCTCCAAAACCTCTTGTTCAGTGTGCCAAATCGACTCGTAGTTGTAAACAGAGCCCGAGGAGGCAATACCAGTTATTAAAAAATAAATAACATATACTTGTAAATGTTAATTGATGGTATGACACATGGCTATTTTTATTGTTTTATCTTATTTTACACTTAAAAATGTTACTATTGTATAATTTACCATAGTTTCAAAGAAAGATGATAAAAATGGTTATAAAACGTAAAACTTCTATTGTATTGAAAAAAATAAAATTTTCATTGAGTAGTACTTATTTTTGCAGACCAGTTTTTTTAAGTATTGAAATTATTTCTGTTGTAGCGATATTAAATTTATGGTTTTCTAACAGATGACGTTAGTAGTACAATTACATTCTATCAAATGAATACAAAATTGATTAATTTCTCTTATTTTTAATGGTTATGAAATATATTTTCCTTGACAGATAACATATCTAGATACGAAGTTAAATTACTATGTGAAAGCACAAATTTACAGGTGTGATAGTTTTTCAGTTAAAGGGACCACAAAATGCTCAAGATTGCTATAAGGCTCACTTTGCTCACCCGAATAACCATCATTTTCGAACTTATGAATTGGACACAAATGTGACTTGTAACGACTTTGACCAGTTGCAAATGTACAACGAGTTTGAGTCTACATAAGAAATAAAAAAAAGACGAATGCACCTAGTTTTAGTGAATCTAAGGCTTAAGCAAATTTAGTAGTAGTACCTGAGCATATATTTTTCTCCACCCACATAACAGTTTGACATTGAATGCGATCCATGTTGATGTAAAACTTCTCCATTTCGCCTCCGAGGATTATGACCAACAGCAAGTTTTTTGACAGCCAATCTAATAATGCGAATGCTACTACTCTGATCTGAAATTGATGAAATTATTGAGTACTTATGTGAGGAGTTAACAAAATAAATTCCTTTTAATATTACTCTACTTTTAATCTGCCTCCAGTCCGCAGGTTTTTTTTATTATGCCTGATAGGTTAGCCTTTGACCACTATCTCACCTGAGGGTAAATGATGCTACGGTCAAGGATGCTGTTCACGCCAATCTAGAATTACTGGCTCTCAAGGACAGCTGCTGGAACACACTGTTAGGTGCTTGGCCACAGATTTTCTTCTTGAGGGTGGTAGCTAGTCAGGCGGGCATTCGCAAAATGCCCTACCATTCAACTCATGACCGCGGCGGACGTTGCTTAACTTTGCTGATGGGTTAAAAACAGCCAAGCAAACTTCGCTACCAGCGCTTCAAACGCTTCTAAAAAACTACAGTTACGGGTCTATTAGACGAAAAAGGCAAGAGTTGCGATCCTCAAAATTAAATATTATTAGAACTATGACAAAAGCAAATTATATAATTTTACAGAAGATACATGAAATAGTAGTAATAACATGTTGAACTAATTTTTTATTTTTTGTAGATACCTACATTTTTTGTAACACAACAACAACTATTTGCGAAAACAATTTATTAGAGTGTAGTTATTTTAATTTACTTTAAGATAGTTATAACAAACTCTGTATGTTTTCCGAAGAAAATAAAATAAAATAAATAAACTTTATAATACCGCTGAATCAAAATAATTATTTAGTAATATATACATAGAAAATATTATAACAGTCACACTTCCAGACTTAAATTACTCGTTCAAAGACGATAACACATAGGTAAAATAACGGTAGGGTAACTTAAAGAGCTTACCTCATCCTGAGATGCACTAGTTTGAGATAATGATATGAGAATTTCAAAGTGTATCATTGCTTTTATAAATGTGGCGAAGATAAAAAACAGTATCTGAAACATCAAAACGGTTTAAACAAATAAAATGAAACACACAAATGTTAGTTTTTGCTTTTGTAGTAAGACCGAGTACTTTTACTCTACGATACTTTGAAGCAATGATGGCCGAGCGGTAATAGCTATGGACCGCCGCGCCGCAGGTCCCTGGTTCGATCCCCACCGCCGGCTTGAGCTTCACAGCATGGTGGAAGGGCATTTTGCGAATGTACGCCTGGCTAGCGACCACCCTCAAGTAGAAAATCCGTCGCCAAGCACCTAACAGTGTGTTCTGGCAGTAGTCCTTGAGAGCCAGTAAAATTACAGGCACATGGGACCTAACAACTGTACGTCTCATTGACGGGCACAGTGCAATTCGTCGTTGACGAAATGCATCTGTTATAGGCAGAGGTTAGTCCACTTAACATCAGGAGGGCCTGTTTGTCTGGCTTATTCCGTCAAAAAACATAAAAAAAAAAACTACGACATTATTATGATGAAATATAAAAATATCTATATCGCTATTTCTGGTCTTAATTTGTGTTTGGGAAGCATTTTTTTTTAACGCCTGATAGCCCTTGACCACTATCTCACCTGGTGGTAAGTGATGATGTGGTCGAAGATGTTGTTCAGGCTAACATAGAACATATAATAATACTACGTATAGAATGGACACTCCTCACCCCCCACCAAAACGAGCCTTCCTCACCCCGCCACCGATTCTGAGCTGTCGCTAAGCTGACTTTAGTACGGGACGCGCAACTCGCGCACGATGACGTGACGACAAAGCGTTACGATTGTACGAGTATTTTAAAAGTTGAAAATGGGGTACTCTTGTGCTGTTTACGGTTTCTTATGAACTAAACGAGAAAAGGATAGGAGTTGTAGTAGATTCCCTAAGGATAAAACGAGGTAAGTCATTATTGGCAACCTACACTTAGTACCTACCTATTTGTCGTTCTTCAGTTATACAGTAGGTAACTTACAAAAACAGGTAATTTACTGTAGATATTCAAAAAAATACAAACATAATACTTTATCTTTGTATTTTGCTATTCAAATAATCATTATTTTAGAAGATTTTTGTAAGCAAAAAATATCCGTGGATATCGTTTGCAGCAAAACAAGTTTAGTGTCTTTGTAGCCTATACCTACCATAGAGAAAAGCAATACACATACCGACCTTCGCTACGGCTGACACGCGGCATACTTCATGATTGTTTATTATACGAGAAGAACATAAATTCTTATTGTGATTGTAATTATTATCATTACTAGTATAAAATGTGGACTTGGAATGATACTTTTTGTATAGTGTAGTTATCTTTTTTTTTTTTTTTTTTTTTTTAATCTAATTTTTTATTTGGAGCTTGAGTCGATATACGACTATGTCAGCTCCATTGTGTACATTCGCTTGAACTCTACTTTAAAATCGAGTACATTAAAACTAACAGAGACTTTGCCGCGTCGCTTAATGGCGCGGACAGGATACCTTGAATAGCTCCTACCTCAAGAAGATTGAAACTGTATTCACTTATCATATGCGTTCTCATAGATTGGCTCCGCACACATTCCACCAGGACGTGATGTACGTCCTCTAACACTCCACAGGTGCCACAATTAGGGGAGTCTGAAATTCTCATTAGGTGCTTAAATTTATTCAGTGGAAGGTGTCCAGAGCGAAGTCTGTGAGCTAAAACTATCAATTTCCTTTGCATGTTACAATTTACAAACCATGGTGATTTCTGAGGTTCATGTTGCACAATTTTGTACCAAATTCCTTTCTGAGACGAGATTACATCATAAAGAGATTTCCATTTTTCAAAAACTTTGTACCTATATTTACATAATATATCCGAACTAGGCTGTGCCTAGAAGTACTGGCTCTCAAGGACAGCTGCCGGAACACACCGTTAGGTGCTTGGCGACAGATTTTATACTAAAGAGTGGTAGCTAGCCAGGCGGGTATTCGCAAAATGCCCTACCACCATGCTGTAACGACCTAAGACAACAACCGGGACCGACGGCTTAACGTGCTCTTCAAAGCACGGAAACGCTCAGTAGTAATGTCACTAGCGGTCACCCATCCAAGTCCCGACCGCGGGTGACGTTGCTTAACTTTGCTGATCGGTTGAGAACAGCTAAGTAAACTTCGCTACGAGCGCTTCAAAAGCATTGTCTTTATAGACATAGTTTCATCAAATTTTAAATACCTATCCCCTTATACTAATGTCATTTATACTGCACAGAATAAAGTTATGGAATTAATATGAATAGCGAGGCAAGAGGGAGCGATTTCCTGATTTAAGATTCTTCTTTAGTGGATAGTTATTTAGATTCAGAATATATATTACATGTTATTTTTTTGACGTTTTAGCAACACATTCGTGCTGAAGGCGTTTGTTTAACTGCTTAACTAAAAGATAAAAAAAGCACAGTTTTTTTGGAACTTCTCATCATTTATAATTTATTTTCAAAATCTGAGTTGAAATTTTATAAATCGGACAATTGAAACGATTTGAAAAGTATTTTTGTCTCTAACTTTCGCGCACTTTGGAAAAATAAAAGGTCCTGGCTGTCAAGTGCAGCGCGCATTGAGATTTCACTTTATTGAATTCGTTTTATTTATGTTCCATTGCAAACTCTTAAACTACGAATAAATATTTATTCGTAGCTCCTAAAGGATCTGAACCGCCTCTATAAAGTCGGTTAATTTTGCAAACTTTACTTTTAGACTAATGTCTGGGCTTTTGGTGTGCCAAGTTCCCATTTATTATAATATTAAATTATATTAAATGCTTCTTAAAATATGTTGCACGAATAATGTTCTAATGGAAGTGCACAATCTAATATATTTTTGTTCCACCGCCAAACAAGGAGAGCATCGGTAAAAAGACGCCGTATTAAAATCGAAATACCAAAGAAACGCACAAAGTACTTTGCTTCAACATTTATTGTGCGAATCGCGAAGGAACTTTAGTTACTTAACTGCTGTATTCTGGAAAATACAACCCGGGAATTTTCAAACCCAAAGTAAAAAGCTCTTTTCTGAGCTATGCTTTACTAAGATTGCTTCACCGCAGACCACAGCGTTGCTTAATATGAGATAAACAGTGCTCAAATGTGAATAATTAGTCTGCAGGTACGGCAATCGCGAACGAAGTCGCAGGTACAGCTAGTAATTAATAATTTGGATATTATACTCAGTTTAAACACTTGGCTTTTTAATTGTGATGAAATTACTGTTAAACTTACCAAGTCTTGATATACATCGATGAATATATTGTAAGCATCTAATAAATCCCTGAAAGCTCTTGACAACCTCGTACAAAACAGATTCCTGCTGTTCACACTTAGATCTTTAACTCTAACAATGTTCTTACTCCATGACAATGCTATATTATTTAACAACACTGTCACCCGAATAGCATACATCACATTCAACGTGAAGTTATATGACATCAGATCTGTCAGGATTTTGCGCATTTCAATAATGGGCAGTTTGCCAATAAAAAAAGTAAGGGCCAAAGGGTGTAAAAGTATAAAAACGCTCAAAAGATTGTTCAATCTTACATTTTGCTTAAAACTTTTAGTTGTGCCAACGACATTTATAACTTTTTGAATTTTTATAATAAGCATAACGTTTTTGTCCCGATTTTTGAAGTTACATACAGTATTGTTAATGTTTCCTATACTTTGGACAATGCCGAGTATGATATGGCAGATATAAAATATCATATTGGTATTATTATTTTGGAATATTAAAGTGTTATTATGCTTTTCCAGGAATGTAACGCGAGACATGATAATAGCCACAATAATAAAACTGTACAAAAATGATACAAGATTCCATATCCATCCAATAGGTATCACAAAATCGTCTTTGATCCTATACTTAGGACAAAGGAGAAGTGTCTGTAGGACGTTAAAAGGTTTGAAGTATTTCTGCAAATCTCTATCCGCCCTATTTTTCAAGAAAATTGTATGATCCTTGTTGATATTATATTTCTTTTGCTTGGTTGTCATTTTGAGACAGTCTTTGTTGTATGTTTTGTAAATGGTGAATGAAGTCAATAGGGCACCTTTTCATATATTTAAGTAATTAAAGGTAAACACAATTTGACAGTGAGATATAAGGCTCTAGGCACACTGAGACAGAACAGAAGCAGGCGTGGACGGTGCTAGAGAGAGAAGTTCCGGTTTTAGTGGGCTTCGGATCGAGGCGGGGCGGTGCAACCTGAGAGCAATCATAATAATTATTCAAACGTGTAGGTTTCATGTAATCTTTATTATTGTCTAAAATAGAATGAAATGTAAGACATTTGATTATATTTTGATCAATGTTATAACTAGTAACTCGCGCATACTCCTGAAAGTTAAATATATGATCTCTTAAATGTTCATAATTATTGTTCAGTTCTCCGTAATATCTATGATTTACAATTTCATTCACTTTGCAAAATATATTTTTATATGAATTATATCGAATAATAAGAATTTAAAACAATTGTACGCAAATAGGTAAGACATGGATGCTTATATTATAAATTGTTGTTATTATATGATCTTACATATTAAGTTTAATTTTTATTAATTCAGTTTTGAATACGACTTAATTTAAATTCGTGACATTTTGAATTTTCCTTATGTCGTCGAGTATTTCACCTTCGCTTTTTCTCGACTCTGCACTTATGTAAATTGAACCTAGGCACAACTAATAGTTTTAATGTTTCTATCTTTTTATCTATAACTGTAGTCCTTAATTTGGTTAGTGTTTTAAGTATATTGAATATCATGTCGTTGTAGCGCTTTTATACACACACATGTGTGTGTAAAAGCATCGCTGTGGGATCTCTTAAGTTCGAAGGCGAAATACGAAGAAAATACAATTTTGAAAATATATATTGAATTTCTGAATTTTTATTAATGCTGACATTTGATCGATGGCAATAGACTTGCCCCTCTTACTACAAGAAATCAAAACAAGTGTGGCAAAACGTGGGCGCTTAGAAAACTCGGATGCCCATCTCTTCCGGGAATAAATTCATGACTTTATAATTAATATTTGTGTTACCTTTATATAGTATATCCTCGTTTTGTTTAACTACTTTTAATATAATCTTACTTGAAGAAACAACATTTAGTTTAAGACTAATTTAGTATTCTGGTTTACCTTATTTTTGTTTCATATTTAAAATGAAACAAAAACGGTTGCGCTCATAGACTTGCGATTTTTTCGCTATGCTCAGCCTATGGTTGCGCTAATATTTACATGATTTAGTATTCACTCCTTATAAGTAATAGTTATTGCGACTGACTTTTTTACGTTTCTAGGCATAGAAGAAAATGTTGTCTTAAGTTTTAATCAGCTGTTCAGTAGGTGCCAAAGAGGAAGGTAGGTATAGGTAAGTGTGCTTCAGTGCCTGATGAGATGGATGTCTCATCTATTTATTTAAATTTTCATTTTTACGGCTTATTCTATCGTTTAATTACTATAATCTAATTACTACTATCACACCTTTAGATCTGTGCATTACTATAGTAAACTAACTTCATATCTAGATGTGATATCTGTCAAAAAAGAATATATAATTTTATAACCATAAAAAAAAACAATTTTGTTTTCATTGGATAGTATGTTATTGTACTACTAACCCCATCTGTTAGAAAACCAAAAAGTTAACATTGCTGCAACAACACTAAACTCAATACTCAAATACATCGTAGTTAATCTACTCAATACTAGATGAAACCACTAGAATCAGGTTATAAAATAAACGCAAGTCCTCACAAAGCTCACCTTTTTGATAGTTATTTAGTTACACAAGAGTGGCACTGACGGTTTAACATGGCCAATTGGGATTCCTCTTACGTAAGATCCCAATGAAGTTGTGGCCCTACGCAGAACATGCGTCACTTGCTGTCCTGCCCTCAGTATCCCAATGCTTGCACTTTGGGGACCTTTACATGGCCTTTACTATTAGATTGCCTACTGCCCAGTACTGGCAGTCATCTATCTGAATGTGAATCTTCGATACGAAGAAGAAGAAGCTGAAGTTCACTGTAGCCACCTGTTTCCACTATACTTTTAAGGTGGAGTAGATTAACGTCAAATACTTCTTACTTTATACGATTACAAAGTAACTTATGCAGTTCTTAAGATTATTTCTCATGGACTTTGTAAAGATGCGTTAATTTACCAAAAGCAAACAAAATGTGACTGAAGTTTCTAAATGTTTTAGTTTTTTCTATCTTCATGGGCTGTATACTAACTGAATCCAAAGAATAGTTTTGTGTGTTTGCCCAAATAACCTTAGATTTTTCATGAGTGTGTCAGTGCCAAAATTACGAAACTTTGACCACCAATTCTCGTAAACTCTAGATTGAAATAGAACACTATTTAGAAATTTAGGAGTACAGCTAGTTACATTAGGTAGTTTTGGTCACTAGAAATTCAATCTTCTATGTACATATTGTCGGCCACGCATTGGTAATGCCCCTGGTGTTGCAAATGTCCATAGGTGACGGTAACCGCTTACCATCAGGCGGCCGTCTGCATGTCTCTCTCTCTCTCTCTCTCTTTGTAAGAAGAGAAGCCATGCCAAAAAAAAATAACCAGGTCGAAAGTGCCCTAAGTGCCATTAGAAAAGGATGGTATTACTGTGCCGTTTCTTGCGAGCGAGACTTAGACTGATGTCCTAACTTGTCGTGCACCCGGGTCGCGAAACATGTACATTATGTTTCGCCAAATGTTTTTGGTACTATGCAAAAAATGTCAAGATTATAGCTTGTTTCTGGGCACAGTATCAGACTTCGGGGAGAAGAAAATGAGGTCTGTTAAGAAAGTCTCACAATATTAGGTTGGCGTCGATATGGAACAAAAATACGTCAGTTTTGTTTCATTATTTTATTTATACAAGCAGGCAACATACTATATGCATATATCTATATAATAAATCGATAGCTAAAAACTTTTTATTCAAAACTTTAACCAGTTAGTATTTATACATTCGACATACATATGAACATGTATTATTTTACCTTTAATGGTATTATAGTGAAATAACTTATTATATCTTATTAATTAATTCAAGTAATTTTTAATAATTTAATTATACTCGCACATTTGTATTACACTTACACACACAAACTTTTACACAAAAAGATCGTAGTGAATGTGCCTACATAGTTAATAAAATTTGAGCCGTTTGGTGTAGAGACGTTGGGGCCGTGGGGACCGGGAGCTCATCGTATTTTCCAAAATCTATCAGAGCGCTTGGTCGATGCGACGCGTGATCAAAATGCTGGCACCTATTTGGCTCAAAGAATAAGCATTGCAATTCAACGGGGCAATGCTGCCAGCATGCTGGGCACGCTGCCAACTGATAGTGGGTTAGAGCATTTGGACTCCCTATGAGTCCAAATGCTTTTACTGCAGTAGCTGTAGTATTGTAGTAGCTGTACTCTTGTTTATAGTTTGTAGTATTTGTTTAATAAAGGCATACCGTTAATAAAATATTTTTTAACCGCAATTTTCCTGCGTTAATTTAGAAAATAATACTAAGTACCTACTTGTCGAGAGATCACCAATCCTAGAACACACATATAACAAATAAGAATTTTAGGTGTAATGTAAATATTGTATGCAAACTTCATATGCAACCATGCATATCAAGGTTACGTATGCCTTATCTTTTATAAATACCCTCTTTATTAATTACTTAGAGATTTCTTATATGGAAGTTATGACACTAACTCAAAAGTCTTCTGGACTTTTAATGGAAAAATAATTAGTTGTGAGGTGCACTGGCTGCTGCAGACAATCAGCTTACAACAAACATCATCTTATAATCGACGCCAACATGTTCCCTCATGAGTATTGAGAAAACAGAGCATAAAATCTACCACTCCAAACAAACACGAAAGTTATATGCGTACCAATAATTGAAAACTATGAATTAACGAGGTTACAACATTAAAGGCCTGTTTCAGAATGTTCGAGTAAGTTCCGGTTATACTACCCAGAACATAAAATAACTGAATGATGAAAATGACAGTTATTATGCAGCGCGTTTCAAGCTTTAACCGATGGATAGGCTAAATCGATTACAGTGAAACGCAAAGATAGTGTTTTATTTATTAAATATGTTCTGGGCAGTTTATACTACCGTTCCGGTTATCCGGACTGAGTACTCGCTCGACTTGAGCGTGGGGCGGGGCGGTGCGTGCAGCGTTCGTGTTAAACAGATGCAAATGCTCGCGAGTGTCCCGAGTGGCAGCCGACCGGCTCGGCGGGAGAGCGTGCTTGTTTGCGGTGAACCGGGCGTCGAGCGTGGCGTCGTCATACCAGCTTTTGTTTGGCAGCGGTGATGGTTGCAAAATGAAACTTCAAGTGTTAGCATAATATAACCGTCTTCATCTCACATCGTTGTGGTGATGTGGGGAGTGGGTATCAGGACTGCGTCCTCTGACCCAAGCTATTCTCAACCCCTTGATAAAGGGTGCGGTCTTTGGCACCACTTCATGGTGCTGAGGGTGTCGATTTTGTGTGAGGGACCAGACCCGGCCTCCGCTCCACCAGGGCGATCAAGCCGCGCCAGGTTGATCCCCGCCTACACGGGAGAAGCCCAGTGGACCGATCAGCTCGCTGGCAGCGGCAGCCGGCAGTAATTGTTAGTATATTTTTTAATTCCTAATAAAGGCAACTACGACGCGCTCTGATTGGTTGTAGCGTAGCCGTACTCGCAATTTGGCGCTGTCATCCCTATAAGTCCAAATATGTATAGAAGTAGTTCTCTTTCAAAAATAATATATCTCTGTAAATCGCCAACTAATTTGCAAGTAAAAATAATTAAAAGTGAAAAACAAGTGTTTGAATTCATACAATCTTTAGCAAAGCAATATTTCACAGTGACAAAAGCGTGCGCGCCATGTCGTTCGAATGTGACCACGAACGCTAAGCGTGCACTAAGGCCACTGGGCGAACGCTCTTTCGCCGCTTACACGCAACGCCGAATGCTCCGCTGGACGCTTATTCACTCAGGCCTTACGCTTACAGGACGATACTAAGGTTTTTTTTTACTTATTTAAATTAACACATTTAACGCACATGTCAACGCATTTGATTTTTCTCTTTTAATTAATTTGTTACAAATTTCCTAACGTACCCTATTCCGTGTCACAAATTATATAGATATTAACAGATGTAATAAAAAGTGGATCACTTCTATAGTTCTTAGATCGTCTCAAATATTCTTCTAGTAAAATCTCCTTAGCTTATATCTCAGTGTGACGGGTGCAGTGCAATTCATCACTTGTGACGAAATGAATCTGTTATAGGCGAAGGCTAGACCACTTAAAATCAGGTGAAAAAAAAACTTGAAAAGCTTTTCTACCAAAATATCTTTGGTCTTCAGAGCCTACTTCGCAAAAATGGATCGGAAAAATGCTTCGAGAATACATGAAGTTGAAATCGGGGGTAAACTACAAAGGAAAAGCCTTAATAAATTATGTCAAACAGCGTTAACTCGCACTGCTGTAACCAGCTTGTACAATATATATATGCAGAAAATCGTGTACGGCCGATGATTCATAGCAGCGTGATAAAAAAATTAAATCAACAAATAAACAATGCATCCTCCGATCGCTGCCCACGTAATTGATATATTATATATTTGTTTATTATAATAAACAAATATATAATTTATCTATATTGCGCCCGTGGGGTGCCAGGATAAAATTGCACCCCTCCATATCTTCCCGTGGGTGTCGTAAGAGGCGACTAAAGGAAAAATACCGAAAGGTGGGCAGCAGCGCCTTTTAAGCCGCCTGCCAAGCGTGGGGATTATGGCACATACCCCTTATGTTCAAAATAAACTCTTTCTTTCTTACTTAAATAGGGTGTGTTCAGCAGTCGACGATCCATCGATACAGTACAGTACAATCACATTTAAGCATTTATTATATAATATGGGAATAGGAAAAAATGGTGCATGACGGTGATAAACGAGATGTTTGGAGTTTCAGCCTGATTAAGATAAAACATCCGTTCATTATTTTTTTGGTTTTATGTTATTGTGACGGAACAAGCTCGAGGCCCACCTGATGTTAAGCGGAGTAACCTCTGCCTATAACAGATGCATTTCGTCACAAGTCATGAATTGCACTGCTCCCGTTGCCTTGAGACGTAGTTATTAAGTCTCGGGTGCCTGTATTTTCACTGGCTCTCAAGGACTGCTGCCAGAACACACCGTTAGGTGCTTGGCGATAGATTTTTACTTGAGGGTGGTCACTAGCCAGGCGGGCATTCGCAAAATGCCCTTCCACCACGCGGTGCAGCTCATGCCCGCGGCTGGATTCGAAGCATGGACCTGAAATATATATATTCAGGTCCATGCTGAAGGTTATTTATTATATATATATATTAATCTATAAGAAAGCAAACTGCAGTAGCACGATGGTATAAGTTGCTATAATGCTAAATAGTTGCAACGTTAGAGATATGTCCACAGCGCACACTCCACATATTGTCATTTTGTAGAACCTTACGTTCCACAGTCTGTGTATATTCTTAAAGACTTGTTTTTCCACATCTGAAAAAATAAAAATTATAACCGCATCATAATGTTACTCTTGCAATTTTACGATAGCAACATAATAACAAAAATAGGTTAAATATGTAATATTTAATGTTGAAAATAATTAAATAAATTATTTTGATTTATTAAGCACTTCAATTAGTAGGACTTAAATAAATAAAAACGGGCAAGCGCGAATCGGACTCGCGCACGTAGGGTTTCGTACCATTTTATCTATATAACAATAGACACTATATTATAACCTTATTTTTAGGTTTCACTCGCACTTGACCAATTTTTAGTATTGGTTGTTATAGTGGCTACAGAAATACATCATCTGTGAAAATTTCAACTGTCTAGCTATCAGGATATTTGAGATACAGCCTGGTGAAAGTCGGACAGACAGCTACAGTCTCAACAATTTATCTGTTCAGGCGGCAGAAAAAAAAACTACAACTTTCCTTCAAATTGTGACAGTTTGTAGTTAATTTCCTTGACCAGCAGCGCCCTCGCGAACTGCACAGTTGAGTTGGTAGTACTTTTATATAACTTTTTCGTTAAACTTACCAGAATTTGTATTATTGATGTGTTTTATTGATTGAATCATGACACGTTCGTTTGCTGTGTAGAACTTCTCACATTCAATTCCAAGGTATATATGCAAAGAAAGGTTTTTTGATAACCAACAGAATACCATAAAGAGCAGCACAATGACAATCACATTCTGAAAAGGGGAATATTAATGTTAAAACAAAGTTATTACAAAATAAAAGGCCCGTTTCGATAGTTCACGCCCATGAAGTTCTCTATTTTTTATCGATCGAAATGTTCCGAAGGTAATTGCATTTTTCATTGATGGGTAGGGCCTACTCGGCTAAGTGCTGTGCATAACGATTTTTTCAAATCGTCCACAGACTATTAAGAATCGGCTAAGGAAAAAATTAATTGATCAAGATATTTTTTAAGGCTGACTCGCATTGGTTGGTTTTATTTATTTAAATACTAGTGCTTAGACCAATTATTTACTGAAATTTACCAATTGTGTAGTGATCTTTACTGAACATTATGAGCTTGGAGCTCAAAGCCGTAAATAATGTCAACACTGATTTCTATAGAATGGCTTTTCTGTAATCAGATGACATATAACTTAGCGCCCACGCGCACACTGTGCAGTCTTTCATTCACCATCTTGCAAAGTTGACTGTGCGCCCATTTATAATTGATATTTTCTCGACTTTGCTTTACTTTTGGACTATATCTGTTTACTATCATATTGACCTCGGCTTTTCTATTTTCGACATTGATTTAAACATGTTTCAAAATGTCAAAAAGAGGTCGTACAATCAACAGCCAGTCACACGAATTTGTTGTGTAGTTACCCGAATACTTCAAACGCGAATCAGTTAATGATGAACCTTTATTGCCCGTAAAGGAAGTACTAGATCGCGTTCCAAAAGCACTTGGGATCGACAAAAACTATTCAAACCATCTCGAACCAAAAGTTCCTTCCGGGACTGAAGAAAATTTATTACGTGCCTACGCCTAAAAAGAGGAAGAAAAGCAAGCCTATACTCGTAATAACATGTATAAACCACGTGTATGTTTATTACACAAGAAATGAATACCCAGCTGTTAGTACAATACTGATAACATTACAGAGGCTGGCCTGTATAGTGGCGGTGTCACGTCTTTAATATCAATAATGAAGCAAATAGGATTCAAATACAATAAAACTGACAAAAGAAAAATTATGATGGAACGATATGATTTAATTTTGCACAGAGTATCATTCTTGAGGAAAATGAACAAAGTCACAAATTGGGACAATGTCTTATACAACATATAAGCAACACCGAGCTTTATTTTACTAGCGGCCCACAACCGCTTCGCACGGGTAATTTACAAAAAAAAAAAAACAAAATCTATCGCCCATGTTCATCAGGGATAATGTAGGGTTCTAATGATAGCGGGCCAGGGAGGACGACGTCCTCTCAGACCCGCTCCGGCGTAGACGAACTGGTGGAAGGAGAAGGCGATTCGGGCGCCTTCTCGCTCTATCCTAGTGCTGTGCGGATCATCGGTGGAGAGTCGGGGGATTCTCCACTGGCTTGCACGATCCCACACGTCTGGGGGATGGCCCTAATGAGCTGGGTCATCCCTCCATTGGCCGGGGCCCGTCACCGGTGACGGGCCAACCGCCGGGGCGAGATGGTGAATGCTAACGCTACCCCATCTCGCCCCGTCTAGGCGGCAGACTGCTCATCCCGGGTCTTTAGTGGGTAACCTCACTTACTACCCCCCCGTGGGGGTAGTAAGGCCCCTCAGGCGAGGACTCCCACATAACCACTCTGCCTCCCCCCGGAGCCGGGTGGTATCCATAAAGGATTTTCCCGGTTCAAAAAAAAAAAAAAAAAAAAAATGGGTTCTAATGATGAAAGAATTTTTCAATTCAGTCCGGAATTTTTAAGTTTATTAGTACGTACATAAATACTAGTATATCATCTTTATAATAAAAGGTTTTTCAACAAGAACTTTGTTTTCTACAACAAAATAAAACCAAGAATTTAGATGAAGATGATTAAAATTTTTAACGAAGAGAAAATTAATTTGGCAATTATGAATGAAAAATGATATCTAGCAAATGTCCACCACGAGCCCGCTGACAGATGTCGATTAACAACTCAACTTTGGCCAATTATTGATGGCGTGGATATCAATGAGATGTGGTTTCAACATGACGGTGCCACATGTCACACAGCCAAAGAAACGATCAATTTATTGCAAATAAAATTTCCCGATCGCATAATTTCACGAAATACAGCGGTTAACCCATCGGCTATAATTATATAATTTTATTCATAACTAGGACGTAGTGGTCCTGACGATGCCAACTTATTCAGTTTACAGCCAGATCGTGTGATTTAACACCACTGGATAATTTTTTGTGGGGCTATGTTAAGGACTGAGTGTATACGTAGCTAAACTAATCGAATGCAGCCATAAAAATCATAATCCGTCATGTGATTAACGAAATAGTACCGCCATTTTTCTAAAAAGTGATTAAAATCGTGTTATAGTAATAGACACGTTGAATTATTTGACATATACCTTTACCTATACCTAAATGCATTAATCGTTTCACAAAACATTAACCAACAAAGTTCTGAAGCTAGCGTAAAAGAAGTAAAGGCACTTCATGCGTTTACGTACTTTTTACATTAACTGGTTAGGTGAAAAAAGTAGAGTACAGAAAAATAATAACAGATGGCACTACCCACCAAAACACATCGCTTTTATGCATACAGTTAGCAAGATTCTCTAATGAAGATTCCATAATCATAAATAAACATTACAATTTAGATACGTTTACGTAAGGTTTTACAATAATACATACTTTATTTAAGTAGACTGTATAACCGATAGTATTTGATGTCGAAAAATAATAACAGATGGCGCCACCCACGGATTTGATGTATCATGAAATAATAATAGATGGCGCCATCCACGGTGCATCGCTTTTCTGCATCGCGGTGGCAAGATTCTCTCGACGCTCAACGAAGTTAAACGAGCACTACAATATGTTACGTTCGGATAAATATTCACGAAACGTCCATCATAACGTTCGCGTTAAGCGTAATGATGGATGTTTCGTGGTTATTTACTGAACGTATCAAAATATAATTATATACTTAATTTAAAAAATTGCCTACAGAACAGAGCAGAGCAGTGAAACCAGAGGGATATATTGTTCACATTCAAGGGCCATTCTTTTAACAACTTTCATAATAATGTGTTACATACTTACTATATAATAGAGTTATTACAATATTTGATTAAATTATGTAGGTGACAGGCAATAGCTTGGCAGATTTTCTCATTATACACTACTTATAGTATTATTATTAAAATGTTATTGTACTACTACCGCCGTCTGTTAGAAAACCAAAGAAACATCGCTGCAACAGAACTAAACTCAATACTCAAATACATCGTATTTATCTATTAAATTCTAGATGACACCACTAGAATCATGTTGTAAAATAAAGGCGAGCACTCACAAAGCTCAGCTTTTTTCAAATCTAAAACTTATTATTTATTAAAATAACTTATTATGTAAGAATTACTGCTCATCTCATCAAAAAAACCCTTAAATCGTCCCCCCACTTACCCTACTTAACCCTACAGTGGTCGCGTACTAAAACCTGACCTGATTGGTCGCGTGGATTACTATTGTATGCCATTTATAAATTCAAAGAAAAATACATTTTGAGCATCAAATATGTTCATTTCTTATTGTAATAGTAATTTGAAGGTATTGTCTTATTAAAATTAATCAATAAAAAAAATTATAACCTACCATTATAATAATATCAACAAAATAAAAAAAAACCTCTAAAATTGCAGAAAAAATCACACAGCTTTGTATGTTTGAGATCACAAATAATCTAATGGAAAATACTAACTTCTACTTCGTGTTTTTTTAACAAGACAGACATACAATCCTGGAGTTATTGCAACAAATAAACTTTTTGCATGTGTTGCACAGTTTTCCAGTGCTTTTATTGCGGCTTCTTCCACAATCGTGGAAGCGACCTATGGAGCGAGTTGGTGTCTGCGCTGATGTTGTTGCTGTGGTTTCTGCCTGGACAATGCCAAGAAAGTCTTTTATTTTTAATGCTAGACTTCTTGGTAATTTATTGTTCAATTTTCTTTGAGCAGGAGGCTTCATCTATCTACGATAAAGGTTAATGACGAAGTCACGTCGGCGAACAGCGTCATAATTTTTGTTTGCGATGTAAATGCACAATGTGTTTAGATCGCTGATATTGAGCAAGTAATAAAGCAGTTTGGGGCCATCTTCGTGAGTTTCTGGACGAGAATGTAGAAAAGAATGAAGATAGAGGGAGCGCATCCTGTCCATCAGGTCAATGCCATTTTTGTTTGATTATAGTAGGTAATTACTTTTAGCTTGCGCTTGTCTCCCGAGTTTGAATCAAATGCAGTATCATCATGCATTGTCAAAATTACGCTTTTGTAAGGCTTAGGTACATACGAAACTAGCGTACATGGTTGAAGGAAGTCAAATTTTGAAGTGCATAATGGTTGCCTCTTGCAACACGAAATTCTCGTGGTACCTCTCTTTTATATAAAGTATTATAATATATAATATTGTATTGTAGGAGAAGATATATTTAGTGTCTAACAATTATAGAGCTTACCACCAACCACCCAACTACATTTTTAACCAAGAATTAAAGAGAACACCAAAAAGAAATACTATATTATTACGTTCAAAAGACTAACGCAATTGGTCGCGCGGCGTACAGTTGTAATCCACCGACTTTGCGGCCCCCTTGTGATACAACTATGTGTGACCGACGCGGACGCTTGTGCATCACTAAGTGGGTTTGTCAACTATTCAATTAAGAGTACCTAGATGCGCGCGAAATTTACACTCGCCATTTTTGAGAATTTTACAAATTAGTAGGTGTGGATTACATATGTAATCCACGCGACCACTCTAGGGTTAAATATCTGGATTTTTTTATAATGACGTCATTTAATTTGTTATATATAAACGAAATGTAAACGATCTATCTTATAAACCGTGTTCGATCAGTTGAATCGATTGTTTAGAATGATAACCATGTCATATATTATGTATAAACAAGAAAAATAAGTAAACTGCTGCTGCACTACCTTTCCTTGGGAATAGTGGTGAAAGTCACCCGCCAACGTGGGGCAAGATCATTGTCAGCATTACAAGAACCTTATTAGTATATGAAGCAGTGATGACTCAGTGGCATTGGCTATGGACTGCTGAGCAGCAGGTCCATGGTTCGAATCCCGCCGCGAGCTTGAGCTTCACCGCGTGGCGGAAGGGCATTTTGCGAATGCCCCCTGGCTAGCGACCCTCAAGTAGAAAATCTGTCGCCAAGCACCTAATAGCGTGTTCCGGCAGCAGTCCTTGAGAGCCAGTATAAAAATTTTTACCAAAAAAATAGAACCGACTTCAACACTCAAATGTGTGAAATAACTTGTTGAAGTCGGTACCATGACGTTTCAAAAGTACCTATCATCACAATATTGTGCGCATGGTACCGACTTCGACAAGTTATTTCACACATTTGAGTGTTGAAGTCGGTTCTATTTTTTTGGTAAAAATTTTTATTTTGCCCTTTTTAGTGACTCTTGCTACTTATGGGCTTATGTTTAACTTACCACCAGATATAGTAACATATAACAGACTTAAATTAACCCCCATTTAATGTAAACTTAGGACCAAAGTTTTAACATCTCACGTTATCTTCCTATCCAAAATTTTATTTCTATCTTATACCGTGGAGGAAATATTACTGTGTTACCACCAAATTTAGGTGATAGGAAAATACTTTTCAGTTTTTGGAGTGTAACTCAAAAACGGCTAAATCGATTTTGATGAAATTTAAATGGTACCACACGGCAAGCATCAGCTATCAAATAAAAAAAGAATTATTAAAATCAGTTCACCCAGTCAGAAGATATGAGGTAACAAACATAAAAAAAAAAAAAAAAAAAAAAAAAAAAAACAGACGAATTGAGTACCTCCTCCTTTTTTGAAGTCGGTAGAAAATTACAGCACATGAGACCAAAAACTGTACGTTTCAGTGTGACGGGCTCAGTGCGTCTGTGGGTACAGGCTTGGGCTTGTTCCGTAACAATAAGATTAAAAAAAAGTATAAAAATACTTATTCTAAATTATTATTACTTTTATATTATATATCCACAACTTACAAATTGACTTTCTTGTGACGTGTAGGCTTTACTTATCGTTATTATTAATTGAACATTAATAAGTCCACGAAGTATAGTATCTATCATGTGAAATAAAACCTGAAAATAAATAATATTTCATTATTAAGTGCATGTTAGCTATTCAGATGTCATGAGATATAAAATCAACAAAAGCACATAAAAAACAAATAATATTGAGTCACATTTTTTGTGTATAATAATTATTTACCGACTTCAAAAAAAAGGAAGAGGTTCTCAATTTGACTGTTTCTTTTGTTTGTTTTACCTCATGACTTTTAACAGGATGTGCCGATTTTTATGTTTTTTTTACATTCTAAAGCTGGTGCTTGTCATGTGGTCCCACTTAAATTTGAGAAGGTTCTGACAAGTGGTATTTGAGTTATCCCTAAAAATTCATATCTTATGTTTGATGTCGATTTTTTATCTTAATATTTAAGATTATTTTATAAATTGTTATCTACTTTTCTACACTAATATTAAAGTGTTTCAACAAGAACTTTGTTTTCTAAAACAAAATAAAATAAGGAATTTAGATGAAGATGATTCAAATTGTTATTGTATTACGAAGTAAAAAGTTTCGTAATTATGAACGAAAAATAATATCTGGCAAATGTCCCCCACGAGCACGCTGACAGATATCGGTTCTTTCATAAAAGTATTTAATCACTTTTTGGCAAAATGGCGGGTCTATTTCGTTAATTTGGAAGTTTATGTATTGCTAATATCAATGTATAATTAAACCTTTATTTGCTATCCTGTATTTTTTGTAAATGATCAGTCGGATTGAGACCCTGACGAATTTCTGGCATAAGAAGAATTTCATTAGTACCCTATATACAGAAGCAATAGTTTAATTAACGAATTCAACAAAGAAATACAGATTGGTTACAATATACAGTATGACACTGGTAGAATAAATACAGTATGACACTTACCAATTCTTGAGAAACTTTATTAGTAATGTTATAAACATCCAATATACAGTTGTATGTCGTGAACATTTGTTCCAAGTCTTCGTCACTGTTGTTATCATGCATTTTCAATAAGACAAACTTTTCGCACCACTGTTCAACAGTGAAACTTAACCATTTGATTACGCCAATAATAAACAATAAATTGAAATCGCACGACATACACATGCAGCTTAAAAACATGTATATGAATTTGTATTCTTTATCAAATAACATTTCATAAACAATGATTGCAAAGACAGTCGTGACTATCGCAATAAAGTTCATCCAGTTAATGATGGTTAATTTGATGTAGCGGCTGAATTTGAAGAACGTATGGATTTTGTTTAACTTAATTATTAATATAACATATAGTTGACTTCTGCAGACGCAAATTATGGCGTTAGCAAAGACAGCGATACTGTAGAACGTTGTATCAAAGATTATCCCAAAATCCATAATAGAAGTGTACCAATGTGAAACAGTTTCAACGCAAGCATATCTATATGATACTATAATTAAAAAAAAAACAGCCGCACTAAATGTTATAACGTTAATAACCCAGCAATTTCGCTGTACATAACCGTCCCGGATGACATATTTAAAAGATAATGTCAGTATTTGCATGACATTGAAAGGAAATATAAACTTTCGTATATCTTTGTCCAACAATTCTTTGACGAAACTTTCATTTTCATATTTGGATCTTTTAAAATATTTTTTGTAATAATTCATTTGGAAACGTTTGTCTTTAAGTCGTAACGAAAATCGAATCGAATATAATATCACTTCAGACAAAAGTCATTAAATTAAACCTAAGGTTTCATTAGACTAAGTAAAGTTCATTCCGGAATTGAAATAGTAATTAATTACATTAATGTTAGTGTTTATTAATGTTGTAGGCTGTAGTGATGAATCACAAAATAAACAAAAGCTGAAGTATTACGATGGTACCGAGTGCTATTATGATGAGTTATTGACACTGTAGAGTTTATTACAGAAAATGAAACTATGGGTTTAATTTTATTTCTTTATATATTACATAAAGACATATATATTGACATATTGACATTCTAGCCCGGCACCCCACGGGCACCGGGCTAGAATGTCACCCCCCCATCTCAACCCGTGGGTGTCGTCAAAGGCGACTAAGGGTAACACACCAGAAGGTGGTCAGCAGCACTTTCTGAGAAACTGACATCCCACACTGCGATCCCCAAGCCGCCTGCCAAGCGTGGGGATTATGGCAAACCCCCCCATGATGGGGGAGGCTGTGTTCAGCAGTGGACTTTCCGGCTGATACAGTACAGTACAGTATATATTTTACTCATTTGTTATACCTATAACATTAAATTAAATTAAATTTAATTATTTTATTGAGGTAAAAACGATTTTACAAACATTCACATTCATCTCACATTAATTACATTAAAAAACTATGAATACAATTAAAACAGAAGTCATTAGATGAATTAAGAGGTCAATGGAAAACAAAAAATTAAAAATAGTAAAACACGTGTCAAATAAAATAATAAAATGTCCAAATAAATGGTAATAAAATTATAAAATGTCAAACTTCAATAATCAATCTTGAATTTCTACAATGTCAACCGAGCTGTTTGCTCGATTACTTTTGTCCCATTGGTCAAGAAGATTTTCACAATAGGTCCTAAAAATAGTTATAACAGTTTTCCAATTATCAAAAATAATGTCAAAATCAGTATTGGCGAGCAGGAGCGCATTGAAGTGGCTGCGAGCGCGAACTAACGGGGATTGCGCGAGCTTTAGTGCGACACTGTTCTATATGAAACAAATTTGGTAACCGGCCACGCCTATTCACAGGGACCCCAGGTCTATCCGGCACAAACAGTACAACAATATATCCCTATGATCTCTATATATGAGTCTAAGGGCCTGTATCAGAATGTTCGAGTAAGTTCCGGTTATACTACCCAGAACATAATATAGGTATATTCTGGGTAGTATAACCGGAACTTACTCGAAAATTATGAAACAGGCCTTAAGTTATAACGAAAATAGAATTAAATACTTTGGACAAGAGTCATTAAATTAAAACTAAGGTTTCACTTGACTAAGTAAAGTTAGTAATTTAGTTTGGTTGTTATTCTCGAATTGAAACAGTGATTAATGACATTTATATTAGCGTTTATTTAGGTACACTAAATATTACTAATGTTGTAGGTTGTAGTTATTAATCTTACAATAACACAAATTTAAATAGTACGACGCATCAGGTACTATAATGCTGAGTAATTGAAACTGTAGAGCTTATCACAGAAAATGAAACTGCGAGTACAATTTTATTTGTTATCTTTGTATATATTTTACTCTCCACCAAGTATTAGCGGGGTGTTTGATAGGAAATAATTATGTTGTCTAAACCCAGCGTAGTTATATACAATGTATTTATATAATAATAATAATAATTTATTTCTGAAAGATTTACACAGTACTAACTAAACAATGTTATGAGAGTTTTATGATGAGATTAATAATAAAATCAGTGGATCCCAAACTAGGCAGAGCCTGTGTATCCCTTGTTCACCGTTTACACTTAAACAATAGTGTCTTGCGCAAAACTGTACTTACATTTTCATAACATAATACATTGAGACAGTGATCAGAAATCTAAGCCTTTTTTATTATTATATGTGTATCTATACATATTAATAATAACATTTAGGGACTTATACAAAATGTGACATTATAAGTAACCGTTACTTATTTTTGAGATATTTTATGGTCATCATGTTACGGCTAACATTGGTTAGATGTCTGCAAAACTAGATTGGTAGTTTACGTACTATATATATATACATATATATATGTATGAATTTTTTATTATTTATATAAACAAAATTAGATGAAATATATAAAGAAAAAAATAACCTGGCTTATAGGCTTAATGTAGAATATGACAAAATGTGGGTAGTTGGAATATAATGATAGTGAGTCGAACAGTGTGTGGTTAATGCTGTGGCGTATATATGACTAGAAACAATATGTCATACATCAATCAAATCAATTTCAAAGAAATCTTCATCCTGTAGCATGCACTAGAACGGATTTTGTGTAATCCTGGTTTAAATTTTAGATTTAGCCAACGTAATAGTTTTATTCTGACAAGAAGTTCTCATTAGCAGTCTGAAAATTTAAACATACCAAAATGACCACTAACACGCCGGAAAACACGTAGGTCCTTTGTGTTTACTTCTTCAGGTTGGTATATAAACTATGCAGGCAGTTGCAGGTTGATACATTACAGCTGAAATACACATATATATGGCATTCAAATTAACATAAGTAAACATCAAACTATTAAAATTGTATCTATTCTGAAAGTAGTTTGTGTTGTCATTACAGTAGAAGTGATGAGCTTTAGTAACTAGCCTTGATTATAAGTATATAATTTATCATTAAAAAAGATAGGTCTGTGTTTGAAATTTTAATCAATTGCCAGAATAGAATATATGCTCAATATGTGTACTGTGGAATTCATCTGTTTATCGAAAGAGTTCAAACACTATGAAAGACGTTAGTATTTATAAGATTGTTTTTGATTATTATTTGTGTGATATCAAATTTAAATTTAAGTTGGATACTGCATTGTTTAACCAATGATTCCAATAACGTCTTTGAGAAAAGAACCAGACATTTCTGCGATATTGATTTTCACGCAGATGATATCTCCCTGATTTTTAAATGACCTAGATAGAAATGGTAGTGGACTAATTCAAGCAAACTATGTGTATCTATTTGATCTCTAAATGGTTCACTGGTAATAAATCTTCTATTGGGTTAGCTCAAGTAAAGACACTTGCATTGAAAATATAGTTATATTTAATTGAGAATATGTAGCGCTAATACCTACATTTATATTTGCTGTGAACAGTGTCACATGACGTCAATGTGTCCTAATTATACTAAAGGATGTGGTTGCATTATTGAGACCGATAAAATCTTAGTAAATATTCAAAATACACAAGTGATAAAACACAATTTTCAGACGTAAAGCGCGTGTAATCTCTACGAGTGCGCAGCTGCGTGTGGGGGAGAGAATGCCGGCCGGCATACCTGCACTGGTCGACTATCCTCGTTTGAGATGTCGCGTCTAGTATATATAGGTCAATGATAAAATCACAGTTTCACCTTAAAAAACTGCACCTGTTTCAAGTAATTGAGATTAAAATGGAACCAGACCTCTACTTACCAAAAATGACGCCCATCAATCATAAGTTGAAACATACAATCCTTTTCCTCAACTTTGGGAATGATTCCTACCAGGACATACATCAAGTGACAGAAGATATAAATAGCAATAACAATACCTTACAAGAAAAGCATGAGCAAATACTTATAATACCTATAAGTAGCCTTTTTAACAATGTATGTCATCATATAATGATTTACGTAAAGATAGACATCGTTAATCTGTATTTTGATTGTGATACGCGTAGCAAAACACAGGCAGAAATGTTTTCTATCAAACACAGAGCCGATGATAGTGATAAACGCAATAGGAGAATCTCCGCCGCATGTCACCCCTTGAGGAGACGCCCTACAGACCACATCATGCTACGATGAGGTGATGATTACAATAGAGCAAATTGAAGTAGTACAATGGTATAGCTTGCTATTATACAGAGTTGTTGAAGCGGTAGCGTCACGTCAAGAACGTAGACTCCAAATAATGTCATCTTCGTGAACTTAACCTTCCAAAGGCGAAGTATATTCTTACATATATGTTTCTCTGCCTCTGCAAAAACATATTAAAATACTTATCTACTTTTAACTGAGACATGATTAATAAGAGAAAATTGTATTGATATGTTTACATATACATTTAGTTTTATTTGCCCTCACGATTTGGTAAATTTTACTCATTCAAAATTATACCAAACTGTAGGCTAATTAGAAATATAAAATAAATAATCAGTTATCTAAATTGTGCAATTTATTTGTTTAAAAAAAAAACATGGTAATCCAACGAAGCTTTGCTGCTAGCAAGCTGGGCAAGTTTCTGACTAGTAATGGTCTAGAACATTGGGGCACCCTTTAGATGGGGTCGCATTAATACTTTTATTGTTGTAGTAGCTATGGTAATGTGTTTAGTTTTTTGCATTTGGAAGGCAAACATACAACCAAAGTTATTTATTGTATACGAGTTAATTTAACGTCAAAATATATAGGTTACGATACGTTCTTGAGTAATTATCGTACAAGCATACACACAAACTCAGTGACGGAACAAGCTCGAGGTCCATTTGATGTTAAGTGGACTAACCTCTGCCTATGACAGTTGCAATTCATGACAACTCACGAATTGCACTGCGCCCGTCACATTGAGACATAGTTGTTAAGTCTCATTGTGCCTGTAATTTCACTGGCTCTCAAGGACTACTGCCGGAACACCTTTCGGTGCTTGGTGACAGACTTTCTACTTGAGGGTGGTAGCTAGCCAGGTGGGCAATCGCAAAATGCCCTTCCACCATGCGGTGAAGCTCAAGCCGGTGGCGGGGATCGAACCAGGGTACTGCGGCACGGCACTACATAGTTATTACCGCTCGGCCATCATTGCTTCATCTACATCTGCCCCAGTAATGTGTGCTTCTTTCGGTCAAACACAGTCTATTGCTGGAGAACTAAGTCTTTTGACACATTATTGTTTCTGCTTAAATGTAAAATGTATGAAGTGTAATCTCATGTTCAACATACTTCCTAGGTCTAGCGACAAACACGCTCCAAGAACTACGCACCATTGACTGTATTTTTTCAACCATTATCGCGTACGCAGCGCTCACCAAGCTTTTTTTAGTAAACGTGAACTAAATCTCATACAAGCACAACTCACCGCGTCTACATAGTTATACGAGGCAGAATATCGAACGAATTTATATACGAGAAAAAAGAAGAATCTTACCAGAAGAAGAACCATCATATGTATATCGTAAAGATGTTAACATTGCTTTGTCATTCTCTACGTTAAACTTTTCACACTCTACTCCAAGGTAAATTTGTAGACATACATTTTTAATTACCCAACAGAAAGTCATAAGAATTAATAATAGGTTTAATGATTTCTGAAACGAGGAAAAGGCATAATAGCTTAATTTATTCACGTGTTTAGTTATCATCATGATTAACATCCAAATCGTAGTAGTATCCAAGTAGTAGTAGTGGTAAGGACTAACCTATCAGGAATAAAAAAAAATATATACTCGTAAGTTGTCTTGTATGCACAATAAAAACAAAAAATACTTACGCGTTCTTTTTCTTCGTTCGCGAATGAAATACACATAGATATTAGTTTTTGCATTGAAATAAGTCCTTCAAATACAGTTTCTATAATGTGAAATAAAATCTGAAAAGCAATAAACTTTACAAAAAAACAACATAGCAAAGTAAATATTACGGTGGAAGTAATAGCTTTCGAATTATGTCGCTCTTATGCTAATTCAGCCACCTTCAGATTTGTTTTAGTATTTAATTTTATTTGTATATAGTATTAAATTTAATGAATAGTGTTTTGTAATTCAGCATATTTCGAGAGCTTATTTCTGCTTAATGTAAACACTTTAAGCTCAAATTAAGTTAAGGTCAAGACAATTTGAATGATGGAATAAAATATTGCATCTGATCTAGTGATTTTTAAGTTAAACATGTGTACTGTAAATTGTGCAATACCTACTATTTCTTGTGAAACTTTAAGAGCAATATCAAATGCATCGAATATACAGTTGTATACTCTGAACATTTGCTCCATATCTTTGATCCTGTTTGTGTCATTATTCAGATGGAATGATTTCATTATCGTACACCAGTCTTTAATCCTAAAGCGCAACCATTTTATAACACATGTCAGAAAAATCATATTGAAATCATTCAAGGTAACCATTAGGTACATTAATATTTCGTAGAAATGTTTAATATATAACATATTCATAATACATAATGTTACATGAAACAAGAAAATAAGAATGAAATTGACCCAGTGGATGACAATAAAGTAAACGTGGCTTTGGCATTTGAAAAACAAATAAATTTCGTTCAACTTCAGGATTAATGTAACGTATTTTTGATTTCTGAAGACGCATAGAAATGCGTTGAGAAAATCATTTGCACTGTAAAATAATGTCGTAAAGATAAAACTAAATACTTCAACATAATTATACCAATGGTGGACTCCACAGTCAGTAACAAATAAATTATGAAAACGGCAAGCAATGCAAAAGATTGTTACTATTATTATAATTGTATTAATTGATGTGGGATTTGAAGTTATATAACTATAACGGATGATATATTTGAAAGAGCATGTCAGTATTTGTATAAGATTGAAAGGCAATATAAGGTTTGGAAAATTTTCGTCCAATCTGTTGTGTAATAGTACTTCCATGGGATTCAAATTTGATTCCGTGGCTTTTTTAAAATAATTTTTATAATAATTCAGTTTGATAGTCCAGCACTACACTCCGCTGACGATGTTTCTGAAATAAAACACTGTAATATATTTATTTGTAGACTTCGTGGAATTCAATAAAAAAATTAATTACTTATACGAGTAATTTCCATTACGTAGGTATTAAGTTCTTTCTTATATATAAAGTACGACGAACATTATTGAATGTGTACGGTTCGTGAATATGGATTGATACTTTATTAGTTATTAAGTGATTGTGTTTCATCGACCAGAATTTGACTTCTCCCTTGCTGCAACAAATGGCCCTTCCTTTTACAAATGTACCTTGTTCCGGTGTAATCTCATTTGTCATTAGTTGTTCATTAAGAGTTTAGTATTAAGATAACGTATTAAGAGTTAGTAGTCAACATTAACTAGACAAATTTTAATAAGCCGGAATGTTTTAGAATCTCCTCAAGTACCAAACCAAGACTTCATGATTTAAACGTATATAGCCAACACTTGTATGGTGTCAGGTCCTGCAGAGGATGCGGCAAGCACGCTTCCAGGCTTATCCCTCAAAAACTATGCGACTACTCGTACTATACGAACAGATTCCATAGCTCGTGCCTACGTTTAAGTGAATCATTAACTATCTAACTACCCTCTTAAATTTTGTGGAAAGTAAATCACATAAGCGTTTTTATTAAAATTAAAGTTTGATTTTTGTGTTCTTATGCTATTATGTGCTCTTACATATACTAAGGACCTGTTTCAGAATGTTCGAGTAAGTTCCAGTTACACTACCCAGAACATATTTAATAAATAAAACACTATCTTGGCGTTTCACAGTCATCGATTTATCCTATCCATCGGTTAACGCTTGAAACGCGCTGCATGTTAACTGTCTTTTTTACCATTTAGTTATTTTATATTCTGGGTTATATAACCGGAACTTACTCAAACATTCTGAAGCAGGACCCAAGTGTAACTACTAAAATTATCAATAACATTTATTTATGTTTACAATGTATCAATTTCGAAATGAACTTCACTCTGTCAAATGAAACCGTAGTGTTAATTAATTTAATTCTCTCGATTAACACCTTATTCAATTTTAGATATCGCACATAGACAAACGTCAAAATGAATTATTACAAAAAATACTTTAAAACAAATGCAAATAAAAGATCACTTGAAGAATTATTGGACAACAGATTGGACAAAGATTTAATAAAGTTTATGTTTCCTTTCAAAGTGATGCAAATAATGACATTTTCTTTGAAATATATCATACGTGGCCGTTTTATAATTCCAAATTGTTTGTCAATTAAAGCCCTTACAATATCTGCGGCTGTCATTTTTGTAATTGTGGAGTTTTATAGATATTTTGACACTGACACTGGTTCACATTGGTACACTTCTATTTTTGATTTTGCCAAAACCTTTGACACGACGTTCTACAGTATCGCTATATTTGTTAACGCCATAGTTTGCATCTTCAGAAGTCAACAATATGTTACGTTAATGCTTAAGTTAAACAAAATCCAAACCATTTTCGAAACCAGCCGCTACATTAAATTAATCATTAGTAACTGGGGGAACCTCGTTGTATTAATTACGATTTTCCTTGCAATCGTAATATTTGACATTTTATTCAATGACAAATACAGATATATATACATATTTTTAAGTATTATGTGTATGTCGTGCGATTTCAATATATTGTTTGCTATTGGTATAGTCAAGTGGTTAAATTTCTTCGTTGAAAAATGGTGTGAAAAGTTTGATAAATTGAAAAAGCGTGATAGCAATAAGGACAACGAATTGGAAAATATGTTTATGACATACGACTGTATATTAGACGCACATAAAATTGTTAATAAAGTTTCGCAAGAATTGGTAAGTATTATTCTAGTATTATTAAATATTTCATTCAATCTATTCTAACTAATTTTTTAATATTTTGGTGAATTGGATATTGAAACCTATTTGTTCTATGCCATATTAGATGAAAAAATTAACCCATTTTTTGCAACAACTTCAACCAGGCTGTCTATGGAAAATATCTTCGGGATAGAAAATAAAGACTTAACTATATAATTATATAATAATCTTTCCTTTAGCCTACACTTGTACTTCAAAATGTTTAAAACGTTAACCAAAATATATAAATACCTACTAGTACACTTCTCCTCGCTAGCGTGGATCTAATTATTTTCTATGCATAATGCCCATGCTTGCATCAGCCGGATGGTCCCCCATTAAGGGGAGATTTGCCAAAATCCCTACGCTTGGTAGGCGTCTCGGGGATCGTAGTTTTAGATAACAGTTCCTCAGGCGGCGCTGCTGACCATCTTCCGGTATTTTATCTTTATCGCCTCTGACGACACCCACAGGTACCAGTAGCAATGTGGGGGTGACATTCTAGCCTGGCACCACACCGGGAACTGTACTCATGATAAAGTATTTAACGACCCCTCTTTCTCGACCATAATTAAACAAGTATTTTTTTGTAATCCGACTTCCAAAAAAGGAGCTGAATTCTTAAGTTGCCGACGAACTTTGCTAAAAATCACGAATTCAAAAATAATGATTAATATTATTTTTAACGAAAGTATATAGTTAAAAAATAATATTAATACTTATTTTTTGCAATTCCGCGAAGTGGCATTTGTTTAATGGTGGACGTATGAAGTACAGTAATTACCTCGTTGTAGTATTATTATTAGTATGAAGCCATTACGAATTCTTTATTTATAAACTTTTTTCGTCTTGTTCTATCTCATGTCATGACACCTGAATAGTTAAATTAAAAAAATATATTTTCAGGTTTTATTCCACATGATTGATACAATAATTCGTGGACTAATCAACGTTCAAGTTATAATAACGGCAGGTAAAACCTACATGTCACAAGAAATTCATAATGTAAGTTGCATACTTGTCATATGGTCGAAAGGTTGAAATAATAATAACAAATATTTTTAAAATATTTTACGAAAACATCAAATTAATATTTTAATAAAACACTTAAAAATATAAAAATATATCTAGTGACATCTAGTTTCCTTCTAAGCCGACGTGACGTCATAAACGCCACGCAGCCAAACCGGAAGAACCTTCGACGCGTTTCGCTTCTACATGAAGCATCCTAAGGAGGTCTTGACTCTTCGAGCACACGATCGAGAAATCGTGCTGGTTGAAATAAGTTTTAATAGTATGGGAGTATTTAGATTTTAATAACGTTCAGATAGAGAAAGTGCTTTAAATGGTTATAGCGCGACTTCATCTTGCCCCACCTTGGCCAATACCGGCGTACGTGTTCGGAAATACATGTAAGAGTATAATAGCCGCATAAAATGAAGTAAAATAAGATTCAAAATATACGTAAGGTGAAAACTAAGCAAGCATAACGAGCATGTCTCTATGTGAAGTATTGGATGGTTCTTCTGATTATATTCTAGGCATTTCCATTTCAATGTAGATACACATTGAAACGGAAATGCCAAAAATGAAACACATTTCATTCGGTTCTTTTCATCCAACTGTGGGCAACAGTGTTTGAGAAACTACTATGTGGCCACGCTCAAATAAAAAACAATTGCATGACGATTGCAGGGAAATCATCAAACTTGAAAACAACTGAATACGCTCATCGTATCTTCGCGTGATGTGAACAATAATATAAACAGTGTTTTAATTTTTTAGTACTGCCCTACGCTATAATGCAACGCCTGCGCCTCAGCATTCGCCTTAGCACTAATACTCCCTTTTTTCAGAATTTGATGTCCAGTACACTCGTATTATGTATGATTCTTATATGCTGCTGGATATTCAAAAACTTTTGTCTCCATATATACCTTGGAGTCGAATGTGAAAAATTCTACATTGGGAATGAAAACGTCATGATTCAATCAATACAACAGGTTTATAAATCTGCTTTTGGTAAGTTTAACGGAAAAATAACGGAACAGCAACTAGGTATGCCGTTTAGTTCTCGACTACGCCATACAACAGGCTATGCCGTTTAGTTCTCGACTACGCCATACAACAGGCTATGCCGAATAGTATCCGTCTAAGCTTTACAGTACCTGAGTATTCCGTATAATTTTTAGCTAGCCGTAGAATCCCCGTTTTTGCCGTACGGCGGTGATTTACGAATTAGAACTATTACATCGTCTCATTGATTGATCGTAAAAAAGAAGTAGGTGACTGAAATAATGCATCAAAAGAACAGCATGCCTTCATTTAAGTTATAGTACCGCCAACTTAACTGTGCAGTTCTCGAGGGTGCTACTGGTCAAGGAAATCAACTGCAAACTGTCACAATTTGAAGGAATGTTGTAGTTCTTTTTTTTGCCGCCTGAACAGATAAGTTGGTGGGACTATACGTGTATGTGTAGCAGTACAACTCATTCTGAACGAGTTCATCCGTGAAAGTAATGCCATTATACGAACGATTACTTCTACCACCAAGCTGTAATGTTGGCATCACCATGTTTCCGTTTGCAGAATATAGATGCTGGTGTAGTTTTATTTAAAAAAAACTCCCAAATTACTTAACAAATTAATTGTTACATTCATAATAAATAATTACTTTTGTGTTGTTTGTATACTGCTGCCGTAAAATTAATTGAATACATTTTATTTATTTTTAATTACCTGATAGCTTTGCCTTTGACTAATATCTCGCCTGATGGTAAGTGATGATGTGGTCGAAGATGTAGTTCATGTTAACCTACAATTACTGGCTCTCAAGGACAGCTGCCGGAACACACCGTTAGGTGCTTAGCGATAGATTTTCTACTTGAAAGTGGTAGCTTGCCACCATGCTATAACGACTGCCATATTAAGACAACAACCGAGATATCTTAACGTGCCCTCCGAAGCACGTAAGCGCTCAATACTCGTAGTAAAATCCCGCATAATGTGCTTTCCTTAATGTTTTATTTCAGACGCAGAGAAACAAATATGTAAGAATATACGAAGACTTTGCAAAGTAAATTCTCCAAAATGACAGTATGTGGAGTTTGCTTAGTGGACGCAACTCTACCTTTTCAATTACTCAGCATTGTAGCAACTTATACCATCGTACTACTGCAGTTTGCTTTCTTATAAATAACTTTATGTGCTCTCTCCAAATGTTTGCCACCATTTCCTTATATAAATGCATCTCATTGTCGTCACGCACCTCTTTAACCAGCCAAATAATTTGATTTGTTTGCTACATCTATAAATTCTTAGACTAAACTGTCACTTGGGGCTTATGCCCATGTCAAATCTCTGCCGCGAGGACCCACTTCTCAATGGTGCCGAAATGGTTAAAGGCAAAAACCATAAGAGTATGTTATAAGTAACATTTAAACAACATGTATTAAAATTAATAACTTTGTACTCATCATATAAAGATAACGAATTATGCATAAATTATAAGTAAGTACCAAGTTACACATTATGAAAAAAAAAAACTACTTATGTTAAACAAAAACCGAATATAAAATGTACATATTATATTTTATAATGAATCCTTAAAAGCAAAAGTGCTTTATTTAAATAAATAAACTAGGCAGGTACTAGATAAAGTAGGTACTACAATTAAAAAAGTGCAACAGATCTCTTTTAATTTTTAACGTCGTATTTCCTGTCAGTTACGTTCAGCCCGTGGGGTGCCAGCTAAATTGCAACTCCCTCACCCCCATACCCCACCTGAAACAGTCCAGTACTATTCAGCACATTAACTATAATTAAAAATAGTTTTAAAAGTTATCACTTTCCTTAAAATGTATTTTTAAAGCTAAACTATTATTTAAGTTTTATGAAAAAAAACTTATGTTAAAAACTATTGCTATCGTGTTCTTTAAAACGTTATATTATATGTATGCCACGGCTACCTTACATCAGGTTTGTACTGTACCTATCTTTACTGTAGTTAAATAAATAAACAAAAACATAATTATAAGTATAAATTAGAATTTAAGTACACAGGTTTTGATTGTCACTGCAAATTTGTTCTTGTAATTAAAAATCACAATAAACCTAATGTTACAAGTAAGTGTCAACTGGTTTATTTAACTTGCCTCATTTTATTGATTCATTAGCGTAAATAAATAAGCCTAAGCAAATCTCGGCAGTGTCGTATGAATTTGAGCATGGGGGTGTGTAAGCTCACAGCTTGTATTCACCTTGCTATAATTTCACAATCACCTAAGCAGGGAACCTTAATGCTAAATGTAAATAAAACTGTATGAATACCTTAAGATTCCTTTAATTTATCATCCAGTATCGACTTATTACAATCCTTCAATCCTTTTCCACAATTTTTCCATAACCGTCTGTACTCAGAACAACTTTTCCTACACTTGTTTCACAGTTCATTTGACACCGTCTGTACTTTTCAAGTTTGTCTCCGTTACGACCGTGTTACTTGCTAGCTGTCAACCGAATGCCCCAAATCCACGTATTCCCCTACCCACATAACCCATTTGTGTTGCCAGTCGAGTAGAATTTATTCCTTCAGCAAATTAATTTAAAAAAGGTAATCGATTAATAAGAAATCTAACAGGTGTTTGTTGCTTACTGAGCAACCTCGTGGTGAGGAGGAAGTGATCCCTTATAAAAAAACTTACTGTCTATTGCTCCGGGTAAGTCAGCGGGCAGCAGCGATGGACCTTATGACCAGGCCGTCTGACGATGAGGATGGCTATGATGGTGGAAAGAATATTACATACATACTAGTAGGGAATGCTTCGCTAAGGGCCACACTGACTGAAACTTCAGATACATATAAAACAAACATATTTATTAATAGAAATTGACAGATTCTTTATCTTGTAGTCCTTTTGATCGGCCGTTCAACATACCTTTCTACTACGCGCGAGGAAAAATATCATATTCCGATATTTTTACACGCACATGGGGGTTTGTAATTTATATCAAAGGTTAATTGTATGGGCGGAACGAACCTCCTAGTATTTGAGTTGGCATCATATCCTTAGAAATCTGGTTTCAATGATTCTTGAAATGCTATTTGTTAATTTCTCGCCTTGACCGCCATTTTGACGGGACAACCGCGAGGCGCCGTGCGAGTTTAGGCACAGTTAGTACTTTAGGAAACTGGCATATATAGCTTGGTTTAGTTAGGATTGCATCCTTAGATCTTTTGAGTTACATGAAATTAAATAGCTGGAACGCGAAATAATTCAGTGCGAGAGCGGGCGAGGTCTGTTCTCATCATCGCATCGGTGAAAAAAGGGTATTTAAGCGAGCTGGTGGGAAGCAGGGTATCACCCGTTACTTTCGTCTTTCTACTCGCTCACTCGAATGTGCTTTCACTGTCTTTTTAATAACCTCACTTTATTGTTTAATAATATTTTTTTATATTTAACTCTAACCCCTAATTAAACTATACAATTGCAAAGAGGAAAATGTAAATGCTAATCTCTCAGATTTTCATACATATAGGACTTTTACTTATTACAAAAATAAACCAAGTGGCCGACCAAATTTCATTGTGTGATTTTTTATTAAATGAGGATTATTTTTGAATGAGCCACTACAATCACCTGACCAGGATAATATATTTAATAGGATTTCGAAATGAGACTGGCTACTATGAATGGAATATTTTGCGAACCAGAGGGGCTGATAACAAATTCATTGACAAACGACGTATTGTTCTTTAAATGGTAAAAAAACTACTATATGCGAAATAATTTTATATATGGGATAAGAACAGGATTTTCATGCACCAACTCATCATCTTTTTTAGCTTCCAGAATGCTGGCAAGAGCAGGCATAATTTATTATTAAAGATGATTTTGATTATGTGCATTATTTTAAATTAGCACACATTGTTACAACCTCTCTGTTCGGACCGATCAACTTTTCGGGCAATTGGAACGCACCGCTTTGGTAGTCGTCTATTTGTGATCTATGGAATTTTTGTGCGTGAAATTATCTTGTAATTTATGCAATTCATTCTCCTTCTGGTTCCCTTTTGTCGTCATTGTTTTTTGGATTTGCAGTTAATTTGCTTACGCGTATTATTTGTTTTATATTTGTTATACTAAGCGATAATTGTGAATTTGTGTTTGTGATTTGTGATAGTGCGTAACGTTGCACAATTACAAGAAGAACGGAAGCCCAGCCATAGCAGTGAGTAATTTTCGTATATAACAATTGGCCAATTTTATATTCGTGATGAAGGGCTAGACTGGGTTCAAGGAAGGAGCGGAGAAAGCCCATCACATTGTATGTAATTGATACCATATTTATTAACTTGTCCTTTTCAGCCTTCCCGGTGTATCGCCGGTTGTTAAGCATTCAAAACAGATTGTCCAGGTGGAAGGCGCCTCCGCTGAACGATCCCTGCCTGGGCAATCTGGAATATTAACACTCCCGACGATCGCCTTTATACCTTTACTCAAAATGTTAGAATATTTTCGCCGTGACAACATACTCTCAACATTACTGACTAATATTACTATGCCAGGCTTGATCTTTTATATTTACATTCAGCGAACTAAACACTTAAGAGCATTGCCTTTTGTTCTAATTTATAAATCCCTGAAATGAAGTTAGGTTTTTGATATTTTCCCATATTACTGTATAGCTTTGCCTGTTTGTTTTCTTTAGGCTCCGGCTATACCATGTTCTTACTACAGTTTATATTTCTTATAGGAAATGTATGCAATAAGATAATAATACTACATACAGCAGCAAAAAAGTGATTAATTTCAATACATTTTTTTTATAAGAAATTACAATTTAAAAATAAATAACAAAATGGCTTCGATTTCAACACTGAAATGATGTGAAAAAACTTGTTGAAGTAGGTACCATGATGGTTCAAAGTATCTTTAACCACAATAATGTACGTATGGTACCGACTTCGAAGCAAGTTATTTCACATATTTGAGTAATGAAGTCGGTGCCATTTTTTCACCCTTTTCTATGATCCTTGCTAACCTCCTACTTAAGGGATTGATCGTCATTCACTGTCAATGACTATAACATCAACATAGAAAAATACTTTTTAGTTATTGGAGTGTATCTCAAAACCAACTAGACCGATTTTGATGAAATTTGAATGGGAACACATGGCAAGCATCAGCTTTAAAATAAAAAAAACCATCAAACTCGGTTCAACCATTCACAATTTGTAAAAAATAAATAAATAAAAAAACTCCTGTTTTGAAGTCGGTAAATTAGAAGTCGAGTTCTCTGTATCAGTATAGAAGAGAAGTCGGTATTGTGATAAATTATCGATGCAAGGCCAAGAATGAGGCGTGTTCCAGTCGTGCTTCAATCGCTGACACGTTCCACTGCCGCATGCCCCGGTGCGCCTGGCGTGGTGCAATATCTATCTAGGTCATCGCTTACGCGGCTCTTTCCATAGAACAGCCTTGCATAGCTCCTCCCGTAGAACAGCGACTATTGAGCTGGACTGAACTTGGACGTAAATTGAGGGGGGGGTTGATCGGGATTGATCCTTCTGGCTGTTTGGTAAGGTGTGGACTGCTTGTAATTCCGGCTGTTCTTCTCCCAAGATTACCGGTGGCTTCTCCATTGATTTCCTGTGGTATTTGTGGAAGTACAAACCACTGGCTAGTGCACATGCATTTAGCATTATCATGTACTTAGTGGTATGTTAAAAAATGCTCGTTGACAGCTTTGTTTAGGTTCACCGGTTGATGCTGAGAAATCTTAGTATTGATTGCATGGAGATTTCTAAGATTGGTATGTATTAGATATAAGAACCCATTATGTTGTTTCAACCCAATAACTAAAGCAGGACTTAACGGTTTAGGCTTTATTATCTTGTACCTAAGTATTATTGCATAATTATTATTACCCATCAAACACCTAATTTGTGGAAAGTAATATGTATAATATAAGGATTGCACATAACATTGTAGAATGTAATATTTGTGTTAGTAGTTTCATGTAGGGTGTTAAAATTACTCAGCTTGATAGCACCCGGTACCACCGTCCCGCTTTTATTAGCTTTATTGTAAGGTTGACGAATATAGCCTACTTCAGTAATAAAATTAAGTGTAGAATTGTTATTACTGTTTCAATTCCGGAATAACCTTCACTTTGTCAACCGTAGTTCGAATTGAATTATTTTTGTCTAGAGTACTCGATTACCATTTTGTTATCCCTTAAAGACAAACGTCACAAAATGAGTTATAACAAAAAATACTTTAAAACATCCAGATAAGCAAATAAAAGGTCCGTCAAAGAATTATTGGACAAACGATTGGACAAAGAGATACGAAAATGTATGTATCCACATTGACCTATATACTATACGCGACATCTCAAACGAGGATAGTCCACCAGTGCAGGTATGCCGGCCAGCATACTCTCTCCCACACGCAGCTGGGCACTCGTAGAGATTACACGCGTTTTACGTTTGAAAATAGTGTATTAAAAATACATAATTGATCATACACGTAACATACAACGTAAAGCGCGTGAAATCTCTACCAGTGCCCAGCTGCGTGTGAGGGAGAGTAAGCCGGTCGGCATACCTGTACTGGTCGACTATCCTCGTTTGAGATGGCGCGTCTAGTGTATATAGGTCAATGTGTATCCATTTAATTATTTTGCAAATAATGACACTTTCTTTTAAATATATCGTACGTTACGGTTATATTAGGTCCTTACATATGAAATTGGCGTTTTTCGTACTGGCCACTTTAATCACGAATTTCTCCTCTTTGGTAAGGAATTCCAAATTCAAATTTGTACAGCTATAGACTCATGTATTTGTGCTTCGATGATCGTCATTCATTTGTTTTTTTTCTTCTGTTTTTTTCTGTTTGCGTCACTCATTTTACAAAATGGAAAACCTTAAATATCGCATTATTTACGAGTACGAGTTCCGCCGTGGCACTAGTGCTGCGGAAACAACTCGAAGGGTGAATGATGTGTATGGCGGTCGTGTTGCAAAAGAAAACACAGTTCGTTTTTGGTTCCAACGTTTTCGTTCTGGAAATTTCGACCTGCAGAACAAGCCCCGTGGACGGCCTGAGACTCAAGTTGATAATGAAGAGTTGAAGGCTATTGTGGAAGCGGATCCATCGCAAACCACGTCCGAGTTAGCTGCAGGCTGCGATGTTAGTGATAAAACTGTTTTAATTCACTTGAAGCAAATTGGGAAGATTAAAAAGCTTAAAAGGTGGGTACCTCACGAATTGACTGAAACAAACCGGCAAACGCGCGTCGACTGCTGCGTTACATTACTAAACCAGCACAATAATGAAGGTATTTTAAACCGAATCATTACCTGTGATGAAAAATGGGTTCTTTACGATAATCGGAAGCGCTCAGCGCAATGGTTAGATCCTGGCCAGCCAGCCAAATCCTGCCCCAAGCGAAAATTAACCCCAAAAAAGTTACTTGTAAGCGTTTGGTGGACTAGTGCCGGTATTGTTCATTACAGTTTTTTCAAATCTGGCCAGACTATTACAGCTGATGTCTATTGTCAGGAATTGCAAACCATGATGGAAAAGCTAGCGGCTAAACAACCTAGGCTGGTCAATCGCTCCACGCCACTGCTGCTTCACGACAACGCTAGACCACACACTGCGCTACAGACGGCTACTAAATTAGAAGAGCTTCAATTGGAAAGTCTAAGACATCCTCCGTACTCCCCGGACCTTGCTCCAACAGATTACCATTTTTTTCGAAATTTGGATAACTTCTTGCAAGGGAAAAAATTCAACTCCGATGGGGCAGTCCAAATCGCCTTCAAAGATTTTATTGATTCCCGTCCGACTGGTTTTTTTTAGTAAAGGGATCAATGAACTACCTATGAGATGGCAAAAGTGCATAGAAAATAATGGTTCATACTTTGATTAATTAAATATATTATATTAAAAAATATTCGACTTTTTGTTCCTCCCATACAAAACGCCAATTTCATATGTAAGGACCTAATATAAATCCAAATTGTTTGATAATTAGAGCAGTAACATTGTCTGCAGCTATTTATAATTTTTGGAATCATATAGAAATATTTCCATTACAACTGATTCACATTGGTACACTTCTGTTATTGATTTTGCGATAATCTTTGATATGACTTTTTTCAGTATCGCTGTCTTCACTAACGCCATAGTTTGCATCTGCAGAAGTCAACAATATGTTATGTTAATGCTTAACTTAAACAAAAACCACACTTTTTTAAAATTCAGTCCTATGTCAAATTAACAATTAGTAACTGGAAAAACCTCATTGGAATAGTTACGATTACCATTGCAATCACTATTTATGAAATTTGTTTCAATAAAAAATACAGATTTTTTATACGTTGTTAAGTTTTATGTGCATTTCGTGCGATCTTAATATATTATTCGTATATTGGTGTAATCAAGTGCTTATGTTTCACTGTTAAGAAGTGGTGGGAAAAGTTTGGCCAATTGACAGTTTATGGCAGCAACAGGGACAATTGGAAAATATGTTCACGACATACATGTATTAGAAGTTTATAAAATTCCCAATAATATTTCGCAAGAATTGGTAAGTGATAAATAATAATACACTTCTGGACTCATCTATTGGCCCACCTTGTATTTTCAGTTTCGTTTGGTCCTAGCTAAAATTTTATAATAGGTCGAGCAAAAAGTTTTTATGCAGTTTTGAACCTGGCACATTTTACCATCTTTTTCGATCGTATTGTTTTAAATTTGAATTCAGAATACCATACGACATGGAGCTACGCCTAACAAGTCGGATATGCGCCTTGTTAAAGGCAATTGATTTTTGAATAAAAAACATGTTTTATCAAATAAAGGTTTAATTTAATAACGCGTGTTGCCTCCATGGGCATCTACCACAGCTCTCATACGATTAGGCATAGAGTTTATCAACCGCTCTATGAAATTTTGAGGGATCATCTCCCATTCCTCTTCTATGGCAGTTTTCAACTCCTGCATCGTCTGGGCAACTGGCTGACGAGCCCTAACACGTCTTTTTAGCTCGTCCCACATGTGCTCAATAGGGTTCATGTCTGGGCTTCTGGCTGGCCAGTCCATAACTGTGATGTTCACATCCCGAAGATATTCCCTGACGATGCCGGCCGCATGGGCTCTTGCATTATCATGCATAAAAAGGAAATTTGGGCCCACATAGTCCGCGTATGGTATCACGTGAGGTTCTAAGCACTCACGAATGTACCTTTCAGCATTTAATGTTGGCAGCCGTGGTCCTGTAACAACCTCAAGTTGAGTTTTGCCGCTCGCGGATATACCGCCCCAGACAGTCCATGAGCCACCGCCATAAGCAACCCTCTCTTCAAAGCAGCATTGTGCGAAACGCTCTCCCTTACGTCGGTAGACCTTCTTCCTTCCATCATTGTCATGTAACACAATTTTAGACTCATCAGAAAAGAGTACACGGCTCGAATCTTGCTGTGTCCAATTTAAATGACTGCGTGCGAAATGAAGGCGCGCTGTTCGGTGGGCTCGCGTTAGTTTGGGCCCATTAGCTGGCTTGTGTGGTACCATATCGCGTTCTTTTAACCTTCTCCGAACAGTTCGAGCGCTCACAGATACTCCGTGGAAGTCGCGAAGTTGGTTTTGTATCTCAATGGAGGTAAGGTGACGATTTCTCAAGCTGGTCGTCACGATGAATCGATCCTGCCTTTCAGTTGTGACCCGAGATCGTGGCCTTCCTTGGCGACGAACAAAGCTGCCAGTCTCTAGGTACCTCCGATATTTCGGACCGCAGATCGACTTAAATTAAGTTGAGCACTCACGTTTCTTTGGCTGTGTCCGGCCTGAATAAGTGCCACAGCTTGGGCGGCAACTTCACGTGAAGTATCCATAGATTATTGATAGAACCTCACCTTAATGTTAAGAATAAGTAATGTTTGTTGCAAAACCAAAGATATCAATCACTTTTTCAAGAATTAAATCCAAGTAAACCAATAAAACCAAGTTTTCTTAGTATTCGATTGTTTGATATCAACAAACAGGCTCCAAATTGTCTTTTGTTTCTTTAAATTCTGTGTTCGAAATTCAAAAAAAGACTATTGAATGAAATTGTGAATGTGCCAGGTTCAAAACTGCATAAAAACTTTTTGCTCGACCTAATATAAAATTTTAGCTAGGACCAAACGAAACTGAAAATACAAGGTGGGCCAATAGATGAGTCCAGAAGTAGTTTATTCCGCCTGGTGCATTGGCATTTTGCGAATACCCGCCTGGCTAACTCCACCCTCAAGCAGAAAATCTGTCGCCAAGCACCTAACGATATGTTCTGGCAGCCGTCCTTGAGAGCCAGTAAGTCTAGGTTTTTAACGCTGTTAAGACCTTTGACCACATCATCACTTACCATCAGGTGAGATTGTGGTCAAAGGCTTAACTATCAGAAATAAATAAAAAACATTAATATACTTTAATAACATTAATATACTCTATAAAAAAATACGTAATCGTTGTAGTAAAATGTGTCGTGATGCAAAACGAGTACACATAATTCTATTGAAAATTCAGATGCGGCTGATATTTGAAGATATCTTAAAACACTTGGCATTGGTAAATCTGCATTGAATTCTCAAACATCCTTTGATTTAAATTCTCTTAATAATCATTTTTCCCAACCTCCTATTTCTATTAATGAATCTGTTAAAACTGCTACTCTTAACTTCCTCTCTTCTTCAACCAAACCACAGTGTGTGTCTTTTGTTTTTAAGGAGGTCACCGAAGCAGATATTAAGAAATTGTTGCTTTCAATTTCCTCAAAAGCTGTAGGTTCTGACAATCTCTGTATCCAAATGATAAAACTCATACTTGAAGTACTAGTTCCAATTATTACTTACCATATTAACTACTCATTGGTCACTTGCCGTTTTCCCACAGACTGGAAAAAAACTTATGTCATTCCCCTCCCCAAAACATCCAACCCCTCATCACTATCCCAATTTCGACCAATTTCGATTCTGCCAATTCTATCTAAAATTTTGGAGAATGTAGTTCAAAGGCAACTATCAAATTTTCTTTTGTCTCATAACCTGCTAAGTCCATTTCAGTCAGGTTTTCGATTAGATTTTAGTATCTGATGACATCCGCTGCGCCATGAATAATAAGCTTATTACTATTTCAACTCTTTTGAATTTCAGCAGCGCTTTTAATTCCGTCGATTATGACATTCTCCTTGGTATCCTATCGTCTCTTAATATTTCTGCTTCTGTAGTTAGCTGGTTTGACTCTTACCTGAGTGGACGATCGCAATGCATCCGGCTTAATGAGTGCTCCTCGGACTGGTGTGGTATAGTGATGGGCGTACCTCAAGGTGGTGTTCTCTCTCCCCTTCTTTTCTCAGTCTTTATTAACTGCATTACGCATGTTCTTTCATGCAATTTTCATCTTTATGCAGATGATATGCAATTGTATCGTCATTTCAAAGTTGAGAGTGTAGTGGAAGCAATTTCTTTGCTTAATGCAGATTTATATAATGTAAACAATTTGGCGAAATCCTTCGGTCTTCTTGTAAATCCATCTAAATCCCAGGTTTTGATCATAGGCAGTTCATACATGCTGAAACTTTTAGACTGTTTATCTCTTCCCGCAGTAACATTTAATGATGTTCCTATTCCATACGCTACTAGTGCCAAAAACTTGGAAGCCGTATTTGATAACCACTTATCCTGGAAGTATCATGTTAATGCTGTTAGTAAAAAAGTAAACTTTACATTCCAATCACTTAAGCGCCCTGCAGAAGTTTTTACCTCATTATACAAAAGTAACTCTAGATCAAGCTCTCTTGTTACCTTTACTAGACTATGCTGATATTTGTAGGCTATAAGCTATAAGCTTTCTTGACGCCCATGAAGAACTGTTAAACAAACTGGAACGCCTACAAAACTTATGCATTCGTTTTATATATATATATATATATATATTTTTTATGTCATTGTGACGGAACAAGCTCGAGGCCCACCTGATGTTAAGTGGACTAACCTCTGCCTATAACAGTTGCAATTCATGACAACTCACGAATTGCACTGCGCCCGTCACATTGAGACATAGTTGTTAAGTCTCATTGTGCTTGTAATTTCACTGGCTCTCAAGGACTACTGCCGGAACACACCTTTCGGTGCTTGGCGTCAGACTTTCTACTTGGTCGCTAGCCAGGCGGGCATTCGCAAAATGCCCTTCCACCAAGCGGTGAAGCTCAAGCTCTGGGCGGGATTCGAACCATGGACCTGCTGCGCGGCAGTCCATAGCCAATGCCACTGAGCCATCACTGCTTCGTGTAAGCGATGGCCTAGAGAGATATCGCACCACGCCAGGCGCACCGGCAGTGGAACGTGTCAGTGATTGACGATAAACCGAGCCTTCGAGGGAGCATGACTGGAACACGCCTCATTATTGGCCTTGCATCAATCATTTATCATACTTCTAGATTAACTTAGAATTATTTTAAATTTTTTTGCATCCTCCGATTGCTGCCCAGGTTTGCTTAGATATGAATCTATGAAATGAGGCAACACTTATTTGTAACATTATTTATTCTGATTTGTAATTACAAGAACAAATATAAAGTAATAGTAAAAATCTGCGTAGTTAAATGCTAATTTAAACTAAAATATTTATTTATTTTTAATTAGTATTAAAACAATACATCTATCCTTACAGGTTATTTCCTAATACAATAGAGTAGTTTAATCATCAATATACGATTACATCATTATAAAACACATTCATAATAACAATTAATTAACACATTTAGTAAGAGGCCTTACAATAACAAAAATAATATAATGCAGTCCTTACGTAAGATGAAACAGGTGTTATTTATTTATTTAACTTTAGTAAAGATAGGTATCGTACAAACCAGATAGAAGTAACCGTGATATATACAATGTCTTAAAGAACTCAATAGCAACAGTTTTTAACTATAGTAGTTTTTAGTAATAGTACTGTACTGTTTCGGGTGGGTGATGGGGCGTTGCATTCTAGCCCGGCACCCCACGGGCTGAACTTCCGTAACTGACAGGAAACACGTTAAAAATTAATAGAGATCTGTTGTACTTTTTTAAATTTTACTATCTACTTAAACGAGTACCTGCCTATTCATTTAAATTAAGCCCTTTTACCTATAAGGGTTCATTAAAAAAAGCATATGTACATTTTATATTGGTTTTTGTTTAAAATTAGTATTAAATTTTAAATAAGTAATATTTTTTTTTTCATTATTACCATGCTATTATTATTACTATACTATTGTTAAAAACTGTTGCTATTGAGTTCTTTAATACATTGTTTATATCACGGTTACTGCTATCTGGTTTGTACGATACCTATCTTTACTGAAGTTAAATAAATATATAACACCTGTTTCATATTACGTAAGGGCTGCATTATATTATAGTTTTCTTTCATAATGTGTAACTTAATACAATATTTATAAGTTCTGTGTAATGCATTATCTATATATGATGAGTAAAATGTTATGTAGTATTTTAATACATGTTGTTTAAATGTTATCATATACGTTTATTTTATTTGCCCTTACCATTTCAGCACCATTGAGAAGTGGGTCCTCGCGGCAGAGATTTGACACGGGCATAAGCCCCAAGTGACAGTTTGGTATAGGAACTTATAAATGTAGCAAACAAATCAAAGTATTTTGCTGGTTAGAAAGGTGCGTGACGACATTAAGATGCATTTATATAAGAAAATGGTGGCAAACATTTGGGGAGAGTACATTTACCTCTGTAAGATATAAGGTTCGTAAAGTTATTTATAAGAAAGCAAACTGCAGTAGTACGATGGTATAAGTTGCTACAATGCTGAGTAGTTGAAATGGCAGAGTTGCATCTACTAAGCAAACTCCACATACTGCCATTTTGGAGAATTTTACTTTGCAAAGTCTTCGTATATTCTTACATATTTGTTTCTCTGCGTCTGAAATAAAACATTAAGGAAAACATATTATGCGGGATTTTACTACTGAGCGCTTCCGTGCTTCGGAGGGCATGTTAAGCCGTCGGTCTCGGTTGTTGTCTTACGATGGCAGTCGTCATAGCGTAGTGGCTAGCTACCACTTTCAAGTAGAAAATCTATCGCCAAGCACGTAACGGTGTGTTCCCGCAGCTGTCCTTGAGAACCAGCAATTCTAGGTTAGCATGAACAACATCTTCGACCACTTGATCACTTACCATCAGGTGAGATATTGGTCAAAGGGTAACCTATCAGGTATAAAAAAATAAATGAAATATACCTATTTAATTAATTTTAAGGCAGCAGTATGAAAACAACACAAACATAATTATTCATAATGAATGTACCAATTGTATTGTTAAGTAATTTGGTTGTATAAATTTAATTGGTTCATAACGTAATACGTCGTCCATGGTCTAACTTAAGGTCCAACAGGAGGTTTCTGATGCTAAACTTTAATATGATTTACGAATCCTCATTGTTAGTAGATAAACCTACCCTCCAAGCGCAAATTATGGATGAGCACTGCTGTGTACAGGCCCAACAACTTATCTGTTCAGGCGGCAGAACAAAGAACTACAACATACCTTCAAATTGTGACAGTTTGTAGTTGATTTCCATGACTAGTAGCGCCCTCGAAAACTGCACAGTTAAGTTGGTGGTACTATACATAACATGCAATAATACTCTAATACACACAAAATCACTGCCTATGACAGATGCATTTTTTTATGTTATTGTGACGGTACAAGCTCGAGGCCCACCTGATGTTAAGTGGACTAACCTCTGCCTATAACAGTTGCAATTCATCACAAGTCACGAATTGCACTGCGCCCGTCACATTGAGACATAGTTGTTAAGTCTCATTGTGCCTGTAATTTCACTGGCTCTCAAGGACTACTGCCGGAACACACCGTTCGGTGCTTGGCGACAAACTTTCTACTTGAGAGTGTTAGCTAGCCAGGCGGGCAATCGCAAAATGCCCTTCCACCATGCAAAATCAAACAATGCATCGAACAGTGCCCTTCGCTCTGAGGCATAAAATCGCAAAGTATCATGTGCTTGGTATTCCAACAGCACCCATATTCTTTAACCGAAACACAGCGATGCCAACATTACAGCTTGGTAGTAGAAGTACTCGTTCGTACGGTGGCAACCTTTCTCGTATGAACTCGTTCACAATGAGTTGTACTGCTACACTTCTACGGCTTAGCCAGAAACTTTACGGAATACTTAGGTACTGTACAGCACAGTCGGATACTATTTGGCATAGCCTGTAACTCAGTGGTTCCCAACCAGTGGTCCGCGGACCACCGGTGGTCTGCAGGAGTTCAAATTTGGTCCGGGAACAAATGGCAAGAGCGCGTGAGGAGCGGAAAGCGATCGCGGAGGAACAATTATCGAAATAAACTTCGTGATTTTTTTTCAAACTACAGTAATTACGGTTAGATACAATTAAAAGGAAAGTAATTATTCTGCGTTCGCTATTTTAAAATCAATTATGGAGTACAAAAAGTATGATGCTAGTAGGGTATACATTAAAAGAAAACCTTAAGAGCCACACACAAATGTGGTTTTTATTTTATTCACTGTCACAGAACAGATGCCTTTCGCCACAAGTGACGAACTGCACTGCGCCCGTCGCCCTGAGACAGTAATTAAATCTCATCTTATGGCTGTCATTTTACTCGCTCTCATGGATTGGCTGATTGATGAATTAAATTGTTACTTCCCCGAATATTTCAAAACAGAAACTATTGTTGATAAATAACGGACTAGAAACCCTATTTATTTATTTATTCATTAATAACAATAGCTAACTTACAGTACTAAACCACAGTGATAACTATTTTAGATTCATAAACATGAACTTTAAACACATTTGCGATGGTCCGTATTGTGACAAAAAACACATCCACATCCTGGATCTGCGTGGTAGCGTTAAGAAGAGCCAGCGCGCGATAACAAAATGCGATATAAACACGATGCTAGTGAAGTTGCTGAAAAAATTTAGGAATAACTGATCACCTTCAAGATTATTGGAACTGCAAGGTCGCGATTGAATCTAATTCTGTGAGAAGTTTTGGTGTCAAGAAGCTATTTCTTATACTAATATTTGATATATTGCCTTGACCTTTTTATTCTTCATTGTTTTCTCAACCACTTATTAATGCGAGCATGGGTTTTGTTGCTTATTAAAAAGAAGCCCAGAAATCAATTAATAGAAGTGATTGATTAGCGTGTAGCTTTGTACAATAATATTAGTCCCAGGATCACTTGTGCAGAAGATGCAAGCTCAAAATCACGTTGATCCAAAATTTCCCATTTTACTAAAAAAAAAATATTTTCTATTAAATAATATTATTAACACATACTATTGAGTTTTTGTTTAAAGTTTATTTTTGTACGTCGTGGTCCTTGCAGACAAAAAAGAAACAAAAGTCGCTCTGGTCAATAAAAGGTTGGGAACCACTGCTGTAACTGGATGGCGTAGCCGACAACTATACGGCATAGCCAGTTGCTGTTCCGTAATTATTTCATTAAACTTACCAGAAGCAGAATTATTGACCTGTTGTATTGATTGAATCATGACGTTTTCATTCCCAATGTAGAATTTTTCACATTCGTCTCCAAGGTATATATGGAGACAAAAGTTTTTGAATATCCAGCAGCATACAAGAAACATATATAATATACTGGACACCAAATTCTGAAAAAGGGAGTATTAGTGCTAAGGCGAATGCTGAGACGCAGGCGACGCAGTATACCATTGCTCTATCCTATACTGCGCCGATCCGCAAGCCGCCTTGCGTGGGGATTATGGCAAACCCCCCTATATTGTGGGTCAGCAGGGGACTATCCGACTGATACAATGAACTGCTTCGCCTGCGTCAAATGAAAAAATAAAACATAGTTTACGCAGACACAGGAAGATACGATAAGCGTATTCAGTTGTTTCCAGGTTTGATGCCTTCTCCACAAAGGTCATGCAGAAAATGTCGTAGTGAAAGCAGTAACGAAGCATTACAACTAATATGAGAAAATGAATTTAGTAGACAACCAAAACTGTGAATATCGAGCAATTGGCGTTGAGAATAGTTTAATCATAATTAGCACACATAATACCCAAGACAGACACATGTTTGCGTCACTGTGTACGTAGCTTATAGCTCTTAAATAGCGACGGTAGAACCATACTGCTCCAAGTGTCATTTTCATTATATTGAGAAAAAGAAGGAAACGCGTTTGAACTTGTTTTAAAAAAATACGTAATTTATTATGCTTTAATCCTTATCGAAATGATGGCTAATATGTCAGATAAGTAAAAAAAATCTATAATAAAATATTTTGATTCAAAGTAGTCATAATGTTGGTTACTGCAGAAAAAAAAAACAGATAAAAAATAAGTATTGGATCAGTATAGCAGGATATATTTTTGAATATAATGCTAAAGTGAAAAATTGAGGTCCTCTAGCAATATAAGGCGCTTTTTGTACTTGGATCAATGTGGCATCAATTGAATATTTTTTTCCTTGCATTTGTTGCATATAACTCCAATATAGAAAAAATGTCACTTGGATTAGTATGGTTCTACCTTCGCCAATGTCTTTACAAAGTCTGCTTAGTTCTGCACTGTGGTAGATGCTGTGCTGCGTCGCCTGCTTAAGGACAACGCTGACATATCGGCTCGGTACCGTATCAAAGTTCCTCGCCTCATTTATCAACATTTCATGACTTATCGCGAGCTAGTGACTTTTTATCGCGAAATGTTTACCCAATATAATACAAGTATTAATTAAGTAATTAAAAAAAGTAAAAAACGCGGCTGCAAATTATTTATTTCGATTAACATTTTATCGTTTCATTGAAATTAAAATTGCAAGCTATATATACTAATGGAATCGTTTGTTAAGGACTTTCATTTTGATACCGCATTTGATGGGTTTGAAAAAGTTTTTTTTTGTTTCTCAAAATATGGCGTATAAAATCCGCTACTTTGTTTTTAAGCTATTGCATAGCTTCTATCGCGGGCCTTGAGCGTGGAGACCGAATCCAGAAATTCGACCCCCCACTCCGACCGGCACAGCGGTGATACTTTTTTGTTTTGCCATCTATCGATGAATAGCAGAACTTTTAATGGCTTTTTGAAATATCACGCTTGTCTCTTTATTTCAGCAACTCGCCTCTAGGTGGCATTTGTTGTATCGATAAATAAATAATTATAATTGCATAAGTTGATAAAAAATGTTATGCAATAGCTTTACCGCGGCAGTCTCCGAGTGCCAAACGTCTTTTTTTTTTATTATTTTATGTATCTAATATCACTTGTACTATCAAAAAGAATCTAACTATATCTCATAAAGTACCATCGGTTAAGCCGTTTAGAAGTTACAGCGGAATAAATTAACTCACAAACGTGCATACATGGACCCAGAAAACATAACAATCTTTTTTAATATTTTTATATATGCAATAACGCATGCCCTGCGGATTACCGGCTCCATCCTAATACAATGGTTAAAGAACGATAGGAAAAAAATGAGTTATGACTCATTGTCATGTTAGCTCATTTGGTTAGAGCATACCCCGGCTAAAGGGGTGGATGGACGCGGGTTCGAATCCCGCACATGATTAAAATTTTTCCTCATGTAAATTTGTAATTTTGTAATAACAATCCTTTTTTGGGCAGTCGTGTAAAAATAACACGTTAAATTTTTTTACTGTAAAGCAGAAATGATGTAACCTAATGTTATTGTGGGGATATTTTTAATTGGTTGAAATTAACCGAATGAAATATGTGTTACATTTCTGTCATTTTCATTTCAATGTGTATCTGCATTGAAATGGAAATGCCTAAAAAATAATCAGAAGAACCATCCAATACTTCACATAGAGGCATGCTCGTTATGCTTGCTTAGTTTTCACCTTAAGTTTTTTTTTCTATACCTGATAGGTTAGCCTTTGACCACTATCTCACCTGATGGTAAGTGATGATGTGGTCGAAGATGTTGTTCAGGCTAACCAAGAAGTACTGGCTCTCAAGGACAGTTGCCGAAACACACCGTTAGGAGCTTGGCGACTGATTTTCTACTTGAGGGTGGTAGCTAGCCAGGTGGGCATTCGCATAACGACTGCCATCCTAAGACGACAACCGGGACCGACGGCTTAACGTGCCCTACACGTGCACGCTCAGTAGTAATGTCACTAGCGGTCACCCATCCAAGTCATGACCGCGGGCGACGTTGCTTAACTTTGCTGATCGGTTAAGAACAGCTAATTTAACTTCGCTACGAGCGCTTCAATTATATTTTGAATCTTATTTTACTTAATTTAATGCCAAATGGTAGTGGGCTAGAGCATTTGGACTGCCTATGAGTCCAAATGATTTTATTGTAGTAGCTGTAGTGTTGTATATAGTTCGTAGTATTGTTAATAAAGGCATGCGGCTAATAATACTCTTACATGTTTTTCTTATACACAGGCGACGGTATTGGCCAAGGTGGGGCAAGATGAGGACGCGCTATCACCATCGCAAGACTGTTATTCACTATCTAAACATTATTAAAATCTAAATACTCTAATACTACGAAAATGAATTTATATCTTTCGACCAAATGACAAGTGTGCAACTTACATTATGACTTTGTTGTGACATATACGTTTTACCTGCCGTTATTATAACTTGAACGTTGATAAGTCCACGAATTATTGTATCAATCATGTGGAATAAAACCTGAAAATAAATATTTCTGAACCAAACATCACTTATTCAGGTGTTAGACATGATATAGAGAATGACGATAAAAGTTTATTTATAAAGTATTCATTATAATTAACAAGGTGGTAACTGTACATCATACGTCCATTAAACAAATGCGCCTTCCATTACGGTTTGCCATAATCATTACGCTTGGCAGGCGTCCTAGGATTGCAGTGCAAGAAGACAGTTCTACAGAAGGTGCTGCCGCCTTCTGGGGTTTATTCCCCTTCATCACCACTTACATTTCCACTACTGACTTACTAACCAAAATCTATGATGATTTGCTAAAAATCACGAATTCAAAAATCATGATAAATATTAATTTAAAACAATATACTCTGTGACTTAGGAATTAGTCTCCTTTTTTGGAAGTCGGTTAACAAAATAAAACTTGTTCAATTGTGGTCGAAAAACAGGGGTCGTTGGTAGTTGGTAGTTCCCCGTTATGTGTCGGGCTAGAATGTCACCACCCCCATTGCTACCTGTGGGTGTCGTAAGATGCGACTAAAGATAAAATACCGGAAGGTGGGCAGCAGCGCCGCTGAGGAACTGCTTTCTTAAACTGCGATCCCCAAGCCGAGTAAGTCAAGCGTCAAGGGATTATGGCAAATTCCCCCTTCATGGGGGAGGATGTGTTCAGCAGTGGACCATCCGGCTGATGCAGACATGGAGTTTATCCACACAAAATAATTACATCCGCGCTAGCGAGGGCAAATGTACTAGTATTTATATATTTTGGTTGACGTTTTAAAAATTTTAAAGAACAAGTGTAGTCTAAAGGAAAGATTATTATATAATTATAAAGTTGAGCCTTTATTTTCTATCCCGTAGATATTTTCCATAGACAGACTGGTTGAAATCGTTGCGAAAGAAGGGTTAATTTTTTTCATCTAATATGGCATAGAACAAGAAGGTTTTAATATCCAATTCACCAAAGTATTATAAAAGTAGTAAGAATAAATAGAATGAAATATTTAATAATACTAGAATTAATACTTACCAATTCTTGTGAAACTTTATTAGCAATTTTATGTGCGTCTAATATACAATCGTATGTCATGAACATATTTTCCAGTTCTTTGTCCTTATTGCTATCATGCATTTTCAATTTATCAAACTTTTCACACCATTTTTCAACGGAGAAACTTAACCACTTGATTATACCAATAGCAAACAATATATTGAAATCGCACGACATACACATACAACTTGAAAATATGTATATTAATTTGTATTTGTCATTGAATAAAATTTCATACATTACGATTGCAAGGTAAATCGCAACTAATACAATGAGGTTCCCCCAGTTACTAATGATTAATTTAATGTAGCGGCTGGTTTCGAAAATAGTTTGGATTTTGTTTAACTTAAGCATTAACGTAACATATTGTTGACTTCTGCAGATGCAAACTATGGCGTTAACAAAGATAGCGATACTGAAGAACGTCGTGTCAAAGGTTTTGGCAAAATCAAAAATAGAAGTGTACCAATGTGAACCAGTATCAGTGCCAAAATATCTATGAAATTCCATAATTACATAAATGGTAGCCATAGATATTGTAAGAGCTTTAATTGACAAACAATTTGGATTTATGAAACGGCCACGCATGATATATTTAAAAGAAAATGTCATTATTTGCATCACTTTGAAAGGAAAGATAAACTTTATTAAATCTTTGTCCAATCTGTTGTCCAATAATTCTTCAAGGGATCTTTTATTTGAATTGGTTTTAAAGTATTTTTTGAAATAATTCATTGTGACGTTTGTCTATGTGTCATATCAAAAATTGAATAAGGTGTTTCTCTATAATCGAAAGAAATAAATTAATTAACACTACGGTTTCATTTGACAGAGTGAAGTTAATTTCGAAATTGTTACAAAGTAAACATAAATATATGTTATCGATAATTTTAGTAGGTACACTTAGTATAATTAATAAGAGCACAATAGTAGAACACAAAGATCTAACTATAATTGTATTAATAATGCTGATGTTGTTTACTTTTCACAACATTTTAGAGTTTGGTTAGATAGTTAATGATTCACTTAAGCGTAGACACGAGATATTTCAAGGAAACTGTTCGTAAAAGGGTCGTATAGTGTTTGAGGGATAATCCTAGAGGTGTGCTTGCCATATCCCCTGCAGGCCCTGACAGCACACAAGCGTCGTTTATATATGTCTTAATCATGAAGTCTTGGTTTGGTTCTTGTGTAAGATAAGATTGTTTTCTAACAAGAAATTCTAAAACATACCAGATTATAAATAGTTAATGATGTCTGGTACGCAATCTATTACATGGGTTCTCGAATTTCTTTGTTAGGTTTATAAACTGTGCAGGTTCGATTAAAGGTTGGTACAGATACTTTTTATTGATCTTAATTTCATTAGATACGTACTATTACAAAACGAACTATTTACATACATTACATAAAATATTCAGTTTTAATCTTCGTAAGAGTTGATTGTAATATAATTATCAGGAGAATTGTAGACAAACTGACATTATAATGCTCGTATTTCATTTTTATGACAAAAAGCTATTATTATATTTGTGTTTGCATTATTAATTAATTACCTTATGCATGGAAATTATTTAGGTTATGACGGCATCAGAATTTAGTGAGTTTGTTTCTTGAGTATACCTTGTACGATATCAAATTGAAATTTAATTCAAGTACTGAATTGCTTAAATCAATGACTCCGTTAAGATCTTTACTACAGAAAAGAACTAAAGTCAAACGGTATCATGCTGAGGTATTACAAAACAACAGATTGGAGGAAGGATTTCAAAAAATTATAATGCCATATACTTTTATCCAGAAAATAACGTTCAGTTCTAGATATTTAATTTATGATAATTGTATCACTTCGAATACTACTCTTGTGACGTTAACTACTGTGATATGTACATTAGGGCATATAATTGCATTTTCATATATTGCTTTGCCACCCTTGATTGAAAATGAAGTTAAATTCTTTGATTCAGTGTTATCTTTCGCTAGGTTAGTAGATCTTGTTTTAGTCTATGTATCACTTGTGCTACATGGGGCCGTTAAAGTTTGCAAAAGCATGCGTAATGTGGAACTTGTCTTGAAATTACACAAATTGTACAACACATATCAAAACAAAGAATATAAATCAGCTGCTGTATTGAACACAGTCTTTATTGTATTGTTGTCGTTGTGGTTTCTCTTAGAATTTATATTTTTGTGTATCATAAACAGCAACGATGGATTTTTTAAGATCGTCATTGAACTGGCACTCATATCGTGTAATATAGACATAACGTATGTTTTGTATTTGCTCCAATTGATGAAGATTAATATGAAAAATTGGACAAAACAAATTAACTCGTTGCTTCTAAACATCGCGCACGTAGATGCAAGGACTAGGGAAATAGAAATTAAGATTTTATTTGAGATGTACAACGATATATTACAAGCATATGAGATCTTTATAGATTGTTCTCAGCAACTGGTAAATATAGTGTTAATATTTAATGCAAATAGAATATTTATAATTGACTTAATACCTAATTAAAAAATATGTTTTTAGATATTGCTGAGCACATTTCAAGCATTTTTTTATTCATTAATAAATACCGAGATGATACTGGCAATGAGTACATATGACGCGGAAAATGTAAGTTGTAATTTTAATACCAACTTGTAGTTTTGACATTAAGGGCCTCTTTCACGACCTTCAAGTAAAGTCTCGAGTAGGCTAATTACCGGTTTTAATTCACATGCAACCGTGCTTACAAATTTCACAATAGCTGATTAGTGATAACCCACAGTTAGTGATCAATAACTTCTTTAACTAACGGTATGTTCCGACAGCTGTCCTTGAGTACCAGCAATTTTAGGTTAGCCTGAACAACATCTTCGACCACAATTATTATTTAGTAACCGGCTAGGGCTCGCGTAATATTTACCGGATATTGCTCCGACCAGTTTCGACCTTATTTGAAGTTCTTCGTCTGAGAGTCACGATGTCATCGTGTAAATAATAATTATGGACAAAACTTGCGAAAGTTTTTTATCTTCGACCAAATCAAAGGCTAGCATAACCAGCATATAAAAAAAACAACTAGTGGGTTACAGAGATGGCTTTGGCAAGAGTTTTTCTGAAGGACCGTATCAATAATAAAGTGATCCAAGAACCAAAATCATACACGTAGTTTAAAGAATCGTGTCAGTACACTGAGAAAAATATATTCAACTAAGTAGTATTTTTTGCTAGGTTGACTTAATGCTGGTTGTAATTTTTGAAGCAGTGATAGCCGAGCTATAATAGCCACGGTATTTTGTGTCGCAGATCCATGGTTCGATCCTCACCGCCGGCTTGAGCTTCACCGTATGGTGGAAGAATTGACATTTTGCAAATGCTGGCCTGTCTAACAGAGTGTTTCAGCAGCATTTCTTGAAAGCCAGAAAGTAATTATGAAATTATAGGCACTTGGGACTTAACAGCTGTTTGTCTCAGGGTGATAGGCGCAGTGCAGTTGGTCACTTGTGGCTAAATTAATCTGTTACCGCTCAACAACTGGCAGTTACTGATTAACATCAGGTGGGCCTCGAGCGTGCGCCATAACAATCCCATTTCCCTTAAAGAGACAGCCAAACTTTCAAAGAAAACTGGCTTACAATTACAGGATTTATTTGGTAAAATTTGAGTACAACTAAGTTTTTTGTAGTGACGTTAACAGTTTTCGTAAAATTTACTCAAGTTTTACCAATTCAACTGAAAGCTTAATTAACGAGGAATAAGATAAGGTAGACCTCCATTATCCACATTAGTTACTATTTACTATCACACAGTACCATCTAGCGCCTTTAGTAGCCAACCTGTGTTTTAGTTTCTAACGTATCACTAGATGGCACTTTCAATCAAGTGACGGACGGCTGCATTGCGCTGAAAGAGATTCTTTGGCTTTTATTATGCATGGTGGTAGGGCATTTTGCGAATGCCCGTCTGGCTAGCTACCACCCTCAAGTAGAAAATCTGTCGCCAAGCACCTAACGGTGTGTTCCGGCAGCTGTCCTTGAGAGCCAGTATTTCTAGGTTCTAGGTTAGCCTGAACAACATCTTCGACCGCATCATCACTTACCATCAGGTGAGATAGTGCTCAAAGGCTAACCTATCAAGCATAAAAAAAAATAGCACCACAACAGATACGTGATCTATATATCTACTGAGACGTCACCTTTTCTCGTTAATACGGAATTTATTAATGAAATACGGTATCCACTGACTATTAAGGCAATATCCAACTATTTACTTTATCTGGGATACCTTGATAATTACCTAACTCGAATAGAGCTCCATCTATCAAGTACTCGTTGTGAAGTTTGCTTAGCCGTTCTTAACCGATCAGGTATGTTAAGCAACGTTTGCCGGTTGTCGTCTTAGAATGGCAGTCATTATAGCATGGTGGTAGTGAATTTTACGAATGCGCGCCTGGCTAGCCTAATTAAATTAGAAAATCTGTTGCTAAGAACCTAACGGTGTGTTTTAACAGCTGACCTTGAAAGCCAGTATTTCTAATAACATCTCATCATTTCTAAGAACAACATCTTCATCCGCATTGTCACTTACCATCAGGTGAGATAGTGGTCAAAGGGTAGCCTATCAGCAATAAATAAAATAAGAACTCAATAATTACTAATACATTTTCTTCACAGACTACTTATTTGAAATTTGCTCTCCCTCTTTTTTCAACGAGGTGTTTCCGGAGTATTTGCTTTCAAATTGCATTTGGGATTGCAAGTGAGCAATTGTACATCGTTAATCAAAATGCTCAAAGTAAGCTGGCTCTTTTAATGCAGTGGCTGACTTCAGGTATGTTAAATTAGGTACTCTTTCTCCTTTTACCTGTCTTTACTTCACGATCTGTGTGGTCAGCACAATATGTCTTATTCTACCGCTTTGTTGTACTACCCGAGTTCGCATAAGAATCTAGTCGCACGAAAATAGGGGAGAGAGGGGTGTTGATGGAAGGGGAAGAATGTGTTCGAACTTCCCTGTGAAAGAAGCAGTGATGGCTCAGTGGCATTGGCTATCGACTGCCGTGCAGCAGTTCCATGGTTCGAATCCCGCCAAGGGCTTGAGCTTCACCGCATGGTGGAAGGGCATTTTGTGAATGCCCGCCTGGCTAGCGAACACCCTCAAGTAGAAAATCTGTCGCCAAGCACCTAACAGTTGGTTCCGGCAGCTGTCCTTGAGAGCCAGAAAAATTACAGGCTAATGAGACCTAACAACTGGACGCGTCAGTGTGACGGGCACAGTGCAATTCGTCGTTGACGAAATGCGTCTCTAGTGGAGGTTAGTCCACTTAACATCAGGTGGGCCTCGGGTTTGTTCCGTCTCAATAACATAAAAAATAAAAAAGGAGGAGTTGAGGAAATTTACTTTTTATGTTAACTCTTTTTTAATTTTCTATCCTTACTTTAAATTATTTGCTATTTGATATTTCCGGGTGCGTTCCGAAACACTCCAACAGTACCAGGACTTCAATAGCGAATGTAAAGGTGGAGATAAACGGCGCGGGCTAGCGCGAGCCATTCGAAGGGTCGCCGTCCGTGTAGGCTCGGCTCGTATTGGCGCGGACACGAGCCTGTGCTGATAAACGACACGTGATAGCGCAGACCGCGCCGTCCATACAACAACACGAGCAACGCACCGCGCCGCTCGCTTTTCGTTCAGTCACTACAATGCCACCAGATAAACGTAAACGCGTTGCTGCTGCAGCAGTAGCTGTTATTTTGCCCAATGATGATTAATTAAATTAAAAAAAAAACGAAGAACACGGTGATAGATGGTGTCATTGTGGAATTCCTTGGGGCACTCTGCACCGTCTGGAGGCTCGGCTCGTGCCAGTGGTGGTAAACGGCGCATGTTAGTGTGAGCCGTGCCTTTGATCTGTGTCGAAAAACCAACAAGCGATGGATAGCCCGGACGGCGGACGGCTGACCCGAAACGCGATCCGCGCCCCCTTGTAAACGACGCTCGATATGCCGGACGATGCGTTGTTCGTCGTCCAGCTCGCGATAGCACGCGCCGTTTATCTCCATCCTAAGAATCACCACCACCCAGCCCCCGCCCTCAGCGACGCGCGGAGTGTAATGCAACGCTACGAGCGCAACACACTTAACGTACGTACTAAATAATTGTTATAAAATTTCAGATAGTAAGCACGAGTGCAAGAACATCATCAGGTTGAGCCAGATCAAGTTCTCCAAGATGAAAATATGCAATATCTACACATTGGATGCTGCGCTGCCTCTCAAGCTGTTGACTCTCATATGCAACTACGTCGTAGTCTTGTTACAAAATACCCTAAAATAATCAAAATAATTTATTTTTGAACGAAGCGATGCTTTTGGCATCGTTCTAAACTGATAAACTAGGTTAAGATTTTATGTTAAGGTTAACTTGGATTGGGGGCCGCTAGTGGTATTTTGCTGCTGGGGAATTGTGTATTTCAGTTTTTGCCTTAGGATAGCAGTAGTTAAGATTTTTCGGATACTTTAGACGGCTAGAATACTCCGACACTTTGCATGAAGGAAGGGCATTTTGCGAATGTTCGCCCGGAAAGCTACCATCTTCAAGTAGAAAATCTGACGCCAAGCACCCACCTCATGGTTGTGTTCCGGAAACTTTCCTAGACGAACAGTTTCAATTCTGGGTTTGTTAGATTAGTATTGTTAAGTATTCATGTTGTGGTAGGCACTTTTATTGAATAAAGCAGTCAGCTCCAAGGTACTGGTTTTTATTCATGTTCCCAGGTTATACCTATTAAGCATCTTAGATCACATCATCACTTACCATCAGGTGGGATTGTAGTCATAAGCTAGCCCATTGACTATAAAAAAAAAACATTTGTCATAATATAACGTAAAGTACCTATTTAAGGACTGTTCCAAGTGAAATTTTGTAAAGAATCAGTTCCCTCGTGACGGTTTCGTCAATTTTAGTTGTATTTTAATATTGTAGCTACTACTAACTACTAGTCACCACGGCCGCGGTCGATGCACCTCGATTTTCTAATCGGTAAAGTTCTCCTTGAGGTTAGATAAAATTATATTTTGATATTAACGTGTGAGTTAATCAAACCGTTGTGGGAGTTACACTGTTTCAAATCTTCTTCTTGCATGTCATATATAAGGTATATAATGCACTCAGCGCAGCAAGCCACCAGTCACTAACACGACATAAGTGGAGTGTTAAGTATGCTTTGGGCGCTTAACACCTTAGTAGTGTGTAAAGTAATATAGGCATCCGTATCGGGCACCGCAGCTGATGTGGTGACAGCTTTTAATTTTGCCCACCTGCGGAAAGAGATGCCCTGCTCGTAGGATACCGCGGTAAAAAAATCGCATTTTTTACCCTGGTTCCTCAAACAGGCCCTTTATATAACTGACACACGCTAGTGACATTACTACTGAGCGTTTCCGTGCTTCGGAGGGTACGTTAAGCCGTCGGTCCCAGTTGTTGTCTTAGGATGGCAGTCGTTATAGCATGGTGGTAGGGCATTTTGTTAATGCCCGCCTGGCTAGCTACCACCCTCAAGTCGAAAGATCTGTCGCCAAGCACCTAACGGTGTGTTCCGGCAGCTGTCCTTGAGAGCCAGTACTTCTAGGTTAGCCTAAACAACATCTTCGACCACATCATCACTTACCACAGGTATAACAGGTGAGATAGTGGTCAAAGGCTAACCTATCAAGCATATAAAAAAACTAGTTGAAACTGCAGTATGTGTACGGGTTCAAAATTCTCCTCTGAACCATTTTTGCACCCTTATCAAACGTGATTATGGGGTCGTGACATTATTTTTTCTCTAGCAAAATAAAGTACAACACAAGATAATATTACAAAAAAGGGTTTTAATAAACTATACAAAGGATGACAACAAACCAGAATCTAATATTATAAAAATCTTTTGACTTCAGTTTTAAGGACGGCTGCCTTCCTTTCGCCATCCCTTCTTTGGAATCCTACCAGTTAGTATACCCACTACCTTTAAGGTTAAAACAGCTTTGAAATATGATAAAATAGCTGTGCAAAATATCCATTAGAGAATCACGTAAGAGTGTCATACTACGTGGAGGGCCATGCTGCTTGGTGCTTGATTGTGGATCCATGTGAACAGAGTGGCTCATTCAGTGCTTATATTTTGTAGTCACCTGGTTTCAGAAGCTGGGAAATATACGTCGCAAACTCACTCAAATTATGAGAATACCGTCTTTTATATGTTTTTCTTGATACGAAGTAAACAAAAAACGCTAAAAACTTTATTCTTCATGGTTTCCACCGGTGTCCATGCACAGTAGCGTGGATCCAACCGCTGACGTTTTTAGAAGCCACGAGGGTTGCGAAAATGGGTCCACCTGAGCTCTCGTCACAGTCATCGGGTTTCCATGATGAGACCATTGCCCAAAGGATATTGTTCAGGACTACGGGGGCGCCAATGTCTCTCTGAAATACAGTTTTTTTGTAATAAGCTACGCATATGATGGTTTGCAGACGATGCAGAGCAGAGAAGTGCAGGGCAGGCATGAGTGTCTCTCTTATTCAACAACCAAAAGCCTTATTGTGTAACTAGAAAGGAAACGGAGATGAATTTATTTTGATATAAATTTGACATTTTTATTGAAAACAATGCCCAGTATGGAGTTTGAATTTCAAATGAAGATTATTTTAATTTCCATTGGAATTAGATAATAAAGCCCCAAGTTCGGCCAAACGGTATGCAGGCGGCATTGGAAAAAAGTTAACGTTGTCTATGTCATTATTATTAAGTTTTTTTAGGCGTATATATCTGTATTCATTAGCTAGTAAAGAGCAGCATAAAAAAAGATTTTTATGCTGCTCTTTACTAGCTTTTTTTTTTTTTTATTTTAGTTTAATGTTCCTAAGATTAAACCACCTTCACTCCAGATCACAGAAAAGTAAATAGGTACTGCTGATTTGATTTCAAGATTTCCTTTCGCAGCATTGGTGCGTAATGATTATACTATAAAAAAAAATCTTAAGTTTTTGTAGGTAGGCATAAAACTACTAGTCGTCAGTTCTATCTTCATATCATCAATATTCAACTTCATGATGAAATGCTCCTGGTTTAGCCTCTTAAGATTATTTGATCTCCTTCTCTCAATAAGGATAAAAAAAGTCCAAAAGATTGGATTTGTACAAACGTGAAATATGCAAATTACATGATATCCCGGCCGAATCTTGTTGAATTTTTGTGTGCCTAACTACCACCTTAAAGTAAGAATTGTTGCAATGCATCTAGAAGTGCATTCAAAAGGAAACTGAACGCGAAACCTACTCGCAATGTTGACCTTGAGCGTGAATAACTTAGGCAATTTAGGTATTCTACTACAACATCATCATTAAAGAACAAGTAATACTGTTAAAAACTGTTATTCCAATGCTACCTATCACTAATGTAAAAATGCCAAGCTATAAACTACTAAGCTGTAACTCAAAAATCATGAGTATCATGACACAACATTAAATTTCTGTAGAATATTTGTGGCATATTTTCTGAGATTTTTTCTAAGTCATTTATTTCCACGGACAATTATCAAAGAGTTAAATTTAACTGGGAGTTTACTTAATTTTGGAACTGGAGTAACGAGCCTAAATCAGAAAATACTATCGACTGCCGCTAAATAATTTCAAAGCGGTGACATCTCAGTGGTAATAACTATGGATTGCCGGGCATGAGGGCTATGATTCGATTGTACTGTATTCATAGAGCTTCAATGCAAGCCAGTAAAGTATTTTCTGAACACTCGCCGGAATAGGATCAAGTAGAACCTCTGTTTCCAAGTACTTAGTGACGTGTTCGAACAGCTGTTCTTGACAACCGTTAACCATCACAATTATCAACTCCTATAGGGGTGGAGTTGACTAGTCCATAAGCAGCAAAAACATACCATACAAGGATCTTTCATGGCGGGATCCAAACACATGATAGCGTCATTAGTGGTCCCTATTTCTTTTAGCTCTTCAACGCACTCTTCGGGGTCTGACGGGTGCAGGTGCGTGACTGACAGGATACGGTGACGCTTGATCATTTCCATGGACTCCAGGGTATTGTTTTTTGTTTTTGATTCCTGTATACGAAAAATCAGTTATTAGTTATTAGCCCTTTCGTTAAGATTGAACTTAACTCACTAAGTGCACTGGTTAGGTAATGTAAGAATGGTTTTGGTATTGAAAATGTCTTAATTTTATTCCCGGGTCAAATAGTTATTGGAGTTTTCAGACATACATTTTCAGTATCAGTCGGGAGTCTGAAACTGTATGACAATATACTAACTTTTTATGATAAACCTCCCTTTTGGGGATATAAAAGGGATATAAATGTTTAGTTTTCAGAATTTGACCTTGTCAAAACATCCACTGAACTGTCTTTAAAATACACTGGGACTCCACGGATCCCAAAGTTGCATTTTACAAATGCCAGCCTCGCTCGCAACCGAACTAAAGTAGAAAATCTATTGCCAAGTACCGAACGCTGTGTTCGAGGAACCACAAACCTTAATCCAATTTTAAGTAAAAATTTTACAAATTTCAGCTACATCAATAAGTTAAAGACTATTAAAAAAAGCGTTACATAAGAAAAAGGCTTTTGGTGTGAGATCACGATATTACTGGTTTCATAAAAGGTTTATCGTAAGAGATCGGCAATACAAATGGAATTATGTGATGCCACACGTATTGTAGACGTCTATAGGTACCGGTATTTGCTTATCAGGCTTCGCTAATAGGATACCTTTGGTTGCTTTATGTACTCATAAAAATAATCTTAATAATTTAATAATCATACACAATAAAGTCCTTACCAAAGGTCCAGGCCATGATGTAACCGTGAAATGAGAGGCTTTTACTTCTCTAGACGTCATCTGTAGCCTGATCGCTCTCAGGTTTGGAGTATATCTCACAGGTTTGGCCAGCATGATCAACGCCAGGTCGTAGTTAGGTCTTTTGTCGTCGAAATACGGATGTATTTCCAAAAACTTGACTGGAAGCAGAACTCCCCCCTGCTTGTAGTTTATGCTGCCAAGTCTGATTCGGAGAAGTCTTATTGATTCGCCCATTCTGGAAAAGGTACAGGAAAATGGTATAAGATTAACTCTTTTTATATGATTAGGTGATTAAATATTTGCCTGCTTACTATGTATTCAAAGTGCAATTGAGTTATGTACTTAGTTAAATTATTAATTGTCTTCATTCATATCTCAAAAACATATAAAAAAACTACGAACACCTTATCAGCTTTTTCCAGCCTTAATTGTATTGCCCTATATGTAACTTATCAGCCCAAAGAGTTAATTTTACCCTTTATATAGTTTAATAGGTAAGTTCTTGATTTATCTTAGCATATATATCAACGAAAGGTTTGGAATCAATTCACCTGAATTCACATGAAATGTTAGAGAATTGGGTTAGAGTCGTAGTAGATACACTTTTAGTACATACATTTATATAAATAATTGTATTTACGAGTATAAAAATTTCAATATCAGCAGAGCAAAAGTTGTATATATGTATGTAGGTACGTAAATGACTTTTATATCTTGTTCTTGTAAGTTCTTTCAACGCTCTCAGTAATACATATAATGACAGTATTGTGGTTTCTGGGGCCACAAAACTGATATAGCTAGTTTTCATTCTTGGAAAAACTTTAGAACGGATACCATTAACTTTTGAATCTTCTAATCTAAAAAAAAGCTGTAGAATCGTTTACAGCAGTACCCTAACATGTTTATGTAATGATAACCTAGCAGTTGTCACTTTAAATGAATTGTAATCAATTGAATGAGATAATTCTCAGGAACTCAATTTGTTCTAATTTTGGCCAATTTTATCAGTAACCGTTAAAAATGCGCAAAAACAACAGATTTTTTGAGAGCACAAGTCCCGCTTTAAGCCAACAGGATAAGGGTGATATAAAGAAATGAGGCCGTGTTCTACACAAGGAAATATCTAACCCTATGAAAAACGCAGTACGATTGTATTAATTCTGTCATCTATAGGACGGGTTGGCCAAATACCAACTCTTCATAGAAGCCAGATTCCATTTAAAGAAGAGCCATTAAATTCCGTGGCAACAATAAATCAGATTTTGTTTCATCAATTTCATGTCGATGTCTGGAAGTCCACAACCTTGCAATTTTCACGTCATTTCCTTCCTCGTACACGTCATTTCCTTCCTCGTACTGCCAAAATTTGGAACCAGCTGACTGGTGAAGTATTTCCGAAAAGATACGACTTAGGGGCCTTCAAGAAGAGAGCATATTCCCTCCTCAAAGGCCGGCAACGCATCCTCGATACCTGTGGTGTTGTGGATGTTCGTGGGCGACGGTGATCACTTACCACCAGGTGAGCCGCCTGCTCGTTTAGCCTCCTATACCATAAAAAAATGATACACTAAATTATCATATCTTTAATTCTGTATCAGAAAGATCCCATAAAGAAAAGGTATAGACACCGATGTTTTGTCAGAAAGACCACATGAATAAAGAACCGTATATTTATTCACGTGGTAAGACTAATAAATAGCAAAAAAGGTGGCTGTAAGCACTTTCTCCCTTAGCTTTAATCATCTTGTACAAAGAAAATAAAATATCTCAGTGTGTTAGGCATTTAATTGAATTTCCTTTGCTTTCTTTTCTAAGGGACTTGCCGATAAAATGTTTTTCATCGGACCCTAGGACGGAAATCGGTGTTTCGGTGATTTTGATAAATTATCTTAAATTCTTTTGTAAGAATATAATTATATTGTTCACGTAGGACTTTTTTTGTAGGTTTAGAATGGTCAGAATTTTCTTAACTATATCAAAAACAAGTAGAGTCGGCAAAACACGTCTTTTATCCACGTCACCTATCTTAGTTTTGCAGTTTTATATCTAAAACTTCAAAATTGTAAGATATTCGGCTTAGCTTGTGCAATGATGCTATTTCAATTTGAAACTTTGTTAATTACTATGTGAAACTTGATTACTATAGTAATATTATTACCATAGTAGTTTTCAGGCACTCATGTTAATTATTTAGTTTTTAATTAGCGTTACTAGAGATTATTCAATATTAAGTTCAAACGATACAGCAGAGTACATCAGAGTGATTAAGTTCAAGATTACTTTTGTGGTTATTGTAACTTAATGTTCTTGAACTTATACGTTTGTATTTTTGTGGTGTGTGTGTTGGTAAATCAAATTTATAATAGCTGACGATAATAGCCTTACATTTTGAAAAAAATCTACATATATAATTTGTTAATGATTTTCACTAAATTCTGTGCTGTATTTTGATTTATACCTGTAGCCACTACAAATTCTGTTTTTTTTTTACTTTCAATGCTGTCAAATTCAAATATTTTTATTTCAGTTAACTTGATTTATAATACATTTCATGGATTTTAGGCCCCCTTTTAAGTATGCAGATACCTGTGTTATAGGGTCTCGTTCTTCCGTGGTACTAGATTAGAGTATTTTTTTATGCCTGGTAGGTTAGCCTTTGATCACTATCTCACCTGACGGCAAGTGATGATGTGGTCGAAGATGTTGTTTAGACTAACCTAGAATTTCTGGCTCTCAAGGAAAGCTGCCGGAACACACGGTTAGGTGTTTAGCGTCAGATTTTCTACTTGAGGGTGGTAGTTAGCCAGGCGGGCATTCGCAAATTGCCCTACCACCATGCTATAATGACTGCCATCCTAAGATAACAATCGGGACCGACGGCTTGACGTGACCTCCGAAGCACGGAAGCGCTCAGTATTATTGTCACTAGCGGTCACCCATCCAACTCATGACCGCGGGCGACGTTGCTTAACTTTGCTGATCGGTAAAGAACAGCTACGTGAACTTCGCTACGAGCGCTTCGAAATGTAATTATGTCTTCGTATAGATCTTATTAAATTAGAGTATCGAATTTTGAGATATGTTGTGTGTTATTGTATGTTTCTATATTGAGGGTGTTCCTGATCACCCGTCTAATTTGGAGCTTGGTCATTTCAGAAGTATCCAACTAGGTGTGGTTGAATGTATGTATATGTGTATTTAGTGAGTTGATGAGCTTATGTAAGTGTAAGTTACGAAATAATTTGGAGGAGATTTTCAAATTTCTCGTAGCTTAGTGTCGAGCTTAATATACCTTACAACGAATACTCTACTTCAGTACATACACATACAGCACTACATACAGTTAGTTACAGTATAATGACATGTCGAAGTCGGTATAAACTTACAGAAAGAGTCCATCTGCAGTAGTCAATACCCAGTTTTCATCCACCAGAGCTCCGCTGCTCATATACTTGCTTCCTTGACAACAAACAAAATATACATCACTATAGTAAAACAAAACCCCCGTAGGGTGCCGGGCTAAAATTTCAACCTCCTATTTCTACCTGTGGGTGTCGTAAGAAGCGATCAAAAGTAAAATACCGGAAGGTGGGCCGAAGCGCCTTATGAGGAAGTGATATCTTAAACTGCGATCCCCAAGACGCCTGACAAGGTTATGGGGAGGCTGTGTTCAGCAGTGGACAATCCTGCTGATACAGAAAACAAAACAAGTAGTGTTATTCACATTATTCATAGAGCGGGGCTTGGCGGTACGAAACGCGACTTTTATGTTTGCGTGCCTGTACGCACAAGCCACTATGTACACTATGAACAATATTTATATAGCGTGTCCATATTGCGTAGATTTACTAAAGAGCATATAATTTTTTATGCCTGATAGGTTTGCCTTTGACCACTATCTCACCTGATAAGTGATGATGTGGTCGAAGATGTTGTTCAGGCTAACCTAGAGTTACTGGCACTCTATGACAGCTGCCGGAACATACCGTTAGGTGCTTGGTGACAGATTTTCTACTTGAGCGTTGGCACAGATTATATAATAGGCATTGGTAGCGGGCATTTGTAAAATTCACTGCCGCCATGCAACGAAATTGGGTACTAGCTAGCACACAAACGCAAAATCTTAAAGTTAACATGACCAATAAGAATTGTATAGTTTCGGAGACAGACTGGAACAGGTACTGGAATGTCTCACATCAACGGCCATAACGTCTAGCGTTGAACATAAGCCTCACCCATTTGTCATTACCCCCATCCTTGGCAGGCGTCTTGGGAATCGCAATGAATGGCAGTTCTTCAGAAAGTGCTGCTGCCAACCTTCTGGTAACTTCCCTTTCATCACCTTATGACTCCCAAAAGAAAATTTGGGGGAGTTGAAATTCAAGCTCGACACCTACGGTCACTGGAATGTATCGGATAATCAAAGTCTTGTCTCCTCATTTGGCGGGAAAGAGTTTGGTCGGAGATGGTAAAAGTTTTTGTCTAGATTGTGAACTGATCTCATGAGTACTGCCGAAAAACACCTTTTTTTACTAATGACCATGCAAGCGACCATGCAAAGTGTTCTACTGTCATTTTATATTTAATTAATATCCTTACCTTTGATAATTGCCGCCATATACGGAAAAACGTCGCTCTCCGTGACCAATGTATGCTCATTTAAATCATTGTAGATTTTATTTTGGCCAAGAATATTCTCATTTCGTCCCAATAAGTTCTCATTTTGATCCATGAACTCGTTTTTATGATCGTGGGCATTTAGATCCGTAATATCATTTGGACTTCTTTGGTCATTTTCATTCGAGTAATCTGGATATTCAGCGTAGAGAGCATCCGTTTTGATGTTTTTTAAAAGTAAAGTTGATATAAAAATGTGTATAAATATCTTATTCATTATTATTTTTTACTGTTTCATTAAGACACTTTATTTATATATTATTAGTCTTAAAAACTGCCTAGTTCACAGCTCATTGCCTGCGAGTAAGAAAATTAAATAATCACTCCTTTCGACGTGTCACAGGGTGCACTATTGTGTAACTTATATAAGGAGTGATTATTTAATTTTCTTACTCGATTATGTTAGTCGCTGCGTCTGAAAATTACAGAAGTTGTTACTTATCAGAAGTATGAACCCAAGAACAAGTATCCAGGGTCAATGGAGAAATGAATCTTTATTGGGACAAAAAATACTTGCACACCTTGGATATCAATAGAGTGCAAGAGACAGGTAATGATTTTAGACGCCATTTTAGATATTTTGTTTCTTAATTAAACTGGGTTATATCTTATGGTGTAAAGATCTATTTTAAGGGAGTTAAAGATTTTATTTTGTAGTTTTCTTTGGACTTGTAGCTACGTTTGCTAATCTAAATGAACACGAAATTCACAAGTTTATAAGCTCATAATATTATTTTGCAAAGTTTTGAACACTAATGCACATAATTGCATAAGATGACCCTTAAACCATTAAAATATTAATAAATACATTTACAAGTTACATATGTAATCATTCAGAAAATTTAATGATAACGCAAAATATATTTTCGAATCTTTACGAGTACAAGTACGATAGAGAAGAAAACGTAGTAAAAACCTAAAAACAATAAAAAAATTCGTTGCCCGCAGTTAATGTCAGGGCTCTTATTAATATGTTTGTTAGCTCTATAGATGTTAAAATAATGTTAAATTTAAAGCATATAACATTATGCACGTGTATTTGTGTCGTCTGAAATCAAACAGGATATTTATTTTTTCATATTGATAGAGTTTGTAGTTTATTTAATTTTTCGAGTTGAAACAATTGATTTCGCAGATAAGCTAAGGATTTACGGCTCAAGAAAGCCCGTATACTATATATGACTCACACATAGACGTTTAGTCCTTCAAATGACTTTAAATAATCTATTTTTAAAACTCTTGCGTTAATTGTACACAATCATATTCTGTATTTGAATTACTTAAAAGGTAGATTCACATAATGCCACTATTACAAATTGGAATGAATGAGTGCGTTTTATTAGGAGGTTAGAAACATTGAAGTGAACATGAACTACTGTAACAGAATAAACAATAGTCTACTGTTACGTAAGATGTTGGTTACCACATTGACTAATACTGTACTTACTTACTACAATAGGTGTTTATAATCGAAATTGAAAACTTACTGATAAAGTTCAGTACTTTTGCGTACATGGAGTAATATTATGATTATTGTGAATTTAGATGCATCATAAATATAAGTCGCCAAGCACCTTACGGTGTCTTTCGGCTGTTATTGACAGCCAGTAATTCTAGGTTAGCCTGAGCAATACCAACCCAAATCAACCAAACCATCACACACTACCTGCCGACGCTGCGTTTCGGTCATTTTCATGCCTCAAGGTCATCATTATCACCTGCATCCGCGCTGCTTGTAACCATGCAGTTTTATGTCAAAATTAACATGAAACCGTTCTACCTGGTCATAGAGAGTCAAAAAAGTTTAGGTGATTTCAACAATTAAGCATTTAGCGACGCTTTTGACATTTCACTCGACTAACGAGGCAGTATTTAGGTCCTATATTTAAGTGAAAGTCCCTTGGTCTTAAGCACCTTGTTCCTGGCCAGTAAGAAAATCAAACCAATGAACGTTGAAATAAGGCTCATATCAGCGCTTGGTAATGGAAAACAAATTGAAAAAATAACTCTTTTGCAGACTGTAGACAAAGAACCTATACATTGGAAATGTAGGAAATGATCTGACGATTTTAAATTATATTTTTCACATATTTTATAGGTACATTCTATGTAAATAGCACTTATCACCCTTCTCAAAGTTGTTAAGTCTCATGTGCCTGTAATTTCTCAGGAACTGATACCCTTCAAACCGGAACACAATAATGCGAACATTGCTGTTTTGCGATAGAAATTGCTAGGTAGTATTCCTCAGAAAAAGAGTTTTACTGCAATACTATATATGCCTTATTACTGTCATGGTAATAGTGGTTGAAGAGAGACAGCAACTACTATCTCCCCTCAACCAAGAGATTGTTTAAAACACTCTCCCGAGGCTATATTTAAACTTATTATATATATCTGAAGCGTTTTTCGACTACCACTACTACTTCTACGCCTACAGCGGTTATGATTTAGATGGGTGACCGCCACTGCATGACTATTGAGCATCCAAGCATCAAACTAAGCCCCGATGGCTTAGTTCTCTCGGTTCTTATCTAGGATGCCAGTCGTTAAAGCATATCGGTACAGGGCATTTTGCGAATGCACGCCTGCCTAGTTACCACTTTCAAGAAGAAAATCTGTTGTCTAGCACCTAACGTTGTTTCGGCAGCTGTACTTGAGATTTATTAATTCTTGGTTAGCCTGAAAAACCTCTTCGACTACATCATAACTTACCATTAGGTGAGATATTGGTCAAACGATGGCCTATCAGGTATAAAAAAAAACATTCCTTCCAATGAAGAACGATTTATTTTCTATGTTATTGTGACGAAATAAGCACTAGGCCCACCTCATGTCAAGCAGTAACCTCTGCCCCTAATAGATGCATTTCGTCAAAAGTGACAAACTGCAATGCGCCCGTCAACCTGAGACATACAGTTGTTGACGCTCATGTGCCCGTAAAATTACTGGCTCTCAAAGACTGCGGCCAGAATACACTGTTAGGTGCTTGGCGACAAATTTTCTACTTAAAGGTGGTTGTTAGCCAGGTGAGCAGTTCCAAAATGTCCTCCCACCATGCGGTGTAGTTCAAGCCAGTTGTACAGATCGAACCATGGACCTGTGGCACCGCATTCCATAGCTATAACTGTTCGGTCGCTTCAAAATTATATAACAAACTTACAGGCCTAGGCGTGAACAGATGTAAGTTTTTTATAAACCAGCTTTTGAGATCCTGCGATTGCATCATATTTTTTTGACGAAGTTCGAACAATGATGGCGGAACTTTCTAAACTCCAGCGCGTCATTCGATTTTGATATCAATGATTAGGCAACAAATTATTTCTTCCTCCGTACTCACCATACTATCTTTACATAGCTCCAATCGAGTGCCTTTGTTTCATTCACAATTCATGTGAACAAGTTCATGCACGGAAAAAATCTCAGGTAGTGGTACAAATGGCTTTAATAGGCTCTGTAGAGTCAAGATACCCAGAGTTATGGCGCTTACATGATCTGCTATTCAGATAGCAGAAATAAATAGATAGTGATTTTTGAAGCGCTCGTAGCGAAGTTTACTTAGCTGTTCTCAACTGATCAGCAAAGCTAAGCTACGTCACGCGCGGTCAGGAGGATGGGTGACCGCTAGTGACATTACTACTGAGCGTTTCCGTGCTTCGGAGGGCACGTTAAGCCGTCGGTCCCGGTTGTCGTCTTAGGATGGCAGTCGTTATAGCATGGTGGTAGGGCATTTTGCGAATGCCCGCCTGACTAGCTACCACCCTCAAGTAGAAAGTCTGTCGCCAAGCACCTAACGGTGTGTTCCGGCAGCTGTCCTCGAGAGCCAGTACTTCTAGGTTAGCCTGAACAACATCTTCGACCACTTCATCACTTACCATCAGGTGAGATAGTGGTCAAAGGCTAACCTATCAGACATAAAAAAAAAGTGACGATATTATAAATACTCAATTTTCTGAATAAAACAACAATTTCATACTTCAATTCCAACATTTTACAAAACTGCGCTATAATCGAAAACAATCCGTAACTTGTATAAAATAAGTTTGAATTGAAACACGCATTTTCTTTTGATCGAGTATTCTCTCTATTCCGAGAACAAGTTGAAGAACTATCTCGGTATGGTCTTAACTCATGCATCTGAAATTGAAAAATAAACCTTCTATGTTTATTGGTATGTATCTATTTTGTTTTAAGGCTTTATTTTGGAACACCTTTTTTTGCACTTTTCACTGCTGCGTATCGCCAACAAACTCCACCTAGGTTTTCCACCTGTGTCATGGAATCTCCATATGGACCCGTATCAAAAATAGGTACGGTAGAGTGAAAATTTAAACAGTCACTTTGTTTTGAGTTTGTTTGGTCCTTGAAAGTGATTAGGAGGGTAGATGGAAAAAAGCTCCATCAATTCTTTATAATCTACTACCGTCGATCGGTAGTGGACACTCTGTCATTGCGACCTGCGCCGAGAACACGTTGTGCTCAAACCTGCCGGGCTTCCTATGATTATAACTCTTACTGTGCTGTGCCCTTGGGAATCACTTTCCATCCTAGTGTTAAGTGCTGCAAGAAGAAGAGACTGTTTGGATTCGGTGATACCGACTGCGCGGAAAAGCTGTGCCTAATCTGCGATGGATGCTGCTGCCCTCGGCGGGCGTGGATAAAAGGTTGGTGGAGATCTCCATATTGCTCTCTTTAGCTTGCAGGGATCGAAGATCAATTCCTCACCTAGACACAGTACTTACATCATACAGTCCATTATTATTACCTCCCCAGAAGTTGTGTGAAGATCGCACAGAGTTAAAGAAGATTTTAATATAACTTTTAAAAGGCTAGTTGTATCAGAAATAGGTAGGTTCGTAGTAAGTATACAATATTTTTATATACATAGTAATGTATTTATCTCGAATTAATATACTGGCTACAAAAACATGGAAAATAAATAATTGATTATACTAGAGAGAGAGAGAGAGAGAGAGAGAGGCCAATCACTTTCGGCAATTGACGCTGCGTATCAGAACATTGCCATTAAATTAAGCGCAGGCATTCACACTTTTAACACCTTATAATAAACATCTACGTTCTTTTGAAAAATTTTCAAAAACTGAACCGATACAAAAATTTCATGTACTTATCAAACCTGCTCATAAAATTTCGTAAGAATCGGTTGAGAAATATGACATGTAGAGGAGAACAACCGGACATACGAAAGCATTTTCGTCTAAGTTGAAGCAGAGACGCTTCGCTCGAACTAAGTTCTCGCTCGGTCAATTATACTATGAGATAATATAACGTAAGAAAACTTATTAACCATGAGCAAAATAAGAACCCACGGCCATTTCGTCCATTGAGCTGGGACATACTCCATCTTATGCTGTCATGGTGGTGAGGTAACGGTCGTAGTCCTTTTGTTTTTAAATCGTCAAAGGGAAACAATGTCGTTTTATAAGCGTCTTATGGAACCAAGGTCGTATTAAGGCGACCTAAAAGCTTCTGCAGGTCTACAGGCCGTCGAAATGCTGTAGCCCATTACCAATTAGCAGCTAACTGCCAACACGCTGGCAGCATTGTCCCGTTGGATGGGCATTCTTATTCTTTGAGACAAATAAATGCCAGCATTTTGATCACACGTCGAAGCAACGGAGCGCTCTAATAGTTCAATAAAATAAGATGAGCTCCCTGCCCCTACGGACCCAATGTCCCACACCAAACGCCTCAAATATGTAACTACTACTGAAATTAGCATACTGCGCCAATTGAGTTGCTCCCCAGCAGTAGTCGCGGCGTTTATTTCAGATAATATTTGAGTTATGTGACGTGTCGCTAAAATATTGACGAATGTAGCGTCCCACACTAAGGGCTGCCCTAACTTCCACGGAATCAAAGTCATACTGTCAAGTCTTTTACAATTATCACAAATTAGACCATTCGGTTCGAGAATATCTGTACTGGTGCTTGTAAAAACCCGACAGATGATATCTATAAGGCATTTTCTACAATATCAGATAACAAACTATTCATTACAAAGTGGGTAACAACCCTAATCCATTGAAAGAGACACTCTTTCAGCTATTCGAAAGGGCGAGGCGACACACTGCAGTAGATTGAATCTATGATTGGAAATCTTTGGATAGTCGGATGGATGAGATTCGAGTTTTTTTATATCCTTGTTAGCTTTTGACTCAAGGACTACCTAAACAATATAAAAGTAGCAGTGGAAGTCTTTGTGAACGAGTTACGGGGAAGTACTGCCACCTATTTCTACTGGCATGCAGTTGACATTACTGTATTTAAATTAAAAAAAATTTGGGTGCCGGTAAAATTACAAGGATATGAGACCTAATAACTTTATATATTTATTTTATTTTTATATTGCCCATAGGTGAGGCTTAAAGCACAATCTCACTTGACGGTAAGTGCTGATGTGGTCGAAGGTATTAACAGGCTTAACCTAGAATTACTGGCTCTCAAGAACAGCTGCTGGAACACACAGACAGATTTTCTACTTGAAGGTGGTAGCTAGCCAGGCGGGCATTCGCAAAATGCCCTTCCACCATACGGTGAAGCTCTAAACCGCGGCGGGATTCGAGTCTTGGACCTGCTGCGCGGCAGACCATTGCCAATGCCACCGAGCGACAACTGCTTCAAATGTCTCAGTGTTACGGGCGTGGTGCAGTTTGTCACTTGTGAAAAAATGTGAAAAAAAGGTAGAGGCTACCGTTTCACAAGACATAGATTTCGAGATCAATTCATGTGTATTAGAGTGCCTGGTGCTTTTTCCTTCACAAAACAATAAAAATAAAATTAAATATACAAGTAATACCTTGGCTATAGATTTTTTACTAGAGGATGGTTGCGAGTCAGGTGCGGATTCAAAATATGCCACGCTAGATAGAACCAAAACAAACAATAGAAATGTAAGAGAAAATACGAATACAATTCTAAGAAAACTATTTTCCGTAAAGAAAGAAATCTACACAATTTTTCTACGTAGTAAGGTGATAATAAAACCGAGAACTCATAATACAAGGACTAACGTTCCCTGCAAATTGTGAAATATAAAGGTACTTGCACCACTTTAGCTCCTCTAGAAAACAAGGTGCGAGCTGGTTATTAATGTACCTAGTGCACTTACTGTGTCTAAGGACCTCTTTCACGACCTTCAAGTAAAGTCTCGAGTAAGCTGATTTCCGGTTTAAGTCACAAGTAACCATGTATATGAATCACACACATATTTAAATATTATAAATTTAAACCGGCAAAATACACTCACGTTGAGGATCGAATACGTCGACCCGGGTTTCGAGCATATCAGATGCTCATCATCAGGGCGAGTGCGCAGCTGAGAGTGAGCAGTGCCCGCCGGGTGCTCGCAGACGTAGCTGCGCACTCGCCCTGATGATGAGCATCTGATATGCTCTAAACCCGCGAGACGTATTCGATCCTCAACGTGAGTGTTTTTTGCCGGTTTAAATAAATTGGAAGTATAACCAGAGATTCCCAAAGAAAGTTGGGCTATGAAATTGAAGTCGAAACCTATACAATATGTTGATGGTGTGTGAGAAAAAGATATTTCGTAATAAAAGTAAGATAGAACTTTTATTCATATTAAACATGAGTGTTATACACACACAAGGTAGGTGTGTATATAGATGGATATTCAATAATTCAGTTCATTTTTTTGCCTATTTAGGCGTACAAACAAAAAAGAAAAACAACATTTAATATTAATTCAATCCAATAGTGAAAAACTCATACAACACTTTAAATTCAATCGAATACAAATACAAATACAAATAAATTTATTTCATCCTTATTGTGATACATTTATGATGAGTCTCTGACTCTTAAACTAGGCTGGTGGCCTGTATTTCAAGAGCCAGGTCCTTCCTGGCTTTAGTGGATCTGTGACACATCTATATATATATATATATATATATATTTATATTTTTTCTTATATACTATTTAGTAACAATTAAACATTGAAGCAATACATTAAACAGATACTATAGATAGGAAAAATTCTTATGCGAAATTTTGTTGACATTCGAAATTAACGACATTGCAAATTTTTAATTATATATTATTTACGGTGTAGTATTGTGTGTATGAGTTTAAGTGAATGTTTGTGAGGGATGTGAAAGGTGTATGTGTCGGTGTGTGTTTCTGTATGTTTGAGTATAGCGCATGTGAAGGGTGTATGATTTGTAATGTGTAATTTTGTGGAAAGTATACATATTTTCTCATTCTCACCAATTTATACACTTTTAGCCATCAATTTCTCCGTGGCATTATAATCAAAATCGTTCAGCCAGTTTAATATGTATCTTTTAACTTGGAAATTATTGTATTTCCTACAATCCGTGACGGTTTTCATAAATATGTTATATATACGTGGCCCTGTATGAATATAATGTCTTCGAGCAAAACTTGATTTGCATACTGGCACCCGATATATATTTATGCGCTTACTGTGATTAAGAGGTAGCAATGACGTGCAACGATGGTATTTGCGTAGAACTTGATAAAGGTATAGTTTACGAACACTCAAAACTTTAGTTTGGTTGTACACATCGGTAGTGGAATGTCGAAAAGGAAGATTTTGAAGTATTTTTAATACGGCTCGTTGCGCTCGCTCTATTTTTATCATGTATTCCTTCACGGCTCCTCCCTCCTCCTCCCTCCGGGAATGTCATTGCATTTGTACATATTATGTCAAAGAATATCCTAACTTGTATGTCAAGCTAGTAAGGTTTAGAAAGATTAGATTATGTCAGAATATTATCAGTCAAAAATCCGTTTTCCACAGTCCCAGCCGGGTACCTATTTATAATTGACAAAACTCGCGATAGTTTTCCAGGTGAAACATTATAATGTTCTTTAGCTTAATTTTGAATAGGTTAGTATTTAGCTCCCGTATTGTTATCGGTTATTGTAAACTCTTGGTCCCATACAGAAAATGCCATTCAATGTGCAAACGTTTTTCCAACCATTCATGCAAATCAAAGAGTGACGGAAGTGTAAGGATACTGCGTTCTATAAATTTCGGTTCACATTAGTAACAAAAAAAAAACTTACACAATGTCTAAAATCACTGCTTGTTGCTCTCACTAAGCAATACATAATCAACATTACGAAAGTAGGTTTAAATAAAGATATATATTTGAAGCAATGCAATGATGGCCGAGCGGTATGGACTGCCGTGCCGCTGGTCTAGTTCGATCCCCACCGACACCGGCTTGAGCTTCACCGCATAATTTTTCATTTCGCATTTTTCCGTGCTTCGGAGGGCACGTTAAGCCGTCGGTCCCGGTTGTTATCTTAGGATGGCAGTCTTAAGAGCATGGTGGTAGGGCTTTTGGGAATGCCCGCCTGGCTAGCTGCCACCCTCAAGTAGAAAAATTTTCGCCAAGCACCTAACGGTTTGTTCCGGCAGCTAACCTTGAGAGCCAGTGCTTCTAGGTTAGCCTGAACAACATCTTCAACCACATCATCACTTACCATCAGGTGAGATAGTGGTCAAAGGCTAACCTATCAGGCATAAAAAAAATGGAAGAGCATTTTACGAATTCTCGCCTGGCTAGCTACCACTCTTAAGTAGAATCTATCGCCAAGCAATTAACTGTGTATTCTGGCAGCAGTCCTTGAGAGCCAGTAAAATAGCAGGTATGTGAGACTAAACGACTGCGTATGTGTCATATTGACGGGCGCAGTGTAATTCATCACTTGTTACTAAATGCCTCTGTTATAGGCAGAGGTTAGTCTGCTTACCACCAGGTGGGCTTTGTGTTTGTCACAACCACATAAAAAAACTGAATATCAATGTTGCATTCGTTAGATGCCGATCCAATTTCAGACTCTTAGGGAAGGTAGAATACACTTACGACCTAACCTAAATACTAAATATGTTAATCAAGCACTCGCGCGTTCATCGTATAAACGATTCGGACATTTTCACACGGCCATGCCTAACTCCGAGAAACGAGAAAAGATACCCGTGAAATTATTTATAAGCTGTTCTTCCACACTCCGTTTTTTACACGTAAGCAAGCAATATAGCCGTCTTTATTGATGTCTACTAGACTATGAAAATTTCATGCATTTATACTGAAGGTAGACACGAAACGATCCCTCGTGAAATGTGTCCGATCCTTCGAAGCCATTGAAATCTATGCCCATAAAATCACTGATCTCTATTTATTCTACCTGGATTTGTTGTGGTGTGATTAGTACATGTCGTTCACCGTATTAATTTGAGGCGCTGGTGACGCATAAAAAATCCTGGAAACTGTTAGATATACTTTCTACTAAATGTTTCAAAAATATAGTGTCTGATTTATTTTTAACTGTGTACCTATCCTTTGATAAGCCTAAGATGTTATTAAGGGAACTTAGAATTACTGGGTCTTAAGGACAGCTGTCGTTAGGTGCTTGGTGATAGAATTTCTACTTGAGTGTGGTAGCTAGCAAGGCGGGCATTCGCAAAATGCCCTAACACCATGCTTTAATGGTTCCCATCCTAGGATAACAACCAGAACCGACGGTTTATCTTGCCATCCGAAGCACGGAAGCGTTCAGCAGTAATGTCACTAGCGATCACCCAACCAAGTTGTAACCGAGATGGTAGTTGCTTAACCTAGCTGATCGGTTAAGATTAACTAAGCAAACTTTGCAACGAGCGTTTCAATTATTGGTCAATTAAAAATAAGTTTATTGTGTTTTTAGCGTCTCATAACAATAGCACCTGTTAAAGTGGATGAAGATTGTAGCCAGGATTACCAAGAATGGTTCTATATTAAATTATACTTTATTTCCGAAACCCTTAAATCTACATTAGATAATAACGGCTTTGAATAATTAAATATACCAACACAGAATGCACTAAAAACTATTTTTTTTTTTCATACAGTTCAAGATCCTTCGTAATACACGTGAGCTGTGCACGTGAGTGACTCAGACTTGGCTTAAAAAACACCCTTAACCCATTGGGCATAATGATAATGATAACAATAGAATTTCATTCATGACTAGGACGTAGTGGTCCTGACGATGCCAACTTAAGTTGGGGAAAGCTGCCGGAAAATGTTATACGGAAAGTTGCTGGCCGATGTTATGTTTGAAAATTAATTACACTAAATGGTTTTATCAATAAAAAAAAATTAACCTAAATCGTTAATTTTTTTAATGAAAAGTTTGTTAAGAATCGTGTATAAACATGATTTAGGGCCTATTTCACTAAACAAGAATATAACTAATACGAGAATAACTTAAATCACTGTATACAATAAAAATAAAAGACCTATAGATGCCCCATAATGTTGCAGTATTTAAAATCTGTCATGGTATTATTATCAAATTTAGCATCACAGAAAAGGCTGCTGCAAAGGAAAAAAACTACTAAAATTATGTTGGATTTGGCTTTTTAGCTCCATAAACTAAAATGATCACTTTGTTGTAGCTACTAGTACACACATTTTTTGGGTTCCGTACCCAAAGGGTAAAAACGGGACCCTATTACTGAGACTTTGCTGTCCGTCCGTCCGTCTGTCACCAGGCTGTATCTCAAGAACGGTGATAGCTAGACATTTGAAATTTTCACAGATGATGTATTTCTATGGCCGCTGTAATTACAAATACTAAAAATAAAATAAAATAAATATTTAAGGGGGCTCCCACGCAACAAACTTGATTTTTTTACCGTTTCTTGCTCGATACTAATAACGGTTACAGGTAGATGCTTTAACTATTCACAGAATATTTAGTTTTACGTTCTCTTTAAATATCATTAATTAAAATAAAAGAAAAATGAATAAATAAGCGGGCTCCCATACAGTAAAATAGGTTTTTGCCGTACCTACCCAGCTCAATTGGACACTGTGAAAAGTGTCTGTAACTTGCAAGATTAGGCTACAGATAATGGTACGGAACCCTTCGTGCACGAGTCCCACTTGCACTTGGCCGGTTTTTTTTATTCCTAATAGATAAGCCTTTAACCACAATGATAAATCAAAATTTAAAAAAGATGGTTAGTAATGATCTCGTCGAAGGTGTTAACAAACTTAACACACAACATAGGTATATGTTCACATCTAATGTTACACGTCGTAGAAGTCAGATGAAGGAATTTTATTTTTTCCACGACAGGAATCCAACAAAATCCTATTTAACAATTAACAGTGACAGTGAGACAAGTGACAGTTCTAACAACGACTTAACAAATGCAGCTGAGCCGGGGCAGACAGCGCCGTCGCAATGTCAGTTGCGCTCCAAAGCCACTGCTCGTTATTTCGTGCAATCATGACAAAGTATCAAACATCTGAACATCAAAAACATCTGAAACTGGTCGGAACCTTTCCGTCGAATATAACGCAGGTTCTTACTAAGTAAATATGTATATATTGGTATATGTTCTAGCCGGCCCTGATAAGTTTATTTAATTTAGTTCAGTATTTGTTTATACTTGATGTAAGGAAATCTTGTAAAAATTTTGGATACAAATCACACAATTCGAAATAAAAACCAAAGCCCATTATGACATACAAAATGCGTTTGATTAACAAAAAATATTAATGGCGATCACTATGTTCATCATATTTATGATGTGATTTATTATAATTCTTTTGACTGAAAAATAATAGCTACTACCGGGATACGAACCTGCGACTTCAGATCTCCGGCTCTGAAATCAATTTAAATATTGGCGATCCGCGTGCGTTAAAGCATAAAAAAATATGTAAGATTTTTTTCGTTTATGCAGAATTGCTACTCGTATATATGGATATAACATTAAAAAAAATACCATAAAACCAAATTGCACTCATGTCTATATAATAAAGGTCATTGTAAAAATACATGTATTATTTATGTTTTGAATAGTGACACTAGATTTCAATAGGTTTGGTCCTGGGATCATTGCGTGGGCGGACATTTAAAAAGCTACGTAGAATAACATACAAGGTTAAGGCGAGACCACCGTTGCCAAGGAATAGTTTCTCTTAACGTCAAATATGCAGAAGTCCTATAGTTAAATTCATGCTACAATGTTTCTTTAATAAAATGCTAGTTCTTTCTTTTTTTCGCCAATATTTTTGATGAGATTTAGACTCCAGTTTTGCCAACATTTCGTCGTATTTTACAGTATATTGTTTAGTGTTTTAAGTCAAATCTGTTGTCTCAACTTTACTGAAAAAAGTTGCAACTGTATAAACGTGAAAAAAATATAACTCGTATGGAAGATTTTCCGATTTATTATTGCATTTCAGTTAAATTTATTTATATGATAAATATCATAGCTATTGTTATTCGTAATGTAGAAATACTTTACGAACAGAATGTCTATTTGGTCTTTATAGCACGCAATATCACGATACCAACAAATACAATAAATGAAATTGAATTTGCTTTATCATTAATTCTTACAACCAAAAGTAGGAATTTACAAAATATAAAAACTGTCCTGATAATTTTTCAGCAAGTACCTAGTTCGTGTGTTCAAATGTTACTTGTGTGATTTTAGGGCATTTCGAACGAAACATTTTACTTAATTACCATGTCGGGGAGCGCGCTGATTCGATCCTTATTTTCAGAGTACGTTCGTTGTTTGAGATAATTGCTGGTAACGTGCTGTTAAGCTCTTAGTGTATTAACAACGTTGCTCGGTAGTCTTTTCAGGTAAGATTTAAGCGTACATTTGTCTGTTTTTCGTCTTCTTAGTCGCTACATCAGGAGTGGTAACACGCCTCACAATCCGTCGCTATTCCTCTCACACCGCTGCCTTCCTGGTACGAGTACACTCGTGGAGTGGACGATCTAGAGCAGCCTTCACTTGGTCCGTCCAACGCATGTATGATCTGCCGCCACCTCTTTTGCCGTCCACTTTTCCCTGCACTACGTTCCACAAACATGGCTCCTTGCCGCGAAACATGTCCAAATAAACTGAGAAGTGAACTGTTTTTGTACATGCTTGTAACGAGATTAAGCTTAGTTGGATGTGGGGGCAATTGAGTGGTCAGATAAACTACGTTACTAATTCCACGCTGGGAAAGCTTATATCCTATAATCAGTCTGGTTATATCTAAGGTTGGTAACGCGCTATTTTGAGATTCATTGTGATTAATGCACGCGAACACACCTATGTGATTTTTATCAAGACCTTTCTTTATATCGCTATTGAATGGTAAAGCTGCTTTTGTTTTAGAGTTGGGGCTAGTTTTAGCCAGAGTAACGTCGCGTGATCGCGTAGTTTCAACGCCTTGTCAATCGTCACTATGTTGTCAATTGAGTCTGACTTTCAGCTTCAAGTAGCAAAATCTGTTACCAAACTGTTCCTGCAGCTGTCTCTTAGAGCCAGACTCTGTTTTATATGTTAGGTGTTTTCAAATCTTCAACTTATTTAAACTTATTATTTTCAGCAATATAAAAAAAATGCTACTATCTGAGCTTGGAAATTGATTGTGATACATATAAATATGGTAAAATTTTTGGTTATGGAGATACTGCAATATTATGCCTGCTATTTTTCCTTATAACAGGTATTTTCTGTATTTTTTTTGAGTAAATACCTATTAATAGACAAATGCAATAATCTTTCTGCTACATAGTCTAACGTGGATCGTTGAATATGCAAACTAATTTTGAACTGCTCGTCATAGCTTTATTTTGAAGTTTACACTGTACGACTATACTCGAACAAATATAAATAGAGTGGGATTCTGTTGTGTAGTGTGATTCCCCCGTGGGGTGCCGGGTTAGAATTGCACCTCCACATATCATACCGTGGGTGTCGTAAGAGGCGACTGGTAAAAATACTGGAAGGTGGGCAGCAGCACCAACGAACTGCCTTCTGAAATTCTAAAGAACTGCCTTCTTACACTGCGATCCTCAAGCCGCCTGCCAAGTGTGGTGATTATGGCAAATACCCCCTGAATAGGAGAGGCTGTGTTCAGTAGTGGACGAGTCAGCTGTTACAGTACAGTAGTAGTAGTGTAGTAAATATGTAGAGACTTCGATTTTTAGGAACATATATACTTACTTCATATTTAAATGTGTTATTTAAGGGTGCATTCAGTTTTGCGCTTTAGGTCACGCTAAATCGTTTCGAAATGCACATAACGTGTGAGGTCAACTTCCGGTACTTACAACGCTCCCGACTTCGAGGTAAAGCTGTGTGAGCATAGACAAAAAGGTGTCATAGCAATCAGAATAAACAACAAAAGTTTTCATATAATATGTTTATGCCATACATGTTAAAGTAAGACTAGGTTTCATTATTTTGGTTGAAAAATCTTAAGTACTCATTGAAAACAAATGAACTGATGTTTCGTTCACGCGCTTTATTATTTCATAATCGTTCTGATTTGCTTGTGGGCGTTCGTACTGTCAGTACACTTTCCTTTTAATATTTCACTTACATTATTTTCGTTGCAATAGCTAGCTAGATTTTTGAGGTACAAACGTATGTATTGTAGGCGCAAAACGGAATACATGCTAATACTGAAACAGATCCAATTATTTTACTTTTATGTATACCTTTGCTTCGCAACTTTTTTTTTTTTTCCTGATAAGTTAGCCTTTGACCACTATCTCACCTGATGGTAAGTGATGATGTGGTCGAAGATGTTGTTCAGGCTAACCTAGAAGTACTGGCTCTCAAGGACAGCTGCCGGAACACACTGATTTTCTACTTGAGGGTGGTAGCTAGCAAGGCGGGAATTTGCAAATTGCCCTACGACTACCATCCTAAGACAAACACCGGGACCGACGGCTTAACGTGCCCTCCGAAGCACGGAAACACTCATTATTAATGTCACTGGTTACCCATCCAACTCATGACCGCGCGCGACGTTGCTTAACTTTGCTGATCGGTTGAGAACAGCTAAGTAAACTTAGCTACGAGCGCTTCAAAAAAAACTATGTTCATTTTACGTTGTACCCTGCTGAAATATGGCCAGAATTGGTGTACATCTTAGCCCGCTAAATAAACCTTGAAATAATAAAAATGAACGCCACATAAAGTTGCCGTCTATAACCGAACCATAATTCAAATACCCTCATCGAACGCCTCGAAGCCACAAGATCGAAATTAATGTAATTATCTGAGAAATTGACTTTGATAACGAAGTTTAATAAGTCAGCGTTAATAAAACGAAAATTCATAGAATTCACCCAAGAAACTTGTAGATAACAATTTCTTTAAATATTTGGATAACTAGTTTTTATAATAAATGAAAGTCATCTGACAAAAATAACTCCTAGAATTAATACCTCCAGGGGTTTATATATGTTTTTACTGATTTTCCGCCGAGAGTACTAATGTTATTTGAATGTATGTATACCTATAGTATATATAGACCGGGGGGTGCCGGGTTAGAATTGCACCTCCCCATGTCATCCCGTGGGTGTCGTAAGAGGCGACTAAGGGAAAAATTCTGGAAGGTGGGCAGCAGCACCTTCTAAAGAACTGCCATCTTACACTGCGATCCCCAAGCCGCCTGCTAAGCGTGGGGATTATGGCAAATACCCCCTTAATAGGGGAGGCTGTGTCCAGCAGTGGACGAGTTGTACAGTATACCTAGATTTATTTTATAGCAGATAGGCTAGCCTTTGACCACTATGTACTACCACTAACCTCATGGTAAGTATTGATGCGGTTCAGGATTTTGAAGCGCTTGTAGCGAAGTTTTCTTAGCTGTTCTTAACCGATCATCAAAGTTAAGCAACGTCCGCCACGGTCAGGAGTTGGATGGGTGACCGCTAGTGACATTACTACTGAGCTCTGCCGTACTTCGGAGGGCACGTCAAGCCTTCGGTCCCGGCTATTGTTTCAGCTATTCCTTATAGCATGGTAGGTCATTTTGCGAATACCCGCCTGGCTAGCTACCACCCTCAAGTAGAAAAGATGTCGCCAAGCACCTAACGATGTGTTCCGGCAGCTGTCCTTGAAAGCCAGTAATTCTAGGTTAGCCTGAACAACACCTTTGACCACATCATCTCTTACCGTCAAGTGAGATAGTGGTGAAAGGCTAACCTATCAGGACTAAAAAATACGAAAGTAAGTTCTCAAGGACAGTTGCCGGAACACACTGTTAGGTGCTTGGGGCTAGATTTTCTACTTGAGGGTGGTAGCTAGCTACGCGCACATTCGCAAAATGCTTTAAGGGTGAACTGGCCGGTCCGTTCTCCATACAAACATGGTAGGGTGATCACTCCCTTATTTGAGGATTTAGGTCCAAAATAAAGCATAATACTGATTGATCTCGTCATTATCTAGGCTTGTATGATGCCGAAATTTTAATAAGATAATTAACTTGAGAGTTATGAGCTTTGAAACATTTTCATAAAACATTTTCGAGGCTCATAACTTTCAACTTAATTATCTTTTTAAAATTTCGGCATCATACAAGCCTAGATAATGACGAGATCAATCGTTATTATGCGTAAGTCTGGACCTAAAACCTCAAATAAGGGAGTGATCACCCTACGGCGTTTGTATGGAGAAGCGACCGGCCAGTTCAACCTTAACACTATGTGGTGAAGCTCAAGCCGGCCGGCGGTGGAGATCGAACTAGGGACCTGCGGCACGGCAGCCCATAGCTATTACCGCTCGGCCATCATTTCTTCAGAATAAAGAATAACTGGATATTTCATAGAGCTCTAAAGGTCCAAATTATTAAATAAATCAAACTATTCAATCTTGTTAAATAATACACGCGTACATCTTTAATTAAGCAGACGACAGTAATCAAAGGTCCTCTTTTGAAGTGAACCTAAGCTCCAGTCGATACGGACGAGCTTCAAACTACCCATCTTTGATGAAAAGTCAGGTGACTAGGGGACGTATTGAAGTGACATTATTTGATTTCTTTTTTTTACCGGCGGTTTGCCTTTATTTAATTATTAGGTCCTTACATATGAAATTGGCGTTTTGTATGGGAGGAACAAAAAGTCGAATATTTTTTTATATAATATATTTAATTAATCAAAGTAAGAACCATTATTTTCTATGCACTTTTGCCATCTCATAGGTAGTTCATTGATCCCTTTACTAAAAAAACCAGTCGGACGGGAATCAATAAAATCTTTGAAGGCGATTTGGACTGCCCCATCGGAGTTGAATTTTTTCCCTTGCAAGAAGTTATCCAAATTTCGAAAAAAATGGTAACCTGTTGGAGCAAGGTCCGGGGAGTACGGAGGATGTCTTAGACTTTCCAATTGAAGCTCTTCTAATTTAGTAGCCGTCTGTAGCGCAGTGTGTGGTCTAGCGTTGTCGTGAAGCAGCAGTGGCGTGGAGCGATTGACCAGCCTAGGTTGTTTAGCCGCTAGCTTTTCCATCATGGTTTGCAATTCCTGACAATAGACATCAGCCGTAATAGTCTGGCCAGATTTGAAAAAACTGTAATGAACAATACCGGCACTAGTCCACCAAACGCTTACAAGTAACTTTTTGGGGTTAATTTTCGCTTGGGGCAGGATTTGGCTTGCTGGCCAGGATCTAACCATTGCGCTGAGCGCTTCCGATTATCGTAAAGAACCCATTTTTCATCACAGGTAATGATTCGGTTTAAAATACCTTCATTATTGTGCCGGTTTAGTAATGTAACGCAGCAGTCGACGCGCGTTTGCCGGTTTGTTTCAGTCAATTCGTGAGGTACCCACCTTTCAAGCTTTTTAATCTTCCCAATTTGCTTCAAGTGAATTAAAACAGTTTTATCACTAACATCGCAGCCTGCAGCTAACTCAGACGTGGTTTGCGATGGATCCGCTTCCACAATAGCCTTCAACTCTTCATTATCAACTTGAGTCTCAGGCCGTCCACGGGGCTTGTTCTGCAGGTCGAAATTTCCAGAACGAAAACGTTGGAACCAAAAACGAACTGTGTTTTCTTTTGCAACACGACCGCCATACACATCATTCACCCTTCGAGTTGTTTCCGCAGCACTAGTGCCACGGCGGAACTCGTACTCGTAAATAATGCGATATTTAAGGTTTTCCATTTTGTAAAATGAGTGACGCAAACAGAAAAAAACAGAAGAAAAAAAACAAATGAATGACGATCATCGAAGCACAAATACATGAGTCTATAGCTGTACAAATTTGAATTTGGAATTCCTTACCAAAGAGGAGAAATTCGTGATTAAAGTGGCCAGTACGAAAAACGCCAATTTCATATGTAAGGACCTAATATTTATTTAATACTTTATTGCACAAAAAAAATATGTACAAAAGGAGGACTTAATGCTAATTACTTTGTGATAGATACTAGACTTAATTACTTTGTGACCCCACAGGATGTTTCTGCAGCCGTGGCATCTTTTCGAAGTGGCTCAGCCGGTGGTCTAGATGGCCTGACGCCTCAGCACTTAAAAGATATTTTATCTTTTAGTTCTGGTGAGGTAGGCGAGACACTTCTAAGAGATGTGACGGCTTTGGTTAATTTGATGTTGTCGGGTCAGGTCAACAATGAAATTACCGAAATTCTGTACGGTGTGAATTTATGTGCCCTTAATAAAAAAGATGGTGGTATTAGGCCTATAGCAGTAGGCACCACTTATCGTCGCCTCACAGCCAAATGTGGTTGTAGGAAAAAGGTTTATTTTTTAAGTAATCTTTTTCAACCACTACAACTCGGTTTTGGTTCTCAGGGTGGTTGTGAAGCTGCTGTACATTCACTTCGCACATTTCTGGATCAAAATTGTGGAGATGTGCTTTTGAAGGTGGATGTTAAAAATGCATTCAACTCATTAGATAGAGGCACCCTTTTGACCGAAGTGAAAGATAAAATTCCGGAATTATACCCTTTTCTTTGGCAATGTTACGGCAAACCATCAAAATTAACATACCAAAACAACGTTATATTATCTTCCGTAGGATGTCAACAGGGTGATCCTCTGGGACCAGCCATCTTTAGCCTTGCCATCCACTCAATAATTCAACGTCTCCAATCAAAACTTAACGTTTGGTATTTGGATGACGGAACCTTAGGAGGCGATGCGAACACGGTATTGAATGACTTGCGAGTACTTATAGACGATTTTCGTCTTATTGGCCTTGAACTAAATTTTTCCAAATGTGAACTTTTTGTTTGTGATACTTGTCCGGATAAAATTTCGATAATTGAAAAATTCAACTTACTTGCGCCTAATATAAAATTAGTAGAAAAACGTTCGCTCCGTCTTTTGGGTTCACCGATTTTTGACGAATCTTTGTCACCATTTGTCGAAGAACAAATTCAAAATTTAGAAATGCTTCTAGCAGATTATTCAAAATTAACGCCCATATGGCTTTTACTATTATTAGATTTTGCCTTTTCGTTCCTAAATTTACATACTTTTTGAGATGTTGTCAGCTGTGGAAACACAGTGAGCTTCTTTTAAACTTAGACAATTTATTAAAAGATACGTTAATTTCGGTTTTGAATGTTGAGATGGATGATAGGGCTTGGGTGCAAGCTTCCCTCCCTGTGAGGTTGGGGGGCATAGGGATACGCAAAATTTCTAGTGTGGCTTTACCAGCTTTTTTGTCTTCTGTACACAGTACACACAAATTAGTAGAAAAAATTCTTGCACCATCTGTAGGCTCTTTTGATGTAGCATATCTGGCTGAGGCCAAAACTACATGGGGACTGGCTTGTCCAAATACTGAGTTCCCAAAAATTTTGTCATCTCAGAAACAGTGGGATCGGCCCCTATGCGAGCTAGCACGGAAAGATCTTTTAAATACGCCTAGTATCGCAGATCGTGCTCGTATTCTCGCTGTTTCTGTGTGGAAATCAGGTCTTTGGTTACAAGCCATTCCTTCTTACAAAACTGGTAGCCTTATAGATCCTTCCGCTTTTCGTCTCGCTATTAGCTTACGCTTGGGTGCAAGGTGTTGTGTTGCACATCACTGCCAGTGTGGTACTGCAGTTGACCAACTCGGTCACCATGGCCTCTCCTGCTCTCGAAGTGCTGGTCGAATTTCCCGCCACGCCAGCCTTAACGATATCATTCGCCGGGCTTTTACCAGCGCCAATGTTCCAGCTGTTCTGGAACCGAACGGTCTGATGCGTGACGATGGTAAAAGGACGGCCCTTAGTGTGGGACGCTACATGCGTAGACACTTTAGCGCCGTCACACCTTTCTGAAACCCACGCGAGGGCTGTCGCCGCGGCTACTTCGGCAGAGCAACTCAAGCGGCGCAAATATGCTAACCTCGGTATGGGTTACATATTTGAGCCGTTTGGTGTAGAGACGTTGGGTCCGTGGGGACCGGGAGCTCATCGTATTTTCCAAAATTTATCAGAGCGCTTGGTCGATGCGACGCGTGATCAAAATGCTGGCACCTATATGGCTCAAAGAATAAGCATTGCAATTCAACGGGGCAATGCTGCCAGCATGCTGGGCACGCTGCCAACTGATAGTGGGCTAGAGCATTTGGACTCCCTATGAGTCCAAATGCTTTTACTGTAGTAGCTGTAGTATTGTAGTAGCTGTAGTGTTGTATATAGTTTGTAGTATTTGTTTAATAAAGGCAGACCGCCAGTTAAAAAAAAATGCGAAGGCATTGTCTACCAGTCATCCAGCGAGGGTGTTTGAGAAGGTGTATGTGCATCAAGGGGTGAATAAATAGGTTAAGTATGCAAAAAGGAAACTACAAGAAGTACAGAAGAGAAAAGAAATGAGTTGTTATGATAACTATAACTACATATAGTAAATAAATGCATAATATAAAATATGATAATAAGTAATAATAATAGCTAAATATTTATTTATAAATTTTGTTAAAAGATACTTTAAAATAAACCTATCAATGTTCACAATAAAATCAAATGAACAAAGCGGGAAAATTATATCAAATGCAACTAGAATAATATTACGGGCCTGACAAGGAAATTTTACTCAAATAAAAATCGTGAACTGACTTTTTAAAAGTAACTTTTGAGGGTGATTTTCTGATATTGACCGGGAGTTGATTCCATAATCTCACTGCCATAACAATAAAAGATTTGTCCATCAAAGATGTAGTGTGGGAGTGCGTAGTAAGAAGCAAGGAATCAGCAGAACGTAAGTTTAAATTGTGACTATCGGCCAGAAAGATAAACTCTTCTTTTAGGTAAGTAGGCGGAAAGCGATCATTTAGTATATTGTAAAGTAAGCCCACAATCCTGGCATTCCTTCGGTCCCTTATGGGGAGCCATTTAAGTTGTGATCTGTATTGCGAGATGTGCTCAAATTTACTTTATTAACAAAATACTACGAACTATATACAGCACTACAACTGCTACAATAAAAGCATTAAGATCTTTCATAATACGCCATAAGTCATTGCAGACTCATAGGAATCGAACTCATATCTTGACTCTAAGTCAACAATCGCAATCAAATGCCAGTGAAATTACAGGCACATGAGACTTAACAACTATGTCTCAAGGTGACGGGCGCAGTGCAATTTGTGACTTGTGATGAAATGCATCTGTTATAGGCATGTTAGTCCGCCTAACATCAGATGGGCCTCGAGCTTGTTCCGACACAATAACATAAAAAAAATGCAGTATTTAAACCATGGTGGTAGGGCATTTAGCGAATGCCTGTCTGGCTAGGTTCTACCTCCAGATAATTTGCCGCCAAGCACCAAACAATGTGTTTCGGCGGCAGTTCTTGAGAGCCAGTATTACAGGCACATGAGACTTAACAACTGTATCTCTCAGTGTGAAGAGTACAGTGTTCGTCAGTTGTGAAGAAATACAAATAAAATTGGCCGGTATACCCACCAGAAACCCAGTGATGAGCCAAAATGCCCTACGACCATGCTGTAACGACTGCCATCGTAAGACAACAACCGGGACCGACGGCTTCCCGAAGCACAGAAGCGCTCAGTAGTAATGTCACTAGCGGTCCCCCATCCAACTTAAGACCGTAGCGCACGTTGCTTGACTTAGCTGATCAGTTAAGAACGGCTAAGCAAACCTCGCTACGAGCGCTGCCAGAGGTGGATCAACCTTACCAATTTTGTCTTCCTATCAATCACCAATTATTATACGCTTTTTTAACTCTCCTGCATCACATCAATATTGATTGGACAATTAACTCTATTATCCACAAGCTTTCTTTATTTAACCCATTGGCATCGGCGATAATGATAAACATAGAATTTCATTCATAACTAGGACATAGTGGCCCTGACGATGCAAACTTATTAATCCTTGCGTCTTACCATGCGATGTGCATGAACTCCGGAGTGGGATGAACACCTTCTGCACGGCAGTCTATATTCATATTCATTGCTGTCACTGCTTCTGCTCTCCTGAATCCCTTCCTGTTACTTTGACCTGTGTGTCAGATTTTACACACTAATTGGACATCGCCCGGGATCATCGGCTACGTGGAAATAAAAAACTACTTACCTGGTTTCATTTCAGAGAAGCGAGTAAAATGGAATTTCCTGCATTTTTGCAGTATGAAGTTATGAAAAGGTAAATCACTTTTGTTTATAATGTCTTGATAACTTTTCGGCGGCTAGAACTACGTGGCGGATAAAACATTTTGATTGTCCAAAAGGCATGACAATTATAGAAAATACATTGTACATAAATTGTCCAATTTAAAAATGTTAAAGACGGATTTGATAAGGACAGATGTATTACAAAAGTACAACAAGAGCAAAAATTAGGTAGATTTCGGGATTGGATATTTAGACTAAAATAATGGTACATTCTAACTGCTAAGCCAACATAACATAATACGCATGACTCTAATTTGTCTACTAGTTCTTAACCGTTGTATGGGGATGGAGATCTATATTAAACTTACGTTGTACAACAAACTAGACTATGTATTTTCTTTCCTTTGTAATTATACCATGTTTTATTTTTATGGGATAGGAGGGCAAACGAGCAGGTGGCTCACCTGGTGGTAAATGATCACCGTCGCCCACGAACATCCGCAACACCAGAGGTATCGAGGATGCGTTGCCGGCCTTTGAGGATGGAATATTCTCTCTTCTTGAAGTCGTATCCGTTCGGAAATACTGCACCTGGCAGCTGGTTCTATATTGTGGCAGTGCGAGGTAGAAAATGCCGTGAAAAGCGCAAGGTTGTGGACTTCAAGACGTCGACACGAAATTGATGAAACATCATGCTTTGTCGGGACGTCCGATGGCGAAATTGAGCTGCAGGTAGTAAATCAAACAGTTCCTCAGAACACTCCCCGTGATAGATGCAGTAGATATAATGTAATCCGCGAAGCTTGCGTAATTGCAAAAATCTTGAAAAATGACATATTGGAAAGGATAATTGGTAACATTTTAGCAAAAGTTACATGTGAATCTTTGCCATCGTTGAGAAAATATTCCAAAAATAAAACAGCTTCTTTCAGTTTTTTTTAACATATTAATCAAGACCTAATGTATTTTTTTAGCAAAAGACCGCACATATCTAATGCTGATAATAACGAGCTTGAAGATGTGCACCTCAAGTGCAGCAAGACCCCACTCACATATAACCTTGCGTACGGGTACCAAACGGTTTTGTTCCTTTATTGCTGATAAGCTAGCTTTTGACCACTATCTCACCTGATCCTAAGTAAAAATATGGTCGAAGGTATTGTTTAGTAGTCTAAATAGAATACCCATAATTTTTGCGAATGCTCGCCTGGCTTGCAACCACCCTCAAGTGGAAAATCTGTCGCCAAGGTATGTTCCGGCTGCTGTAATTTAGAACTAGCAATTCTAGGTACTAACCTAGATTCTAGGCACTAACCTAGATTCTAGGTACTAACCTAGATTCTAGGTACTAACCTAGAATTGCTAGTTCTAAATTACAGCTGCCGGAAGATACATTGGCGACAGATTTTCTACTTGAGGGTGGTTGCAAGCCAGGCGAGCATTCGCAAAATTATTGGTATTCTGGGTTTGCAGATCGTTTTCTTTTTCAGTTTATTTATTTATCTTTTCCCATACAAATAATTTCCACATAAAACGCTATAAAGCATTTTATAACTCCAATTAAGGGGTAATCTGTGTTGTCACTGAAAGGGTGTTTCAAGTCTCGTCTCCTGAACTTAATTTCACTCTAAAAGGAACAGCAATTTACGAGAGCAAAGTGATGAGATAATTTGGCGTTGACGCTCTCTGGGTCACAATTTTGATATTTTGATGGATTTTTAACTAAAGTCCGGTTTATCAATAAACAGATACTGCCATCAGAATAAATGTGTACACAAATAAAATATAATTAGATATTTAGATTAGTAGGTCTGTGCTGTGCCGGACTAGAATGTCACCCCCCCATCTCTAACCGTGGGTGTCGTAAGAGGCGACTAAGAGTAACACACCAGAAGGGCAGCAGTGCTTTCTGAGGAACTGATATCTCACACTGCGAATCCCAAGACGCCTGCCAAGAGTGCAGTGCTCAGAATTTGAGTTGCAAGATTCTAGCCGAAACGATATAAAGAGAGAGAGACATAAAATAAGGTGATTATAATGCATTGACAGGCCTGGCTTTCTCCGCACTTTAGGTGCTTCTGGAAGCAGTGATGGCTCAGTGCCATTGGCTACGGATTGCGTCACACCAGGTCCATGGTTCGAATCCCGCCGTGAGTTTGAGCTTTACCGCATGGTGAATGGGCATTTTGCGAATGCCCGCCTGGCTAGCGCCCAACTTCGCACTAGAAGATCTGTCGCCAAGGACCTAACGGTGTGTTCTGGCAGCTTTTCTTAAGAACCAGTAATTCGACAACATCATCATTTACCATCTGGTGAGGTTGTGGTCAAAGGCCCACCTATCAGAAAAAAAAAGATGCAAAGCTACAAGTACATCGGCGTATCAGTCTACGGTGCGTGCCGCGACAGAAGAGATCAGAGATGGGCGAGGCTATGCGATAGAAAGAGACGTCTTTAAATGTTAAGTACTTTTTTAAATATTAGGTACTTCGTGCTTTGCGAGCTGAAGTGCACTTTATTGCTTTCTTGCTAGAGTCGCTTATTTATTGTCATTGCTTTGCGGAGTGATCCTTCTGGTCATTTTTATTCTGTGGCATTGTCACCGAGTTGTGTGCTGCCCTGAAAGTTTCAGCCGCATATTTAATCGGGAGCACTCCAAATTATAGTTGTAACATTCCACCTGCAACGACAGACTGACAGACAAAAAGAAAGTGACTTTAGATAATGAATAGATTCAGGCTTTTCTTTGCGGAAATCTATTTTTAATAATAACAAATACTTTTGAAATATTTTAAGAAAACATCAAATTAATATTTTAATAAAACACTTAAAAAATATATATAGTGACAATTCCGCTTAATTTTCCTGCTAAGCCGACGTGACGTCACAAACGCCACGCAGCCAAACCAGAAGAATTTTCGACGCGTTTCGCTTCTACACGAAGCATCCTCAGGAGGTCTTGACTCTTCGAGCGCACGATCGAGAATGAGCGGCCGGCGGCTCGGCACGCCTTTATATAGACGGGCTGAGTTAGCACGCCTTTGTCTAGACTCGAGCGTGAGTCACCGCTCTTTGTTGTAGCTAACAATTGGTGAGTAATACGTATTTAAAGTGACAATGACATCATAATGGTCATAAATTGATAACAAAAAATAATTTTGAATTGTTTATATTATGTAATGTGTTTTAGAATATGAAAAATATCGTAAAAAATATAACAAAATTACTTCCTGAAACAAATACATATTTAACTATTTTGTAGTGGCAAATTATCACTAAAAATACGCAACAGTGGTGATGAAACCAATTGCGTCTGTTCATTCAACAGTGCAACGCCTGTACTATGTTTTAATATTTCTAACTGTTCCAATACACACAATCGAAATCCCTTATCACAACAATGTTGTAAATGTTCCGGCCGCTCATTCTCGATCGTGCGCTCGAAGAGTCAAGACCTCCTGAGGATGCTTCGTGTAGAAGCGAAACGCGTCGAAAATTCTTCCGGTTTGGCTGCGTGGCGTTTGTGACGTCACGTCGGCTTAGCAGGAAAATTAAGCGGAATTGTCACTAGATATATTTTTATATTTTGTAAGTGTTTTATTAAAATATTAATTTGATGTTTTCTTAAAATATTTTAAAAGTATTTGTTATTATCGAAAGTGACTTTATTAAGTCAATTTCTTTTTTGTCTGTCAGTCTCTCGTTGAAGGCAGTGTCAGTTTTAGGGACAGTGGGCAGTGACTCTACCACTATGAAAAGTTCGGATTGTCCGAAGTAACATAGCCAAACAATTGACATCCTTTATTTATTATCTATATTAAATACAGGTATTGTCGTTTACCGGGTACCATAGACAAAAATCGGGAGCGACGGTTTAACGTATCCACCGAAGCACGTGTACGCTCTTTAATAAATGCTATGTACTAACGGTCACCCATCCACGTAATGACGGCAGCGGATATTTAAGAATGACAGACAAGCTCCGCTGAGAACGCTTCAATGTAAAGATAGCGTTTTCTTTTATCGAACTATATTATACGCACTCCTAGCTTTAAAGAGGTATTAACTAAAAAAAAACAGATGTTTGAGATAAAGCGTTAAACTGATTTCTGTGTTCCTGTGCACTGCAGGAGTGTTCTGCTTAGAATTATGTTTTTTTATACACAAATCCAATAACCAAATTCAAGTGTTTTAATCAAGTTTTGTGCCATAAGTTATAAAATATAAACTGAAAACATATTTTACTTACCACTGTTCAAACACACCATAAAAATATAGGAAACTATGAAAAGCAATTTTAAATGCACACATGCAAAATCACATTTAATGTTTAAAGGTTAGTAGATAGATAAGTACTTAATGTTTCTAAAAATATTAAAAACAATTTAAAAACTCACTTGATTAAGAAATTATCAACTTTAATCTTTAAAATATAATTCAATACCTATATAGGTACCTACTAATAATTACACATTGAGATCACCGTTTGAAATTACAATTACTTATTTTGATATCAATTATTAAGGTATATGATTTACCACTGAACAATTTTGATATACCTATATTTTTTTATTATTATGTAATGAGCAAAATAAGAACATAAATAAAAATAATGCACTTAATTATCATTACCATCTAGAATATCCTTATAATAAACATCATAATAAGTTTAAGGAATAAGGTTCTTATTAATCAATTCTTTTATGTCCTCGAGAGCAATGAATCCGGGTCACTTAAAGAATCCTAAAAATCTCGGAAACTAAAAATGCTAGGTTAATGCAATAAATTGTATTTAATAGACAATGTAATACTCCTTAAATGAAGGTATTAAAACTTCTTAGTTATTGTAAAGTTATATCATAAAAAAATCAAATTTGAAAAAGGGCCACTTTCGAAGATGGAGCTACGAAATTACAGCATTTGGTTTTGCTTTTGTTTGTAATCTGTCATTTATGTGGGTACATAAACCATGTTGATAGTGCTCTATATTCATTATTCAAGCTGAAATTATGTCGCTTACGCCTGAAGAATGCACCAGAATACTTACAATGCTGGAAACCGGCCGGAGTCAGCGCGATACAGCCAGGACTGTCGGTGTGTCGCTGTCAACAGTACAAAGAGTTCTCCGACGTTACGAAGAAACTGGTTCTAACCTACGCAGACCAGGAACGGGCAGAACCAGGTGTACCACAGCACGAGAAGACCGATACTTGGTGAACACCATGCTTCGAAATTGCTTTCTCACAGGAACATCAGTTTCGACGCCTCGGAGGAAGTAACCCAAGTGCATGGACAGTAAGACGTCGGCTTGCTGAATCTAACTTAAAACCCCTTAGACCTGCAAACGGCCCTAAACTGGAGCGTGGGCATCGTATTTCGAGACTAAGATATGCCCAGAGCCACGTAAATTGGAGTATTGAAGATTGGTCAAAAGTTATGTTCTCCGACGAATCAAAATTTATGCTCTACAAGCACGATGGAAGACACAGAGTGTATCGAAGACCAGGGGAAAGATTCAAGCAAGCATGCATCGAAGAAAAAGTAGCCTACGGTGGTGGGTCTGTACTTGTGTGGGCCGGAATTTCTTCTGAAAGTCGCACAGAGCTGGTGATCATAGAAAACGGCTCTTTAACTAGCGTAAGATATGTGGAAGAAATCCTCAATGATCACGTTGGTCCATTTATGGTCAATTTAGGTGAGGATGCTATATTTATGCATGACAATGCCCGACCTCATACAGGTAGGATTGTGAATGACTACCTTCAAGAGATGAACATTACTCGTATGGAGTGGCCAGCGCGCAGCCCGGATATCAACCCGATCGAGCATGCTTGGGACGAGCTAGGCAGATGCGTAAAACAACGAAGCCCTCCCCCAATCACGCTTCGTGAGCTCAAAATTGCTCTCACAGAGGAATGGGAGAATATTCCCCAAAATCGTATAAGGAACTTGGTGTACAGCATGCCAAACCGCGTAAACGCAGTAATGGAAGCACGAGGAGGCAATACGAAGTATTAAAATTCAAGAAAATCGTAATAAAGTTCAAAAATGTCATGTTTCCTATTTTTGTTTTAAGGAGAGATCAGCAGTTTTTTTCTTTATGTAATTTTGTGTTAATAAAATGTATGGTGACTCATATTTTTTTTACTTTCATTTAAGGAGTATTACATTGTCTATTAAATACAATTTATTGCATTAACCTATCATTTTTAGTTTCCGAGATTTTAACATTCTTTAAGTGACCCGGATTCATTGCTCTCGAGTGTATTTTGCATACGACATTGCAATATTTCGGACAAATTTGTTATGAAATTTTTTTTGTATTCCTGTGTGAAGCCAATTGAAAATAGCGATTGATCTGTAATTAACGCGGTTTCCCCTTGTGCGGGAAACCCTCCATTGCACACAAGCTTTTCCATAAGTTTTTTCAGTAAATGAAGTTTTGTAGAAAAAGGCTTCAGGGTGTTCTTTATCAACTTGGAGTATCTGCCACTTGATTTGGTGTTTTCCTCGTCTATGTTGAAATTGCTACCCCACGAATCTTGCTATGCCTTGATGTCGTTTGAAGGTAATATGTTTGAGGTACGTGGACGACCCCAGGTGGGATGTTACTTTTGTCAACTAATCGAAGATTGGGATCTTCATCGGAGTTGTCAATATCACTTTTGTCGCGCCGGATTGGTGAAATGTAAAAGTTCGGTGTACCAGACTTTTGAATTGAGAACTGAAATTGAGACGTACTGGGAATAGCTATATCAACCACTGATAAGATGACATGAGATGAAATTTTATCACTTAATGACACTTTCAAATCATCTTCCATGGTCTCATGTTATGTAAACATGATAAGTGGAGTGATGTTTTCTTTATTCCTTTCTTTTACCATATTGTACACGTTGCATTGTTATTTTGAAAATGAAAATGTTTCTCATATAAACTTATAGGTTCGTGTAGCCATTAATAGGACATATTTTATGATCCCATTTGCGATATTGTAAAATTATATTCAGCGAAGCCCATCTTAAAGGATCTAACTCAAAAAATTACCGGTAAAAGAAGAACAAAGTCTGTATATTCTATAATGAATATCAAATAATACTGAGAAGAAAATATTCCATTTGCCAATACCAAAAAAGTTCACCATTCATTGGGTTTTAAAGAAAAATAAGAGTTTAAAATATAACTCAACAAAACAGACTCAACTAAAAATTCAAAAATATTTTAATAATACTGTAACAACTCAAAATAATAATAAAATCTTAACTCTGTCAGCAATACGGGTTTACATTACAAAATCACAAAAAAAAAATAAAAAAAATACGGGTTTAACTCAAAATATTATGATCATTGTATAATTTCAACAAAATAGGTACAACTCAAAATAACTCCATTTTTGTTTACAACGTGCACGTGCATCCCGCTTGTAATTCTGATTGCAACTGCCGAGCCTGTGTTGGTGGTAGGGGAGCAGAGCTCGTGTTGTCAAAAAAACGGACACTTAGCTCCATCTAGCAGCGAGTCGTGCACTTATTTTTAAATCTGTTTTATTGGTCGATAGGTGTTCGGATAAGAGCGTAAACGTGCTTCTGTGGATACGTTAAACCGTCGCTCCCGATTGTCGTCTATACTGCCCGGTAAACGATCAAACATGTTTGACAATCATAAGTGCCCAGTAATACCTGTATTGAATATAGTTTTTTTTTGTGTTATTGTGACGGAACAAGCTCGAGGCCCACCTGATGTTAAGCGGACTAACCTCTGCCTATAACAGATGCATTACGTCACAAGTCACGAATTGCACTGCGCCCGTCACCTTGAGACATAGTTCTTAAGTCTCATGTGCCTGTAATTTCACTGGCTCTCGAGGAATGCTGCCGGAACACACCGTTAGGTGCTTGGCGACAGATTTTCTACTTGAGGGTGGTCGCTAGCCAGGCGGGCATTCCCAAAATACCCTTCCACCATGCGGTGAAACTCAAGCCCGCGGCGGGATTCGAACCATAGACCTGCTGCGCGGCAGTCCATAGCCAATGCCACTGAGCCATCACTGCTTCAAAATAAAGGATGGCAATTGTTAGGCTATGTTACAGGCCTTTGGACAGTCTGAGCTTTCACAGTGGTAGAGAAGTGGCCCACTGTCTCTAAAACTGACACTGTCTGGAACACACGCAACCGTGTGCCCTCTCGGAGTAATTACTTCTGAGCACTCTTGAGCGAGCTTCGGAGAACGTTCCATAACACGTCGACTGCCTCTTCACCAAAGATGTGAGCTATGCATGCGCATTCAATAATTTGATCATTATACTTATAAGTTTTTAGAATTTAGGAATTCGAAATGATTAACGATTTTAGTTATTGTTTCTGACCATATTGAGAGAATTGTCAAAACCTTCCCTTTAGGATATCATTAAAAATGGTCTAGTTATTTTAGAGCTATGATGCCACAACATATATATATATATATATATATATATATATACACACAGAAGAGGCCTTAAAAGTCTTATATTAACAACCCTCTTTAGCTTTATAGGTTTAAAGAGGAAGCCAGCACTTATAAGTATGTGAAAAGCAAACTAATTACTGCCCTTAGACTATATACATATAGTCTTAGTCCGGACTATATACATATAGTCCGGTCTTCTTATTAGACTATATACATATAGTCTAAGTTACTGTCGTAGATTAATAACTGATCTGAGATATAAAATAAATACACATAAAACTAATTACATAAGTAGATTTTACTTTTGTATTATACACAATAAACATTTAAAATACTTAATATTTTTTTTAATATTTTTATTATGTACATGTAAGAACAGCTCTCAGCAGCCTCAAAAGCGTCCACCAGCTTCTTCCAGCTTTCTCTGTCTCGAGCGACTCTGCTCCATGATTTACCTGCATCATTTACCTTTTGGACGCCTTTCCATTTTTTTGTGTAACGTGAGAAATGAAATAGTAAAGCTTTATTGACGGACGGAACACTCAACGTGGGATCGAGGGTAAGGTCAACAAAATAACCTGACTCAATGTAGCCGTGATTCTGTGAATCTGCAAACAGCAGGCATTTGAGGAAAATGAGAAACGAGGCAATGAACGTAATAAACATTCAGTCAAATGAGTATGGGGAATGCAAAAAAAAATCAATTTGTTTTCTTTTTGTTAGACTAGCGCAACTGTTTTCCATTTTGGCGGGGTTTGAGTTGCTTATTTTATTTAGATTAAATACAGTGCTGTTTTTAGTTATATCATATCTACAATATTTTTCAATTTTCGAAATGGACAAAAACATCGAACAATGTGTCTGTCTTAAATTTTGCATCGCCAATGGTATTTTGTATTCTAAGTCATTGGAAAAATTACGGAAGGCTTACTCAGAGCGATTTTTGGATTTTGCAACCCATTCCCCAATTAGCTACCAGCAATCAACCTTTATTCAATTGTAATGCAAAGGCAGACTCGCTAAGTCTACAGCTTGGGGAGCCGCTAGTAATAGTATTCTGAAACGTGTATAGCCGCAGACAGAAAATTAATACAAAAACAATTCATGTATCTCAGGTACCTAACTTAATACCACAGTATTAAAATATGCTCCCTTTAATAGTGAAAAGCCTTTGATGTCGGGCGACACCGCCATTGGAGTAGACTGTTGTGTGGACCTAATCAGTTGTCTTAAAAAACCGGCCAAGTGCAAGTGGGACTCGCGCACGAAGGCTTCCGTAACGAAATATTATGTGAATAGTTAAAGCATCTACCTGTCACCGTTATTAGTATCGAGCAAGAAACGGTAAAAAAATTAAGTTTGTTGGAACCCCCTTAAATATTTATAGTATTTTATTTTTAGTATTAGTTTAATAACGATTTCTCTAACTATGTTATAGAGTTAGTTATATAGAAATACATCATATGTGAAAATTTCAACTATCTAGCTATCACCGTTCTTGAGATACAGCCTGGTGACAGACGGACGGACAGGGTCTCGTTTTTACCTTTTGGGTACGGAACCCTAAAAAACTTCTTAAAGACACACAGATATTTCTTTTATTCGAAAAAAAAAATAATATATTTTAACACTGAAGTATAAGTTCGCAACTCACTTTTTACTATTAATTTGGGCAGAGGTTCCACCTGAAGGGTATACTAGTACTGAGTCTGGTGACTCCTGGAGTTATCACAATAATACTGAGCACTTATGAAGCAGCGACGGCTCATTGGTATTGGCTATGGACTGCCGTGCCGCAGGTTCATAATTCAAATTCCGCCGCGGGCTTGAGCTTCACTGCATGGTGGAAGGGAATTTTGCGAATGCCCGCCTGGCTAGCGACCACCCTCAAGTAGACTAACGGTGTGTTCCGGCAACAGGCCTTTAGAGCCAGGGAAATTACAGGCACATGAGACTTAACAACCATGTCTCAAGGTAACGGGCGCAGTGCAATTCGTGATTTGTGACGAAATGCATCTGTTATATGCAGAGGTTAGTCCGCTTAACATCAGGTGTGCCTCGTGCTAGTTCCGTCACTAATTACATTAAAAAATATCTTAATTTTGGAAGCCACCGTTTATATACAGATATGTACTGCTGACAACGCGTAAATTGGTTTGTGAGGGATTCGTGTCTAGGTCAGCAATACGTTAGGTGTAACACTACTTCCACACGAGCATAATATGCGTAAACATATGCGCAAGGGTTGTCACAAAATGAAAAAAAAAATGTGATTAGTATAACGTAATCATTTATTCACACCTTAAGGTACAAACGCGCGTCTGTAGCATGAAATTCAAAAAACGATCAGTTTATTCGCTTTTTCAGCCAGTTAAGATAACTAAAAACGTATTGATCATATAATTCACCACATTGACACAACATACTATGATCATAATATAATACAAAGGTATTAAAAGCTAATTAACGTGATATTTTTTTTTTTTTTTTTATGCCTGATAGGTTAGGCTTTGACCACTATCTCACCTGATGGGAAGTGATGATGTGGTCGAAGATGTTGTTCAGGCTAACCTAGAAGTACTGGCTCTCAAGGACAGCTGCCGGAACACACCTAGGTGTTTGGTTAGTTAGTTAGTTTTGTTTTTTGTTTTTTTGTTAGGTGCTTGGCGACAGACTTTCTACTTGAGGGTGGTAGCTAGCCAGGCGGGCATTCGCAAAATGCCCTACCACCATGCTATAACGACTGCCATCCTTAGACGACAACCGGGACCGACGGCTTAACGTGCCCTCCAAAGCACGGAAACGCTCAGTAGTAATGTCACTAGCCAACTCATGACCGCGCGCGACGTTGCTTAACTTTGCTGATCGGTTGAGAACAGCTAAGTAATCTTCGCTACGAGCGCTTTTTTTTTTAATGTTATTGTGAAGGAACAAGCTCGAGGTCCACCTGATGTTAAGCGATATCCTCTGCCTATAACAGATGCATTTCATCACAAGTGACGAACTGCACTGCGCCCAACACCTTGAGACATACCTGTTAAGTCTCATTTTGCCTGTTATTTCACTGGCTCTCAAGGACTGCTGCCGGAACACACCGTTAGGTGCTTGGCGACAGATTTTCTACTTGAGGGTGGTCGCTAGCCAGGCGGGCATTCGCAAAATGCCCTTCCACCATGCGGTGAAGCTCAAGCTCTGGGCGGGATTCGAACCATGGACCTGCTGCGCGGCAGTCCATAGCCAATGCCACTGAGCCATCACTGCTTCAAAAAAGTTACGGAGCTTTGCTACAACATTTACTGTGGGAACTCTCTAGTTACCTACTGTATTCTGGAAAATACTGTACTGTATCAGCCGTATTATCCACTGCTGAACACAGCCTCCCCCATCATGGGAGGATTTGCCATAATCCCCACGCTTGGCAGGCGTCTTGAGGATAGCAGTGTGAGATATCAGTTCCTCAGAAAGCGCTGCCCACCTTCTGGTGTGTTACTTTTAGTCGCCTCTTACCGACACCTACGGGTAGAGATGGGGGGGAGGGGAACAAAAATACAACCCGTGAGTTTTAAGGGTGAACTGGCCGACCCTTTCTCCATACAAACGTCGTAGGGTGACTCTGCCTTATTTGATGATTTAGGTCTAAAATAAAGCATAATACCGATTGACCTCGTCATTATCTAGGCTTGTATGATGCCGAAATTTTAATAAAATAATTATCTTGGGAATTATGAGCCCCGTAACATTTTCATATAAAGTTTTCGAGGCTCATAACTTACAACTTAATTATCTTGTTAACATTTTGGCATCATACAAGACTAGATAATGATGATATCAATCGGTATTATGCTTAAGTCTGTACTTAAAACCTCAAATAAGGGAGTGACCATCCTACGACGCTTGTATGGAGATGTGACCGGCCAGTTCAACCTTAAAATCCAAAGTAAAAAGCTCCTTTCTGAGCTATGTTTTACTAACTGTGCTTCACCGCAGACCACAGCGTTGCTTAATATGAGATAAACAGTGCCCAAATGTGAATAATAAATCTGCAGGAAAGGCAATCGCAAACGAAGTCGTAGGTACAGCTAATCGTCTATAAAAACGGATTCATATTTTTTACATTTAATCTAAAACCTGGAGCAGTATCTTTTCTTATATTGTTATTTTTGCAATAACGCCTGTTATGCGGATTACATTACAAAATTACAAATATACGAGAGGAATAGAAATGGAGAAAGAAAATATCTACACTACTCATTTGCTTCGTTAAAACTAGAGATAAAACATAAAAAGAAAAAAAAAACATTGCATTACATTATAATAAACATGCTATTCCATAAAACACACAGAAAAAAATACTTACAATTTTAATGTAGGTGCGCTTAAGCCACTTTCAGGTATGCTTGATCTTCGTATGTATCTTGTTGGTAGCCATGTTTTGGCTAAACCTCGACCGTATCGAACAAAACAATATAGATGACTGATTTTATTTATTTGCAACTACCCTACAATAAAAAAAATATCTTTGCTTTGTACGACATCGATAATTATTAGTTATGCCTATGTTAACATTATTCTCATGTAAGTGAAATATTTTCTTATGAGAAATAAAATATGTCAAACCTCAAATATCTTTTCACCAGTTTCTGAACACATTTTTATATTATAGTATGATGACTAAGAAAAACAAAATAAATGCCGTTTAATACTGCTAGAAAAAGCACCCCATTTGAGGCAATTTGATACAAATCTAAATGTCTGCGCTCACAATAAACGGCTCTCTTGAAAGAGGTGCGACCCGATACCCCATTCATCACAATCGGTCATCACTGAAGAATGGGAGCAAATTAATTTTCTGTGCTGGCAACAAAAGGTTTTGACATGTGAATTTATTCGCTATTGTGGAGGACTTTACTGTTAACATTTTATATTTTAGAAGTTACTTTAATGTTGATCTAAACTTGATGGAGTGAAGGTAAAAGAAATATTTTTAAAAAGAAAAATAAATCAGAATCATTTGTTGACCATATTATCTAAGATTGTTATTCTAGGCAAGTCAGTATACAATGTAATATGTTTTTCATATAGTTATTTAAATATCATTAGTCTAAATATCATATATAGTAATATCATAAGTCTATAATAAATAATGAACATAATATTTTTAATTAAAATAAAATAACTTAATAACTAAGTAAGTACATAAAAGGAATCAAATTCGTCGAAATATTACTCAGCATCGTAATGAATGAAAATAATATGATAAACAACTTCATTTATACAATTATAATAAACAGATAATCATACAATTTTGTTTAGACATGTTGGCAAAAAAACAATAAAAATTGTGAAAAATTATGAAATATATTTAAAATTATAAAAAAAATAATCGCTCATTAATTAAGCAAAATATATTAAAAAGTTTGTCGTCAAATTTGAAAGCAATATTTATTGAATAATTATATATTGGTATGGCATATTCAAAAATTCATTAATATTCTAGAATGGATTTTTTTTTAATGGCGATATGCCTTTATTAAACAAATACTACAAACTATATACAACACTACAGCTACTACAATACTACAGCTACTACAGTAAAAGCATTTGGACTCATAGGGAGTCCAAATGCTCTAGCCCACTATCAGTTGGCAGCGTGCCCAGCATGCTGGCAGCATCGCCCCGTTGAATTGCAATGCTTATTCTTTGAGCCAAATAGGTGCCAGCATTTTGATCACGCGTCGCATCGACCAAGCGCTCTGATAAATTTTGGAAAATACGATGAGCTCCCGGTCCCCACGGACCCAACGTCTCTACACCAAACGGCTCAAATATGTAACCCATACCGAGGTTAGCATATTTGCGCCGCTTGAGTTGCTCTGCCGAAGTAGCCGCAGCGCCCTCACGTGGGTTCCAGAAAGATGTGACGGCGCTAAAGTGTCTACGCATGTAGCGTCCCAGAATGGATTATATTCGAAAAATAATTTGAGGGTTTGTTTGAACCTAATATGTTTACAAATAACTATATACGAGGCCCACCTGATGTTAAACTGACTAAGCTCTGCCTATAACAGATGCATTTCATCACAAGTGACGAATTGCACTGCGCCTGTCACTTTGAAACATACTGTTGTTAAGTCTAATCATGTCCCTGTAATTTTTCTGGCTCTCAAGGACTGCTGCCGGAACACACTGTTAGGTGCTTGGCGACAGATTTTCTACTTGAGGGTGGTAGCTAAAAATCAAAAACAATCGCAAAATGCCCTAAAACTATACGGTGAAGCTCAATCCGGGGACGAGGTTCAACCCTGGACCTGCGGCACGGCAGGCAAAAAATCTTTTGTTAACGTAATCAAAACTTTTTCAAGATATTGAGATTTTAAATACACCAATCGATATAACAAGAAATTCGCAGTCGAACTGTATAATTAATATAATTTCGTCATGTTAGCGGTTACATTAATTCATATTACGGCTGACGATATGTATTTTGAAGGCTATTTAATACTGGAGGGAAGTCTCGAATTTTCATACAAAACGAGAAAACGTTTCTACCCCCAAACAATAACCCCTAAACAATTTGATGGTTTTTGGAAATGTAGATGTTATCAATATCCAGATTTAAAGGTTTTGATTTTTATCATTATATAAAAGGAATTTGAAGTAATGGGTACTTAAATACCGATATTATCTCAAAACTTGTATCTCTAGTTTGTGAATTATTTATAGGAAAATTAATGATAAATAAAAAAAAAAAGGAACCTATAAACCTAGTTTATTCTGTCAGTTAATAAATTAGATCAACATTTTTAGATTAGATTAATATTTACTGTAGAAGAACAGTTTTCTCCCAGAACGCAAAACACGCGCAAATTATGAGTCAAAACTTGAATAAGCTGCAATTGTCCTTATTGCACTATTCTTTTGGGACGTTTAGCAGCATCACTTTGTTTAAATACCTTTTTTTCTGTAGGAGCTTCTCTTCCCGTTCCTCTTAATTACTTATTTGTAAATTTTGACTGGAAGTTGATGCCTTCAAATGACTTTGATTTTTTTATGGTAAGAAAAAAGTTCATTTTTAACTACTTTAAAAAGGATGAGGTTCTCAATTCCACTGTATTTTCGTTGTGATTGTTACCTCTTAACTCTTGACATGCTGTACCGATTTTGATGATTTTTATTTACATTCGAAGCTTTTGCTTGTCATTTGGTCCCATATAATTTTCAGTGAGGTCTGACGATTGATCAGACTGTTTAAGTTATCTCTATGTGCATTTAATTGGCTTCGACTACATAATATTGTTGACGTTCTCATTTTCACTTGTCGAATTAAAAAAAACACTTGTAAAATGAACAAAAAAAAAACTGTTAACGATGGTTTGGTTTATTTATTTTTAGTGCTTACATATTTGTTTAAGGGCCTGTTTCAGAATGTTCGAGTAAGTTCCGGTTATACTACAATAGCTGAATGATTAAAATGACAGTTAACATGCAGCGCGTTTCAAGCTTTAACCGATGGATAGGCTAAATCGATGATTGTGAAACGCAAATATAGTGTTTTCTTAATTTATAATGATGTAAATATGTAGTTCACAATAATAATACTATATATAGATAGATACATATAGGATACATTAGGACCTCGCCCGACTGCCCGAATCAAAAAAATGCATCAAAATCCAAAAAAATAAGTGAGCGGTCACCCATCCGAAAAAGTACCGAGACCAACGGCCCTATATGTTCTGGGTATTATAACCGGAACTTACTCGAACATTCTGAAACAGGCCCTTAGAATACTTTCTGTTCGGAATCGGTTTCTTTTGTAAAAGTTTTAATAATTAAGCTTGACTATAAGTTCATGGCTTCAACTGGTTTCGATACTTATTAAGGTAAGAGAAATCAGTTTTTAATTTACAATACATAATGATGGTGGGTAAAAATAAATAAATAAAAAAAACAATTATGTAGTAGAAAATGTTGTATGAGAAAAATTGTTGTAGTGATGGCGAAGTTCAGCTGCAGATATTAAATCTAGCTATGAATTATTTTGCTGTAGTTTGGAGCAACCAGGCTCAACCCAATGGTTGAGGCTGCTTTGGAGGACTGCTTTGGAACACACTGTTAGGTGCTTGGCGACAGATTTAAGTTAAGCAACGTCTGCCACGGTCATGAGTTGGATAGGTGACCGCTAGTGAGATTACTACTGAGTGCCTCCATGATGCAGAGGGCACGTAAACCCACCGGTCCTAGTTGTCGTCTTAGAATGGCAGTCGTTATAGCATGGTGGTACGGTATTTTACGAATGCCTGGCTAGCTACTACCTTCAAGTAGAAAAACTGTCGCCAAGCATCTAACGGTGTGTTATGTCCTTGAAAGCCAGTAATTATAGGTAAGCCTGAACAACATCTTCGACTACATCACTTACCATCACGTGAGATAGTGGTCAAAGGCTAAACAATTACGCACAAAAAAGAAAAAAGATTACACCAGTAAACAGAGTGTTAGTCCAAATTGAAATTACACATGAGACTTAAAAACTATGGCTTAAAGTCACGGGCGCAGTGCAATTCGTGACTTGTGATGAAAGGCATCTGTTATAGGCAGAGGTTAGTCCGCTTAACATCAGGTGGTCCTCGTGCTAGATCCGTAACAATAACAAAAAAAAAAAAATAGAACACTCGCTCAAAAATTGTGATTCACTGAGAAAATCCAAGGTACTTTCATTTCACAATCGTAGCTACTTAAGCCATAAACCGCTACAATAAACTTTTATCAGCAGACATGACTACCTCGCCGTGTATAACCGCACGTATGGAGTGACAATATTTGAACAGAGTGACTAATATGTACCAACACTAAGAAAATAATGACAATGAAAGGATATACATCGGGACAACGCTTAAGTGTATTACTTTATACAGTAGTCACTTTGACTGAAATGATTTTATACCAATTACTTCTGTAGCGCTCGTAGCGAAGTTTGCTTAGCTGTTCTTAACCGATCAGCAAAGTTAAGCAACGTCCGCCGCGGTTATAAGTTGGATGGGTGATCGCTAGTGAAATTACTACTGAGCGCTTCCGTGTTTCAGAGGGTACGTTGAGCCGTCGGCGTCGGTCCCGGTTGTCGTCTTAGGATAGCAGTCGTTATTGCATTGTGGTAGGTCATTTTGTGAATGCGCCCCAGCTAGGTGGCTACCTACCGCTCTCAAGTAGAAAAGCACCTAACGGTGTGTTCTGGCAGCTGTCCTGGAGAGCCAGTAATTCTAGGTTAGCCTGAACACATCATCACTTAGGTGAGATAGTGATGGCTCAGTGACATTGGATATGGACTCCCGCGCAGCAGGTCCATCGTTCCAATCCCACCGCGGCCTTGAGCTTCACCGCATGGTGGAAGATCATTTTGCTGGCATTTAAGCGCTTGGCGTCAGATTTTCTACTTGAGAGTGTGTTCCGGCAGCAGTCCTTGAGAGCCAGTGAAATTACAGGCACATGAGACTTAACAACTATGTCTCAAGGTGATGGGCGCAGTGCAATTCGTGACTTGTGACGAAATGCATCTGTTATAGGCAGAGCTTAGTCCGCTTAACATTAGGTCAGCCTCGAGCTTGTTCGGTCACAATAACAAAAAAATTAAAAATAAACTAGAATAGTTTACTGAAGTATAGACCTTTTCATTCACGATGGCGTGCCTTTTCTATTTATTTTTGTTTAGTGTAATTGCAACTACTACTGACTACTAAAACGATCACATATTACATGTTATTGTTTGACTGTATATATTCTATTGCTTTAAGCCCTTAGTGTGGGACGCTACATGCGTAGACACTTTAGCGCCGTCACATCTTTCTGAAACCAACGTAAGGGCACCGCGGCTACTTCGGCGGAGCAACTCAAGCGGCGCAACTCAAGTATGCTGACCTCGGTATGGGTTACATATTTGAGCCGTAGAGACGTTGGGTCCGTGGGGACCGGGAGCTCATCATATTTAACAAAACTTATCAGATGCGCTTATCAGATGCGCTTGGTCGATGTGACGCGTGATCAAAATGCTGGTACCTATTTTCTGTCTCTCAAATTTTTAGTATTCTTTGATTGTAACTAGCATTTTTTCATATACAAATTTTAATTCTCTAAATGTAATTCATTACTTAATCACAATAATCTCGTATTAAGGTTAAGCGACACCGGCTAACACAGGTATGTCAATACATAAAAGATAGTCTTAAATATATAAAATATAAATTAGATTAAGTTTACCGAAATAAATATTTTGTAATTTTTGTACTTATTTTACTCAACGAATAAGCATTGCAATGCTGCCAGTATGCTGGGCTTGCTGCCAACTGGTAGTGGGCTACTGCAGTATTTGGACTACATGTGAGTCTGCAATGATTTGTAGGTTGTCTAAATGCTTCCATTACTGTATGTATCTAGTAGTAGAATTACTGGCTCTCAAGGACTGCTGCCGGAACACACTGTTAGGTGCTTGGTGACAGATTTTCTACTTGAGGGAGGTAGCTAGCCAGGCGGGCATTCGCAAAATGCCCTACCACCATGCTATAAGGACTGCCATCCTAAGACAACAACCGGCACCAATGGCTTAACGTGTACTCCGAAGCACAGAAGCGCTCAGTACTAATGTCACTAGCGGTCACCCATCCAACTCCTGACCGAGGCGGACGTTGCTTAATTTTGCTGATCGGTTAAGAACAGCTAAGCAAACTTCGCTACGAGCGCTTCAAAGTAATGTTTAAATTGTATGTATGTACTTATATATGTAGCACGCATTACTGTATATTGGGTCATACAATCTTTAAGCGTATATCTCCTAGTTGATTGCATTAAAATTTCATCGAATTTAATGTAGTGTTTTTAACATACTTCCAAAAAAAGAGGTTTTTAATTCGACTGTAATATTTTTTTGTATGTTTGTGTGCGATTACTAGACAAATTATAAAACCGATACCTAGAAGAACAGGTAATAGTAACTTCTTCTTCTTCTTCATAAATGGCTCTTATCAACTTCAAAACTCATCGCAATATCCTGTCACTTGACAGGTTGATTGGAAAATAATCTAAATCGAGATGCAAGGCTACTGGAATAGACAAGCGCAGGCATCATTCAATTTGGGCTCAAATGATTGTTAGAGTGTTTGAACTGGTTTAGTTACTGGGGTCAGTTGGAAGAAGATTGGACGTCCATACTTAAAAATAATCTTAAATTTATATCTTCTATTGACTCCAGAATGTTCCTAAAGGTGGCGTTTTTTTTAATGTTTTCACAGCACGAAGTTTCGTAAAACATCTGATGACACGAAGTATGTGGGAATTATTGCCATTTGGTGTAGAACCAGAATATTTGAACAAGGTGGCCATGTATTTCTAAGATATTTTAATAACAAGAAGTATTTAATCGCATCATATATGACGTGGTACAGGCCTCAAGGTTGTTTTTATAATGCGTGACGTCAGCTTAGCCGACGTCATCATCACCATCATCAGAATAATCTATGGTTACGTCAATAATTACACTCCAGTTGGTTGATTAATGCGTACTTTCGATTTATTTACTATTGAATGTAGGTAGAAAGACGTCCTCACGCTCCAAGGGTAAGAGCTCGAATGAATCGCGTTGTATTTTATTAAAGTGAGGATATAGATTTTTGTTACCGCTGACGGCCGTCCAACTCCACCGGACTTTAGGCAAGGGAAGGCCTTTTATAGCCCTGGAGGGGGAAATGCTGAAGGCACTTCTTCCGAGACGGGCGTAGAAAGCGCTTTCTATCGTCCGTCTCCTGCGGGCGCCGAAAATGCACCGCTACTATAGGAGGAGTTGACAGCAAGCTCAATTATTTGCAAAACTGTGGTTCGGACCGGAGAGGGTCGGAACTCAATGCCCCGGTACAACTGCAGTGTTGTACCGTTGAGAATGGGCCCTACGGAAAATTACTCTGTGACTAATTGGAGAGATACTAATCGGGACTTCATTTTTGCCTCGAGCTTGCCGTGGAGCTCGAGGTGTTTGATTGTATAACCTCTGATTACCGCACACCTGGGGATGTTACCGGGACGACTTGCGGATGACGATAAGGCTGCCAACGTCATGACTGCGATAGGGATCCGGTTCTTCCAATACTTGCTGTAGTCGGCGACGGGGAAGCTTAAAGTATGGGTCGGAGGAGGCAGTCGAATAGTTGGCTGCCTGGATAACCAGAGGGTTAGGATGGTGAGGGACTCGATTTATTGCAAAATTAGGCTTGCACAAGAAATATTTTAAATGATTATATATTAGTTTTGAGTACCTTAGCTTATGTTTTTACGGTTAAACAAATTTTAGAAACTATCATTTGATGGTTTGAAAGTTAACTAAACAGTTAAATAACTACTAGTGGTTTTATCAAATTACATTAAACAGCTATCATTTTAAACACTAGATAAGTCAAAATTAAGTTTTCATAGTGCAGTTGGGAACTGATCATAACTTGTAAATTTAATATAAATGGTAGATGAAGTCTGGTACTGCCTTCACTCCGATTTTTTTTCCCACTACATTCCACGGTCAATGTGCTCTGGAATTTTGATTATACAGGGAAATAATGGAATAGTTCAATAGTTGCACTAGTGTTAATTGATATTTATTGTATTCGTATTGTTTGCTATCTAATCTATTTCATCGCTGCAAGTAACAGTAATAATATTCAAAAGGAATACTACTATATCAATAGCTGGAATGAGAATGATGGAAATAAGTGGAAGGATGTAAACGCACAACGAGTCCAGCGCTTGATAATACCTACGTACAAATAGAGATCTCGTACGTGCTCATACGATTGTACTAGTGATGTTCTTTTTACGGCAGATTTGTAGCTAAGTATATATAAGGCCCGTGGGGTGCCGGGTTAGAATTGCACCTCCCCAAATCATCCCGTGGGTGTCGTAAGAGGCGACTAAGGGAAAAATACTGGAAGGTGGGCAGCAGCGCCTTCTAAAGAACTTCTATGTTACACTGCGATCCCCAAGCCGCCTGCCAAGCGTGGGGATTATGGCAAATACCCCCTAAATAGGGGAGGCTGTGTTCAGCAGTGGACGATACGGCTGATACAGTACATATATAAGACGTGAGTTGTTTTTTAAATTTGATACACATTTAATTACTTGATTATACATTAACCTAAACAATATATTTAATGCGCTTATGTAAGTACAGTAGCGTGTATGTCAGCATCGTTACTTCAAGATCGGAGAAGAAAGGAGCTTCCTTCCGCGGACGCTCAGATTGTGGAATGAGCTCCCCGCCGTGGTTTTCCCGATGGAGTACAGGATGGGGTTCTTCAAAAAGGGCGTGAAGAGATTTCTTCAGGGTCGGCAACGCGCGAGTGATACCCCTGGTGTTGCAAGCGTCCATAGGCTACGGTAACTGCTTACCATCAGGCGGGCCGTATGCTTGTTTGCCACCTTTGTGGTATAAAAAAAAAAAAAGATCGTTAGGCTAATATACGTCATTAATTAAGAGACAATGACCAAACTGGTTAATGACCTTGAATAATTGTAATAAGTACCGTGGTTATCAACCAAATTTAAGTAATGGTTTATTGCATTATATGACTAACAAAAGTCCAACTTTTCTGGATCGAAAGATATCTGATTTTAATATTGTTGTTTTGCAATAACGCCTGCTCTGCGGATTACATTACAAAATTAAAAATTTGCGAGAGAAAAAAATATAGTCATGTCGGAATTCGGACCCGTGACCATTAGTCATGTTAGCTCAGTTGGTCAGAGCGAGGTACGCTCTTAAGAGTGGATTGACGCGAGCCCCGACGGAGTTCGGGCCTACCGCCGGGGCAAGATGGTGAATGCTAACGCGACCCTATCTTGCCCCACCTTGGCGGAAGAGTGCTCACGGGGGGGTTTTAGTGGGTTCAAGTCCCACACATCCCTTTCTACCACCCCCGTGGAGGAGCAGTGCGAAAGCCTTTCGCCCCCTCAAAAAAAAACGTTTGAATCGCACATGACTATATTTTTTTCCCTCGTAAATTTGAAATTGTATAAGATATCTGCTTTATTTGACTTTAAAATATACCTATTGATAATAACAAATATTTTTAAAATATTTTACGAATACATTAAATCAATATTTTAATAAAACACTTAAAAATATAAAAAACGATCGAGAATTTCTCGAGAAGCGAAATGCGTCGAAGGTTCTTCCGGTTTGGCTGCGTGGCGTTTGTGACGTCACGTCGGCTTAGCAGGAAAATTGGGCGGAATTGTCACTAGATATATTTTTATATGTTTAAGTGTTTTATTACAATATTAATTTGATGTTTTCGTAAAATATTTTAAAAATATTTGTAATTATTAAATATGGATTTCCGCAAAGTAACGCCTGAATCTATTCATTATACCTATTGAAACTTTCAGTATCTAGGGCGCGTCTTGGCCTTATGCTAATTTTTTAGTAACCCTGACGACCCAAGCGAGTAGCATCTTAGTGATTATGCGATTGCATGAAACTCGGGACGGGACAGATATCAGGCAAATCTTATTCCACTAGCGCAGATTTATTTTTTGTAGTATATATACGTATTTTAACTTCGTTTAGTTCTTATTTTTACCGACTTCAAAATAAGGAGGAGTTACTCAATTCGTCTGTATTTTTTTATGTTTGTTAACATATAACTTTAGATGTGTGAACCGATTTTGATGATTTTTTTTATTTGAAAGCTGATGCTTGCCGTCTGTCCCATTTCAATTTCATTAAAATCAGTCAATCAGAAGTTGGTTTGAGTTACACTCCAATAACTGAAAAGCATTTTCCTATCTTGATGATATAGTCATTGACAGTGAATGACAATAGATCCCATAAGGGTCACTAAAAAGGAAGAAAATATTACCAAAAAATGGAACTGACTCACACCTAAATGTGTGAAATAACTTTTCAATGTCGGTACCATGTGCACAATATTGTGATAATAGGTGCCATCAGTAGGTTTGAAATCGGGTAGCATAGTACCAATTTCAAAATAACTTGTTTCGATTTCAACAAGTTATTACACACATTTTAGTGTTAAAGTTTGTTCCATTTTTTGTTGGTAAAAATGTTGTATTGTAAATAAACAATAGCTGACGACATACATTGTTTTTTGTAAAGTATCCTAGATAGAGAGTACTTCACCTAAAATGAAAACCAACAACTCATTATTGATAAAAACAAACCGTTTGGTCTGTAACAATTAATGGTAGGACAAACGAAATGGGAAAACGAAATATTAAGTATACATCAAAAATACAAAATACACTATCAGATATCAATAATATAGAACATTTTCAGTCATAATTTAGTACGTTTTATCATACAGTAGTTAATTTTTTTATGTTCAAAAACTCTTCTTCTGTATAGAACATTAACTCAATAACCTTCTCGGGGAATCCGGGACCTTGAAATTCCAAAACGACTCTTAATGGCATCAGCTCCTACCTGTTGATTGTATTATACCTTTGCGGGTACTTCTAGAACATCAAAAATAACTTGCGTGTACATATCAAATACCTATGCGATCGTTCTATTATATTTAATGTCAAACCGGAATGGTTCAATGGTTTTTTTTCATAATAGAAGCAAGTAAAAGGGTGGAATATTCGTTCACCTGATGGTAAGTGCCACTCCTGTCCAATTCAGTAGCAGTGTCACTTTTATCATTATACTGCACCATGCTGCACTACGCTTGTGACTCGAAGACGTAAGTTTAGACTAAACACAGCAGGTTTTGCACACAACTGCTTGGAGGGAGAATATCTGGCTTTGCGGTGGTACCATCATTACCAAGGTGTCCATTACGGAGAAGTTTTAACAGACATACAGGCAAAAACACGAACATTCGAGTTCATGGAATACTAGTTACGCCCCGCAGTTTCACCAGCGTGATGAGGGATGATGATGATGAAAAGTATCTTGTAAGAATGTGTTAATCCAGCGTTTGATCTTGGTACCTTTATACCGAATTTCATCAAAATTGGTCTAGCCGTTTGAGCGTGCATAAATAACAAACATACAAACAGACTCACTAACATTCGCCTTTATAATATAAGTGTGATGTGATGAAACCATTGACTATATAACATAGGTAAAATATTCTAAAGGATATGAAAAATACTATGCCTCTTCCAAAAATACTATTTCATATTTCTCTGGAAAGAAAAAAAATATTTTCATACAGCTCTTAAAGAACAATGGCGAACCCTACATGGTTTTAGTTGATAAAAAAAATGTTGCGAATTAAGATATAAATATATCCATAATATAGTTGTAAATTTCCGATTCCAATTGTAATAGATTTTTTGACAGAGAAAGCATACGTTTTAAGATATTATGATTTGAATGTTTGTAGGTTATATTTTATCTATTTCAAAAATTTAGTTATAGATGTTTGGTTTCATGTTGTTATTTAGGCATAGGATGTAATTCTGCTATTGTTATTTTACCTAGTTGTTATGCCACCATGTTAGATACAAAACGCAATTAATTGTAATTGTGAACATATAAAAGAAATACTTACATTGCTTCATTCTATTACGTTCACATCGTTTTATATTTTATAATCGTTTAGATAATTTTCTTATCTTAGAGATTATGTAGATAGATACCTAAGTTATGTAAATCTACTCTAAAATAATACGATCTTATCCCAATAGTAGTTACGTAAAAGTAAGTAGTCTCACACCACCACCGTCACCACATCCGACCACATTTTTTTTTTGTGGGTAAGTGATAATGTTTTTCGCAGGCTAAGCATAGAATATAAACTAGCAGGTGCTTGGCGACATATTATGTAGTCCACGCAAGCATACATTTGCAAAGTAACTGACCGACATACTAAACTATGTTTACCTGAGTTATGTTAAAAATACCAATTTGTACAATTAAATAAGAGAATATAACTCGCAAGGTCAAATAAAATTACAATAAGTAATACTTATATTAATTCCGATTTATTTCTTCATCATAATTATTATTTTCGTGTAACAACAACTTCTAATAACTCTGCTGGTGCTAAAGAGGCATTAGGCAAAAATCAAGAATCCAAGAGCAAGCACAGGTCACAAATGAAATACTAGTAATATCAGCGTCATGACGCAGTCTGCGTGAAGTAAAAAAGAAGGTAAAAGACGGAAAACTAATGAAATCAACGCAAAAAATAAACACATCACACAAGGGTGTAAGCATTTGTGGTTTGTTTTCTGTCCTGTGATTTGATATGTCATGTCTGTAGGGATGATAGTTGATCATCGATTTTTGATAATCGTCGATGTTAGATGATAACACATCGATGTTGCATTTACAATACATCGTAACATCGATGTCACGCACATCATTAAAATTCGGATATACATGATACTTTGTCTCGTTCGTTTTGGTCTGTGGACTGCTGTATCTGTCTCGTTAATGTGCGACGTCTGCACCGTTCATCCGTTGAAAATGAAGTTATTGTCAATTGTTATTCACACTAAACTTGGTATTAAAAACATGTAAATAACTACACGTAGGTAAATCAATATCGAGTATTGTAATCATCGACTAATATTAGCGATATGTTCTTGGTATTCAATTCAAATGGTCTAAAGAGACAGACTACTTGAGAGCTTTTTAAAAAAAACAAGTCTTCATAACAGTAATTCTTACCACATTTTTAAGTTAGTTGTTGTCAAACTTAAAACAAACACTGAAGAAATATCGATATATGAATCGATACTTGCTTGCTTGCAGTAGGACAGCTCTAAGATAAGAGGTGTATCAGCCATTGCTGAAATATGTAACTATCGGAAATTATGAAAACTCTAATCACCATTTTTCGTTAACTTTTACCAACTAATGTGTTTATTGAAAAAATACACAAAAAACATTCAAATAACATAAGCTACTCAGTTATTTCAATTCGCGCAAAGAATTGCCAACTAATATTTTGCCATTGTTCTTTGCTAAATAACGTTTTGTGTCTATTCGACTATAGTAAATCGTATCATGTATAATCAAGTAAGATTCTTCCTCTTTAAAAAAATACTTTAGTTGAAAAAAATCGCTCATGCTATGCAAAAATTACGTAGTCCTGTTTCTCTCACCTGCATACAAAACTAGTTTTCTCCATCCGACGCCTTTAATCTGTCATTATTCACAGACCACTTTGTCTATCTACGGCAGCCGTAAGCAGGTACGGCAAACTACTAAACGCATACCACACAACACTATTTCTATTACTGCTCTATCTTCAAACATTAATTTTACAACATCTTTACCGAACGAACTTCTTTAACCTACAAACGTATTCAAATTTTATCTCGGCGTGTTAGAACTTAAATTGAAAAGAACCATGGATGATGTCTGCCATAGATAAGAATAGAATAAATAGTAGAAGTATAAAAGATGCAGTATATTTGAAGCTACCATTTAGTGTTGTTTTGTGTTGAAAATGGTTTTCGCGGTGACTAGGTGTGTTGAAATTGAGAAGGAGGATAAAGGAAGTGTTTGTTGGGAAGTGTTCGTGGCGTTTATTGGTAAATTGATATTCAAGTGTTCTCGTTTGTAACGTTTACGATTCAAATATATTATTTTAAAATTAATAAAATCAATAACGATCGAAAAAAGTTTTTCGATCGTTATTGATTTTATTAATTGAATTATCGGGTGATGTTTATTGATGATTATTAAACTATTTTCTATTCGCAATAAAAAGCCCGAAACTAAACTTCAGACCGCTTTTCAGTATGAAACTTTCCACTTACAAGGCATAACAAGCTACGAAAAAAGGTCTCCTAAAAAAGTTTTTATGTATGTCCAAGCATGTTATAATAATTTGAAGTATTTAAATTTGTCAAGTATGCATTGGGCCTCGGTCTATGAGGGTTTTGCATTGCATCACAATAACCAATGAAAGGACCAAGTTTGCTACGCAAATTGGCCAAACGATCTTGAAGTAATCGAGCGTAACTATACTCGTTCTAACATTAAAATACGAAAATATTATATAAATTTTTCAAAAGTGATTACTTTGAATGTTTATTCAAGTAAAATTAAGAGGGAATAATGCATGCCAGATTTCGGCAAAATATGGAATTGACGTTTAGTATTTTTATTTAAGTATTTATGGCCATTAAAAGTTTTAAGATGATATTAAGTAATATCGTATATATTTTTTCATATTTAATCTTTTTCAAAAGAAGAATGTTTTGTCATCATCATATATATAAAATTCTCGTGTCACAGTTTTCGTTGCCATACTCCTCCGAAACGGCTTGACCGATTTTGATGAAATTTTTTGTGCTTATCCGGTATCTATGAGAATCGGCCAACATCAATTTTTCATCCCCCTAAATGTTAGGGGTAGTCCACCCCTAAATTTTTTTTAAATTTTTAGACAAAATTTTTATTTTCTATTTTTTTATGATACAACATACAAAAATACATACAATCCTCAATTTTCACCCTTCTACGATGAACCCTTATTTTTTAATAGCCAATTATTTATATGGCAAAACAACGTTTGCCGGGTCAGCTAGTTTTTATATATTATGTTTGCAAGCATTATCGCGTGCTTAGCGAAAATCACATTTACAAATTTATGGAGCAAAAATTTTCCGGACGAGAATCGAAAGAGTAATGTTACTGTGGCAGAGTGAAGTAGGTATCCGGCGTAAAATCGGACGCGGGTTCGATTCCCTGAGAATTCAAGTCAGGAACACATTATTTTTAAAGTGATATTGACGAGATATTTGACTATGTCAGAAAGAGTTGGCTATAAAACATTTTTTTTATGAAATTGTGACGGCACGTCGTCAATGCTCACCTGATGTGACGGAAACCTCTGCCTTTAATACATGCGTTTCGTCACAAGTGACTAACACTGCGCTTATCACCCCGATATACAATTGTGAAGTCTTATGAACCTGTAATTTTACTGGCTCTCAAGGACTGCCACCAGAACACACTGTTAGGTCCACACATCAGAATTTTCAGACTATTCGCAAAATGCCTTTCCACCATGCGGCGAAGCTCAAGCCGGCGTCGGGGATCGAACTATAGACCTGCAGCACGGCAGTCCATAACTGGCATCATTTGATTCAGTATTTTTTTGTAGCTGGTAAGTAAGCCTTTGACCACAATCTCACCTCATGGTAAGTGACGATGTTGTCGAAGATGTTAACAGGCTTAACCTAGAATTACTGGCTCTCAAGGACAGCTGCCGGAACACATCGTTACGTGCTTGGCGACAGATTTTCTACGACAGTGTGGTCGGTAGCAAGGTGGGCATTCGCAAAATACCCTTTTACCATGCGGTGAAGCTCAAGCCCGCATCGGGATTCGAACCATGGACCTGCTGCGTGGCAGTCCATAGCTATTACCGCTTGGCTATCATTACTTCGCAGCAATTATTTATGATTGCAAAACCCCGTCTTAAATGTAAATTTATTCTCTTGCTTATATATATTTTTTTCTTTATTTTTGTGTTATTGTGAAGGAACAAGCGCGAGGCCCACCTGATGTTAAGCGGTATCCTCTGCCTATAACAGATGCATTTCATAACAAGTGACGAAGTGCACTGCGCCCATCACCTTGAGACATACCTGTTAAGTCTCATTTTGCCTGTTGTTTTTATAAGATATATAAATAAATAAATAAATAAAAAGCCTTTATTTCTACTACTTGATGCAAACAAAGTAAATCTACAAACTATCATAATATAATATACTATTAATATAACCTAGTCTTGATTTTCACTATCTAATTCTTCCGTAGTAGTCGCCTCCACGGCGTAGGCCTCCCCTAAATCTCTCCATACGTCCCTTTCTCTAGCCTTCCTCATCCAGTCTGGTCCACATCGTTCTGTAAAAATGTCTCTCCACCTCTTTTTTGGCCGGCCTTTTTTCCGTTTTCCTTCCAGTGGTATCCATTCTGTTGCTCGTTTGGTCCACCTACCATTTTCTAATCTGCAGATGTGTCCCGCCCATTTCCATTTTAAAAGTCTTACTCTTTTCTTAAGGTCAAGTACTTTTGTTTTCTTTCGTATGACTTTGTTATTTACTTTGTCAGATACCTTCAGCCCTAACATACTCCTCTCCATTTTATAAGATATACCTATCGGTAAATAGTTAATAATCTTACAATTCCTTGCGTTCTGTTTTGTGATTAAAACAATGGGTTGTTGATAAGCTAAATACCAAAGGTGCCGTTTTTATGATAACAAGGTTAAATTGTTAGAGTACTTGTTATTCTGAGGCTTCGTTTAATTGTTCTTACGTTTTTGTACCAGTTCTTATTTTACGATGTAGGTATAAGATATGTCTTCTTACACATATTATACTTTTGTTTATTAAATAGGTTTGTTAACATAGTTTCTTACACGTTTTCCACATATTTTTCATAACTAAGCATTTTTTGAAGCAGTAATGACTCAGTGGCATTGGCTATGGACTGCCGTGCAGCAGGTACATGGTTCGAATCCCGCCGCGGGCTTGAGCTTCACCCCGTGGTGGAAGGGTATTTTTGCGAAGCAACCTCAAGTAGAAAATCTGTCGCCAAGCACCTAACGGTGTGTTCCGGCAGCAGTCCTTGAGAGCTAGTAAAATTACAAGCACATGAGACTTAATAACTATGTCTCAAGGTGAAGGTCGTTGACGAAATGCATCTGTTATAGGCAGAGGTGAGTCCGCTTATCAGGTGGGCCTTGATCTTGTTGCGTAACAATAACAATAAAAAAAAACGTTACCTCAACACTGCATCGTCATATAAATTCAGTCTACACAGTTCTATATTTTCAGTGTTCGTATAACAAGTACTTTCAAATAATACATACATACATACATATAATTACGCCTCTTTCCCGTAGGGGTAGGCAGAGACCACGGATTTCCACTTACTACGATCCTTACATATCTCTTTGGCTTCATCTGCATTCATCAATCCTTTCATACATAAGCGTCGGTTTAGGGTACTCTTGACCTGGCCTTTTTTCAGAACGTCTTCAATCTGATATCGGAACGTTCGCCTAGGTCTTTCCCTTCCAACTCTTCCGTTCACTTGTCCCATGTATACCTGTTTAGTCATTCAAATAATACCAAAGTAATATTCAGAAAACGCGAATTTATTAAACCAATTCATGTCTGTCAACAAACGTAGGCGGCTTCTCGTAAACTGATTTCGATTAAGACAATTTGGAAGCAATTTTTCTTCACGAACTTTGCATTTGATTTGATTAAGAGTCGTTTAGATTTGCTCCGTTGCGCAAATATGATGGATTTAATATCCGCAATACGTACATACCTTTTGATGTAAATTAAGGCGTTCGTAGCATAGTTTTTAGGGTTCCGTACCCAAAGGGTAAAAACGGGATCCTATTACTGAGACTTCGCTGTCCGTCCGTCTGTCACCAGGCTGTATCTCAAGAACGGTGATAGCTAGACAGTTGACATTTTTAACAGATAATGTATATCTATTGCCGCTATAACAACAAGTAGTAAAAATAAAATAAATATTCATAAAATAAACTTTCAAATTTGATTTTTTTACCGTTTCTTGCTCGATACTAATAATGGTGACAGGCAGACGCTTTTACTTTTCACAGAATATTTAGTTTTATGTTCTATTTAAAGATTATTAATTAAAATAAAATAAAAGAAATAACTAAGGGGGCTCCCATACAATAAAAGAAGTATTCGCCGTTTATTTGCTAAAAATAATAATAATTAAATTGCTAAAAATAATATTATGGCACGGAACCCTTCGTGCGCGAGTCCCTCTCGCACTTATCCGGATTTGTAGTTTATTTCATGCCTACACATAATACTTTTTTCAAAGACAGTTCTTAGATTGTATTAAGATTTAAAGTAGATTTTAGACCCCTTAAGGGTGCGCACTTTCATAACATAATAGAGTATGTATACGTACATAATAAAGGGTTTTTTAATAGGGACGCGCGAACTTAGACAGCGCATAGCGGCCATCTTGGTAAAGCGATAGCTGTCAAATTTGGCATGAACACATATTTTGTCGTGACATTTCACCATGGAATGCTACACGCTTTAAGAACGCGTAGAAATTGGTAAAATGTATTATCAAAATCAGTGCCCTATTCCCCTAACGTTCCGTGCATTGCGTTTAATTTATGGCGTTCATGGCCGTCCTGCAGAGTCATCTACACTAATATTATGCAGAGGAAAGATTTGTAGTGTTAGATTTTTGTATGCAACGAATAAACATAAAAACTACTAGACTGATTTGGATGAAATTTGGTATGGAAATAGTTTGAGACCCGGAAAAGGACATAGTATAGTTTTTATGGAGCACAACTTTAAATCACACGCGGGCGTATGTGTATATGCCCGGGATGACATCTGCATTCGGCGTCTCCGAAAATTTGAAGACCCCATGTTCTCTGTGCTTTGGGCGCTGGTGGACACAGGTGTTGAGAAGATTCTCTACGCTTGTGTTTACCGCTCTCATAGTGGAGATCAGGGGACGACCAGGCTCACCGAATACCTCAGTGAGGCGGCGGACGCAGCTCAACAGAGGTACCCTACTGCCCAATTGGTGTTTCTGGGGGATTTTAATGGCCATCACCAGGATTGGCTATACCCATACCAGGACACCAACCATGCAGGAAAAGAGACGCGAAAGCTTGCTTTAGCGTTAAATCTCACCCAGCTGGTCCAAGGAGCCACGAGGGTACCTGATGTTGAGTCTCACACAGCCTATTGCCTGGACCTTCTGCTGATAACTGATCCAGACCGTTACTCGGTGTCGATTTGTCCACCGTTAGGTAAGTCCGACCATTGTCTGGTGAAATCTGTATCCGTCTACTCTCCGCCCGATTCCAGCCCTCGAGGCACCCGGCGGATGTGGCGATACAAATCAGCAGATTGGGATGAGATGCGGTCTTTATTCGCATCTTATCCGTGGCAGCCTGTATGCTTCTCTTCTGGTGATACTACCGCCTGTGCAAACGCCGTGACAGATGTGTTGCGTTTAGCAATGGAATACTTCATTCCATTCTCTGACGTACCACTGTCCGGCAAAGCTCGCCCATGGTTCAGTCCTGAATGTGGACGCGCTGAGGCGCTAAAACATCAAGCATACTTAGCCTGGGTTGATGCTCGTAAGCACAAGGCAAAGGATATTCACTTAAAGAAGAGAGCTTTTAACAAGGCTGCCAAAGCCAGCAAAAAGGTCTTACAGAAGGCTCGTTTTGACCACATTGGCCGAATAGGGAACAAGCTTGCTTCATACCCTACGGGTAGTAAAGCGTTTTGGTCCCTAGCTAAATCGGTTGAATCGAACTTCTGCCGCCCCTCACTGCCTCCACTGCAGAAACCTGATGGAACGCTGGCTCACACCGCTGAAAAGAAAGCAAACCTGTTTGCTTCTCTGTTTGCGGAGTCTTCACGTCTTGATTCTGGTACTGCGACTCCTCCAATTCTACCTCGAAGCGAAATTGTCATGAATGACATACATATTCGCCAAAAGGATGTTCGTAAGACACTATGCAATCTGGACGTGAATAAAGCCAGTGGTCCTGATGGTATACCTGCAATAGTATTAAAAACTTGTGCGCCTGAGTTGTCTCCTGTACTAACACGCCTTTTTCGGCTGTCTCTTGAGACTGGTAAAGTGCCCAAATCATGGAAGCTTGCTAACGTGCAACCCGTGCCTAAAAAAGGTAGTCATGCCGACCCTGCTAACTATAGACCCATCTCTATCACGTCTATACTCTGTAAGAGTATGGAGCGTGTTCTCAACTGCCGGCTCCTGGCATACCTAGAAGTGAATGATCTCCTCAGTGACCATCAATACGGGTTCCGCCGAAATCCGTCCACTGGGGATCTTCTAGCGTATGCCACGTATATCTGGAGTGAAGCCATTGAGAAACAAGGGGAAGCGCTTGCCGTCTCCCTTGACATCTCTAAGGCCTTTGACAGGGTCTGGCATGACGCCCTTATTAGCAAGCTTCCTGCATACGGCCTGCCTACTGGTTTTTGTGCGTGGATATCGGACTTCCTGAGGGATCGATCATTACGAGTAGTCGTTGACGGCTGCTCGTCTGATCAAATGGGTATCAATGCCGGTGTTCCCCAGGGGTCAGTGCTCTCTGCGACGCTCTTCCTGCTGCATATCAACGATCTGTTAAAGCCCGGTACCTTTGGGTATGCAGACGACAGCACGGTTGTAGAGAGCTATACATCTACCGCACGAACCAGTGAGCCAGAAATCCAGAGACTCAGAGAAGCTATGGTCGAACGCTTGAACTTTTCCCTTAAGGCAGTCTCTGACTGGGGCGATGCCAACCTGGTTAAGTTCAATGCCAATAAGACCCAGGCGTGTTTGTTCTCCGCTAAAAGGAGACCATTTCAACTGTCTCCAACTTTCCGAGATGTATCTGTGCCCGTCACAGACCACCTAGACCTCCTCGGTGTCACTCTATCATCGACTCTAAACTTTGGCTCGTATATCGAGTCAAAGGCTCAGTTAGCCGCCAAGAAACTTGGCATCCTCTCAAAGGTGAGACGGTACTTCACACCGGAACAGATGCTAACTTTGTACAAAGCGCAAGTAAGGTCCTGTGTTGAGTACTGCTCTCACCTCTGGGACGGCTCTGCCAAATACCAACTTGAGGCACTGGAGTCGATTGAGAGACGCGCCAGGAGGTTAATAGGCAGCGACTTTCTGAAGGAGTCTCGGCTGCAAAGCCTTGAGCACCGCCGTAAAGTCGCTTGTCTATCGGTCTGTGCGTGCTATACGCTTACTGTCTGTATATGGGCTTGTCCATATATGGTGGAGCGATTAAATAAAATAATATTTACAAGACACGTCCGTTTATTGCTGCTCTACATGATTGCACTCTTATCCAATATCTATGAGTAGGCACAGTACATCCCCCTTTATCTTTATTTTTTGAACATTACTACATGGGTATATAATATTGATACATAATTGAAACAAATATTACAAAACTTAAAATAACATACACATGACATAACTTAGCTAAACTCATTTGTTAATACATCTTATCGTCTACGATACAGAACACCTGAGATTAATATTGTCAATACGCTAGGTAGGTATACGGTTACACTCATGTTGCACTTAATAGTTTTATCAGTCACAGTATAGTCATAGTTAGTACACACCATTACACTAAGTTTACGTTATCACTTGTTGAGCGGGCAGGGAGCGGTTGTTTAAACCGGGCTCACCACCACGCATCACCACCATTGGCAGATCCTGCTGCAGCTCACGTCTCATGTAGCGCCCGTAGTTGGCTTTACATTTATTCCATATAATGTAAAAAATAGCCAGTAAGATACAAAATACTACGAAAAGTAGATACATTTCATGTCGCATAATGAATGAATCCTTATTCTCTGCTGAGGCTGAGGCGCTATTACCCGCACCATTTTGTGCAATTATTATAAATGCTCTTCAGTAATTTTGCTTTGATGTTTTCCCATGATTATTAATATGTTTTACTGTGCTAACGATTACGTGTTTACAAAACGAACAACATGCTTGAGTGTTCGGCCAGATCTCGATGTTTTCGGCGCATTGTTTACGATTGGGAATGCCTCATTTGGGATGTCGCTGCATTGCTCAGTTTTGAGTCCAAAGGCTGGCTTTAATCGATCTATACTAACTACTTTCTCCGTGTTTCCTTGCAATATTTTGAAATATTTTTCTGCTCGTTCGATAACTGTGAAAGGGCCCATATATGGTTGTGTCAGCGGTTTCGTAACTTTATCACACCGTACAAAAACATGGGTGCAGTCTTTCAAGTCGGGATGAACAAAAATTTTTTCTTGATGCGTCTCCTTTTTTGGTACGGACGCTAAATCGGCGATGGTCTTTCGCAGCTTACTGACAAACATTTCACTATCGGAGCTTTCATGCTTTATCGGCTCAAAAAAATCTCCTGGTAATCTTAATGCTTCTCCGTAAACCATCTCCGCTGCACTTATCTGTGTGTCATCCCTCAAACATGCCCGTAGTCCTAATAAAACAGATGGTAACTCTGATACCCAGTGTGTTGTATTCCCTCTGCACTTAAGAGAACTTTTCATATATCTATGCCAATTTTCTATTTTGCCATTCGCTTGTGGATGGTAAGCGCACGTTCGTAATTTTCTAATACCCATTCTTTTTGACAATTGGGCGAACAAATTGGATTCGAATTGACGTCCTTGGTCTGTGGTTATCTGTAAAGGACAACCAAATCTTGATATCCACCCTGTGTAAACTATGTCGGCTACAGTTTCGGCAGTGATGTCCTTCACAGGATAGGCTTCAGGCCATCCTGTTTTTCTATCTATCATCGTTACTATATAACGGTAACCATCACAGTAGCTCAAGGGACCGACTATGTCCATATTCAGGAATTCGAATCGGTCACTTTGCACGAATTGGCCATGTGGTGATATAGTATGTCTATGTATCTTTGATTTTTGGCAATTTATACATGACTTTGTCCAGTTAGTAACGTCTTTATTCATTCCATACCAAAAATAGCGATCTTGCATCATTCTTCGTGTTGTTCGCGTACCTGGATGGCTGATCTCATGAACCGCGTTGAAAGCTGATACACGAAATTCCTTAGGCAAATAAGGTCGCGCCTTATTCAATGATACCTCACAGTATATAGGCTTGTTGCTATATGGCATGTTTATCTTTTGAAACTTTAATGTGTTAGATTGCATTAGGTGTTTTAATTCTGTATCTTCGTTTTGTGCCTTGGCCAAATTTTCGTAATTGATAGGCGATGGAGTTTCTATGGTAGCTATTCTTGATAATGTGTCTGCAACCGCATTTTCAGGTCCACTTATGTACTTTATGGACGTACAAAACTGCATTATAAAGTCAAGATGACGTATTCGCCTAGGCGTATCATTTTTGCTCACTGTATTTTTCTCTAAAGAATAAACTATAGGCTTATGATCGGTATATACAGTAAATGGCCTGCCTTCTATTAGAGGTCGAAAGTGTTTGATAGCCATATATATAGCGAGTAATTCTCTATCGTAGGTACTGTATCGCTGTTGAGCCTCACTAAGTTTGTTGGAAAAAAAACCCAATGGCCTCCAAGTGTCACCTTCTTTCTGTTGCAGTACGGCACCTGCACATGTGTTTGAACAGTCTGTCATGAGTGCAATCTCTGCTTCTGATGCTGGATAAGACAATGTAATAGCGCTTTGTATGCTTTCCTTACATTGTTCAAACGCCTGTATAGCTTCATCGGTCCATGGTATTAAGCTCTTATCTTTTTTCTTAGCGTTATGTAGATATACGTTTAACTTTGCGTGATTTTCGGCTGCTTTTGGTAGATGCCGTCTGTAGAAATTTACCATGCCGAGAAATCGACGCAGCTCGTCGACGGTTTTCGGCCTTGGAAATTCCGATATGACCTTAATCTGCTCGTCTAGCGGTCTTATTCCTTCTCTTGACACACGAAACCCTAGAAAATTCAGTTCTGTTTTTCCGAAATCGCACTTCGCCATATTAATTGTAATACCATATTTGTCGAGTCGACTGAGTACTTCTCGTACATGTTGCTTATGCATAGTTTCAGATTCCGAGGCAATTATTACGTCATCAATATAAATAAAGATATAGTCTAGGTCTCGTAGAACTTCGTTATTAAGGAATCTTTGGAATGTCTGCGCCGCATTTTTTAATCCAAAACAAAGTTTTTGGAATTCAAAGAGACCGAAAGGGGTACAAATTGCAGATTTGGGTATATCCGGTTCAAAAATTGCTATATTATGGTAAGCACGCTGCATGTCGATTCGTGTGAAAATACTTTTTCCGTGTAATAAGTACGTACAATCTTGTATGCGTGGTATCGGGTATCTATCAGGCTTTGTAATCGCATTGAGTTGCCGATAGTCACCGCACGGTCTGAGCTCTCCATTCTTCTTAGTAACTACGTGAAGAGGGCTTGACCATTGGCTTTTAGATGGCCTACATATGCCCATCTCTTGCATGCGTTGAAATTCCGCCTTCACTTTGTTGTACTTGTCCGGTGGTAGAGGTCTAGGGCGCGCGTAAACAGCTGAGCCCGTAGTCTCTATGTGATGGACTACAGAATGTGATGGAGTGTCCTTGAAACACATCGGTTTCGTTACATTTGGAAACTCTAATAGAATGTCACTGTATGCATTTTTGCAGTCTATTGTCCTCACTGACGGTTGTTCTTGCACAGAAACAGATGCGATTGTTTGTAAACTGGTAAGCGAATCGATAAGTCTTTTTTTACTAACGTCCACAAGCAACTTATAATGGCTTAAGAAGTCAGCACCGAGGATAGGTTGCTTGACTGCAGCCAACACAAACGACCATCGAAAAGGTCGACGTAATTTAAAGTCTAAGATTAAAGTTTTTACACCATAAGTCTTTATTTCGGTACCGTTTGCTGCGTAGAGTTTATATTCATCACACTTATCACTATATAGTCTATGTTTTGGCACTGGAAGTATCGAAATATTGGCACCGGAATCAACCAAAAAACTTAATCCACTATTATTGTCTGTAACACAAAGTCGGGGAACAGGAGTAATAGTGCATATCTCCGCCTGCAATAGCACTTCAGTTAGTTTTCCTTATTTTCAGGTTTTTTCCACGCACACGGCTCTATACATTTTCTTGCTCTTTGCCGGTATCTACAATGATAAGAACAAAGCCAGTCCGGGCTGTTCGGCGTGCGCCGGATCATATTACGACCGCGAGATGCAGAGCGCGATCGGTTCCTGTAGCGATAGTTATTTCTGTTATAATTTCTCTCTTTTCCCATTTCTTGGATTTTAAAACTAAGTTTTGCAATTTCAGCCAAAATAAATGATGTGTCGCTGCTGGTACTCGGGGTGGCCTGAACTTCCGATAGCTGTAGGGGACGAGCGGTTTCCATAACTTTGTCGCGTGATGAGTGCTGGGCTTGCTGTTGCGAGAACATCTTAAAAGCCTCCGTTGTCTGGACTGCAATAAGATGATCTAATATGTGTCCGATTTAGAGTGTCGGGTCACCACTGTGCGTGCTATACGCTTACTGTCTGTATATGGGCTTGTCCATATATGGTGGAGCGATTAAATAAAATAATATTTACAAGACACGTCCGTTTATTGCTGCTCTACATGATTGCACTCTTATCCAATATCTATGAGTAGGCACAGGTCTTTTACCGGATACATTTCGGTGAATGTGCACAAGAACTGCACGACTTGGTTCCGCCCTCACCCTTTTTCCATCGGACGTCCAGACAAACGGGGAGGCGCCATCCGTACATGGTTGATATTCCGAAGACTCGTACGAAGCGCTTCACTTCCACTTTTCTCGTGCGTACTGCGAAAGAGTGGAACTCCTTACCGTGGTCAGTCTTTCCCGATGAATACAATATGGGTGTCTTCAAATCGAGAGTAAATAGGTTTCTTCTAGGTAAGCGTGCTCCATCCTAGACCACATCAATGCTTAACATCAGGCAGGGTGTGGTCAAAGGCGAACCTATAACGAATAAAAAAAAAAAAAAAAAAAAAAAAATTATCCAACTGCGCAAAAAGAGTTTAATGGTCGATAACCGACATAAGCGCGGGCGGAGCCACGGCCGGAGACCTAGTATTATATAAACAAGTTCAATTTAACCTCTCATAATAGTAGAAGTAAACGAAAGCACGCTGCTGATCATGGATGATTCGATAATAGGGGTTAAGGTATGAAATTGCCGTTTTATTGTATTAGGTACTTCGAATTGACATAGAAACTTCATGGTTTGAGATTTTTGAGTAATTTTTTTTCTCATGGTCAGGTACCAGGCAGAAGTTCTTGTTTTAATAAATGTGCAACATTTTTTATTCCTGATACGTTAGCCTTTGATCTGATAGTAAGTGATGACGTGGTCGAAGATGTTGTTAAGGCTAACCTTGAAGTACTGGCTCTCAAGGACAGCTGCCGAAACACAACGAAAATCTACGACATCAATCCCGATGTAAATTATTCATGCGTAAGATTTTGTTGTACACACTGAGAAAAACGACTTAAAGGCTTAAATCGAATTTGACCTTTTACCGTTGAATTGTAAATACGTAAGATGAATTCACAGCCCTTAAGATGATTTTCACTAATCAATAAAAATGTACCATGTTTTATAATAAACACAACCGTCAAAAACGCCTTCTGTAAAGTATTTTCAGAAATGAACTTTTTAATACGATAATAATTGCAGTATTGACCATAAAATATACCTTACTTTTACGGCGGTTTATATACGGTGATTAACACTATAACGTACGACTTTATCAGCCTCATCGAATGGCAATATTTAAGACAGACCACAAAATACACCTTAAATGAAGACGAAAAGAAACATTCGCCTTCACTGACCTCGTTTAACGCCTTCTAGCTGGAAGGCGTTTTTGTACGTATTTACGTTTGGTCGGTTTTTCGCCTTATACCATATAAATTGGCCGTCATTAGGGCGCTTTTGACTTTAGATTTTTCTCAGTGCACGGTACATAATTCGTTTCTATTTATATTCTACAAGAAATCAGAAGCATTAACTATTGTTGTATTCAAAAACACACTTCTTAAATTGCTGCTAGACAAACCTTCTATTCGATAAAGGAATTTATTCGAAGATAAGAATGTGGCTAGACATTTAATTTTATTGTAATACGTATTATCTATTTACATAATTAGTTGTTTGACAGGCATGGTTTAAATACATTAAAGTAATTTTCTGACATTTTAATTGTACTGTATCAGCCAGATCGTCCACTGCTGAACACAGCTTCCCCTATTTTGGGTATTGCCATAATCCCTACACTTGGCAGGCGGCTTGGGGATTGCAGTGTAAGATGGCAGTTCTATAGAAGGTGCTGCTGCCCACCTTCCAGTATTTTTCCCTTAGTCGCCTCTTACATTAATAATTTCAATTAAGGCAGAAGTTAGTCCGCTTAACATCAGGTGGGCCTCGAGCTTGTTCTGTCACAATAACATAAAAAACAGAAAAGTTGCGTACCGGAAGTTGCGTACCTACCGGACGCTCTACTTGTAATTATCGCTGTATTTTATAATTCATAAGGAATGAGAAGCTTATGAATTATAAAATAAATTAGTATTATTTTTATGGTCTAACTATTAGTAATTACTTGTACAGTGTAGTAGTTACATGAGTTCAGTAAATATGATCATTAAGAATAAGTTTTCTTAGCCGTTCTTAACTGGTGTGAGGAGCAAATCTCACTGGCTTTGATGCGGTTGGAGCAGATTAGGGCTACAGACTTTGAGTCATATACACTTCAGGTCCCAGCAGCTCAATCCAAGATATGCCTGACACCAGACTTTTGGCCTACAGGGGTGATATACCGTTTGTTCAGGGAGAGGAAGCAGAGTCAACCTGTTATGTAGTGTCATGGAATAATATATTTTTTGATATACTCGTATATATATTTTAGATTAAGGTTTTTAAGTGCTATGGGTCCGTACATTTATAAATTTATTTATTGTGTCTGTTACTTTAAATAAAGATTTATTATTATTATTATTAACCAATCACCTAAGTTCAGCAAAATCCACCGCGGGCATGACTTGGATTTATTTTATATATTTGTTCAATTTATTGCGCTTACAAAATTCTTACCAACACACACAATAACACATTTACATACTCGTGTTAAACATTGCTAGTGCACAACACACAAGTCCAAATCAATTAAAAAATGAAAAAACCCGATGCAAACCCATTTTCGTTAAGCGTTTTATCGTTCCATTGAAATCAAAACTGAAAGTTATATTTATTTAAGAAATAATTTTTAAAAGCTCTTCAGTTTAAGTCTCTCCCACTAGTACACCATGACACCCTATTCGATGGGATTGAAAGAAAAACATTATTTTTATCTCAATATATGGCGTATAAAATCCGCCAGTTAGCTTTTTTATTCTTATTGATGTACCTAGTTTTACTTGAATTATCAAGACAAGTCTAATAATATCTCATACATTAAAATCTGTTAAACCGTTAAGAAGTTATGGTGGAATTAAGAAACTCACAAACATACATATATACATACATGAACCCTGAGATCATAACAGTCTTTTTTGGGCAGTCGTATAAAAACGAGTGGAATAATCTAAAAATGCATTTAAATGTGAGTGGAAAATATCTACTTCCGATTCCTTTGTAATCAAAGCGATGAGAAATGTTGATGCTTGGGCCGTGGGCGCATAATGAGCAGTCTGCGTGCGCACTGCGCATCAACCACTCAGGCATCGCCTGATTTTCAGGCACACATTCGCCGAGTTTGAACACTTAGTATTTAAAAATGACGAAACTACGTTTGTATAGAAGCGCTGCGTGAACTCTACGCTTAAGGACGTGCAAAGGAAAGCGCTACGTGAAATCTACTAATAAATCCTCTCTTTTTCTCATAACCGTCTGTAGTCCAAATAACTTTTCCTTAACTTGTTTTACAGTACGTTCGGCACCGTCTGTACTTTAAAATGCGTCTCGGTTACGACTGTGTTGCTTGCAAGCTATCACCAGAATGCCCAAATATACGATATTCCCCTACCCACATAACCTATTTGTCTTGCCACTCGAGTAGAATTTATTCCTTCAGAAAACTAATTTATAAAAATATACGATAGGAAAAATGTATTGCAAACATGACACTATTTTAAAAGGTTGCGTCATCATTAACAAGTATAAAACCAATTGCAAAATTGGTCTTATTTGTCGGAGAACGTAAGTTGTACTATATCCCAATACGATGGTTAACCCATTGGCATCGGCGATAAGAAAGATAGGAAAAATTTGAGAAATGACGTCATTGTAATGTTAGCTCAATTGGTTAGAGCATGCCCTGGCTAAAGGGATGGATGGACGCGGGTTCGAATCCCACACATGACCTAAACTTTTCCTATCGTATATTTGTAATTTTGTAATGTTATCCGCATAGCAAACGTTATTGCAAACATAACAATATTAAAATAATTTATAAAAAGTAAACGATTAATCAAATAAAAGAAATCTAACACAATGTCTTTGCTTTCAGCAAGTATACCGTTCTTTACTTACGGCATCGAGTCTACATCCCTCTCATCATCAACCCACGCAGGGTACTTCATCACCAGTGATGGAATACCCTGGAGTACCACGGCCCTGATGCTGGCTGCTGCAGTAACAGCTCCAGTGTTCAGCTACTGTGCTGACAAGCTTGGCAGACGCGGCGGGATTTTTATTATAACTTTGGTTCAGGCGGTGAGATACTCCAATTTGAATGATTGCCTTTGACTATAATTGCATCTGATGGTAAGAAATAATGTCGTAGAAACACATCTTAAAACGTAGAATGGCAACTGGCTCTCGTAACCAGCTACCGCAACACAGTATCAAGTGCTTGGCGACAGATTTTTCCTTGAGATCGGTGACTGCTGTTCCATCAGACACTTAAAGTGGTACAAAGTAAAGTTTGTTTTATAAACTCTACTAAGTATTTTATATCAAAACACAATAAGTTTTTTTTATGTTATTGTGACGGAACAAGCTCGAGGCCCACCTGATGTTAAGCGGACTAACCTCTGTTTATAACAGATGCATTTCGTCTGTCACGAATTGCACTGTACCCCTCACCTTGAGACATAGTTGTTAAGTCTCATATGCCTGTAATTTCACTGGCTCTGAAGGATTGCTGCCGGAACACACCGTTAGGTGCTTTGCGACAGATTTTCTACTTGAGGGTGGTCGCTGCAGGCAAATTTCGCAAAATGCCCTTCCAGCGTGCTGTGAAGTTCCTGCTGCGCGGCAGTCCATAGCCAATGCCACTGAGCCATCACTGCTTCGAAAAAACCAAACTTTATCTTTTAATTCTTCCAAACGTCGTTTTTTTTAGCCTGTTTGGAATCACTCGTAGCGTTGTTTGCTTTGATTTTTTCTTCTCGATCGATAAGCTACGTTAAGCAACGTCCACCATGGTCATGCCTTGGATGACCAATAATAGCATTACTACTGAGCGCTTACGTGCTTCGGAGGGCACGTTAAGCTGTCAGTCTCGGTTGTTGTCTTAGGACACACCGTTAGGTGCTTGGCGACAGATTTTCTAGTTGAGGGCGGTCGCTAGCCAGGCGGGCATTCACAAAATGCTGTAAATTATTCCTATCCTATCATCATGCAATGGTGGGATATACAATACTAACATCGTCATTCTCTTCCAGGCATCCTTGATACCCCTCTTCCTGTTGAACTCCACAAACACCATCGTACTCCATGTGTTAGCTGGAGCGTCAGCCGGTGGTCTCTTCACCATATTACCTGCCTACATTGTGGAGATCACCTCTGTGTCTTCGAGGGGCTTCTGTATGCTGGTGATGATGGTTCTAACTACTGCTGGGTATGTTCATTACTATATCAGCTGGATTGTCCGCTGCTGAACACAACCTTACACATTAAGAGGGGATTTGCCATAGTTCCTACGCTTGGCAGGCGTCTTTGGGATTGAAGTTTATAGATATCAGTTTTTGAGAACGCCCTGCTGCTCACCTTCCGGTATTTTACCTTTAGTCGCCTCTTACGACACCCACAGGTAGCAATGGGGGTTGACATTCTAGCCCGGCACCCCACGGATATGTTCATTAATCAAGTTTATTAAATTTGATACATTGGTATCTAGGTATGCCCTCATTGTCTAGAGTACAATACTCAGTGTTTCTAAAAGCCACAGTCTAGGAACTTTGTCAAGCCTAGGGCCTTGACTTTAATTTCTAACCTACTTCAAAACCAACAAGAAGGAGATTCTTATTTAATGTGTATTTTTTTTGTGTGTTTTACTTCATAACTCTTTAAAGGGTGTACCGATTTTGATGATGTTTTTTACATTTGAAGCTGTTGTTTGTCATTTACTGTATTAGCCCCATAGTCCACACAGATGAACACAGCCTCCCCCAATAAGGGAGGGCCTGTGAGAAAGAAGTTTCCTCAGAAAGTGCTGCTGGCCATCTTCTGGTGTAACCCTCTTACAACCCATATTTATTTTAACAGGTACTGGTTTACAAGTCAGACTTAGTGCGAGTTTTTCTCACGATTAATTATTAATATAAATTATTAAATAGGATGATTAAATGAATTTGATAAGTTAAGATATATTAACCTAAACCTGCGCATTAGATTTTTACATGACCCAGGGAGTAGTAAGTTCAAACCCTGCCACGGTAATGCTACTAAGCCATAGTTAAGGAGTTAAAAACGTTGGTTTTTTTTTTTCATTGATTTCTTACCATAGAAGTTCTAAGTGGGGCACTCAAGTGGAATAATATATTTTTTTCTAGCTACATGACAAGACTGGTGATGACGCTCGAAGAACGAACCTTCTTGATGACAGGTCTTGTGATGCTGCAGACTGTACTGATGCTCTGGATCTGTGAAACTCCTAGCTTCCTAATGATGACTGGAAAGACTGAAGTAAGGTCGTTCAAAATCCGAAAAATCTCATAATCATCATAACTCTTCGAATCATTATCATTATGTGAATCATCAAAGCCCCAATGAATCATTATCGTTCTGTAAATTATTATAATTCTGTGCATGGTGTTAGTGTCAGTACTTAAAAGGATACATAGATATATAAAAGATTTGGTGACTTTACTGCACAAAAATCTCTTTAAGAATCAGTAATATAATATTATTATATACTAATTTCCCCTTGGGGTGCCGAGCAAGATATGAACCCCCCAATATCTCTCTGCGGGAGTCGTAATAGGCAACGAAGGGCAAACTACCAGAAAATGGCAACAGTGCCTTCTGAAGAATTGCCATCTTGAAACTGTGATCCCCATGACGCCTGTCCTGCGTGGGGATTATGGATTCAGGCATTCGTTCAATGGTAGATTTTATAACTGATGATGAAGATTGTCATTGTGAAATTCAATAAACCTCTTAACATCTGTTTATTATCGAAGTGTTTAACAGAATTGTCAAAAAGAAAGTTTTCTAACCAGGAAGTAGCGCTCTCAATCAAGAGTCAAATCAGCAGTCTCGATCAAGAAGTAAATGTCAAGGGGGTTGTCAGATGTTTTAGCTTATAAGAGATGTTCGATTCTTACTGAGTTTGAAGAATAATGCGACAAGTGAAATTACTGAGCGAAGAAGACTAAAGCAATTTCCGGATTGGATCAGAGTGGTTTCTGTTCGGGATCGGTACGGTGTCTGTTTATTGTAGGGGAGGCTTTTGTTTAAAGGAGGACGTCTTGCGCCTATTAATGTGAAGTGACACCACCAGTGCGGTTTTGTTTTGGGCGCAATTATCAACGCTCGATGTTCACCGCGCTGTAAGCGGCGGGGTGGGTGAGGTGCTCTATTCTGTATCATAATGGGCAATTAGCATCAAGTGAGGGACTTGTACGTCAATACATATTGCTAGTGGCTCTGTGTGTTTTTTAACAACCTTACACCACCGTTTTGAAATATAGCCAAAACTTAAAAAACAAAAAACCTTACTATTATCGAACCTATTGCAAAACTTCACGAGAATCGGTTGAGAAAACTGGCATTTCACAAAATATGGCACAAAATACCAACTTAAGTTCCCTGCTATTTTCAAAATGAAAAATAAGTTTATTGCGCATCTCGCACACAACAAAGTATAAATTATATCATTGTGCTCTAGAAATATCTTAAGAGAGACAAGATACGTGCTTGGATTATCTTACAAAGTTTATGTTTTATGACAAGTCCCATGTGGGAACAGAAATAGGTCCTGACCTAGGTCACATTAATATAGCTATTTCAGTTTAAGCCTGGAGAATGTTTAGAGCTGGACCGAGAGCGAGCGCTAATATCTTAAGAGGTCAGTGTAACCTGATTATTTTACAAAAATAGGGGATGACCAGTAAATCTGGATTCGTATTATTTTTTATTTTTTATGCCTGATAGGTTAGCCATTGACCACTATCTCACCTGATGGTAAGTGATGATGTGGTCGAAGATGTTGTTCAGGCTAACCTAGAAGTACTGGCTCTCAAAGACAGCTGCCGGAACACACCGTTAGGTGCTTGGCGACAGATTTTCTACTTGAGGGTGGTAGCTAGCCAGGCGGGCATTCGCAAAATGCCCTACCACCATGCTATAACGACTGCCATCCTAAGACAACAACCGAGACCGACGGCTTAACGTGCCCTTCGAAGCACGGAAACGCTCAGTAGTAATGTCACTAGCGGTCACCCATCCAAATCATGACCGCGGGCGACGTTGCTTAACTTTGCTGGTCGGTTGAGAACAGCTAAGTATATTAAAAACGTCATGTATTATTTCAAAAGCATTTTTATAAGTTTTTTTTTATGCCTGATAGGTTAGCCATTGACCACTATCTCACCTGATGGTAAGTGATGATGTGGTCGAAGATGTTGTTCAGGCTAACCTAGAAGTTCCGTTCCACAACATATCAGCTTATTATGGACCTCAGTGGTCTTTCTTACGTTTTTTTATCGTTCTGATTTCAAAAGGATACGTTCACCGAGGTATTTCCCTTCCAACTGTTCCATTCATACCTACCGTGGTTACTTACTGGGGCCCAACTCCCACCTTTTAAAAACTATTATGGAAAACCAACATCATTATTTCAAACTTAAAATATGAATACTAAGATTCGTACAGTGGCCGTTACGAAACAATAATATTCTTATAGCGCTATCTCTATCGCACAAATGACTTGATTCAATGCGTGCAGCTCGCTCTCACGTAAAAGTTCTAATGTAGTGGTATGTGGGGGTGCAAATTAAAATTGTTAATGTAAGGTTAAAATAAGACCGAATTAAGAGATGGAAGTTGGTCTCCTGTGTCAATTTCATTTCGTCTACACGACGAAATAAAAGTAAATTAAATGAAATTAAAAACATTTTTTTTGTTTACAGAGATTAAACAAGACTCTTTCAAGATTAAAACGTCTACCGGAAGACAGTCCGAGGTTGACGAAACGAATAGCCGAACTGAAAGATGAAAGTGAGAGGGCGAAGTCACAGGGAAAAATCACATTAATTACTTTTTGTAAGTACCTACTTGGGTGTCATCAGAGGTCTCAGATTTATATATTACAAGTCATTGCAATTTTTAGGTATATAAAATACAGTTTCTGTTTTAATTAAATTTTAATATAGGTAACTATAATAAATGATATCTATATAATTGACTCAATTTCCGAAAAAAAGGGGTGTCATTTATTATTAGAATTCATAAAATAATATGAAACACATTCTCTACGGTCGACCTACCTATGAAGATGTCGATGAAGAACTGCCATCTTAATCAAGACGCCTACCAATATGACGAAGCAGTGGCATTGGCTATGGACTGCCGTGCAGCATGTCCATGGTTTGAATCCCGCCGCAGGCTTGAGCTTCACCGCATGGTGGAAGGTCATTTTGCGAATGCACGCCTTTGTAGCTACCAAGTAGAAAATCAAGTAGAAAATCTGTCGCCAAGCACCTAACAGTATGTTCCGGCAGCTGAGAGCCAGTAAAATTACAGGTACATGAGACCTATAAACTGTTCGTCTTAGTGTGACGGGAACAGTGCAATTCGTCGTTGACGAAATGCATCAGTTGTAAGCAAAGGTTAGTCCACTTAACATCAGGTGGGCCTCGGGCTTGTTCAATCACACTAACATAAAAAAGAAAAAAAAAATGCCAGGTTTGGCGATCCCCCTCCCCCTACCCCTTTGTTTAACGGTGGACGTTTTGTTGATGCGTGATGTGAACTCTGAGCTACAGCGGCCTACGGACGGTTAGAAAGACCTCTAGGAGAGGGACCCTAATAGGTTTCCATTTCTCTCATTGACTACGGAACCATTTACCTAAAATTATTTATATCTTCTAGATAGAAACAAAATCTGGTGGGATGGACTCAAGATTGGTTTCCTCCTTTATACCACAATGGTACTCAGCGGGAACATAGTATTCTTAAACCAGGAGAAGACCCTAGAACAGCTGAAGGTGGACTTTGACCCTCAGAACAAGTTGGTGCTGCTGGCTATGCTGGCAGGCAGCCTGTGCAGTCTAGTGTGTGTCACATTTCTGGATAGAAAAGTGAGTTGGTCTTTTTTATACTCTTTCGATAAAGATAAAAATAAATTTCCTGTCCAAAACATGGGTACATGATACATAAAATCGCTTTAAGCTTATGAAATGTATATATAGATTTAGTCCCACCATGATGCACGCAGCTGCACTGTATATCATAAGGTTTTAGAATCACAAAGACAGGAAGACAAGCATGCAATAGACGTATATAATGGAAGCGATGGTCGAGCGAATGAGTTTGGCTCTAGAGGCAGTCAGCGAATGGGGTGATGCTAATTTAGTCAAATTCAATGCGTGGGTCTTTGAACCCTTCTTCGGCGTCTTTTTAGTGCTAAATAAAGTCTTTTCACTCTCTCTCCTGTCTTCATAAGTATGACTGTTCCAATACCCGACCAACTTGAGCTACTAGGTGTAACTCCTACACCAAAAATCTGGGTCATACATTGAGTCCAGGGCTAAATTAGCTGCGAAAAAGCTGGGTGTTCTCAGGAAAGTGCGGCGGTATTCTACATCGGGACAGCTTCTAAACCAACATGAAGCTCTAGTCCGATCTTGTATGGAATACTGCAGCCATCTCTGGGACAGTTCGGCTAAGTACTAGCTTGAAGTCTTGGACTCTATAGATAACCGAGCAAATAAGTTCAATGGTGGCGATGCGCTGGTGGAGGCTAGACTCCAAGGCCTCTAGCATAGACGCAAAGTTGCCAGTTTATCGGTTTTTTACTGGCTACTTCGGAGAATGTGCGATCGATTTACACAACCTAATTCTCTCTTCTCCGTTCTTTCATCGGACAACAAGACGAACAGGAACACGGCATCCATACATGGTCGATATTCCGAAAATACGCACAAAGCGTTCTAAATCTACTTTTATAATGAGTACGGCTGAGTAATGGAACGCCCTTTTAGCGTCTCTATTTCCTGATAAACATAACTTGGAAGTCTTCAAGTACAGAGTAAACAGGTATCTGCTAGGCAAGCATGTTCCATCGTCGCCCGCGTCGTCAGCTATTATTTGTAATATCGATGAAACAGTTGATTTGGTTCCAACTCTAGTGCAGTGGGTGGAGGGGGAAACTTGAATTCTCCGTCCACCCACCAGTGGGAAAGTCCAGTGGGTGGACGGGGCATCTCCCCATTTATCATCAGGTTAGACTGCGGTAAAGCTTATTTAATAAAAATAAAAGACATACGCACACTACTGAGACTCAATCAGAGGACCTGATTTGACATTGCCATGTTCGAGGTACCGGTGCCGCTTCTCCTGTTTAATTTTTTATAAGTTCAATGATGATAAGTTCAATCACGATGTTCAATGTACATCGTGATTTTTACCAATCTTCAATATTGAAATAGTATTTCATGGTTCCAGTTTGAGAACGGATGTTTAAAAAAGTAGCATCATTTAGTAACAGTGAAAACGTTTTTACAAAAAGTAATAACAAAATATGAGTGAGTCCAGTGACGAAGAGAGCAATTTAACAACAGAAAATATTTTTTTCTTGAAAAGTTACTAAATGTATCTAATAGGCCTAATAATTTTATTTATTTATTTCAGGATGTAACCCATAACCTAAAACCTAACAAAATAAGTATATCCATAGAACCAAACACAAACAAACAATATATAATAATAAATACACATTACATTAAGAAAACCTACAATGTAGCAAGTGGTGCAGCCAATGGCTGAACATCTGGCTATCCAAGCGCTTAGCTAATGTTTTAATAATAACGTTGAAGCTGTCTCAAAAGTGAGGCGTATCTTTTGCAAATAATGGCGTGGAATCTAACTAACAAACAAACAAACAAATATATTTTTATTGACATACATTGATCACAGTACTTATTAATGTTCCCGAACTAGTGTATAACTGTGTTTCAGGAACCAGTATCAATCTATCTTTATGTGCTACCGCAAACACGTCAGAAGCACTGCAGTAACCTGGCAGCCCCATTAGCACCCTAAACCCATAAATATACTGAACCCGGAGGTCACTAATGTTCTCACTGAGGAAATGTTTTATTATATTATATTTACGAGACCGATTGTTTAAAATCTGAAGCGTTAGAATTTTGAATAAGCAATGATGGCCGAACGGAAACAGCTATAAACTGCCGTGCCGCAGGTCCATGGTTTAATCCCCAATGTCGGTGACGGGCGCAGTGCAATTCTTCGTTGACGAAATGCATCTGTTATAGGCAGAGGTTAGTCCACTTAACAATAGGTGGGCCTCGGGCTTGTTCCGTCACAATAACATAAAAAAGCTCGGAATTCCGTCGCTTATCAGATCCAGTATTCGCAGTAAAAATAAACTTACTCTCTTATTGCATAAAGAACTATTTCAAATTATTCCTTAAATTCGGCAGTAATGTTACGTATGGGCTCTTTTTATATGCCAAGGCAGGTATTGACATCCTCTGTCTTTTGAGATACATAATCATAGTTCTATTATTTTTTTATTGACTTTAGTATAGTAGTATTTGAAAAATCATACAAATCTATCGCCAACGCCATTGAACGTATACAAATGTGATAAACGGCACCCGTACGTCAAACGTGGTAGTGTCAAATCAGGTAACGACGCCTGATTGAGTGTCAGTAGCTAAGGTGTCTAGGAGGTGTTTTGGAGAGCTAGCTATCACTATACGATAATACGATCACATCTTGAATTGCCTCACTACTAGTATAGTAATAAAAGAGTACTCAAAGGCTAGATAAAAGTTTATTGCACTAGATAAATATGACTTGTAATATTCTGCATACTTTCAACATTGACATTTTATTTTATGTAGCTGTCTCAAGACAACATGGCTTGAAATGTAGCAACTGAGTTCAAGACGAAGCATAGACGACTTAAAAGTTATATACGCGATGTCTTTTAACGCTTCCAATGGCATCTATTTTATGTATAATATTGTGGACATTAAAGTCTTTGAATTTATCAGCCATAATAATTCACTGTAAAGCCCTCAGACATCCGCAAAAAACAGCCGTCTAACCCAAGCGAAATTGCGTGAAATAGAAACCAAGCCTGGGTCCTGCCATCAAAACAATTATGAATTTGGAGCACCATATATCTGCGATATTTCAAAAAGATAAACACAGACTACAAACGAACCCTAGTTCTCTTTTTGCCGCCCTAAACGCCACCGGTAACGTTCGATCCAATTATAAATATTTGAAGAAAATGTTCGTAAATGTACGTGAGATTATTATCAATGAACCCTTGTGAATCTCTTGTTCTTATTTCTTGAATGAAGTGAATGTGAATTTTCTTTCTGGCTGGACAAACTTGTACTCTTAGAATACTAATCCTAATGAACTCGTATTGAATATAACTCACGAATTACTTCACTCACCTCACCACTTCATTTAAGAGTGAGTCTTAAATGTATGAAAATAAAAATGTATAACAAACTGCCTGATAAAATCACACAACAGAACTTTAATGCTTTTAAAATGACACTCAAACTTTTTTTTCAAAATAACCCATTATATTTTCTGAATGAATTTATGACAATGAATTTAGGAGACGCTTCATTTTTGTATACAGAGTAATTTATAAATTGACACTTTGTTCGGACAAATAATAAACAGGCTTAAATTCATTATAATTTGACGTGTTGACACAGCTGCTTAAATATAGTAATATAGTTTCTGACTTTTTTTTTTTTAATGTTTTGAACTCTTTATGACTATATCAATATCAAAATACAACGCAATGTAAAGACAATGTCTATATGAATGCATATATGAGTTTTCATCATCATCATCATGTCATGACGTAATATTGTATAGTAAAATTTTGTTAATCATTCTTAGTATGGTTTTTAATTATAATAATGTAATAATTTATATGTCAATTAATTTTATTGGAATATAATTATTATTTTTTTTTTTTTTATGAATGATAGGTTAGCCTTTGACCACTATCTCACCTGATGTTAAGTGATGATGTGGTCGAAGATGTTGTTCAGGCTAACCTAGAAGTACTGGCTCTCAAGGACAGCTGCCGGAACACACCGTTAGGTGCTTGGCGACAGTTTTTCTACTTGAGGGTGGCAGCTAGCCAGGCGGGCATTCGCAAAATGCCCTACCACCATGCTATAACGACTACCATCCTAAGACAACAACCGGGACCGACGGCTTAACGTACCCTCCGAAGCACGGGAACGCTCAGTAGTAATGTCACTAGCGGTCACCCATCCAACTCCTGACCGCGCGCGACGTTGCTTAACTTTGCTGATCAGTTGAAAACAGCTAAGTAAACTTCGCTACGAGCGAAGTTTACTTAGCTGTTCGCTACGAGCGCTTCAAAATTGTATATATATTTGTATGTAAGTGCAATATTTTCGGTGTATTTTTTGGTAATTTTATGGTATTGCAATTTTATGTAAATGACTTACCTAGTGTAACAAACATTGTTATAATGGTGAATAAATATTCCGATTCTGATTCTGATTTACCAAGGGGGAACGATTGCTGAAATTGGGTTTAGTCTCTTTGCAAAAGACACTTCATTCATTCTATTGTTTCAGTACCTCCTGACCCTCGGATTCGTCATCATGACTCTATCATCAGGGGTGATAGCAGTGTACACGCAAGTAGACTTGACTGTGACTTCACTTCGGTGGGTGCCAGTGGTGGCGTTAGCAGCACTCGTATTTGGGTATGGTCTGTCCTGGGCCTTACCCGTGGTTTTGCTGGCGGAGATGTTTAACTGTGAGGTATGAATTCAATTATTCTTATAAAAATGAGTATCATGGATAATTTTAGCTATCTGCAACTGTAAATAGCTTGCTCAACTGTTTTTGTTGTAACTGTAACATATTTATGTAATATGTTTTCAACTTTCTTTTTACGTAGTTCTGTTATTCAATGCATTAAAACTAAACTACAAAGATACACGATTGATTTGTAAAATATATTTAGATGGAAAACACAACTCAGTGCCATTTGAGCTAGCTGAATTTGTATTTTGCATTAGTAAACGAAAACTAAGAAAATACTTTAAGAATGTATTTCTCTGTGTAGAATGATCCGACCGGCGTGGCTGTTTGTTTGTTTTGTTGATTTAACTAAACACCTTGTTCCTTTTATCATAGTAAGACCAGTAGTTAGTTTGATTTCATAGAGCAGTAACAAATAATGCTTCCGGTGCGCGCCCGTGCGCACGTAAAATAGCATGCACACTATGGCATATATATATAATTTACACAGTTCTGTACTGTAACAGCCGACTCGTCCACTGCTGAACACAGCCTCCCCTATTAAGGGGGTTTTTGTTATAATACCCACGCTTTGCAGGCGGATTGGGGATCGCAGTGTAAGATGCCAGTTCTTTAGAAGGTGCTGCTAGCCACCTTCCAGTATTTTTCCCTTAGTCGCTTCTTACGAAACCCACGGGATGATATGGGAAGGTGCAATTCTAACCCGGCACCCCAAGGGGAATTAGTTTACTTAGTGCGCACATTTATTTAAAGAAAATATAATTATCAAATATCTACAAAGTCGTGTCTGTCGGTAGTTACAAATTGATTATACGTATACCTATACATCTACGAAGAAATAATTTTATTATTCGTAGCTATACATAGTTGCTTATAAAACTAAGAAATATGGATAACCCTGCATATCCAGGCGAGAGTAGACATTTGAATCTTTAATGTATAACTAAATAATTTTTTTTCAGATTAGAGCTACAGTCCTCGGCACACTCTTCTGCTACTCGCAACTAATCAAGCTCGCCCACGTACACACCTTCCAATACTTAGAAGAATACGTCGGCATATACACCATGTTCTATATATTTGCTACTGTGAACTTGTATGGTGGTGTGTACACCCTATTCGCTGTACCTTGTTTAAGAAATAAGAATTTGAAGCAAATAGAGAAACAATTGAAAAGAGTTCCATTGCCAGCGTGAAAATTGGGGCAGAAGTTGGTGTTTGTTCGATTCCATTAGGTTATTGATTAGGGTATTTATTAAAATGGTTTCAGTTAGATATATAGTACAAATTATAATAGACCACCAATTGAAAATAAAAACCGGTGGTAATTTTGCTAAGCAGTAATTCTCTATCGGCTTCTGTAGTGAATGAACCAAGTTTTGATCTTCATTAGTAAAGTAAGCCATCATTAATATATAAGTGATAGAGACAGCATTGTCATATCACCAATATTATACCTCTTAACTAATCTCTTATGTATTTATTATATTTATTTCGCTTTGTGCGTGAATCGATTCATCTTGTACCTACGTGACAGACACGTTTCCATTGTCAGTACTGAGATCGTTAATATAGCAGCAAATTATACAATATAATTTATAATTACTTTGGAATTATAAGATCACATCATTATTCTGTTTGTCAATATTTTCATAATTGATTTTATTACACGCACAGATTTTGTCGATGTTTTTCTTTTTGACCCCCTTCCTTTTCACGTTTTTTTCATTCAATACTAAACTCGTCAGAATTGTCTGATCTTTTGCAAACTTACCTGTTGCGAATGATTAAATGGGTGCCCATTGACTCAAATGATTTTTGGGTACCTTATTTAGTAAAGCAGAAAATGTTTGGCATATCATAATGCCGCATAATCATAATGTGATATTACTAGCTAAAAGCTGAGTTCTGTGAGGGCTCGCGTTTATTTTACAATCTGATACCTGATACTAGTGGTGTCATCTAGTATTAAGTAGAATCACTACGATGTATTTGATTATTGAGTTTAGTTCTGTTGCAGCGATGTTAAATCGTTGGTTTTCTAACAGATGGCGTTAGAAGTACAATTACATTATATCCAATGAAATTGTAAAATTATTTTTTTAAAATTGTTTTTTAATTATTATTTTGTTTGACAGATAACACATCAAGATATGAAGTTAAATTACTGTGTTAAAGCACAAATCTATAGGCGTGATATTTTTTCAGAAAAGTGTGCCACAAAATGTTCAAGTTGCGGGATAGTGATAATGTAATTCTAGGTTAAGCATGTTAACACCTCCAAACATATTATCACTTACCATCGGGTGAGATTGTGGTCAAGGGCTTACCTATCAGCAATATAAAAAAGTTTTTGAGTACAATGACTTTAATACATAAGCTCATAAAGTAGATATCTAATGTGTGATTCTAATGGGCGATGGAAATGTAGCAAAGCGCCAGTAATTGCAATTCAGTGAAATCATTGTAAGAAGTATGGTCAAAGTAATTATTCATTCCCCGTGGGTTACCGGGTTAGAATGTCACCTCCCCCCATTTCTACCTGTGGGTGTCGTAAGAGGCGACTAAAGGTAAAATACCGGAAGGTGGGCAGCAGCGCATCCTGAGGAACTGATAGCTTAAACTGCGATCTCAAAGACGCCTGCCAATCGTGGGGATGTTAGGCAAACCCCCCCTAAATGGAGCAGGCTGTGTTGAGCAGTGTACAATCGAGCTGAAACAGTAACTGTAATTATTCATAAATTCTTAAGTCTCTATTGTCATTATCCTATCAACTTACAGCAACCCGTTTTCTTCAAACTCCAGAAACAGTTATCTGGTAATAGAATTTAATAAGATAAGAAAAAAGTATTTCAGTACGATTCTTATAAAATATTTTTTTTAACAGAAAACCGACTAAACATGAATTACGCATCATTAGGGATAACTCTATTTGAGTTATCCCTAACCGTAATATCTCAAATTTAAATTTATTTATTATTAAAACAATACATCTATCCTTACAGGTTATTTCCTAATACAATAGAGCAGTTTAGTCATCAGTATACGATTACCTATATAACACATTCATAATAACAATGAATTGATATCACATTTAGTCATAGGCCTCACAAAAATAATATATTGTAGCTCTTACGAACTCGCTCAGCGAACAGTGGAATATGTCAACGTTTTCCGCCACTAGGTTTAGAGCTCGTATGGTGGTCGTCAGTGGTGCTTGATTGAGCAAGTTAGTTCTTCCGCGAAGAACCTCGAACAAAGGTGGCTGCTGCGCCGCCCCACGCACTCATCTGACACACTCAGCCTCATTATTTCTAAGATGGTCGGATTGGTCATGACAAAAGTGTTCACAAGACAATCACCAGCTTTCGAACGTAAAAGAAACAAGAATCGGTACACCCTGTAAAGATATATGACAACACATAACACACACAAAAAATGTATACAAGGGTAAACATTCTTCGCACGAAAATTGGTAACTGTCTAAGACATTTTTTCTCTTTTTACATTACCGTGTTTCGGTACAACTCCCTATTCGATCGTTTTATTTCATAATGGATATACAGAATAATGGCAATCTCCCTTGTCGCCACTTGAGACTAAATTTGCAATAGTGTTATCTCCAAAAGCTCTTTATCCATATCAACATTATGTGCCAGCTAATATTAAAATATAGTCGGTCAAAGTCAAAGTCGGCGGTACTTTTGATATTTGCAATTTTTATTAGAAATACAGCTCTTTTCTAGAACTGATAAAATTTAATACGTTGAAACTGGGACACATTGGATTACTACATTTTTTTTTTGACCACTATCTCACCTGATGGTAAGTGATGATGTGGTCGAAGATGTTGTTCAGGCTAACCTAGAAGTACTGGCTCTCAAGGACAGCAAAATGCCCTTCCACCATGCGTTGAAGCTCAAGCCTGCGGCGGTATTCGAACCATGGACCTGCTGCGCGGCAGTCTATAGCCAATGCCACTGAGCTATCACTGCTTCAAAGGTTTAGGTATTAATGTCACTAAATTAAATTCCGAATTTTTTTTAAATGTTTTTTTATATAATCGTTTTATTTATTTATACTAAGCTATTTTTTATTAAAGACATCAAACTTCATATCAGATAAGAAGAACACTTTATTGACCCGTGAACCCGTCAAAACTTTTTGGTTTCCAGTCAACGGAGCTTTTGAAAATAGCTGCATTGCAGAGACTTGTACTTTATTTTGTAATTCATTCTGGTATATAAGAACTCGATAGATAATACACATCGTGTGAAATTCTAAAATAAGTGATTGATAAATGACAAAAATATGAATGTAATCTATTAGCGGCGTGGTCCGCGGGACAGCAGCCGCAGGTTCCACATCTTGTTCAATAATTCCATCGGAGCGTAAATCGTACCTCCACCTGTACTACGTTCACATTGAAACTACTGTTGAACAGGTATTGGCCCACCTGGACAAAATTGGTAGGGGCAATAAATGTTCTGCTGAAGCATTAAAATCTCGAGGTATAAGAAAATTGATTGTTGCGTCGTTTACATTCCACTGGCCTCACCTGAAGACCATTACGTGTCTACTTTCAGTGTATTAGAAAATGTATTGTTAAAATTCCAGTGTATTAGAATTAGACTGCCAAGCAGCAGGTCCATGGTTCCAATCCCGCCGCGGCTTGAGCTTCACCGCATGGTGGAAGGGCATTTTGCGAATGCCCGCCTGGCTAGCGACCACCATGAAGTAGAAATTCTGTCGCCACCTTACGGTGTGTTCCGGCAGCTGTCCTTGAAAGCCAGTACTTCTAGGATAAGCCATCACTTACCATCAGGTGAGATTGTGGTCAAAGGCTCCATTATGCAAAACTCGACTGTGAATATAAAAGTTTTTGGAGTTTTGAGTCTAGATTCATATTTGACATAATGAAGTTTGAGTCTAAACTCGAACTCGTCTCTGAATGTCAACTTAGAAGTAGTGACTTTAGGCTCGTTTTATTATTAAACATTTTTTTTTCGGGTATTGTCCATCGCTCTATATTTATAGGCGTGCGCACGTAGTAATCACGATTTCAATGCCTACGAATTCCGGAAAGCGTCACATTTCAATCAGATAACATTAAAATGAATACTCTCTGCTACTAGCCTATGCCCCAACTGCTTTCATTTGCTATAAAAGAGAAAAGTGATTCCAATGCTATAGAAATAAAGTTCTTAACAGATTGCAGCTACAGTGAACGGGATGGCAACGCCGCGTTCCTTTATGTTTTTAACCAAATATTTAAATTTTTTGGCGGGAAGAAATGTTTTTGCTTGTTACACAAAAACTATGGGGCTTATTGTTTTGAAAATGTTGGTGCCGATGGCACAAATTCTACCCTACATTTTAAGCCATTAAACAGTAATCTAGGCTTTCCCGTTTGAGCTGTCCAGCGTAAGCTGGGGACATGTGTCCCCACATGTCCCCAGCTTACGCGTTGATTTGAGCTTGTATCTCCAAAACCTTAATAGCCAGAGACTTGAAAATTTTAGTGCCTTTGGCACAAATTATGCTCTAAATTTTGACATATTAAACAAAGTCGTACGTCCATTCGTTCAGAAGATACAGATGAGTAGCTGTAGACACGTGGTCTCCAGCTTACACGTTAAAATCGAGTCATACCTACTACAGCTTTCAAGTATGACGTTCAAATTTTTTTGTGCCATTGGTACAAATTATGCTCTAAATCCCTGGCTATAGTATATAACCACATCTTCAGCCGTTTCGTATAAACAGCATGTGTCAGCTGGAGACCATAACGTCAGCTAACACACTAATAATCACACGTAGCGTCGAAGTTTATTTGGCACCTAAATTTTGAGTTGGTATTCATAATTGCACAAAATATGCTCTAAATATTGGCATATTCAGAATTAAGAAATTTCGTTTGAGTAAGCTGGAGACATTCACACAAATTGTCATCATGTCAACCCGTCGAGTCTACAAAACTGTTTGATAACGAAATGATGTGTTTTACCTCAAAAAATATAGAATCCACCAGGTGGAAAGGACAAGCCTGACGTGCAATTTATTTCAGGCGTATTAAACGTAAGTACCTACTCGTACTCGCAGTTTATTTCTTACAGGTGTTTATTTTCTAAGAAAACGTGTGTGTATTTTTCGTTATTTACATCTTGTTTTCCTAGAAATTATATTATTATTTTCAAAGTAGCTGTCAAGTGGTTGTTGATATTTTTCAGAAGGGTTTAGCAAGAAATTTAACTGTGGCTTTACTTGTAAGTTAGCTGTAGATTTCTTTCCAATTATTAAAATAAAATATCGTGGGATGTCTTGGCCTGGTTTTTCAATATCCTTAGTATTTTATTTGAGAAATATTTTAATTTTTTACAAGTCACTATAAACTAAATTCAAAATTGCAACAAAAGCATTTTGGAAACCTTAAGTCTATTGTAGTCCCACAGGAAGTCATGGCATCCGAGATAATGGCATGGATCTATGCCCAGCTGGCATCATTTCCTGTCAGATTGCAATGCTTATTCGTTGAACCAAGAAAGTAGTGATTTTGATCAATTGTATATTTGACGCATCGCATCGACCAAGCGCTCTTATAGTAGTATAATAGTTTATGAAAACATGATAATATCCCAACCCCCAACGATCTTCATTTTAAAATGTCAACTCTACAATGGGCATCGCATACGAAGGAAAATTAAAAATAAAGTTCTTTTCCATTTGGTCATGCAATATGGCCCTAAGTATTTAGTGAGTATTCTGTACCAATAAAAGCATTACAAAGGAGGTTTAACCATTTAAGGGAAAACAGGCGACCGGGATGAACCTAATTTAAAATCTTTTCATTATGTTAATATTGTTAGGTTTGCAATAACGCCTGCTATGTGGATTACATTACAAAATCACAAATATACGATAGGATTTTTTTTTAAGTCATGTGCGGGATTCCTCACATGTTACTTCGCACTTAATTTTGCCTATCGTATATTTGTGATTTTGTAATCTTTTCATTCCATTTTTTTTTGTGTCCTTGTGTTATTAGATAATACATATTCTTTTATTTACTCTTGTGATGCCCTTTGCGCTGTTGGTGAATGCACAATATTTCAACTCTTCACGAGTTGAATAATAGTAAGATATGATGGTGATATGGAAAGGTCCCTTGTATATAACTAAGTCATTAAGGCTCATGCCCTGATGTAGCAGAAGCTCTGATAAAAGATCAAGTTATCTCCATAATATCGGAATTTCGCTTTAGATGCACAGCACAGTTGAAGCGCTCGTAGCGAAGTTTGCTTAGTTGTTCTTAGCCGATCAGCAAGGTTAAGCAACGTCAGCCGCGGTCATGAGTTGGATGGGTGACCACTAGTGACAATAATACTGAGCGTGCACGTGCTTCGGAGGCATGCTAAGTCGTCGGTCCCGGTTCTCAACTTTGGATGGCAGTCGTTATAGCATGGTGGTAGGGCATTTTGCGAATGCTTGCCTGGCTAGCTATCACCCTCAAGTAGAAAATCGTCGCAATCACAGTGTTTTCCGGCAGCTGTCCTTGATAGCCAGTAATTCTAGGTTAGACTGAACAACATCTTCGTCCACATCATCATTTACTATCAGGTGAGATGGTGGTGAAAGGATAGCCCATCAATATAAATAAATAAAAAACTAAATGCTTTCAACAAATTCTGTACATTATGCAAATACTTCCATGGAAGTCTTAAATATCGTATCCTTTTTGGTGAATACTTGTATTATATATGCAATTTCCTTTCAAACGAAGCGACGTTCGCCCACTTTACAGTGGGAGGCAAAGGGGTAAAGCTTCCACAAACAATAATATGTTCACAATATAGTTCAAGTTTAGATACATTATACTAAAATTTTATATCAAACAATGATACCAATGTCCCAAATTATATCATCCAATTGTTCCAAAATATTACTGACGCCCACACTTTCATTTATTTATAGGGTATTTAACAAACACTGACGTAAGCAGGACACATTATTTCAGCTCAACAACGAACAAGTACCTGATGAAGCAGTGATACCTCAGTGGCATTGGCTATGGACTGCCGCGCAGCAGGACCATGGTCCGCATCCCGCAACGGGCTTGAGCTTCACCGCACGGTGGAAGGGCATTTTGTGAGTGCCCGCCAGGTTAGCGACCACCCTCATGTAGAAAATCTGTCGCCAAGCACCTAACGGTGTGTTCCGGCAGCAGTCCTTCAGAGCCAGTGAAATTACAGGCACATGAGACTTAAGAACTATGTCTCTAGGTGACGGATGGCGGCTTGGGGATCGCAGTGTAAGATTTTTTTTTAGCTCAGATGGCATTTCTTTAGAAGGTGCTGCTGCCCACCTTCCAGTACTTTTCCCTTAGTCGCCTCTAACGACACCCACGGGAGATATGGGGAGGTGCAATTCTAAAGGGGAAATTCAGGAACATTAGGAGAGCAAGAAAAAAAAAACATTTAAAAACAAGAGCTAAAACGACTTCCAACACTGAAAAGTATTAAATAACTATAAAATCGGTAACAAGCTGATCGGGTAAGAACGGATAAGCAAATTTTGCTACGAGCGTTTAAAATTACGAGCTAAGGATGTTGGCTAAATATGTGAGCTAGGAGCCACGAGTTGTGTAGCTAAGTGCTATATGTCTAGCTTGTCGTGACTCGCCGTGCCGCAATCCACTATCCGTTTACTACCAATGCATCGTTTAGCTCGGGTCGGGCATCTTATAACTGACAGCCTTGCGCAGCGCATCTACTCAGCTACAACGGTTAGCTATAGTAAAAAAGGTTATAGTCTCATAGTTTGCATTGACCTCACTCCCCGCTTAGATGCCTCACACATTTCTAGTGGAAAGGTAGCCTGAAACTTTCACGCTGGCTTCCAAAGTATCAAAACAAGCTGCATAATTTCCTAAATTTTTGGGTATGAAAGGTATCTGCTTGCCAGGGACTCATTTTCAATAGTAACCTACTCTAATACAAGCGGAAATAATGTTTCCAGCTCATAGATCAACTCTTAGGTTACCTTTGTCGCACCCAAATAAAACCCATGGCATATATAAAAAACTTACTGTTTAGCCAATATCACATAACTTTAGTGCAGCTAAGAGAAAAAAACAATTCATACAGAGAAATAGATGAAAATATGCAATTCAAGGCTTAAGAATCAGATCTGTTCCATATTCTCCCATGGAGATCATAGTAAATAGGAAAATTATTTGCCAAATGAGTAGGAGTTAGTACAAAGTGAACAGAGCTCAATACTATAGTTAGCTCTTCTATATTTGGTGGTATATGGTTACTACCAAATAAGAATATTATAATTCAAGTTAGTAGATAAATACTCCCTATCTACATATAACGTGTCTATATGCAGCCAATACAACTGCTTGCATGACAAAATGGATCTGATTTAAACGTATTATACATATATAATTAGTAGTACTCAAGTACTCAAAAAAATCACAATTTCATATAAATCCAGCCCTAATAGAGTAAAGTTGTATTTTTACATAAATAAATACATTATACACTTATAAACTGTCAAAAAAATAACACTGAGATGTCCAAATTGACACAGAGACCTACACTAATCTCTGCCCATTATAATATAACTAATATCTAAAACACCTGGTTAAGATAATCTCTATACGACAATTTGTCCCACGTTGGGCGCCACAATCGAAAGCCTGAAAAATGCCTGTGATATATTTGTACCCATAGAGAAATTACTCTTTTTTGTGTTTGTACCAGCGTTACCGCTAAACATATTGCTTGGGAATGTTACTAACAGTAGGGACAGTAATAAAAAATTATCAATAAAACATGCATAAATCGTATAGGTATTTATAATTTCTTCTAAGAAATATTTTATTAAACATTTTTGTCTCAAATCGAAAGAACCAAATTAGTGTTTTTAACAAGGAAGACTTTGTCAACCATACCGATCTAACGGAAAGTCTTAATATGAATGTCATTAAATAATAATGCACATTAAATACCTACTCACATGCAACATTTGTAGTTTAGTGTGATTGCGATTAAATTGCTCTGAGGATTGCGACGACAACTGTTTGACAGTGCCCACACCATTTTACTTCAAAGTCTTTTTGCCCGCCTGGCTAGCTACCACCCTCAAGTAGAAAATCTGTCGCCAAGCACCTAACGGTGTGTTCCGGCAGCTGTCCTTGAGAGCCAGTACTTCTAGGTTAGCCTGAACAACATCTTCGACCACATCATTACTTACCATCAGGTGAGATAGTGGTCAAAGGCTAACCTATTTGGCATAAAAAAAAAAAAAAAAAAAAGTCATGGGTGTTATTTTTTTGCACTTTAAGCACGTGAATAAAGAATACCGTACAAAATTAAAGCTTCACTTTTACGCGCACAGCGATGTGTGCGTAATAAATCACTGACAAGGTGCCGCCAAAAGCGGCTTTGGGACAACTGTACCCGCGGGGGAAAAACTTGGGGACGAATGTACCAAAGCGGTGAAATGGTATTTTTTTTTATTATGAATGTAGTTTTTTCTACAATAAGTACTCAATCCAGTTTATAATACCTCATGGTACGAGCTTTGCCACAGAGTATCCAAAAAGCTTAAAATATAAAAATAATGCACAGGCCAAAAAAATAATACAATGCAAATATGCTAAAATATAAATATTGCGTTACTGAAGCTCGTATTTTAATTACTTATCAGCATAATTTTAATGATAAATACATAAGCTTATACGGCACGCGGCCGCGCTGTGCCGAGCGCCTTTAACGGGGTAGGCTTACGCTGCTCAAAACGCTTAAAGCACAAAACGGAACGTGCCCTTACTGTTACGATCTCATCACCTCTGAATAGTCACTATTACTTAAACTGCTCCCCAGGCGTCTACTTTGTCACGATTAGCTGGTATCCTGGTAATTAGTTGTCCCTTACCGTTTTTATTTGTACCCACAGTTTCCTGATACCCTGGTATTTGGCAAGATTTGTGTGTATGCTTAGTTAGGCTTGTGGTTTTGTTTGTGACATGTATGTCGTTAGGATCCCGTAGGACAAAATGCGACATTAGTGATGGTTCAGTTTTTCAACTTTGTGAATTTGTATCCTAAATTTATTACAGAATATATGTCATTATAGCAGATTCAAATAAACCTAAAGAATGACTTATTTTTTTTTCTCGTATATTTATAGTTTTGTAATGTAATCCGCATAGCAGGCGTTATTGCAAACAAAACAATGCTAAATATTAAAAAAAATAAAAAATAGGTAAAAAAGTTAAGGATTTCCCAAACATTAAACCTAATCGACGTATTTTGGTTTTGCTCTATCATTATAAAAGTAGGTAATAAATAAAGGAATTACTTTCAAGACAAAAAAAAATGTTTTGTTTGCTGCATGCATTTAATACACTGTAAAATACTGAAATTCCATCACTATCGATGATAGGGAAACCCTGATCAACAAATCGAAAGAAAGCTTATGAACATAAATTACCATCTATATATGATACAGTAATGTGAATAAACTTATTTCTCGTAATAAATTTTAAATATATTTTTATACGCATATATATACGCATGTAAGCATTTTTTTTCTATACATGGGTAATTTATTCCCAAACTTACAGAATTATTTTATCGAGATAATTTTAAAGATACTTTTTTAGAATCAAGTAGAGTATATAATCTGTTGGCGCCACGATGTTATGATGCCAACTTGGTAAGCGGGGGCGGTTATGGGAAATTGAGAAGGTCTTTCTCAATGGTCCAGGTTCCTAAGAATCTGGTGCGTGGAGTCAAGAAAGGAAATCATGAGACTCCGGCGGGTGTGGACTGTATTTGGTAAAAGCCTTTCGATAGGGCTGGTTCGCGGTGCGGCGACAGAATAGAGGGTAGACCGGTTGGCAGCTAGAGGAGAAAGTTACAGGGTTACAGGAAAATAGGACATACACGCCTACCTTGTCTCCTTTTGCCTGCTTCTCCGTTGCTTGTGAGGACCTGGTATAGGCTTCTACAGCTTCCTGGATCCTTGTCTGGCCAAAGGCGCACGCCGGCAATGTGCTTGCCTGGGCGCGGAGCTTCCTTAGTGAACACTTCACGAAACACTCACGTTTGTGTTCACTTTTGATACTTATTTTCACTATTGCTGTCTATATAAACGTTAAATTGTAAAACTTATCAAGTAACAGTTTCTCTGCCGTACTTTCTGCGGTTAGTAGTTGCCTCGACGGGATTTGACAACGTACTGATGCAATGGATGCATCTCGTCATATATGAGAGGCAAATATGCAGTAGGCGTGCGTGGGAAAGGGATAATACATAGAAGTGAGGGTTGTACGGATATAACTGCCAACGCGATAAACCAAAAGACAGAGAACTGTGGTAGGACGATAATGCGCGCGAAATATGAATAATATTAAATGGTTTGGCGGCAACATACCCCCGACCTTAAAGGGTTACCTTTAAAAAATAAATAAAATTCAAGAATTATTTGTAGTGTTACATTAAGTGCGTATACCTAACCTTATAAATAAATATTATTATGTAGATCGTAAATCTACATATCTATACTACTGACTTGGCAATGGGCATAATCGAACAACAGGGCGCACGAATTTCCCTTTACTCGTCCTAACGGTTGCTACACGTGTTGTTCCATCCCTCGAAGGGTGAACTTCTACCACGACACCGAGAGGCCATGAAAGAGGAGGTACGTTGTCGACGATAATAACTACTACCGTTCCTAATTCGATTGGAGTAGACGGCGTAGTCCACTTACTACGGGACTGCAATTGATGCAAGTAATCGACTCTCCATCGTTTCCAGAACGATTGGACCATTTTATCTAGAAGCGAATGCCTCTCGCGTAGGTTAGATGACTCTAGTTGAGGTGCAGGTAGCGATAAAAGTGGCGCGGTATTCAGAAAATGAGCCGGCGTAAGCGCTGAAGGCTCAGCGGGATCTGCACTCAAAGCGGTGAGCGGACGAGAATTTATAAGGGCCTCGACTTGACTGAGGACCGTTATGAGTTCTTCATAGGAAAGAATTTGTTGGCCTACAACCTTGAAAAAATGGCACTTTACAATCTTTACCATAGATTCCCAAGCCCCTGCCCAGTGTGGACTGAGTGGTGGTATCTGCTTGAAATCAATACGACTCTCGGTAAGTTCATGTTCAAGGTGTGGCTGAAAATTGTCTAGAAACTTATAAAGCTCGCGCAGATATGAGCGGCACCCAACGAAATTTGTGGCGTTGTCGGAGTAGAGACATTGAACTGGACCACGGCGCGAAAGAAAGCGCTTGAGCGCAGCGAGAAAACTTGCAGTACTCAGGTCCGTGGCTACCTCAATGTGCAAACCGCGCGTGGCCAAGCACGTGAATATGCAAAGCCATGCTTTGCGGCTTTTGACACCTCTACCACGTACTGGCGTGTATTGTAGAGGGCCAGCGTAATCACATCCTGTCTGGGAAAACGGCTTGTCCACCTGGTTCACACGATGTACAGGCAAGTCTGCCATCATTGGGAAGGTTGGACGAGGCTTTGCCCTGAAGCAAGTATTGCACTTGTGTATCCGATGACGAATGATTCGCCGAGCGGCAAGGATCCAAAAGCGATGCCTAAGCAATGACATCAGCTGCTCAGGACCAGCATGTAAGTACCTTTTATGATATGCATCTATTATGATATCGACCAAATGATCGTGTTTAGGTAGAACACACGGGTGTTTATGCGAATAACTAATAGCAGCATTCGAAAGACGTCCACCGGTGCGAATGAGCCCATTTTTATCCAAAAATGGTTTCAATTTTTGTAATGCGGGGGAACAGTTTTGACCGTTTTTCAATTTATTAATGTCGTCACCAAAGTGAACTTGTTGTAGCGCTAACACAACTTTAGTTTCGGCAAAATCTAAATCAGAACCATTTACAGGTCTGCGCGGTAGTAACTTCAAAAAACGGAAGACGTATACTACAATTCTTAACAACTTCGACCACGAAGATATACGATGTGCGAGCTCGTAAATTGGCGATTGAGTTGCAGTTACAGTAGTGGTATGGGCAAGCGGCTTTAGATCTGGCACGTCGTTCATGTCATCGTGATTGTACTCTACGATTGGCCACTCAGAGACATCTTTCGAAGCCCATGGTGGTCCTGAGTACCATAGAGGATGGTCAACCAACATCGCAGGAGAAAGGCCTCGCGATAGGCAATCCGCAGGGTTGTCAACGCCTGCCGTATGATGGAAACTAAGGGCAGGTATATTATCAACAATCTTGACAACACGATTCGCAACGAACGTTTGCCATCTATGTGGAGAAGAGTTGATCCAACACAGAACAACCTTTGAGTCTGTAAAGGCGTAGATATTTGAGATTTTGTAACGTGGTTCAAAATTGGCCAGCACCTTACGCATCAACTTTGACAACAGAACGGCGGCGCATAGTTCCAATCTTGCGATAGATAAAGTTTTAAGCGGCGCAACTTTAGACTTGGAACATACGAGCCCGACGTTCCTATTATCACCGTGCACGACCTGAAGGTAAATAACTCCACCGTAGGCGCGCTCACTTGCGTCCGAAAATCCCAAAAGGTTAGCTATGCAACCCTGGATTACCCCTAAATGACGCGGTATGCGTATACAGTTCAGTGCAGGCAGCTCGCTGCAAAACTGTGACCACAATGTCACTATGCGTCGAGGCGGCGTGTCGTCCCAGTCACATTTCAAAAGCCAAAGTTCCTGAATTAGGAGCTTGGCGTGCAATATGACGGGAGCCACTAGACCTAAGTTATCCCATAAGCGTGCGACGACGGATAAAATAATCCGTTTGGTGCACCCTGGTTCAGGTGTGGCAACCCTGAAATTAAAAACATCGTCGGACCTATCCCAATGCGTGCCCAATATTTTATGTGGAGTGGCACCCCTATCGATCTCAAGATCTGGGGATGCACGATGCGAGGCGGGAACAGCACGTAAAACACTGGGAGCATTACTGGTCCATTTGACGAGGTCGAATTGACCACACTTGAATAAGGCGATAAGTTGCGTACATGCGGCAACAGCAACGGCTTCATCGTTTTGTGATGAATCATCCGACATTATACTGAAGCATACATCGTCCATGTACGTGGAGCTTGATGCTATTGCGGCGGCTATGGGAAACCGGTGCCCTTCATCGGCAATCAGCTGATGAATGACGCGAATGGCGTGAAATACACTCGACTTCATTCCGAAACAAACCCTATTGAATTGGAAGACCAATATCGGGTCGTGTGGATGAAATCTGAAAAGAATTCGCTGATATTTGCGATCATTTTCGTGCATTCCAATTTGTAAAAACATTTGTCGACAGTCAGCAGAAATCGCGATTTTAAAAAGGCGAAAATTCAGAAGTATGTTATTTAAATCACCCTGTAGATTAGGGCCTGCGTGTAGTACTTCATTCAGAGACAGCCCTGTGCTGGTCTTGCTACTGGAGTCCAAAACCATGCGAATTTTTGTGGTCTTCTTATCTTCACGCTGAACGCAATGATGCGGAACGAAATAGGATGCGAAAGAAGCGATATCATCAATAGTGCCTATTTCAGTTATATAACCTTTATCAACGTATTCACGAATGATATCGTTGTAGGCGGCGCGCAGCGTATTTGACGAAGACAACTTCCGTTCCAAGCACAAAAATCGTCTATATGCGGTTGAATACGAATTTCCTAATTTAAATACATCATCACTAAACGGTAAAGCCACGGTATATCTACCATTAGTATCACGCGTAGTAGTGGCGCGAAAATGGTTCTCACATTCAAGATCTTCTTGACTGTGGGCGGGTGGAGCGGTTACTTCTTCGAGTTCCCAAAACTTTTTCAGTAGGTGATCCAATGAATGTTGCACAACTGCACAACAAGCGGAGTTATGTTTGGGTATCAACATGGGAGCAGAACCCATAATTATGTAACCCAGAACAGTTTCAATAGCGGGCATCGTTCCGTCCACACTGCTATGTACCGATCCCGGTATCAACAGGTGCGGAAAAATATCTGCACCGAGAAGCACGTGAACCTCGGTGGGCGTAGCAAAGGTGCTGTCGGCGAGCGGCAGCGATTGAATATGCGTAAACGCAGAAGCATCTACGGGTAGCGAAGGCAAGTTATCAGTGATGCGGTCGACAACGAGTGCCGATACTTGAAAATGAACATTATCCGAAAATCGTGAATAAAATTTAAAGTATGTACATCCCCTTACAGACTTTTCAGAACCCCCAAAACCACGCACAGTCATCTGCGTATCTGTATTATAATTCAAACCCAAGCGCGTGCAACATTCGTAAGTTATAAAGCTGCTCGTTGAAGCCGAATCAAGTAAACATTTAACCAAATGTGCCTTACCGGCTTTATCATAGATAACGATTTGAGCGGTCGATAATAATACAGTTACGGGTTGTGTACATTGCGCGGTGTGAGCATTGCTACACGCGGTGTCCGAAGTTCGCGCGGCGATGGATGTATGTAGCGATGCTACGTTCGCATGACGTGTTTCCGTAGGCGATGGCGCTCGCGGCGGAGCGGTTGCGTTGGTTTCGGGCGCGGGCTCGATTCCCGATCCCAGCTGAACATCGCGTGGTTGCGATGTATTTTTGTTGTTTGCCTTATTAAAGTGCAACAAGGAATGGTGTTTCTGGTTGCAATTGCGACACTTAAAGGTTGAATTACATTCGCGGGTTTTATGTTTTAAACTAAGGCAATTAATGCATGCGTTATGTTCTTTAACACATTGAAACCGAGCGGAAGGCGTTAAATCGTTAAATTTAGGACACTTGAAGAAATGGTCATGTACGAAATTATCACAAAGACATTTCCGGTGTGCAGCGGATACGGCTACGTGAGCCTGTGGGTGAGGTACATGACTTCGCGGTTTATTAAAATTTCGTGAAGCAGTACTTGACGTACTTGCACTAGTTTGCGTGTTATGATAAATTTTAAATTGTCCTCGAATAAAATCTGACAGCTGATCAAACGTAGGTAAACTTTCAAAACGATAATGAGATTCAAATGCGCGGATTGTCTCTTCATCTAATTTTTTTAATGCTATATGTAGCAACATGTAATCTGTCAAATTATCAAGTTTTAAGTTTTTTAGCGCATTAGCGGCGGTAACAAACTGATCCATAAATGTTTGGAATTTAGCCGATGACGCGGGCCCGCTCAGCTTGAGATTCAATATCTGATCTAAGTAGGTAGATGCAAGCATGCGGGTGTCTTGGTACCTATCAACGAGACATTTTAATATAGTATCGTAATTATCAGCACACGGTGCTATTCCCGAGAACACTGTTTGGGCCTTAGTTGAGAGCTTCCCTATCAAATAGTACAATCTCTCCGCGTTTGTCAACATTGTATTGTCATGTATCATAGACTTAAATCCAGCATAAAATAAGGGCCAGTTTCTTACATCACCATCAAAAAACATCAGTTCAATTGCTGGCAATGCCGGCATCCTAGATTTTATTCCAATTCGTTCAATGGAACTTCTCTGGTCGCGCTCAAAGTCCAACTGCGAAGGATTGGGTTCAACACGTTTCAATACACGTTTGATACGACAATATAAATCTTCAAACGAGTTTAGCGATTTAAAATTGGGCTTAAAAGATGGATCACTTTTAAGCTGTGCGCGATTATGCTCATCGACAAGCTGTCTAAACTCAGATCGAATATCTTCAATCGTTTCGACTGAACTTAGAAAATTCTCCTTACATTCTTCACTAATATGTGCCTGTTTCGAGTTTTCATATACAATTTGAATAAACTCAAAAAGAGTATCGCGTTTAGTTTCTAAAACAATTACATCGTTGTTAGGTTTAGACTCAGACTCTGACTCGACTTTCTTTGGCGGCGCCATTATTAGCTAATAACTAATAACGTAAATTACTTGAATTATTTGTAAAAGAAGAATACATAAATATAACTGCAGTCACAGCTGATCGGCGTAGACAAGAATCGATAAGCGTCGAATAGATAAGAAAGCAATATATATACCTAACTACCGTAACTTAGGAATAATAGCAAGCGGGCGGAGGTACTACTTTTATATCTACTTATCTTTGAAGGCGTTATTAAACAGAATGTATGGAGATATTCTTGGATATTCAATATAGTGAATTAATTAGTATACAATATATAGATTAGGTATACCTCGATGATTAGCTTATATATTGTGCGGTTTTAATTAAATAATGACTACTAAAGGTAACTCCTGTAAGGGGCGGTTGAAGTGCGGTAAGAACGTGCCTAGGCAGTTCTTTTAAAACGTAGACTATTTAATGCGGTAGATATCTAGACGAATCTAGATTGGAATGCGGGGTGACCCAGACGAATCTAGGGCTACTAAGAATCGTTCGGCAGGGCGGATTAGAATATAGGAAATACGGCTCGTAAGGCCAAATGTTGGCGCCACGATGTTATGATGCCAACTTGGTAAGCGGGGGCGGTTATGGGAAATTGAGAAGGTCTTTCTCAATGGTCCAGGTTCCTAAGAATCTGGTGCGTGGAGTCAAGAAAGGAAATCATGAGACTCCGGCGGGTGTGGACTGTATTTGGTAAAAGCCATTCGATAGGGCTGGTTCGCGGTGCGGCGACAGAATAGAGGGTAGACCGGTTGGCAGCTAGAGGAGAAAGTTACAGGGTTACAGGAAAATAGGACATACACGCCTACCTTGTCTCCTTTTGCCTGCTTCTCCGTTGCTTGTGAGGACCTGGTATAGGCTTCTACAGCTTCCTGGATCCTTGTCTGGCCAAAGGCGCACGCCGGCAATGTGCTTGCCTGGGCGCGGAGCTTCCTTAGTGAACACTTCACGAAACACTCACGTTTGTGTTCACTTTTGATACTTATTTTCACTATTGCTGTCTATATAAACGTTAAATTGTAAAACTTATCAAGTAACAGTTTCTCTGCCGTACTTTCTGCGGTTAGTAGTTGCCTCGACGGGATTTGACAACGTACTGATGCAATGGATGCATCTCGTCATATATGAGAGGCAAATATGCAGTAGGCGTGCGTGGGAAAGGGATAATACATAGAAGTGAGGGTTGTACGGATATAACTGCCAACGCGATAAACCAAAAGACAGAGAACTGTGGTAGGACGATAATGCGCGCGAAATATGAATAATATTAAATGGTTTGGCGGCAACATAATCAAAATATAAATATATTGTTTTCTCACAGCTACAAACTAAATGTATTTTAACATTGCAATTTTTGCAGTAACGTCTGCGATGTGAATAAACTTTCAAAATTACAACAAAAGGAAAAAAAAATGAACCTTGAGCGGGATTAAAACTGTGAACATGCATCCCTAGAGCCGGGACATGCTCTACCAAATGAGTTTTCTTGGTTAATGAGTCGTAGCTCAAATTTATCCTATTATTCCTACGAATATATATTTTTATTCCTACATATAAATATTTTTATTCCTACGAATAAATATTTTTATTCCTATGAATAAATATTTTTATTCCTATTATTAAACCGCCTGACGGGGATGGAGCAAACTGAATTAAAACTGCAAACAAGACAAATTTTGCAATTAGCTATTAAACATGTCGACAATGAGGCTACCAGATAATTCTACCAATGCTAAACGAATAAGCATATAAAATTACAACAAAAAGCATTTAATTTTTTACACTATAACGGTAACGTGAGGAAAAAATCACGTTATTAATATTTATAATTACACTGTGAATGTGGACATGTGGAATATTAAATAACATGCAAGTAAAAGTGTATATACAACTCTACCGCTTGTACAATAAAAGCATTAAGTTAAAGATTTAATTTTAATATTGTTATGTTTAACTGCAGTACGCCTGCTATGTGAATTATATTACAAAATGACAAATATGCGAGTACAAAGTAAGTTAAACTATAGTCGCTCGATCCCAATACGATGGTTAAAGAACGATACGAAAATTTTAAGTTATGACTCATCATGTAGTCTTATGTTTTCGCGATTATTACACATAGTAATTCAACGGGTCCACGTGACCGCAATCACTGCAAAGTGTTTGAAAAGTCGGGACAAATATAATGATAAATATACGCGATTTAAACCGTTTAAAGTTGTTTAATTATTATGACTCATTGTCATGTGAACTCAATTGGTTAGAGCATACCCCGGCTAAAGGAGTGGATGGACGCTGGTTCAAATCCCGCACATGGTTTAAATTTTTCCTCTCGTATAGTTGCAATTTTGTGATTAAAGAGTTAATGTTTATAGTTTTAATAATATACCAATTTTAAATTGGGAAAATAACAGGACCACCTTATGAATGTGTCACAGATTCACCATCTGTGGCAGAAACTGAAAAACATTCCGAATTTCATCGTCTGCTTTAAAATCATTCTTAGTTAAAAACTCTGTACATTTTCTTTTTCAACATTCGATAAATCAAAGGATTAATGCCTTAAAAGCAAGTCTTACAATGAATGATGCAAAAAGGTTCAGCGTATCTATATAAATGCTATTAATCAATGTGTGTCCAAGTCAAGAAAAACAAAATGGTTGGTAAGTTTTTAAAATTTTGCGTCAATGTGTGAATTTTATCTCAATTCACGCGACGTCTGTACAACGACTAATTGTCAAGAAAACTCTTTCAATGATTTTGATTTGAAGTTTCGGCAAAAATGTAGTTTTCAATCAGGGAGCTTCAACTACGATATTACAGAAAAATATTGAAACCTGTATTTGTATTGACTAGTTAAAAACTAGTAAGCATGTTTAAACAATTTCAGTGAATAGGTTTTTGCGAATTTTAGAGATTAATTTCTTAGCATTCCATGGATTCACCGTGCGGGTGCCGGGTCCATAGCGTTGCAGAGGAAGAGGCCAGAGGGGCCTGGGACTTGCAACCCAGGAGTAGGATTAAGGGGCCCCTTTATGATATATCAATGCTCTCCTTCACCGCTCGAGCCTCCTCCTCTGCCTAACCAAATTTGGTAGGATCCTACTAATGCTACCTTAGATACACGTTCTAGGATGGAAGTTACGGTTGTTCTTGACAGGCCAAGGTCTTTAAGTAGGTTATACAGGGATTTCGCTGGTATACCCCTTGCTCCAACTTCTACAGCATACAGATTAACCACATAACCGTTTTTGGTTGATTCATTTGTTAGGTCATAATACTTGTTTGTTTTTATTGTGTGGTCCTTAGGAATGTTTGTGTCCCACGGCACAGTGAGTTCTATAAGTACTATGCGTTTAAGATTTTTTGAGTACAGAAATATGTCTGGTCTGGAAGACGAAACACCAACATCCTCAGGAATTGTATAGTGTTTTTCATACGTGTCCATCAAAACAGTCCAATCGGGAGCTGCACCTAAGACGGAGTAAGGCTTGGATTTAAATTTTGTAGATGACCCTTCTTTTACAAAATCGACGTGTCGTTTATTCGTGGTCAGACCTTTTTTTGCTCTAGCTACCGAGAGACTCGAGGCTTCACGTATGGTTTCGAGGACTCTATCATGGCGACGTGAATAATGACCCCTATCAAGGAGCACCTTGCATCCTACCAGCATCCTACCTTGTATTACTAAAGTATTTTATGAAAATACTTCTGAACTGAGTTTTTGTCGTGCCAATCGTTAATTAATTTTACTTTCTTCCCATTTATCATGAATTGGCTGTTCAATGACTACATTCTGATCTCCTTGTAAAAAATGCATTGGTTAAAGATGTTATACAGGCTTAACCTCGACCGAAAATTGGCGTTACATGCATACGCAGCATGGATAATAATAACAATAAGCGGAATACATTACAAAGTTTACAACGACAGGAAAAATTATCCCGCACGACTAATTTTAAGGTTAACTATATAGGTTTTCGTACTCATTTTGTAGTGTAATTATTATGTTAATTATTAGGGTTATAAAATCATGTTTTGATGATTTATGTTAGCATTATTTTCTTTGGGGCATATACGCACTTCAAAAGTTATATCGAAATTATTTTAATAATTAGGTAATGATCAAACTATTATACATAGTTAAATTAGTGATTACATATACAGGGTTATTGATGAAATGCTAACAACCTCTGAGGGTTGACTTCTGCTAGTCCGACAAACATTTTAAAATGTTTTTTTTTAAAGAACTCAGTCACCCCGTGACCACGATCACTGCAAAGTGTTTGAAACGTCGGGACAAAAATAATGATAAATATACGCGATTTGAACCGTTTAAAGTTGTTTAATTACTATGCGTAATAATCGCGAAAACCTAAGACAACATCGTTTTTTTTTTGAAACAATTTTTCTAATTTTTAATTTTTTTAATATTTTCTGCGTTTTTTATGTGATTTTGACTGAATAAGCACGAGGACCACCTGATGTCAGAAGTCTCTTGCGCCTGTAATGTATTATTTCATATTTTTTATTACTTTACTCGATGTAAATATTCAAAACTCTATCAAAGGGACCACGGCGTGGTCCAGTGTAGCCGCGTCGGGCGCTCTTGGCTCGGAGTAGGCATTAAAACCAAAAAACAAAAATTAAGTTTTTTTTTTAAACAAATAGAAAAACATCTCCATATGTTTCTTAGGACTAGCAAAAGTCAACCCTAAGAGGTTGTTAGCATTTAACCAATAACCCTGTATAAATCATTAGTTTCAAGTGATTCACAAATTTTATTTGAAAATAATACTTCTCGAACATGTTATCACTAATTTCAATTAGCCTACTAGATGTTGATACAATAATTATTCAGTCGAACGATCAGGCTCTAATAGCAATTCATTGACCAAATTGGAGTTTATCCTTTTCAATATCACCTATGTTAATCCGCCATCCACCCCTATAGCCGGGTATGCTTTAACCGTTAAGCTAATATGACATAATATGACTCATAACTCTAATTGGTCCTCTCGTTCGTAACCATCGAATATGGATGGATTTTTCCGTCGTATTTTTGTAATATAATCCGCAGAGCATGCCTTATTGCATAATAAACATATTAAAATTCAAAGCCAAAGTTATCACCGTGGTATATAGCGTATTAAACGTAACAATCTTCTAATATATAAAATTGTCGTGTCACAGTTTTCGTTGCCATACTCCTCCGAAACGGCTTGACCGATTTTGATGAAATTTTTGTGCTTATCCGGTATCTATGAGAATCGGCCAACATCTATTTTTCATCCCCCTAAATGTTAGGGGTAGTCCACACTACATTTTTTTTTTAATTTTTTGGACAAAATTTTTAATTTCTATTTTTTTATGATACAACATACAAAAATACATACAATCCTCAATTTTCACCCTTCTACGATCAACCCTTATTTTTAAATAGCCATTTTAGTTATATATATATATATATATATATATATATATATATGGCAAAACAACGTTTGCCGGGTCAGCTAGTATGTATATAAATATATTGCATGTTGCAAAAGTCATCGCAAACATTTGTTCTCATATAAAAAAGGCCACTACGAGTAAAATTGAATCTACGTCCGTTCAATTCGCTTTTCTCTCTTGGAAGCAAACATCTAAACGTTTTCTCAACTTATTTCAACCAAACAAGATAATGGAAGTAAACAGAAAGCAAAAAAGCGACCTTTCAGAACCGTCTAGTGATTCACAAAGACATTCAAAAGATTCGTTTTACAACTGACTCAATATTGCATTCGCAAAGGAAATAACGAAACCGGAGTAGCGCTTGTACGGCTGCTATATGAAAGGAAATGTATACAGCATCCCTATCATTAATTTTAAATCAAATGGCTTTTATCGAAGAAACTGAATTTTCCTCTCCATTCTCGAATTGGTAGCTGGCTTAAAATTGAATTTATATGTATAGACATCTATGTTTTTTTACTATTACACTAAATATCTACTAATCTTAGCTATAATAAAATAATAATTCTGCTTTATTTATCTAAATCTGACCTTTTGTTGTCAACTTGTCGTTTAAATTAAGGTTTGTTTGATGCATCTACCCACTATTACCAACATATTTTTGTAACTAAATTTACTGTTTTTATCTAAATGTTTGTCTTACTTATAGCAAGCTTATTTTACAATTCTTAAGTAATCTGTGGATAATGTGGTTGCCTGCACATTTGCTAATTCATATTATATTCTTTAATTTAAATGATTGAAGAATATTGTTACATTCTGTACCTATGATTAATGTATAGCTGTTAGTTACACATCAATTAAAAAAAACTGTTTATTCTATAGAACTAATCACGCTTTAAAAGCGCAAACGCTGTAATGTGCGAATTAACTATTGCTAAGGTGCGGACGTGCTTGTCAAGTTTCGAAAATTTTGCTCGTTACCTCAAAGTAAATAACACGTATTTCTAAAAGTAATAAGTGCTATTATAGTTTGCAATAACCAATTAATTTCAAAATTCACTCGCCACTAAAACTGTAGCAACGGCAGACGATTTGTGCTGAGGTAGCTTCCACCACACTTCGGCAAAAAGTGACGGACTGCGGATTCATCAAAATTCATCTACATCGCACACGGATCGTGTTACGGTCGACGGCCGCAGCGGAGCAGGTTCAAGCGTTTTTGTTTTCTACGTGAGTTTCCTACAACTGTTATCAGATCACAGTTACGACTGATTACCTACTTACATTATTTGTTGTACTGAATAAAGTTAGCATAATGGTAAACAACTGTGCAGCGTGTACTAAACCAATCAGATTGACTGTTGGGCAGCACATTCAATGCTCAAACTGTACGTTTTATTTTCATGCTATATGTGTTAACCTAACTGAACCACGAAAGCTAAGTGACGAGGCGAGACTGGCCTGGGTTTGCCCAATTTGTATCAGCATATTGCCAAAGAAAGATAACTCTAACACGCCGGTTCGTATGGCTGCCGCACAGTCCGCGCACGGCGATGACCAGCGGCCAAATGTTACCCCGCGCGAAGGCATCCTTAAAATAAACGCACCGGCACCATGCTCGCCCTCCATCGCGGGTGTCGTTGAATATGACCCATTCACATTAAGCACTATAGCTTCGGACATGAAATTACTACGTAAAGAACTAGGAGACATGAACTCTCAGATGAAGTCTCTTGCGGAGCGTATTACCGCGCGAATGGATGACTATGGAGCAAAAATCCATGAATTGGAAGCCCGTGGAAATGAACGTGAGGCCGAAATAGTATCCCTTAAAAATACAGTAATCCATTTACGAGAGCAATTGAACACTGGGGCGCAAATAAGACTCAAAAACGAGCTTGAAATAGCAGGCATCTCTGAAAATAATAATGAAAACCCCACGCACATTATTCATGTGACGGCGCAAAAGATCGGAGTTGCCCTCGATGACTGCGACCTAGACTTTGTGATGCGCGCTGGTCCTCGTCGCCCAGAGACTGGATCTGAGGATGGGGTTAATCTTTCAAAACTTCCACGACCCCTAGTTGTCAGATTTGTGAGACGGCAAAAAAGAGAGGAGTTTCTGAAAGCTGCAAAATCCCGGCGAAACTTATTAAGTACTGACATAGTCGAAGGGGCGGCCAGAAAGCTGTTTTTTAATGAGCGCCTTACCCAGGAAAATAGGCAGTTATTTCGGACTGCCCGACAGCGTTCAAAAGATGCAGGTTTTAGATTCTGCTGGACTCAGAATGGCACAATACACTTACGCAGGCAGGAAGGGAAACAAGCAATTCCTATTAAAACATATGAAGACCTCGAACGCCACCTGGGCCCCGTGCCTGCTCAATGACCACTCCCTGACCCCCCGGACAGTTAAGATATTCTTCATCATTACGGTTCTACTTTTACATTTAATTTTAATAATATTTGTTTCACTTGTTTACACTACACAATTTAAACTTATAAAACTCAATACACAAACACACACTCAATTTCCTTCACTATCCGAATCGAACACCTTCATGAATGTAAAGAGCACTTTGGCGACAAGTCTATTATATAATACAACCTCTGAAAATAAAGTTTACATAAATAATTGTATCACAAGAAATATGACGTACTTGGCTATATACTCATTACTCGTTTCTCAATTTTTATTTCATAACAATGGGTTTAGTTGACATAACAGATGAAATTGAAGAAACAATCTCAATTGAATGTCATAATTTTTGTTCGGTAAATTTATGTAAACAATTTATTACAAACAATACTTCACTTAACTTTAAAGTGATTTCATTAAACATTAGAAGTTATCAACGTAACTTCGACGATTTTTTGGTCACACTCAAAAGTTTTGAACTAAATTTTGATGCCATTATTTTAACAGAATGCTGGCTTACAGAGGGCACATTACTTACGTCTCTCCCAGGTTATAACGTCTTTCGCACACAAAAACAACTAAATAAAAATGGCGGGGTAGTGATTTATGTAAAGTCATTGTATAACACGATCGTACTTGAATCTAAAATAAGGGATGCTGACACTATTGTCGTAATTGTTGACGATAAAACAGCTATTCTAGGCATTTACCGCTCCCCTTCAATCACAGACACTACCTCGTTTATAGACTCGCTTGATATAGCTTTAAGTGAATTAAAACACAAACCGTCTATCACCATCGCTGGTGATTTGAACATAAATCTTTGTGACACATCCGAGGAACAATCTGACTTACTGTGCCTAATGGCCTCGCATGGCCTGCTTCCCGCTATTACCAAACCAACAAGACTACGTTCATGCTTAGATCACATTTTCATTAAATCATCAACTATGAGCACAGGGCTGATTTTCCATTCTTCAATTACTGATCATGCTATCGTTATGGCTGGCATCTCTCGACAGTCTAGTACACAGTCAACTATGGCTAAAATGCGAAAGAAAACGAATGTTGACGCAGTTTTAACAGAATTAAATAATATTGAATGGTCTAATGTTTTGACAAAAACTTGTGTTAATTCTGCTTTGAACACGTTTAATGAGATCATTACTAGTTCTATCAATAGGCATACGCAACAAATTAGAATAGGACGAAAAATGGTGAACCTAAAGCCCTGGATCACTCCAGGACTAATTAGATGTATGCATCACCGCGACAAACTGCATCGTGATTGTAGAGCCTTTCCTGGTGACGTCAATCGGCATAGGATTTACACTAGGTACAGGAACTTTTGCAATAAACTTCTCCGTAAAATTAAAGCTCAATATAATAGTCAGCTACTCAACCAGAACAAAGATGATACAAAAAAGCTCTGGAGGACAATAAAAACCATTTGCTTTAACTCAAACCGCAACGCGCCGTCTGAACTGTTTAACTACTCAGCAAGTTCAAATAACCCGCTAAATCACTGTAATGAGCATTTTGTTGCGGTGGGTAAACTACTTACTGACAATATTTTAAAGAAGTTAGCTGTAACCGAGACATCTCTTATTGATTCATACATGCCCCTTTCAACCACTTCGTACTCTTTGTTTCTCTACCCCACCGACCCAAATGAAATAGGCAAAATTATTAGCAAGCTTAAAATCGACAGTGCCACTGGCCCAGACCTAATTTCTGTGGCTCTCATCAAAAAATGTGCTCAAGCTATACTAATTCCATTAACTTTTATATGTAATCTTAGTATTGAGTCTGGTGTGTTTCCAGAGTACTGGAAAATAGCTGCCATAAGTCCAATACATAAAAATGGTCCAAAAAGCACACCTGATAACTACAGGCCTATTGCACTCCTCAGCGTTTTCTCTAAGATTCTGGAAAAAATTGTAAACGACAGACTTATAAAATATCTGGAGAAATATAGCCTTATCTCTGAAAAACAGTATGGTTTCCGCAAGGGTAAGTCGACAGAAGACGCTGTTACATTGCTAGCTAACTTGGTCTCATCATATGTTGAACAAGGAAGCAAATGTATTGGTGTATTTCTTGATTTGGCGAAAGCTTTTGACACGGTCTCGGTTGGCTTGCTTTTGAGGAAACTAGAATCCATTGGTGTTAGAGGGATTCCGTTGCGGTGGTTCTCAAGTTATCTAAATAAACGCGAACAGTTTGTAAAAGTGCAAAACCACTCTAGCGACCGCCAACTAATTAACTGTGGTGTTCCTCAGGGTAGCATACTCGGCCCTACGCTTTTCCTAATTTATATCAACGATATCCTTAACATTCAGCTGAACAATACTGAAATAATAGCATATGCTGACGACACTGCGATCTTGATTAATGGTGAAGCGTGGGACCTAGTGTACAATATTGCAGAAAACAGTCTTTCCGAAATTGCCAAAGCTCTGGACAGGAATTTACTTACACTAAACTTGAAAAAAACTAAATATATTGCTTTTTCAAAGACCATCATCTCTATGCCACCACCTGAATTTGTCCTGAAAATCCATCACTGTTCAAAGGATGATAGAAGCTTAGATCATACTACGTGCACTTGTAAGTTCATAGATCGAGTTCCTGTCATAAAATATCTAGGTGTGTCAATGGATGAAAATTTATCCTACAAACATCATATAGCAGATTTGTCATCAAAAACACGTAAACTTATCCATGTTATGAAAAACCTTCGCGACTGTGCTCCGGTTCCGCTGCTACGTCAAGTGTATTTTGCCTTATGTCAGTCTATTATCCAGTACTGTGTAACGGTGTGGGGTGCTGCTGGTATAACTCATTTTATGAAAATCGAGAGAGCACAACGTGCGCTTATAAAAGTCACGCTACGGAAGCCCTTCCGTTTTCCAACAGATGCTCTTTACAATGAATTTCAAGTTTTACGTGTTCGCCAGCTCTTTATTTTCAGGGCTACCATAAAAACTCACATTGATCTAAAAATTCACTTAGACAATGAAAAAATCATGACAAGACGTGCTTTTAGAATTCCAAAACCATTTGTTACATCCTTATTAGCAAAACGCTGCCCTTCTTTTTCACACCCCCATACGTACAACAAAGTCGCTAAAAAGTGTGATATTAAAAATCTCTCAGTCAATGCTTGCAAAAGAACTGTTAAGGATTGGCTGCTCAAACTCTCTCAAAAAGACACAGAAGAATTAATCTGAAACCGCTACTGCTCGGCACACTCATTGAATATATTGCACACGCAAAGTACGTATGAAACCAACGAGTAGACGAGGGAACGAGTATATATGAGTCCTATCACTTCAGGCATATACGCGCACATCCTCTCACTCTCTCATACACACTCTCTTACACACATACACACATCATCATCCACACTTTACATCTACATTATAAGTCGTTAGCAAATTAAAATTATTTCGTGTAAGCCGCTTCAAAGAAATTTTTTTCACCTACTTTAAGATAACGGGCACATTATTATATTATTGCAGTGTAATTTAATGATTAAAAAATATTATTTAACTCTGGTATTGAAACGCATTGTACTTTCATGTAAACTTAATTTTACATTGCCACTGTATCTACTTTTATTTTGTCATGAACAACACAACGAACTTTTTGAAAACCGCACTCGATCCCCAAGATACAGGCTTAGTGCTTAGTTTGGGGCTCGCTGTCAAGCTATTACCCAATAAGAATTTTAATTATTCTAGAATCTAAGTTAACGATTGTATTTACTTATAAATCTTTTATGGCAATAAATTATCTTATCTTATCTTATCTTATCTTAATGTGCCATTTGTAATGGAGGAATCTTGTTGCTTATCCCAAAACACGGACTTATTTATAGTTTAGTTTCGCAAACGGTTTCTATTGTAATATTTTTTGTTTGCAGCGATTATAGGTTATTAGATGTAATGTTATGTTATTTTATGTTTATCTATGTATGGCTTAAGAAAATAAAATTTTATTCTATTTATTATTTTATATATATATTTATAAGATAATAAAGTCGTAAGATGTATCTTTGAAGCGCTCGTACCGAAGTTTGCTTAGCTGTTCTTAACCGATCAGCAAAGTTAAGCAACGTCGCCCGCGGTCATGAGTTGGATGGGTTACCGCTAGTGACATTACTACTGAGCGCTTCTGTGCTTCGGAGGGCACGTTAAGCCGTCGGTCCCGGTTGTTGTCTTAGGATGGCAGTCGTTATAGCATGGTGGCAGGGCATTTTGCGAAAGCGCGCCTGGCTAGCTACCACCCTTAAGTAGAAAAGCTGTCGCCAAGCACCCGTGTGTTCTGGCAGCTGTCCTCGAGGGCCAGTAATTCTTGGTTAGCCTGAACAACATCTTCGACCACATCATCACTTATCATCAGGTCAAACAGTGGTCAAAGGTTAACCTATTGAGAATAAAAAAAATGAGTTTCTTTTATATATAAAAGATAGACATCTTGCCAGCCGTCTCAGCCCGTCTAGCCTGCAGACGATGACGATGCTGATGACGTCGACATTGACGCTATTTAGACTTGTGCCCTCTTACTAAATGCATAACCTGTCATTTCTACAACATTATTTCTGTAGTGATAGTGAATTATTAGTATATATATGTCACCGTTTTAATGTACTAACCGTTAGTTTATAATAAAAAAAAAAAAAAAAAAAAAAAACTTTTTTATTGCCATAAGTAACCAGGTAATGTTACACATTATACATAGGTATAAAATAATAAATAATAAATAAATCTAGTTAGATTATAAACTGTCGATAGATTGTGAACGGATAAAAAAATTTACAATTTAACGTTTAAATTTTCGTAAGATTATAAACTGACCATGTCCAGCCGTCAAATTGTAAATATGTGGATCAACAACAATTTACCATAGATCTACGAAAGTATTACAGTGGCCGTAAGTAAAATACGTAGGTACAGGTTTTTAATGTATAATTTTTTGGCTTTTGTTTAACTTACAGATATAGCAGAGTAACATATAACAGACAAAAATAGTAAATGATCACCTAAATTAAACCCGCATTTTAATGTAATCTTATAACCAAAGTTTCAACATCTCGCTATCCTATTTAAGCAAAATTACTCAAAATAAATCATTGTTAACCCAAAAGTAGTAAAGGTCACCAAAATTAAATTCTTGTGGCGCATCGCCGGCCGCTGCCGCGGCTCGCGCGTTGTTGTAGTCACAAGTAACCTAACGCTCCTCCTCGCTTCACTCGTCGTCGCACCTAAATATGCCTTTGCCCGAGACTAAATGATATTTAACCCCTCGCTCAAATATAGTGATCATTTACTACATTTGGTGTCCGATAGAATTTTTTGGTAAAAGAACTAAGGGTATCAAAGCATTTTATGGTGGTTAATATTTTAAATCCCTTAGTTTTTTTAATGCACAAACTCGAAATGAATATGTTTTTTTTTGTCTGACTATTCTTTTTGTTCTTAACTCTATGAAATGAACTCATGGCAACTATAACGGCGACCAATCAGAGGACGGTTCACAATTTCGCGGGCGATTATAGATCGTTAGATTATAAACTGCCAGCTAGACATGGTCAGTTTATAATCTGATGAAAATGTTAAGGAAATGAAAGCGTTAGATTGTAAATTTTAATGTTCGTTCACAATCTATCGACAGTTTATAATCTCACTAGATAGTTTATAAAATAACGTGTCGTACAATTACCCGGTGACATATATAAGAAACTAAATCTTCCTTTTACGTCACTTTGAGTAATGATCTTTGAACGTAATAATGTCTCTTTAATGATTAATCGTGTATATATTATAGTAAATAAGCTAAGTAACTAGCCAGAATTTTAACACAATATTATTATTTTTCTTAGGGTCTTGGCTGAAAATCAGCGCTTTTGTCTTAGACAATGAGCATTATGCTGAGACAAGGCTCATTCAATACTACTGGACATCTCACTACCGAATGTATAATATTAAGAAAATTGTTTACATTTTAAAACTTTATATGATTAAGATAATGAATAGATTCAGGCGTTACTTTGCGGAAATCCATATTTAATAATAACAAATATTTTAAGAAAACATCAAATTCATATTTTAATAAAACACTTAAAAAAATATAAAAATATATCTAGTGACAATTCCGCCTAATTTTCCTGTTAAGTCGACGTGACGGCACAAATATTTTAAAAATATTTGTTATTATTATTATAGGATTAAGTTTAAAATACTTTCCATTTTTATTGTAGTATTGAATAAACTTCTTTTCTTTCTTTCTTGATCTATTTTTATATCACTGAGACAAAATGTAGACGAAAAAGGAAACAAACCATTTTTTTTATTTACGGAACCAACTATATATACTGAAAATATGAAATAACTTGTGGACGTTGTAACCATGCTAATTCTAGTATTTTGAGCTCACATTTTCATGGAGCGACTTACACAATCTATTTGATATTTTTTTATTATCAGGCTCATTTTTAGGGTACCGTAGTACCAAATGTAATTATAGATTGCGGCAGTAGAATATTTTAATAGTCTGTAATATATTATGTGATTTACGTGCATAGGACCATTATATATATCAAAATTTTATTATTGATTTTGATTTTGACTTTGACTATTAATGAAATTTCGCTGTTATGTATGTCTGGCTCTCAGTCCGTCAGTCCTCAGTCAGGTATATCAGGAGTTTCTAGCTCGTAGAAGGAATGAGTTACAAAGCCAAAGTTAAGTCATTGAATGTCAAACGTTGACGTAAAGTCGATTCTTGAATAAGAAACTGAATCAAAATATTTATAAGGGGACTCTATACGAGTGTAAGAAGGTAAAAAAAAACTTTTTTTAACGCGTTATACGTTTAGAACTTGTGGAATATAGTTCAATAGTCGATTGTGCAATGAGTGCAAAAAACAAATCATTTTAGCTGAGACGTTTACCAGTAAAATAAAAGTCATACTGTCATGTTAGCTCAGTCGGTCAGAGCATACCCTGGCTATAGAAGTGGATGGACGCGGGCTCGAATCCACCACATGGCTATATTTTTTTCCCTCGTAAATTTGTAATTTTGTAACTTTGCAAATGTTATTTTGAAATCAGTTAAAAATCAGATTTTGCTATTTTACCACGAAGCAATAGTGCACACAAACTACTGTGTTCAGGCGTGAATGTAACATGCTACGCTTACCAAGTTACATTACTGGGGAACGAGATAAAGGAACCAACGTCTCAGGGTGACGAGTGCAGTGCAGTGTTATGAAAAACGAGGTTGGTGACACTGCAGCTGTAATGCACAGGCGTGACGCTTACCTTAATGCACCAAGCATTATGGTACGCGTCACGCCTGTGCATTACACTCTACGAGCTCACGATCGAGACGATTTTTTTAAGTTTTATTAAATAATTAATTTGATGTTTTCTTAAAATACTTTTAAAATATTTGTTATTATTAATAAATATGGATTTCCGCAAAGTAACGCCTGAATCTATTCATTATCTTGAGACATAGTCTCATGTAATTTCACTGGCTCTCAAGGACTGCTGCTGGAATACATGCCTGGAAGACATTGCTGCCTAGCAATAAGGCCGCCGATTGTACTATTTTTCAGTTTAAATATTTTGTAAGTACTATTGTGATAAGAAAGTACAATAAAGTGGTACCTGCCTATCTACACCTTTAGGTGCTTCGCGATAGATTTTCTCCCTCAAGTAGAAAATCTGTCTGGTAGCCAGGCGGGCAATCGCAAAATGCCCTTCCACCATGCGGCGAAGCTCAAGCCGGCGGTGGAGATCAAACCAGGGACCTGCGGCACGGCTGTCCATAGCTATTACCGCTTGGCCATCATTGCTTCACATATATTGTATAATCAATATGTAGTAATGAAACAACTTTAAATGGATTAAATCGCGTATATTTATCATTATTTATGTCCTGTCGTTTCAAACACTTTGCAGTGATCGCGGTCACGGGGTGATTGTAAGCCGTTTAAAGTTGTTTAATTACTATGTGTACTGTACTGTACTTTATCAGCCGACTCGTCCACTGCTGAACACAGCCTCCCATATTAAAGGGGTATTTTCAATAATCCCTACGCTTGGCAGGCGTCTTGGGGATCGCAGTGTAAGATGGCAGTTCCTGCTGCTGCCTACCTTCCAGTAATTTTCCCTTAGTCACCTCTTACGACACCTACGGGATGATATGGGAAGGTCCAATTCTAACCCAGCATCCCACAGGGGGCTATATGTAACAATAGCGAAAACCTTAGACAACTTTAGATTGGTATATTATGTTTTGCTTCAATCTCATTACTAAACTAATTTTAAAACGAAGTACCTACGAGTAGTATTTCGTTTCAAAATTTGTTCTGATCAAGAACTTCTTCGATTTTCCATATAAATTTGAAGAATGTAAAAACTTAGATTAGTTTAAAAAGTGCTCGTAAGATAGTGTCGTTCGATCAGAAGTTTATATGCATTTCAAACTTTGTAGCGAAATGAGGTGGGTAAAATAGTATTTTTTTTTCGTGTGCATCATTTTATCAAATCATTACCCATTTTCGAAATGCTCGTGGCGTAAATTACTTATTCGATTTTATATATTATCTTACATCTTAACCGATCAACTAAGTTAAGCAACGTCCACTGCGATCAGTACTTGGATATGTGACTGGTTTAGCAGCTTCGAAGGGCACGGCAAGAGGGCGATTTAGGTCAATAAAAAAATAAAACGAAAATATAAATTAATAAAAAAAAGTAAAACCCGACTTAAAATTATTTATTTTCTTTAAACGTTTTTTCGTTCCATTGAACATTTTTTTTATGTTATTGACGGAACAAACACGAGGCCCACCTGATGTTAAGCGGTAACCACTGCCTATAACAGATGCATTTCAGCACAAGTGACGAACTGCACTGCGTCCATCACCCTGAGACATACAGTTGTTAATGCTGATGTACCTGTAATTTTACTGGTTCTCAAGGATAGCTGCCGGAACACACTGTTAGGTGCTTGGCGACAGATTTTCTACTTGAGGGTGGTGGCTAGCCAGGAGGGCATTCGCAAAATGCCCTTCTTTCATGCGGTGAAGCTCAAGCCTGCGGCGAGATTCGAACCATGGACCTGCGGCGCGGCAGTCCATAGCCAATGCCACTGAGCCATCACTGCTTCAGATAAAATTGCAAGTCAAATATTTTTATCAAATTTTTATATATTGTGTTTTAAAGCCCGTCATTTTGATACCCCAATAGAAATGTTTGGGAAAAAAAAACTCAAATATGGCGTTTAAAATCCCCCAGGTTGTTTTTTTCATTTATTTTCGTGTACCTAGTGTCACTTGCGCTGTCAAGACAAATCTAACGATAAGTCTCTTTTATTGAAGTCGGCTTGACCGTTTAGAAATTATGGTGGAATGAAGAAACGCACAAACATACATACATGAACCCATTAAACATAATTCTCCCTTACAAAAACACAAATATACGATAGGAAAAATTTAAGTCATGTGTGGGATTCGAAACCGCGTCCATCCACCCCTTGGGCCGGGGTATGTTATTAATCCATGTTCACATTCTAGCAAAGGTACGATGTGAAAAGTCGATATCGTTCAGGACATCCAAAAAAAAAAAATTAAAACAACTGCATGTGAGATATTTCTTTTATCCATTAACCAAGCAAGGAAAATTCTTCAGTAATGATTTGTTGCTAAATCATCCGCATACATATTTTTTCAGTATGAAAATAATGAACCTTTGAAAAGGAGTTTACTTTCGAAGGGATCTAAAAACAGGGCATCGCAGCCTTAAGCTGTCGTTTCCGGATATCGCCTGAACATAGCAGTCAGTAAACCATCGTTAAGTATTTTGCAAATGCACGCTTTCCTGGCCACCTTCTTTAAACCCTAATGTATTCACTGATGCATAAAGGCCCCGAAGCATCTGTCGATGCGACTTAGTATAAAACTACTTCCAAACATCCATGTGTTTCGTTCTTTGAGAGCCAGTAATTCATATTATTATTAGTACTTTTACCTACAGATTGTGAAGATACTTGAATGAAGACATAATAAAACAACATTGAAATGTGTAACCAGGAACACACTAGTATAGATATCCTTGCTTACGTCACGCTTCGCTACGCTGATATAACTCGGCACGTTACCAACGTAGATAACACTTGCAGTGCTGCAATCAAGTCGCATTGTGGCAGAGCGGCGAGGTCGAGAGCTTTGTCGAGAGGAGCATGAATTCATGTGCCAACAGTGTGGAGGAAACAATTTTTACTGTTGCATGAGGAAATCTTTTAAAATTCAGCTTGTGTGAACAATGATGTATGTACTATTTATAAACATAATCACTATTTTATACTTTAAATCGGACTGAAAATTAGCCATACAAAAATTTGCTCTAAAGTTACTATTGGGTTTCTCGCGTCATTTCTTAATGCCATGTTTTGTATAATCATAACTGATTTTTTACATACAGAAATTTTGTAACGGTAGTGTATTTTTTCTATACCAATAACAAAAAATGACGTACATACATGAACACAATTTAAATTAGGTACATGTATTTTTTTTTCGTTGCGGTAACCTTTGCCTTAGTAGCTCTCATTGATTAGCTCGTAGTATTTCAGCAAAGCTGTTACCAAATTTGGGCAGTTTGAACAAAGCATATGAAAAATGATTGTCTTTTAGAAAAAGAATAAATAGTTAAAAAATTAGTATTTTTTTTTATTATAAGTCAATTAAATTAACAATACAATATTATATACGTCAATAAATGTCAACTATATCTATCAAAAAAGACCGCCCCCGGTCGCACCCGGTCCAAAGGTGCCCATCACGCTGGATGCATTACCACGCTGTATGGCGATGGCCAGCCTTTGCACGAGGTACGACCCAGAGCGTTGGTCATGACCCCTCTCTCTTAGACGACGCCCAATTTGTCGCACAAAGGTTTTCGCCTCCGCACCCCAACTACCCGCCGTCTCGACCGCCAGAGGGACAAACTCGTACCTGTGGGCGAGGTCAGCATATTTTGTTTTCTTTTTAAGAGCTGCAGATTCTGCGGCGCCCCCAGCTGCGCGGACTGTCTGGCCCAGGTGACAGGAGGCAAAGGTGCTGACGCAGGTTGCGTCCCATAGCAAGCACCTACCATTCTGCCAAGGGACAAGCGTCAGACCGTCTGGTCTTTTGCCATCCGCACGGCTCAGTCCTGGAGGCTCCAAAACGCAGGGAACATTAGCTGAAACAAGTGCTCTACGGACAATATCATTAAGAGCGTGGTGCCGTGGGAACCTACCAGCGCAGCGACGGCAGCTAAGAGCAGGCAGTTAAAAAATTAAATTTTACCAAAAAAATTGCATTATGAGCTGGATTTGAACCCGTTACCATCACTGGTACAAGCTCCTCTAAATTGATTGTATCTGTCCCAGGGAGGCTCTGTCAGATAAAGCTACCGTAGTTATGGGGACTTATACTTTGAATTCATTCTTCTTAAGGCTAGAGTGCACGTGGTGATTTCCATACGAATGTAATTACTTCATCTTTTAATTACTAATTGTTCAAACTCGGTGAAACTTTGCATGTATTTTCTTTGGCCTAATATTTAGCTTCTGGTTTGCCTGATTTCCCTGAAATTAAGTATTGTCAAAAATATTTCGAAGAATTGTTTAGTATTAGAATTGTTATTTTGACATTTAGGGATAAAATAAATAATAGATCGAAAAACTAATCTAACTAAAACAAATAAAGAGCATATGTATTAGGCTCAGCAATATGCATAAGAAATTCCGCCGAGTTTGAACACTTGGTATTTAAAATATTATGACGAAACTACGTTTGTAAGGAAAGCGCTTTGTGCACTCTACTTTTAAGAATACAGACCGTTGTACCCTAGTTGAATTGAACTACAAACAAGCCAAACCTTTCAATCAACTTTTAATTAGTTTAAAATACCACTTCTTTCGCTTACTAAATGCATTATGAATTGTAACTTCTTTATATAATTTTATGTTGCATTAAGTACCTATTTTCGTAAGCTATATGATTATGATTACCTGACGTATAATTTTATTCATTTCTGTTCATCATACATTTTCATTGTTATAGAAGATGCACATTGTCGTTACTCTCTGAAGATTCAAGATTCAGTCCAAATCATACAAACGTGGCCGAAGAGAATTAACGCAAGAAATCTAATACATGATACGATTTAAGGACGATTTTTTTTCTTTGTAAACAGTAGGTAATCTAAATTAAAATTGGATGATGGTTTTGTTTATATTATTGTACAAACAAATATTATTTTGAATAAGCAAAATTCTAAAAGATGATTTCCTCATGCAATAGTAAAAATTGCTCACTCCACACTGTAAGCACATGAATTCACGCTTCTCTCGACAAAGCTCTCGACCTCGCCGCTCTGCCATTATGCGACTTGATTGCAGCACTGCAAGTGTAACGTAGGTAACCTTCCTGTAGCCCAAGCACGAATAACTTGCGAAATCGTAACCGTTTCGTAAACGTATCGAAATGTCACCATTTTGTATAGGATTTGATCAGCGCCTCTAAAGTGCGTAAAAGGAACTAAATTTTGACAGAAAAAAAGGTTTTGACAACTAACGTGTCGAGATTTTAACGTGAATGTTTTGTCACGTAAAAAGTTTTGTATGAAATCGCGAGCACGAACCTAATTCTAACGTAAGCTCGAAGACTGGCTATCGAGGATCTGTCAAAAATCTACGAATGTCATGTCACTGAGAAATTTTCAGTCAGATGGCTGACGTAAAGTATTTAATTGTGGTAAAACTTCGAAAATTCATGTTATTATTGTGTTTGTTCATTCATAATTTACCTATGAAAAGAGTTACAAACATGGCAGCAAGATTAGAAGTAGTATTGTACCATGTCGTTTACCAGGCGCAAAGTAGGTATTTATTAATTTATGGCACTGGGGGGAAGTGATGCTAATATACGATGAACCCAATTCAGGACATTTTCCAAAACTCTGCATCAAACAGCGTCCATATTCCACCGTTCCAGCCCACATTTACACCAATTTCGCTCGTTGGATATGTCTTGCGGCGCAATAATGTTGCTATGAAATTCTTCATTGTGCATGGTCAAATTGAAAACAATAAGGCTCAAAGAAGATCACCTATCCATTCAAGATTTCAAGATCAACCAAAGCTGTCAACAAATGCATCAGAAGAACACAGGCAGCGACACGAAAGGAATACCAACGGATTGTCAGACTAACTACCTATGAACTCTGAGGTGATGACCATGCTCACGCCAACATTGTAACCACTACGAAGAAGAAGATTTTAATGTGAAACGTAGAAGCTGTGTTATTGGACTTTTGGTTCTTAATAAAAATAAACGAAGTGCAATTGTGCGTTTCATTTATTGGTACCTATATACCGAACAGTTCGTGGGTTAGGGATAATAGGATATCTCGTTGTATGTTGTGAAACGCGACTAAGACAAAATTCGTGGCAGCATGCCACTACTAAGGTCGGTGTGAGTGGGATGTTGCCACGCATTGAGCATACAACAGTGATGATGAGATGGATCAGTGTGTGCTTCTATTGGTGGCACATAAAAGACTATTGGGTGGCGAACTCATAGCAGGGCCGTGAGAAGCATTTTTCTTCCCCCTCTGATCTTATAGGCTAGGTAAGTTCGATATCATACTCGTTTGCCACACTATTCCTTAAAAATAAAGGAAAGTAGATGAATAAAAAGACAAAACTACACCAACAGTTAAGTAATTTCTTTATTTTTGGTAATGTAATAACAGACACAATCATAATCCAAAAAAAAAACCAACCATAAGCTGACTAATACAAAATAAACGCTTTAATGATCCTAAAATTAATATGAACTTAAAACAACACTAAGCCTAGACGGTTACAAGTCACAGCACTCTCGATTTGTAGTAACGGCGCATTCATGAAATGCTACGTGGTTTGTCTTTGCAAAACTGTTAGGTAGGTACATTACTACGCACTCCAGGTTTTCACAGCATTCTTCTTTCCCAGAACAGACGGTAAAATACCGCTGGAGACGAAAGTTCGGTCAGGAATCACCTTTAGTGAACAATTAGAACTTATAGAATGCACTGCTTGAACTCAATAGCCTATTTTTCTGCTGAAACACCATAAAATTTAGCGCAAAATACACTTCACGCCGGCAGGCGGTCCTTCAGGGTTTCTTGAAACTCCTCCCTCTGTTTAAAGGTGTAATAGTAGCTGTTTGTAATTCATATAGTAAATTATCCGTGGCGTAGATTCTTGGCTTGAGAATTTATAGCTCATAATTTATATATAATGTTTTATTTTAATACCTCTAATGATGTTACAATAAAATTTGGTTCACTGAGCAAGTAACGCATAGAGAAAAGTAACATACCGGAAAAAAATATGTTTGGTTTTCACCAAATAAAAAGCTAAATTTGACGAACATCAATCATAGAGGAACCAGTCCAGGGTCACCAACCTTAAAATAAGGTAAAGTATTGCAGGTGTACCGATTCCTGTCCAAAATTACCAAATACGATACGAGTCATTGTCACCTTGACAACTCAACTGGACTGTCATGGCTATAGACTAATCATATTGTTTCCGGTATATTACATTTCTCTATGTCATAATGTATGTCATGGCACTTAGTAAATATATCACCTCAAATACATTTTATTCAAAAAATTTAATATTTCATAGTGAACATCAATACAATACGGAAATCGCAAAGAAAATGCGAAGTCTGTGGTGTCGAAACACAAATAAAAATTTATAAACAATAGATTTCCATGAGATCCAGAACCGGTGAGTTGATGAAAATATGTCATTGAAATTACATTGTTTCAGAGCTAATGATCGCTTGGTTTTTATTGTAATTTAAGTAGGTATGTGTTATCATGCGAATTGCTGTACTTACATATATTTGTATATAAATTACAAATATTTACGTAACGTAAAGTAAGTTTAGTGTTGCTCAAGGAAAGTATCGATACCTTTGTAGTATCGATTTTTTATAATGTCAGTGGTATGGGTACATATACTTTTTCATAGTGTCAATAAGTTAGGAAATATCATATTCGATGCTGGTGATCATAAACCATTACGCGGAATGTTTTATTATGCCACGAAACTTAACATGTGTATTTTAGGGACTGTTATTTACATCTTTCGCTCAAAAGCATTTTGAAACACCAGGTATTATCAATTTTTCTCTACATAACTGGCACAGTACTTGCTAACTGAACGGCTAGAGCAATATTTATTATCTAACATATGTAAATCGACCTAAATATTATACAATTAATAATAAATAGCGTAAATAACGTCATATCTATGCTTGTGATAATAATCTGAGTTGTTTTTTTTTCAGTTCATTTAAACAAAACTCCGTCGCTTATATACTTTCAAAGTAAATGCTGAATCGATAGAGCTATGGCATGGAATTTAAGGTACTATGTCACCTCAATACTTTACAAAAATCAACATGTGTATCAACATACAATCTCAATTATTTAAATACTTATAATACTATACATTGTTTGATTTTAAAATTAACCAACTTTCGAGTGCAGTTAAATAAATTACTTTTGTAATTTCAGATATGCATATGTTACGCAGAAAAATATTAATTGAATCAATAAATAAAACAAATCAGTGCAGAGGAAGCTTCTTGCAATACAAATGAAATAGATCAGCTGCAAGATTAAATTAAATATCTAAATAATTCAACTACCTACACCAAAAAAGATTTTAAAAGTCAACAGTCTATATATAATTAAAAAAGGTGCGTCAGAAATACTACATTTTATGGTTGAACTACAAATAATAATAATTGTTAACAGTTGATGACAAGTTTACTAGTGCAACTTACGTGCAGTATTTTTTACTTTTACATATACGACAGTTAGAAAATAAGTATTATATATTGAAAACTGTTATGTACAATGAAAAATATGTATTGTAAAGATGTTCTAGTACACAGATTACTTTGGAACTATGTATACATACCCCAATAATACGGTTTTCGATACTAGCGAAGATATATCGCACGATAAAATATTTTGATGATTTTGAATAAATTAATAAATCTGTGTGAAATATTTGTTTTATTTTATATTTCCTTAACATATATTTTATAAACCTAACCTTCTTACCATTTTTTCCTATATCGATTATAATGGAATCGATTTCATTGTAACTAATCGATTTTAGGAAATCAGTAGTACAACACAAATGTCACTATTATTGTGTTGGAAATATAGTTTTCATTTGTAATGGTTGGTATAAAATAACTTCAAATCTGAGTTTCAAAGCAACAAGGTCCGTGCCAACTCTTAATATTACTTGCTCAGTGAGAGGAACTTTTATAGGCAAAATAAGTCTTAAAACCTCTTTTCGAATGAGTTGTTAGGTCTTAGAAAAAAGTTATGATTGTTGTGATTTACGCTGGATGACGTCACTTTTGTAATCCTATCGAGTTCACGTTAGCCAGCAAACGATGCGGCGTACTGTCAACCATTGCCTCCTGCGTAAACGGGCGGTGAACTCGATACGATAACGTTACGGACTATCGAAATGTTTGTGCTTGGGCTACTGAAGTATACGAGCGTAGCGAAGGGTTACATAAGCGTGGATATCTACAATAGTAGTTAGCTATGACAAAATTTGGAATCATTTTGTTTCCCTCAAAATACTTGGGAACTTTCTGACTTTGTACTAAGTTACGTTGATAAGAACACTTCACATATGAAAAATAGTTTTGATATTGCTAAGTTTGCAATAACGCCTGCTCGGCGGATTACATAACAAAATTTAAAATTTACGAATGAAAAGTTATAGTCATTCTAGATTCTAACCTGCGTCTATCCACCCCTATAGCCTGGGTTCATCCCATTACGATGGTTAAATAAAGAACGAGAGTAAAATTGGAGTTATGAGTCATTGTTATATTAGCTCAATTGGCCAGAGTATACTCCGGCTATAGGGGTTTTTTCTTAATTTGTAATTTTGTAATGAAAAATATTACTTCTACTTGGAAGTACGATCCCTACCAAATCAAAACCCATGCCATTATAATTTTATCTAAAATCAAATATGCATTTAATTTTAGTACTATATTATTCAAGAAAATAAACTAAAAGCAATTTCCTGGTCTGCCAAAACAATGAGCTCTGTTATAAGCTCCTATTAATAGGAATGTTACATATCCTTATCTTATACCTTTTGAATGTTGTAAAAGGCTACTAAAGGATATGAAGACGCCAAATGAGTTGCACAACACTTCTTACGTTGACGTCAGTTGGGTGTTGCTGTTGTTGCACGTTATGCATACGAAACGGATTTTTTTAACCATCGTACTGTACTGTATTAGCTGGATTGTACACTGCTGAACACAGCCTCCACTACTTAGGAGGTTTTACCATAATCTCCATGCTTGGCAGGCGTCTTCGGGATTAAGATATCAGTTACTTCGAAGGCACTGCTGCCCACCTTCCAGTATTTGACCTTTAGTCAGCCAAATAGCCATATAAATAAGAAATAGTGACATGAAACTATATGTCTGCTTAGGATTAAAAATATATCAATCGATTATGAATGAGTAATCAGGCTTCCTCGATACAGGCTTGCCTAGTGAGGAAACCAAAGAATAAAACTAGTTATCGAGATATATGTTTCGTCTACATTACATAACTGTTACTAACGTGTTCTTTAATACTTATGTACTGTTATATCTGTATGAATTTTGCAGTGATAAAAGCCTTTTTCATTTCCTTTCCATTTCTAGCCTTTTACGACACCCACAGGGGGGGGGGGGAACCACAAGGGGGTTAACATTATTTAAACCGCAAGCTTTATTAATACAATATTAGAAAAATGAACACTCTTCATCGTCGATTGTGAAACAACACCCATGTCAACTACATTATAGTGGCATGTTTCAGTGTTTTCTTATTTTTTTCCGTTAATAGGTTTAAACGATATTTTAACTGATGATAGAATAATCATTTCCTAAGATAAACGGCAGAATCTCCATTACTAAGTGCTTTACGAAGATTAAAATTAATTTTAGCAAGCTGACTATCACTAAATTCCAAATCCGGGCACGGCCCATAAATTGTGCGTCGCTAAATATGTCTCGAAACGATCGTGTTTACGAAACAGCTTTACCTAAATTCCTTGCAAATATTTAGCGAATTTGTAGAGACATTCCGCACGGAGGAGGCGCTTCGCGCTTACTGTTGTTTAATCACCTGTTTAAATTTAGCTCTTAGAGAGAATTTTAGGCAGTATAATTGTTTTTTTAATATGTTTTCAAATACTATCGCATGATAGGCGAATATCACTTTTACAAAACTAACTCCCAGTTTCTGAAACGTTTGTCAAAACTTTGACTAGTTGGCACACTGAATACTGTACGCTGATTGGTCAATGGTATTCTATGACGTGATAGGATGCCAATCAGCGTTCAGTATTAGGCCTTTTAACTGATCAAGACTTTGGCAAACTTTCCAGAAACTGGGAGATAATTTATAAAATCTGAGCAAAAAAATCGCATATCAATCAACGTCTCTGTCGCTAAGAGGTTAAGGCACCCAGTTTGTAAGAATGGGAGTCGTAAATTTATTTCTCAATCGTCATTTGAGATCAAACAATTTATTTATAAAAACCCAAAGTTTTACAAAAAGTAGACTGATCTCTCGGATCTACCCAGGCCGTGAGCCGGTGTCAAAAGTTGGTCCTTTTAAGCGCTACTTCTAATGATATGCCATATTAAAACTAGAGAAGTAGTTTGACTTCAAAAAAGCGATACCAAACGCGGCTTGTACGTGTGCGCTTCCCGTACGCACGTGATAAAGCATGCACACTATGACAAATATCTAGCGTGTTCAGAGTGCGTTGAGAGTATTAACAAAGAATATAATGTGAAGTGAAATGTTGAAAAATTACCGTCTTCGGCTCTCTCAAAGGCACCTCAGCGGTAATCACCAACATTACACAGTTGTACCATATTGTATATATCTATTTCAACACACTTGCTCGTAACGGGCCTTTAAATTTGTTTCCGTACGTAGTTGTACTGACAATATAGATGATGTGCCCTTTGTGTTTTAGGTAAGCGATTGGATTCACAGCTAATGAATATAGGAGGGTGGGTACTAACTAACAGTATTTAGTAGTTACTTCCTTGTAGCAAATAAATAATACAAAATATGTACAACAGGAAGAGACTAGACTCCCACAACACAGGGAATCCTAGTGTAGGAGCTAGTGTTCATAATTGTAGTTTAATATTACGATTAATTAATGTTATATGTTCTATTGTATAAGTAGATTGTAACCAAAAGTTCTGGCAAATAAACGATATTATTAAATGCTCAAATTTTAATTACTTTCTAGTCTATTACATGCGTGCTTTTGTCTACTGTACCGCACTTGTGTTATATAGAAAGAAAAAAAACTTTTACATACTTCTCACCAAAGAGATTGTGGTTTGTTTCATTTGTTTTTCATATAAAAACAAACCAAAGAGTTGTATTCCATTCTGGAGTAAAACTTTAGAAGATTTAATTATTATAAACTTTCTTAATCATATTATTATTGCTATCAATAAGGTAAAGATTATTCCGATTAGTTTTGTATTTTTATTGGTGTTGTACCTTTGTAAACAAAAAAAATACTTTAAACCATACACAGCACTACAATTATAGGTTGACTAAGTGCTTTTAATGTAGCATACTATATTCCAAGCATTTAGACAACCTATAAATCACTGCAGCAGACTCACAGGTAGCGACAACCAGTTGGCAGCGTGCCCAGCATGCTGGCAGCAAGTGCCCCGTTGAATTGCAACTCATTCATTGAGCCAAATAGGTGCCAGAATTTGATCACGCATCGCATCGACCAAGCACTCTGATAAGTTTTAAAAAATTAAAATAATTTCTTAACGATAATTTCATATTTGTTTCCCGCATTATTATTGAAAAACGTGCCATAATCCCCACGCTTGGCAGGCGTCTTGGGGATCGCAGTGTAAAATGGCAGTTCTTTAGAAGGCGCTGCTAGTCGCCTCTTATGACACCCACGGGATGATATGGGGAAGTGCAATTCTAACCCGGCACCCCACGGGGTGTTTAAGATTCCAAATTACCCAGATAGGTATGTTAAGCAGAGTCCTCCACCTGGACAACCTGTTTATTGAATCTTACACGGCCCGTGATGCACGGGGCTGAAACAACAAATACAAGCAAACTTACAATATAATGCAGTCCTTTCAATTCGACGACCCCACCTACCGTTTCCCTAATTAAGTTACTGGCCAGCAAACCTAACTTAGGTACCTATGCCTGGGCGAGGAATCCTGTCGTCACGAGTATAACACTCCACTTTTTTCTGGTTGAATTATCAAATGTTTTTTATATAGATCGCGTAGTTACAAAACCAAAAAAATCAAATCAAATACATGACACTCAAAGAAACACCAATTTTTACCACGAGCTCGCTAAAAGCAAATTTTACATTAAACATAATGTACTATTTCAACACACTTGCTCGTAACGGGCCTTTAAATTTGTTTCCGTACGTAGGTACGTAGGTAGTTGTACTGACAATGTATATGATGCGCCCTTAGAGTTTTACGTAAGCGAGTGGATTCACAGCTGATGAATATAGAGGGGTGGGTACTAACTAACAGTAGGTAGTAGTTACTTGTAGCAAATAAATAACATAAAATATGTACCACATGAAGAGACTAGACTCCCACAATACAGGTAATTTTAATGTGGGAGCTAGCGGCCATAGCTGTAGTTTAATATTACGACTAATTAATTTTAGTAAATAATACGGGATTACTCACGTAAATAAGTCAGATAGCTCCAACTATAGTTTCGACCACATTCGGTGGTCTTCTGAAACTATAGTCGGAGCTATCTGATTTATTCACGTAAGTTATCCCGTATTATTTACTAAAAGTAGGGAAAATCACGTTAGTTTTTATAAAGATTATTTAATGTTATATGTTCTATTGTATTAGTAGATTGTAACCAAAAGTTCTGGCAAATAAACGATATTATTAAAAGCTCAAATTTTAATTACTTTCTAGTCTATTACATGCGTGCTTTTGTCAACTTTGTTATATAAAAAAAAAAACAACTTTTACACACTTCTCACCAAAGAGATTGTGGTTTGTTTCATTAGTTTTTCATATAAAATAAGCAAAGCAAGCCGACATCACGACGCACACTCAGCGATTCCAGGCTCACGGTCAATTTTGGGTCATTGACAAGTCGAATGACATAAACATAAAACTTTTCGTTTTTAATAATGTTTGTAGCGCCCCTCAACGAAGATAATTTATCGTTTCACTACGTTCTCTGCAAGGCATTATCAAACTAGCCTTCTATTGGATTTCCGTGTCACTGAATCTAATAAAGTTATCGAGAAACAGTAAAATACGCCAAGCAGAAATAATCAGTGGGTATTAATATTATTTTCAATAAAGTAATATGAGATTATAGGTAGAATACTAGCTGTTTATTTTTAATAGACCGATTAAGGGTGAATTTCGCCAATATAGGGTATAACTATCTCTACACGACACACTCCACGACGCCAAGGGTGGGCATAAGTGGTGGGACTCCGTCAAGACAAAGGTACTCCAAAAGTGGGGTAATCGCGACCCTCAGTAATGAGGAGATGATGCGAGGAGGAGGAGGGTATATGAAAATAACTTTATGAATAATAAATATTTTTATAATATTTTAGGAAAACATTAAATTGAGTGCTCAGCGAGACGTCAAGAAAGAGACCACTTGGTGTGGTTGAAACTATAGTCTGAGCTATCTGACTTATTCACTTGAGTTATCCCGTATTATTTACTAAAATGAGTGAAAACCACGTAAGTTTTTATAACAAAACATTAACCCCCTTACTTATAAAAACATCGCTATGTAGTTGCTAAGTAATGCATAACTAAACAGTGTTTAAGTAATGCTTAAATATTTCTTACTTATAAACGCTACATAGCACCTGTTTAGCTAAGCAATGGATAATGAGGTCGAACGTATTTTAAACTGACAACATTGTACTAAAAAGTATTATGAATGACCTAAATGGCCAAATAGCATGTATCTAGTGCTAAATATCTTGAAATTAAAAAGTAAATATAATACTTTTCTTTGTATCGTACCACCAACTTAACTGTGCAGTTTTCGAGGGCGCTACTGGTCAAGGAAATCAACTACGAACTGTCACAATTTGAGAGAATGTTGTAGTTCTTTTTTCTGCCACCTGAACAGATAAGTTGGTGGGTCTGTAACTAAATCAGCTGATCAGAAATATGGGCGCCATCTTGTTACTTAAAATTTAAACAAGGGTGGGACGGTGTTTAAATTGACAGCTGATTTAAGCAGTACTTAGGTACTGGATAAAGTTATGTAGCGTTTATGAGTAAGAAATTTTGCTAATCAGCGGCTAAGTAATGTTTAAAATTTAAGTAGCGTTTATAAGTAAGGCTGTAAATGAATATTTTAATAAAACACTTAAAAAATATATCTAGTACTGCTAAGCCGACGTGACGTCACACACGCCACGCAGCCAAACCGGAATATTTTTCGACGCGTTTCGATTCTACACGAAGCATCCTCAGGAGGTCTTGACTCTACTAGCGGACGATTGTATTTGGAGATATATTTTTTAAGTGTTTTATTTTGATTTAAAGTTTTCTTAAAGTATTTTAAAAATATTTGTTATTTTTAAATATGTAGTTATACTAGTAATGTAAGTAACGCCTGACGCCCGTAGCACATCTCCGCTGCGAAACTATAACAGCGGAACCGCAGTAATTTCGCAATGTCTTGTCCGTTGTACGAGAAACGGAACTCTAGCGAAACTGCCTGCTCTAACGCATAGGTTGCCTATAATTCTATCTCTTTCCTCCACGCGGATTCGTCGATCTACTCCGAGGTAAGCCACACTTCCGCGCTTCGGCCGCCATTTTGTTGCGGTGCCGCGTTGATTTCGCACATGTTTGTAAAGTCGACAAAAATAAAAAGCGAAACTGCATTTATTTTCTTAAAATGGACGTGACGATGGATTTAACTGTAAAATTAATACAAGAGGTCAGAAATAGACCATGTCTCTATTTATTAAGTCATACAAACTATAAAAATATATCTATAATATATACTAATATATTTATTAATCTATTAGGTCCTTACATATGAAATTGGCGTTTTGTATGGGAGGAACAAAAAGTCGAATATTTTTTAATATAATATATTTAATTAATCAAAGTATGAACCATTATTTTCTATGCACTTTTGCCATCTCATAGGTAGTTCATTGATCCCTTTACTAAAAAAACCAGTCGGACGGGAATCAATAAAATCTTTGAAGGCGATTTGGACTGCCCCATCGGAGTTGAATTTTTTCCCTTGCAAGAAGTTATCCAAATTTCGAAAAAAATGGTAATCTGGTGGCCAAGGTCCGGGGAGTACGGAGGATGTCTTAGACTTTCCAATTGAAGCTCTTCTAATTTAGTAGCCGTCTGTAGCGCAGTGTGTGGTCTAGCGTTATCGTGAAGCAGCAGTGGCGTGGAGCGATTGACCAGCCTAGGTTGTTTAGCCGCTAGCTTTTCCATCATGGTTTGCAATTCCTGACAATAGACATCAGCCGTAATAGTCTGGCCAGATTTGAAAAAACTGTAATGAACAATACCGGCACTAGTCCACCAAACGCTTACAAGTAACTTTTTTGGGGTTAATTTTCGCTTGGGGCAGGATTTGGCTGTCTGGCCAGGATCTAACCATTGCGCTGAGCGCTTCCGATTATCGTAAAGAACCCATTTTTCATCACAGGTAATGATTCGGTTTAAAATACCTTCATTATTGTGCCGGTTTAGTAATGTAACGCAGCAGTCGACGCGCGTTTGCCGGTTTGTTTCAGTCAATTCGTGAGGTACCCACCTTTCAAGCTTTTTAATCTTCCCAATTTGCTTCAAGTGAATTAAAACAGTTTTATCACTAACATCGCAGCCTGCAGCTAACTCGGACGTGGTTTGCGATGGATCCGCTTCCACAATAGCCTTCAACTCTTCATTATCAACTTGAGTCTCAGGCCGTCCACGGGGCTTGTTCTGCAGGTCGAAATTTCCAGAACGAAAACGTTGGAACCAAAAACGAACTGTGTTTTCTTTTGCAACACGACCGCCATACACATCATTCACCCTTCGAGTTGTTTCCGCAGCACTAGTGCCACGGCGGAACTCGTACTCGTAAATAATGCGATATTTAAGGTTTTCCATTGTAAAATGAGTGACGCAAACAGAAAAAAACAGAAGAAAAAAACAAATGAATGACGATCATCGAAGCACAAATACATGAGTCTATAGCTGTACAAATTTGAATTTGGAATTCCTTACCAAAGAGGAGAAATTCGTGATTAAAGTGGCCAGTACGAAAAACGCCAATTTCATATGTAAGGACCTAATATTTCACTCCGATTGTCTCAAGGCAACTAACTCGCGAGACGCTCGCGACGCCATTTCCGCTACTCAAACTATACTTGATCGCAGCGGAACTTATCCAGCGGTTTCGCTACTCGTATTTCGCAGCGGAGGTGTGCTACGGGCGTAAATCTATTCATTATGAAAATAACTTTAGTCTCTGTATTCAACAATATTATGTCTTTGTCACCATGGTGTCCAATGATTTTGCAGTATTTTAAATGTACATTTTAATGAATTTAAAAATGAAATGGAAACATCCAGTCAGATAGTTGTTGCAGTATTCAGGAGGCAATATTAGAAGGTACATAACAGATAGGCCTTGAGCTTGGAGTTACTGTGATTGCTAGATATCTCATTTGTTATTCCAGTCAATGGAAACGTGCAGTTTTATTTATGGTGTTTTTCTTAACCAAGTCAAAAATACTGCTTTCACCGTAGACTAGTTCTTGATATAGCCAAAGTCGCTAAAGGCATTATCAGTATGAAATAAAAGCGCTTTAAAATATTTCCACGTCATATATGTACAATGACCATCAAGGCATTGAATTAGGAACAGTTCTACTCGTAATAGGGTTACGTGGACGAGAACTGGTAAAGAAATAAAGAGAATGCAGAAGCAGTAGGTGATGTAAACACAGCGTAAGAGAGCGTTGGGGCAGAGTGAACGACACTGTTAAAGTTTCAAGTAAGCGTTCAAACACGCTCACACGCAATCTAATGCGAATTCATCTACTAGCACACAGAAACTACGGCTCTATTTTGGGCTTAGCAAAGGCGACGAAACAGCATTGCAGCAAGTTTTTTTAAATGAGTGCACGAAACGCTGTCCTTACAAACGTAGTTTCGTCATATTTTAAATGCCAAATATTCAAACTCGGTGAAATTTTGTATGCATATTGCTGAGCCTATCTATGCTTCTGGTTTGCCAGTTTTTTAAATGTAAAAATAACATTTCCCATACAAAGCGATTTTTCGAATTATTTTGAAAATACTTAATTTTATGGAAACCTGGAAAACTGGAAGCATAGATATTAAACTCAAGGACTTACATGCAAAGTTTCACCGAATTTAAACACTTGGTAATTAAAATATGACGAACTAACGACTTTTGAAGCGCTCGTAGCGAAGTTTACTTAGCTGTTCTTAACCGATCAGCAAAGTTAAGCAACGTCGCTCGCGGTCATGAGTTGGATGGATGACCGCTAGTGACATTATTACTGAGCGCTTCCGTGCTTCGGACGGCACGTTAAGCCGTCGGTCCCGGTTGTCGTCTTAGGATGGCAGTCGTTATAGCATGGTGGTAGGGCATTTTGCGAATATCCGCCTGGCTAGCTACCACCCTCAAGTATAAAATCTGTCGCCAAGCACCTAACGGTGTGTTCCGGCAGCTGTCTTTGAGAGCCAGGCTTCTAGGTTAGCATGAACAACATCTTCGACCACATAATCGGTGATATAGTGGTCACAGGCTAACATACCAGGCATTAAAAAAAAACTTCGTGTGTATGGAAAGCATTCCGTGAAGTCTATTTTTAGAGATTGTGATGGGACTGTGACTAGTATCGTGCTAAGAACCATACGCGTGGTGCTATTACAATTGCAGTGTCACCGCGTCGTTCTATTTGACACAGCACTGCGTTCGTAAGTCCGAGCCGTTAGTTCTTATTCGTTTGCCCAGTAATTGTATCTTGATCTAGTGCCCTTAACGCCTTGGCACACTAGTGTTTGCATACTTTTGCTTCCAGGCAGAATTTATACTATCACTGCGGTGGTACCCACCACGACAGACTCTTGCTGATAGGTCTAACACCAGCTAGAAATTGTGTTGAACACAAACATGTTTGTACTATTAGATTGTGTTAACATAATACAAATACACAACAGAGCTCTTTTCTTTTACAACTCTCTCAATGTAAACATCCGCCCGAGTAAGAATAATATGCTGAAAAATAGTGCAGCATTGCTCCTGCGAGAAGGGACAATCGCTGCATAAGCTGAGCATAAAAACACCTTAAAATTAAACATTTTTTTTTTATTTTATTTAGTTTTGTTGACGAGGATTATAAATCTTTTCTGCTCGTATAAAAATATCCTATACTAGCGGCCCGGCTTTGCATTTGTTCTGTTTTAGGGTATTAATCTAAAATTATAAATTGAAACACATAAAAGTAGTTATTGTGACATAACTGTAATAGTAAAACATATGGTATTGCGGATTTTTGTAAATATTGATGTTTTCTATAAAATTGTAGTATTATCACTTTCCTCTATTGTCAACAATTTCCACACGCGATATAACGTTTTTTTTGTTATTTTTTCCACACGTTGGATTACATTATCGAAGTTTTCATACGGATCCCTAAGTTTTTGAAAATATTCTATAACCTATGTTCATAAGGGATAGCGTAGTAAACTTATGGTGAAATAAGTTTTCAAATCGGTCCTATAGTTTTTAAGTTTATTCGTTACATACAAAAAACTAATTTTTCCACTTTATAATATTAGTATAGGTATAAACGACAACGCTCAAAATTTTAGCTAAACAACAGCTACTTATGAAGATTATATTCCGTCTAAAAATAACCCTCTGATATGTCGCTTCCACTTCGCACCTGCCCTTATCAAACAGGCATATTATACCCCCGCCACTTCCATATATTGCCAAGTTTCTCCATTTCTATCCATAACCGTCTTTCACGCAGGAGCTTATTTTACGATCATTATGTCTGTTTGTAAAGTCTTCCTTCCTTAAGTAGATTAAGTATGTGCTCTCTGGCGTGGAATCTATATATTTAAGGTATTGAAATTTGTATATTTGTAAATTGCTTAAATTCTTTATTTTCTGCGGGCGAGCCCGATTGAAGCAGTGATAGATCAGTGGCTTTGGCTATGGACTGCCACACGCAGCTCCATGAATTGAATCCCACCGCGGGCTTGATCTTCACTACATGGTGGAAGGGATTTTTCAAATGCCCGCCTGGATAGCGACCACCCTGAAGAAGAAAATCTGTCACCAAGCACTTAACGGTATGTTCCAGCGGCAGTCCTTGAGAGCCAGTGAAATTACAGGCACGCAAGACCTAGCAACTATGTCTCAAAGTGACGAGAAGTGCAATTCGTGACTTGTGATGAAATGCATCTGTAATAGGCAGAGGTTAGTCCACTTAACATCAGGTGGGAATCCATATGTACCATCAAAACATAAAAAAATAGCCGATTTAGTTAAAAATTAATGCCGATGTAGACGACTGCTTTATCAGGGGTGTGCAAAGCCCCACATCAAACTCTAGTTACTAAAACTTAAGTTCAAATGATAAAACTTAGGTATAACAGATTACTTGTTGATAAGTTTAAGGTATAACAGATAATTTATAGATAGCTTTAAACTTGGTGCTATCAGACGGATTACGTTCATACAAAATCTGTCTCAGAAGTCAGACAGTTTGTCCTTAAATTTTATCCCAGCAATTTTGTCTGTCTGAGTGTTCTTATCTCCACGTTGTCGTCTTTAGCTGCTTCCACGGATTAGCTACTATTGTGAATGTTTATTCAAAACTAGCTGTTTCTTACAACTTTGCTCCGGTTTTCACACTTTTGGACTTACAATTTTGGAGATGATATTTAAATTAACAAAATAAAAATAGTCTATCGGATTTTCCTTTCTTGGCAATGTCGTAAACTTTGAAGCTATGTACTGCGCTAACTAGGCACCTATTTTGATTATTATTTTATGGGGTTGTTTTAGAATATACATATTATGAACTTCATCGAAATCATCTTAGTAATTTTTAAGTTAAAAATGTATTTGCATTCCTGGATGATTTAATGATAGCTAATGAATGTTGTCGTAAGCAGTATGCATGTTGCATGTTTTACTTATAAAAAGAGAGAAAAAAAACTAGATAAAAAAACGGAAGCGACCTCCGACACTGTATAGTATGAAATAACCCTTGCGTATCACGCGATTTTCTGTGTTAGTGAATACGAGTAATTGGTGACTTTATATCTCTCGGATATCTGTAACTTATAAAACTTGAACAAAAACCTGAAGAACAGAACAATCGGAAATCCGGAAGCAAAAAATAAACAAATTAGTTATTTATATTTTACCTTCAGATTTCCCACTCCTCAAACGATTCTTGTGAAATTTTGTGAACAGCTTCAATATTTTTGTGATTTTTTTTGTCGATTCAGTTCTTGGTATATTTTCTAATCGGTGGTTGGTAACGTGCCTGTAACTCATCTAGGTACCTCTTTTTCTTCTAGAATCATTGGTTGCTTGGCGAACAGTATTATTGAGAGCTAGTAATTCTAGGCAAAACGACATCTTTGACCATCAGATTCGATAGTAGTCAAATACTAACTCATCAGCAAAAAATATGGAAGAACCCATGTCGTGCTGACTCCAATTATCATGGGATAATGACAAGAAGAGGAATAGAGAAATGATTTTAACATTTTAGCCAGACCCTAATCGTCCCAACCTGTCCGCCCAATTTGATTGGTCGCACTTTAAAACAAACACATCACAAAGTAAACTCAATTAATAAGTCATCAGGCGACCTTCGCAGCTGGAAATTTATCACAACTTTCCGGTTTCAATCCATTGTTTTGTTAGTTGAAGCCAACTTGGGTTGAACTTTGGAGACAACAACTTTTAAGTACCGGATTGGATTGTCCGTACATCAGGCACTAAATAAATATTTGAGGGTAGTTTAGAAGGACTTTTAGATTGATTACTGATCCTTGGATTACGAAGTTTGCGTTTGTTTGTCTAACGTGTGGTATAATCCTATAATAGTCAAGATGTGTTAATTGGGCATCTTCTTCTTCATCTCCAGATTCCACAATTGTGAGGTCGGTATTCTCTGAAACAATAAAAAGCATAGTTCAGTCCGCTGGTGACTATGACAAATATGTCTTAGTCGAAACGTCGAGGTAAATAATAATATACATGTTTTGTTTGCGATTAAGTCCATTAAATACTAACACTAAATACTTTGCCCCTTGGAGCGCCGGGCTAGAATTTCAGCCCCCTATTGCTACCTGTGGGTGTCGTAGGAGGCGAATAAAGGTAAAAAAGGTTGGCAGCAGCACCTACTGAGGATCTGATATATAAAACTGTGATTCCCAAGACTCCTGCCAAGCGTGGAGATTGTAGCAAACCTCTCCCTAAATTAGGGAGGCTGTGCACAATCCGGCTGATACAGTACAACACAGTAAATACTTATCTTTGTGCTCAAGGCGCGAATGTCTTTAAATTACGAATAAAACCGCCAAGTGCGAGTCGGCTCGCGCACCGAGGATTCTGTACAATCCTGTAGGTATATAAGTAAAAGTTATGGTATATTACAGCTTAATAAAATCCATAACATTGTAAAATTATTAAAAGTATTTTTATTATATGACGCAATTTTTCCTTTATATAAAGAAAAAAGCTTTATCTGTTCTATAAGAAGAATCTTATAGCACAGATAAAGCTTCGTACCAAATTTCAAGATTCTTAGTTCACGGGAAGTACCCTGTAGGTTTTGATTCCCTTGCAAGTATCAAAAAATTGCGGCATAAACGGCTGTATCTTTTGACTACGTTGGCTTAGAAGTTTGATTTATTTACAGACTGAGACTTGACTATTTGATATGAATTTCAGCTTGATACCTCCACAAAAAAGGGAAAAAGGGTCTTAACAGACCGACAGACGGACAACAAAGTGTTTCTTTTTATTTTTTTATTTATGCCTAATAGGTTAGCCTTTGACCACTATCTCACCTGATGGTAAGTGATGATTTGGTCGAAGATGTTGTTCAGGCTAACCTAGAACTACTGGCTCTCAAGGACAGCTGCCGGAACACACCGTTAGGTGCTTGGCGACAGATTTTCTACTGATCCTATAAGAGTTCAGTTTTTTCCTTTTGAGGTACGGAACCCTAAAACATAATTTCAAAAACTTTGCCAGTCCGTTGCCTGGTTTCCTAAGATAGGATAAGGGGTGCCGTCACGTAGCGGCACAACTTTAGAAGCATTGATAGTTGAACGGTAATAGCTGTGGACTGCCGTGCCGCAGGTCCATACTTCGACCCCCACAGCCGACTTGAGCTTCAGCACATGGTGAACACGCCATACACTTACATATCAATCTGAACAACATCATCACTTACCATAAGATGAAACAGTAGTCAACGGGTAGCGTATCAGCAACTAGAACAAATTATTGTGACAATTAAACACGTCTTAGTCAGGACAGTTCGAAATACTACAAGGTCATTACAACATTACAAATTTATGAGAGAAAAAAATATAGTCATGTGCGGGACCGAACCCGCGTCCTTCCACCCCTTTAGCCGGGGTATGCTTTAACCAATTAAGCTAAGATGACACAATGACTAATAACTCTAATTTTCTTCGCTCTCGTTCTTCAACCATCGCATCGGGATGGAGCGACACCTATAGTTCAACTTACGTTGTACAAACAAGACTAATTTTGCAATTAGTTTCAAACTTGTGAATGATGACGCAATCTTATAATGTAATCCGCAGAGCAGGCGTTATTGCAAACATAAAAATATTAAAGAAAATTAAAGACTAATAACTCTAATTTTCTTCGCTCTCGTTCTTCAACCATCGCATCGGGATGGAGCGACACCTATAGTTCAACTTACGTTGTACAAACAAGACTAATTTTGCAATTAGTTTCAAACTTGTGAATGATGACGCAATCTTATAATGTAATCCGCAGAGCAGGCGTTATTGCAAACATAAAAATATTAAAGAAAATACTACAAGATGGAAACAGTGATGGCTCAGTGACATTGGCTATGGACTTCCACGCAGCAGGTCCATGGTTCGAATCCCGCCGGCTTGAGCTTCACCGCATGGTGGAAGGGCATTCCTTGAGAGCCAGTGAAATTACAGGCACATGAGACTTAAGAACTATGTCTCAAGGTGACGGGCGCAGTGCAAATCGTGACTTGTGAAGAAATGCATCTGTTATAGGTAGAGGTTAGTCCGCTGAACATCAGGTGGGCCGTAAGCTTGATCCGCCAGAATAACATAAAAAAAAAAACTAAAAAAAAACAGTTGTGATATGAGTCATCCTCTACTATTAAAGCTAGTCTAATTCAGACTTGTCGTTAAAACCATACATGATTGGTTACCATCGTTAACCCACTTCCAGTTATACGTTCGCGGATTTGATAGTTAACTCTATGTGTATCTCAAATTGGTTATGACATTATTTATGACATTTCAATTCATGAATGAGACAACATCCTCATTGTTCTGTAGATATTTTATGTTGTATCTATGGTATGTAGTGTATTGAACACTGTTTGGTATATCTGACAGAGATCAGATTTACTTTTATCTCAGGATGAATTATAGATAGATAGAAAACACTTTGTTTGCACAAGAACTTAAAATTAACATTACAATAAAAAAAACTTCAATAGAAATACACTAGGGCAAAATGGCGGCCTTATCGCTTATAGCGACTTCTTCCAGACAACCAGGAACAAAGGATTTACGTATATTTCATATGGGAGGCAGTTTTCCGCAATTATTATACAACTTACTGACATTACCATGACCAGGTTAAATAAGGACCATTATTTAACCTTTCAGAAAGCTAAAAACAAAAGTCATGGTTTTGGTTTAATACATTTTTAAATATATTTTTAACGTAAGTAAGCAACCAAAACACAAATGATTAATACAAAATAAATACAAAATTATCAAAAAGTTTCACACAGTCATGCACATTTAAGCAGGTTTGATCTCTATCAGATATACCTATATAAGGACCATTATTTAACCATTTGTAAAGCTAAAAATAAAAATTATGCATTTGGTTCAATAAATTTTTACATTTATTTTAGACGTAACTTAGCAACCAAAAAACAAAGGACATTAATAATAAATAAAAACAACATTATCAAAAAGTTTGGCACAGACGTGCACAGTCAAGTATGTTTGATCTCTATCAGATATACCTAAATAAGGACCATTATTTAACCATTCGGAAATCTAAAAATAAAAATCGTGCTTATGGTTCAATGAATTTTTTACATATATTTTTAACGTAAGTAAGCAACCAAAAAACAAATGACATTATTCAAAAATAAATATAAAATTATCAAAAAGTTTGGCACAGTAATAAATTAATATATACAGCTTCTTTTATGGCATATTTCAGGCTTATTAGTTAATGCAATACTCAAATGTTTGTTTCAGCAGAAGAAAATTGTTAATCAGTCGGCAAGACGAGTGAAACAGTTTATATATACTACAAAAGAATGCCTAACAACACTGCAGAATTTGGATATATTTACATGGGACTCTATTGTGATATACAACGTGGTTCATCAGTTTGACCAGGAGACTTACAAGTTGTGTGAAAACTAAATCAGTAATAAATATGGCACAGAGTTGCCAAAACTGCAGAAGCTGGTGAATTTCTTGGAGCGGCGCATTCACACCCGGGAACTAATAGCATCTGTGCCTCAAAATAACCTTCGAAAACGAGCCTTCCATGTAACATCCCCCTCCCCATCTTAAACTGATTCATTAAATAAGTTATGTTTATTTTGTAAAGGAAATCATTTGTTGTTCAATTGTGCAGAATTTTGCAAGTTCACACGATTGTAACGAAGCGAATATTTAAAAAGTAAATAACTATGTTTTAATTTTTTATTGCATGGACACCAATTCGTCTAGTGACGAAATGCATCTGTTACAGGCAGAGGTCAGTCCACTTAAAATCAGGTAGGCCTCGCTTGTTCCGTCACAATAACATAAAAGTCTGATAAAAAGTTTAAAGTAAATAGAACCGGAACCGTCGTTGTGACCGGTTTAAGTATCCTGATTTACAAATTCGTTTCAAAGGGAGCGCGTTTTGACCAAATTTTAGGTAGGCAAAGCTGTGGGCAGACAGATTTCTTGTAACTGTACGTTTCAAGAATCGTTCAAGAAATTTGATAAAAAAGTCTTTACTTCTTAATTAAATCTATTAAAAGTTTAAAGTGAAACCGTTCAATTGTTTTGCCTTAATTTGCCATTTTGCCCTTTCCGTAAAATTTATCCTGAATCAAATCGTTTAAATTTCTTTTGCGTTTTATTACAGTTTATTTTTTTTTATTATTATTCTGTTTTGGATTGTCGTTTGCGTTACTGTCTCTAACCTCTAACTACAGCTATTTATTTCACGTCCTATTAAATTGCTATAAACTTTGTAACTGACAATTTTTACTGCTACTATTTCGGATAAACCGCTCGACGGTGAAAGCAGATATCAGTTTTGTTCATATTAGGAAAAAGGATATTTTTATATTATAAAATATCAAGTTCTACCTGGCTACTAATCCACTCTAAAAAATAGGTTTCTAATGATAAACAACATCTTGCCGAGGGTGTAAAGAAAAAACAAGTAATTTAACAAAATATATAAACATACATTTCGTCTTGTGACGAAATGAACTGCCTATAATCCTGGGACATACTAAGGCTAATCTCATGTGCCTTTATTTCATGAGTTACTTTCTAGCTCACAAGGACAGCACAACACAGCGTATATTGCTTGGCAACAGATTTTCTACTTGTAGGTAAGGCTAGCCAGGCGTGCATTCGCAAAATGCCCTTGCACCATGCCATAACGACTGCCATCCCGTTTTCTAGAACGGAATACTAATGTTTGAAGTGTTACCATTTTGGCTGAACACGGCAGTAGAATATTTTAAGAGTAAATTATGTTATTGACGGTCATAAAAGCGTCGTAGGCGGCCAAAATGCATAAATGATTTTGACTTTAACTTTAAATAGGATAGACTCTTAAATGAATAATCCTATATCCTCTTGTAATACATTCTCCTACGTAAATACGGCGAACCTTAAATTGAGGAGACTGAGTCTTGTTATAAATATTCATACGGAGCCTACTTTCATTATCTCAGGAATCAAGGGACATTTTTCGCCCTTAGATTAAAAACACGACGTGACTTTTAAACCGACTCCTGAAAGCGAACCCATAATTTGGATACCTAGCTATTTGGTTTTAATATGGAACGGGGACGATGCGACGCTTACTTTTTATGTATGCCTAGTACCCCCGTGTTGTGCCGGGTTAGAATTGCACCTCCCCATCTCATCCCGTGGGTGTCGTAAAAGGCGACTAAAGGAAAAATACTGGAAGGTGGGCAGCAGCACCTTCTAAAGAACTGCCATCTTATACTGCGATCCCCAAAACGCCTGCCAAGCGTGGGAATTATGGCAAATACCCTCTTGATAGGGGAGGCTGTGTTCAGCAGTGGACAAACCGGCTGATACCGGTAGTATCTTAACATGTTGAGAACCAATTCGAACGATTCTTTCTTTGTATGATGATGACTACTTTTGAAGCTCTTCTAGCGAAGTTTGCTTAGCCGTTCTTAACTGATCAGTTAAGCAACGTCCGCTGCAGTCATGACTTGGATGGGTGACCGCTAGTGGTATTACTATTGAGCGTGCACGTGCTTCAGAGGGCACGCTAAGCCATCGTCGGTCGCGGTTGTTGTCTTTAGGAGGGCACTTGTTGTAGCATAGTGGTGCCCTCAAGTAAAAAAACTGTAGCCAAGCACCTAACGGTCTGTTCCGGGAGCTGTCGTTGAGCATATATACCATACAAAATAAATATTTTAGTTAATTGACTATAACTTAAAAACTACTCAACTGAATTTGATAAAACTTATATGGGACTACCTCAGAGGTACACTCTGTAAACAAAGAATTCAAGTTCCATTTGTAATGGAGGAATCTTGTTGTTTATCCGATAATACGGACTAATTTATAGTTTAGTTTCTGAAACAACAGTTTCTGTTGTTCTGTTATAGTAGTTGTAATATAACATTTTTGCAGCTATTATATTTATGTGATGTAATTTTATGTTATTTTAAGTTTATCCGTGCATGGCTTGAGAAAAAAAAATGATTTCAAGTTCATATTTGATGGATATATCATGCAGTCTGTTACGTAGCGCTGTAAATGAAATAGCTCCGCCTTTAAATGATCTGTATAACAACATTTTTTTTGTATGGAACCCTCGGTGCGTGAGTTCGACTCGCACTTCGCCGGTGTTTTTCCAATATGTCAACATTTCGACTTTAGAGTTTTTAATCAATCAATCATTTATTTGTCAGAATACACAATCATTACAATTTCAGATGTTAGGAAAATATATAGCAATGCATTCAACCTGCAAGCAGGCGTACAAATATGAGTATTTATTCCTAAAATATATCATATTTTTTTAAAATAATAAAATATTATACATTAAAATATTCTGTCATGCTATAAAAACAATTGTCCCATAACCAATTGTGCAGTTTAGTTTTGAAGCTGTTTCCGGCCAACGTTTTCAAGATTTCCGGTTATTTGTTATATAAAGTAATAACCACATTATAAAAAAAAAAACACGTATGTTATTCACCCCTAAAATAAAACTTTATATATGCTGCAAATTACTGAACTCCAAATTATAAATTCAAAGACTCGTTAATGTGAAGACATGTGTGCTTTGTTTATTCATGAGTCTATTAATATGGAAATCCGGCGTGTTGAGATTCAGAGCTATGAATTTTTGGTATTAAAATTTTCTAAACTGTAATATTTACAAAGGTATATAAAAATCTTCTAAATTGTATGGTTAAAGAACGATAGGAAATTTTTTAGTTTCGACGTCATTCTCATGTTAGCTCAATTGGTTAGACCATACCCCGCTAAAGGGGTAGATGGACGCGGGTTCGAATCCCACACATGACTTAAATTTTTCCTATCGTATATTTGTAATTAGTACAAAGGTATTTATTTGTTATAGGGCGAAGATTTCTGGTGTAGTGCCACACTTTATAAGCACCCTCATAACTTTCTATGGGACTCTTGAGAAGTGACATAGGAGAAAGTAATAGAAGACGCGTCTCCAGAAGGAAGGAAGGAAATGGATAAACTAACAAATATTATTTTTTTTAATTTGTAAACACTTCAACTTTCACAGCCTGGGCCCGGGTGTTTCAACTAACAACCTCCGTTGACGCTACAAACTTGCTACGGTTTTAGCTACGGCCTACACGGCTCGCTACAATCAATGCTACGTTACTTGCTTTAAGATTGTAGGAGAGGTAATGGTTCAATGGTGGACTTTACGTTGACGTAGAAGATTTTTGTCTGTTTTGAAAAAGCAAATATGATTTTTTTTCCCTACCTACTAAAGACAACACTATAGCTACTACAAGGAAAGCGGTAAGGACACCAATAGGACATTGCAGGTTGTAGGCAGTTAAAATGCTCCAGCCCACTTCCAGCCAGAAGTCAGCATGTTTTTCATAAGTTTTGCTAAAATACGATGAGCTCTCGGCCCCCACGGACGGAGTGTCTCTACACAAATGGCTCAGATATGTAACCATTACTGAGATTAACGTAATTGCTTACCACAACTTTCCCTAAGTCGTCAGTACATCAATAATTACACCAAAATAAATACCAATATCATACATAGAAAGAATGGATCAAATTGGAAAGATAAACATGCAAAAATACTAGGCATACATAAAAAGTCGGTCACCCATCCAAGTCATGACTGCAGCGGACATTGCTTAACTGATCAGTTAAGAACGGCTAAGCAAACTTCGCTAGAAGAGCTTCAAAATTCATCAGTCATTTTTTTTTTTTATGCCTGATAGGTTAGCCTTTGACCACTATCTCACCTGATGGTAAGCGATGATGTGGTCGAAGATGTTGTTCAGACTAACCTAGAATTATCATCATACAAAGAAAGAATCATTCGAATTGGTTCTCAACATGTAAAGATACTAGGCATACATAAAAAGTAAGCGTCATGTCGTCCCCCTTCCATATTAAAAACAAACAGCTTGGTATCCAACATATAGGTTCCCTTTCAGGAGTCGGTTTAAAAGTCACGTTGTGTTTTTAATCTAAGGACGAAAAACGCTCCTTGATTCCTGAGACAATGAAAGTGGACTCTTTATGAATATTTATAACAAGAGTCGCTCTCCTCAATGAAGGTTCGCCGAATTTACGTAGAAGAATGTATTATAAGAGGATATAGGATAATCCATGTAAGAGTCCATTTGTTTTAGGGTTGCTTTCTAGAAATAGGGACCCCATAACTAAGCTTCGGCTGTACAAATATCCGTCCTACCGACCTTTAAAGCGATGTATTTTTGAAACCGTAATGGTAGCCAATTGAAATTTTCGTAGAATAAGTTAGCCACAATGAATAGCTAAAAAAAAATGTGCTGATCACCGGCAAACTTTGTATGTTTGAATTAAAGTTCTCGTGAGTTTCACACATATTTAAATATTATAAATTACACCGGCAAAAACATTCACCTTGAGTGTCAAGCATATCAGATGCACGTGAGTGTTTTTGCCGGTTTAATTTATAACATTCAAACTTAGTATGATCTTGGATCAGTATTTTACGTACAACAAAAAACCCGGCCAAATGCAGGTCCGACCTCCGCTAATAATCGCAAAGTGTATGAAAATATAAAAAATATATTGGAACATTCTGTCGGTACGGAACCCTCTTTGTAGTCGCTGTGGGAGTCTACCTCACTTGGCACAAGCACTTGGCCAGTTTTAAATTATGGTATTACTAGCGGCCCGTCCAGGCTTCGCACAGGTATTTAAATAACATAAAAAAAATATTTTTTTGGAATACATTCTACACCCTGCGTTCATCAGGAATAATGTAGGATCATACGGCGAAAGATTTTTTAAATTGGTCTAGTAGTTTTTAGGTAATTCATTACATAAGTACAAAAATGCAAATCTTTCCTCATTATTATATTACAATAATATAGATTGGAACCTACTGAAACCCAACCGAAATTTTATCATGTTTAAATTACACTTTTGGATCTGATGACGCACAACTTCAACGAAACGTTGGGGTTAGTCAAAGAATGCTATATAATAAAACTAAAATTTCATGTGTTTAGTTTGCGAAAGTAATATAGTGTAAAATTCTTTAAGCAATGATGGCTGAGTGGTAATAGCTATGGTCTGCCGTGCCGTCCATGGTTCGATCCCCACCTCCAGCTTAGGCTACCGCATGGTGGAAGGCACTTGACCAACAAGAAGAAAATCTGTCGCCAAACATGTGACAGTCTGTTCCGGCAGCAGTTGTTAGCAAGAGAAGAAGCAGTGATAGCTCAGTGGCATTAGCTATGGACTGCCGCGCAGCAGGTCCATGGTTTGAATCCCGCCGCAGGCTTGAGCTTCACCGCATGGTGGAAGGGCATTTTGCGAATACCAGCCTAGCTAGCGACCACCCTCAAATAGAAAATATGTCGCCAAGCACCTATCGGTGTGTTCTGGCAGCTGTCTTTGAGAGCCAGTGAAATTACAGGCACTTGAGACTTAACAACAATGTCTCAAAGTGACGGGCGCAGTGCAATTCGTGACATGTGATGAAATGCATCTGTTATAGGCAGAGGTTATTCCGCTAAACATCAGGCTCGAGGCGCACCTCGAGTTTATTCCGTCACAATAACAAAAAAAAGAAACAGTAAAGTTACAGGCACATGAGACTTCACAACTGTATACTAACTCGGAGTTAGTATACAGTACTCGGAGGAGTGATACGCACTACTGTATTTAGCCATGCTTACGAATATGCTTCTCCATTAGGTAGGTTCCCTCGTATGCAAAACTCTAGCGATGAGTCTGACTCACGGTCAGTCCTCTTAATTGAATCGAGTCCGTAAAGGTGGCCGGTTCAAAAGGTACCTGATTGCACTTAGCGTTCCAGGATATTGGATCAGACCGGTTCATCTAATGCAGTAGAAGGTTGATTAAGTGAAGCGGTATGCATAGTCTAGGAGGGGTGGCGAATAAAATGTACTTTGTTTTTTTCTTTAATTTGGCAACTGGTTTCTTTTATATACTTTATTTAAATGTCAGTAGAAAGGGTATTTACACGCAAAAATTGTCATGAAAAATTTTACTTGGAATTTAATTCGGAAAATCAGAAACGTGATATGATACTGTATCAGCCGCATTATACACTGATGAACACAGCGTCCCTTCAATTAAGGTGGATTACCGTAATCCCCACGCTTGGCAGGCATCATGTCGTATAACAATATTATTTATAAATATTATACACAGAATTCTGTATGAAAGGGAGAAACTAAATTATAAAAGTATACACCAAAATTGATTCACCCCCAAATTACACGTGGGATGTGAGTGTGGTGCCTTTGAACAAAATATGGCACACTTACTGTCATGTTTTCAGTGCCCGACCACCTGCACATAAGATAACCTCAATAATGCATCTCATAGGGCCTTGGAGGTAACCATCTAATAAAGGCAAAAACAATCTAAGAGCCAATTTGACATTGATACGGAATCAATAAATATCTGATTCTAGTCGATTTGTAGAAATATCAGGAACGTCAAATGTCTCATTCGAAAATATTCTGACTTTGTACTGGTTTTAAAAGAATATGCAGTAAAAACGTTTATGTGTTTTTTTATGTTATTGTGACGGAACAAGCTCGAGGCCCACCTGATGTTAAGCGGACTAACCTCTGCCTAAAACAGATGCATTTCGTCACAAATCACGAATTGCACTGCGCCCGTCACTTTGAGACTTCGTTGTTAAGTCTCATGAGCCTGTAATTTCACTGGCTCTTAATGACTGCTGCCGAAACACATCGTTAAGTGCTTGGCGACAGATTTCCTATTAGAGGGTAGTTGCTAGCCAGGCAGGTATTTGCAAAATGCCCTTCCACCATGCGGCGAAGCTCAAGCCCACGGATATTTTGAAATATTTACTAGCTTAAATTAATTATATTCCGTAACACACGAAGTTTGCATTGAAAGAAAAAAGAACGTTAAAAATTACAATGTAAAATAAATAACTTGACTATAGATTGTAGCATATAGCCTGACCTTTGACACCTAAATCCGGACGTCCATTTAGTTCAATATTGAACGTCGGAAATGTTACCTTTGCACTTTCCAACCTTTCAGAAAGTGGTCACGATAAAACGCGGCCTACAGCCTTACAACTGAGGTAAGATTTTAAAAGTGTTAAGGCTACCAAAGAAGCAAAATCCTTATAACAGATTCAGAACCTAAGCTCTAGTGTGTAAAAGTGTACTCAGTATTATGGTTTTGTAAAAGAGTGGCTTTTAAATTATATAAATACTAGAAAAATACAAATATTGTTATTGTTGATAAAGTGAATATTAAAAATATAATTAGGCGCTCGTAGTGAAGTTTGCTTAGCTGTTCTTAACCGATCAGCAAAGTTATGCAACGTCCACTGCGGTTAGGTGTTGGATGGGTGACCGCTAGTGACATTACTACTGAGCGCTTCCGTGCTTCGGAGGGTACGTTAAACCGTCGGTCCCGGTTGTTATCCTAGGATGGCAGTCGTTATAGCATGGTGGTAGGGCATTTTGCGAATGCCCGCCTGGCTAGCTACCACCCTAAAGTAGAAAATCAGTCGCCAAGCACCTAACGGTGTGTTCCGGCAAGGGTCCTTGAGAGCCAGTAATTCTAGGCTAGCCTGAACAACATCTTCGACCACATCATCACTTACCATGCGATAAGACCAACCGGTTCTCAGCACGGAGACAACGACAAAAACTAGTTCAAATAACAATAAATATAAAGAAAGCGAACTTGTTATTTGCCACCAAAACTTACAATGCTTAACGAACATTAAAAGTAAACGATTAGAAGTATTGCTAAAAACCGAATTGAACTGTAGTGTCTTAGTACTCACTGAACACTGGCGTACTTCAGACGAGCTTTAATGTATTGACTTAGATAATTATATTTTGTCCACCTACTACTGTAGGCCTACTATGAAACACGGCGGAAGCTACATTTTTATAAATTCTAGCCTCAAAAATACACCTAGAGACGATTATCGCGATATGTCCCGTGAGCAGGTGTTTGATCTATGTGCTACTTTTATACCAGCTTTTAACGTACTGATAGTTGGCCTTTATCGATCAAACTTATCAAGTGTTGACGAATTTCTGAATTTATTTGATGACTTGTTGTCAAAGATAAATGATGACAAGCTCAATGCCGTTATAGCTGGCGATACTAATATAGACTTTCACGTTGATTCTCTATCACGAAGGAAATTAAAAGATATTTTAAACGAACACAAGTTTACACAACATGTACAGACTACCACACGAATCGAGGGAACTTCTACGACATTACTTGACCATATATTTTCGAATTTCAAGCCAGAGCGAGTAAATGCTTGTTCAATAGTTTCGAGCATCAGCGATCACTTCAGTGTGCGCACTTGTGTATCTGGTTTCCAGGAACATTGCAAACATAAGCAAATTAAACGCAGGGCCATGACGCGTTCTCGTAGGCAGGGGTTTGCTAATGCATTAGGCAATGTTGATTGGTTAGCTATGGTACGCAAGTACCTAGATAGTAATACGCTAGCGGAAAAAATCATAAATACCATAACGGGACAATTTTCTATATTCTTTCCTATGCAATATGTTCCTAATAAAAAATCTGACACTAACTGGATTACGAATGATTTAATTAACCTAAAATAGTGAATAGATGCAGGCGTTACTTTGCGGAAATCCATTTTTAATAATAACAAATACTTTTAAAATATTTTAAGAAAACATCAAATTAATATTTTAATAAAACACTTAAAAAATATAAAAATATATCTAGTGACAATTCCGCTTAATTTTCCTGCTAAGCCGACGTGACGTCACAAACGCCACGCAGCCAAACCGGAAGAATTTTCGACGCGTTTCGATTCTACACGAAGCATCCTCAGGAGGTCTTGACTCTTCGAGCGCACGATCGAGAATTTTTCTCGATCGTGCATCGTTTGCGTAAGGGTGTCTAAAATAGTGTTATTATTATAAGTTCTATTCCAATAATATAGAATTCTGTGTTTCAATATAATTTCTTTTTTTTAAACCAAACTCAAAAGAGACCCCTTAACAGTTCGAATCCCGCCGCGGGCTTGAGCTTCACCACATTTTGCGAATGACCGCCAGGCTAGCGACAACTGCCAAGCACTTAACGTTGTGTTCCAGCGGCTGTTCTTGAGAGCCCGTAATTCTAAGTTAAGCCTGTTTAACACCTTAGACTACATCATCACTTACCATCAGGTGAGACTGTGGTCTTAACTTAAAAAAAGAATTAATGAATGAAGGATTAACTAAAAAAATAAAGATACTTATTCATATAACATTACCTCGAACATTCCATTAAATTTAATCATATTTTTCAATTCAATTTATTTGCAAAGACATGGGGAAACGATATATATACAATTTATACTTGGTACTCACTGTCACAAATTTCCACGATAGGTGCTCGGCGATAGATTTTCAACTTGAGGGTGGTGGCTAGCCAGGCGGGTATTCGCAAATCGCCCTAACATCATCATATAACGACTGCTATCCTTAGAAAATAACCGGGACCGACAGCCGAACGTGCTGTCCGAAGCACGTGCACGCTCAGTAGTAATGCCACTTGCAGTCACCCATCCAAATCATGACCGCGACGGACTTTGCTTGATCGGTTAGGAACGGCTAAGCAAGCTACGCTACGAGCAATTTATTTAAAGTGTTAACCTTATATTTTATGGTTCTTAATACCCCGTGCCCGCGGGCAAGAATGTCACCCCCCCATTGCTACCTGTGGGTACGTCCCTGTGTACCTGTAGCCCACCTTCTGGTATTTTACATTTAGTCGCATCTTATGACAAGAGGTGGGTAGCAGTGCCTTCTGAGGAATTCATATCTTAATCTGCGATCCCCAAGACGCCTTCCAAGCGTGCAAATTATGGCAAAAATGGGGGATGCTGTGTTCAGCAGTGGACAATCCGGCTGATACAGTACAGTACTGTACAATATTATTTGTAATCAAATTCTTTCTGTTTCTGACGTAAGTGGCAATAAGCATACACAAACTTTAGAATATAAGTAGAAACAATATGTAGATTGGTAAAGTTCCTGAGAATTAACGCTTTTTATTACTAAACGATGAAAAAGAAAACGGAGTTAAGTGCCAAATTTATTATTTTTACGGCAAATTAAAAACGGATTCTGTGCCAAATTGAGGCTTCAGGTAGCACTTACAGCTTGTACTTCGGTTAGGCACGTTATAATTTTTTTAATATGCTATGTTACGAGGGTGTTTTATTGAGTAGGTAAGTCACTTTTTAATTAAATAAAATATAGATTTTAACGTTATACGAGTAGGTATGTATCATACCATTCAAAACATCCACCGTTGAATAAAGGTCTCCCCCATCGATACAAGCCCCTGTTTTTTTTTGACGGCTGTCGGAACACACCGTTATGTGCTTGGCGACAGATTTTCGACTTGAGGGTGGTAGCTAGCCAGGCGGGCATTCGCAAAATGCTGTACCACCATGCTATAACGACTGCCATCCTAAGACGACAACCGGGACGTGCCCTCCGAAGCACGGAAGCGCTCAGTGGTAATGTCACTAGAATCACATCGTAGTGATTACAATGAATGGCTTTGGGTTTTCAGTATAAGATGTGAGTTCTTCAAAAGCGTTGCTGTCCTGCTTTTGGTATATTCGTGTCTTTTTATTGTCCATTTGTATCGTTCTACGAAGGAGGCTTTTGTTCACCATTGGACGCCTTACGGCTGATGATAATGAAATTTCCGCAAGCAGTCTGGAGTCCAACACTGAGCACGGTAGATATATATTTTACAACACTGTCTTTATGGAAGTGTTAAACGGTAATCTCAGTACTATAGCAATACCTTTGTAAGGATAATTCAATTACGCACTAGTGTATAATATATATATATATATATATATATATATATATATTTTCTATGCCTGATAGGTTAGCCTTTGACCACTATCTCACCTGATGGTAAGTGAAGATGTGGCCGAAGATTTTGTTCAGGCTAACCTAGAAGTATATATTATTATGCACGAGGGTGTTAAAGTTCGGTTTAAGGCCCTAAGAACGATATAATAAAGCTCACTTTACGGGCAAGGGTATTGAAAATATATTTATTTGCTTCACGACTACATAATGTAGTATGTAGCTTTTTGTAACAGACAATACACTTCCTTCTTTTGTTTCCTTTTTTTCATAGGTATGATTTTATAGCTACTTTTTGTAGCTCGAAGACGTACATGCTGATAATTATTGCGAGTATTATAATTATCAGTATAATTATAAAGTTTATGTCTTACTGATAGTTAAACATACAAAACTACTAATAAATTGTAAAATACTTTACTAAGAAATAATATAATATGCATAATGGTAATAAACAATAAAAATAATATTTTCTTTTGTCTTATCAAGCATTATTTTACTTACAACATTGGTTACTATAAACATTATGCTATAGTTATGGTAAACCTTCATGCAAGAAACAAATTGTTGCATTTTGTAACGACATACGCGCCACACTAATTTGTTGTTATTAAATAATAGATCACGTTACTGCGGGAGGGGGCAAAAACACCTCCTACGCTTTGAGAGTTCCTTAAACCTTGGCCTCACTAAACTAAATGTTGTATAGATAATGGTACAGAACTCTTCGTGCGCGAGTTCGACTCGCACTTGGCCTATTATTTTTTTAACGTGCATCACGTTGGTTTTATTTGCGACTAGACAAGTGCCAGTTATGGGGCCACATCTGCAACGAACTCCTTAGAAACACTCGTCCATCTAATCCGTCAGAATATTTTCTTTTCAAGAGCCATCAATCAATCAAGGAGGTTGTTAATAATGAATACATTTATAATACTTTTTCCGTGTTCTTTATAATCAAATTGTTTTCCGGTCTTGAATAACTATTAAGGTTGAACTGGCCGGTCGCTTCTCCATACAAACGCCGTAGGGTGATCACTAACTTATTTGAGATTATAGGTCCAGAATTAAGCATAATATCGATTGAACTTGTCATTATCTAGGTTTGTATCGTAACGAAATTTTAAAAAGATAATTAAGTGAAAGTTATGAGCCTTTAAAACTTTATATGAAAATGTTTCGAGGCTCATAACTCTCAAATTAATTATCATTTTAAAATTTCGTTACGTTACAAACCTAGATAATGACGAGTTTAAACAGTATTATGCTTAATTCTAAACCTAAAATCTCAAATAAGTGAGTGATCACCCTACGGCGTTTGTATGGAGAAGCGACCGGCCAGTTCACCCTTAAGGGATATAAATGACAAAACGGGACCCTATTACCATAGTAAAAAAATAATAGAACGTTATCTGGATTCAAATGCTTTTTCTAGTCTGAATTCGCAGTGTTGTACATATCTCTCATATTATAGGTACCTATGTTGTATGCATATAATAACAAAGTTAATACGTACTACCCACAGATTTAATTTTTGTTTGATAAAAATGGTATTATCTCTTTTATCTCTTAATAAATTAATGTTCCCAACGGCAGAGGGTACTTTTCTAGGATCCGATATAAGATCTCGGCTCTAGAAAATAATTCTATCTACCTAAATATTTTTTAAATTGTTTGTAGATAGCTTTTTTATTATATATTACGAACTATATACAACACTACAGCTTCTACAATTAAAGCATTATGACAATCTAAAAGTCGTTGGAGACTCACAGGCGGTCCAGATGCTCCGCACTACTACCAGTTGGCAGCGTACCCAGCATGCTGGCAGCATTGCCCCGTTGAATTGCAATGCTTATTCGTTGTGCCAAATAGGCCAGATTTCCGTAAAATTAAGTATTTTCAAAAATAATGTGTTTTGGAATTGTTTTTCTGACATTTAGGGATATAATAAATAATTAATCGAAAAAATATCAATCCAGAAACAAAGATATTAGGCTCAGCAATATGCATACAAAATTTCACCGAGTTTGAACACTTGGTATTTAAAATATGACGTAACTACGTTTGTATCGAAAGCGCTCCGTGCTATATCCGGCACTTGCAACTGCAGGCAGCGAGTTATGTGGCTTGTTTATAAATACATACATTCATAAAATCACGCCTCTTTCCCGAAAGGGTAGGCAGAGACCACGGATTTCCACTTACTACGATCCTTACATATCTCTTTCGCTTCATCTACACTCATCAATCCTTTCATACATAAGCGTCGGTTTAGGGTACTCTTGACCTGGCCTTTTTTCAGAACGACTTCAATCTGATTTCTGAACGTTCGCCTAGGTCTTCCCTTACAAAACTTCCGTTCACTTGTCCCATGTATATCTGTTTAATCATTCTTATTTCATTCATTCTCTCCACATGTCCAAACCATCTTAACATACCTTTGATATGTTAAAATGATAGTTTATAAATACTGTACTGTATCAGCTAGATAGTCCATTGCTAAACACATCTTCTTTAGGATTTGCAATAATCCCCAAGCTTGACAGGCGGCTTGGGGATCGCAGTGTGAGATATCAGTTTCTCAAAAAGTGCTGCTGCCTAACTTCTGTTGTGCTGCCCTTAGTCGCCTCTTACGACACCCATGGGTAAAGATGGGGGGGGTGACAGTCTAGTCCGGTACCTAACGGGCTGCTGATGCTGGGGCAATTGATTGATGATAAATTACTTGCTTTGTAAAATAATCAGACAGCAAATAACTTTGGGTCGATTAGTTGCCTTTCCTTGTCTGAAAAACAAAAGTATATATTTGTTGACCCTTTGCATGACACTTTTCCGAAAAGTCGGAACAAAAGCGTATTAAATTCAATTGTAAAAAGGGACCTAGGATGTGTGTGCGTAGTGTACAATTGTCGCAAATAAGAACCGTTTTTTTTATTTCTGATAGGTAAGCCTCTGACCACAATCTAACCTGATGGTAAGTGATGATGTGGTCGAAGGTGTTAAAAGGCTTAACCTAGAATTACTGACTATTAAGAACAGCTGCCGAAACTCATGGTTAAGTGCTTGGCGACAGATTTTCTAATTGAGAGTGGTCGCTAGCCAAGCGGGCATTCGCAAAATGCCCTTCCACCATGCGGTGAAGTTGAAGCCCGCGGCGGGACTCGAACCATAGACCTGCTGCGCGGCAGTCCATAGCCAATGCCACTGAGCCATCACTGCTTACACATGATCATAGTTTACTCTGATATTTCAAGTACTTACTTATAAATAGGATTTTTTTAATTGGATTGTGATGGGACACGCACGTACCCCACCTGTTGTTAAACGATAACCTCTGCATATAAAATATGCAGTTCTTAACTGCACTGTGTTCATCACCATGCGTTACAGTTGTTAAATCTCATGTGCCTGTAATTTGATAATTATTTTCTGGCTCTCTAGGAACGCTGATGGACCACATTGTTAGATCTTTGGCGACAGATTTTTTTCTCGAGAGTGGTCTAAGAGACGAGCATTTGCAAACTGCCCATCCACCATATGTTGAAACTCAATCCAGTGGTCGCCTCTAACGAAACCCACAGGTAGAAATGAGGAGCGTGTTGTATATAGTTCATAGTATTTTGATAATAAAGGCACAGCACCGGTAAAAAAAATATCCAATGTAGATAATATATAATTAGATATTTAATAATAAAATGGTTCTTACCTACTATTCAACACAATTATATATAAATTTTGTCGTCTATAAATGGATTATACAGATAAGGGGTACAGAAACGAATACTAAAAAAATTTAAACTATTTCACTAATGACTATTTATTTTCAGTTGGAAAAATTCTGTCTGGATTTAAAGGCAGAAAAGCTTGTGGGTGTCGTATTTGGTTGCTAATTGTATGATGTTGGTCCCATTACATGGGTCAGCTAGTTTCCCTTTGACAAGGAGCGCGTGACAGCTATTTGCTTACCAGCATTGCGTGTATTGTAGTGATGGAAGTTTCTTTATGTTTTGAACAAGTCAGGGTGATTTCTCACAAAACTGAATAGTAAGGAGGCCAGTGTGAATATTCAAAGCTGTATAAAGTATAACCAGTGTGAAGTTGGCAGCCAAAATTTGCAGCCAATAATCCGACAAAATTAAAGAGGTAAATTAAGTTTCATCAAATTATAATGTAATTAATAAGCGATAATGTTCCTGTTAGAAAGAAAGAAAGAAAGAAAGAAAATATATTTATTTGACACAAACAACTTAAAAAATTATAATGTATGCAGTTTGTAAGTACGTACAATGCAGTAATAAGGTTAGGAGTTAGCAACATACATATACATCCAACATATTTATGCGTGTCAAATGGGATCCATCTCAGCATAATGCCGAGTGCACCGAGCACGCGACGCTGGTTTTCAGATGAACCCCTAACGCGGTCGACGTTATGATGTCCTTACATTCTATTTTAACAATATTTAATTACAAATTAATACTTCGGATTCAGAAGGAGAATAAATATTAATTATATAAAATTAGAAAAAAAAAAAATATATATATATATAAATATAAATATATAAGCATTATTATATTATAGTATTATATAAGTATATTAAAAATAGTAAAATAGGTTGCAACTAAAGAAAAATAAAATATTCCGACTATTAAGCTTCGTTCCCAGGGGATTGTTATGTATTGTGCCAAGTGAAATACAGATTTTAATTGAGTAAGTAATTTGTAGGTTAAATATATGACATGTCAATATTTACATCGGCGTGTTTTATTTGCTCGCTCATCAAAAATCTTCGCAGATTAGCCCTAAACGTATTTAGTCTATTCAAATTTCTGATAGGCGGTGGTATATTGTTCCAACATTTGGTGGCCGCATAACGAAACCCTCCTCTGAAGGCCGTTGTTGTTAACCAAACAACTACGTTAATCTCAAACAACAACCATAGCGATAAGATATTTTTATCATGTATTATTTTGGCTGTTGGCATATTTCGATATGTTAGACCACAGATGAGTACAAATTTTATACAGCACCGCCTGGCAGAGATATCTTACGACACTCGCTATTGAAGCAGTGATGGCTCAGTGGCATTGGCTATGGACTGCTGCGCAGCAGGTCAATGGTTTGAATCCCGCCGCAGACTTGAGATTCTCCGCATGGTGGAAGGGCATTTTGCAATTATAACAGAAATAGAACTTTCTCCCGAGTGATACATAGGGATTTATAATACACCTACGAGGTTGGTAAGTAATGATGTGGTCTCAAGGACAACTGCCGGAACATACTGTTAGGTGCTTGGCGACAGATTGTCTACTTGAGGGTTGTAGATAGCATGGCGGACGTTCGCAAAATGCCGTACCACCAAGCTATATCGACTGCCATTGTAAGACGCCAACCAGGACCGACAGCTTAACGTGTACAGCTTAAGTAGTAATGTTAGTAGCGGTCACCCATCCAAGTCATGACCGCGGACGTTGCTTAATTTAGCTGATCGGTTAAGGACAGGTTAAGCAAACTTCGCTACGAGCGCTTTAAATCATTTGATATAAAACCTTTTTGAGATTTGATGTTTGTATTTTTTTATGTTCGCAGCTCAAAAAAAAAACATAAGAACAACGCTAACAGGGCAGATATGGATTTTTATACAACATTCCTTCACTGCTACGGAGAGGAGATTCGGAGAATTCCACATAACGTTTCCCGGCACACATTTAAAATGGAGAAATTACGAACTTTATAATACGTTTTTGAACGAGCAATGATACACTTTCTGAGTGGGTATGGTATAATAGTACATTGTACATCGAGGGGAGAAATAGAACTTTCTCCCGAGTGATACGTAGTGCTTTATACTACACCTACGAGGAAAATAAAATCATTATACGTTTTCTCGTACTTACCTCGAGACTTCTCAGGCGTTAAGTTCTTTATGACTTCTTGAGCTGCATTTCTTATTTCTGGTGGCGTCATCATTATAAAATCGTCACTTTCACTATCAGATGACATTTTGGAAAATTATTTAGAATAATTAAAAGCGTACTGTTAAAATATCAATATAAACAACACAAAATTTAACCAAACATAACAATTGCCGCGCTTTTTTTCTCGTAGTGCAAAAGAAGGTTGCCAACCTCCTTTCATTGAAAATCAAGTACAAATTAAAATCACACCTCTTTTTTCTAAGTATTTGATATAAAACCTTTTTGAGATTGATTTTTTTTATGTAAGCAGCTAAAAACAAAAGTACGCTACCAGGGCAGGTATGGATTTTCATACAACATTCCTTCACTGCTACGGAGTGACGGAATGAAAATCCATATAACTTTCCCCGCCGTACATTTGTAAGGGAAAAATGACGAACTTTATAACTTGTTTTTGAACGAGTAATGAGACCTTTTCTGAGTGGGTGTGGTATAAAGTATATTTTCATCTTTACAATGCTATTTATAAACAGTTTTATTAGATTTCCATCATGCCCATATGGAATAAAAATTACTTAAGGGACACAGTGTCAAAAAGTTTTCAAAGCGGACCACAACGGGCTATAAAAATTTGCCCATATCTCTCTGGGCCATAAAGTAAACTACCCTTAAAAGTTTTGTTTTTATTGCGTCGTATTAAGGGTTGCTTATCAGTTGCGCCACTTTTCTTCCCACCCTTTATACCGCGCGTGTAGTTGCGTACCTTACTAATAAAATTTGGGTCCTTAAATGAACCCTAGCGAACTCAGCTGGATCCATTACACTGTCCTATGTAGACGAATGTCTTCCATGCCAAGCGATGCGAACTGAAAAAAGTATATTTTCCAGGAAGCAGTTTTCGGCTTAGCAATCAAGCTCATATTTAAATGTTCATGAAACTAAACTAAGTAAAATGGTAAATGGTTTAAGTAACGATAACAGGCTGGAAGGCAGGTGGCTGGCTATACGTAAGGCAATAATTCGGCAAAAATGTATGAAGCAATGATGGCCGAGCGGTAATATCTATGGACTGCCGTGCTGCAGGTCCCTGGTTCAATCCCCACCGCCGGCTTGAGCTTCACCGCATGGTGGAAGGGCATTTTACGATTGCCCGCCTGGCTAGCAACCACCCTCAAGTAGTTACAGGCACATGAGACTTAACAACTATGTCTCAAGGTGACGGGTGCAATGCAATTCATCACTTCTGATGAAATGCATCTGTTCTAGACAGAGGTCAGCCCGCTTAGCATGAGGTGGGCCTCGAGGATGTTCCGTCACAATATTACAACAAAAAATTTGGAAACAAATATAGCTTTTGATTATTTCACTTCAAATCCTATTACATCAAAGCAAGCACTTTAACACCAATTGGGTTGCAGTTTTTTTGGGAATCGAAATATCTGTAGAAAAACAATCATCGCATTGTTCTTATCTAGGACACAGCCGCCTAAATTCCATTACTCTATATCAGGTATCTTTAATAACCCCTACGTACCTAATATGAAACCTTTTAGTGCCCTACATTGATTTTATTGATGTAATTAATGAGTGTTCTGCCTTCACGAGAGTATAATTTCTATGCTAGGGAAAATGTATGATGTAAAACGAGTTGATTATTTCAATTATCTAATAATATTTTTTATGGGATTGTGGTAACAAGCACGAGGTCGCTTCTAATGTTAAGTGGTAAAATCTACCAAAAACAGTCCCTTTGGAAACCTTTGTTTGGTCTATCAGCATTAGAAGGTTGTTTTTTCTTCCTTGTAGGTAAACCTTTAACCACAATCTCATCTGATGGTAAGTGATGATGTGGTCGAAGGTGTTAGTGAATAGAATTACTGGTACTCAAAGACAAAATAAATTTTATTTTGAATCTAAATATAGAAGTGTACTTCTAAAGGTCTGGTCAAACATCTCAAGGTGGTAAACATACCACTTCTTAAACTGCTTTTTTGATAATACTCTCTTAAAAATTAAATAACAGTGCTCATATTATAAAAACTTACGCTCATATTTATATTATGTGTTTGAAAACACGGGTGTTTGAGCGTGAAACAACTTACTGTGAGTCGATATGACGATGTGTGAAACGTGACGCGACCGCGGCGGACGTACCACACTCAATATCCTGAGGAAGGCTTCCGGTAGAAGCCGAAACATTGTCGGTAGTCATATCGACTCACAGTAAGTTGTTTCACGCTCAAACACCCGTGTTTTCAAACATATAACAGTGCTCACTTAAAAAAAACCTTTTAAATATTTACTTAAAAGCTTTTTATACGACTGCCCAAAATAAGGAGTGTAATGTTTTCAGGGTTAATGTTTGTGAGTTTCTTTAGTCCACCAGAACTTCTAAACGGCTTAACCGATTTTAATGTATGAGATATCATAAGATTCGTCTTGATAACCCAAGTGACATTAGATACAGTCGCCTACAATAAGAAGTTTACACATTGTAATTTTCAAAATTGTGGCTAATATAGTCAGAAGTATCTTATAATCAAGGAATAATATGAATACATTTACTCAGGTTAACGTTAACTTCGATTAATAATAACTTAGCGACATCACATTATTTTGAAAATTATTGCAGGTATTATAAAAGGTACATATAAAAGTACAATAAGTAGGTAAGTACTTAATACACGTACCTACTTTAAGACAGGTTTGAAAGAATAGAGTTTTTATCATCGCCACTTAACCGCTGAGTATCGGATTTGAATATATTAACAGGGTAACAATACATTTCTATTATTCTGAATTAGATACTGATATGTAAGGGTTACAAATTATACTTTCGCCAGCCCCCTCAGGTGAACCCAACCGTAAATATTTCTACTACCATTATTACCATATCTCTTGAATTTCCTCTACTTCAAAACCACTTCTTTATAACTATGTGACTAAGCCCGCTACCAGGCATTAAGCCTGAAGCTCAGATTTAACAGGTATCACGTATGTAACATGATACGCGGGCCACGAAACTAGCAATACGAGATATGACGCTTTTGTTCATCATACCTATCACCAATCCTGCTTCCCTGGTAAGGGTAGGTCTTCTAAAAGCAAAAGTTTGTTTGCGTTTGAGCTATAAATGCTTATAATGGATGAACTCCTCTCTGAAATTTTATCTAAACACAGTTCTTTTAGGTATAAAGATTAATATACAATAGCTTTTCCCATATGGGTAATGTACTGTACTGTATTAGCCAGATCGTCCACTGCTGAACACAGCCTCCCCTATTAAGGGTGTATTTGCCATAATCCTCACGCTTGGCAGACGGCTTGGAGATCGCAGTGTAAGATGGCAATTCTTTAAAAGGCTCTGCTCCCGACCTTCCAGAATTTTTCCCTTAGTCGCCTCATACGACACCCACGTGAGGTGCTATTCTAACCCGCAGCCCACGGGGGGTATATGGCTACGTTTTTTTTTTGTAATGTTATTGTGACGGAACAAGTCCGAGGCCTACCTGATGTTAAGTGGACTAATCTCTGCCTATAACAGATGCATTTCGTCAACGACGAATTGTACTGCGCCCGTCACGCTGAGACGTACAGTTGTAAGGTCTCATGTGCCTGCAATTTTACTGGCTCTCAAGGACAGCTGCCGCATCACACTGTTAGGTGCTTGGCGACAGATTTTCAACTTGAGAGTGGTCGCTAGCCAGGCGGGCATTCGCAAAATGCCCTTCCACCATGCGATGAAGCTCAAGCCCGCGCCGCGGCGGGATTCGAAACATAGACCTGCACTGCGCGGCAGTCAAGCCTGCGACACAGTTTACTGTGTTTAGCTTACCAGTCTATGAGGACGTCGTAAATTTCTAAATTGAATAAAAATAATCTTCATGGTTTGATGTTTGTCATCCCAATATTGTAATTAATAAACTATACTATTTATATGTAATGAGTATAATATACTAAATAATAATTTCAACTGAAAAACATTAACTTCAAACATAAAATAGGCATTATTGGGGATAACTCAAATACTACGCGTTAGATCACACTCAAATTTCAATGGGAACACAAGACATGCACCGGCTTTTAAATATAAAAAAGAACCATCAAAATCGGTTCAGTCTCTAAAAAGGTATGATGTAACACATAAAAATACATTCAGTAATAGAGAACCTCCTGCTGTTTTAGATATCAGTTAAATAAAAGTACTTAAAACATTTAGTTCAGTAGCAATAATCAACAACGTAGATAAAAAAATAATAAATCTTTTTTTTAGGTAGTACAAAGATTTCGTGTGCAGCTGTAGGCTGCACAACTCCACCGAATGCCATTGGTACTGTTTTCAGTATTCAGTATTACAAAACTGATTTGCTAATTCTTGAGGCCGTTTCGCCTGCTCACACAATTCTAATATTTTTTTACATTTATCATTTATTTTTTAGTGAAACAGTGTATGACAAAAACGCAGACTCCTAAGGCGTCAGTAATTTTTCGCTTCGTTTCTCGTGGCCCCCGTAGCCATTATGCAGGCAGTGTCGTATGCACAAAACATTATGGCCGTTGTATTACACTGCAGAGCTTACACCAAACCGTTCCGTTAAGTTTCATGTTTTAACTGACTTTGTTACTTAAGAACAGATTTATTAGACGTTTGCTTCTGCGAATACTGCACAGATTTATATCATAACAAATGTATGTTTGAACTTCATGAATAAATTTTACTATGCAACGAACCTAATACACCTTTTGATTCAGTAAATCACACGCTTTCACCACTGAACTGCTGGCACAGAATAAAAAGGAACAGAAGGATCGCTCCGAAGTCCTTCCAATAAATAAGCGACTCTAGCTACGAAGTAATAAAGTGCATTACAGCTCGCAAAGTAGGGAGTACCTAATATTTATATTCACCTATAAGGCGTCTCTCTTTCTATTGCATAGCTCTGATCTCTTTTGACAATAATCCCGTCCGGACGCATACGCTGTACCTGTAGCTTTGTACCTAAAGTACGGAGTGAACTAGGCCTGCTGCTGGCAAGTGCAAGATGCTAAATAAGACCGATTAAGTGCCAGTTGGACTCACTCGCTGAAGGTTCCGTAACTGCACAGAGAGTACCAATAAAAATATTTTTCTCACAGTTCGAAATTCTAAGCAGGTCCGACTCGCACTTGGGCCGTTTTTATAATATCTATATATAGATTAGATATTTCAAAGCAAGAATGACTATTCATTTTATGTATTAATTATATTAATAGGTGTAAAGGGAAAGCACAATTAAAATTGAAAAAAAGACTTTATACATACAATATAACAAAACTGTTTAAAAGTGTTTTTATTATATTATTTATGTTAGTCTGTAAGGTATATATTTCTGTGGGTCAGTGTTTATTAATCCTGTTACCTGAAATAAAGAGTTATTATTATTAAAACGCATTATTAGAGATAACTCAAATATTAGTCGTCAAATCTCACTCAATTTAAATGGGGCTACATGACAAACACCAGCTTTTGAATATAAAAACATCAGAATCGGTACTTCTTGTAGTAACACACACAAAAAATATACGATTGAATTGAGTATGTGCACCCTTTTTAGAAGTCGTTTACTGTATCAACTGGATTGTCCACTGCTGAACACAGCCTCCCCCGCAAGGCACTGCTGCTCACCTTCCAGTATTTTACCTTTAGTCACCTCTTACGACACCTACAAGTACCAGTGGAGGGGAGGGTACATTCTCTAAAAGGAGTGTTATGTTTTCAGGGTTTCATGTACTGTGTACTTTAATATACTGTGTAGGCATGTATGTTTGTGAATTTCTTTATTCAAGCATAACTTCTAAACGGCTTAACCGATTTTAATGTATGACAAAGTATCATTTTTGACATATATTAATGTATGACATAGTACATATTCTTCTTGCTAGCGCCGGTGACCCCTAGGTACATAAAAAAGTAAAAAAACGCCATATTGTGTGTGTTTTTTTCCTCAAGCAAGTACCAAAATAAAAGGATAAGGAAACGATTTTTTTCATAAATATATATAACTGGCAGTGTTATATTTAATAGAATGATAAAACGATTAACAAAAATAAATTGTTTGCAGTCGGGTTTTTTATTTTTTTACTAACTGAGAGACGAATTACTTAGCATTCCATGGATTCACCGTGCGGGTGCCGGGTCCATAGCGTTGCAGAGGAAGAGGCCCAAGTCGAGGTGCCTGGGACTTGCAACCCAGTGAGTAAGGTTAAGGGGCCCCTTTATGATGCATCAATGCTTCCCTTTCACCGCTGGAGCCTCCTCCCCTGCCCAACCAAATTTGGTAAGATCCTACTAATGCCGCCTTGGATACACGTTCTAGGATGGAAGTTACGGTTGTTCTTGACAAGCCAAGGTCTTTTAGTAGGTTGTATAGGGATTTTGCTGGTATACTATATACCCCTTGCTCTGACTTCTACAGCATATAAATTAACCACATAACCGTTTTTGATTAATTCATTTGTTAGGTCATAATATTTGTTAGTTTTTATTGTGTGGTCTTTAGGTATGTTTGTTTCCCACGGCACAGTAAGTTCTATAAGTACTACGCGTTTTAGATTTTTCGAGTATAAAAATATATCTGGTCTGGATGACGAAACACCAACAACTTCAGGAATTTTGTAATGTTTTTCATACGTGTCCATCAAAAGAGTCCAATCGGGAGCTGCGCCTAAGATGGAGTAAGGCTTGGATTTCGATTTTGTATTTGACCCTTCTTTTACAAAAACTACCTGTCGTTTGCTCGTGGTCAAACCTTTTATTAAAAAAAAAAAAAAGAGAAAAAAAAAAAAAAAAGGAGTAGTTGGAATTTTATTTTATAAAATTTCAAGTTCAAGATCTTGGTTTTTTTTTATTTGATTGTGACAGAACAAGCACGAGGCCTATCTTGTGATTGCGCACGTCACACTGACACAAACAGTTGTTCAGTCTCGTGTGCCTGTGATTTTTCTGGCTCTCAAGGACTGCTAACGGAACAAACTGTTAGGTGCTTGGCGACAGATTTTCAACTTGAGGGTGGTAGCTAGTCAGGCGAGCATTCGCAAAATGCCCTTCCACCATGCGGTAGCAAAGCTCAAGCCGGCGATAGGGATCGAACATGGGCTTGCGGCACGGCAGTCCATAGCCGCTCGGCTATCATTGCTTCAGAATGATAAACACACACAGAATATACTTCTCATCGTCATATTTATTTTTTAACATTGGCTTCACGGGTGAATCCACGGGGCGCAGTTATATAGTTCAAAATATTCTCAATTAAGTATATAAGTAATAATTCATTTTTATCGCGTTGGAGAAAAACTAAATTTAAGTAAACTGAACTAAAATACCTGAACTAAAAAGTAACTGATAAGGTATTCAAATTTCTATCTTTGGATTGAAGTTTGAAATATAATTTGATACCATTATTCTTGTCCTAAGTTACAGATGTTAAGAGGCCTTCTACATTATGCAGCCCTCTCACTCGTACTTTTAAAGACAATTTCAAATAGCAATAATATGCTTTAAATTTTTTTAAATGTGGTCAATCATTATTTCGCTGCATGCAACTATAGATGTTCTCAACATATTTTTACTTTGTTACATGTTGAGTCCAATTAGAATTAGAGGCCCAAAATGTAAAAAAACTAAATTACGCGTTTTGGATCCCCCATAACAGATATCAAAATGAAAATTAGTAGAGAACATCTATAGTTGCATGCAGCGAAATAATGATTGACCACATTTTAAAAAATATAAACCATATTGTTGCTATTTGAAATTATCTTTAAAAGTGCGAGTGAGAGGGCTACATAATATAAAAGGCCTCTTAAAATGAAAATTAGTTGAAAACATTTACAATTACTATTTGTTTGGAGTGTATAAATAAATAGCATTGAAAAAAAACATCAAACACTGCAAAGTGTGAAATAACTTTTGGAAGCTGCCGCTAATTAAAATTACTGACCTTTAGCTTGGCCTGACTTTCACAAGTCACATCATAATTCTTAGTGTAAGAAGTGAGTTGCTTTTTGCTGAACCGACTTCAAAAAAGGAGAAGGTTCTCAATTCGTCTGTTTTTTTAATGTATATATTACCACAGAACTTTTTACTGGGTGAAGTGATTTCGATGTTTCTTTTTTTATTTGAAAGCTGATGCTTGTCGTATGGTCCCATTTAATTTTATCAAAATCTTGTAAGCTTTTATTGAGTAACACTGCGATAACAGATATTTTTGTAACAAAATCACAAATCAATACGACAGAAAAAAATTAAATCATGTGCGACACTTAAATTTTTCCTATCGTATATTTGTGATTTTGTAATGTAATCCGCATAGCAGGCGTTATTGCAAACAAAACAATACAAAAGAGATATTTTTTTCCTATCTTGATGATATAGTCATTGCCAGTGAATGACAATTGAACCCGTAGTTGTTATCCCGATGTGTTGAAGCTATATCATTATTTGGAAAAAAAAAAGTGGTCAGAGCATACCCCGTCTCGGATTCGATTCGGCACGGGTTCGAATCCTGCACATGACTTAAATTTTTGGCTCTTGTTGTAATTATGTCATTTGTAAGATATGGAACGATCTTGATTATTAAGCCGGGAACTATATGGCTATGGAACTATATAGACGGCAATATAAATAAATTGGACAAGTGTGCAAACTGAGGATTTAGTGTCAACGTAGAATGTTTTTACATGACTCCCAAAAAGGATAGTTAGATTTTCAGGGTTCATGTATGTATGTTTGTGAGTTTCTTTATTCCACCATAACTTCTAAACGGCTTAACCGATTTTAATGTATGAGATATCGTTAGATTCGTCTTGGTAGCACAAATGACACTAGATACATACAAAAAATAAAAATAAAAAAGTAGCTGATTTATACGCCATATTGTAGGATAAAATGTTTTTTTTCTTACTAAACTCACCGAGTGGGTTATCAAAATGAAGGACTTTAAAAATCAATACCATATATAATTAAATTAAACTTGCAGTTTTAATTTTAACATTGTTAGGTTTGCAATAACACCTGCTATGCGGATTACATTACAAAATTACAAAATATACTATGGAATAAAATTAAGTTATGTGCGGGATTCGAACCCTTGTACATCCACCCCTCGCGGGTTCGAATCCCGCACATAACTTAAATTTTTTCTATCGTATATTTGTAATTTTGTAATTGTAGTTTTAATTTCAATGGAACGATAAAACTTTAAACAAAAATAAATAAATTGCAGTCGGGTTTTTTACTTTTGAATAAACTTATACTCGTACTTGTTATTGTATTAAAAAACATATATTTTTAATTTAGTGCGGGATCAATACCTTACGTCCAAAATTATCCGGTATTTATTATTCAACGCTTCTATGTTACTTTTTCAGCCGAATTGTCCACTGCTGAACACAGCCTCCCCCGTTAAGGGGGGATGGGGTTGTCATAATCCCCATGCTTGGAAGGCTGCTTGGGGATCGCAGTATAAGATAACAGTTTCTCAGGAGGCGCTGCTGCCCACGTTCCTGTATTTGTCCCTAAGTCGCCTCTTACGACACCTATGGGAAGAGATAGGAGGGTGACATTCTACCCCGGCACCTCACGGGCTTTTATGTATAAAATAATATTGCATAAATTGCTTGACGTAAACTTAACGCCACCCACCTCTTTCACTAACAATCAACAGTTTACTACTTGCATCTCAGCTTATATGGGGTCGGTAAATTATGTTTATACCACAACCACTCAGAATGCGTCTCATTACTCGTTCAAAAATATGTTATAAAGTTCGTCGTTTCTCCCTTAAATATGAAAATCCGTAAAGATATAGAAAGTTATACGGATTTTCATTCCTTCACTCCTGAGCAGTGAAGGAATGTTTTATGAAAATCCATACCTGCGCTGGTAGCGTTCTTTTGCTTTTTTAGCTGCTAACATAAAAAAATCAATCTTTAAAAGGGTTTCTATCAAATAATTAGAAAAAAGAGGTGTGATTTTTATTTGTACTCGATTTTCAATGAAAGGAGGTTGGCAAGCTTTTTTTGCACTACGAGAAAAAAGCGCGCATATTTGTTATGTTTGGTGGAATTTTGTTTTTTATGAAATTGATGTTTTAACAGTCCGCTTTTAATTATTTCAAATAATTTTCCAAAATGTCATCTGATAGTGAAAGTGACGATTTTATAATGATGAACGCCACCAGAAATAAGAAATGCAGCTCAAGAAGTCATAAAGAACTTACTGCCTGAGAAGTCTCGAGATATGTACGTGAAAAGGTATAATGATTTTATTTTCCTCGTAGGTGTACTATAAAGCACTATGTATCACTCGAGAGAAAGTTCTATTTCTGTTCTCGAGTTGTCTTTAAACAAACTCTCGAACAGTAATAGATCGTTTTCTCCCCTCGATGTACAATGTACTATTTCTCCAACAACAATGGTTTTACAATGGAGCAATATTTTTAAAAGTGTACAAAATTGTCTTGTTCCTCAACTCTTGAATTGTTTTTTTTTTAATTTGTGCGAATAATAACACAGGTATTGTGTCAAAATATCTATAACTATTAAAATAAACAGACGGACGTAGAACAGACGGGCGCACAGCATAGATTCAGAAATAGTGTTCCATATTTTCAAAATTATTGGAGGACAAAATTTTATGCCCGAGTGGGAATCGAACCCGCGTCCTCCGATGTCACACCTGAAGCCTAAACAGCCTTTTTTTTTTTTTTTAATGCTTGATAGATTAGCATTTGACCACTATCTCACCAGATGGTAAGTGATGATGCGGTCGAAGATGTTGTTTAGGCTAACCTAGAAGTAAGTAAATCGGAGGACGCGGGTTCGATTCCCGCCCAGGGAATAATATTTTGGGCTCCAATAATTTATAAATTATGATTTTTGATTAGCACGCGATAGTGCTTGTCATATTTAGAAAAACAGAGTTCCATATTGACACACGGAACTCTACCTCCTGTCCAAATTAATTCAAGCCGTGAAGCTCTCCCCACCATTAGATAGGATCTCACTTGGAAACACCCCATAGAGTAGAACCGTGCGACGTCTCACATTAACCTAATTTCCGCGTTCTATTTTTGTCACAACGCAACGCCTTATGAAGGACCTTATACCCTTTTCATTTTGTTAAGTCACGAAACAAAAGAGAAGTGTACTTACGCAATTATAAAGCTGATGTAGCATAATTATCTTGAAGGTGGGAGAATAATCACGTAAACGTAATTTAAGGGGCTCTGTAACGCTAAGTGTTGTGAACACCTTAAGAGAATGGCAGAACACACAGAATTTACATGTACACATAAGACCTTTTATGACTGTATTCTTGCAAATAAACTATTGAAAACGTCAATTATTACTTATAATTAATAGGGTATTTAGTTAGTTATAAATTAATAGGTTAGTTTTTTAGTTTAGTTTTGAAGCGCTCGTAGCGAAGTTTACTTAGAAGTTCTTAACCAATCAGCAAAGTTAAGCAACGTCAGCCCCGGTCATGAGTTGGATGGGTGACCGCTAGTGACATTACTACTGAGCGCTTTCGTGCTTCGGAGGGTACATAAGGCCGTCGGTCCCGGTTGTTGTCTAAGGATGGCAGTCGTTATAGCATGGTAGTTGGACATTTTGCTACCACCCTCAAGTAGAAAATCTGTCGCCAGGCACTATCGGTGTGTTCCAGCAGCTGTCCTTGAGAGTCAGTACTTCTAGGTTAGCCTGAACAATATCTTCGACCACATCATCACTTACCATCAGATGAGATAGCTTTCAGGAATAAAAAAAAAGTTCTGGCGTTACTTTGCTGAAATATATATGTAATTATTAAAAATATTTAGCCTAACCGGAAGAATTCTCGACTCGTCTCGCTTCTATCGAAGCATCATCAGGAAGTCTTGTCTCGTTGAGCGCATGATCAAGACGTATTCTCGAATTGTCACTAGATATGATTTATGTATTTTTCCTATAAATATACATAATATTTTCTTAAAATAATTTTAAAATATTTGTTATTTAGAATTATATAGTCTAAAGTTTTCTAATTACACGACTGCCCAATAAAGGAGTGTTATGTTTTCAGGTTCATGTATGTATGTATGTGAGTTTCTTTATCCACCAAAACTTCTAAACGGCTAAATCGTCTTTTATGTATGAGATATCGTTAGATTAGTATTCATAACGCAAGTGACACTAGGTATTTAAAAAAAAGAAACTGCCATATTGTGGGTTAAAAAAAACATCCAAACCCACCGAGTGAAGTATCAAAATGAAGAGCTTTAAAAAACCATTCCATAAATATATATAACTTGCAGTTTTGATATCAAACGAAGAATAAAATATTTAACGAAAATAAATAATTTGCAGTTGGGTTTTTAATTATTTAATTAATACTTGATTTATTTATACATAAAATAAATTATTCTCTATAAGGCTGTCTTCAACTTAATAGTTTTATACATGTATTATATAGTTTTGTATTGATCCATATATTGTACTCAAAAATGTAACTAACTAACATCATAAATGGTTTAATCATTCAGTTAGCAGTGACCTATAATGAGGCCTACAAGAAGGTTCCTCAATTTCTAGATGTTTATTATCAGTTATTCTACTTTTTTTATGCATGACAGTCAATTTTATATATATTTTCAGTAGTTAATTGTTTAAGCTATAATACACTGTAATACTATTAGGTACAAGCCCGTGGGGTGCCGGGCAGATCGTGGGGTGCCGGGCTAGAATGTCACCCCCTCCCCCATCTCTACCCGTGGGTGTCGTAAGAGGCGAGTAAGGTTAACATACCAGAAGGTGGGCAGCAGCACTTTCTGAGGAACTGATATCTCACACTGCAATCTCCAAGCCTGGGATCTCCAAGATAGGGATTATAGCAAAACCCCCCTTAGTGGGGGAGGCTGTGTTCACCAGTGGACTATCCGGCTGAAACAGTAACAGTAACAAGCTCAGAGTTGCTCAACTAGCTATGGAGAGAGCTATGCTCAGAGTTTCTTTGCGTAATAAAATCCGGAACGTGGATATTCGCCAAAGAACCAAAGTCACCGACATAGCTCTCAGAATTTGCAAGTTGAAGTAGCAAAGGGCGGGCAACATTGCTCGACGAACTCGTAACCAATGGGGAAGAAAGGTTCTCGAGTGCTTTCCACATTACACCGGAAGACGTAGAGCTGGTAGGCCCCCCACAAGGTGGAAAGATAACATCGTAAAAGTAGCGGGTAGACAATGATTACTTGCGGCTAGTAGCAGTTCTTTGTGGCATTCTACGAGGGAGGAATTTGTTCAACAGTGAACGTTTTCCGGCTGATAATTATGATGATAATGACTTTTAAGTATACCAGTTTCAACAAAACTAGCATTTTAAACAAATCTCCCATACCTTTGTGAATAAATGAAATACAAGCGTGAAATAAGCGTCGATGATAGTTCGAGAGCTCATGACCAAAAGCATATCTCATTGTTCGTAGTAAAAACTGTATAAAATCCTTAAGTAAGATAAATTTGTTTCTATTTAAATGGGCAGTAAAGATCAGCTGCACGATAGCCTTGTGAAAATATTATGCCACCATTTCTTATATACGAGGAAATAAATATTTAAGAGAAAAAGATTTTATTATATTACATTCGCTATTCTAAGAAATAGTTTCAGACAGTTTTCTATATATGTTTTTGTCACAATTTTCTTTATTTTTTCTAATAATCTCCTAGGTAATGGGCTTCTTTTTTGAAGCAGTGGTGGCTCAGTGTCTTTGGCTTTGGACTGCTGCGCAGCAGGTCCGTGGGTCGAATCCCGCCGCGGGCTTTAGTTCCACCACATTGGAAAGGCATTTTGCGAATGTTCGCCTAGCTAGCTACTACCTTCAAGTAGAAAATCTTTCACCAAGCACGTAACAGTGTTCCGACAGCAGTCCTTGAGAGCCAGAAAAATTACAGGCACATGAGACTTAAAAACTGTATGTCTCAGTGTGACGGGCGCAGTGCAATTCATCACAAGAAGTAATATATCTGTTATAGGCAGAGGTTAATCTGCTTAACAACAAGTGGGCCTCATGCTTGTTCCGTCTCAATCACATATAAAAAAAAGCGCTGCTGCCGTCTAAAAAGCTTATTCACAGTACCTCGTTTATTATACAGTTTGCTATATAACATTCTTGAAATTGAGGTCAGGTAAACATAATATTTTAGCGTCAGCTTGGCTGACGCTGCCTGGGAAATTTATGAACTTACTATTTTTGGTTTCAGATTAATAAATTCTATCGATTTTGTCTAAAGGTATTGCCCGTAATAGATAAGTTCTATGAGACAAATATGTTGGTCATGGGCTCTTGAACTATAGAGATTAACAAAGCTGCCCCGGATTAAAGCTAAGCCACGTAGCTTTGAAAGCTTATTCAAACCCTTTTTAATGGGAAAACAAAAACATAGGCCGTGACTTTTGCTTGTTTAATCGTGTGCATAATATTCGTCCATCTCTAAGCCAATGACTTTATTATACTAAAGACATCGAGTTTGCGCTTAAGTGTACTTTCCAAAGTGTCTGAATCCAAAAGAAACAAAATGCAAAAAAATGTGGAGTGGCCAAATGCGTGAGAGCCAAGCTCTAATTGGGTTCCGCATTGCAAAAAAAAAAATTGGTTTTGATCATAGCAAAAATTACACTTTACAGTTTTCTTTACCATTTGGTTTGACAAAAATGCTTGGACAATTCCACCACTGCCAAGCTATCGCCTGTCACCTACGTAATTTAAACAAATATTGTAATAATCTTATTATGTAGTGTGTAACCCATTGTTAAAAGATGTTTAAAATAATGGCCCCGAATTTCTTGCCCGCTCTTCTCGCAGTGGCTCTATATTTTTTTGCTGAACGTGGCAGTACAATGTATAAGATTTCAATATAAACATTAGTAATTGACTATCATAAGAGCGTCATAGACGCCTAAAAATGTGAAAATAAATTTGAATTTTACTTTGATTTAAAAAAAGGGACAGACGAATTTCTTATCATCCCATTAATGGGATGATAAGATGCATCGGGATGTGATCCGCAACGTGATGCCGGGTGCATCACGTTGCGGAGAAGAGGCTCTAGCTCCTGGGACTTGCAAACCAGGAATTAAGGTAGAGGGGTCTTTTTACAATGTCAGCTATGCTCCTCTCGACTCCTGCAGCCTCCTCTCCTGCCTTACAATATTGGGTAAGATCCTACTAATGACGCCTTGGATACACGTTCTAAGATGAGAGTTATGGTGGTTCTTGACAGGGCATGGTATTTAAGTATTTTATAAAGGGATTTCGCTTTTACCCTTGCTCCGATTTCTATAGGATTATATAAATTAACCATATACATTTTAGGAAAAAATTTTTTGGATCCCTAATTTTTTTTTATTTTGATGGTATTGTCTTTGGTGTGTTTTGTTTTCCACGGCATATTAAGTTCTATAAGGTAAGTGTTAGTTGTTGATTATTATATTAATATACGAAAACATGTGTTAACAAGCAGATCTCTGTAGTTTTGTTTTAAATGTACCCAGTAAATTATTTTATGGCTCAGTACAAGCATGTTGTGCTCTAAGAATTTATAAATATGATTTTGCTTAGCACGCGATTCTGCTAGTAATAATATATATAGTAATAATAATACACTCGAGAGCAATGAATCCGGGTCACTTAAAGAATCCTAAAAATCTCGGAAACTAAAAATGCTAGGTTAATGCAATAAATTGTATTTAATAGACAATGTAATACTCCTTAAATGAAGGTATTAAAACTTCTTAGTTATTGTAAAGTTATATCATAAAAAAATCAAATTTGAAAAAGGGCCACTTTCGAAGATGGAACTACGAAATTACAGCATTTGGTTTTGCTTTTGTTTGTAATCTGTCATTTATGTGGGTACATAAACCATGTTGATAGTGCTCTATATTCATTATTCAAGCTGAAATTATGTCGCTTACGCCTGAAGAATGCACCAGAATACTTACAATGCTGGAAACCGGCCGGAGTCAGCGCGATACAGCCAGGACTGTCGGTGTGTCGCTGTCAACAGTACAAAGAGTTCTCCGACGTTACGAAGAAACTGGTTCTAACCTACGCAGACCAGGAACGGGCAGAACCAGGTGTACCACAGCACGAGAAGACCGATACTTGGTGAACACCATGCTTCGAAATCGCTTTCTCACAGGAACTGAACTCACCAATCAGTTTCGACGCCTCGGAGGAAGTAACCCAAGTGCATGGACAGTAAGACGTCGGCTTGCTGAATCTAACTTAAAACCCCTTAGACCTGCAAACGGCCCTAAACTGGAGCGTGGGCATCGTATTTCGAGACTAAGATATGCCCAGAGCCACGTAAATTGGAGTATTGAAGATTGGTCAAAAGTTATGTTCTCCGACGAATCAAAATTTATGCTCTACAAGCACGATGGAAGACACAGAGTGTATCGAAGACCAGGGGAAAGATTCAAGCAAGCATGCATCGAAGAAAAAGTAGCCTACGGTGGTGGGTCTGTACTTGTGTGGGCCGGAATTTCTTCTGAAAGTCGCACAGAGCTGGTGATCATAGAAAACGGCTCTTTAACTAGCGTAAGATATGTGGAAGAAATCCTCAATGATCACGTTGGTCCATTTATGGTCAATTTAGGTGAGGATGCTATATTTATGCATGACAATGCCCGACCTCATACAGGTAGGATTGTGAATGACTACCTTCAAGAGATGAACATTACTCGTATGGAGTGGCCAGCGCGCAGCCCGGATATCAACCCGATCGAGCATGCTTGGGACGAGCTAGGCAGATGCGTAAAACAACGAAACCCTCCCCCAATCACGCTTCGTGAGCTCAAAATTGCTCTCACAGAGGAATGGGAGAATATTCCCCAAAATCGTATAAGGAACTTGGTGTACAGCATGCCGAACCGCGTAAACGCAGTAATGGAAGCACGAGGAGGCAATACGAAGTATTAAAATTCAAGAAAATCGTAATAAAGTTCAAAAATTTCATGTTTCCTATTTTTGTTTTAAGGAGAGATCAGCAGTTTTTTTCTTTATGTAATTTTGTGTTAATAAAATGTATGGTGACTCATATTTTTTTTACTTTCATTTAAGGAGTATTACATTGTCTATTAAATACAATTTATTGCATTAACCTATCATTTTTAGTTTCCGAGATTTTTAACATTCTTTAAGTGACCCGGATTCATTGCTCTCGAGTGTATATCGGACAAATCTCCTCAACAAAGCGCCTCTAACTCGCGCACTCCGCACTCTCAATATTATAGCGGAAGAGACGGACTTATTTTATTTCTCTTTGAGTGAATGTCAAAGATATATTTTATGTTACATTGTTAAATTATAACACTGTTTTGAGTATTTTTAGTACTGTAATGTTAATCTGTAGTTGTTAGCACTAAGATCGTTTAAAGATATTTAGGTAAATTGATTATTAGGATGGTGGATATAAGTGTTTTGGATAAAGAATACAAGGAAAGCAACATCATTGGAGAAGCGCTTGTAGCGAAGTTTACTTAGCTGTTCTTAACCGATCAGCTAAGTTACGCAACGACCGCCGCGATCATGAGTTGGATGGGTAGCCGCTTGTGACATTATATACTACTGAGCGCTTCCGTGCTTCGGAGTGCACGTTAAGCCGTCGGGTCCCGGTTGTTGTATTAGGATGGTGGTCGTTATATCATGGTGGTACGGCATTTTGCGAATGACGCCTGGCTAGCTCCTGGCTCCGGCAGCTGTTTTTGAGTGCGAGTAACTCTAGGTTAGCCTGAACAATATCTTCGACCACATCATCATAGGCTTATAAGGCATATATAAGATCCGATGAGGGGTGTTAGTCTGGTTGATGGTGGCACCATCCCGTATGACGGTTAAAATAATAGACTCTCCTACGAGAGCACCTCCGCTACAGGTAGTGGAGATGATAACGGGCTCAAGGACCTCATTGTGGTATAGACTTCGGCTGGAGTCGCTGCTTAGATCATTTGAGGAGTTTGGAACTAATTTTACATGCATTTTACTACTACTTTCATACTATTTATTTCTGAAGTTATATTTAAAATAATATTTATGATAGTCTACTCAATGATTTCACAAAGTAACGAACAGAAAAGATAATGGCTAACTTTTCATGTATAGAAGCCCTCCAATTTTTTTGCTCAATGTTTAGTTTGATTTATTTTTTAACAAAATTTCCGTCCAATAGAATTGAGTGACTTTAAAAGTGCTTAGTTTTCTCTTTGGTACGGAACCGTTAACAAAAAGCAATCCGAGGCAATGGCTTCATTATCTAGCTATCCTTCCACTATTTCCCTCTGAATTGTTTATACGTTTTAAGTACTAAACCTGTACTAATAAATAGACCTGTATTTTTTCAGTATACTTAGACCATTGACATGATTTACATAGATACGTATTTTAGAATTTTAAATGCCGAAACATAATAGTTAGAAATGGAGTGTTATAATGGAAAATACAGACTTAGTACCTCGGAAACGATTGAAAGTCTCATCCTTTCTTTACATGGGACCACATACTGCCTCGTCCAGAGTCCTACCCCAAATACTTTGTTGGTCTACCCTTATCCACTCTCATTCCTCCTTTATGAAGTGTAGTGTGTATTAAACTTTCTACTTACAAAGTCGCACCCTACCATAACTATTGTTTATATGTCTAGTTGTAACGACTACGCCTAACCACGCAATCATATATTGCATTTTATTGTTTTACTCTATGTATCATTAACGTTTACACCCACGCTATGTCTAAGTGTACAAACAAGGCCTGTGCACAATAATATACGAGTAAATGCGCTTCAATATTTACTGTGCAGCGGCGGGCTTTTGCGTGTGTATAGGTCAATATATTACCTCTGTTTAGTTTGTACTTAAATCTTCTTACCTTTTCGAAAACTGTTTTTCTCTACATATATATAATGTCCAGTAATGCGTTCTTTTACCTAACACCGTGGAATATAAAGTACGATGTACTGCATGGTGGTGGGTTATTTACGTTGTGAATGACTCAACTGGCTAGCTTCCACCAGTAGAACGAAAAGATGTCACCAAAATGTAAATAACCCATAAAAATCTAGCAAGGTGTTCTAGCAGCTGTTTTTGAGATTCCCATCAAAGATAGCATAACATGGGTCCTTTTTTCTATTCCATCATAGGTACATATATAAACCACCAGCATATTTTCTACTGTGCCGTCACATGAGATCGTAGTCGAAGATTTAAGGAAAAACAGTAAAATAAAATTGCGTTCCCCAGTAGACTATCAATAATTATTCAAATTTCTGTCGTTCTATTGTAGCATGAAAAAATAACCACTAAAATGAAAAAAGCTACCACAAAGTTTTCCAAATTCAAACGAGGGCAGACGTGCCACACTGCAAATCAAATTAATTTCCGAAAATATTTTCGTGGAAGACTACGACACTACGATGGAAGTGTTCACCCTGAATACTTAAAGTACTTTCCTTTGTAAGAAAACCTGTTTAAAAATAAGAAAAAATAAAGACATTTTGAAGAAACTTACTATTACGTTTTAATAAATGCATATCAAAGTTGAGATCGATCCTTTGACGTTTAATGTATGGAACATCTGTCAAAGTATGTATCATAAAACAGACCTTAACTTTTATATTAATTGACTAATACGAGCCTTAGACAGCAATAAACTACCAAAAGAATAAATCTACTACGATCTAGTTACTAATGATTATTAACCTAAATTGTCATTATCCATAATTTTTCAATTAATTTATATTTGACAGGCTAGCCTTTGACCACTATCTCACCAGATGTTGATGACCTGATGATGGTAAGTGATGATGTGGTCGAAGATTTTAAGGGCTAACCTAAAATTACTGGCTCTCAAGTACAGCAACCGGAACACACCGTTAGGTGCTTGGCGTCAGATTTTCTACTTGAGGGTGGTAGCTAGCCAGGCGGGCATTAAATAGTTTTATTTTACATATATTTTGTATTGAAGATAAGATAGCCTTTGACCACTATCTCACCTCATGGTAAGTGATAATGCGATCGAATGTGTTGGTACAGCTGCCGGAATACAATGTGACTGCTTGGCAACAGATTTTCTACTAGAGGCTATTACTAAAACTGAGCCCTTCCGTGTGCTATAATGTACTGTACTGTACTGTATCAGCCGGATAGTCTACTGATGAACATAGCCTCCCCCAATATGGGGGGAGTTTGCCATAATCTCTACGCTTGGCAGGCGGCTTGGGGATCGCAGTGTGAGATATAAGTTCCTCAGCAAGTGCTCCTGCCCACCTTCTTAGGTGTGTCACCCTAAGCCGTCGGTCCCGGTTGTTGTTTTAGGATGTACTTACATACGAAAAATGCCCTATCACCATGCAATAAGGACTTCTTTATTGCATAGTGGTAAAGCATTTTTCGAATGCCCACATGACTAGCTACCATTCTTAAGTAGAAAATCTGTAGTCAAGCTCCTAACCGTGTTTTCTGGCAGCTGTCTTTAAGAGCCAGAAATTCTATTTTAACAAGAAGTATCTTCAAGCACATCACTTATCATCAGGTGAGATAGTCGTCAATGGCTTGAGTTTCTAAAAAACCTATGAAAAATTTACCGATACACTTCGTGGATCCGTGCAAATAATCGTTTGCAGAGTTTTTCCGACAGCCTCTTTTAAGCTATCTGACCATATTTTAACCCGTGCCATCAATTATTAGAATCTATAACAATCGCACACGATTTTATCTACTTTGGACAAATTGTATAGCATCCGTTCAGACGAAGCCGCACCAACACCGCAAGCACCGCGGTTTGAGAGCGGTTCGTACACAGAGCGTTCACTCGGCTTGCCTCAAATTCTCAAAGTCTAATATCGACAAAGAGTCGCCCAATATAGGTATCGCTCTACCAAAAAATCACAAAAACAAAGGCAAGGCATTTCGCTAGCTTAGAATGTAATATACAGCCGATTATATTTCGATTCAGCTACGCGTGAACGAATCGGAATATTAAACTAGAAAAGTGAGAAGAGCTAACGTCTCTTGAGATAATATGTTTCGATAATTAACAGATAATTTCATTTTTGCTTCTATGCCAGCTAACTACTTATGTTGGGTAGTGAGCTAACAAAAGCGATTTAGTTAGATAGATATCACTTCTAGATTGGTCTATATTGACTGACCTAGAGCTATTTTGAGAAGTAGAGCGATACCAATTTCAACTGACAAAATATATCATTTACATTATTTTGTAAAATATTGTATGGACCCTTCTTAATCCCCGTAGTCCCACAATTTACCACTGCGTCGTGGCGTATTCAACTGGGCTCCTGGAATGTCACAGGACGACACCAGCCGATATATGTGCTATTAGGCACGTGAGTATAAAACGGCGGGAACAACCTACCTTCGGACTACGTGCTAGTCGCTCCGTCGAAAGGGGATTATCGGTAAACACCCTAAAGCTAGATAATTGACCAATCAGCTAACAATACGGAATTATAATTAGGATACATTCCCTGATGGTGAATTGGGGCCCTTTTACTACCACTGAATGCCTGGCGTCCCAAATAACAGTCCCTCACACACAAGGCACCAATGTTTATCGTCACTTATAAATAGCAATCCGTTGCTCTAATTCACTCGGGCACCGCGACCCCAATTGTACACACACCGCATCAACGCCCGAACAGGCCGCAGTTCGAACTCGTACTAACTTCAACCAAACAAAGCCTCGGCGCCTGCCGCACGCACACATTTACAAAAATTCATCGCTGATAACACAGATAAGATTCGCGTCCGCGCGCGCTCAGAAACAGACTGCATTGTTTACCTTTGTTTACCGAACAAATATTATACAGAAACACTATAAATGAAAAAGTGAAATAAAAAGGTCTTCGTGGTGTGGGTTGCTTTACACGGTACCTCCTTGAGTATTCTAATTAGAAATGTACATAATATCTGTCGCCACTGTCGGCAATGGAGGTGCAGAAAATGGTAGTTACATTTTCGGTATGGCTAAACTATCATAATGCAAGTAATTTAATTATGATGGTTTGGTGAATTTCTCTCACCAAAATAGTACAATGAAACAAACACAGTTCACAAGGTGGAAACTGACAGAATATATACAAAACTGGATCGATAATTTCAACCAATATGAAAAGTTTGAGTCAGTTGCTTACATCACCATAATTCACTGAATGAAGATAATTAACGATGGTTTCGTTTTTTTTGTTAGTGTAAGAATGTAACCACAATCGTATCTGATGGTAAGTGATGATGTAGTCGAAGGTGTTAACAGACTTAACCTAGAATTACGAGCTCTCAAGGACAACTGCCGGAACACACCGTTAGGTGCTTAGCGACAGATTTTCTACCTGAGGGTGGTCCCTAGCCAGGCGGGCATTCGCAAAAATGCCCTTCGACCATGCGGTGAAGCTCAAACCCGCGGCGGTGTTCGAACCATGGACCTGCTCCTCGGCAGTCCAGGCAACTGACTCATCACTTCACTGCATCAATGTTTCAAAATTCATCATTTCATCACTGTTTTTTTCAAGTTCAATTTTGTAATTTAACCGTCTGGGCTTTCAAACAGGAGCTTATAAACCTTAGTTTCTACAACATCTAGCTCCTCGACTATACTGCTTGAGGATGAAAGATAGCGTTATTGTAACGGACTTGAAATAGGAAACCAAATATATCGCAGGGATTTATTATACTTCTAGTATTTCGGTTTCTTTGGTTACAAACTTAGAAATTCTTATAACAGGAATATCTAGGAATACAACAATAAATCTATAAAATAATAATTAGAATATTAAAATGACACATTATGGTAGGCTTTTTGGTAAGAAAGATGTTTGGATGGATATGACTGCCTTTTCCATTAGTTTTGCCAGAGTTTTTTTGCTGTTTTCTTTATGTAAGTAGGTAATCAGAAGGCTATAAAATATTTTTATACATAGTTTCTCGGTGAGATTACAGTTGAATATATCGTGCTTCTTCAAGAACTACTGTGAGAAATAGCAAAAGCCATTCAGCCCTTTATTGTGAGAGTGGTAACTAACATACACACACACTTTAGAGAATCAATTTGTAGGATCAGCTAGCTCACTTAATGTGAAGCGCTCGTAGCGAAGTTTACTTAGCTGTTCTCAACCGATCAGCAAAGTTAAGCAACGTCGCGCGCGGTCATGGGTTGGATGGGTGACCGCTAGTGACATTACTACTGAGCGTTTCCGTGCTTCGGAGGGCCCGTTAAGCCGTCGGTCCCGGTTGTTGTCTTAGGATGACAGTCGTTATAGCATGGAGGTAGGGCATTTTGCGAATGCCCGCCTGGCTAGCTACCACCCTCAAGTAGAAAATCTGTCGCCAAGCACCTAACGGTGTGTTCCGGCAGCTGTCCTTGAGAGCCAGTACTTCTAGGTTAGCCTGAACAACATCTTCGACCACATCGTCACTTACCATCAGGTGAGATAGTGGTCAAAGGCTAACCTATCAGGCATAAAAAAATAAAAAAAAGTTTTGGCCAACTGTACACGCTGAGTTACAAAATACACTTCCTACACTTTTCATGGCTTAGTATACATAAATAATTTATAATTCATCTAGAATCAAGTGGAAGCCCTCGTAGCGGAGTTTGGCTATTCACTTACTAGGTTAAGCAACGTCCGCTGCCTGGATGGAGGCCCGCTCAAATTTACCAATGAGCGTTTCCGTGCTTGGAGGGTACGATAAGCCGGCAATCGTGGTTGTTATCTTAGAATGGCATTTGTTACGACATAGTGATGGGATCATTTTGCCAAATACCACCTGGCTAGCTTAGCAGCCAGCCAGGGTGGTCTCTCGAGTAAAAGAATTGACTTCTAGCACCTACGCTGAAAACTCTTTAGTGATAAATTTAAAAAATATGGTAACTTCACATAAATAGCGACTAAATAACTAGTTTGTTGTGTTTATCACTAACACTAATATAAGTGTTGTGAAAAGTGCTACGAATAATTTCTAGGTATATAGTTTCTAAACGAAAAATTACATTTACAAATTCGGGGTCGATTCCCATTCAGGACAAAAATGTTGTGCTTTTTTTTATGCATGGTAGGTTAACCTTTGACCACTATCTCACCTGATGGTAAGTGATGATGTGGTCGAAGATGTTGTTCAGGCTAGCCTAGAAGTACTGGCTCTCAAGAACAGCTGCCGGAACACACCGTTAGGTGCTTGGCGACAGATTTTCTACTTGAGGGTGGTAGCTAGCCAGACGGGCATTCGCAAAATGCCCTACCACCATGCTATAACGACTGTCATCCTAAAACAACAACCAGGACCGACGGCTTAACGTGCCCTCCGAAGCACGGAAACGCTCAGTAGTAATGTCACTTTTTTTTTTTTTAATCAATTTCTTTATTTAACATAATAATTATATAAGTAGTACAATTCTAGTGTATTTTTAATCCTACAACGACAACATTATGTACAATTAACTCTGCTTTTCAAGTTGAACACTTATACAAAACTTATTGCTTATATATACTTCAGGTTATTCAGATATATTGTCATAATTGCATTATTACTTTACTTGAACATATATTATGTAAACTTTAGTTGGCAACAGTTTAACATTTTTATCTTCTTACTAATAACTTAACAAGATACTACCATTTTTTAGGCGGTAGACACAAAATGCACTCGCAGAGCGCCGGGCGTACGCAGTTGACAACAAAGTCAAGTGAACATATATATAGAGAACATGGCATTCTGCCAGTAATGTCACTAGCGGTCACCCATCCAACTCATGACCGCGGGCGACGTTGCTTAACTTTGCTGATCGGTTAAGAACAGCTAAGTAAACTTCGCTACGAGCGCTTCAAATGTTCTAATAATTTGTTTTAATTGGTTAGAGGTTATCGTATTTTCCATAACCTACCAGAGGGCATGGTCGATAGGACGCGTGAATAAAATGCATTTTGACTCTTCAAGCGCACAATCGCTAAACGTAAGGATATGTATGATTTATTAATATTTTCTTTAAATGGTATTTGAATGATTTTTTAAAAATTGATTATAGTGAAGCCCTTGACCAAAACCTCACCTGATGGTGAGTTATGATGTGGTCTAAGGTGTTAACAGGCTTAACCTAGAATGACTGGCTCTCAAGGACAGCTGCCGGAATACACCGTTAGGTGCTTGGTGACAGATTTTTTACTTGAGGGTGGTCGCTAGCCAGGCGAGCATTCGCCAAATGCCCTTCCACCGTGCGGTGAATCTCAAGCCCGCGGGGAGATTCGAACCATAGACCTGCTGCGAAGCAGTCCATAGACAATGCCACTGACCCATCACTGCTTTGAAATCACTATTTGACATGATATATATTGTTAGTATATAAATCCGCTTTTTCTAAGGCTTTGTTTAATGTTGTATCACTAATCTTATAAAACAGATTGCACCAGACTTAAACTATTACTAAATCTGTGCGAATCATTCTGTATTCAACCTTATTACAACCGAATAAACTTGACGAACAATTTGAAGATAATGGAAAATGGCCAACTTAGGCCAAAATATTCCAAGATCCATCTTATTCAAACATATTACCAGTTATTAGCGAGGCTGTGTTTGTCACATTACAGGAAAACTCGAAGGAAATGATCGCTGTTCTTTGAAGATTTTGTTTTAGAGTTGCGTACGGGATTTAGGAACCCTATTTATAACCGTCCCCTATGGCGGTTAAAATATTACAACTAGGGCACAAGGTTTCAGTTCGAAAGAGCGCGTCCAGGTGGCCAAGTGAATTAGGCAACCGGCGCGAAATCGGGGGACGCGGGTTCGATTCCCACCCAGGACATAAATATTTGTCCACCAATATTTTTTTAATATTATTTTTGCTAAGCACGTGATGTTTGTAAAAATATAAAGAAATATATAAGGGTAGCAACATCATAACAAGAGTTAAGTATTTGAAAAAGCACTTCTTTCGGTCTGATGAAGTTTAGTAGTCGGTTGATGACCCTATGATGGTTAAAGTAATATAATTGGAACACAAGGTTTCGGTTTGAAAGAGCGTGTCCAGGTGGCCGAGTGGATTAGGCAACCGGCGCAAAATCAGGAGATGCGGGTTCGATTCCCGCCCAGGACATTCACCTCACCTTGAGACATAGTTGTTGAGTCTCATGTGCCCGTAATTTCACTAGCTCTCCAGGTCTGCTGCCAGAATACACCATTTAGTGCTTGGCGATAAATTTTCTACTTGAGGGTGGTAGCTAGCCACGCGGGCATTCACAAAATGCCCTCCCACCATGCGGTGAAGCTCAAGCCCCCAGCGTGATTCGAACCATAGACCTGCCGCGCGGCAGTCCATAGCCAACGCCACTGAGCCATCACTACTTCAAAAAAAATATCACTGCTTGTAAAAAGAAAACCCCATTAAAAAGCTTACTATTCCTTCGTCTGTCCTATATATATGGCTCTCCGCTGCGTTGAGTGGGAACCGCGCGTGGACGAGCTCAGTTTAAACTGGTTAGTTTTTTAAACATGGAACCAGTAAGACATCGTGCGCTGCGGAGATATCAACCTTCGCTGGACGCAAGTCCAAGTTTGTAAGGGTTCCATCATACACTGAGCTCGACCGCGCGCAAGACCCACTCAACGCAGCGGATTGCCTAAAAATATTTTGTACTGTAATACGTAGTCGGTTGAAATTTACAGGATATGTGTTAATATAGTAAATATTTTATTAAATAATAAATAAAATAGCGATAACAATATAGAGGAAGCAAACGAACAATTTTTTTTTCGTTTTCTTAATAATTGTTGGACATACAGCAGTTATATATAATTATAACTACTGGAAATGGTAGTCCTAAATGAAAAGTAAAATAATTTGAAAAATAAACTGGTCATCTCGCAGTTTTTTTTTATCGAAGTATATAGTTTAAGTCAGAATATTGTTTTTTTATTATGAGTATAAAATACATAATATTAATAAAGAAAAAAAACAAGGAGTTAACGAAAAGAACATTGTCAGGCACGAGGGATCCATTATAACAGCGCCGTGTTTAAAAAAAAAATCGATCTCCCGCCATATTTGTTCAACATAAGTATTGCAAAAATGTATTAGTTTGTTGTTTACAATTATAACTGATACAAGCTTTAATAACACATCACCAGATATTTATAATACAGTGAAGGACATTTCTGATCAATTATTACCAGAAAAGTCGAGAAAACAATATGAACAGGCATGCCAAGATTTCATGAATCGGAAGTGACCAAAAAGTAGTACATCATTTTCTGAAAAAGTATATTTTCAAGAACTATCGGAAAAAAATTTCATCACTATATATTTTTAGTATCATATTAATATTCAAGTGCATTTCAATAATTGTACCCATATAAATAATTATTACAATAAATAAGTATATTTTTACCTACTAGTAATCCGGCCGCGGGTCCGCCCGCGTGTATGTCGGTTATCGCGCAAAACCATTAACCTCTTTTTGCGCAGTTGGATGAAAACTATCCCATGTACTTCCCCGGATCTCAAACTATTTCTATACCAAATTTCATCCAAATTGGTGCAGTAGTTTCACAGCCTATTCAATGCAAACAAACAAACAATCAAATCTTACCTCTTTATTATATTAGTTTAGATACATAGTTTGTTTGTATTAGATATTCAGCAATTAAACTTTCCATGTATTAACATAGAGCTCTTACAACACTGTACACCCACCTATGGTTTCAGAACTTTTTATAGAGGATTCATGTCATGGGTGTAGATAAAGTCTTGTATGCAACTGTACATAATTAGGTATTAAAACACTCATGTGATTAAAACACTCATCTCGGCTTCGACTCGTGTGATAAACACACATTCGTGTTTTAATACTCCTTATTATACAACAATTGGATAAATAACTACTAACTTACAGGTCCATGGTCCGAATCACGGCGCGGGCTTGAGCTTCACCGCATGGTGGAAGGGCATTTTTCGAATGCCCGCCTGGCTACCTACCACCCTCAAGTAGAAAATCTGTCGCCAAGCACCTAACGGTGTGTTCCAGCAGTAGTCCTTGAGAGCCAGTGAAATAACAGGCAAAATGAAACTTAACAAGTATGTCTCAAGGTGATGGGCGCAGTGCAGTTCGTCACTTGTGATGAAACGTATCTGTTATAAGCAGAGGATACCGCTAACATCAGCTAACATCAGGTGGGCCTCGTGAGTGTTCCGTCAAAATAACATTAATTTATTTATTTTTTAAAACCATTAGATATCTACTATTATATAGACTTAAATAATATTATTACTTACGGGATTTGTACCGTGGCGATTTTTATTTTTGAGCTTCCGATATTTCGACGCAGTTGCATGCATCATGATCGCGGGGTGACTGAACATAACCGTGAGTGATAATTATATTTGTGTTGTAAACCGTGATAGTTTAAAAAGCTATTATAGACTGTTCGATAAAATTTTGAACAAAGGAAGGATTGAATAATAGAGTTTTTTCTTATTGAACATGTTGTCATGTTTTGCGTTGAAACCCTCGGAGCACGAGCCCGAACCGCATTTGACGGGTTTATTATCTATTTATATGTGATCCTCAAGTATATCTGTAATGAGAATGATTTCAATGTTATTGGGTTTAGGATTGGTTGTCAGGATACGAGTCAAGTACACTGAGAAAAATCTAAATTCAAAAGCGCCCTAATGACGGCCAATTTATATGGTCTAAGGCGAAAACCGACCAAACGTAAATACGTACAAAAACGCCTTCCAACTAGAAGGCGTTAAACGAGGTCAGTGAAGGCGAATGTTTCTTTTCGTCTTCATTTATGATGTATTTTGTGGTCTTTCTTAAATATTGACTTTTCGATGAGGCTGATTAAGTCGTACGTTATAGTGATAATCACCGTATATAAACCGCCGTAAAAGTAAAGTATATTTTATGGTCAATACTGCAATTATTATCGTATAACAAGTTCAATTCTAAAAATACTTTACGGAAGGCGTTTTTGACGGTTGGGTTTATTATAAAACATGGTACATTTTTATGAATTGGTAAAAATCATCTTAAGAGTTGTGAATTCATCTTACGTATTTACAATTCAACGGTAAAAGGTCAAATTTGATTTAAGCCTTTAAGTCGTTTTTCTCAGTGTAATTGCGTATCTTATTACGCTTCATGTTGGCAAAGGATTGATATTCTAGCCCGACACTTCACGGGCCTCTAAATGTGCCTGCTCCAATACGAGGTACTTGTTTCTAGAGATACATTAGCTGCGAAGGAGCAAGAAGTTCCATAGCAAAAGAGCTGTTATGCATCGGGACAACTTCTATACTTTAATTAAGCCTGAGTTTCGTCTAATAATTCAGAAATCTGTTGGAGGGCCTGGTTGATAATATATGTATGTACTAACGCGTGATAAATGCACAAAACACCCCAAGCGGGACGACAGTGCAGAATATATCGACCCTTATTGGAATAAGAATAAGAATAAGAATATATACCAACGCGAAGTCGTGATAATCGAGCACAGAATTAACATATATTATTTTATGTTTTGATAGGTTGTCCTTTGACCACTATCTCACCTGATGGTAAGTGATGATGTGGTCGAAGATGTTATTCAGGCTAACCTAGAATTACTGGGTCTCAAGTGCAGCTGCCGGAACACACCGTTAGGTGCTTGGCGACAGATTTTCTATTTGAGATTTCATTCGCAAAATGCCCTACCACTATGCTATAACGACTGCGATCCTGACAACCGGGACCGACGCCTTAACGTGCCTCCGAAGCACGGAAGCGCTCAGTAGTAATGTCACTAGCGGTCACCAATCCAAATCATTACCGCGGCGGACGTTGCTTAGCTTTGCTAATCGGTTAAGAACATCTAAGCAAACTTCACTACGAGCGCTTCAAAAATTGGTGGAGGCTAGACTCTAAGAGCTTGACTTCACAGCTTGACTTCAAGCAAAGTTTGTAGATAAACTTAGTGTTACAGATATTGTGAGATCAATCAACCAAAAATTATTTTATTAGTAGACAAATGATCTGCAAAATATTGTCAATGGTACACATTACATACTGTTACTTAAGTTTACTAGTGTAAATAATAGACTTTGTATGTATGCTATTGAAATAAATATATATTATCATTTTCAATATATCAAACCCTATTTCCTCCAACATCTTTCTTTCATCAGAGAAATATACCTTTCTTTTTTAATTCCTGATAGGTTGGCCTTTGACCACTATCTCACCTGATGGTAAGTGATGATGTGGTCGAAGATGTAGGTCACTTTAGGAATGGTTGAAAGGTTTAACAAAAATGCTGATAAAACACACCGTTAGAAGATTGGTGACAGACTTGAGGTTGGTATTTAGCTAACAGGCTTTTGAAGCGCTCTTAGCGATGTTTGCTTAGCTATTCCTAACCGATCAGCAAAGTTAAGCAACGTCCGCCGCGGTCATGAGTTGGATGGGTGACCGCTAGTGACATTAATACTGATATGTAGAGTGACCAGTGACATTAATATGTGCTTCGGAGGGCACTTTAAGCCGTCGGTCCCGGTTGTTGTCCTATGAGGGCAGTCGTATAACATTTTGCGAATGCCCGCCTGGCTAGCTACCACCCTCAAGTAGAAAATCTGTCGACCAGCACCTGACGGTGTGTTCCGGTAGCTGTCCTTGAGAGCCAGTAATTCTAGAAACTTTTCCTTTTTTGTATCAGTTAAAAACTCTGTTCATTAAAGATTAAACAATCACTGTTTGTGAATTACACATCTTATTCCTATTCCAGGAAACTATTTACCAAATTTCATCAGAATCCAACCATCAAAAGCCAACTAACAAACACACACAAATTACACTTAACTTTAAGAAGGTTAATTCTATACTTCGCGAAAATAAAATAGTGAAAATGACTTAAGAAGCTCTCTCTGGAAACATTAAGTAACATTAAACAAAAGTTTACAAAAAGCTTTTCACTGTTCCTCTAAGAGATCCTCATTGAAGAGAGCTTTAAGCTCATTGCATTTACTTAGTTATATATTCTTACAGAATTCCAATCTGTAATTGGATTTTATAAAATAATGTTTATCGCTAGAACGAAATGCCACGGTTGAAATTGACTGAATGTTACCAGGTGGTAGGGTGGGCGGACTATGTACAGGTGGTTATTGCTGCTGTTTTCTGCTTTGACAGATAGTTTATTAAGGTAGTGGTTGAAATGACTGGCAGATTGCTAGGTTCTTTTATCATACAAGGATCGTAAACTTCATGTTGATAAAAAAACATATCTAAAAATCTAAAAAGTTTATATGTATCTTTAAAATAATGTAACTAATAGCGAAGTGCTCAAAATTTGAGTTGGAAGATTCCACGACAGACTTTTTTTTATGTTACAAAATCACAAATATACGATAGGAAAAATTTAAGTCATGTGCGGGATTTTTTTATGTTTTTGTGACGAAACAAGCTCGAGGCCCACCTGATGTTAAATGGACTAACCTATGCTTATAACAGATGCATTTCGTCACAAGTCACGAAATGCACTGCGCTACGTTACCTTCGGACATAGTTGTTAAGTCTTATGTACCTGTAATTTTGCTGGCTCTCAAGGACTGCTGTCGGAATACACCGTTAGGTGCTTGACGACAGATTTTCTACTTGAGGGTGGTAGCTAGCCAGCAATGGCAAAATGCGGCTGTATCACCGTGCGGTGAAGCTCAAGCTAGCGGTAGGGATCGAACCAGGGACCTGCGGCATGGCAGTCCATAGCCATTACCTTCATTATCATTACGACAGCCACAACGGGCTTGACCTTCACCACGTGTGGAAAGATAATTGCGAATGTTCGCCTAGCTAGCTTTCACCTTCAAGTAGAAAATATATTGCCAAGCACCTAAGAGTCAGTTCCTGTGGCCTTGAGAGCAAGTAATTCTAAGTTAGTCTGAATAATATCTCCGAGTACATCGGGTACTATCATGTGAAATTGAGGTCAAAGGCTAGCCTCTCAGACAAAAAAAGTTTTATCATACATGCTAGGCCCATATATTGTGGGTTGAGACTCCAGACTCCGGAATGCTATACAATAGTCAAGACGAGAATTTTATTATTAAAATTGTCGTCACAAAATACAGGTACTTCTGTCTGTCACTATTCATCCCAAGAATTTGAGAATTTAAAAAGGCACGCTATACACTACTCGACAAACGCGAAGAAACCCCATCAATCAAAATCGAACCAGCAGTGTAACCCTAATAAACGAGTTTCTCATGTCGTTTCTAAATAGCGACAAGCGAGAGTCAATGAAAACAATATAGTCTACCGGAGAGCTACTGCAGTTTATAAAATAAAATCAATAAAATCAATAATGGAATTCGGTTAAATGAAACGGAGGGCTGTTCCGAACGCTGGCAAATTATAACAACATTATTTTTTCCTTTTACAAAAGTCTGCAAATATTGGTAATCTAAACTGACTTCCACACCTAAAAAGGCTAGCCACTATCTCACCTGATGGTAAGTGATGATGTGGTCGAAGATGTTGTTCAGGCTAGCATAAAATTACTGGCTCTCAAGTACAGCTGCCGAAACACACCGTTAGGTGCTTGGCGACAGGTTTTCTACTTGAAGGTGGTAGCTAGCCAGGCCAGCATTCGTAAAAAGCCCTACCACTATGCTGTAACGACTTCCATCGTAAGACAACAACCGGGACCGACGGCTTAACGTGCCCTCCGAAGCACGGAAGCGCTCAGTAGTAATGTCACTAGCGGTCATCCAACTCCTGACCGCGGCGGACGTTGCTTAACTTAGCTGATCGATTTAGACCGGGTCCGCAAACTTTAATAAAAAAGAACCATTTTGAATATTTCAAGTGGGTCTCAAGTTTTAACAATCAATAGTGAATATCACCAAGTGGTCACCCATCCAAATAATAACTCCAACATACGTTGTGTAATTTAGTTATTCCGATGCTTCGCTACGAGCAATGCTTCAATCTCATAATATCCTTTGGATATTTCCCATCCCTTTCGTCGCGAATAAATCTTCGTAAATCGAATAAATATTGCAATATTCGCGACGTACCGTTATTTATAGGAGAGTGGGTTCGGGTAATACCGCTTTATGGCGTTTTAACTTGTTTGTGTAAGTCGCGGATGACAGTTTTGACGTCATTAATATCGTATTAAAAGCGTTATTTCGTGAGGTATTTCGCGTGGTCGCTTATCTAGCGTCGTCAAGTAAGGATAGTTGTCGCCAAGCATCAAGCGTTGTAAACCAGCAGCTGTCATTGAAATAGATGTTCCAATAAGTGTGCACTTACACACAAGTCTAAGACCAGTATATCTACGAGTATCAGATGATAACATATATGTTAAGAAAACGTTAAAATCATATTATAATAATACACTTTAAAAATATAAAAAATATTCATATCAGCCTATTGCCGTCCACTGCTGAACGTAAGCCTCCCCCAAAGAGCGCCAACCATCCCGGTCCTGGGCAGCCCGCATCCATCCACCGCCCGCCACCTTCTTCAAATCGTCGGTCCACCGTGCGGCAGGACGTCCTACGCTACGTTTGCCTAAACGTGGTCTCCACTCTAACACATGTCTGCTCCACCGACCGTCTGTTCGTCTGCAGACATGACCAGCCCACTTCCACTTCAGCGTACTGATTCTGCGAGCAATGTCGGTGACTTTAGTTCTCTGGCGGATGACTTCATTCCGAATTCTATCCCTCAGAGAAACTCCGAGCATTGCTCTCTCCATCGCTCGCTGAGCGACCTTGAACTTGTGGACCAGCCCCACGGTGAGTGTCCACGTTTCGGCTCCGTAGGTCATTACCGGTAGGACGCACTGGTTGTAGACCCTGGTCTTAAGGGATTGTGGGATCGACGATTTGAAGATTTCACGCATAAAAATTTAAAAATCATAAAAAATATATCTAGTGACAATCCGTATTTTTCCTGTTAAGCCGACGTCTTCACAAACGCCACGCAGCCAACCCGGAAGAATTTTCGACGCGTTTCGCTTCTACACTAAGCATCCTCAGAATCGAGAAAGATATCAGCATCTTCATCATTATTCATTATCACCATCGACCCTGTCCATGTCATTTTATGTGGGGTTGGTAACAATAAATTTTCTTTAATAAAATACTGCAACACATGAACATGTTTATGGATGGTGATAGGGTATTCTGCAAATGCCCCCAAGGCTTGCTACTACCATCGAGTAGAAAATCTGTCGCCAAGCACCTTACGGTGTGTTTAGGCAGCTGCCTAGGACAGCTGTCCTTCAGAGCCAGTAATTCTAGGTTAGCGTGAACAACATCTTCAACCACATAATCACTTACCATCAGGTGAGATTGTGGTCAAAGTCTAGCCTATCAGCTATAAATAAGTAAAAGAAAAACATAAATATATAATTTATTGTTTAATGTAATTCACAAAAAAAACATGCAAATTTCTTAAAACTTAAAAATTACTTTAAAAATTGTGACTATAACCATAAAAATCCGCCATTTTGATTTTTAGTATTGTATACCCAGTTAAACTTAACATCAAGAAGAATCTAATAACTTATCATCAAAATTACAAATTTACGAGAGAAAGTATAAAAGTCATGTGCGGGATTCGAACCCAAAGCAAAATTGGTCTTGCTTGTAGTATACAACGTAAGTTGAACTATAGGTGTCACTATCCCCATAAGATGGTTGAAGAACGAGAGCAATATTAGAGTTATGAGTCATAATGTCTGTGGTGGACGCGGGTTCCAATCCCGCACATGACTTTATTCTCTCTCGTAAATTTGTAACTTTGTAATGTAATCCGCAGAGCAGGCGTTATTGCAAACATAACAATACCTAAAAAATACTTATTATTTATCAAAATCGGTGCAGCCATTGAGTACGAGTCGAAGTAGGAACGGACACATATTATACCTACGTAGAAACGGATATACATATAGGTCAAACACAAAATTCTCCCTTTAGCCTTCAAGGTTAAAAGTTAGATAAGATTTTAATAAAACGCAAAGCATATTGTAATATTTATATTCACGCTTGATAAGCAAATAAAATAATAGCGTACAAAATTTTTGACTTCTCCTTACATTAATTTAATTTTTTTTTACTCAATAACGAAAATAATCTCAAAATTATATATGTATTTATAATAACTAAGCAAATAAAATAATTGTCTGAAAAAAAGTGATGTCACAATTTTACATAACTTCTTTACGCTAAAAGTTGTTGAAAAGTTATATTTAATATATGCGTTCATTGTTGTTGAGCAAATAAAATAACTATTTAATAAAATAATGTTTTTTCCTTACATCAATTTAAAATTATTTCTTTATTCAAAAAAGAATGCTGAAAAAAACGTATTTATAATGACTTAGCTCCCTTTTGCAGATACAGAATTAATATAATTTATCATTACACTTAGAATCATGAGCCTAACCTTTGTGTATTAGTAGTTTTCTTATAGGTAATATAATTTTATAAAACAAAGAAGCGGTTCTTTGCAGAATCTTCATTCAATACCTTGATTTATGACATATATATTTGTAAAAAGTATTGTTATCAGCGCTATATACAGCAGAAGTAAAGAAAACTCCATGAAAATCTACCTAAACTGAGTAAAATCTGTCAGAATTGAGTACAACGGGTTGCACCATCGCACCGTTTCTGATTCAGTCATCTCTTGCCAACCGTACGCGCTGCATGGCTCGACAACCGACGCGTTCCTAATTCGAAAACTTCGCGCTTTGACGAGAACAACTAAACGTGAAAAAGTTTTGAAATTCGAAAGTATTGGGACATTCTTTTGTTTTTAAATGCCAGTTAAATGTGTTTCACACTGTTCTAATTTTGAATGTAGTTTGTTTTGAAATCTGTATTGGCGGTAAAAAGTTTTACCGCGAATCTCATTTTAAAAGTTTCGTTGTTTTATGACAGTTCGAATTGTTTTTATGTGTAAAGTGGGTTAGATTTTGGTGTCATTTGTAACTTTTTGAATTAAACTTTGTTTTTTAACTGTATTTTTGGATGCAAATAAAGTAACGCCAATAATTTGAATAATAAAACAGTGGAGTGTAAGAACAAAAGAAGTGAAAAATCTTATAGTGTTTACTATTCTTTAATCAATCATTGAAAGTGCGTGAATAGTATTATTAGCATTGGGAGGTTTTGAATCGATGCCAAAGCGATGAAAAACGTAAGTAATTCCTGTTTTGATTGTTTAGTACTTACTAATGGGTTCATATTTAGACATTATATATGTATGTAATAATGCTAACAGTGTAAAACAATAATTAATAATTTTGTCCTCCAAGGTAGCATACGCTCATGATACAAGACATTTATTCTTATTTTAGATAATTCTCAAGATTTATTCTTAGTGTGGGCTATGCACGACATTTATGTAGTACTAGCTTTCCCGCCGCGGCTCCGTCCGCGGGTATATCGGTTATCGCGCAAAACCATTAACCTCTTTTTGCGCAGTTGGATAAAAACTATCCCATGTCCTTCCCCGTGTCTCAAAATATTTCCATACCAAATTTAATCCTAATCGGTCTAGTAGTTCCAGAGCCTATTCAAGGCAAACAAACAAACTATAAAATTGTTCCTCTTTATTATATTAAGTTTAGAAAAACCATTTAAACATTATTTGTATGTATTTTAAACTTTGTATTTTTTTCTTTAAATTGTATTCTACACTAAATATCTTTTTAGAAATTTACTGATGTGAATTTAATGAGTAACTACTGAGTAATAAAACATTATTATTATTATAGTGAAAGTTTTACACAACTGATGGTGTTTTGATAAAGGTTTTATGTTTAGGGCTCACGTATGTGAGTTACTTTAATCCAACATCAGTTACAAACTTTTATTTAGTTTCATCTGTCTCCATGATTGTCATCAAATCTTGCTAATTAAATAAGATGCACTTCCCGGTTACCGAATTTTTTGTATGATAACAAATATTTAAAAAATATTTTAAGCAAACTTTAAATCAATATTTTAATTATTTTTATATTTAGAATGACGCATCCGCGGATCGCATTAAAATATTACATCGAGAGGAAAAATTATATAAATATCCCGAAGATGACAATCATTTATCCTGTCGATGTAATTTTATAATTGAATCGATATTTTAGAAAAAAACACTTAATAGTATATAATGAGTGACAGTTCATTTTTATATTTTTCAAGTGTTTTTGTAATATTTTATTTGGTATTTGCTTATATTTTTGAGAGCCAGTACTTCTAGGTTAGCCTGAACAACATCTTCGACCACGTCATCACTTACCATCAGGTGAGATAGTGGTCAAAGGCTAAACTATCAAGCATAAAAAAATAAAAATATTTTTTTTTTTTAATATTCGTAATGATTAAATATGTAGTTCCTGAAAGTAACGCCTGAGTCTAATAATAAACTTTTAAATGCGTAAATAGATTTTGATGTCAGGGGTATCGTTAGTATACTTACATCGTCCTTAGTATAATTCACGGCATATTGTTTTTTGGGAGAACAGAAGAGTTGTGTACCATCTTATACCATCCTAGTACCCTGCCAGGGTTTCATACACTATGTTCTTGTGTTGTTAGTCTCATATGTTGTTAGCGTAAACATATTATTCATAATAATATTCATAATATGTTCTTGTGTGTTGTCCAGTGTGTTAGAGAAAACATTTTGTATGACCCTAAAGCTGTGCCCGGTGAATGGCAATAGACTCGCCCCCTATTACTAGTGATCAAAACCCAGTAGGCGAAACGTGGGTGTTTACACACCTCTGCCTACCCCTTCGGGGAATACAGGCGTGATTATATGTATGTATGTAAAATAGTACTTTGTTTAGCGTGTTTTTTAATTTTATGTATAGGTACATGTACAGGTCGATATCTATTTATTAATTTTTTGCCGCATAAAATACACAAAGCATATTTACAAAACAAATAATGAGTATTCATACTAATAATACTAGTAATACTTGAATAGACAAGTTATAGTTAATTAGCCACAAAGTAAATTCGCCTCGACAATATATATATGTGTGAACCCGTCACAGATTAAAAAGTTGAGAGGGTATTAAAAATATTACTGGAACTTTTCTCTTATTGATATCTGCAACACAGTTTTTCTCCAAAACTTTTGCAGGTACAATCGTGTCAAATACAATTTATTCGGTTCCTTTTGTTTCAAATTATCATCATCATCAGCCTGAAGACGTCCACTGTTGAACAAAGGCCTCCCCCATAGAACGCCACAACGACCGGCTATTAGCCGCTTGTAACCATTGGCTACCCACGACTTTAACGATGTCTTTAGTTCACCTAGTGAGCGCCTACCAACTCTACGTCTTCCGGTGTATTGTGGTAACCACTCGAGAACCTTTCTTCCCCATCGGTTATCAGTTCGTCGAGCAATGTGGGGCCCGCCCATCGCCACTTCAACTTGCAAATTCTAAGAGCTATGTCGGTGACTTTGGTTCTTTGGCGAATATCCACGTTCCGGATTTTATCACGCAAAGAAACTCCGAGCATAGCTCTCCCCATATCTCGTTGAGTGACTCTGAGCTTGTCCATAAGTGCCACAGTAAGGGACCACGTTTGAGTGCCATATGTCAACACTGGCAACACACTCTGGTGTGTATATGAACGTAATAAAAATAAAATTACTTGTGTTGTTTATAAGATAAACAACTAGTTTGTTTAGAATGTGTTTGGTTTAAATTTTATTAACTTACTAATAATTTGCTAAAAAACGAACATATATTAATTGAAAATAGTTTAAAAAATGCTAGATAGTTTAAGAAATGGTCTATTTTTTTTTCTTTTTATTTTTTCTGAATCATTTTCTACAAGAATTATATGCACGAAAAATATCTGAAAAAATAATTAGGTTATTAGGTACCTGTTTAGTAATTACAAAAAAGTGCCTAATATTTTTTTCCCTTTTGCAAGTCATACTTAATTTTTTTTTGTACAAAACTTCTAATATCTAGTGGAAATCGAACCAACGTCCCCCGATTTTACGCGTTCTAAGTGTGATCTTCGCTTAATACACGATAGTGCTTGTATTCATAGTTAGTTTTTTTTTCCTTTTATTTGTTCTGTTTGAAGTTCTACAAGAACTTTACGAACAAATAATTTGAACTATCTCAACAAGAACTATAAGAACAAAAAAAATCTGCGCTATCTAAATTCTACAAGAAGAAATATCGTTCCAAAAATATTTAGGTTTAACACCGCCATTGCTTTGCGGTTTTTAATGTAATGTGGTATAAAGGATTTTGGTTTTTTTTTTTTATACTTACGACATTATTAAGGTCGCAAAGGAGCGCAATATGTTAAAATCCCATGCTTAATATGCCACGAACAGAATGGCGGTGTAGAGCTGATATGGATTACGGTGTTTTTCCAAAACTATTCTTTGTTTTTTCTATGCCTGATAAGTTAGCCTTTGACCACTATCTCACCTAATGGTAAGTGATGATGTGGTCGAAGATGTTGTTCAAACTCTAAAGTACTGGCTCTCAAGGATAGCTGCCGGAACACACCGTTAGGTGCTTGGCGACAGATTTTCTACTTGAGGGTGGTAGCTAGCCAGGAGGGCATTCGCAAAATGCCCTACCACCATGCTATGCATTTTTCATTCTTAGTTGGATATATTTTTATCAACGATTTTCCGACGTTATTTTTCAGCATGGAACTTTACCTACAAATATGGGTGTCTATAAAACGTGATTGAATACCTTCTGGGTAAGCACGCTCCATCATCGTACGCATCATCACTTAACATCAGGTGATTTAGTGGTCAAAGGCTAACATATCAAGTATTAAAAAAAGTCAATATAAAAAACTTCCTCGATTTGGATTTAAGTGTTGATAATATATCAACCTACCTACCAGCTTAAAGTAAACAGTCTTCTACAGTTTAGGTAGATGTCGCTAACGTCAATAAGACGTGCGTTAAAACGAGTTAGGTAGGTATATTCTATTTTCGTTGAAATAGTACAGCTAAATAAGTTAGTTTTGAAGCGCTCGTAGCGATGTTTGATTAACTGTTCTTAACCGATCAGCAAAGGTAAGCAACGTCCGCCGAGGTCATGACTTGGATGGGTGACCGCTAGTGACATTACTACTGAGCGCTTCCGTACTTCGGAGGGCACGTTATGCCGTCGGTCCGGGTCGTCTTAGGCAGCCATTATTATAATATGGCAGTCATTATAGCAAGGTGGTAGGGCATATGACGAATGCCCGCCTGGCTAGCTACCACCCTCAAGTTGAAAATCTCAAAAAATTCACCCTTAAGTAAAAAAAAGTCCCGGCATCTTTCCTTGAGAGCCAGTAATTCTAGGTTAGCCTGAACAAAATCATCGACCACATCATCACTTACCATCAGGTGAGATAGTGGTCAGAGGCTAACGTATCAAGGATAAAAAAAGTACTCAGTCGACATAAATTTCTAAGCGTCGTCAAGGAAAATCATAATAACTCTACTCCTATATTTATGAAGAAAAAATATCGTATCAGTTACTCTATTATTTAATTTGTTGATTCTCTCCTTGTCAATACAAATACGATTTACTATACCTGTATAGTCATCATTATCTTCTAGCCTTTATCCCACTCAAGTGGGGTTGGTCTACTATGTCTTCTACATATCCAGCAAGAACAAGGTCGTCCCTATGTGGGGGATTTGCCAGAATTCCCACGCTTGGCAGGCGTCTTGGGGATTGTTGTGCAAGTTATCAGTTCTTCAGAAAGCGCTGCATTCGACCTTCCCGTATTTTTCGCCTACTCGTCTCTTAACACCCACGAGAAGAAATGGGGGATAAATTTTAAACCGGCAAGGCACGGCGTAAATAAACCTAGTCTTTGGTAATTATGATAATTATTTACTAATTCACGTGAGTGAGAGAAACAATCATTATTGGTATCTTTTAAACTGTAAATAAATAATTCAATAAAATCACGTACGATTTTAATATATTCCTAATCATGTTTCAGATTATAATAAGTCATTGTTTTAAATTAATAAAAAATGTAGAATAATAAAACTATTGATAAGGAAATGTTATTAAATCACGTACTATTTACGGCCTTTTCTTATCAGTCAAAACATTATTCGTCATTTTATTTGCTTCATACGAATATCAAGTCGTACAAGCCGACTCAGGGAAAATAATGCGCCAAATGAGTATTAGTTATAATACCATTGTTTCATTTACTCGCATTTGAAGTGAAAATCAGAGAGTGTAATTTGTGCATAAAACTCATTTTATTTTAACTTATATCAGCCCTCGCCTTTGATTAGAGCTGTGAAGCTTCGCGGGCGTAATGATAATGTTATTTTTATGTTCTCGTTGTTGTACTTTAGGTTTTTTATAAAATTAATCCATGTAGGTACTCCTTATATTATATACTTTTTAATACTTATTGCTCGAAAAGTAGGTATTCTTAATACGTCTGTAAAACTGTACATACTGTCAAAGTAAGCTATCGAAATGTTTTTTTTTATTATTATTTTATTGTGACGGAACAAGCTCGAGCCCTCCTGATGTTAAGCGTTAAGTTAGGTGCTTGGTGACAGATTTTCTACTTGAGGGTGGTCGCTGGCCAGACGGGCATTTGCAAAATGCCCTTCCACCTCAAGTTCAAGCCCGCGGTGGGATTCGAACCATTGACCTGCTGCACGGCAGTCCATAGCCAATGCCACTGAGCCATCACTGCTTCGAAACTGCGTGTAACGAAACTTAATTGTGACTTTGTGTTGTCAATTAAATCAAACCAATGTATCACAATTTTTTTGTTTGTCATCATTATTCGCTTCGATTTGGTTTGTGTTCTTGGTTATTTAGTAATCTAAAGTCTTTTTCTGTCAATATGAAAATAGTAATATCTTATTATACTACGGCGGAAATGATGCATCTATTATTGCTGGTACAAAAGTTATCAATTTAAAAGAAAAAAACCAAACGCAGTAACATTTGCCCATAAGCAAGAAAATATAATTCACATTACCTATGAGTGCTCGGCCCGTGCCGTGCTGGATGACCCGTGGGGTGCCGAGCTAGAATGTCTGCCCCCCTCCCCCATCTCTACCCATGGCTGTCGTAAGAGGCAACTAAAGGAAACACACCAAAAGGTGGGCAGTAACGCTTTCTGAGGAACTGATATCTCACACTGCGGTCCCCAAGAAGCTTGCCTAGCGTGAGGATTATGCCACCCTCCCGTAATGGGGTAGGCTGTGTTCAGTAGTAGACAAAGCGGATGATACAGAATGTGCTAAAATTTTTTGGAGTGCTATAAAACCAAAAAATTAAGGTTAGAGTACTGTACTGCACTGTATTTTTTTAATCACTGCTAATATCCATAATTGACAGATCCGTAAATGATGAGTCCATTGCGTGCGGTCTACGAATAAATATTTCGTAGCGTGCGGTACTTTTATCCATCATTTTACACAATAATTTTGAATGAATACGACAGAAAATTACCACGAGAACTGCTAAATCGATAATTTACAAGATAAACCTCTTTTTTTTTTATTGCTATACTGCTGGATCACACCGTTAGGAGCTTGGCGATAGATTTTCTACTTGAGGGTAGTCGCTAGCAAGGCGGACATTCACAAAATGCCCTGCCACCATGCGATGAAGCTCAAGCCCGCGGCGGGATTCAAACCATAGACCTGCTGCGCGGCAGTCCATAGCCAAAGCAACTTATGAAGCAGTGATAGCGCTTACTGTTAAATCTCGATTTAATAGTAAGCGCAAACCGTGTAAGACGTTATAGTTTAATGTAAGGTAGGATGTTCTTACATTAGCTATGCACATAATGAAACTCCATAATGAAAGTGGAAGTGAAACACATTCTGTGTGGTTGGAGTATCTATAGCATGTACGGATGTTACGTCACAAAATAAATAGGTACGTGTTGCCGTTTACGATGTTGCCAGATGATAGAAAGGAGATGAGGAAATAGGGTTGTGTAGATAGACAGCACATTCTCCGAAATGAACGCCTGTAAAATATAGATAAGCTGGCAACTTTGCGTCCATGTTCGAGGCTTTGACGTCTAGGCTTAACTTACGTATTAGTATATTTTTACACTCTGTTATGAATGAATTAGTATATTTTTACACTCTGTTATGATTTGAATGTCCAAAAAAGGAATGTTATGTTATTTTAATATTGTTAGGTTTGCAATAACGCCTGCTATGCGGATTTCATTACAAAATCACAAATATACGATAGGAAAAATTTAAGTCATGTGCGGGATTCGAACCCGCGAACTCAATTGGTTAGAGCATACCCGGCTCAAGGGGAGGATGGACGTGGATTCGAATCCCGCACATGACTTAAATTTTTCCTATCGTATATTTGTGATTTCGTAAAATTATGTGAATTGGGTTCATGAATGTATGTTTGTGAGTTTTTTTATTTCACCATAACATCTAAACGGCTAAACCGATTTTGATGTATGGGATATCGTAAGATTTGTTTTGATAACGCAAGTGACACTAGGTACATAGAAAATAAACTGGCGGATTTTAAACGCAATAAAGTGCAAAAAAGACTTTTTTTCTTCAAAACCCATTGAGTGTGGTATCAAAATGAAGGGCTTTAAAAACAATTCAATAAATATATGTAACTTGCAGTTTTAATTTCAATTGAAAGATAAAATGTTTAACGAAAATAAATAATATGCAGTCACGTATTTTACATTTATTTTTTTATTTCTGTAAGGTAAGCTTTTGATCACAATCTCACCTGATGGTAAGTGATGATGTGATCGAAGGTGTTAACAGGTTTAACCTAGAATGACTGGCTCTCAAGAAGGTTCCTTTCCTTATGACCGTTTAATAAGGAAATGAATCGAAGATGGCTTTACAAATAATTAATTTCTCATAGGTTTCTTATAATATAAAACCTTGACATCACATTAACTTAAATTCAATAGGGTCAAAACCGTGACATCAAGTGAACGTCCTGGTCGTACTATCAGTCATCACGATAAAAGAGTATCTAATTAAAGCCGACTACAAATTAAACTTCACCATTTCTTTTATCTGAATGGAGATTCAGTCGTCCAGACAACGTTAAAGATAACGCTTGAAGCTTCAGACTAAGCAAGGGTTTACTTTCATTACTGTTTACTTAACTATTGCTTACTAAATTACAAATATACGATAGGAACAGTTTAAGTCATGTGAGGGATTCGAACCCGCGTCCATCCACCCCTAATATATTAGAATTATAAGGCTGCGTCATCATTTACATGTATAAAACCAATTGCAAAATTGGTTTTGTTTGTAGAACAACGTAAGTTGTACTATAGATGTCGCTCCATCCCAATACGATGGTTAAAGAACGATAGGAAAGATTTGAGTTATGACGTCATGTCATGTTAGCTCAATTGGTTAAGCATACCCCGGCTAAAGGGGTGGGTGGACGCGGGTTCGAATCCCGCATATTAGTTAAATATTTCCTATCGTATATTTGTAATTTTGTAATGTAATCCGCATAGCAGGCGTTATTGCAAACATAAACAACAATATTAGTATTGCTTACTATTTGTTTATATTGTACTCGTAAAAAATTCGTTTACACATACGTCGTAGGGGGCTGCCCCCCAATGCCCTACAATAGACCCCATTACCGATTGAAAACCTCGTGATCTTCCGCCGTCTTCGACTGGTGGCAAAATGTGAGGGACCGCTGCTCGCGCATCCATCCGTAGCCCCCACCGACGTCGATGTCCACTAAAGCGGGAATTTATTCTATGGGAACCACTTCCCTCTTCCGCTGCGTTGTTTTCCCCGGAACACGGAGGCATCCTCACCTCATAAGGACTTAACCATGATGGTGGACGCCAGCGGTCCCAGGCCTTCTGAGTGGAGATGGCCGATTGGCTCGCTTGCGGCCCCGCGCTCTACAGATTGGAAGAGATAAAGGATCTCTCTCCCACTCCGCCCCTCCGCCTCCCGAGACAAAAATCTCGCCATAGAGGCGCCACAGAGGCACCAAAGTGGCCATCTCCTCCCACGTACTCTCGTTTGCGACTATCTTAACGCTGGTGGCTGGCAAGAAGAGGTCGGTTCATTAACCCCCTCATTTTAATATCTTCGACCCAATCATCAACTTCTTTTTTTTTATTGCATATAGGTAAGCCTTTGACCACAATCTTACCTGATGGTTAGTGATGATGTGGTCAAAGGTTAACATAGAATTACTTGAGGGTGGTAGCTAGCCAGGCGGGCAATCGCAAAAAGCCCTTCCACCATCCGTGAAGCTCAAGCCGGCGGTGGGGATCGAAACAGGGTACTGCGGCGCGGCAGTCCATAGCTGTTACCGCTCGGCCATCATTGCTTTGAAATATTATATAATTAGCTGATCTGTTAAGAACGGCTAAGTAAGCTTCGCTACGAGTGTTTAGAAATAAGTCTGTTAATTAATCAAAGCTTTGATAAACGTTTCACAGACTGCAGGTTAATCTATTACATTTGCCTGACGAGTTCATAGAAAATTCTAGAGTAATTTAAAAATTAAAAATACATTAATCTCCTAAAAATATACATAATTCAGCGGTTATTGTTTAACCAAAAGGGCTCAATTTTAACATACAAATATCAATACAATGCTCTCTAGTTAAGCTGTAAGTGTGGGAGTGTAAAACGTGAAGTGTGAAGTTAAACAAAAGGCTCTTTGTGTAGGAGTGAAATTATGAATGCTTGCGAAATTGCGTCACTAAATAATTTAAGGAATATTCACATCAAATCGTGCCGTTTGTGAGACACACAGTTGAGTTTTGACACAGGGCATTTGAGTGTTTTTAATATATAATATGACTATCGAGTCTTTGAGCACTTTCTTGACGGCAGTCATACACATATCTACCCTCAAGTGCTCTATATATTAGACTAAGTAAGAACGACGTGGCGTGCATAACGTACTTACTGTAACGCCACGTAATATGCCAGCCAGCAATTCTTCTGCAAAGCCAAGGAGGCCAGCCAAACCAAGCCAGCCAAGTCAAGCCAGCCAAACCAAGCCAAGATAGTCAAGCTAGCCAAGCCAAGCCAGTCACACATACAAAACTACCGCCACAATTAAAGATGAGATTGAAATTATACCATTTTACCTACGGACCGTGTCCAATTGTGGTAGGGGTGACACGGTTAAATAAGTTGGGAGTTCTTTTTTGCAGGTATTCGAGACAGCACAACATTAAACAAAAACTCTGTCCGAAGACTATACAAATAATAAATATCGTTTATTATCCTCGAGCGTTGTTATTCCTATCTGTTTTATTGCACTTATACTCTCTGAAAGGTCAATTTAAATTATCGTAGTCTTTATTATTGCTTTAGTACCATTCGAGTGTTTTAGAGCTATGCGAGAGTTTTAGTGCCATGCGAGTAGACGTTTACATCTCTTTTAGTAGTCTCTCTTCCAGTGCCATTTCGTTAGGACATTTTGCGAATGCCCGCCTGGCTAGGTGCCACCCTCAAGTAGAAAATCTGTCACCAAGCACCTAACGGTGTTCCAGCAGCAGTTCCTGAGAGCCAATAATTCTAGGTTAGCCTGAAAAATATCTTTGACCACATCATCACTTACCATCCCGTAAGATAATGGTCAAAGGCTATCAGGTACTTATAAAAAAAAGAAATAATAGCAGGTATATCTTTATCTAAAGCCTTTATCTTTATTAACCAAAGCATTCTATTAAAGACTAAGATAATGTAAATCTCCCTTTGCGTTTGCGAAATATTCGTGACGTATTTTTTTAATATTGTTAGTTTGGAATAACGCCTGCTATGTGGATTACATTACAAAATGACAAATATATACTATAGGAAAAATTTAAGTTAAGAAGCTGTGATGGCTCAGTGGCATTGGCTATGGACTGCCGCGCAGCAGGTCCATGGTTCGAATCCCGCCCAGAGTTTGAGCTTCACCGCATGGTGGTAGGGCATTTTGCGAGTGCCCGCCTGGCTAGCGACTACCCTCAAGTAGAAAATCTGTCGCCAAGCACCTAACGGTGTGTTCCGGCAGCAGTCCTTGAGAGCCAGCGAAATAACAAGCAAAATGAGACTTAACAGCTATGTCTCAAGGTGATGGGCGCAGTGCAGTTCGTCACTTGATGAAATGCATCTGTTATAGGCAGAGGATACCGCTTAACATCAGGTGGGCCTCGCGCTTGTTCCATCACAATAACATAAAAAAAAAAAAATGTCATTTTCGGGATTCGAACCTGCGTCCATCCACCCCTTTAGTCGGGGTATGCTCTAACCAATTGATGATCCATCCTAATACGATAGTTAAAGAACGATGGGAAAAAATGAGTTCATAAGTCATTGTCATGTTAGCTCAATTGGTCATACCCCGGCTAAAGGGGTGGATAGACGCGGGTTCGAATCCCGCACATGACTTAAATTTTTCCTCGTATATATGTAATTTTGTAATGTAATCCGCATTGCAGACGTTATTGCAAACATAACAATATTAAAAAAATACGTCACGAATATTTCGCAAACGCAAAAGGAAATTTACATTATCTTAGTCTTTAGTAGAGTGTTTTAGTATAGTGCTTTAGACAGCGATTGTACTTGCTATTGTTCCTTTTTTTTATAGATTCCTGATAGGCTAGCCTTTGACCATTATCTCACCTAATGGTAAGTACGGCTAATTTTTCCTCTCGTATATTTGTAATTCGTGACATATCCGATCCGTGCCTCAGACCTCGCGTTGACCCGGCGTAGAATAAAATATGAATCGTGCTTTATTTGTGGAACAGTATGACTGTAGGCGGTCTAGCTGCAGGTTATCTGCAGCTGTGTGGGCGGTATTGGGTGAATAATGATATTATTCGTGGGCGGCAGTGCAGATATTCAGTTGAAATGAAATTCAAAGCTCCTACATAATTAGAGCTATTGGAATACTTCATTGAATATCAGCTTTTTGGCCCGTGATGGCTCAGTGGCATTGGCTATGGACTGCCGCGCAGCAGCGTCCATGTTTTGAATCCCGCCGCGGGCTTGAACTTCAACGCATGGTGGAAGGGAATTTTGTGAATGCTACCACCCTAAAGTTGAAAATCTGCCGCCAAGCACCTAACAGTGTGTTCCGGCAGCAGTCCTGTAAAATTTCAGGCACATGAGACCTAACAACTGTACGTCTCAGTGTATTGGCCACAGTGCAATTACTCGTTGACGAAATGCCTCTATTATGCAGAGGTAAGTCCACTTAACATCAGGTGAGCCCCGGGCTTGTTCCGTCACAATAACATAAAAAACAAAAATGTTAACAAGGTGAAAATATTTTTATAAAACGGTTTTTTGTTTTGTTTTATAAGATCTTTATTTAACATATAAAATATTATTTACAATAATTACAAGACACGGTCAAGTACTTATTTCAACAATTTTACAATAGCTTGGCAGGTTAACAACCCATTTTTAAAGCCTTTTAATAAAATAGACACCTATTTATAAAAAAATACATTGTTTAACATATATTATATTTTAAGAAGGTATTTAATTCACATAACTTACGATGAATTAATTCATATGTGTCCTTTGTTCCAGTACACATTAGAAAACGGCTAAACCGATTTGAATTAAACTTAGAATATTATTGATAGTTTAAGACCTGGATTAACACATAAGATACTTTTTTTTGTCACTTTTCATCCTCATTTACGTTAATGAAACCGTGGGTTGCTAATATATATAAAACTAGCTTTTACCCAGGGCTTCGCCCGCGTGGACTATCCCTCAGGAACCCTTACTGGTTTTTGGGAGCCGTGTGAAACGTGTCATATATAAATAGGTTACTTTATAACCCTAATTGTACCATGAACCGTTATCGTTAACCTTGAGTACCAAAATTTCCATAATGTATTCCACCCTGGTTCAATTCGATAACACAGTTATATACTTGCCCCGCGGCTACCAGTTCAAACTTAGTGCCTCATGTCGAGTGTTGTAACATGTCGATAGAGTACTCAGTCGCAGTAGTGAAATTGTCTCCGTTACACTTAGCATCATCAGAATATATCGCAAATTCTTGCCAATTAGCCCCAACATGGCTGACTATCTCTTTACGGACATCCATTGTGCTTTCATTAGTTCAATAGAATAAATAGGACAGGGATTGAAAGTGGCTGCGCTCATCGCAATCTCGGTCCGAGCTCAGTGGTGGAGCACCACGTTATAGATCGCAATTCGCAACACCATACTCCTGTCATACTCGACGCGCGATGGACGTCTTATCCAAATCCCGATGCTCAGCGCGCAGCGCTTTATGCTCTGTAAAACAAATTTGTAAAAATAAAGTTTAATATAAAAAAAAAATACAGTAATATACTAATTTTTATAATAAAGTTTTAAAAATAAGCTAGTGTTAATTTTCTTTTCTTTTAAATATTAGTTGTTTTAATTTCAAGTGTCTGCCGATTATGGTTCAAAAGACCATCATCGATATGACAGATGAACAAACAGGATGAGCGCCAGCGGTTTAGGTTCAGGTAAAACACTTTCCTCCCCATTTTCACTCCTTCTAATCAATCAACCCTAGCAAAAAATATTATTGAGGCATGTTTTTGTTTTAAAAAGTCTATCCAGATACCAATTTTCATCACTATCACTTCAAAAACAATGACCTTTTCATTTACATTTTCATCCCCAATTTCACCCCCTTAATCCATCTCTGCCAATAAAATGTTGAACACATCATGATTTATTTTGAATGATCTAGCCAAACACAAATTTTCAGAACTGAAAGTTAAAATAGAAAGGACTTTAATACAAACTTTCTAACCCATTTTTACCCCCAAAGGGGTTGAATTTCAAAATATAATTTAAATGATAAATGATTTATTTTCTTGTGGTTCTAGGTAGTACATAAAATGTGGTGTCAAATAAATTAATCATAATTCGCTAGATCCACTTCATTGGCATACAAGAGCTTTATACATACAATAAATTAAAAAGAAACAATACATAATGAGATGCAAATACAATTAACTGTCGTAACTTAATAGCATTATCAAAGATTCTCAATTAAAATGTCAGAATAATTATAATGCATTGTAAAATTTCATGTCAATAATACAATATGCGATGAAAAATAATTAGTAAGTATAATAATAAAATTGAATGTCAATTATGATTCTTATCCTCTAAAAACTCTCTAATAGAATAGTGGGTTAGTCAGGACTGATTCTTGTACATATTTTCTTTTTTTATTATATATACTAATTGTTTAAATTTTACGTGTATGCTTATTACGGTTCAAAATATACATCATTTTGGTAGGTGGACGAACAGGATGAGCACCAGCGGTTTAGGTTCAGGTGACATATTTTCTTCCCCATTTTCACTCCTTCTAATCAACCCTAGCAAAAAATATTATTGTGGCTTGTTTTTGTTTAAAAATGTCTATTACCAATTTTCATCACTATCACTTTAAAAACAATGACCTTTTCATACAAAGTTTCATCCCCAATTCCATCATCCCTGTCGAAAAAATTTTGAAGTCGTAATTCTTATTTTGAATGATCTATCCGAATAATAATTTTCAGATATGTAAGTTTTAAAACAAAGGACTTTGATACAAACGTTTCCACCCATTTTTACCCGCTTAGGGGTTGAATTTCAAAAAATCCTTTTTTAGTACACCCCTACGCATACGGACAAATACCCCCCCCCCCAAATTTCTAGTCTCTGCGGCCAGCGGTTTATGTTGTGCGTTGTCTGTCAGTCTGTGAGTCAGGACTTTGATTCTTATATATACATAGATAACAGAAAAATTATAGTCATGTGCGGGATCTATGCCTATAATTATTCCTCTCACTGTAATTTTGTAATGTTACCCGCGCAGCATGCACCATTGTAAAAAAAAAATACTGTAATTAAGTAGCAAATAGTGTTAAGGTTGTCGGTTTTTAAAATACCATAAAGTTTCAATAGGTTTTACGGCTGACCGCTAGTGACATTACTACTGAGCGCTTCCGTGCTTCAGAGGCACGTTAAGCCGTCGGTCCCGGTTATTGTCTTACGATAGCAGTCGTTATAGCATGGTGGTAGGGCATTTTGCGAATGCCCGCCTGGCTAGCTACCACCCTCAAGTAGAAAATCTGTCGCCAAGCACCTAACGGTGTGTTCCGGCAGGTGTCTTTGAGAGCCAGTACATCTAGGTTAGCCTGTACAATATCATCGACCACATCATCACTTATCATCAGGTGAGATAGTGGTCAATGGCTAACCAATCAGGCTGAAAAAAATGTGTACCTTTTTGTTTCGCATTTTAGATTATACAATATAACATTAACACTGTCCAAACCGGCAGCAGATAAATAATAAGAAAGTAAATATGTATCTGTTTTTTTTTATTCTTTTGCCGGCGAGCCGTTTGTATCATTAACTGTACACACCGTAGGCGGGCATTCGCAAAATGCCCTTCCACCATGCGGTGAAGCTCAAGCCCGCGGCGGGATTCGAACCAGGGACCTGGTGCGCGGCAGTCCAAGGTCAATGCCACTGAGCCATCACTGCTTCAGTTTAGCATGGGTTCAGCCCCCATGCACCGCTGGTTTGTCGGTTTGATACTACCGCATGGTGGAAGAGCATTTTTTAATGGACGCCTGGCTAGTCAGATGACACCTCGCCATTAAGTAAATAAAAATAATGCGCACTGTCCCCATCGCCTTTGTAGTTATCAATTGGGACTTTGTTTAATTCCCGATGTCCCATTGATAAATACAAAGGCGATGGGGACAGTGGGCATTATTTTTAAGTTTTGGCCTATTCCCGGTGTCCCCATTGATGGGTATACGGGCGATGGGGACAGCGAGAATACACCAGTCTTTCAACAAGTTAGGTGTGTTGCGACAGCATGCCTTGAGAGCCAGTGAAATTCCAGACACGTAAGGCTTGACAACTGTACGTCTCAGGGTGACGGGCGCAGTACAGTTCTTCACTTGTGTCTAAAAGCATCTGTAATTGGAAGAGGTTACCGAACACCAGAAAAATATGTCTACATAATCCTTGGTATATGTATACATATTTTTTTTACATAGGCAATGAAAAATAATCGCTCTAAGGAAATCTCAGTAAAAGTAAGTTAAAATAAAACAAAAAGTAAAAGAAAGTACGTGCATTCATTCCACTTAGTCTTGAGTTACTTCTGAGGGATCTGCGGGGATGAGGACTTATACGAACCTTTTTAAAAGCTTTTGTTTAAGGTACTTCATTCCATACTGTTGGTCTGGGTGCCGTATCCCAAGGACAAACTGGATCCCTGTTAAGGCGATGAAAAGTGTATAATTTTACTTAAACACTTTTTAATATTTATTAACAAAATACTACGAACTATATACAACACTACAGCTACTACAATAATAGCATTTAGATCCTTATAAGTCATTGCAGACTCATAGGCAGTCCAAATGCTCTAGCCCATTACCAGTTGGTAGCGTGCCCAGCATGCTGGCAGCATTGCCCCGTTGAATTGCAATGCTTATTCTTTGAGCCAAATAAGTGCCAGCATTTTGATCAAGCGTCGCATCGACCAAGCGCTCTGATAAGTTTTGGAAAATACGATGAGCTCCCGGTCCCCTCGGACCCAACGTCTCTACACCGTACGGCTCAAATATGTTACCCATACGTTTTTTTTTAATATTAATAATATATATATACACTCGAGAGCAATGAATCCGGGTCACTTAAAGAATGTTAAAAATCTCGGAAACTAAAAATGATAGGTTAATGCAATAAATTGTATTTAATAGACAATGTAATACTCCTTAAATGAAAGTAAAAAAAATATGAGTCACCATACATTTTATTAACACAAAATTACATAAAGAAAAAAACTGCTGATCTCTCCTTAAAACAAAAATAGGAAACATGAAATTTTTGAACTTTATTACGATTTTCTTGAATTTTAATACTTCGTATTGCCTCCTCGTGCTTCCATTACTGCGTTTACGCGGTTTGGCATGCTGTACACCAAGTTCCTTATACGATTTTGGGGAATATTCTCCCATTCCTCTGTGAGAGCAATTTTGAGCTCACGAAGCGTGATTGGGGGAGGGTTTCGTTGTTTTACGCATCTGCCTAGCTCGTCCCAAGCATGCTCGATCGGGTTGATATCCGGGCTGCGCGCTGGCCACTCCATACGAGTAATGTTCATCTCTTGAAGGTAGTCATTCACAATCCTACCTGTATGAGGTCGGGCATTGTCGTGCATAAATATAGCATCCTCACCTAAATTGACCATAAATGGACCAACGTGATCATTGAGGATTTCTTCCACATATCTTACGCTAGTTAAAGAGCCGTTTTCTATGATCACCAGCTCTGTGCGACTTTCAGAAGAAATTCCGGCCCACACAAGTACAGACCCACCACCGTAGGCTACTTTTTCTTCGATGCATGCTTGCTTGAATCTTTCCCCTGGTCTTCGATACACTCTGTGTCTTCCATCGTGCTTGTAGAGCATACATTTTGATTCGTCGGAGAACATAACTTTTGACCAATCTTCAATACTCCAATTTACGTGGCTCTGGGCATATCTTAGTCTCGAAATACGATGCCCACGCTCCAGTTTAGGGCCGTTTGCAGGTCTAAGGGGTTTTAAGTTAGATTCAGCAAGCCGACGTCTTACTGTCCATGCACTTGGGTTACTTCCTCCGAGGCGTCGAAACTGATTGGTGAGTTCAGTTCCTGTGAGAAAGCGATTTCGAAGCATGGTGTTCACCAAGTATCGGTCTTCTCGTGCTGTGGTACACCTGGTTCTGCCCGTTCCTGGTCTGCGTAGGTTAGAACCAGTTTCTTCGTAACGTCGGAGAACTCTTTGTACTGTTGACAGCGACACACCGACAGTCCTGGCTGTATCGCGCTGACTCCGGCCGGTTTCCAGCATTGTAAGTATTCTGGTGCATTCTTCAGGCGTAAGCGACATAATTTCAGCTTGAATAATGAATATAGAGCACTATCAACATGGTTTATGTACCCACATAAATGACAGATTACAAACAAAAGCAAAACCAAATGCTGTAATTTCGTAGTTCCATCTTCGAAAGTGGCCCTTTTTCAAATTTGATTTTTTTATGATATAACTTTACAATAACTAAGAAGTTTTAATACCTTCATTTAAGGAGTATTACATTGTCTATTAAATACAATTTATTGCATTAACCTAGCATTTTTAGTTTCCGAGATTTTTAGGATTCTTTAAGTGACCCGGATTCATTGCTCTCGAGTGTATTAATTAATATTAATTTTGATATTTTTAATATTGTTCTGTTTTTAATAACGCCTGCTCGTATTTCTAATTTACTTGAACACGTTTTCAAAACGTTGTAACGTTGAGTCTGACTCAGTGGGCCATCAGGACATGCGGCATCGAAGACCTAAGCGATTCAAATTAAGATACCTAAGTACAAAATATTGCTAACAAATAAAATCAGTTCAAATTATTTCTGTGTTTGCTGTGCCTACAGTCACCCACAACTTCGTATAGCTACCTATGACTACTTGTTTTTTTACACGACTGCCTACATAAACGTGTGTTAAGTTTTCAGGTTTCATGTATGTATGTTTGTGAGTTTCTTTATTTCACCATAACTTCTAAACGGCTTAACCGATTTTGATGTACGAAATATCGTTAGATTTATCTTGATAGTTCAAGTGACACTAAGTACATATAAAAATAAAAAACAAAGTGGTGGAGTTTAGACGCCATATAGTGAGAAAAATAATTTACTTTTTCTTCCAAAGCCATCGTGTTGGGTATCAAAATGATTGGCTTTAAAAAACGATTCCATAAATATATTAACTGGCAGTTTTAAATTCAATGGATCGATAAATTCACTTAACGGAAATAAATGATTTGCAGTCGGGTTTTTTATTTTCATTATTAATTTATACATGTTTCATCATTTCTTTTTTTGCACACTGTACCAAGTTCTAGTTTTGACGTCACAACATGGCGCTAGGCCGATCCTATTCTTATTTTAATCGCATTGTATGTTGTTGAATGGCCTTGAATTGTTGGAGAATATATGTTGTACCATAATCAAACGGAATTTGGCTTTAAATGATAATGTAATGGGTGCGTTGAGTTTAAATCAATCAGGCCGTACGATGGCCTACTTTTTTCTTTCGGCCGTGGGATTTTGTTTGTACTCTTGAGTTCAGCAGTTGAATTGGTTTACACCTTCCAGCGCTGGACAGATTGTTTTTTTTATTTCAAGTACATAAACAACGTAAAGCTTGAAGTAATGATGGCCGAGTGGTAATAGCTATGGACTGCCGTGCCGCAGTCCATAGCTATTACCGCTACCATTACCGCTCGCATTTACCGCTCGTCCATGGTTTAATCACCACCGTATCACTAATTTTTGTAATATTAATCTAAATATACAATTTATTGCCTTTTTTTATTTATTGCTGATAGGCAAGCCTTTGACCACAATCTCATGGTAAGTGATGATGTTGTCGAAGGTGTTGTCCAGGCTAACCTAGAATTACCGCCTTTCGAAGACAGCTGCCGGATTACACCGTAAGGTGCTTGGCGTTAGATTTTCTACTTGAGGGTGGTCACTAGCCAGGCGGTAATTCGCAAAGTGCCCTTCCACCATGCAGTGAAGCTCAAGCCCACGGTGGGATTCGAACTATGGATCTGCTGCGCGGCAGTCCATAGCCAATTCCACTGAGCTATCACGGCTTCACCATTATTGGTAAAAAAAATAACAATCTGTTCACCGCTATAAGGTGTAAAATAATTCTATTATGCTGAACTCAAGAGTACAAAAAAAAAACCGTGGCCTTAAGACAAAAATACGGCCGTATGATTTATTTAAACTCAACGTAGTCAGTACATCATAATGTTAAGCCAAATTCCGCTAATTGATCGAGCGAGTGTGTAGCTACACAAATATACAGGGTTATTGGTAAAATGCTAACAAGCTCATAGGGTTGACTTCTGCTAGTCCTAACAAACATTTTGAAATGTTTTTTTTTTGTATTTCTTTATGTCTACTTGACGGAATAAGCACGTAGACCACCTGATGCTAAAAGTCTCATGTGTCTGTAATTTATTATTTCATATTTTTTATTATTTAGCTCGATAAATAGCTAAATAGCTCGAGCTATGTAAATATTCAAAACTCTATTCAAAGGGAGCGGGCGCGGTCCAGTGTTATAAGTTTTGAGTCTCTCCGAGTCAAGAACGCCCGCCGCGGCAACATTGGACCGTGTCGCGCTCCCTTTGAATAGTTTTGAATATTTACTTCCGAGCTGAGTAATAAAAATATGAAATATTAAATTACAGGCACAAAAGACTTATAACATCAGGTGGTGCTGTTGCTTATTTCGCCAAATACACATAAAAAAAACAAAACAGATTGTTTGCCAAGACTAGCAGAAGTCAACCCTAAGAGGTTGTTAGCATTTTACCGATAACCCTGTATAGTAAGCATGCGTGACGCTAACTTAATATCAGGCGTGTGACATACACCGTTTCAACACGTAAAACCACCATAGTATTAATTATATATTAAAATACTGGATGGCTCTGAACGAGCCTGTCTTGAGTGTCTATTGTCCTTTTTGGAGTATTTCTCACTGCTTGACTTTCTCAGCAATATTTTTATATTTAAAAATCCCGTGAAATTATTCCACTTGAGTTTTAAGGATCGACGGCCTATAAAATAATTTACAAAAGAGTCGTGAAAGTGCGTTTGATTACAAGCAACTATAGTGATCATAGCTTCAAAACTTCGATTCAAAAAACAAAATTATATTTGACAATACTTTATTTTATTTTGATAGAAATTATGAATTGTATTTAGTTTAATTGTAATTTTAATTTAATATTATTTTTTTTTGTAATTTTATTGTAAAACATTTATGGGTGCAACTTACCTGAAATAAATAAATTTTGAATTTTTTTTTTGTTTTTTTTTTTTAAATATATTAAAAAAACTATTTAACAATAATTGGAACTGACTTCTAACACTGAAAAGTGTAGGGACACATGCAACGTGAGCGCAATTTGCTGATATTACAAGTCACCTCATGCGGTCAGATTTCCGTAAAATGTTTTCACAAAAATAATTCAAAAAAACGTTTTGTATGTGAATTGTTATTTAGACAATTTTGTCCAAAGCCTCGAGCGTAGACGCAAAGTTGCCAGTTTATCAGATTTTTACAAGCTACACTTCGGAGAATGTGCGATCGATTTACACAACCTTCCTCTTCTGCTATTTTTCATCGCACATCAAGACGCACAGGAACACGGCATCCCGACAGGGTCGTTATTCCAAAAATACGCACAAAGCGTTTTAAATCTAGTTTTATAATGCGTACGGCCGAATTATGGAACGCCCTACCAGCGTCTCTATTTCCCGATATATATAATTTGGAATTCTTCAATTACAGAGTAAACAGCAGATACCCGTTGTATGGTAGGCATGTTCCACCGTGGACCGCGTCGTCATTTTCCATCATGTGAGACTGTGGTCAAGGGATTGCTTAACATAATTAATAAATAAAAACATTTAGGGATAAAATAAATAATATAATGAAAAACTGGCAAACTATAACAGAAGCATAGAGATATTAGGCTCAGCAATATGCTTACAAAATTTCACCGAGTTTTAACATTTGGCATTTAAAATATGACGAAACTTCGTTTGTATGGAAAGAACTTACTCTTAAGTGACAATTAAATTTAAAAAAAAAACTTATCAGAGCGCTTGGTCGATGCGACGCGTGATCTAAATGCAGGTACCTATTTGGCTCAAAGAATAAGCATTGCAATTCAACGGGTCAATGCTGCCAGCATGCTGGGCACGCTGCCAACTGGTAGTGAGCCAGAGCATTTGGACTGCCTGTGAGTCTGCAATGACTTATAGGGATCTAAATGCTTTTATTGTAGTAGATGAGTGTTGTATATAGATCGTTGTATTTTGTTAATAAATTAAAAAAAAAAACACGTGCCCTGCGGAAGTCCAAGCCACTTGACAATAATACATGCTTCAACTAATTCAACCGCTTGCGTTGCATGTTAATAATACATTAAATTAATATTTTAATAAAACACTGAACGAGAAATGTTCTCGATCGTGCGCTCGTAGAGTCAGTACCTCCTGAGAACGGTTCGTGTAGAATCGAAACGCGTCGAAAATTATTCCGTTTTGTGACGTCATCTCGTCACATATATTTATAATATTTTTTAAGTGTTTAATATAAATTTAATGTTTTCTTAGAATATTTTTAAAATATTTGTTATCATTAAGCGTATTTTTTTAATGATTGTGACGGAACCAGGAAGAGGCCCATCTAATTCAACGTGTACCTATTACTACAATATGGATTATTGATATCTGAAATAAATTAATTTAATTATTTTTTTTAATGTTATGCAGACTAACCTCTGCCTATACCAGATGCATTTCGTCACAAGTGAAGAATTGCACTGTGGCCGTCACACTGAGGCAGTTATTAAATCTCATGTGCCTGTAATTTTTCTGGCCAGCAGAAAAAGTCAAAATAATTTATTCAATTTAGGCGTCTATGACGCTCTTTTGAAGGTCAATTACAAATTTTAGTATAAAAATTTGAAAAACATTGTACTGCCACGTTCAGCAAAAAAAATATATAGAGAGTATAGAGCACTCAAGGACTGCTCCCGGAACACACTGTTAGGTGCTTGGCTACAGATTTGGAGGGTGCTAGCTAGCCAAGCGAGCATTCGCAAAATGCCCTTCTACCATGCGATGAAGCTCAAGCCGGCGGCAGGGATCTCTGCCTATAACAGATGCATTTCATCACAAGTGACGAATTGCAATGCGCCCATCACCTGGAGACATACCTGTTAAGTCTCATTTTGCCTGTTATTTCACTGGATCTCAAGGACTGTTGCCGGAACACACCGTTAGGTGCTTGGCGACAGATTTTCTACTTGAGGGTGATCGCTAGCCAGGCGGGCATTCGCAAAATGCCCTTCCACCATGCGGTGAAGCTCAAGTTCTGGGCGGGATTCGAACCATGGACCTGCTGCGCGGCAGTCCATAGCCAATGCCACTGAGCCACCACTGCTTCAATCCAGTTATTATAGTACAGTAGAATTACCACTCGGCAATAATTGCTTCAAATGTGGTGATTATGTAACCCAACCTCGCGATGGTGGAGGGTTTTGTTCAATGCCTTGTTCGGTGAACCTATAACCGCTTTTGATGTCAATTAATTGATTGACTTCTTTACTAGATAAAGAAGTGACCCTTCCATGACCTGCGTGCCAAGAGCACAGAATTCATATAAATTCAAGAATCATATAAATGTAATTTCAGTTAACAAAGGAAACAATTTAAAGTTCCTTTTCAATTTATAGAACCATTACGTACAGTCGCCTGCAATAATAAGTATACACTTCGTAATTTTCATAATAATGTGAACACACACAATAAAAACTAACAAATATTATGACCTAACAAATGAACTAATCAAAAACGGTTATGTGGTTAATTTATATGCTGTAGAAGTTGGAGCAAGGGGTATACCAGCAAAATTCCTATACAACCTACTAAAAGACCTTGGCCTGTCAAGAATAACCGTAACTTCTAACCTAGAACGTGTATCCAAGGCGGCATTAGTAGGATCTTACCAAATTTGGTTGGGCAGGGGAGGAGGCTCGAGCGGTGAAAGGGACCATTGATGCATCATACAGGGGCCCCTTAACTTTACTCACTGGGTGCAAGTCCCAGGCACCTTGACTTGGGCCTCTTCCTCTGCAACGCTATGGACCCGGCACACGCACGGTGAATCCATGGAATGCTAAGTAATTCGTCTCGTCTCACTAAATTCTTAATAATCGAAGTTAACATTAACATGAGTGAAACTATTCAAATTATTCTTTCATTTTAAGATACTTATGTATACATAAAGCAGTAATGGCTCAGTGGCATTGGCTATGGACTGCCGCGCAGCAGGTCCACGGTTCGAATCCCGCCGCGGGCTTGAGCTTCACCGCATGGTGGAAGGGCATTTTGCGAATGCCCGCCTGTTTAGCGATCACTCCAGTAGAAAATCTGTCGCCAAGCCCCCAACGGTGTGTTCCGGTAGCAGTCCTTGAGAGCCAGTGAAATTACAGGCACATGAGACTTAGCAACTATGTCTCTAGGTGACGGGCGCAGTGTAATTCGTGACTTATGACGAAATGTTTGTGTTATAGGCAGAGGTTAGTCCGCTTAACATCAGGTGGGCCTCGTGGTTGATCCGTCACAACACGTTAAAAAAAAGTCGGTTAAAACAGCTGCTTTTCAAGGTTTTTTTACCTATTATAAATAAATGTATTATAAAGCCTCAAGCTTCTTGCTTGAGAGTTCATAGTGGGAGAAAGTCGAGAAATAATGGAATAGCGTGGTAGGGGCATAGCATGAGGTACTAGGGACACATAATAAGAAGAGTATTAAGTATGAATGTTGACATATTTAGTGGTAGAAGATGCCAAGGAAGTCTCAAGGTGACGGAAGCATTGCAACTCATGACTTGTGACGAAATGCATCTGTTATAGGCAGAGGTTAGTCCGTTTAACATCAGGTAGGACTCGAGCTTAACGGTCACAACAATTAAAAAAAATAGACTAATATTAAGTTTTTATTGAAATTATGTTATTTTTTGCAATTTATAATTATTAAGTAATTTATGACAAATCTTTGTATTGCCAACTTTAACCAGTTATTCACCTAGTTAGGTAAATAAAACGGACGTACTCTCGCATTTGAAGAGACAAATGGTCGTTCCAGTTACTTTTATTGTGATGAAAGAAACAAATTACTTTGCATTCCAAGCAGTCTCAATGCGAGTTTCGTGTACACCGCGTTGCACGAGAAGAAGTTGGTAATGGTTTTGAAGTCGGGTTTTGCACAGCTTTATCTAACGGGTCTTTCATTAAGCGTGTCCTATTTTTAAATGTAAATAAAACAACGTGTGTGTGACATATTATCAAAATTATTTATTTATTTGAAAGATATTGTGATGCCATTATGTGTGGAATATGACATCATTCAAATGTCCACCACGGCTTCTCTGGGTGGAACGCATGCGAGATATCCAATTTTCCATGACTTTTGCGCATAAATTAGGCTGAATTTGACATATGGCATAGGTTATATTGGGCCGCTGTGGTTTATTTGCATAGACCTGCGACTTAAGTAAAATCCACAATAATCATCAAACAATCATCCAAAAATGGGCCTCATCGCTGAAGATATTTTTTCTGTGAAAATTACGGTCAGTTGCTAAATGCTCCAGTGCCCATTCAGCGAACACGCGTCGTTGTCTATGGTCGTTTACCTTCAATTCCTGGGTGAGTTGAATTTTATACGGGTGCAGGCCCAAGTCACGACGCAAAATTCGCCAAGTTGGCGTCTGTGAAAGGCCGAGTTCTTGTGAGTGACGCGAAATCGACTGCCTCAGATTCTCCTGCACACTCTCACGAACAGCGGCAATGTTTTCGGCAGACCTTGCGTTTCGTTGACGTACGGGTGTTGATCGATCATTTACCGAAACAGTGGACTCAAATTTATCCACCGCACGACGAATAGTCCTCTCGGTAGGACGATTGTGCGGCGACCGTAGAATGGGAGAAGCGCGCGGTGCGTTCCCGAACAGAACACTCATTTTGATAAAACAATTTTGTCATTTGCACGTGTTGTTGAATGCTATAGCTATCCATTATGATTTGGCAAAACAGGATGAATAAATGACAACCAATTTGACAGATGTAGCTTCAACAAGATGGCCGCTAACAACTGTCGAAATTCGGACGTACCTATTGGAAGACCCCATATATCAACGTAGTTATGTCATATTTTTAATGCCAGATGCTTAAACTCGATGGAATTGACTTTAATTTGAGATAACAATCAAGACATCTCATTGGCCAGAGTTCCGTTGGTTTTCATTTGGTAGCTAAGCAGGCAATTAAAAACAAATCACCCGAATCCATAAAATTGAAAAAAGAACTCGTTATCTTGTATAATCAAATTGCCTTACGTTTTAAGCCAAGCATAATATTATAGGTATGCCAAAAATATTGACATCTTGTTTTCGATGTCACCGTTCGTATTACTAAACGCGTTTAACTAAAGTAAGTTCAGCTAAAGCCATTGGCATCATCAGGACCATATGAGTTTATATATTAATGAAATTATATTGTTCTCATTATCGATGATGCCAATGACTTAAACGAATTCGTTAGTTTATTTTGATCTCGGTGGTCAATACGATTGTATTGTCAAAATTTTGATTGCATTTAGTTTCCATATCAAGAAATATTTTGTTTGATAACAGTGTGTGCAATTTGTTGATGACAGTGAAAGCTCTTGAACGCGTTTAGTTGAGCTAAACGTTAGGCAATTAGAAGTTAATCGCCGTTTAGTCCTTGGTTCACTCTAAGATCGTGAATTCAAACTAGAGCTCTGAACTGAATTCAGTCAAACGTTTTCACCCCATTTAGCTTGAATTGATTGCATTCAGTTTCTCCGGTGAAAACCGTCCATGTATTTATATTTAGAAGAAAAAACATTAAAATTAATGTATAACTGCGGCTTTTGACAGATTTTCAATACTTTAACGTCAAAACTGGATCTTTAGAACGATTTCAACTTTGACATGTATTTATTAATACGAGCCGAAGGTTTGTGAAACATAATTCTAGGAAAATTGATTCGATAGATTATTCATTGGGATTTAATTACTTGTGTTTTGCTAATTATGGTCATTAACTGTCCAAATTTCCAAAGGTAACTAAAGAAAATATAATAGTCAGATTAGCCACTTGAAAGGTATTCTATATCTGTGTGTGTATATTAACACACATGGAACAACGAAACGGCAAACAGCAACATGCGTTTTTAATATTATCTTCGATCAGTTGATTGCAATATCTTTTAAAACAGTCAATTAAATTATCTAATGACAAAATATAAAGGAACAGCAAAACAAATTAATGTAACATAAACAGACGAACGCTGACATATTCACGCACGAAACGTTTTCCAATTTTCTTTGAATGCGAATGTCACAGAAAAGAAATTGGAGTACTTTAACTGTATCAATGAAGTATAGTTTTGTATACAAGGTTATTGTTTATAAGAACAAAACGAGCAAAAAAATGTCATAAACAGGAACGCGTTTGAATTTCACGCGACGTGGCGTGAAGAAAATTGCATGCTCCGAGTCAGTAAGCCGACCGGTTTTAAACAACTATAAGAACTACATTCTTGTCTTCATACTGTGAACAGCGAGTCTTAAGTCTATTTGATTTTACGAGTACAATTTAGTTACTTAATGAAAAAAAAAATACGAGTGCTGTACCAGTTTTTACAAGACTGGCCATAAAATTATGAAATAATAGAGGAAAGGCTTGTGAAACATTTTTATATGTTGGTACGTGAAATAATTTATTTCCATTTCATTGCTTGTGTTTTAAAAAATGAAATCTTTTGATGGAAAACCAAAGAACACATCATGATGGTCGGGTCAGCCACTCGAAAAGCATCTTGTAACATGCTACTGAAATCTAATCTTATCTCTTAGTCAATTTCAATTCTTCCATAACCGTATATTATACTTGTTTTGATAAATCATAAATAACAGCACAACAATTAATGTTACAACAAACACAAACGCTGACATATTCACGCACGATACGATTTCCAATTTACTTTGAATGCGCATGTCACAGAAAATAAATTGAAGTAGTTCATCTGTATCAATTATCTTTCTGTATTGTATCAAACGGAGCATTATCTAGATATATTTCTTTGTCGATGAAGAGCATCACTCTTGTTTTAACCAATTGTTAACAGCTAGTTCTAGTGTACCTATTATTTAATTTTAATCGTGAATAATTTCTATAGTTACCTACTTTACGACAAAATAAGGACACAAGGCATGTGCCCGTATTTACACGACTGCCCTATTGGAGTGTATTTTGTTGTGTTATCTATATTAGACCCTTTAAGTAGTTTAAGGTGTCGGGTCCTGAATAAATTATATCATAAAGAGTAGGTTATTTTCGTTGCACCAAGACCAATATTGACGTGTCGGTACGCACGCTTCGGTGTGTAACTTTATCAGTCCAGTTTTTATGATTATATTTAGTTGATCTACTCAAAATTCTACGCTGTAATTTCACCATTTCGTATGTGATAGCTATCTATTCCCATTCGGAAAGGTTAATGCTCAACCTTATTCGGTTTATTTTGCTATAAAATTGACATAATGCTGGCAGTAAAGCGGACACTTCGGAGCAAAAGTGCTGCATTTACGACTAGACAAATAATTTCGGTTTACGCACAGCACTGATCATTAACTCTTGTACTTAGACGTTTTTAAGGGTAAAGATCGATAGCACTATAAAAACATATGCAACGAGACCGTTGTTGGTATATTATCTTTGAGGTTCCTTACTAAAAAACAGGACTTTTTACTCGGGTGTCCCGTCCGTGTGTATGACCTTTAATTGCACTGCGCCCGTCACCTTGAGACATAGTTCTTGAAATGAAATGAAAAATTATGAAATGAAAAATTATTTATTTGACAGAGAAATAAAAATACATGACATAAAAACATCTACAAATACATAACAATTACGACAATTATTAAAATATATATTAGTTGATAAGTTGTTATGATGATGATGATCTCTTCCATGCCGATTTCGATCTCAGCATAATGCCGAGTGTCATAGACATTCGACGCTGGTTTTCAGATGAACCCACAAGTCTCATGTGCCTGTAATTTCACTGGCTCTCAAAGACTGCTGCAGGAACACACCTTTAGGTGTTTGGCGACAGATTTTCTACTTGAGGGTGGTCGCTAGCCAGGCGGGCATTCGCAAAATGTCATTCCACCATGCGGTGAAGCTGAAGCCCGCGGCGGGATTCAAACCATGGGTCTGCTGCGCGGCAGTCCTTAGCCAACGCCACTGAGCCATCACTGCTTACATTCTCGTAAAGCCGAGAAGGTCGAGCTCAAGTAGATATGGTTCATGGTGAGTCAACATACTGCTATGTTGACTCGACGATCATTGTTACCGTATCAATCTCGGCAAACGGCCTTATAGAGAAGAGCCTGGATCTATCATCTCTACAAGTGGGGATGTGGTGAATATTTTATATATACATCCCCGCTGGAGTAGCGAGATTGATCTCAGACGCGTTAAAATTTTTGCTTATGAAGCTATCCATCTTGGTAGCAAAAATATAACTAAACGTAAGCTGATAATTGATTGTACGGCGTTCATTCTCGACGGATAAATGCAGGTACATTTTGCGCTCTGAAAAATGTTAACATTTAATGTATTCCTTTATTTATTATCTTCGATATCATCATAATCCATGACGTCCACCGTAATGTGGCAGTTTTTCAGAAGGCGTCGCTGCTCACCTGGTACTTTTTTCTGTATACGCTTCTTGCCCGCGGGGTGCCGGGTTAGAATGTCACCCCCCCACCCATTTGTACCAGTGGGTATCGTAAGAGGCGACTGAGGGTAACACACCAGAAGGTGGGCAGAAACGCTTTCTGAGGAACTTATATCTCACACTTCCCAAGCCGCCTGCCAAGCGTGAGGAGTATTGCCAACCATATTGTGGAAGGTTGTGTTCATCAGTGGACAATCCGGCTGATACAGTACAGTACGCTTCTTACGACTCCCATAGGAAGAAATTGGGGGGTAAAATTGTTGCTGCCACGGGTTATATATAAGAAAAAGAAAATTTAAATATAAATATCAGTTATATATTTATTTTAGCCGCTTCCGTCGTCAGCGTTACTTTAGTACATTAAGTTGCTGCCTGTACTTCAAAGGACGGAAACTCATTGAATGTAGCGGCTGGACGTAGCTTAGCGGATTCTGTTATGAGCTAGGTTTGCTCCTATGTTGTATGATTATATCAGTGACCTAAAATTGTTGAATTGAACCAGCGTGCGTAGTAAATATTTATTTTATATCATTCTAACGTGGTAAAGTAGGTGAGTCATAACATCATTTTACGTTAAAATATTATTATTTTTGCAATGTATGATCCTCGGTTAACTTTATACAGAGGAAAAATTATAGTCGTGTGCGGGATTTGAACCCGCGCATCCATCCGGGAGTAGCCGGGGTATGGTTTGACCACAAAGCCACCATTACATATGGCGTATGACTAAATTGTCCTTTGGTTCTTAACTATCGTTTGGGGTATAATGTAAATTTAGTCTTGTTTGTATTTAATACAATGTAAGTTGAACTATAGATTGAGAAAGGACAAATTAAAGTCATACGTCATATGTTATGTTGGTTTACCGGTCAGAGCATACTCAGGCTGTAGGGGTGGATGGTTCGGGTTCGAATCCCATACATGACTATATTTTTTCCTCTCGTTGAGTTCTGTAATAATTTTTCGTATTTAGAGCACCGTGCCCAAACTTTAGTAGCAGTACTCTTTGCAAGCGAGTTAGCCTGGGGAAGTATCGTTCCCATGAGAAAGAAGTATAAGGCATCATACCTATTTCCACCGCCAAGCTGTAATGTACGCCATATATTATATAATACAAAAATATACTATAATATTATAAATGTTATAGGATATTTTTGTATTTTTTAAGTGTTTTATTAAAATATTAATTTGATGTTTTCATAAAATATTTTAAAAATATTTGTTATTATGTAATGTACGCAAATTATTTACCACTTTTTGATATCGTTTATTACATTTTTCACAGACTCCAGGGTCCGTGGCATTTTTTATGTGTAGTTAGAAATTGATTAGTTAATTACTTTACTATGGGGAGCATTCTTACATACTTAGGAGGGGAACACGGTTATGAGGGATGCTAATTATACAGACCTATTATATATACTATTACAAAGAGTTACAAACAGGTTTGCACAGGCATTCTGAACGGACCAGTGTCCTCAAGCAGCACTCGTTCACGAGTTGACTCGCGTGCCAGCCATCGTCCTCCTCAACCATTTGTGAGGGAAGACGGCGACCCGACACACGATGCCGCCGCTTGCCTACACTTTTCCGTGAGCATGACCGTTCCGAATGCCCGCGCCAATCTGCTTGCCAAAGGGGGAGAAAACTATAACTAAACACTAAATTTTTACACATACAATAAAATTTTTACTTATGAATTTTTCTTATTCTGACTCTCCGGCGTACATTTTCACCAGTAGATTACCAATTAACACTAAGTGGGTCTCGTGCTTGTTATGTCACTATAACTTATACAGAGTTATTGGTAAAATGCTAACAACCTCTTAGGGTTGACTTTTGCTAGTCCTAAGAAACATTTTGGGATGTTTTTTTGTGTTTGTTTATGTGTATTTGGCGGAATAATCACGAGGTTCACCTGCTGTCAAAAGTCTCTTGCGCCTGTAATTTATTATTTCATATTTTTTATTACTTTGCTCGATGTAAATATTCAAAAGTCTATTCAAAGGGACCGCGCCGTGCTCTTGACTTGGACTAGGCATTGTCTTTTACTACTACATATAATATATTGTTATTTAATACTATATACATTTTTACAATAACCCTGTTTAAAGTAGGAGACGATATCCTACGTTTATAAATATATTCACACCCGATCTTGAAAGGAGATATGGAGTATTATGAAACTTCGCTGTTTATCTGCCTGCCTGTCAATCTGCCTATCCCGAAATATTTACCTATGTGGGATATTGACACAAAGTTTTCTGTAATAAAAAACACATTGATACAAAAAAATATGAATTCAAAAACATTTCCTCTATACTCTGTTCACCGAGAATGTCTTTTGGGAAATCAAATCAGGGACTGTACGTTATTGGTCGCAGATAACGAACTTAGGACGCATGCACGCTGCGAGCAAATGTCAGTCCTTATCTGTCAGTTGTGCAGTGCGGACGTGTCGTTTAGTACTCTTTACCTGTGTTCTTAGTTTTTGTTTTAAAGTTGACCTGGCTTGTTTATTGAATTGTTTCCTGTATCCCCCGTGACTTGACGTGTATCTTGGACTGTAATTCAGTTCTACGATTGTCAACATTATTAAATGAAGGCATCAAACAAATAGCAATAAATGACAAAAATGTATTAAGCATGTAGTTGAGATGATAGAACCCGACATGGAAATTATGGAAAGGAATGTAGAAAATATGGCAATACGTTGTATTGTTAACTTGGAGGATGATACATACTCAAGTGAATCAGAAAATGAATAAAATTATCAGAACACTTTCTGTGGTTTATTTAAATAAACCCTACTCTAATTAAACATGTAACATATTATTATTATTTAGAAGGTGTTGGATGGAGTAGGTAAACAAGTGATTTTCCAAATAATACAACTGCCCTGACAAAAAATTAGTGTAAGTAATAGTTTGAAGTAAGCAATATAAACACGGCAAACATTAAAAAAAAAATCTCACCTCCAGACCAATCACGGTCACTCATGGTGCTAGTGCCGTCCTTTTTACTTTCATACAATTGTGCAATAGAGAGCGCCCTGTATTAGACTTTCTCAGCGAACAGAGTATAACCAAAATAGCTTAGCTTTAGTTTTATGACCGAACCCTAATAACACCCACGCTTTTTGGGAAATTCATGTAGATAGTATACCACCATACTTTTCAGCTTCCGAGGGCAAACGCGCTGTCGTGTCACAGCAACACTGCCAACGTCAGTAGTAGCATACTGGTCATTATACGCATTCTTTTCCTTAGCTGCCTATTACGATCACCCAACTTGGGGATAAAGAACAGGTAGTCATTTTTCCTGAGATTTTTTTCTTCAAGTCCGCGTTGGACACTCAGATCGCTTTTTTGATCAACATGAACTTTGCTGATTCTGGAAGCTGTCCTTGAAAGCCAGAAATTCTAGGTTGCCTGTAACAACATCTTCGATCACATCACCACTTACAATCAGGTGAGATAGTGGTCAAAGGCTTAACCTGTCAGGCATAAAAAAAAAAAATAAAAAAAGAAAAAAATACCCGCGGCCGGAAAGCTAGTAATACATATTCTGTGAACATTTCAATTAGAACTATAGCTATCTCTTCTGGTTACAAAGGTACAGCTCTTTCGGAATGGACAGATGGCCCAACAAACTATCTAGCCGAGGCTTAGAAGTATGGTCCTGTTTACGTCTACGTAATCATAAAATCCTGGTACTCTAGCTATAGACACACTGGCATTGAATGAATAGATTCAGGCGTTACTTTGCGGAAATCCATATGAAATATTTTAAAATTCATATTTAATCATATCAAATATTCTTAAAATATTTTAAGAAAACATTAAACTAAAATTCTAATAAAACACTTAAAAAATATATCTTGTGAACTATGTGTAACAGGAAAGTTAGGCGACAACTGTCCGCCTAACTTTTCTAAGTCGATGTAGATGTTCTAAGTCGACGCGAAGCGAAACACGTCGATATTTCTTCCGGTCAAAATATTTGTTATTATTCTTTTTTTTTTATTCCTCGTCTCCCTAAACAACTATTACTCCGGTACAATGCCACAATGTTTACAGTACAGGTGTGCCAATTTACAACGAGACCATTTGGCACAGGAAGGGAATTAAACTTTATTTATTAGACGGAACTGATTCTACTTTGACAATGGTTGAGTTAGTGCTTGGCACTATACCCTTTGCAATAATCGCACGCATAAACGTCGTCGTGGACATTTTGAATGTGTTACATCTCAATTATATTAGTTACAGTGGGATTTGTTAGTCATTGACTATTTTTTACTATGTCCATTTTAATAGCGTTAGTGCCAGCTAGCTACTAATGTCCGTTTACATACATACTTCATTCCACTTTTCAATTCTTAAGTTAGTTTTGAAGCGCTCGTAGCGAAGTTTACTTAGCTGTTCTCAACCGATCAGCAAAGTTAACAACGTCGCGCGTGGTCACGAGTTGGATGGGTGACCGCTAGTGACATTACTACTGAGCGTTTCCGTGCTTCGGAGAGCACGTTAAGCCGTCGGTCCCGGTTGTTGTCTTAGGATGGCAATCTGATCACCAGTTTTACATTGCTCTCGGCATTTATGGTGGGTATTATGGGCGGGCATTCGCAAAATGCCCTACCACCATGCGGTAGGCTTCGAACCGTGGACCTGCTGCATGGCAGTCCATAGCCAATGCCACCAGCCATGACTGTTTCAAGTATATATCTTAATTAATATATTATATTATTTAAGATGTTTTTTTATTGCATATAATAGCATTTTCCTGGCTGGAGTGAAGTAAAAAATTGTGATATTGTTATGTTTGCAATAACGCCTGCTCTGCGGATTACATTACAAAATAACGAGAGAAAACATTTGTATTTTGTAATAAAAATGTGTTTCGCTCGACAGCAAAGTTTTATTGTGTCTCGTACATTAAAACCCCTCGTTACGCTCAAGATTATGTATTTGATACATACGTTTTTTGCTCATGTTTCTATCCTAGAATTCTTTGTTTCCTCAGATTTGAATACAATTACTCGCCAAATACCAAATTGGCAACCTTTCATAACAAATAACTATGTCTGGTTCTCTTTTTACACGACGGCCCAAAAAAGGAGTGTTATGTTTTCGGGGTTAAATAAAAAGTTTAAAGCAAATAAATATTTTGCAGTCGAGTTTTTACTTATTTGATTAAGTTATAATTGATTCAAATTCGAGTTCCTTATTAAACGAAACTTACGTATTCATGAGAAAGAGCATCTTTACTGCTCGAACATCGATCGGACATTACGACCAAACACCGTGAGTACAAGCCGGTATCATCACTATCACTACATCACTGTCACTATCACTACATAGTATAAAACAAAGTCGCTTTCTTTGTCCCTATGTCCCTATGTATGCTTAAATCTTTTAAACTACGCAACAGATTTTGATGCTGTTTATTTTAATAGATAGAGTGATTCAAGAGGAAGGTTTATATGTATAATAACATCCATTAAATAATGGAAAAATACTAATATTTTTGAGGTTTCTAATGTGATGTGGTAAATAATTAAATGTTTTCCGCTAACCTACCTACGAGGTATATCAAAATATTGTACTAAGTATTGCACATTGAAAAGGTCTACAGAAAACTCCGCTATGGTGTATGTCTATCTCTTATGGATATCCCACAATATCATTTACTTTTTACGACAAATAATGGCTAATTTTCGAAGCGATTTTAACCAATACAGCATTAATCCTTATGTTAAGATTCCAGATTGCCCAGGCAGGCATGCAAGGCAGGGTCCTCCACCCGGACAATCTGTTTTGAATGCTTAACAACCGGCGATACACCGGGAAGGCTGAAATGAAAGTACAAAATCAAATTTAAGGGTTAAATACAATTATAATCGGTCTTCTTTGTTCCGTCGTTGATCCCTCTAGCCTATCGTGTCCTAATTAACCCGGCGAGGATGTGGTAGGGTCAATTTGACCCTGCTCATTTTGTTTGATGTACAGTTTTTTTACCTGCAGTCGCATGCTGTCGAGTTTATCAGTAGCTGTAGTCAATAAAATACCCTCCCTTTTTCCCACCTCCACTTAGTCGGGTGCAACACGTGCAAGCAGGTAAACGTGCGCAAACTCAAATAGGGCAATTATGACCCATATATAGAGATGATTAGTAGCCTAAAAGACTGGATAATTACTGATTTTGTGATAAAACATGATATATTATATAAATTCCTACCAAAAATTACCAATTACTTGTAATAATATTTGTATGTGTTGTTTTTTTTTAATGTATGGCAGAGTCCTGCTAAAGTTGACTAAAATAAGACTTTTTGTAAAATTGAAATAATGAAACATTTTATACGCATAATAGTGTTTCTTTTCATGAAAATCCTTATATAAATAACTAATGCGTAAGTTAACTTCCTATCCTATGTTAAAAAATTGCAATGAATACTTTTAAAATATGAATTAAATACAGGGTCATCAAGACCCTCCACATCCTCGATGTACCCTTTTTGTACCACATCCTCGCCGGGTTAATTCACTGGCCAGTGAATCAAAAGAGAACTTACGATTAAGGCAGGGGGCTTGATCTTCTTCCAGTCCTTTGAAGCTCCAACGTCACAACACAGTATCACAGTACAACTTATTAACAAATTTATTGATAGCGTAGAACAATACGCTCAAGGCGTCAAAAAATATAAATTTCAATCACAAATATCAAAAATCCGGGTTCTTTTAATTACTTCCAAAATGCAAGAAGTAGAATGAATTGCAAAAAGTAACAAGATAATTTCACGTACAAAAATTACATAGATCACAAATAGACGACAGCAAAGGGGTGCGTTACATTTGCCCGAGAAGTTGATCGGTCCGAACACCTTATCTAATTAAATACCTTAAATATTTTTTTTATGGCTCTTTACAGCATATGATTTAAATGAATATTTTCGACGATATTACAAATTTAAAAATTGCGGGACGTAGCGTTTGCGGCGTTCCGGCCGGCGGCGTACCGAGAAGATGTATTGACTCCCCGAATCCTTCTGATACCATCGGATTTACCCTTCCAATTAAAACGTTTACAGTTCCCGGTAAAGACATCTTTTGCAATGACCATTAATAAATCGCAGGGTCAAACCTTCAACGTTGCAGGCTTAGATTTGAGCGTTGACTGTTTTACACATTGCCAACTGTATGTCTCTCTTTCAAGAGTAACCTCTAGAGAAAACATGTTTGTATTGTCTAATGTCAAGAAAGCTGTGAACGTTGTATATAAAGACATTCTGATATATATTAATTGTTGCAGTTTTTAATAAAACGAAACATAGTATAACCGAAAAGATATTAATAGCTGAAGTTTGACAATTTTATTTTAAATTTCTACATTTTGTTCATTCATTTCAAAACAATTTCGGTATTTTCACGATTCAATACACGCGAGCCGCAATCCCCGATCGTTTCCCGTTTGTTTGAGCGGGAACAGTGACACACTTTTGGATTATTAGTAAAATACTGTATTTTTCAATCTAAAAAATAATCTAAGGGCCTAGGGGACTCTACTCCCCTACTCTCCTACATTAGGAAATTGGTACAGTCAAAACCACATTTCACAGTAGCGTATAATATATCTAAAGTTGCATCTGTGGCTGAGCATCTGGATCAAAAATACACTTGGTTGGTACTAACATTTAATACTCTACTGGAAACTACTGTAATTTTTATATTTGTTGCCTTATAATCTATAATAGTGGGGTGCCAGGTTAGTTCCCGTGGGGTGCCGGGTTAGATGTGCACCTCCCCATATCATCCCGTGGGTGTCGTAAGAGGCGACTAAGGGAAAAATACTGGAAGGTGGGCAGCAGCGCCTTCTAAAGAACTGCTATCTTACACTGCGATCCCCAAGCCGCCCGCCAAGCGTGGGGATTATGGCAAATACCCCCCTTAATTGGGGAGGCTGTATTCAGCAGTGGACGATCCGGCTGATACAGTAATATATAATAACTCGGTTGTCGTCTTAGGATGAAAGTCGTTATAGCATGGTGGTATATTATATGGTGGGTATTTTGCGAATGCCCGTCTAGCTAGCTACCACCCTCCAGTAGAAAATCTGTCGCCAAGCACCTAACGGTGTGTTCCGGCAAATGTCCTTGAGAGCCAGTAACTCTAGATTAGCCTGAACAACATCTTCGACCACATCATCACTTACCATCAGATGAGATAGTGGTAAAAGGCTAACCTATCAAGCATGGAAAAAAATTGATTCGATATTACATTTTCCGTTTTTATATACAGTGAAACCTTGTTAAGTAGTACCGGGATAAGTGAGAAACCTCTATAATTGAGAATTGCAATTAGGTCCCGGTTTTTTTTCATTAAATTACCTCTGTTAATGGGACTTTTTGAACCTGGTTAAATGAGATTTGAATTCTAAAACTTTTTCGATGATTACCTCTATAATTGATACACTAACGTACTCTACTTCCTGCGATACATAGCATAACACACAACAAAACTTGTTTGGATCATATATTTGTTAAATCAAATACCAACTCAATAGGGTTAGTTTGTGAGACTTCTATTACCGATCACGCGATCACTATTGCCGCATTGTCTATTTCCAATCAAACACTAACTAAGCCTACTATTAAACAAAAAGTAGATATGGACGCCGTAGCATTGGAAATCAACAACCTAGACTGGGCTCATATAACTTGTCTCACATGTGTTAATACAGCAGTGCAAGTCTTCAATCAAACCTTAACGGGTATTATAGACAAAAACAAATCCAGTATCAAAATTGGTCGTAAATGGGTAAGAATGAAGCCATGGATCACCCCGGGTATTTTAAGATGCATGCGGCACCGCGACAAATTACATCTTGACTCAAAGAAACACCCAGAAGATACTGTGCGTCGAAAAGTGTATTCTCGATACCGTAATTTTTGTAATAAGCTGTTAAAGAAACTCAAAAATGAATTCAATAGTCAGCACTTGCAAGACAGTAGGCACGATACCAAAAAACTTTGGAAAACAATTAAAAGTATCTGCTACACACCTATTAATAAGATCGACTCCACCGAACTTCTGATGTATAAATCTAGCCCCGAGATGTCGCTCCAAGAATGTAATCAACATTTTGTATCAGTTGGTCAAAAATTTGCAGATATTATATTAAATAAGCTTTTTGTCACGGAACAAGATCTTATATTGTCTTACAGACCATCTACTTCAATACCACAGTCTTTTTTTCTTCGACCCACAGATGCTTCTGAATTTGCAAACATAATATCTCAATTAAAACCTGACAGCTCACCTGGACCTGACAAATTTACCACAAGTTTATTTAAAAAATCCAGCCACTCACTAGTTGTTCCACTCACCCACATTTTTAACTTGAGTTTAACATCAGGGATATTCCCCGAGTGTTGGAAAACCTCTTCTGTAACGCCAATTTTTAAAAACGGAATAAAAATTATTCCTGATAGTTATAGGCCGATTGCGCTTCTAAGTGTAGCATCTAAAATTTTAGAAAAAATCGTGAACAACCAGATGATAGCTTTCCTTGAGAAGAACCATATCATGTCTGATAGGCAGTTTGGTTTTCGGAGAGGCAGGTCAACCGAAGACGCGGTGTTGTTGCTTGCCAACACTGTTTCAATCCATGTTGAAAATGGTGATAATTGCATTGCGGTGTTTTTAGACCTTGCTAAAGCTTTCGACACCGTTTCGGTTGGCTTGTTTCTTAAGAAATTGGAAGCCATCGGCATCAGAGGAGTAGTCTATAACTGGTTCAGTAGTTACTTAAATAACCGTAAACAATTTGTAAAGATCGGTTCTCTCCATAGTGACCTTCTTTCAATAGAATTTGGCGTCCCCCAGGGGAGTATACTTGGCCCAACACTTTTCTCTCTGTATATTAACGACATTGTAAACTGCTCCTTACCAAATGCTGAAATAATCACGTACGCAGACGACACAGTCATAATATTTCACGATAAAGGATGGAAAGAAGTATATTGTCGCGCTGAAGAAGGTCTTAATAAAATTGCAACGTTACTTGATCAAAATTTACTAACCCTAAATGTGAACAAGACTAAATACATACCTTTTTCAAAAACTTGTGCTGGAAGTCCCCCTGAAAATAGCTTTCTTAGAATGCACACGTGTTCCTACAATAGAGTTTTAAATTCACCATCTGAATGCTCCTGTAGACACATTGATCGTGTCAGCAAAATCAAATACCTAGGCGTCGTTATTGACGAGAACCTTTCTTATCAAGAACACATTCAAGATTTGTGTGGTAGGCTTAGGAAGCTGATATACATAATGAAAAAGCTTAGGGACTGCACGCCACTAGACGTACTACGTTTAGTATATTTGGCCTTATGCCAATCAATTATGCAATACTGCATATCTGTCTGGGGCAGTGCTGGAAAAACTAGTTTCATTACTGTTGAAAGAGCGCAGAGGGCTCTCATTAAAGTCACATTAAATAAGCCCTTCAGATACCCAACTGATTCTCTCTATAATGACTTTAAAGTAATGCGTATGCGTCAGCTATTCGTTTTGGCAGCAACAGTTAAAGCTCATAAAATTATGCTTAACCGACATGACTATACAGATATTTTATCCAAACGTGTTTACCGACTTCCAGTACCACTTGCTACATCTCTATTAGCACGTAGAAGTCCTGCAGTTGCTCACGCCAAAACTTATAATAAAGTTTGTACATACTGTTTCATCAAGGACTGCAAAGTTTTTAACTGCAAAAAAAAGGTTCAGGGCTGGCTATTGAACCTCTCTTATGAAGAAACGGAAAACTTAATCTAACACACCTTCCCTTGCTCAAGGCAATTTGGCATCATTATCACCCTTACACACTCACTTACTCACACACTCCCATATACACGCACCACACATCCACTTTCACACACACCTTTCTCACACCTCTTACAAATTATAATTTACTCAAATGGAAATATTTCTCCTCATACAGATTATAATCATTTTATGCAAAACAAATCTGAAAACAGCTAAACTGTATATAGTCTGTTTTCTGAACTTATTATACAAGCATTTTATACACATACTTATATTATTTATAATACTTTAAATTGATTTTATATTGAAGGAAATGTATGTAACAGAAAAGAGTTTTTTAATCATTTCATTCATAACTTACCTCTACTGTAATTCATAAACAACCGAACTATTGTCAGTTTGTATAGTAATGTTCAGTTTTTATAGTAATGTTAATCCTACACGAAGAAAATAAACTAATAAAAAAATGTCAAGAACAAAGACAAGTGTCTTGTAATAATAACTAGTTAAGAAATCGTACCCAGATACCCAAGATACAGGCACTCGCCTAGTTTGGGTATCAATGTTTACCAGTGTTTCATTAGATTTATAAGCCACGTATACTTCTGAAAATTGTTAACAAACTGTATAATGTATTGGAAAATAAATATTTATTATTATTATTATTTATTACTGTAGCCCAATTCCTGTATAAGTGAGACAAATTAATCAGGTTATGTATCATATATGTTATTATGATGAACCCAAAATACGCATTTTTATTAACATTTCCACCTCTAAAAATGGATTAACGGCACTCTTCGACCTCATAGTAAGCGGGGGCCTCTGTAAATAAGACAACTTTAAATTTAAACCTGCTTAATAGGAAAACTGGATTATTGGAAACCCTCAATAATTGGTACATATGTCTTGGTCCCTTGAGATCCCAATCAACCAGGTTTGGAAACACACTTAAATGGCTTTCTCTCAGTGGAAGCGTATGTTATACTTTTTAATTATATTGCATATTACAACGCTCACAGAAGGGAAATTCAAGTTGCACGTGAAAAACATATAGATTAAAAAATCCTACTACACAGTTTCTGATTACTTAAACGACAAAAATACCTGGACAATTCCGCATCTGCCAAGCTATTGCTTGTCACCTACATAATTAAAAAAAAATATTGTATAAACTCTATTATATAGTAAGTATGTAACACATTGTTAAAAGATGTTTAAAAGAATGGGCCCGAGTTTATTGCCCGTTCTTCTCGCAGTGGCTCTATAAAATTTATTTCCTGAACGTGGCACTACAATCTTTCAATACTAAAATTTGTAATTGACCTTCATAAGAGCTTCGTACACGCCTAAACTGAATACATGATTTTCACTTTGACTTTAATTCTAATTTAATACGTATGTATTTAAACAACTTTAAATGTTTTTTCGGACGTTTCAAACACTTTGCAGTAATTTTCACCCCGTGCCACGATCACTGCAAAGTGTTTGAAACGTCGGTACAAAACAATGATAAATATACGCGATTTAAACCGTTTAAAGTTGTTTAATTACTATTTGTAATAATCGCGGAAACATAAGACAACATTACGTAGGTATTTTTTCGGAGACACAGTCTTCCGCAAACGATGATGCAGACGCGCTAGTACAATGTAATTCATATATTATTTATCACACTAATATACCCACACGCTAATAATACCGTCATTATCACAAGGAACTTGTTCATTTTGACTAAAACACTCAAAAGCTTTATTAAAAGTGCTTCTTAAAAAACTGCTTCATAAAAAACGAAAGATGATACGTGCTTAAACAATCACGTTCATTTCCTATCCATTATCCCACGTATGTGTAGTCAGTACAATATGCTTTCTTTTACAATACTAAGAAAAATCCATGGACATACTCTAAAATGTAGCCTTCAGTCGTATGAATGGCCGCCTCACTACTATCATTTATTTTTAGGAATGCTGTTGATGGTGGCAGTCATTTAATGGGGGTGTTTAACTAGTAGATATTATTTTTCCTTCCGTAAATTTGTAATTTTGTAATAGTAGAGAGCTCTCTTGTGTTCCACATATAGAGTAACATCCTACTCATGTTAATATGAGTAGTAACATGCTGTTCATTAAGCGAAATTTTGTACGACATCCAACATACTTATAAGGAACAGTTCTTATATTCTACGACCAGGAAGCCGGGAAGTCGTTGCAATACATTCATCATATTAAATCAATATATTATTGATGTCCGTTACTATCGTCAGTATTGCGATACTATCCATATGCTTATCGATACGATAAATCTATCATGGGCTGTCGAAATTCTAGTGTAAAGCTATCGATAATTATAGTTTTAACGATATATTAAAAATGGCAAAAAAACTTTTTATTAGCCGGAATAAAAAATATAACAACAAAAATAATATTAACCTACCTAACTTTGGCCTGAATGAATTTTTTTCCAGACATAAGAACACTTTAATGATTTTATTTTTATACTAGTTACACCTCGCGGTTTCACTTGCGTGGTGATTTCTGATGATAATGAAAAGTATCCTATGTGTTAATCCAGCGCCTCCTGTACCTACATACCAAATTTCATCAAAATTGGTCCAGCTGTTTGAGCGTGAAGAAGTAACAAACGACTCAGAATGTGGCAGATTTTTTTCCTACTTACTGACACTTGTCGTTAAATTTTGGACAATTCACACAATATCTTTATAAATCACAGCCTATGTATCATTTCAATGTGTAAACCATATTATAGTAAAGTTTTACGGGTGACCGCTAGTGACATTCCTACCGAGCGCTTCCGTGCCTCGGAGGGCACGTTAAGCCATCAGTCCCCGCTGTTGTCTTAGGATGGCTGTCGTTAGTAGCTTGGCGATAGGGCATTTTGTGAATGGCAGCCTGGCTAGCTACCACCCTCAAGCCCCTTAACGGTGTATTCCGGCAGCTGTCTTTTAGAGTCAGTTCAACTTAATGATTACAAGCTAGCCTGTTGGCAGTAAAATAAGAAAATGTTCATGTAGATGGATCTACTATTCTTTGTTTTGATTTGTTGTCGCCTTACTTCAATTTTAAGGGTTGTCTGATGAAATCATGCTCGGAAATACTGACAAAAGAACTCAATTTATCCATACAATAGTCAACATTAACTTTTCTTAACCCATATACAAATAAACAACGCCACAAAACATTTCAATCACTTCCTGAATGCATAATAACAATTATGGCTGCATTGAGTTATAATGACGCACGTTGATTGTATCGTTGCATTCAAGTGTTGAGTTGGAGTCAAAGATCAGAAATAGAGCGCAGTACAGCTATTTTAACTGTAATTATGAGGCTATTTCAGTTTTGCAATGTTGGGAAAACAATGTAGGTGACAACCCTGAGAGCCAAAATAGAAGTGAATCGTTCATTGAATTATTTTGCACAGGTTCAACGGGATTTCGATGATATTTAGCGTCAATTCACACCGAAACCTTTCAAACCATTTTCGAATTTATCAATGATATACATAAAAGAAAACTATAATGATATACATTACAGATTTTTTTTTCTTTTCTTTGCTTGGTGCAAGGGCATTTTTCGAATGCCCGCCTGGCCAGCGACCACCTTCAAGTAAAAAATCTGTCGCCATAAGCACCTAACGGTGTGTTCCGGCAGCAGTCCTTGAGAGCCAGTGAAATTACAGGCACATGAGACTTATTAACTATGTCTCAGGTGACGAGCGCAGTGCAATTCGTGGCTTGTGAAGAAATTCATCTGTTATAGGTAGAGGTTAGTCCGCTTAACATCAGGTGGGTCTCGAGTTTGTTCCGTCACAATAACAAAAAAAATAGTGTGTAGTGTATATGATCAAGGTAATGACGGTGTTTTTTTTAAATAGTTATGTTTATTTAGGGCCTAATGGAGTGAACTAGCTCTCACAAACACAGGGAATCCTACCGTGAGACCTAGAGTTAATAATAGAATTATCTTTCTATAAGTTTTTAAATTGCAAACATTGTCTAGTTTTAGAATAGTTTTAGGATAATTAAGGCTAACATTTTTTTTAACATAAAATTAATAGATTGAAATTTGAAAAATTTGATATTTGAATATCGATTGATATTTATCGGCTTACATACAGAAAGAGATGACCTATAAGTTACCTCCTAAGGGAAGTATTTTAAGGACTGCGGGGGATAATTATCGTTTTGACCTCGAGTACATTTGCCAAAGTCCTTAGAACGCCTTGTCGTTCAATGAAAAGTGTAAGGCACTAGACCACGCGGAAGGTCACTCACGCGTTGGACTGACCAGATCAAGTCTGCCATCGGAAGTTCACTAAACCAGTGCCACAGAATGTCCTCCAGCGGGCAAAGGTGGCGAAACATCTGCCCCTGCCAGTACTACTACTGCATAGCGATCACGACCGTTCTGTCAAGAGCGTACCGGATAAGAAGAAGAAGACGTCATTTGCCAAGTGGCTGTCCTCTATATAGATTTGCCTTTTTTGCGTATACTTCGTACTATGACGGTTTTTTTTTTATGTTATTGTGACGGAACAAGTACGAGTCTCACCTGATGTTAAGTGGACTAACCTCTGCCTATAACAGATGCAAGGATTGCTGCTGGAACACACTTTTAGGTGCTTGGTGACAGATTTTCCACTTGAGGGTGGTCGCTAGCCAGGCGGGCTTTCGCAAAATGCCATGCCCATGGTGGAAACCATGCGGTGAAGCTTAAGCTCGCGGCGGGATTCGAACCATGGACTTGCTGCACGGCAGTCCATAACCAATGCCACTGAGCCATCTCTGCTTCAGCTTTTATTAACAATCGATGGTTTATTGAATTGTAAAGTTTTGATTTAATTGCGACAGTGGCATGATTGAAGACCAGTAAAGCCCGATGGCCGATGCCCGGCGATGTAGGCGAATGAATTTTAGTCAAAGGGCGACCAGCTGCCAGGTGCAGTATTTCCGAACGGATACGACTTAGGGGCCTTCAAGAAGAGAGCATATTCCCTCCTCAAAGGCCGGCAACGCATCCGCGATACCTCTGGTGTTGCGGATGTTCGTGGGCGACGGTGATCACTTACCACCAGGTGAGCCGCCTGCTCGTTTGCCATCCTATCCCATAAAAAAAAAAAAAAAAACATTGACTTATAACGTTTCAGTCTTACAGATAACAAAGGAATAAAATTACCTGTGGACCTGTGAAGGAGTCGAAATGCCGGAACCACGACAAAAAAAATACTCTTTTTTCATAGAAAAAAAAAAACATTAAAACCTTTTTACAATTTTGAAACAAGAAACAAACTGGCTACTTGAAAGCAATGACAAGGAAAACATATTTCTTTTGATCCTACAGATTCACAAAATTAAATATGTATATCCTGTCCTGAGCTCCTGTTATCCAAGAGTAGGGTTCAAAGAATATACTATTAGGTTGAGTTTTCTATCATAAAATAATAAACCTTGATTATTTATTAACTGGTTAGGCCTCAAGCAATATTGAACAACCATCTATAGTAATAGATGGTTGTTCAATATTACTCGGTCGGAGTACCGACCAGCTTTGAACTTGTGAAGATTACATACTGCTGTTGTACACGATAATTATTGTATCTCGAAATAGAATAAAATTTCTCGAACTTTCGCTCGAAGAGTCGAGACATCCTGATGATGCTTGGTGTACGAGCGAATTGCGTTGGCTACGTGTCAATTATGACGTCACGCTGGCTTAACAGGAAAATTAGGCGGGATTGTCGCTACATATATTTTAATATTTTCTTGTATTATTCAAAAATATGAGTAATTTTTGAAGCGCTCGTAGCGAAGTTTACTACGCGGTTCTCAACCGATCAGCAAAGTTAAGCAACGTCGCGCGCGGTCATGAGTTGGATGCGTGACCGCTAGTGACATTACTACTGAGTGTGCACGTGCTTCGGAGGGCACGTTAAGCCGTCGGTCCCGGTTGTTGTCTTAGGATGGCAGTCGTTATAGCATGGTGCTAGGGCATTTTGCGAAAGCCCGCCTGGCTAGCTACCACCCTCAAGTAGAAAATCTGTCGCCAATTACCTAACGGTGTGTTCTGGCAGCTATCCTTGAGAGCCAGTACTTCTAGGTTAGCCTGAACAACATCTTCGACCACATCATCACTTACCATCAGGTGAGATAGTGGTCAAAGGCTAACCTATCAGGCATAAAAAAATAAAAAAAAGTTTCCTCTTAGAATATATTTAGAATATTTATTGGTAACTAATTAGAATAGGCTAGAACCCGCGTTATATATACCGGAAATATTCCGACCAGTTTCATACTGTTTTGAAGTCCTTCGTCTGGGAGTCACGATTGCGCGAAGCGACGAGCACGGGCCTCAGTGCGTAACTGACGTTGCCACGGCGCTGTCTGCCACGGCTCAGCTGCATTTGTCAAGTCGCCGTCAGAAATAACGCGGGTCCTAGAAGGTTCCTAATAGTTAATATGAATAAACTCCCGATAGTTTTCAAAGTGATATTTATTATAATGAATAGATTCAGGCGTTACTTTGCGGAAATCCATATTTAATACTAACAAATATTTTTAAAATATTTTATGAAAACATCAAATTAATATTTTAATAAAACACTTAAAAAATATAAAAATATATCTAGTGACAATTCCGCCCAATTTTCCTGCTAAGCCAACGTGACGTCACAAACGCCACGCAGCCAAACCGGAAGCATTTTCGACGCGTTTCGCTTCTACACGAAGCATCCTCAGGAGGTCTTGACTCTTCGAGCGCACTTCAAGAAGAAGAATAGCACGATCGAGAAACATTTCTCGATCGTGCTATTCTTCTTCTTCTTCTCTGATCGTGATATTTTTATATTTTTTAAGTGTTTTACTATAATATTAATTTGATGTTTTCGTAAAATATTTTAAAAATATTTGTTAGTGATATTTATTGTTGTTGAAGAAAATCTGATAAGGAAACTGGTCGTAGGAATTTCTAAGCTAGGATCTGGACTAGGACTCGCGTATTAATTCCCAAGGGACAGAAAAAAGGACCAGAAGGATCACTCCGCAAAACCATTCCAATAAACAAGCGACTAAGCAATAAATTTCACTTCAGCTCGCAAAGCACGGAGTACCTTATATTTATATTCAAGCATAGTTCTGATCTCTTCTGACGCGGCACACATTGTACAATAATCCCGTCCGGACGGGTATGCCGATGTAACTAGCTTTGTACCTAAAGCCCGGAGTGCACCAGGCCTGCGCAAGGTACCGCTCGAGTCGCAAGCTATAGCTGGTGGCTATTCAGGGTTATTGGTAAAAAGCTAACAACCTCTTAGGGTTGACTTCTGCTAGTCCTAACAAATATTTTAAGATATTTTTATTGTTTTGACACATATTTTTATTTTTTTTAAACTTTCCTTTTTGATTTTTTATATGTTTTTGACTGAATAAGCACCATCATCTGATTTACATCGAGCAAAGTAGTAAAATAACACCGGACCACCTGATGTCAAAAGTCTCTTGGCACAAGAGACTTTTGACATCAGGTGGTCCGGTGTTACGTATTATTTCATATTTTTACTACTTAGCTTGATGTAAATATTCAAAACTCTATTCAAAATGACACGGCGTGGTCCAGTGTTAACGAGGCGGGTGCTCTAGTCTCGGAGTAGGCATTAAAATACAAAAAATTATAAAAAAAAACTTTTTTTTCAAAACCAAAAATTTAATCATCTCAAAATGTTTCATAGGACTAGCATAAGTCAACATTAAGAGGTTGTTAGCATTTTACCAATAACCCTGTATAATAGGTATGGACAAACATCTATTTTGTTTGACACAAGATAGATAGATGAAACTCTTTATTGAACACATAAAACTAAAAAAAAATGTTGCTTATATATGAAAAGGTGTGAGGGGCACTGTAGGTAGTACTATTACTGGGCAAACGAAACTAAAATCTCGGAGTTTCATCCCACGCTTTCCGCTGGACTGCGGTCTTGTGCTCATGCGCAGTGCAGTGTCAAGCAGATCAAGGATGGTGTAATATTGTCAGATGTGGCCGCTTACCAACAGGCGGATGATTTATCTGTCACACTACAGCATAAGATAAAAAAAAACGGCCAAGTGCGAGTCGGGCTTGCTCAGAAAGAGTTCCGTAGCATAATATATATCAACGTTAGACCTATATATAATATTCTTTTATCTTTTTAATTTTCACGAGTGTGAGTCCGACTCTCAATTGGCAATTTTTTAGTATATTTTTATTAAGAAAGCAACAGAAATACATTATCTGTGAAAATTTCAACTGTCTGGCTATAACGGTTCATGAGATACAGCCTGGAGACAAAGAAACCGACAGACGGACAGTGGAGTTTTCGTAATAAGGTCCCATTTTTACCCTTTCGGTACGAAACCCTAAAAATCCCAAATAATTAAGCGTGTATTACACGAACAGATTTCCAGATCTTATCTACCTATCAATAATAATCTAATCTAACAATAATATACATCATTCAGTGTAAGGAGGGACCCCTTATGGGATGTCTTCCTGAATAGAAGTACCGATATCAAAGGAAGACCATTTAGAATCGATTTACCCTACACTGGCGGACGTGTATCCTATTAGAGGGCAATTCTGCTATTTGCTGACAGTCATACATAAGCGCTGACATCTTAAAATAATTTTTAAAACAATTAATCTCCAAATCCGTAGTTTTTTGTCACACAAAATAAATTGTTAATAATGTCAAAAGTTTGCTTTATAATATGTCACAGCCAAGTAGCTTAATCAGTCGTTTAATTAACAACCCAGCTTTAACCGCACCGTTTTGCTAGCGGTTTGAATGAAATTTAGCCATTTTGTCTTAAACGACATTTAATGAACTGGCTGGTGAATGGCCGAAAATATCAATTTCGGCCATTCATAAAATAACTGGTCTCAGGGTAAAATTATCTATAGGTGCAATGACAAGCGAAGCAAGGAGGTGTGTATTAGGTTCCAAGTGGCCAGAAGCCAAGGCGAGTGAGCCAAGCGAGTGAAGCGAGCGTACTGCGGTTGTTGGTCCAGAAAAAGTTACGCCAATTTAATGATTAAGCTAGGAAAGTAGTTATGCGTTATCGATCCTAGTTATTTGGCTTGGTGAGCTAGTTAGATATGACATATCCATTGGCAGATTTTAAATCATATATAAATTAAACTCATAGTTTTCTATCCTATTATTGACAATTACAATAAAATACATATTTTAAACTTTCATCTAAAAATTTTAATAACATAATACAAGTGTTATTTTTACAGAAAAGTGGATGAAATTAATAATAATTATATTTGAAACCCTAATACTCGTGGACGAGTCCTATCCTAAGACACGTGGTTGAGGATGGTAAACTGGCTAAACCTAGAATGAGATTTCACTTATTAATAATCGTCCATTGAAAACTTTTTTGGCCGATACAATTCCAGAACTGTGCAGTGACTTTAACCAATATGCAAAATTAGTCCCAGATATATATCCATTAGGTTGTAGAAGATAGGCCTTTAAAGGATGTTACGACACGAATACCTTTGTTGATTGAATCTTGAGTTGGAAAGTAGTTATCTCAGAATTAAACCAATAACACATTTTATAATACTAAAATAGCTTGTACACCGAGGGGAGGAAACGGTCTATTTCTGTTCGAGATTATGTGAAAACTTGAGAACGGAAATAGAACTTTTCCCGAATGATAGATAGTGCTTTATATATTGCGAACACATTTGCCATTGCCTTGGATCTGTTCTAATGCACTTCACAGGAATTTCACAGAGCGGTAATGGATTTTGTTACCAAAGTAAATAAAACATAGTTTTTTTTTATGCCTGATAGGTTACCTGATGGTAAGTGATGATGTGGTCGAAGATGTTCAGGCTAACCTAGAAGTACTGGCTCTTAAGGACAGCTGCCGGAACACACCGTTAGGTGCTTGGCGACAGATTTTATACTTGAGGGTGGTAGCTAGCCAGGCGGGCATTCGCAAAATCAGGTCACCCATCCAACTCATTACCTCGGGCGACGTTGCTTAACTTTGCTGATCGTTTGAGAACAGCTAAGTTAACTTCGATGCGAGCGCTTCAAGCTAAATAATTACTTATATGCTAAGAAAAAATAATTTTTATTCATGTGTTTAGTTCTAAATGTATCTCTTATTTTTCTTTGATTTAATATTATTCGGATTTCTATTGTGTACCTTTATTTTACTTTATATTATTTTAGATTATTATAAGTATAGATATGTTGTTATTATTTTTAATCTTTTTAGCTTTGGGTAACTGTAATGCATACCTCAGAGCATGTATAATAAATAAATTAATAAATATACTACTCATTAGAGAAAAATAAAATCATTATAAGTTTTCTCATATTCCTCTCATAGTTGCTACTTTTCAATGGAAAACATAAGCAACAATATTACAGCATAAGAAAGGGGATAAAGGAAAATAGGAAACATATTACCAATCAGCCTGAAACATAATATTTATAAGATTACAAAATCACAAATATACGATACGAAAAATTTAAGTCATGTGCGGGATTATTTTTTGTTTTTTTTTTTAATAAAAAAAAAATCCTATCGTGTATTTGTGATTTTGTAATGAAATCCGTATAGCAGGCGTTATTGCAAACCTAACAATATTAATATATATAAGATTTAAAAAAATTTTAAGTGCTCGTAGCTAGATATACTTAGCTGTTCTCAACCGATCAGCAAAGTTAAGCAACGTCGCGCGTGGTGCGCGCGGTCATGAGTTGGATGGGTGACCGCTAGTGACATTACTACTGAGCGTTTCCGTGCTTCGGAGGGCACGTTAAGCCGTCGGTCCCGGTTGTTGTCTTAGGATGGCAGTCGTTATAGCATGGTGGTAGGGCATTTTGCGAATGCCCGCCTGGCTAGCTACCTGGCTAGCCCTCAAGTAGAAAATCTGTCGCCAAGCCCCTAACGGTGTGTTCCGGCAGCTGTCCTTGAGAGGCAGTAGTTCTAGGTTAGCTTGAATAACATCTTCGACCACATCATCACTTACGATCAGGTGAGATAGTGGTCAAATAATCTATCAGGCAAAAAAAAAACACAAATATTTTTTTCCCAAATCACACCAATACTAAACTCAAATCAACCAAAAGAGAGGTTTCTGTAGCAAATATTTAACCATGTATCACATATATACTAAGACAAGCTCTACAAGGGAATATCTGAATATAATAAAAACCTTTTATCTGGTATTGTCGATTATTACAAAAAATGGTAAATTATAAAAACTTTCCCAACTTCAAAGAAGAAGGAGGTTCTTATTACGACTCTATGCTTGTTACCTTAGAACTTTTGATGGGGTTAACCGATTTGATAATTCATTTTTAATTAGAAAGTTGGTGTTTTCCGTGTGGTCTAGCCGAGCGCTTTTGAGTTACACTCCAATAACTGAAAAGTACTTTCAAAAAGAGCTTTGCTAACTAAAATCAACATCAATAAGAAACTTTACTCACATAATGTAGATAATAAAGCTTACAAATCGAGATCATTTGTATAGCAAATTGACCTTTAAATTTGAAGGTTTCTTGGTCATAATAGCGCAAATTTGATCAGCAAGGCCAATTTGATGAATATGTTCAATTTACTTAGAACTTAAGCGTTTATGTCTAGACCTTCATTGAGTCTATTTCTGTTGAGGCCCTATTTAGAATATTCTCGAACTTCGTTACTTATTCTCTATTTGGCTAACGTTATCTAGGGTTGGCACTCATTAGGTTTTTAGTATTAGTGGACACAAAGATAAATAAAATTATAAATAATAATCTGAAACAATTTCATTTCATTATATGCAACCTTCTATTAACTTTAACTTCACTTTCATCACTCTAAAAGAAACCTACTCTCAAATTATTGATTATTGTAATATTGATTAAGACTTTATTATCTTTCTGTTTTGACTTTACTCACCCCAACAGCCATTTTTATTTGTTGTTTGATTACCTTTAAAGCTCGAGGCTCAACTAGTGTTAACCGGTAATCATCATAAACAAATGCATGTCAGCACAAGTGACAAACTACACTAAGCCTGTCACTCTGAGATATAAAGTTTTATTTCTCATGATCCTGTAATTTAATTGGCACCCATACCCATAAACTAAAATACAGTAATTGGTAGTAGAAATAGGTCTGGTGGCAATTCTTTCCCGGAAGAACTCATTATCAAGACTTTTTTCTTTTGACTGTGCGTAACGAGGTCCTTGTATTTGTTTGTATGTATTGTGGACTGACATTTGCTTGCGGTTTGATTCGAACAGTTGGCCCACATGGTGCACCAGGTTTCAAGCCATGAGTCACTTGCACGGAAATTTATAGTTGTTGTTACTGTGCCATGATGGCTCTAGAACTGAATAACTGTTGAGAGACACTACTGCCATCTTCCAATAGAAAATCTGTCTTTAAGTACCTAAATTTCTGTTCCAACGGCTCTAAGATAAAGCGATATTTTCCCATCTAAGTTAAATCTTTTATACACCTATTATCTATCAATAATCTGTTTACTAACTTGAATGAGGATGAAGTCAATCCTACCTATCAGAAATTTAAAATTAGACGTAATTGGCAATTATAAGAGCCTACTATATGATACAATTTTATAGGTACCTATTTAGACTTACTTTGACTTGTTATTGTTACGTGACAACCCTAATACCCGTTTGATATTTTGTCGATGTACTATTTTCGTGTCACCAAAGAAGGTCAGCAGAAGCGATCCCGTATTCCTTACATTCGACACTTTGGATATTGTGTTGCGACCTAACCCAGTTTAAAATGGATGTTATTATTTGAATGGAAATATCTGCAATTTTATTCAACTATTTCCAGTTTGCATTGAAAGTAGGGAAGCAGTAGAAATTTAGAGGTTTTAAAAGATACATGCATTCATTTGCCGAAATAAATATATATTAAATAACATCTACTATAATAATTTGAAGCGCTCGGAGCGAAGTTTACTTAGCTGTTCTTAACCGATCAGCAAAGTTAAGCGACGTCGCCCGCGGTCATGAGTTGGATGGGTGACCGCTAGTGACATTACTACTGAGCGCTTCCGTGCTTCGGAGGGCACGTTAAACCGTCAGTCCCGGTTGTTGTCTGAGGATGGCAGTCGTTGGTAGGGCATTTTGCGAATGCCCGCCTGCCTAGCTACCACCCTCGAGTAGAAAATCTGTCGCCAAGCACCCAACGGTGTGTTCCGGCAGCTGTCCTTGTGACATAACATCTTCGTCCACATCATCACTTACCATCAGGTGAGATGGTGGTCAAAGATTAACCTATCAGGAAAAAAAAAGTATATAACAAGAAATTATGTATATGATAAAAGCACTTATAAAATATAAAATCATCTCAGTATTATCATCACATCAATGGGAGCGTCCACTGTTGTACAAGGTTTCCTTCTTTGGGGTATTTGCCTATTCCCCACTCTTGGTGGACATCTTTGGGATGACTAAGTACTTAACGACACAAAATTGACTAAGTACTTAAGTCAATAGGAATGAGAAGCAATTTTCAAAAACAGCTAAATTATTTAGAGTCACACTCTACACTGTCGGAATACGGAATGTACCGACATATCTGCACGAATATATTATATGAAATAACTGTCTGCCGTTGAACTGAATTCCGAACGTTTGTAAACAGCAAAGGGAATGAGAAATATATCCATTTTTGACATTTAGGTTTAAGAGTAGAGTGCACGGAGCGCTTTCCATACAAACGTTGTTTCGTCATGTCTTAAATACCAAGTATTTCATTGGTGAAATTATTTTGCTGAGCCTAATATCTATGCTTCCGGTTTGCCAGTTTTTCGATTTATTATTTATTTTATATATATATTAATTCCCATACCAAATTTTTGACAATACTTAATTTTACGAAAATCAGGCAAACCAGAAGCAAGTTTTTTTTTAAATGTTATTGTCACGGAACAAACTCGAGGCCCACCTGATGTGAAGCGGACTAACCTCTGTCTATAACAGATGCATTTCGTCACAAGACACGAATTGCACTGCGCCAGTCACGTTGAGACATAGTTAATAAGTCTCATGTGCCTGTAATTTCACTGGCTCTCAAGGACTGCTGCCGGAACACACCGTTAGGTGCTTGGCGATAGATTTTCTACTTGAGGGTGGTCGCTAGCCAGGCGGGCATACTCAAAATGCCCTTCCACCATGCGGTGAAGCTGCCTGCGGCGGGATTCGAACCATGGACCTGCCGCCATAGCCAATGTCACTGAGCCATCACTGTTTCAAGGATATTAGGTTCAAGGATATACATGCAATGTTTCACCGAGTTTCAACGTTTAGATTTTAAAATATGACAAAGCACGTTTGTATGGAAAGCGCTCCGTGAACTCTACTCCTAAAGAAGTTTATTCTCAAATTAGACATAAAGCCCCTTTTACGAGAAACTGGTAAGACTTAAAATATTCAATAGACATTCTTCGTCACAAGAAACAGTAGCGAATGAAATAGTTGTACAAAATAATAAGAAATCATTTTTAGTCATTCATCACTTAATTAACGCATTCTTATCCTTATTGCTCTTTAATAAGGTGAGCTGAGCTTGTTGCCTTTTGAATGCTTGAAATAGTTGACATTCTTTATATTTGAGGGTATCTTATTATAAAGTTTCGTTCCTACAAAAGCATTGAATTTGCCATAATTTTTCCGTGGAAGTACAAGATAACTAGCCCGGCGAGTGCTGCGGCTTTTTTTTAATGTAATTGTGACGGAGCAAGCACGAGGCCCACCTGCTGTTAAGCGGACTAACCTCTGTCTGTTAAGCGGACTAACCTCTGTAAGTCACGAATTGCACTGCCCCCGTAACCTTGAGACATAGTTGTTAAGTCTCATGTGCCTGTAATTTCACTTTCAATTCTCAAAATCATTTTGTATCATTTGGTAAACGTCAAACTTCTATGGATGTTTCTATTTAGAGTTTTTCAAATAAATACACAAGTGTTGAAATGATATAGTGTTTTCATATTCATTAGTTATAGACATTTCCGTTTAGAGATAAAATATTGATATTAATGGATAGAAAGTTGTGTAGGATAGGACGTATGGCCAGAGATTTTATTTCTGTTTTCTGCTAAGTTGTCTATCTGTGTGATTTGATCATTGAATTAAATTAAATTAAATAAATTTTATTATTGATCAAAAAAGGTTACATTGCTTAAACACTAATTATACTATATCATCAAGGTAACAAAAATGAACATAAATTACAAAAAAATTTAGAAGTTATTTATGGAGACCTTATTTGTAAACAAGCAAAGACTACCTTTAGCTAATTGAAGAATTTAAAAAAATAATTTAATTAAATTTAAATTGAAATTAAAAAGGCGACAAAACGGTGGCTGGCAGAATGTTGTAAATGATCATAACATAGTTACAACAACAGCGATAAGACTGAAAGAATGTACTTATATTATAGTTGGGACAAAAATTTAGAGGTCCGTATCATATAATAATATTTACAGTAGTGGAGATCAATACATCAAACATGGTTTCAGGAGGCATCAAAATTACAGATGGGCACCTACCTGAGTATGATATGTAAAAGGAATTTCAGTTAGTGAGTTCAATTAGTGAGATTTGCCCCCACTTTTTGTAAAGTTGGTCAAAGAAACCGAACGCTCATTCGTTGTTGAACGCGTCATTGGCTACTTTGACGAATGAGCCTTCAGTATTTACCTGTTAACTAATCAAGACTTTGATTAACGTTCCATAAAATGGAGGATAGAGAAGCTTTTTTCAAATATCTAATGTATTGTTAACATATACATTGATTACACGTGTTAGGGGTAAACGTTTTTTTTAATGTGATTTAGGTGTAGTTTGTGGAATTATGTGCACATGTGTTTTTATATTATATTTATTTAATGTGATTGTGACGGAACAAGCTCGAGGCTCACCGAATGTTGAGCGGACTTACCTCTGCATAATAAAATACCTAACCTAATAAACAGGTGCATTTCGTCGAACGCACAAATTGCACTGCGCCTATCCCACTGAGCCTGTTGTTAAAAAGATACTCAGTACTGCTGCCGGAACACACTATTAGGCGCTTGACGGTATATTTTCGCCTTGATTGTGTTAGCTATCCTAAAATGCCCTTCCACCATGCGGTGAAGCTCAAGCCGGCGGTGGGGATCGAACCATGGACCTGCGGCACGGCAGTCCATTACCGTTCAGCCATCATTGTTTCAAAAGTGTTTAACAACTTTCAATATAATACAATCAAAATTTATTTAAAATTAACACCATTATCATGTAGAATGGTTTCCAAATCTTGTTATAAGCGTGATATTCTGTTAAATTTTTGAGTTTCTCGACACAGACTTGAGTAACCCTTAATTATACGCGTTTTATTTATATGTTTTATATAGCAGCTATGTAATACGGTACCGGAAAAATATTTTGCTGTGTTAAAAAGCTAGTTTTATATGAAAACTAGCTGACCCGGCAAACGTTGCTTTGCCATATAAATAATTTTGACTATTAAAAAATAAGGGTTGATTGTAGAAGGGTGAAAATTGAGGATTGTATGTATTTTTGTATGTTGTATCATAAAAAAATAGAAATTAAAAATTTTGTCAAAAAAATAAAAATTAAAATTTAGGGGTGGACTACCCCTTACATTTAGGGGGATGAAATATAGATGTTGGCCGATTCTCATAGATACCGGATAAGCACAAAAAATTTCATCAAAATCGGTCAAACCGTTTCGGAGTATGGCAACGAAAACTGTGACACGAGAATTTTATATAAAAGATATTTTGAAAAATTTGCTCACGCTATGTTGTAATATAGCGCAGTTCCATTTCGCTCACTCGCATGCGATGCGAGGTCTCTCCGTCCTATGCTCTCAGTCTGACAATTTTATAATTTTATAAGGACATTAGCGGCCCACCCCGGCTTTTCACGGGTATTTAACAAAAAATATAATTTGAAACACAAAAAAGTAGTTATTGTGACATAACGGAAAATAGACATGTGGTGTTGCTGACTTTTTTGTAGATATTGATGTCCTCTATAAAATTTTTGTACATCACTTTGCTCTATTGTCAACATGTCCCGCGGCGTACGCGATATAACGAATTTTGGTAATATTTCACACTTTAGGTTACATTATCGAAGATTTCATACGGATCCCTAAGTTTTTGAAAATATTCTATAGGCTGTATTCATCAGGGATAGTGTAGGATTCTTAAGGCAACGAATTTTTCAAACGGGTCCAGAATTTTTTAGGTTTATTCGTCACATACAAAAATATATAAATACAAAACTACAAATCTTTCCTCATTATAATATTAGTATAGATTGTATGTATTTATATACGGATCTGAATGTTAGAGAACCAAAGAGACGGATGAAAGTGTCACAATTGAACTGATAAGCAGTATGGATCACAAAAGAAATAGATTAGACGGAACTGTAAAATTTAACTTATTTACCTTTAAATTTAAACAAAATAAAACCCGTGGATTGCACCTCCCCACATCATCCCGTGGGTGTCGTAAGAGGCGACTAAGGGAAAAATACTGGAAGGTGGGCAGCAGCGCCTTTTAAAGAACTGCCATCTTACACTGCGATCCCCAAGCTGCCTGCCAAGCGTGGGGATTATGGCAAATACCCCTTTAATAGGGGAGGCTGTGTTCAGCAGTGGGCGATCCGGCTGATATAGTACAGTACACGGAAAAAAATGGGTCCTGACAAAGTGTCAATCCAAGACTAATATTATTCTCAGGAGTAATGTTTAATCTCAAGTATATATTTACTTAAAATAAAAATAATATCTTGAGTGAAGTATGGTCATTTTCTCCAAGATAAATAATATTATTCTCACCATATATTTTTACATCAAGAGTATAACTATTGGTCAGAGATATTTTTGCTCTTAACTATAGAAAATAGTATCTTTTTGAATGAAATATTTTATGAATTCTTATTCTGATTACGTACGGAGTTAGCGTAAGAAATCTGAAATTTTATCCAAGAATAATAAACGTTTTATTGGATTAAGAAAATGTTTCCATTCTTTCAACAACAATGGGCTTAATACAAGAGATTTCTTTTGTTCATTTAAAATAATTGAGAGAAGTAAATGACAAGGATATACATAAGTCCGAGCAAGAAAATTATTCTCCTCTTAAAAATGTCAGTTATCTAAATCTAAGACATATATTGTTTTATTAATCTATGAATTTGTATTGTCACGCTGAGATACATTGGATTTACAACAAAACTATTTACTTGATATAACCAAGACAAATATCTCAACTGCAGAAGTGAGTTATATTAGATAGAGAATTTTAAAGTTGTCAAAGCAAAAGTAATTGATTGTTAATTGTTGTATTTATTCGTCTTTAGTGAAGAAATCAAATCTTGATCTGGGTTTGATTGTTCTTAATATTTATTTGATATTGTATTCTTTAGTTAAGAATCTTCGATTAACAGGAAAACAATATATTTTATTGAACCAAGAAAATACATGTCCATTATAGACAGACACTTATCTAACCAAAAGAATTTTAAAGTTTTCAAGCCAATAGTCATATATTCTTAATTGTTATAGTAATTTATCTTCAGTAAAGAAAACAAGTCTTGATCTTAAACGTTTATTCTTGATTAATATTTGTTACGGTATTATTAGGTAAAGAGATATTAGTGTTAAAGCAAAACAATTTTATTTAATAACTAAAAAACTAAATCTCGATTGCAAAGGGTGATTTATATTAAATGAAGAATTTCAAAGTTTTCAAGTCAATAATGAATAATTCTCAATTGCTAACGTAAATCATTTTCAGTAAAGAAAAAACATCCTTGATTGATTACTGATGCGTTGTTTTTAGGTTAAGAGCCATTAGCATCACAACAAAACTGTACTCTTTATTTAACCAAGAAAATAAATTTCAATTGCAGAGAATGACTTAAATTACATGAAGAATTTTAAGTTTTTGAGTCAATAATGATATATTGTTAATTGTTGAAGTTATTCATCTTCACTTCAGAAAACGAATACTGATCTTAAGAGTACCATGTTCTTGATTGATATTTGATACGATATTCTTAGGCTAAGACATATTAGATTAACAGATCAAACTATATCCCACGTTAAACCAAGAAAATATATCTCTACTGTAGAGAGTGACTAAGGTATCTTACATGAAGAATATTAAAGTTTTCAATGCAAAGTGATAGATTGTAACATAAGTTACTCATCTTCAATAAAGGAAAGCAATCTCGGCTTAAAATGTTTGTTTTTGGTCTACAAATATACAGGATTATTGGTAAAATGCTAACAACCTCTTAGGGTTGACTTTTGCTTCCTACAAACGTTTCGAAATGTTTTTTTTTCTTTTGTTTTTTCCCCACTATTCAGAAGAATAGAGTTTTGAACCATTAACTGTAGAAGTCAAACAAATATATATCTACATACTTACTTGTAAATGATATACATCATACTGTATCAGCTGGATCGTCCACTGAACAAAGCCTCCCCCATAAAGAGGGTTTGCCATAATCCCCACGCTGGGCAGGAGGCTTGGGGATTGCAGTTTAAGGTATATATCCCTCAGAAGGTGCTGCTGCCCACCTTCTGGTGTGTTACCCTTTGTCGCCTTTTACGACATCCACGGGTAGAGATGGGGGGGTAACATTTTAGCCCGAAACCCCACCATACCATATCAGGAATAAAAAAAACAAACATAATTAAAAAAAACAGTTTTCTTCACTGGCTCTTCAATCCAAACCATGAATTTTAAAGTAAAAAGACAAATTTCCAGTCAAGAATAACTATTTCTCCATTAAAAATGTGTATTTTCAGACGAAGTACTCAGTTTTTAGTTTGAGATGGTTTTCTCTGATCCCGATTTTATTTAGTGTTGCAATATTTTAGTTTTGTCTAGTTCTCCCTTGGTGTGGGGAAACTAGTGAACCTAAGAATACTATTCATTATAAGCAATATTGCATGCTGAATAAGCTTATTTCAATTCATATTAAGAATAAAATATGTAAATTATTATTTGAAAAATATAAGGTTACTCAGCTAATATGGACTGGGAGTCTTATATACTCATAGTACAACGGCAAAGTGGCAGGGTTTGAACCCCGCTAGTGCCCCAATATATTGATTCGTATCTGAAGTAGGGCTGGTGCTAGTGTTTTAAAACTGTCCGATTATTACCTTTAGGTCTTGGTTTCTCATTTCCTAATTCAAAGTGGTTTGAAAGCTAGCCAGGTGAACATTAGTAAAATGTTCTATCACCATGCACTGAATCTTAAACCCGCTGCAGGAACCCATGGACCTCCCACGTGGCAGTTCATACTCACCGCCATAAGTGGCGAAGGCCAAGGCCTAGAGGACCTATTTGTTAAGTTTGGGTGCCTATACAATACTCACGATGTCTACCTCAAAAATTAAACTTGTGATGAATCAGAAATTAAGTTAAGTTATGATATTTAATCAAAGTCAAAGTCAAAATCATTGATTCAATTTAGGCATCTACGACGCTCTTATGAAGGTCATTTACAAATTTTAATATTGAAATATTCTACAAGGCTCTGCAATTTTTTTTGTCACGTTCAGGAAAAAAATTTACAGAGCCACTGCAAGAACAACGGGCAAGAAACTCGGGACCATTAATTTAAATGTCTTTTAACAATATTTTACATACTGTATAATAAAATAATTACAATATTTCTTTTAATTACGTAGGTGACAGGTGATAGCTTGGCAGAGGAGAGGAGGAGAGGAATTGTTCAAGCATTTTTGTCGTTTATGTAATCACAAACTGGAATAGGATTTCTTAATCAAAATTATTTTCCACGTGCAACTTGAACTTTCCTTCTGTGAGCGTTGTGACATGTTGGGGAATGTTATTATAAAACCGCACACAATTAACCTTTTTAACTTTAATTTTGTCTTTGCTTCAAATATGTACAGACTCGGTAATAATACTGCCATAGGTAATCATCTATTTCTTACAAATACTGGCTGTATTTAACACAAATCGTCAACCTAAATGACAAGTTATTCGAATGTGCTCATTTGGTAATAATCACGATACGAATATGTTTCGGGACTTTATAAGGGCGATGTTGGCTACACACCACACAATTTGCGTTGCGAGCGAAAGGTGCACGCGCCGTGGCATGGCCAATGGTATTTTCGTAAATTTTGTTTAATATAGTGTTATAAAGTGAATATTTGTTCAAGTTGTGCTTGAGATAGCAACCTAACTTGTGTTCATTTAGGTAAGTTTGTTCCTTACTATATAAATAACTGTAGATAGTCAAAAATATCCATCATAGAGGCTGCTAGATTTTCTCTGCCTGGAACGTGCTGTGTGGTTACACTAAGTTGGTACAGCCAAGTTAACGAACGGTAGGTTCGTAATACATAATTGTATTACATACCTACTCATATATAGAATTAAAGATAACTCTTTATGATGGAGATCAACAGCAGGCATGATGATGTTGGTAAATAATCCTTAAATATTATTATTATTATAAATGCGAATGTATGTTTGTGTTTGTTTATGTGTCTGTTCCTCGTTAGTTATTCAGAATTAATTTCAATGTACACATATATATCCATCCCTTCTACACTATATACACATAGATGTTTTTGTTAGATAAACCTACATTCAAGAATATACATGTGTTTTTTTCCATTCCAGATCAAAAATTAACCAATGAAAAACAAGTGTTACGCTCCTCAATACCCCCAAGAGGAAGACTAAACAAGAGTAGATGTTTTTTCACGTTGGAGCAGATTGTGAACTTTGTTATTGTTTTTCAGGTGATTTCATCAAGTATAAAACACATATTTAAACAATTTAAGAAATATTAAATTATATGTTTTTCTTATGATGTTAGGATATCTCATCAAATTATCTATTACATACTACGAGTATAATATATATATATATATATATAGAGAGTCAGTATTTTATAGTAGTATAGTAGTTAGTATACAGAACTTTTAAAAGGGTGCCTAATCATATTTCATGATTCTGTATAGATTATAATAATGATTAACCGCTGATTAACCGCTAACTTGCAGTTTAGTTGATTTATGTGTGATAAGCATCTAACGGGGCCTTCTGGAAGCTGACTTTGAAAGACAGTTCTAATTTTATTTAGGTTTAACCTATTTGGTATATTTTACCACTCACTCAACAATATGTGATTGTGGTCAAAATATGCCTATCTATAAAAAGTTTATGGATTGTGCAATATTTTCACTGTAGCTCTTTTTTTTAGGATCCTGGAGATATCCAAACTAAACTGGAGGAGGTGAAGAAAAGGCTCGACTCAACAAGCAAAGTGTTCAACCATACTTTATATTATAACATAACATAAAATGTGGTGCTGATCATAATGAGAAAAAAATAATATTATTTGGTGGTAGATAAAGGTGAAAGTTTATAAGTGTGTTTGTATGTTTATTACTTCTTCACGCTCAAAGGTAGGACCAACTTTGATATAATTTGGTATGGAGGTAGATGAAGCACTGGATTTACACATAGAATTCTTTTCATCATCATCCATCACCACGCGGGCTCTAACCGCGGGGCGCAGTACATAATTGTTACAATTATGTACAATCTTTTTAATAATGATAATATAATATTGTATGCTTCTTAATTTATTTTATAAATAAATAATTTTCAACAGAAAATATGTATTGTATTTTATTTATTTTTACGATGATTATTTTTAGTTGATCACTTTTAGGACTACACTTAACTATTAAACTACGTTATTTGCAGACTTGAAAGGCGGAGATCAGATTGGAAGATCTGGACAGTGCACCAGGCTTTATTTTCTGTAAGTGAGTTCTTGTTCTTGTTGACTAACTACAAGTTTTATATGAATATCTTATTGTATATAGTAGAAAATATCAATTATCTTGTTCTGATTCAGTATTTCAATGATGAAAGCATAATTTATTCGAGTTTTTTTTATTCATAAAAGGTTTTGGTGTAGGTATATCTCATTGCATACTAAGGAAAACCTTACGTTATTGTTAGTTTTATTTGTATTTCAGTGAAGTTTCAGTTTCAAATAAAGAAGTTCTTATCTAGGTAGTAGATATCTTGCTTGAAATCTGCGTGCTTCATTAACAATTTCACAGTTTGCATTATAATATTAACTGAGACTTCTTCGAATCAAAACACTATAATTAAACTAAAATAGTTAATATGTTGTAGGTACAATATATATGGAGTTCAGATGAAACAAATCTGAGCTCCGTATGAAACAATTCATGAGTTGAACCTAGAACTGAGACTTCTTATAGTAAAATACACTATCATTGAACCAAGATAATTGATATTTTTCACAAAATACTACTTGATCTTCATATGAAACAATTTTATGAGTTGAACCAAGAACTGAGACTCCTTCCAGTAAAACGCACTATTATTGAACCAAGATAATTTATTTTTTTCACACTATATAATCTGATCTCCGTATGAAACATTTAGAGAGTTGAACCAAGAATTAAGACTCCTTCTACTAAAATACACTATTATTGAAGCTAGAAAATGGATAGTCATATCAATATATTATCTGATTTCCGTATGAAACATGTAATGATTTGAACCAAGTAAGGAGACTTCTTACAATAAAACGCACTATTATTTTACCAAGACGACTAAAATTTTAATGTAAAACATGTAATTATTTTGAACAAGAACTGAGGTTTCTTCAAGTGAAATTCCATTGTCGAGTCAAGAAATCTGATATTCTATCCGTAGACAATTCGATCTTCGTGCAAAATACAAATTCTTTTGAACCAATCAATACAACTTTTTCGGGTAAAACACCCATTAGAATAATAAGATCAAAACTACTTACAGCAAAACACCTAATATTGAATTGAGAACTGAAAATTCTTCACCGGAGAACATTAATTTTTCGTTCTATATAAACTGATCTCCGTATGAAAACATGTACGTGTTGAAGCCAGAATTATGGTTTCTTAACTTAAATAAGTTACAATATTCAGATAAGAAGATTTTTTGTTTACCTAAAAGTATTTTTTTTGTACGAAGAAAACTCTGTTGTTGGTCTAATTAAAATATATACTCAGAAGAATATATTTTACTAGAAGTAAGAATAATATCTTAACTGAACTATTTGTGTACTTAATAGTAAAATATATTTTTTTCATATTAGAATCTAATGAATGAGTGAACGAATGAGTTCATTTATTCAAGTAAGGATTGTTTTAAATTTGAGAATTTCAGATTCTCTAAATTAGAACAATGATTTACTTAGACAGAGACATGACTACTTTTTTTTTAATAAGAAAATAATAATCTTAGTTAAAGTATATACATACTTGCACGAAAAATTATTAACAAGACAAATATTTACTAATCATAAGAATATATTGTTTTCCCCATATATGAAACACGGAATGTCTTGACCAATAGATATATTCTTGATTTGACACAATCTTTTTTTTCCGTGTACAGAACCCTTAAATTTAAATAACTTGTAGAATTCGGACCACTAAAATATGAACTCAGAGGGTAAATCAGCATGTTAACGAATTTAATAAGCCTTTGTATATTTTTCAGGGATAAAAGTCAGTGCCATTTTTTTAAGGAAGAAATCTGAACAGTTACCCTTTCTTTGTATTCATTTTCTTACAACGCTGACTTTGTTCAAAAGTTTGAAAAGTTTGCGGGTTTATTTCACAAAATTTGCGTAGGGCTTTATCTACGTGGGATAGATTCAACTTTTCTGTTCTAATAAACTTTGGTTAAATAATATTTATAACTAAACTTTCTTTCTATCGCAGTCGTTTCCTCCGTTTAGAAAAAAAAGGAAGTTAGAATAACGTTTTTTTCAACAAGATTTTTTTCATTCATAGGAATGAAGTATCGCAAATGATAACCAAGAGATAAAAGACCAGGGTCTTCGGTCACGTTTTGCGAATGACAAACCGCTTGTTACTATTGAGAACATGTTGCACATTATGCGCATTGAAGGAACGTATACTATCAAAGAAAATTCCAAAGAAGAAACGGCGCGGAAGAAGGCGGATGGCCTAAAACAATTTTCACATTGCAATAATTACAATATATTTTACAATTAAATTAGTTTATTTTTTAGTATGTTAATGTTGTTATATGTATTGGAACAAGTCAATTGTGTGTTGTTTTTTATGTTTTTATGAACCTGATTACATAAGCATTCGAAAAAATATATAAACATATACATGTTTAGCAAAACATACTCAACCAATTGTATTCGAAAACATGTCTTAATTAAAGGTATACGTGTGTTAAGTTAGGTTATTATACAAAACTGTTATTTTTATCAGAGAAAATGTTCACCACTTTTATGAAATAAGCAAATTTGAAATTTCCAAAATGAACCAATTTGATTACAATCTTAAAGTGAACCAATTTGAATTTCTACTCTCGACAATCTCTAAGGCGACGCTATCAGAATAAGAATCTATGGATATGGCAATATAAGAATTAAATGCAAATAATAATTTAAAAATCTGAAATTAAGTTAGTTCAATCTCAATCTGTTTTTAACATGTTAATGATGACGCAACCCTATAATTTTAATAAGTATTTTATTTTTTGCAATAACGTGTGATGCTCCGTGGCTTATATTACAAAATTAAATTTTTGAAGCAGTGATGGCTCAGTGGCGTTGGCTATGGACTGCCGCGCAGCAGGTCCATGGTTCGAATCCCGCCCAGAGCTTGAGCTTCACCGCATGGTGGAAGGGCATTTTGCGTATGCCCGCCTGGCTAGCGACCACCCTCAAGTAGAAAATCTGTCGCCAAGCACCTAACGGTGTGTTCCGGCAGCAGTCCTTGAGAGCCAGAAAAATTACAGGCTAATGAGACCTAACAACTGGACGTCTCATTGTGACGGGCACAGTGCAATTCGTCGTTGACGAAATGCGTCTGTTATAGGCAGAGGTTAGTCCACTTAACATCAGGTGGGCCTCGGGCTTGTTCCGTCACAAAAACATAAAAAAAATAATACAAATAGGTGAAAAGATATATTAATGTGCGGGATTCGAATCCGCACCATCCACCCCTATAGCCGGTGTATGCTCTAACCAACATGATATATGACCCATGACTCTAGTTTGTCCTCTCGTTCTTAGCCATAGTATTTTTAAAGTAGTTGTTTAATAAAGTAGTTAATAAGGCAGTAAAAGTTGTTAATATTAGACTACGAATATATACAGGGCGTCCCACGGCGATGCCACATGGAGGAAGAGTACCTTGAATATTGTAGATGGAATATTTTGATGGAAGAAGACATTACATGAATTTAAAAAAGCATTTTTATCTGCATTCATAGATATTTTAATTATTACATTGTTGAATCGAACCCGTTACACGAGAAAAAAAAATAGCCTGTAGTTTTATCATACCGATCGAAAGATTTCATCATACAGATTATTTTTTGCTGAATAACGTATTATCAGAAATAAAAGGAAGACCAAGAATGTTTACATTTGTTGTGAAATTTTGAATTATTTCTTCATAATCAGCCAGCCGCATTGCGATGGACAAAATAATTTACGCGTCTTTCAGCTCAGGATACGGCTCGATTTGTTTCATACAACCCGGTACCTACTTATTACGTATCGAAGCGCTCGTAGCGAAGTTTGCTTAGCTGTTCTCAACCGATCAGCAAAGTTAAGCAACGTCGCCCACGGTCATGAGTTGGATGGGTGACCGCTAGTGACATTACTACTGAGCGTTTCCGTGCTTCAGAGGGCACGTTAAGCCGTCGGTCCCGGTTGTTGTCTTAGGATGGCAGTCATTATAGCATGGTGGTAGGGCATTTTGCGAATGCCCGCATGGCTAGCTACCACCCTCAAGTCGAAAATCTGTCGCCAAGCACCTAACGGTGTGTTCCGGCAGTTGTCCTTGAGAGCCAGTAATTCTAGATTAGCCTGAACAACATCTACGACCACATCATCACTTACCATCAGGTGAGATAGTGGTCAAAGGCTAACCTATAAGGCATAAAAAAAAATCTCTTCATCATTTTTTCGTGCACTTGAATTATAATGGGGAAATGATTTTCAAGTGGGTAAATTTATTAGAAATAGGTACTTATGATAATGTCAGTTGTATGTCCTTACGGCAATGTCAGCTTTTCATTTTTCTGAACAACATTTTCAGTAAAATGTTCCATCTATATTCAAGGTACTTTCCCTCCATGTGGCATCGCCGTGGAACGCCCTGTTTATATGACAATTTTCACTACATGGTCTACTATGAAAAATTAAATAAGTTATGAAACTGGCATATTGTAAAAGAACAAAATATACAATTTAAATTAATATATTGTTTTTAATAATAAAGCTTTTATAGCGTAAATAAGAATATGAATCAACGATTTCGGTTGATTTTGTTGTATAGAGTAACTAATTATCGTACATTATATTTATACATGCTGTTTTTTTTTATTTTCTTATTATTAATTTGATTTTGTTTCAGGAACATTAATTCAGTGGAAGTAATTGAAAACAGTGACTTTATTATACAACAACGACTCACCTGAAAAGGTAAAAAATATTTTAATACTAATATTTTTATATATTTGATTTATGTTTCATAGTTTTGTTTTGTTTTATGTAAGGAAGAAAAAAAACAGGCTTTATTATTATTATTATATAAAAATAATACGCATAAGCATTAAACCCAATTGATTTTAATGCTTATGCGTATATTATTATTATACGCATAAGCATTAAAATCAATTGGGGAAGCATATATTTTTAACCTAACAAGCTCGGAAGGTGTGGTTCAACATTAAACATCCGCGTAGGAAAGTTATGCAGCAATGAATGCCGAGCGGTAATAGTTATGCACTCCCGTGCCGCAGGTCCCTGGTTCAATCCCCACCGCCGGCTTGAGCTGGAAGGGCATTTTGCGAATACTCGCCTGGCTAGCTACCACCCTCAAAATGAAAATCTGCCAAGAACCTAACAGTGTGTTCCGGCAGCTGTCCTTGAGAGCCAGAAAAATTACCGGTACATAAGACTTAACAACTGTATATGTCTCAGTGTGACGGGCGCAGTGCAATTCGTCACATGACGAAATGCATATGTTATAGGCAGAGGTTAATCCGCTGAACATCAGGTGGGCCTCGTGCTAGTTTCGTCACAAAAACATTAAATAAAAGTTTTCTTTTCACTAGCGTGGAAAAGGTGGAAATTGTTGTAGCTGCTTAGAAATTATTGTGGAATAAAGGAACTCACACACATACATACATGAACCTTGAAAACATAAAACTCCTTTTTTGGACAGTCATGTAAAACTAAGAAAATAAGATATAAATCTTTCTTTACCATATCCAGCAAATCTGTTGTTATTGCAATTCAACATTGCGCCAATCTGCCTATTGCTTTAGAACGGAAGGTGGCAATTCGAACAATGACTACACGTGGCTTTAATTAAAAAATATGTCTTATTACGCATCTGTTAGAGTCTATTTTGGTATATCCTTTGTCAACGGATCTTTTGTGTCGTAGACTGCCTTTTTGCATATTCAATGTACCATATTGAGTTGACCCATCGGAAGGACAGAGTATGTTGAAATTGTATTGCATTGAAATGTAGAACACCGATTTTTTATACCTTATAGGTTAACCTTTGACCTCTATCTCCCTTGATGGTAAGTGATGATGTGGGCGTAAATGTTATTCAGGCATACCTAGAAATTCTGATAATCTGTCACCAAGCACCTGGGTTCCGGCAGTAAACCTTGAAACCAAGTAAAATTACAGGCACATGAGACTTACCAACTGTACGTCTTAAGGTGACGGGCGCAGTGCATTTTGTCTCTTGTGTCGATATACATCTGTTATAAACAGCGATGATTTGCTGTAGCACAATTAGACAGTTCTTGTAATGTTACCACGCTATATTTATTTAGCTTTTTCATTGTAGCCTTTGACTACTATCTCCCCAGAACTAGGGATGTTCTAGTCAAAGATGTTGTTTAGGCTAATTTAGAATTTCTCAGCCTCAAGGACAGCTTCCGAAACACAACGTAAGGTGCATCGCGACAGATTTTCATACTTGAACGCGGTAGCTAACTAGTTGGACATACGCAAAATGTCCTTTCACCGCGCTATAACAACTGTCATTCTAAGAAGACAACCGGGACTGACGTCTTAACATGCCTCTGAAGAACGTGGTGCGTTCAGGGGCCCAACTCCCACCTTTTAAAAACTATTATGGAAAACCAACATCATTATTTCAAACTTAAAATATTGATACCAAGATTCGTACCACGGCCGTCACAAAATAATAATGTTCATATAGCGCTATCTCTATCGCACAAATGTCTTGATTCAGTGCATGCAGTCCGCTCTCGCGTTGAAGTTCTAATGTAAGATTACCAAAGTTACATGTGGTAGTGCAAATTAAAGTTGTTAATGTAAGGTTAAAATAAGACTGAATTAAAAGATGGCCTGTAGTGAATAACACTAGCAGTCACCAATCCAAGTAATGACCGCAGCCGACGTTGCTTATTTCAATGAAAGCTTCAGATAAACAGACTTCAACCTTAAATTTCATCTAATTTAAAATCTGTCTATCTGTCACATCAAACAGCAGTCGACCCTAAACCTTCTAAATGAAAATGGATGTAGAAACCACACGCCTGCCTTCTCTCCCTGATGATAATTGCGAAAAACCTCAAACAAATCCCATTGAACATAAATTTAAACGTAGTGGCTGTTTTCCACATTCATCCCCAGATAAACGATTCGAAATGGCTCTCCTGTGCCCTTAATCCCAAAGCCACAACAAACATATCTAGACTCTTTGCTAGAAATACAAACATTGCTGAAAATACACCTAAATAGACATTTAATTTTTTGAGGCGCTCGTAGCGAAGTTTGATTATCTGTTCTTAACTGATCAGCTAAGTTAAGCAACATTCGCCGCGGTCATTACTTGAATATGTCTATTATAATTCATTAATAAGAATAAGCATTGCAATTCAACGGGGTAATGCTGCCAGCATGCTGGGCACCCGGCCAACTGGTAGTGGGCTAGAGCATTTGGACTGCCTGTGAGTATGCAATGACTTATGGGTATCTAAATGCTTTTATTGTAGTAGCTGTGCTGTAGTGTTGCATATAGTTCGTAGTATTTTCTTAAGGCATACCGCCGGTAAATAATTCACTAATTACTTATTATTATCATTACTAACATGTTCGCTAGTGACATTATACTACTGGTGAGCGCTTCCGTGCTTCATAGGTTCCGGTTGTCGTCTTAGGATTGCAGTCGTTATAGCATGGTGGTAGGGCATTTTGTGTGTTACGGCTGTTCTTCTTGAGAGCCAGTAATTCCAGGTTGTCTGGTTAGCCAGAACAACATCTTCGACCACAATTACTTGAGATAGTGGTCAAAGGTTAGCCCATCAGGTATAAAAAAAACACATTGAGACGGGTAGCTCTCATATACACACGTTATTTTGTAATATTTAAAATATCAAGTGAAACTGTTAATTTTTTTATACATACTCTAGAGCCCTTTTACACCTTGGTTATAAATCCGAGCTTCTGGTTTGCCAAAAGTTTTTTTTATTCGTTTAATTTATCTTTGAATGTGAAAATAAGAATAGAAAATCCGATATTAATTATTATCCATAGTAATATTATAAATGCGAAAGTAACTGTCTGTCTATCTTTCTGTCTCGCTTTCGCGCCGAAACAACTACCAGAAAGACCGATTTGGATGAAATTTGGTATGGAAATAGTTTGAAATCCGGGGAAGGACATAGAATAGCTTTTATATATCTTCGCAAAAAGAGGTTAATGCTTTTGCGCGATAACCGACATTTGCACGTGCGGAGCCGCGGCTGGAAAGCTATTTCAGTATAATTCTTATATACAATGGTTATGAGAAACAGTTTGATTTAATATCTGCAGCTCTCATCTGGTTTTTTTTTTGCATATTCGTTTCATGTTTTCCTATTTGCTGATAGTTGTTTCAATACATTTATCCACTCACATGTGACGGGACATGCCCGAGCCCCACCTGATGTTAATTGGACTAACCTCTGCCTATAACAGACCCATTTCGTCAACGACGAATTGCACTGCGCCCGTCATACTGAGACGTATAGTTGTTAGGTCTCATGTGCCTGTAATTTCACTGGCTCTCAAGGACTGCTGCCGGAACACACTGTTAGGTGCTTTGCGACAGATTTTCCACTTGAGAGTGGTCGCTAGCCAGGCGGATTTCAATCGGAGGTCCCAACAATGCATGTTTCATTAATATCATGTCAACTTCAGGAATCAAATAAAATCTAATATGTTTAAGTTCAAAGTAGGTAGAAATCATTTTTAAGGTAAAATAAATTTAGTTCTTTACAGTCCACTAGTCAACTGGTGTAAAAATATTTAAATAAAATTAGAATAAGAATAAGAATAATTTATTATCAAAAAACTACAGTAATAGTACACTATAAGTACATGCTTCAAGTAAAATAATACAACAAGTAACTTACGATTACAATAAGTACAAATAGAAACGTTGACTGTGCTAGGTCGAACCTGTGTTACAGCTGTCACCAACTTCCCACTGTAAGGCAACATTCCGACGAATCCATAATTTAACCACTTTTTGCACATAATCAGCACACCATTATTACTAAACCACTTGAAACATTAAACATATTTTATAATTTGTTTACAAACGCCATCACAACATTCCTTCAACTCTAAATTAAAGATCTGCATTAAAATTGTAGGGTAGACAATATAGTAAACATGAATCGAGTAAGTTCAGTCATAGATAGCAGCATTCATATGTGTGCGTGTTTAGTGCTGTCGGAAGTCTTATACGATTAGTTTAGGAGTTAATGTCTGCAATAATTACGTAAAACTAACAGTTAGTATTAAGACATTAGTTTTGCTAAGAAAAAAGAAAATCTAACAAACTTGACAAAAATAACAAGAATTATATAATCACATTTACAGGAGCGTTACAATAATAATTACTGAAACGTAAATGTAATAAATGTACTTATTTGGACAATGTTGCATAATTTTTTTTTTTTTTTATTGAAATTGCGAACATATAAGTTATGTTATTTATAATTAATAGGTATATTTTATTGATGAAATGATTGTGTACGCAATAAAACAAAAAAAAAATACAATATAATCTTAAATAATAAAATTGGTAACTATATACTGTTGATTGATTTATGTGTTGGTTGTATGATATGTGTGTGTGTGTGTGTACCTATGTGCAAATGAGATATGGGGTTGTCCTTCTGTGAAGGTATGTTACTACGGTGTGCAAGCTAGGGTGTGTGTCTGTGTGTGAGTGTGAGGTTGTGTGTGTGCTGTGCTGTTCAATTACTTACATCAATGTTTCTTTTGTAAGTCTATCTACCCGTATACAATGCATTAAATAAATACATGTATCAAATAAAATTACAAAATATATTGTAGAATTTGAGTAAGCAAATGTAATTTTTTCAAATTTACAATACAGATACAACTCATAATACAGATAGAAGCAATATGAGCCTAAAATTCATAAATAATATAAAAACTTACCCAAGACAGAGTCAAAATCATTTATTCAATTTAGGTGTATACGACGCTCTTATGAAGTTCAGTTACAATTTTTTGTATTGAAATATTCTACATTGTACAGCCACATACAGCAAAAAAAAAATTATAGAGCGGCTGCGGCAGCCATTCTTTTAAACGTCTTTTAACAATATTTAACTAATTAACAATTATTTTAACAATGTGTAACATACTATATAATAAAGCTATTACAATATTTGTTTAAATTACATAGGTGACAGACGATAGCTTGGCGGAGGCGGAATTGTCCAGGCATTTTTGTCGTTTAAGTTATCAACTGTGTAGTAGGATTTCTTAATCAATATGTTTTTCACGTAACTAACCACTTTATGAAATCTTTACAAAACCTGTTAAAAGAAAGGTCGACTACGTGACGACGACCATCTTCAGTTGTACTTGATTCAGTTTATTATACTAAGCACTTGATGATAAAACAATGAATCCTTAGGTGGTATCCGATGGAAGAATAAGTAATTGATTTTTGGGATCGGATGTGCATTTTTAAAGCTGTGATGGCTCAGTGGCATTGGCTATGGACTGCCGCGCAGCAGGTCCATGGTTGGAGTCCTTCCGTGGGCTTGAGCTTCACCGCATGGTGGAAGAGCATTTTGCGAATGCCCGCTAGGCTAGCGACCACCCTCAAGTAAAAAATCTGTCGTAAAGCATCTTACGGTGTTTCTGGCAGCTGACCTTGAGAGTCAGTAATTCTAGGTTAAGCCTGGTTACACCTTTAACCACATCATAACTTACCATAAGGTGAGATTGTGGTCAAAGGCTAACCAATCAGCAATAAAAAAAGAATAGTGGGTTCCAAATTGTGGAATTCGTTTGGAGCCGTCAATAATGTTATTTACTCACTTATAATAGTCCGGTCAATTTAGACATTCGAAGTTACATAAAGTCCCAACAAGCTGATTTTTTGTGAAATTGTTCAAAACATAATAATAAACAATGTCTAGAAGTTCCCCATCTTTCCCGTGTATGGAAATTTTTTTATTCAAGGTCAAAGGTCAAAAAAATTAGTTTTTCGCGATTTTAAGCAAAACGGTGAGTTTATCATAAAAGTACTTCAGACAAAAATTGTAGATCTTAAAATTATCTATAAAAAATGTTTCAATACTTTTTTTCTTTCGAGCCACCGTTTCAGTGATATAACGATTCAAAAAGTTATAAAAGTTGTTATCGTCATAATATGCTCACGTTTCCACGCCACCTATGAGGTAGTGTACTTAGCGCGTTTTTTAACGTGGTTTCTCCAGTAGGCCTACTCCACGGGACAGTTGTGATCCTGTTTAATGTAAAACTATTGCAAAATAACGGAAATTTTCAAAGATTGGAAAAGATAAAAGCGAAGTAAATTAAAAAAAAGTGTTGAAGTTCATTCGTCTTATTCGTAAGTTTCAAATTCTTGTTCTTCTCTTGTTCTTCTTCTCCTGTTTCTTCTTCATCTTCATTTTGGATGCAAGTAAATTGCGTCAATAGCGATGTATCGCATGATACTTCGTCGGAGTTAAACGAATTCTCCATTGTTTGTGATTCAATATTAGAGCACGATCGGCCTTGACAATTTGTGCATGCCAAATAACAAAACAGTCCGACTTTTTTGCAACCACATTTAGCACTGCATCCCTTTTTGCAGTTGAAAAAAATAGTGTTCAGCAGTTTTTCCGGCGCAGGTGGAAGTAAAGTTTGAACTGGCTCTAATATATTGTTGACCAACTTCCAACCCCAGTCTGTAGGGTCTAGTTGATAACCAAGCCACACATGAACTTGGTAATATGCTCGAAAAAGATGTTGGTGAACAGCAACTGAGGTTGGAGGAAGACAAGCTAATTGAACATGTTTTTTTATTTTTAGTATTTTTAGCGAAACATGCATATCGATGCTTATCTAAACAGGTCGTTTTTTTAGGAGCTCCGTACATAGAAAGAAGAAAGCGGATGCCGTTGGTAATAACTATTGTTCGGACAGTAACTATCGAACGGTATTTCATTTATTATAGCAGGTATAAGACAAGATACAAGAGACAGATGTCTCGAAGTTACACTGGCTTAAAAATTAAGGGACTGGGTTTCATTTTACCTGATATTCTTATAGTTAAAACTTATGTATATTTTATATTGTAAGTATAAGTTACAATGACCAATAGAAAAATATTTAAACATTTAATATATATAACATATATATATACTTTTATATAATATATATATATATATATATATATATAATATTATATATATATATATATTATATAAAATATAACAACTCTAGATGTATATACGTGGCGTACTCATGCATATTATGACGATAACAACTATTATAACTTTTTGAATCGTTATATCTCAGAAACGGTGGCTCGTAAGAAAAAAAGTATTGAAACATTTTTTATAGATAATTTTATGATCTACAATTTTTGTCTGAGGTACTTTTATGATAAAACTTACCGTTTTGCTGAAAATCGCGTAAAACTAATTTTTTTGACCTTTGACCTTGAATAAAAAAAATTCCATACACGGGAATGATGGGGAACTTCTAGACATTGTTTATAATTATGTTTTGAACAATTTCACAGAAATTCAGCTTGTTGGGACTTTATGTAACTTCACTCTCATTTTTTGGTCTAAATTGACCGGACTATAATGGCAGTTATTTACGTTTTTGACTCGTACCATAGCTGGTTTATCTTTTTATTAATAGTTCATTAAAATTTGACTTTGCACCTTCGTTATTCTGAAATAGTAATATCCATGACCAATTTTATTGGTAAAAGAATATTCCATGATGATAATTTTAAAATAATTTATTTCGGACACAAAACCCATAGGAGTGTTAGTACATGTGTATAAAACTAAGTTAGTAAACTAAAACTAAATTATGTAATACATACATTACTTAATCCTACGAATAAATATGTTTATTCGTAGACTTAATCCTACCCGTGACTACGCCAACCCCATGCTTTTGGATTGGGCCTAGCCGAGCAGCAATCATTTGCAAAATACTGTTGGAACTACCACGCAGACGATGGAACATTGAGGCAACCTTTTTTCTAATTTTTAATTGCATGGGACCCATCTACTCCAGCACTCGCAAATATCCCGGATGCACTGCAATGGCGTGGCAGTCCCAACAGTATTCTAAATGCATTATACTACACTCACAGGGCGTTGTAAGTTCGTTGAGTATACTTTACCCACAGGCTGCTCGAGTAGAATGAGTGACAGTAAGCTCTTTGTTTTATACTAAGTATGTAGTGATTACTGACATAATGGAGACGGAGGTAGTACTAGTCCCATTATTCAGCATCACTTTTCCAGGAAACATACATGATGTTGATGCTTCTGTTTTATGTTATTATGCGCTCATAAATGATAAATAATTATAAAAGTTGGTCCATAATAACAGTTTATACTTGGAACTACAGATAAAACGATGAAAAGAATAAATTATAAAACGATGAAACAAAGAAATTTCGATGAAACGAAGAAATTTGTTTATGTACTTATCAGTATTTTAAGCGGAATTCGGATATACCATCATTGTTGTAATGCTCATAAAATTTTTTTTATTGGTGATCTAAGGCTAACCGCCTTAGATCACAATCTCACCTGATGGTAAGCGATGATGTGGTCGAAAGTGCTCACATTGTATAAAGAAAAGTGTTAATTTCACCTCTTTAGTACACCGAGCAAACCTGCGGGCCAGCATATTACTTCTTACTGGTAAAGCCCTGCGCTCTCGATGATTATAACGAACACATGCAGAGTATGTATACGAAGACGTTAAAAGATTACCGGAATAACACATGAAAATTATACCAAAGAAAATGCGACTTCTAACATAAAATACGCACTATTAAGATATCTCAAATAATGCTCTCAGACAGATATCAATTAAATTTAAATGGGACTACATGACAAGTACAATTTTCGAACATAAAAAGTATTTAATCGGTACACTCTCTAAAAACTATAAGCAGTAAGAGGTACTCGTAACACACAAAAAAACAGTTGAATTGAATTGTATCTTTTCTTTGTTTTAGAGTCAGTTAAAAACGGGGCAAAATCTCTAGTTGTTTTTTGATTGAAGACGACGAAATATTATTTACAGTCGTAGAATCATCCCTCGAGTATGAACTTTTCCACAATAGTCGGGATACCAAAGTTTGTATTGAACACGATTCCTTACTTTTAACCGGTTTGTATTTTTGCTCTCCTAGTATCTATTCAACTATTCTCCAACAACCAGGAAAAGCTTTTCAGTATTCAAGAACAGTGACAGGCAATTGGATATCACCTACTAGCGCTATCTGCTTCAGTGGGCTGTCTCAGAACATTCCAGATTACTTATTAGAACTAGGTCACAGCTGACACTTTCTAGATACTGCCAACTTTGTCCTATAAACCTAAACCTACAATATTCTGCGATTGACAATATCTCATTTAGTTATACCGTACCTCTTGGTTAGGTATCGCATTAGCTGACCATTTTCTTTATTAGTTAGCTGCGCCCACAGTTTCACTTGCATGAACAATGATGGATTGTGAAATGAAGATTAATAAAAGGTACCATATATGACTATTTTTTTTTCTTTTTTTTTATGCTTGATATGATAGCCTTTGACCACTATCTCACCTGATGGTAAGTGATGATGTGGTCGAAGATGTTGTTCAGGCAAACCTAGAAGTACTGGCTCTCAAGGACAGCTGCCGGAACACACTGTTAGGGGCTTGGCGACAGATTTTCTACTTGAGGGTGGTTTGAGCTTGAGCTAGCCAGGCGGGCATTCGCAAAATGCCCTACCACCATGCTTTAACGACTGCTACCCTAAGACAACAACCGGGACCGACGTCTTAACGTGCCCTCCGAAGCACGGAAACGCTCAGTAGTAATGTCACTCGCGGTCACCCATCCAACTCATGACCGCGCGCGACGTTGCTTAACTTTGCTGATCGGTTGAGAACAGCTAAGTAAACTTCGCCACGAGCGCTTCAAATGTATTCTATGTATTTCATATGAAACCACGGCCGTTTTCCAGTAGTCTCACTAATTTTTCCTATTAGTAGGACCTCGAGATATCAGTCGGAGTCTAGATAATCAGTTAAATATTAAACTTATAACACTTTATTATTACAAATTGGTTTTACGAAACATGGAGATAACGCTACGCGCTGAGCATCAGAATTCGGATGAGACGTCCATCTCGCGTCGAGGATGACAAGCAACTAGAGTATAGTGCTGCGACCCATCACGTGGTGCCTCACCACTAAGCTTGGACCGAGGTTACTTAACCAATGAGCGTAGCCACTGTCAATCCCTGTCCTATTTACTCCTAGGAAGTCAGAAAAGGACAATAGATGCCCGTTAAGAGATTGTCAGCCATGTTGTGGCTAATTGGAAAGAATTTGCGATATTGTCTTAAGATGCTAAGTGTAACGGAGACAATTTTACCACTGCGGCTGAGTACTCTATCGATATGTTAGAACACTCGACATGGCGCACTAAGTTTATATTGGTAGCCGCGGGGCAAGTACATAATTATGGTTTTCAAAGTGTACCATGGTGGAAAACTTTATGGAAAATTTGGTACTAAAGGTCGGCCAGTTTAAAAAGAATAAAAGTAACCTATTTATATATGACACGTTTTACAACGCTCCCAAAAACTGGTAACAGTTCCTGAGGGATAGTCCACGCGGGCAAAGCCGCGGGTAAAAGCTAATTGCATGTTGGTAGGGCATTTTGCGAATGCCCGCTTGGCTAGCGACCATTAATTCTAGATTAAGCCTGTTAACACCTCGACCACATCGTTACTTACCATCATGTGAGATTGTGGTTGAAGGCTTAACTATCAGAAATAAATAAATATATATATATATACTAAGGGCCTGTTTCAGAATGTTCGAGTAAGTTCCGGTTATACTAACCAGAACATACCTATTTAATAAATAAAGCACTATCTTTGCGTTTCACAGTCATCAATTTAGAATATCCATCGGTTAGAACTTGAAACGCACAGCATGTTACCTGTGATTTTTATCATTCAGTTATTTAATGTTCTGGGTAGCTGATAACCAGAACTTACTCGAATATTCTGAAACAGGCCCTAAATCATTTGTTTACACAAAAAGTACCAGGCAAGCATAAGACCATATGATGTTTATTCAATTAAAATGCTGAGGACCAAAGAGATTATACTTTACGAGTATTTTGCGGAGGTGTGGAGGTGACTGCGGTTTCGTATTGTTTTTTAAATAGCGATTCTAGTTTCTCTCGACACGTAGTATCTCCAAGTCAAAGCCTTTTCAAAGCCTCGAATTCCGAGCAATGAAAGAAAATTTCCAAACTATATTTAACTGTAACTGTTTCAGTCGTGTCTGTGTACATTCCAATTTCCTTATCGGAACTAGGTCGCAGCTGACGCTGTTTAAATGCACCCGATATCTCCTTTGTCTTATATCATTCTGCGTTTGACAATTTCTCGTTATATTTCTCCCTACTTTTATTACCCTATAGCTTATAGGCAGGCTAGGCCAGCCAGGTGGGTATTTGTAAAATACCTTACCACCATGGTTTAACGGCTGCCTTCTTCAGACTAGAACTAGAAATGACGGCGTTCCGAAGTACGAAAACGCTCAGTAGTTATGCCACTAGCGGTCACCCATCCAAGTCATAACTACAGTGGACGTTAATCGCTTATTTTTTTTATTCCTGTTAGGTTAGCCTTTGACCACTATCTCACCCGATGGAAAGTGGTGATGGTCGAAGATGTTGTTCCGGCTAACCTAGAAGTACTGGCTCTCACACATCGTTGGGTGCTTGGCGACAGATTTTCTACTTGAGGGTGGTAGCTAGCCAGGCGGACATTCGCAAAATGCCCTACCACCATGCTATAACGACTGCCATCCTAAGACAACAACCGGGACCGACGGCTTAACGTGCCCTCCGAAGCACGGAAACGATCAGTAGTAATGTCACTAGCGGTCACCCATCCAACTCATGACCGCGCGCGACGTTGCTTAACTTTGCTGATCGGTTGAGAACAGCTCAGTAAACTTCGCTTCTATCTTTAAACGACGTTTAGGGTGGCTACTTAGATTTTTTTTATTAAGATCTAATACGATTTATTGAGTCAGGCGTTACTTGGCGAAAATCCATTCATTTATTTTTATTTATTTATGTCTGATAGGTTAGCCTTTGACCACTATCTCACCTGATGGTAAGTGATGATGTGGTCGAAGATGTTGTTCAGGCTAACCTAGAAGTACTGGCTCCCAAGGACAGCTGCCGGAACCCACCGTTAGGTGCTTGGCGACAGATTTTCTACTTGAGGGTGGTAGCTAGCCAGGCGGGTATTCGCAAAATGCCCTACCACCTATAACGACTGCCATCATAAGACGACAACCACGACACGACAATTTAAATGATATAAAAGATCTTGTGGTGGACGCGATAAAACTTTCTTGTTCTATGCCCGAAATACGTGCAATTTTATCACAAGATAAACACACAGTGCAATTGTCACGGATTGCACTGTGCCCTTGACTGTCTCAGGGTGACCCTGAGACATAGAGTTGGAGTTTACTCTCAAGTGCCTCTAATCTTACTGGCTCTCAAGGATTGCTGCCGGTACACAAAGTTAGGTGCTTGGCGACAGATTTTCAAAAGAGGATGGTAGCTAGCTAGGTGAGCAATGTCAAAATTACCCTTCCACCATGCAGTGAAGCTCAAACCACCGGTGGGGATTGAACCCTGGACCTGCGGCACGTTTGTTGTGCTTCACCGCATGGTGAAAGGGCGTTTTACGAATGCCCGCCTGGCTAGCAACCACCCTCAAGTAGAAAGTCTGTCGCCAAGGACTTAATGGTGTGTTCCGGTAGCTGTCCTTGAGAGCCAGGAATTCTAGGTTAAACCTGATAGCACCGTCGACCACATCATCACTACCATCAGGTGAGATTGATAGTAGATTATAGATACAAAATAAATATAGCAATAAAAAAAAAACTATGACTTACTTTGAGTTTGAAACGAGATACAGTGCGATTATCTAAAGTCCAGTGGAGTCTTCAGCCGAAAGCTCCAAACAAAATCCTGGTCCTTCCTAAAAAAACGTGCGATTATCTTTGAACCAAGTGCTCCATGCGCGAACAGTTTTATACAGTGAAGTGTGTGAAAGTGCGAACCAGGTGTGCTGGGTTAGAATTGCATCTACCCATATCTTTCCGAGGATCTAAGAGAAAAATAATGGCAGGTGGGCAGCAGCGTCTTTTAGTGAACTGCCCCATCTTACACTGCGATCCCCAAGCTGCCTGACAAGCGTGGGGATTATGGCAAATACCCCCTGTATATGGGAGGCTGTGTTCAGCAGTGGACAATCTGGCTGATAAAGTAAAGTGCGAACAGTACAATGTTTTAAAGTTAAATATGTAGACCTGGTGAATAAAGTGTAAATTTTCTAAAAAAGGTGATTTTTCGCAAACCCTCAGTAACTGTATTTTGGATTATTATACTTTGATTTAATACGATTTTTACAGATTATATCATGATTTTTGTTGTATGAAATCGGTTCAATGTTTTATATTTTTATATGACATCACTTTAATTATTAATAGTCGCAGATGCAAATATCTATTTCTATAACATGCAGTGAACTTTGCGCTGTTTTGTCGCTTCTCTGCTGTGTTTGACGTTTTCTCATTATGCTACAACTTAGGCTTATGTCGTGTGAGCTAACAGCGGGCCTTTGTGTTGGGGCGTTTCTTAATTAAAAGTTCGGTACATGTACGGCAATAAGGCAATCGCTTACATGTAGTTCATGAGAAAGCTTAGAAGACATATTATTCTATCAGCCGGATTATCTACACTGCTGAACACACCTCCCTCATAATGAGGGGATTTGACATAATTCCCACGCTTGGCAGACATCTTAGGGATTGCAGTATGAGATATCAGTTTCTCAGAAAGCCCTGCCACCCACCTTCTGGTGTGTTACCTTTAATTGCTTCTTACGACATCCATGGGTAGAGGTCGCAGAGATCGAAGAGGAGCAATGATAGGAATTTAGTTGTTCGAGGCTTGGGACTAATATGTGGTGAGTGGAATGAGATAGTGATAAATGTATTGAAACAACTATTAGCAAATAGGAAAACATGAAACGAATTTGCTGAATAAGAATTGAGCAGTAACCTATATAAATAGGGGAAGATTACTGGTCGTTTTCCAATCATCAGTAAACCCAATGTCGAGACATAAACAGACCAACATACTTAAATGTAATTTAAAATTGGATGACTGTGGCGCATTTAAAGACATCCTCAAATGTTATTGCTCAATAAAATAGCAATTTTTCGTAGCATTTTTCATTTTATTCGTTCGTAAACTTGGCCGTTAAAATATAGTTAAAATTTTAGGTCCTCCAATCTCTTCAGTCTTAAAATTGAAATAGGTCTCTTTCAGTCTATTCGCGAGAATATAAATTGATTCCATTTAATTATGTTAAATGGTTTTAGGATTCCGGACACAAAGAGCAAAGTTTGTGAATCCGGAAAAGCAAAAAGCCTTTTCTAAACGCGGCATATTCGTGTGTCTGGAAGTCATCAAACCTACGAGCAAGACGATTCTTAATGACTCTCGAGAACAGCTTATAAACATGGCTCAGAAGTGAAATGGGCCTGTAGTTCTTCAACAAGGTCTTGTGATATTTTTTGAAGAACAGTACCACTACACTTCTGCTCCACGCTTCTGGCGCTTTATCCTTCAAGGAAGACGGAGTTAAATTACTTCTGAAGGACTGAGAGTACCAATTTTCCATCCACTCTCATAAGTTCTGACGGAAGTCTCACCTGGCACCTTGTTGTTCTTAAACAGTTGGAGAGCCATTCTAATCTCGTAAAGGCTGATGTCCGGGATGTCTTCGGTATAGTGTCGTGTCACTTTAGCTCTCTTATCTTGAGCTGCACTGTCAACGGGTTCTCGTATCGAGGTGTATAGCTGTCCATAAAACCTCTCAAGCTCTGTCAGAATCTCCGGTTTTGATGAGATGATTCTGCAAGCGTTGATCTTCAGCTTGAACATTCGGACTTGCTCAATCAGCTATATTTTAATTAATGAAGTAATATTTATGTAATTATTAAATATTGTTTAATTAATCATCAGCTATAGTTAAAAATTAATTATTTTTAATTAGATTTCCCAAGTCCACGCTATCTGAACATTACAAGTAAGATGAACGCAGATGATCTGCTGCCTGCACGTCTTGCTGATTATGAACATTATTATAGGAAAGCGACACAGACGATTACAGTAAGCATAATATGTAGATTACTAAATCAGTGTTATATGTATGTTATTATGTGAATATTTCCTAAATAAGCGGAACCGATGACCTACATTGAAAAATGTATTTGAATTATCATGGTACCGACTTCCACAAGTAACTTCATATTTTTCAATATTATAAGTCAGTTTTAATATTGTTATGTTTGCAATAACGCCTGCTATGCCGATTACATTACGAAATTACAAATATGCGATGGGAAAAATTTAAGTCATGTGCGAGATTCGAACCCGCGTCCATCCACCCCTTTAGGCGGGGTATGCTCTAACCAATTGAGCTAACATGACATGACGTCATAACTCAAATCTTTCCTATCGTTCTTTAACCATCGTATTGGGATGGAGCGACATCTATAGTTCTTTGCCCTTGTAACAAAGCCTTCTTGTTAAATTTAATTACAACAGATATATCGTGTATCAAAAGAAATTACAAATATACTATAAAAAAAGTAATTTTGGTTATGAATATTATGTTTCAAATAGAAAAAAAGAAAATACATTTAAAAGTATGTAGTTACCTTTAGTTAGCCCTTTCTCCACGTTGTTTTATAGCTCTATACCTCTTTTCGAACGTTTTTATGTAAAATTTTATATTTAATCTTTTAATATAATCGTGAGCTCAGTATAGTTTTAATATTTTTAGCAATTTAGTACCAAGAATGAGGCAGTCAACTGAGGCTTAAAATTATGCATTGGATTATTGAATTTCATTGCTCATACGTAGAGAAATATTATGCATTGGTTTTGTGAAACTGTATGCGCAATATTTTTCAAGGTAATGCATGAATCAAATCTGATGTATCTAGGGATGTCACCCAATTGTTTTTTAAGAAACACGTGTCTGGACGCCTGGCTCACTTCGTACTTTAGATACAAAGTTACAAGTACGGGTACCCGTCCGGACGGGTTTATTCTATGGTGCTTGCCGCGTCAGAAGAGATCAGAGCTATGCGTGGCTATACGATTGAACGAGAGGCACCATGTAGGTGAATATAAATAATAGGTACTGTTAGCTTTGCGAGCTAAATGTACCTAATTGCTTCGATGCTAGAGTCGCTTATTGAATGGACTGGATTTCCATCTGATCCTTTTTATTATTATCACTATGCCTGAACTAAAGCTACTGTTATACCTAGTTAGTGCGTTCTTAGTGCAGTTAGAATAGTCATTCCAACCTGGTTACCGGTGAGGATCTGATGTGAATATAATCACAATATAACAAATACTTTTTCTATTGTTATAAATGAGATACCGATATGTAAGGGTTAAAAAACGTCTACTGCGGTCTTACTAGCATGAGTGACTGATAGTGGCATTTTACTACTAAGCGCTTCCGTGTTTCCCGATTTATGACGTCTCATCGCTTCATAATATAAAAAAACGGCCTAGATGTTTAGGACCAATACAATATAAAAAAAATACATTGTAATGTACTATACTAACACATATTCTGTGAAAATTTCAACTGGCTACCTGTTATCTTTCCATAGATACCACCCCTTAAAATTTTGTAGGACCGATCTAAAGAGCTAAAGTCAAGGTAATTTTTTTTTATTTTTTTTTATGCCTGATATGTTAGCCTTTGACCACTATCTCACCTGATGATAAGTGATGATGTGGTCGAAAATGTTGTTCAGGCTAACCTAGAAGTACTGGCTCTCAAGGACAGCTGCCGGAACACAGCGTTAGGTGCTTGGCGACAGATTTTCTGCTTGAGGGTGGTAGCTAGCCAGGCGGGCATTCGCAAAATGCCCTACCACCATGCTATAACGACTGCCATCCTAAGACAACAACCGGGACCGACGGCTTAACGTGCCCTCCGAAGCACGGAAATGCTCAGTAGTAATATCACTAGCGGTCACCCATCCAACTCATGACCGCGGGCAACGTTGCTTAACTTTGCTGATCGGTTGAGAACAGCTTAGTAAACTTCGCTACGAGCGCTTCGAAATTTATTCAATTTAGGCGTCTACGAAGCTCATATGAAGATCAATTACAAATCTTAATATTGAAGTAATCGGCATTGTACATCCATGTTCAATAAAAAAAAATTATAGAGCCACAGCGAGAAAAACGGGCAACTAACTCGGGGTCATTCTTTTCAACGTCCTCTAACAATGTGTTACATACTTACTATATTATTACAATAAAATTATTACAATATTTGTTTAAATTACGTAGGTGACAAGCGATAGCTAGGCAGAGGCTAAATTGTCCAAGCATTTTTGTCATTCAAGTAATCACAAACTGTGTAGTAGAATTTCTTAATCAATATGTTTTTCACGTGTAGCTTGAATTTTCCTTCTGTGAGCGTTGTAATATGTTTGGAAACTTAATTATAAAACCGCACACAATTACCAAAAAAGGACCTTATATTTATCTTTGCTAATCTAAACCCTGGCACCGCTATTTAATATTTATTTCTAGTGTTGTCACTGTTTCATTTAAATTTACTCAAACTTTTATGGACATACATAATATTTCAACTATGTACTGACTTGGTAAAGTTAAAATATAAATTGCTTTGAAGAGATCTCTAGGATCCATTTCATATAAGGTTCGAATTGCACGCTTTTGTAAGATAAATATTGTCTCTATCTCAGCAGCAGCTCCCCACAACAGTGTTTCCTATGGCACGGATAGTGCGAGTAGGACTCGCGCACGTGAAGACTAGAAATGGGAGTGTCTAATGTTATCTGAATAATGGTACGGAACCCTTCGTGCGCGAGATCAACTTGCACTTGGCCGTTTTTTTATATGTGTCTGGTGTTTGACTACAATCTCATCTGATAGTAACTGATGATGTGGTGATATGATGTGGATGAAGCTTGTAAATAGGCTTAACCTAAAATAGAAACTGGCTCTCAAGGACAACAGTTTGAACACGCCATTTGGTAGTATGGTATAATGTGATTCTTTTTGGTGTGGTTATAATTGTACAAGCACGAGGCCCACCTGAAGTTAATCGGTAACACCTGCTTATAGCATATTGATTTCGTAACAAGTAACGTACTTCACTGCCCCCGTCACCCTGAGACATTTAGTTGTTGATTCTTATGTACCTGCAATTTTACTGGCTCTCAAGGACTGCTACCGGAACACACTGTTAGGTGCTTGGTGATGTTCTACTTGCTGGTGGAAGCTAGCTAGGTGAGCAATCGCCAAAAGTCCCACCACGCGGTGAAGCTCAAGACGGCTGTGGGGATCGAACCATGTAGCTGCGGCACGGCAGTCCATAGTTATTACCTTTATCTATCATTGCTTCAGTTACTTCTACCTCTACAAATACAAACAATAAAGCGAAAAATCTTCACAAAACCGTGGACGTGCTGCATTGTGAACTTTAAAACAAGGAGTCATATATAAAATTAACCTAAGAACTACAAAATACATTGTACAACCCTATCGCTTATTCTCATTATCCCCTTCAAAACCGTTGATAAGCATTTGGACACGGTTACTGATAACTTCGCACGAAGGAATATACAATTTAAAACTATAATATTAAGGTACATTATAGCCTAAATGGGAAAAAATACGTTAACATTACCAAAGTACATACACAAAATATAATCCTAGCATGCATAAATATTATAAACTCTACAGTTATATGGTGCAAATTTCAACGTATTACTTATGGACTATTGACGTTATCAAACGGCTTGCGAAGTGAACGCTGATTTATTGTGATTTACTGTGAAGCAGTGATGGCTCAGAGGCATTGGCTATGGACTGCCGTGCAGAAGGTCCATGGTTCGAATCTATCTAAAAATAGAAAATCTCTCAAATGGAATCGCCAAGCAGCTATCGGTGTGTTCCGGCAGCTGTCTTTGAGAGCCAGTGAAATTACAGGCACATGAGACTTAACAACTATGTCTCAAGGTGACGGGCACAGTGCAATTAGTCGTTGACGGAATGTATCGGTTATAGGCAGAGGTTAGTCCACTTAACATCACGTGGGCCTCGGGCTAGTTCCGTCACAATAGTTTTGAAGCAGTGATGGCTTAGTGGCATTGGCTATGGACTGCCGCGCAGCAGGTCCATGGTTCGAATCCCGCCCAGAGCTTGAGCTTCACCGCAAGGTGGAAGGGCATTTTGCGAATGCCCGCCTGGCTAGCGACCACCCTCAAGTAGAAAATCTGTCGCCAAGCACCTAACGGTGTGTTCCGGCAGCAGTCCTTGAGAGCCAGTGAAATAACAGGCAAAAATGAGACTTAACAGGTATGTCTCAAGGTGATGGGCGCAGTGCAGTTCGTCACTTGTGATGAAATGTATCTGGTATAGGCAGAGGATACCGCTTAACATCAGGTGGGCCTCGCGCTTGTTCCTTCACAATAACATAAAAAAAAAAAAAAAAAAAAAAAATTACCAAATACGTTTTTAGTGTTTTCTATTCTTTGACCACCTGTTACGAATCAATAGGAAATTAGCAGTAAAGTCACAAAACTTATCTTCTAATTTGTAAATTGAAGTGTCAATGGACAGGCTTAACGAAACGTTGGCACGCGAATCACATAAACGAAGAGCTTGGAGCACAATAATAGTGAGCCAAAAGGAACATTTTTTTTATATGATTGTAACGGAACAAACACTAGGCCCATCTGATGTAAAGCGGATTAACCTCTGCCTATAACAGATGTATTCCGTCACAAGTGACGAATTGCACTGTGCCCGTCACCCTGAAACACACGGTTGTTAAGTCTCATGTGCCTGTAATTTAATCAAAGACTGCCGGATCATACTGTCAGGTGCTTGGCGATTTTTTACTTGAGATTGGTAGCTAGCACGGCGAACATTTATAAATTGTCCTTCTACCTGCGGTGAAGCTCAAGCCGGCGCCAGTGGGGATCGAATCATGTTCCTTTGATGTTGTCCTTTTTAATAGTACGGTTCCCGTGGTGCGGCAATGTTCGGCGTGATGTTCCATGGTATGTTGCGGTAGCTGTCCTTGAGATGTTTTGAAGCAATGATGAATCAGTGGCATTGGCTATAGACTGCCAAGCAGCAGGCCCATGGTTCGAATCCCGCCGCGGGCTTGAGCTTCACAGCATGGCGGAAGAGCAATGCCCACCTGGCTAGCGACCACCCTCAAGTAGAAAATCTGTCGCCAAGCACCTAACGGTGTGTTCCGGCAGCAGTCCTTGAGAGCCAGTGAAATTACAGACAAATGAGACTTAACAACTATGTCTCAAGGTAATAGGCGCAGTGCAGTTCGTCACTCGTGATGAAATGCATCTGTTATAGGCAGAGGATACCGCTTAACATCAGGTTATTACGACGGAATAAGCACGAGGCCGTGCTTGTTCCGTCGCTAGCTATAAATCTAGTTATTCTAAGTTATCCTGAACACATCTTCAAACATATCATGGTGAAAGGCTAGCCTATCAGCTAGATACAAATAATAAAACAGGTCCCCAATACCTTAGATAGGTATCGGTAACTACGATATTCGAGTTGACTCCGTATATTCACCTCTTGAGTATTGAGGATAAGAGGTATTATCACGTTTATTATTCTAGGAAAATCCTCATTCGATCTCAAATGGAAGATGATCAAATTTACACTACACTGTGCCGGGACGGAAACGTGACGGAGACGAGCGTGAGTCCGGTACAGATACGTAAAAATATGTAACCGTCAGCCCTCCGAGAAAGGTCTAATTTTATAATTCACAATTAGTTTAAGGTGAAGTTGACCCTTCTCCGACGCCTAATTAAAATATACATAAAGCATTTTATAACGCATTTGCTCGTAAAGGGTCTCTTATTTCACCAATTTCAATATCGTATTGTATCATTACGTACTTGTGCGTTATTGTAATGTAAAACGCACGAGTTTATTTATAATAAGGTAAAACGCACGGTTTACAAGCCTGTATTCCCTGAAGTGGTAAGCAAAGTATTTTTCAACACACTTGCTTACAAACTCGTGCTTTTTTTGACTTTACAGCAATTGTGTTTTTAATTGAAAAAAAAAAACAACGTTTTCACACTTCTCACCAAGGAGATTGTAGTTTGTTTCGTTCGTTTTGCATATAAAAACAAACCAAAGAGTTTTTTACCTACTGAAGTAGACTTTACTGTACTTTAGAAGATTTAATATATATAATAACTCATCACTATAATATTGTTTTTTTTTAATCCAATTATTTTCATCATCTTTTAAGCCGAACCAGTAAAGACAACGACGATTTCCCTTGCGTTTGATTATTTTTCTATATGATAGATATCAGGAAATGTAGTTTTTTGTAGTTCATATGCATAAAACGAACCTAAAATCCTATTACCATATTTAATAATAGTAATTTAAAAAAAAAAACATTAAATTTATATTTTAATAAAACACTTAATAACATATAAGATACCGCCTAATTTTCCTGTTAAGCCGACGTGACGTCACAAACGCCACTCAGCCAGACCAGAAGAATTTTGACTTTACTCTACGACAGCACGATTGAGGTTTCGACGATTTCTTTCTCGATCGTGTAGTCGTAGAGTCGTAGGCTGCGTGGCGTTTGTGACGTAAAGTCGACTTAGCAGGAAAAATAGGCGGTATTGTCACTAGATATATTTTTTAAGTGTTTTATTAAAATATATTTAAAATATTTCTTATTATTAAATATGGATTTCCGCAAAGTAGCTAACTCCTGAATCTATTCAATATCTTATTACCATGTTTATCTTGCACTAGGTAAGCTAAATAATTCAGTAGACCAGTTTGGGCTATTGCCTTTGTGAAAATCACCTTTGTGTTAATAATACCAACATTATCACCTGGAAATAACTTACGTATAAGGTTTATTTTTTTATCTGAGTTTTCATTATGTTGCATTTAACAATCGTTTCGTTAGACTTATTAACTGCGATTGTTTTGACCGGACAAGTCCATTGAATGAAACCTCTCCTGTTCCTCTGATATTTACCATGATTCGCTTGGCAGGTGTCTTGGGCATCGCAGTGAAAGATGGCAGTTGTTCAGAAGGCGCTGCTGCCCTCCTGCAGGTGTTAATAAGGCAATGATGGCCGAGCGGTATTAATAGCGATGGATAGCTATGGACTGCCGCGCTGCAGTACCCTGGTTCGATCCCCACCACCGGCTTGAGCTTCACCGCATGGTGGAAGGGCATTTTGCGATTGCTTGCCTGGCTAGCTACCACCCTCAAGTAGAAAATCTGTCACCAAGCACCTGACGGTGTGTTCCGGCAGTAGTCTTTGAGAGCCAGTGAAATTACAGGCGCAGTGCAATTCGTGACTTGTGATGAAATGCATCTGTTATAGGCAGAGGTTAGTCCACTTAACATCAGGTAGGCTTCGAGCTTGCTCCATCACAATAACAAAAAAAATATATATTATCTCCCACTGGAAGGTTTTGGAAAAGGTGCAAGTAATTCTAGTCCCGTACTTGTTTGGATTTGGTGTTTCAAAAGCACTGTAACCCTGGAGATTGGCAGTTTAACACTGCGGTAAAGTAGTCACCTACGCAAGCCATACTTGAAATATTTGATTTTTTTAATTACAGCTTAAAAACCGTTGATTATGTTTTTTTCTATATGATTTTGAACTGGTAACCTCTGCCTATCACATTTGCCTTTTGTATATACAGCTGCACTGCGCCCATCACACATAAAGTCGTTAAGTCTCATATGCCTGTAATTTCACTGATAAAATGGGTATGTAGAAAAAATATTTGGTAAAATCGTTTTGTTGGGAATTCGGAAAAAATGGCAAAACAAAAGAATAAACTGTAGACCAAGAACATGCATAACATTTTTACATTTTGAACATTTGGCAATAAAATATATACTTATTACAAAAGTACGTTTTGTATGGAAAGAGACAGAGACACTAATTAATATACCCGCCTCTATCTCATCTCTTTGCTTTGTGAATAATACACGAGTAAATATCGGCTCGGATCCGGCACGTTGTGAGTAAATAATCGTAATCAAAAGTATTATGTTTCGTATGAGAATTTAATCACAAGAAACATGAGGCATGTCACGTGCTATGAGAGTATATACTTAACGAGCTGGAAAATAGATACGCATACTTGATTTCTAAGGATGTTTTTTTTTACCAAATAGAGCTTGATTTAGGATTATTTACTTAAGAATAAAAGGATCAGTGTGTACGTCTTTTGTGATTATGATCGCCTAGTACATTCAGTTTGGTTGACACGTGTGTCGTTGAGTATATACCTAACGAGCTGGAAAATAGATAAGAATACGTATATTCTGACGATGTTTTTTATTTACCTTATTAAACTGGTTTTAGGATTCTTTACCCTAAGATTAAAACGGATCAGTATGTACCTCTTTCACGATTATGATCGCCTAGTATCTTCAGTTAGTAACTTGGCACGTGTGCCGTTAATCCACAAATCTTTGATCGATCCGACAAAGATTTGTGGATTAACTAGGGAGACTAAATATTTTTTTGGGATTGGATGTGATTCTTGGGTATTGGTGGGATTTGTTAGGTTCCGATATTGGTGGGATTTGTTTTGCTTTAACTTTTTTTTATGTTATTGTGAAACGAGCTGGGAAATAGATACGTATACGTAATTTCTGGGGGTAGTGGAGGGGGATGTGTGGGACTTGAACTCACTAAAACCCCCCCGTGAGCAGTCTTCCGCCGAGATGGGGCAAAATAGGGTCGCGTTAGCAGTCACCATCTTGCCCCGGCGGAGACCCGCAGGTGTGATTGGAGGACACACATAGCTTTTTATTGGATCATACAATCTTTATAATTCATTATTGATTATATATTATATCATTATAGATATAATTCATATTGTGTGGATTATACCTATCTTTTTTATTTTCATGAGACGGAACATGCACAAGTCCCAACTGATGTTACGCGGAATATGTTACCTCTGCCTATAACAGATGCATTTCGTCGTGTCACGAATTGCACTGCGCCCGTCACACTGAGACATACAGTTGCTAAGTCTCATGTGCCTGTAACTTTTCTGGCTCAAGGACTGCTGCCGGAACACACTGTTAGGTCCTTGGCGACATATTTTCTACTTGAGGGTGGTAGCTAACCAGGCGGGCAATCGCGAAATGCCCTTCCACAATGCGGTGAAGTTCAAGCCGGCGCGCGGCGGTGGGGATCGGACCAGTGACCTGCGGCACGGCAGTCCATAGCTATTACCACTCAGCCATCATTGCTTCATATCTACCGGTCCGAATCACTCTGCTGTGTCAGTCCATACTTTTGTCACGGGTTACATGGGCATAAACAGACTATATTGAAATTAATGGAAAAAAAAAAATAAGCAGGGAAAATACCTCAACAATGTATGGGACGTGTATGACAATGTATGACTTTTGGCGTAGAGGACTGTATTTTTTATGAGTTATTTAGGACCCCTAATCACATATTATATCACATATACATATAGGGGGGGTGGGGGGGTGTTTGAGGGTTCTATGTTCGTTAAAAATCACAATATGTATACCTACAAAATTACAAATGTACGACAAAAAAATAATAGTCAAGTGCGTGATTCGAAACCGCGTCCATCCATCCCTATAGCTGGGGTATGCTCTGACCAACTGAGCTAACATGACAATGACTCATAACTCCAATTTTTCCTCTCGTTCTCCATGGTATTGGGATGGAGCAAGAGCTGTAGTTCAACTTACGTTGTACTCAACAATCAACTTAATTTTGCAATTGGTTTTAAACTTGTAAATGATGACGCAAGCTTATAAATTTTATATTGTTATGTTTACAATAACGTCTGCTCTGCGAATTAAATTACAAAATTCCAAATTTTTGAGAAAAAATAAAGTCAAGTGCGGGATTCGAACCCACGTCCTTCCTATAGCTCTTTTCTCGTAAATTTGTAATTTTGTAATGTAATCCGCAGAGCAGGCGTTATTGCAAAGATAACAATATTAAAAATATGTATTCTTATTATTCCGGGCGACTGTACATAAAAACGTACAGTAATGATACGTTGTTCACCTCCTTTCATAAGACCTCGGCTTTGCTTTGTCCTAACGTTAGTACCGATACGCCTCTTCTGTGTAAGGCGTAAGATTAGTAGTCTGTTGTTTTGACACTTTGTACGATGTTTTGGTGCTTATTTACATTTTAGGACTGCAATTAGGAAGGAACATATACTAGACTAGAATATTAAGTTGTGTTAGGTAAAACTTATAAGGCTTTTATAATAAAACTTTAAGTTACTAGTACTTACTTAAAACGGGAGGTTTTTTAGTTTGTGTTTTCTTTTCTTTTTTAAAAACTGAACAAGTACGGTTCGGATCTCCGCTAAAGATCTTAAATAACATGGATGACCGGTTTTTCTTATATATACCTACTTAGCTACTATGCATTAAATATGTTTTTTGTGAGGAATAGATGTTCTAAATTAAAAACGAACATATTAATAACCTTTTCATTACCTAATGTTGTTCTTTTTATTTTTCCTACATAACACACTTTTACCGACTTCAAAAAAGGAGGAGATACTCTTTTTTGTCTAATTTTGAGGTGATACTGAATTTTTCCATGCGCACTCGTCAAGCAATCCCATAAGTAGCAAGAGTCACAAAAGCTTGAAATTTTGTTTACCAAAAAATGGAACCGATTTCAACACTCATATGTGTGAAATAACTTATTGAAGTCGGTACCATGCGCACAATATTGCGATCATAGGTCTTTTGAACTATCACGGTATCGACTTCAACAAGTTATTTCTCACATACTCCAATAATAGTTGATGTCGGTTCCATTATTGTTTTTTTTTTGCACTAAGTTACCATGTAATGTTTCTCAAAATAGGTAATACAACAAGATTGTAGGTAATTCTGTTTACAATGCCAAATTGTGTGTATCTACGAATGTAGCACTTATAATAGATAGCAAATAGAAGGATGTTGTTTTATAGACCTATTTGGGAATTAATGTAATAGGATCCCCGTTGGGAGTTTGTGTACAATGGCTTTTACATTCCACTCAATTACTAGATGTAGGCCGACGTTAGGAAATAATCGCCTATTCAATGTTAATTGATTAGTTATGCTAAGACTGGGCGATAGAGAGATAGTCTTGATATAAACTATAGTACACTGAGGAAAATGACTGTCATGATTCATGATAATTGTAAAGGAATTTTGAAATAAATATCCGTATTCCCAACAAAAACGGACCAAGAGTATTTCATTATAATTTGCATGTAAATCACAAGAATTTATCATGAATTGATGTTACGATAAATAATCAGGCAGCAGCACAAGATTTGTTAGTGCTGAATACTCATGATTTGTCAGTACGCGTCATGACAAAATATCATGACAAACTCTGAATTACCTGTAACAGTAATGACAAAAAGTCGTGATGGGAATCATAAAAACATAAGAATGAATGGCATAGTTTCAATCACGACATGATAAATTAATGGGAAATTCACGAAACAAAAATAAATTTTCTAACAACTTAACGGGAATGTTTTGTTATCTTTTCGATATAATCATGTCAGTTTTAAAGAGCTTTCTCGTATATTATCGTAGACTAATAACTTTTAATGCGTATTTTCCTGGTGATTCTGCTGCAGTGGACTGCCGAGTGTTGCCGATTGCGGCCGATGTTAATATATTTAGTACAATGTTAGCTGAATATCTTTCGGAACTGTCGGATTATTTCGTTAGCGTGATTCAGGATTTCATACATTTGGACGCTTTTTGTATAGGAAAGAGCGTAAATAGGGATAGTGCCATCTAGTTAGTGCAAAAGGAACTATCAGTTTGAACTCTTTGGCATTAATATAGCTCAACAGATCTTGATGAAATTACAAGGAGTGAATAGTGTGCAACATGTAGAAATATGTAAATAAAATGAGTTTATTTAATATAGAATTTACTCAATACCACTAAGAAGGAGATAAATCTCTGATGATGACTCATTGGTTGAAAATTATTGACCAACAGGCTAAAGCTAGAATGGGCAGAATGGGTATTGGCTTCAACGTGACCTAAAATAAAAGGACATTTAGCTTAGAAACAGCTTTTCAACTTTAGGGTGGTAGCCAGCCAGGCAAGCATTCGCATCACTGCAACGTTTATGTAAGGGACGTCGTGTCGGTCATGAAAGTTGAACGTGACATTACAATCTTTATTTTTTTTTCTTAATGAATAATTATTTCAATACCTATTTAGAACGTTACATCATAGTAAATTATTGGTAAAAACCCAAAATACTGCTTATGATTCAATTACAATTTTTGGAGTAGAAAATTATGTTTTTTAGTCATGCTCGGTCTTGGTATTTTATTTTCGGTTACGCACTAATTCCTGATTAATTGTCGTGATACATTTTGCTCACGACAAACATGAAAACTAGTTATGAAATTCCTGTTAAAAAGCAGGTATATCGTGATAATTTAGTATTTGGTTACTTTATTTTTAAATGAAAGGCTGTAATGACTTTTGTTCGTTATCTGAATTAAAACTTATAGTGATGAAACCTGAATTATATCTGCCTTCGTGCTATTTCATCATACTCATGATATTATTACAAGCATCAGCATTATTAATTATTCTACACGTCAATAAGTAATGAAGGACGGAAGTCATTTTTCTCAGTGTAGGACTCCACCCGATAAGACTAAGTCTAGTGTACATATACCACTTTCTACAAAAACGTAGCATGTAATTGTGACGGATCAAGCACGAGGCCCACCTGATGTTAAGCGGACTAACCTCTGCTTATAACAGATGCATTTCGTCACAAGTCACGAATTGCACTGCGCCTGTCACCTTGAGACATATTTCTTAAGTCTCATGTGCCTGTAATTTCACTAGCTCTCAAGAACTGCTGTCGGAACACACCGTTAGGTGCTTGGCGACATATTTTCTACCTGAGGGTGGTCGCTAGCCAGGCGGGCATTCACAAAATGCCCTTTCACCATGCTTTGAAGCTCAAGCTCGCGGCGGGATTCGAACCAAATACCTGCGGCACGGCAGTCCATAGCCAATGCCACTGAGCCATCACTGCTTCAAAGTTATATTTGAAATAGCAAGTTTTTTTAAGGGATGACGTAGATGCTGACTGCTGCTGTCGGCCGTTTAGTTCCATCGGGTTTTGGGCGGGGGTAAAGGCCCTCTTATAGCCCGGGAGTGACTACGGCACTTCCGCCGAGACCGGTATAGAAGGCGAAAATCGCCTTTTACAGCCCGGCACTCGACAGGGTACATATTCGTATTCAAAGTTACAGGTAGCACTAATGTTCTTGTAAATAATTTCATACATATTTTTCGACATTTTTCTACTCATACTCGTATATATTGTTACGAGCTGAGGGTTCGGGATAAATAATGCAATACGTTTTCGGCAAACTGACACCTTTATTCACAGTTCTACAGTCACTTCACACTTCACTGAACACAACACTAAAACACTGACTGTTCGCACTTTAAAGATCACTAATAAACACACTTCACTGTATTAAACTACTCGCGCTTGGAGCACTTGGTCCAAAGGTAATCGCACTGTTTCTCGTTTCGAACTCAAAGTAAGACTGTCTTGTCGGCCCGGACCCGACCCTATTTATACCCAAAGTCAAAGCTACCAGAATATTCTATACTAGTCTAGATAGAAAAACAATAGGGGCCATAAATCACTCGTTTAACGTAAACAACTTTTGTATGCAATTCAATGGAAACTAACTACTACTTATACTGTGGTTGTTTACTAGTTGCCTGAGAACAAAAGGCGACCCTTTTTTATAACATTTTTTTGTGAAGAGTAGGTACATTCTTTGTTTAGTTTAACTTGTTTATCGACCTTGGATTACTCTAGATTGTTCGAGTTCTTGCGCCGTAACACTGCCCCCTCCTAAGACATGCTCGTCCCGAGCATAGTTGGAACCACGGTATGGTGCCAATCGATCCACATGAACAATCTTGGATACTCCTCGTTGACCCTTTCGTATCCGGTACGTGATGTCGTTGATTTTTGTCACAACCAGGTATGGTCCGTCCCATTTAGGCTGAAGCTTCGGTGACTTCCCTTTACTGCGTATAGGGTTATGCAGCCACACCATAGATCCTTCAGTAAATCCGGGATTGTTTAGTTTCCTGTCGTATCGAGTCTTCATTTTTGCGGACATCTGCTGGCCGGTATCTCTAACATGTTCATAAATGTCATTCATTTTGCCGCGTAGGTCACTCACGTAGTCTGTTATGCTGCGGGGAGCGTCAGGTGGAATGCCAGTTATGAGATCAGCAGGCAACCTTAATTCTCTTCCAAAGTTCGCAAAGGCTGGTGTCACAGATGTGCTTCCGTGAACTGCACTTCGGTAAGAGAGAAGAAATGGTTGAATGTGCTTGTCCCAGTCCCTTTGTCTGCTCTCAACAACTTTTGCCAAATACCTTTCTAGTGTTTGATTGAATCGTTCTACCATTCCATCAGATTGCGGGTGGTAAGAAGTGGTTCTAGTTTTGTGAGCTCCCATAACTCGACATGTCTCTTGAAATACTTGGGACTCAAAGTTCCGTCCTTGATCACTATGAATTTCTAGTGGGACACCGAAACGACAAAAGACTTCGTGAACTAATTTGTCAGCAACAGTCGTAGCTTCCTGGTTAGGAATGGCGAACACTTCCGGCCACTTTGTGAAGTAGTCCATGACGACCATAAAGTACTTGTTCCCATTTTCAGTCACAGGAAATGGTCCAGCTATATCTAATGCTATTCTTTCCCACGGGGCTCCAACATTATAGAGCTTGAGCGCCCCTCTGCTTCGTGTCTGGGGTCCTTTCACCGCGGAACAAGTAGTACATTTCCGGCACCAGTCCTCGACATCGTCACGACAGTGAATCCAATAGAAACGCTCCCTTATTTTCAGCAGAGTCTTTTTCACACCCATATGACTTCCAGAGCATCCGTCGTGGTAAAGTTGAAGCACTTCAGGAATTTTTGCTTTGGGAACTACCATTTGGAGATGACACTTTGTCCCTCGAGCATTTTCCCATTTTCGGCACAGTACTCCATCTTGAATAACCAAGCTGTCCCACTGTGCCCAATAACTTTTCGTCGTCACGCTCTTTGCAGCAACATCGTTCCACTTGGGTTTATTGACACCACTGTTAACCCAATCCAGGATGGGGCGGAGGTCCGTGTCGTCCTGTTGAGCTCTTTGTATTGCTCCTTTCCATTCATCGCTAAGATCCGTTCTTAGCAATTTCACAGGTACCAGTTCCTTGTTTTCTTGTCGAATGCAGTGCTTGCAGCTTTCGGTGCAAGGTCTTCTTGATAAGGCATCTGCGTTCCCGTGAGATTTGCCACTTCGGTGCTCGATCTCGAATTCAAACTCTTGAAGCTGTTCGATCCACCTTGCCACTTGTCCTTCGGGGTTTTTGAAATGTAATAGCCATTTCAATGCAGCATGATCAGTTCGCAGATGGAATTTGCGTCCCAATAGGTACTTGCTGAAATGCTGCAAGGTTTTCACAACAGCTAGTAGTTCTCTTCTAGTAACGCAGTAGTTTCTTTCTGGTTTCGATAAAGATTTGCTGAAGTAAGCTACCACAATCTCTTGATCTCCTTTTCGCTGAGATAGGATACCGCCGATCCCAGTGTTACTTGCATCGGTGTCTACAATGAAGTCGTTCTCGGTGTCTGGATAACCAAGAATAGGAGCATCGCATAAACGGATTTTTAATTCTCGAAAGGAGGCCTCACATTCTTCATCCCAACAAAACAGACGCTTCTCCTCAGTCAGTTTGTGCAATGGTTTGGCAATATCGGCGAAGTTCTTAACAAACCTTCGGTAATAGGAGCATAATCCTAAAAAGGCACGGACTTGTGTCTTGTCCCTTGGAGTTGGCCAATCCTTCACGGCGACAATCTTTTCTGGGTCAGTTTGTACACCTTCTTCTGAGACAACGTGTCCCAAATAATTCACTTGGCGTCTGAACAATGTGCACTTTTTCGGACTTAGCTTGAGATTTGCCCCTCGGATTTTTACCAGTACACGCTCAAGATTCTGAAGGTGATCTTCAAATGTCCTGCCCACAATGATGATGTCATCCAAATAGACGAGACATGCATCTCCAATTAGGCCCATGAGTATGAGCTCCATAAGCCTTTCGAAGGTTGCAGGAGCGTTACATAATCCAAATGGCATAACTCTGAATTGCCAAAGACCCTTACCCGTGGAAAATGCAGTTTTCTCCTTGTCCTTAGGGTCAATTTCTACCTGCCAGTAGCCACTTTTCAGGTCTAAGGTGGTAAACCACTTCATTCCCGTGAGCGTATCCAGGGTATCATCAATCCTTGGCAGTGGGTAACTGTCTTTCTTCGTAACTTCGTTTAATCTTCGATAATCCACACAGAAACGCGTCGTGCCATCCTTTTTCTTTACAAGAACCACAGGGGAACACCATGGGCTTGATGATGGTTCAATGACACCGTTCTGCACCATCTCTTCAATCATAGTTACCACTTCTTTCTCACGCGCAACTGGTAGTCTTCTTGGTCGTTGGCGAATAGGCAGCTCATTTCCTGTATTGATTTTATGCTGAACCAATCCTGTCTTCCCAATGTCAGCATCATTATTAGAGAAGATGTCCCCGTACTTCAGTAGCAGTTTTTGGGCTTTTACCACTTCTTCTGTAGATAGATTTTCCCGACAACCATCCAAAAGCGATGTCACATTAAATTTGGAAACTGTGGAGTTATTCCCGTCTTGTGATTTTTGGCATTGACGCATCCAGGATACTTCTTCACATGTACCCATTAGCGTGCCTTTCTTAATTATTTGTTCTTCTTTGCTTGGATTTATTATTCGCACCGCTGAGACACTTCTAGCTTTGGTCAATGTTCGTGCCATTATATATGGAACATCACTGTCTGAACCCTCGATAAGCACGCATCGATTGCCACGATCGGAAGAACTAGATAAATTTACTGGGACAATAGTTTCTGACCTGGGGGGCAGAATTGTCTTCTTTAAACAGTAGACGAATCCTGATGTTCCACCTTCTATAAAAACTTCTTCTGATCCACATTTCAATACTCCTTGGTTGACATCGATCTTGCAGCAATATTTCTTCATGAAATCCAAGCCGAGAATGCAGTCATCAACAATATCGGCAACAATGACAGTATGCAAGAAGGTTCTCTCACCAAGCTTCAGTTCCACCTCCTTTTCGCCTTGGACGGATATGTGCTGACCGGTGGCTGTTAGCAGTTGGATTTGTGTGTGGCTGCGGTAGTAGTCCCCAATAATGTGATTTGACAGTTGGGAACTCAAGACTGTTCGTGAAGCTCCAGTATCCAAGGTAAACTTACAAGGTGTCCCGTTGATTTCTCCATTAATAATCAAGCTGTTCCCATCGCGAGCTTGTGAGATGAAAACTTTGGGGGCTATTTCTACACCAGCCAGCACCCGCCCCGCAGTCCTGGCATTTACTCGTTTCCCTGCTGCTGTTGCACGGTGGGACTAACTGTCCTTCCTTCCGTGAGTCGCATTCCTTCCCCTATGATTCGCTTGGGGCAACTAGATCTAAGGTGACCCCTTTCCCCACATTCGTAGCATCGAGGGCTGAATCTTTGCCGAATGTCGCCGCGAGAAGGTTGTGTGGTAACCTCTCGAATACGATGTGATCGATGATCCTGCCGTACAGCTTCTACCTCCAAGGCATGGGCTAGGGCGTCCTTTATTGATTCGTGATGACCCAGCCTCACTGCAGCTCTCACTTCTAAGTCACGTATCCCATCTACGAATGCTTGAAGTAGGATTCCGTCGATGAGTGCCGGTGATGATTGATACGCCTTCCGTACGAGCATTTCCACTTCCAGTGCCCACTGCTGGAGATTTTCACTGCTTCGCTGGGTTCGTTCTTTAAGCTGAGCGCGGAATACATGCTCCAGATGAGCATCACCGAATCTGGACTCCAATGCTTCCAGAAGTTGGTCGAACGCTATGTCTTTTCCAAGCGCCTCCAGAACTGTTAAGGCTTTGTCACGTAGGCCCAGAGTAAGCGCTGTCATAGCCTGCGCTTTAGTCCAACCGTTGGCCTGCACTACAGCCTCAAATTGAATTTTGTAGGCCGACCACGAAGAGGTTCCGTCGAATGGTGGCACTTTAAATCCTCGTGGTGATGGCGCAGGTACGACTGCCGCAGGTAATCCAGCTCCAGTTTTTAAAATGCACAGCGTTTTTGCCATGTCATCCATTCGGGCTTCCACTTTCTCAAAGCGGTCCTCATGCTGGTGGACCTGATCTTCCACCACTTGGAGTTTCTTCCCAAACGTTGCGTGCAGGTCTTTCATCAGAAGAGTCTGCTCCTCTTGGCGACGGGTCTGTTCCTCTTGGCGACGTGTCTGTTCTTCTCTGTCCTGTCGCAATTGGTCCTCCAGTCGACGGGCCTGCTCTTCCTGGCGGCGGACTTGCTCCTCCTTGTCTTGCTGCAGCTGCTCTTCAAGACGTCGGGCCTGCTCCTCCTGGCGTCGGGCCTGCTCCTCCTGGCGTCGGGCCTGCTCCTCCTGGCGTCGGGCCTGCTCCTCCTGGCGTCGGGCCTGCTCCTCTTGGCGTCGGGCCTGCTCCTCCTTGTCGTGTTGCAGCTGCTCTTCAAGACGTCGGGCCTGCTCCTCCTGACGTCGGGCCTGCTCTTCCTGGCGTCGGGCCTGCTCCTGAAGCATTGCCATTAGTGCAGCAAAGTCCGTTGCAGACGGAGCAGCCGTAGTCGAAGGGGCTCCTGACATAGTGGCGGTGGTTGCCTCTGCAGTCGGCTGTTCTTCGGAGATCACTGGTGGTGTAGCTCCTCCAAACCTTCGTTGGTCGATGTCCTGTTGCCGCTGACTCCTCGTTCGGATGCCTTCAACGTCGTCCTTTGGTAGCACAGGCATTATTTATCCCCAATTCTGACACCAATTTGTTACGAGCTGAGGGTTCGGGATAAATAATGCAATACGTTTTCGGCAAACTGACACCTTTATTCACAGTTCTACAGTCACTTCACACTTCACTGAACACAACACTAAAACACTGACTGTTCGCACTTTAAAGATCACTAATAAACACACTTCACTGTATTAAACTACTCGCGCTTGGAGCACTTGGTCCAAAGGTAATCGCACTGTTTCTCGTTTCGAACTCAAAGTAAGACTGTCTTGTCGGCCCGGACCCGACCCTATTTATACCCAAAGTCAAAGCTACCAGAATATTCTATACTAGTCTAGATAGAAAAACAATAGGGGCCATAAATCACTCGTTTAACGTAAACAACTTTTGTATGCAATTCAATGGAAACTAACTACTACTTATACTGTGGTTGTTTACTAGTTGCCTGAGAACAAAAGGCGACCCTTTTTTTATAACATTTTTTTGTGAAGAGTAGGTACATTCTTTGTTTAGTTTAACTTGTTTATCGACCTTGGATTACTCTAGATTGTTCGAGTTCTTGCGCCGTAACAATATCTTGAACCTTATTTTATGAGTTTGTTTACCGGAGAAGTGTACAGACATTTTGATATAGAAATGCACTTACTGAAATTAGGTATAGAGCCACTTTTGGTATCAACTTTCAGGTATCGTGGCTAGGTATCATACTTACATGTTTTTTTATTGAAAGTATTACACATACAAATAACAAGTACAAATGAATTAAAAATGTAAAAATCCCGACTGCAAATTATTTATTTTCGTTAAACGTTTTATCGTTCCATTGAAAATAAAACTGCAAGTTATTATATATATGGAATAGTAATTTAAGCCACTAAAACACTATTCCATAAATTATGACGAAACTACGTTTATATGGAAAGCGCTCCGTGCACTCTACTCTTAACTGTGTTTGCCATAATCCCTATAGTCTATACTTATAATAAAACTGTAACAAAAAAATTGAGCTTTAAAAGCTTTTTTTTTTAATTTTAAAGCTTTAAAGCTTTAAAATTTTTTTTTTTACTCTTTAGCTGACACTGATGCAAAAACTGTATTTTTTAAATTTTTATGTCTGTGTGTTTGTTTGAAATGAAATGAAATGAAATGAAAATGACCACAAAAAAACCACAACCACAAATTCAGCACAGGTCCTTCGGGAAAGGGAAAGAAAGTTAAAATGTACACTTAGCTGTAATTTATTAACGCGTTGTCCGATTTCAATTATTATTTTTTTATTAGATTAGTGACGAGTGAGCCCGGCACCCAACGGACAGCTCAGCACCCCACGGGCAGCCCGGCATCCCACGGGCCACCCGGCACCCCACGGGCAGTCTGGCACCCCCCGGGCATTCCGGCACCCCCTGGGCATTCCGGCACCCCCCGGGCATCCCGGCACCCCACGGACAGCCCAGCATCACACGGACAGCCGAGTCTCACACGGGCAGCCTGGCATCCTCATTTAGTTTTGCAAGCTTGCTAAGTTAAAACTCTAAAATCTGGAACATTCGCCACTATCAGTTTTTTTAACCATCTATCTTTTACCGGATACATTTTAGCGACTGCACAATGGAAGTGCACAATCTAATATACTTTCGTTCTACCGCCAAACAAGGATAACCTCGGCAAAAAGACGCCGTTTTCTAATCGAAATTCCAAAGAAACGCATGGCATGGCATACATGCGAACCGCGACGGAACTCTCTGAGTTACTTAACTACTGTCTTCTGGTAAATACAACCCGGGAGTTTTCAAACCCAAAGTAAAAAGCTCTTTTCTGAGCTATGCTTTACTAAGAGTGCTTCACCGCAGACCACAGCGTTGCTTAATATAAACTGTGCTCACACGGTGCTCAAATGTGAATAATTAGTCTGCAGGTACGGCAATCGCGAACGAAGTCGCAGGTACAGCTAGTATAATATAATCAATTGGCAGGCGTCCTGGGAATCACTACAAAACGTAGTCGTGGTAGTTATAATTTTTTTTTAATCTGTGAACAACTCGTATTTTTCGTGGCGCAATTAACAAAATCTATTTCTATTGTTGATTTGTATATACATGATTGAGTTGTTTTCGAATGTTTTCCTTATTGTACATCTAACTTTCAACATCAATCATAAAAACACGGACAAAGAAATAGAAAAGTCTTTTTAATAAGAAGTTCCAGAGAGTAAGAAACTTCCGTAAGTTGTTTTGAACAAAAGCAATTATTTAATTTGCTGTTCAACTACGCTATAGAAAGTTCTGTTTGATAATTACCTACTCGCCATTATTTTACACGTTCCCGTTCACTTCAAGGAATTTCAGGTCATGACTATGATGGGTGACCGCTAGTGGCATTACTACTGCGAGTTTACGTGATTCAGTGGGCACATCGGTCCCGGTTGTTGTAAAAGGATTAAAGTCGTTATGGCACCATGCTAGGACATTTTTAAGCGACTTACAAAAAAGGAAGAGATTCGAAATTCGACTGTATTAGTTTTTTTCTGTTTCTTACGTTGATTTTGATGATTTCATTTTGTTGTTAGTAGAGCTGGTATATGCGATGTAATATCTCATCACTATTTTCATATTTTCAAATGTATTCCTCACGAAACAGAATACCCACTAAACTTTTCCGTTACCTTACTTTTACTTCCCATGATTTGTTCTGAGAGAACAAACATCTTAACTACCTATCTCTTATCGTTGTTGGTCCCATTTAAATTTAATCAAAATTGGTTCAGTAGTTTTTTTTAACAAAAGTGTTTTTTTTTCTGATAGGTTTTTTTTTGACCACAATCTCACATAGTGGTAAATATTGTTGTGGTTAATAACTTTACTTAGCTTAACTTAAGTTATGAATCGTTATGTCATCTTGGCTTAGCGGCCAGAGAATGCTACAAAATCACATGGCATAAGATTTTGTAAAAAAAAGTATATATAATAAGTAAAACCTTACCAAATAATATAATATTTCCGACAAATATTATATCGTTATTATGACATCTAATTATATGTTTGTAACATTATTCATAGTTAAAGACTTTTTTATCTATCACGGTTAACTATTTAACTATTATTATTACTTACGGGATTTTCACCGTGGTGGAAACTTTCAGTCGAGATCGAGTTCCAGTGGTACGCGTACCAAAAGACAAAAAAAAGAGGGTAGACCGTTTCGTCTGCTCTTGAGTTTTGTCAACCGCTCGTTTCTCCAGTCGGCCCGCGATCATGATGCATGCAACTGCGTCGAAATATCGGGAGCTCAAAAATAAAAATCACCACGGTACAAATCCCGTAAGTAATAATAATAGTTATTATACTTAGTACTGTTTATTCTATATAATTAGTCACACTTTCGAAGTGCTCACACTGTAAGGTGCCATTTTAATTGGAGAAATCTTTTTGCTTATCCGAACACATACTATTTTATATTTTAGTTTCAGAAATAACTGTTTTTATTCTATTACTACATTTCTTGCAGCCATTATAGCTATATGTAATGTTATGTTTATTTTAAACGACTGCCCGAAAAAGGAGTGTTATGTTTTCAGTGTTCATGTATGTATGTATGTGAGTTTCTTAATTCCACCATAACTTCTAAACGGCTGAACCGATATTAATGTATGAGATATCGGTAGATTCATCTTGATAGTACAAGTGACACTAGATACATAAAAAAATCAAAAATAAAAATTGTCCAATTTTAGACGCCATATTGCCAGGATAACCCATTGAGTGTGACATCAAAATGAAGGGCTTTAAAAACGATTCCATAAATATTCATATATAACTTGTAATTTTAGTTTCAATGGAACGATAAAGTGCTAAACGAAAAGAAATGTTTAGCAGTCAGGTTTTTTACATTTTTAATTTATTTATAAATAGTAATTAAACTACTTTAAACGGTTTAAGTCGCGTATATTTATCATTATTTTTGTCCTAACGTTTCAAATAGTCACCCCGTGACCACGATCACTGCAAAGTGTTTGAAACGTCGGGACAAGAGTAACAATAAATATACGTGATTTAAACCGTTTAAAGTTGTTTAATTATTATATGTAATAATCGCGAAAACCCAAGACAACATTATAATTTAAACTTGTTTAGTTTTATATATTATATATATAAATAAATATTATAATATATTATTATTAGAGGCAAATAGCCTTCATTTACATATATTTTTATAGATAGGCTAGCCTTTGACCACTATTCGAACTACTGACCGAATGTACTGGTATTGACTAATAAAATTGCTGTGATAGTATTATATTTTAGTAAAATAATAATATCACAAAATAAAAGGTCCGAAGGATATTTGTGCGGTTTTTAATTTACAAAAGAAGTCTCCAAGCCTTTGTTCAATGGTGAACCTGTAGACTATAACGTGTGGATGTGATATGATGATGATAAATACATGTTGCAGAAACATAATAACGCCTTAACACTTTTCTCCCTACTAAAACCCCGCCTTTATCTAAGTCAATAAAAATATATATTAGAATCTACCGCATCCCAAAAGAGTAATATTTCCCCTTTTCCTCAATAGAAGCAAAATAATAATATTTTCCCGGAATCCATAATAAACCGGAAGTCACGTCACAGGAGCCCACACTATGAACTATATTGATTAAAAGGAGGATGACTTGGGAGTTAATATATTTCACCGATTCATACTTTTATTTCGTAACTTAATACCCACGTTGAAATGATGAAAGTGGCTCCCTTTTTTAATTGACTCTAAAAAAAGGAAAAGATTTTAAGCATTTTACACGACTGCCCAAAACGGGTTATGTTTTCAGGGTTTATGTATGTATGTTTGTGAGTTTCCTTATTTCACCATAATTTCTAAACGGCTGAACCTATTTTTATGTATGAGATATCGTTAGATTTGTCTTGGTAGTGCATGTGACACTAGATACATAAAAAAACAAACTTGCAGATTTTAGAGGCCATATTCTGAAAAAAAGATCCTTCTTCCAAAGCCATTGAGTGGATTATCATTATGAAGGGCTTTAAAAAGCGATTATATAAATATATAGCTTGCAGTTTTAATTTCAATGGAACAATAAAAATTTAATCGAAAATTAATAATCTGCAGTCGGGTATTTCCTTTTTAAATTAAATTTATACTTGTTCTGTATCTTTGTAAAGCGATTGCTCCGGCAATTATGAATATCAATCGGTATTATGCTTTATTTTGGACCTAAATCCTCAAATAAGGAGTGATCACCCTACGACGTTTGTATGGAGAAGTGACCGGCCAGTTCAACCTTAACTGATACCGCGTTTCTGTGCGTCTTGTTATCAGTAGTTGTAGGTAGAAGAAAAGGAATGAGATTGTGTACATTAATTATACATTCTCTGAAATATTACAATTAAAAAATCAGTATAGTGGTAACCCTACATCTATTGTTGAGGCTTTGGAGTTTTTTTTTTTTTTATGTTATTGTGACGGAACAAGCCCGAGGCCCACCTGATGTTAAGTGGACTAACCTCTGCCTATAACAGACGCATTTCGTCAGCGACGAATTGCACTGTAATTTTTCTGGCTCTCAAGGACTGCTGCTGGAACACACTGTTAGGTGCTTGGCGACAGATTTTCTACTTGAGGGTGGTCGCTAGCCAGGCGGGCATTCACAAAATGCCCTTCCACCATGCGGTGAAGCTCAAGCTCTGGGCGGGATTCGAACCATGGACCTGCTGCACGGCAGTCCATAGCCAATGCCACTGAGCCATCACTGCTTCAAAAGTCTATATCTTCCAGCAGTACATCGTCATCATTTATCTTCTTTGCTCGCATATCCATAGAGTCCAAGGCTTATTGTAGTCGGGAAAAGAAGTTTTATTATAATTTTCTCGGTATACTGAACTGTAGATGTAGAGCCAGATTGTCCACTGCTGAACACAGCCTCATGGGGGGATTTGCCATAATCCCCACGCTTGGCAGGCCTGAGAAGCGTATGAGATATCAGTTCCTTAGAAAGCGCTGCCCACCTGCTGGTCTGTTACCCTTAGTTGCCTCTTACGACACCCACGAGTTGAGATGGGTGAGGTGACATTCTAGACCGGCACCCCACGAGCTGGTAATTTACTCGGTATAGCTTCGGAAATAAACATACTACGAGCGTGATTTAAACCAATCATTGCAATCATCCCTGGAACCAGGACAAGCTCTGCCAATTTGAGCTACCGTGGAGAAGTGAGTCATAGTTCAATTTTAGCCATTCATTCGTATATTTGAAGATCACTAAATAGTATAAAAAGTTGACTATTTTTTTTTAAAACTACGCAAGTATTTTCATGCGGTTTATTTTAAAAGGTAAAGTGATTCAAGAGGAAGGTTTATATGTTTAATACAAGCATAATATAGTAGAGAAACACTGATCAATTGAGATATTTCTAATGTAATACCGCTTACATTGCAAACGCTGCGCTGGCTGAATGAACCCTACGAGATAGATCAAAATAATGTACTATAGTATTATACATCTTGAAAAGGTCTACAAAAAAATCTATAATGGTATATGTCTATCTCTTAGGGATAACCCACAATAACTGTTTTTATCCTTTACTTTTTACGAGAAATAATGGCTTATTTACAAAAGCGATTTTAAGCAATGCAGCATTATCCTTATCCAACTAAGTATTTTAAATATATTGTACATTTAATATTGATAAATATGGCCCTCTACAACATGTACTGTATTAGCCGGATCGTCCACTGCTGAACACAGCCTCCCCTATTAAGGGGGTATTTGCCATATTCCCCACGCTTGGCAGGCGGCTTGGGGATCGCAGTGTAAGATAGTTTCTTTAGAAAGCGCTGCTGCCCACCTTCCAGTATAATTATTCCCTTAGTCGCCTTTTACGACACCCACAGGATGATATAGGGAGGTGCAATTCTAACCCAGCACCCCACGGGGAACATGTAATTTACATTAATATTTTCGAAGATATTACAGATTATTTAGTACCATCATTGCACCCGTGCGAAGCCGGGGCAGGTAGTTAGTATTATATAAAACCGTCTATTCTTGGTTTATCCAATCGAAAACAAATTTATGTTCAAAGACATGAAAGCAATCGGAAACTCCTTGTTAAATTTTCTTTGGAAACGAAAATATATATCCGGTATCTAACCACCAACATTCCAAGCCACCATTTTTTAACATTGGATTAATTCGTGAAAACAAAGCGTACATTTTTCATACAGAATAGGTTATAGTAACCCAAATTCACAACACCGGGAATGTCCACTACTAAGGTACGATTGCAATAAAGACAGCTAGGCATGTACTTGTAAGTAATACACAAAAAATATAGAACCGAATCGAATTGAGATCTTCCTCTTTTAAAGTTGGTTAAAAAATAATTGAATCGGCTCTGTTTTGGAAGAGAAAACCCGAGGAAAAATAATGTCAAACTCGTGATATTTCTTCATTATCCTTACATTTTTTTAATGTTATTGTGACGGAATAAGCTCCAGGCCCACCTGATGGAAGCGGACTAACCTCTGCCTATAACATATGCATTTCATCACAAGTCACGAACTGCACTGCGCCCGTTGCTTTGAGACATAGTTTTTAAGTCATATGTGCCTGTAATTGTTGCTGCCGGAACACCCCGTTAGGTGCTTGCTGACAGATTTTCTACTTGGGTGGTCGCCCTTCTACCTGTAAAGCTCAAGCCCGCGGCGGGATTCTAACCATGGACCTGCTGCATAGCAGTCCATATAAAAACTACAGGGTGTTTTTTTTTTTGATTTTTTAAAATGATTACCCTAAGGTTTAGACTTTAAGATTCAGGTTATCATTATTTCTAAGGCCTCACAACACAACACACCATTTCGATTGATGGCGTGATTTCCGTGTAATAAATATAAATGTATGACTAGCGCACGCTTTACCCATTCATTTTCATCTCCAGGTGGTACGACAAAGATAAGCTATACACACGTTAGGCTTTCTATCTTTATCTCGCCTCTTTTCCTATATTTCGTACGCATGCTAGTCAGTTAAGTCAGTAGATAACATTTATTGTGACGGAACAAGCTCGAGGCCCACCTGATGTTGAGCGGGCTTACCTCTGCCTATAACAGATGCATATTTCGTCCAAGTCACGAATTGCACTGCGCACGTCACCTTGAGACTATATTTAAGGCTCATGTGCCTTAAATATAGTCTGTTGTTTTGTTATCTAGAGTTAATAAATAAGCTTCAATTTTCTTTTTACAGATACGTTTAGGATCGTTTACTATATTAGGAGTATACTGTTCCAAAAAGCGCAATTCATCAAAAAGGTACATCAAAAGATTTGCTTCTTCATAACAATAATAAATCATTTTACTACGAGAAAGCAAAGAACGAGCACATACAAGAAAACACAGGTTTATGTGTTTACGACAATCTTTGACCCGCAGTGAAACCTACAACAAAGTTTACTTAGGATACGAAATCTTCGATATAAATTAATCTTCTGGGACATTTTTCCTTTTCATTTGTGGGGCTTTATGTGGTCGTAATATCTGGGATTTGCTATTCGACATTGGTGGCAAACTTTTTTTTTTTTTTTTTTTTTTATGCCTGATAGGTTAGCCTTTGACCACTATCTCACCTGATGGTAAGTGATAATGTGGTCGAAGATGTTGTTCTGGCTAACCTAGAAGTACTGGCTCTCAAGGACAGCTGCCGGAACACACCGTTAGGTGCTTGGCGACAGATTTTCTACTTGAGGGTGGTAGCTAGCCAGGCGGGCATTCGCAAAATGCCCTTCCACCATGCTATAACGACTGCCATCCTAAGACAACAACCGGGACCGACGGCTTAACGTGCCCTCCGAAGCACGGAAACGCTCAGTAGTAATGTCACTAGCGGTCACCCATCCAACTCATGACCGCGCGCGACGTTGCTTAACTTTGCTGATCGGTTGAGAACAGCTAAGTAAACTTCGCTACGAGCGCTTCAAAACTGACGAGGATATTCGGATTACTATTTTATTTATTGAAGCAATGGCTATGAAATGCAATTTGATGCAGTAATTGGCTCAGTGGCATTGACTATGGACTGCCGCGCAGCAGGTCTATGGTTCGAATCACAATGTAGACCTAAATGAAAATCCACGTAACGAGAGAGCATGGGTCATAGAATTACTCATCGGGTTGTCAAGCAATATTTTTATTGCTGGTAGGCTTTAACCGTGCTTTTTAATATCCGTGATTCGGCGGGCATGTTAAGCCGTCGGTCCCGGTTGCTGTCTGATACAAGTTGTTTAGCATGGTAGTAGGACATTTTGCGATTGCCCGCCTGGCTAGCTAGCTGAAGTCTGGTAGCAGTCCTTGAGAGCCTGTAATTCTAGGTAAAGCTGAACAACATCTTAGTCTAAGATGTTGTTCAGCGTTATCACTTACCATCAGGTGAGGTAGTGGTCACAGGCTAGGCGATCAGTTATAAATAAAAAAAACTGGTCATGTGTTTATTTTTTTTAAACAACTCGACTAGATTTAGCATTAAAAAAAAGAATCATCATAATCGGTTCAACCAGTCAAAAGAAATGGGGTAACAAAAAAAAATTAGATTTTGCGGTTAAAAAAACACTCACCTAACGGTAAATGCTAATGTGGTGGAAAAATTAACAAGTTAAACCTAGAATTATTAGTTCTCAAGAGCTGTTTGCTGAAATACACCGTTGTGTGCTTGAACTGATTTTCTACTTGGCGTAGCTACCCAGGGGAGCATTCGTAAAATGCCCTTTCACTATGCGGTGAAGCTCAAGCTGGCGGCGTTGGTGATCAAACCATGGACATGCGGCGCGGCACTGCATAGCTATTACCACCCAGCTTCAAAACTTTATAAATAATTTTAACTTTGTCGTTGCTTATACTTCATGGGTGATTTGTAGCAATAAATTTAAAGTCAAAGTCAAAATAATTTATTCCATTTAGGCGTCTTCGCCGCTCTTATAAGGTCAATTACACATTTTAATATTGAAATATTCTACATAGCTTCGAATTGAAACGTCTTTTAAAAATGTGTTACATACTATATAATAAAATTATTACAATATTTGTTTAAATTACGTAGCTGACAGGCGATAGCTTGGCAGAGGCGGAATTGTCCAATCTTTTTTTGTCGTTTAAGTATTCACAATCTTTGTGGTAGGATATCTTTATCGAAATGATTTTCACGTGCAACTTGAATTTTCCTTCTGTGAGCGTTGTAATAAAATAGTTCCTAAACACAAAATACGTACATACGTACGTACACAATTACCTAAGAAGGACCTTTTATTTGTCTTAGCTAATCTAAAACCTGGCACCGCTAATTTATCTTTATTCCTAGTGTTGTAATCGCGTCACTGTTTAATTTCAATTTATTCTAATTTTTACTAACCAACATAATATTTACAAACGGTTATAACATCTTAGCTCTTCCGAGCTACGAACAGACCATGGTTCTTTTCCTCATATGCAATCTTATGATATAGCCCGTGGGGTGCCGGGCTAGAATGTCACCCCTCCATCTCTACCCGTGGGTGGCGTAAAAGGCGACTAAGGAAAACACACCAGAAGGTGGGCAACAGCGCTTTCTGAGGAACTGATATCTCGCACTGCTATCCCTCTGCCATGCGTAGGGATTATGGCAAACCCCCCCACAATGGAGGAGGCTGTATTCAACAGTGGACGATCCGGCTGAAACAGTAACAGTAATAAAGCTCTGACTTCCAGGCTGCCTACTATCCCATTTTCCCAGCCTCACCGAGCGCGTGTTGGACTGTGGTCCATTCTTCTCTCTATATTCTTATATTTTACACTGATGGTGTTGACCTACTGTTTACCAATGTATGCTGTAAAATTAAAACATTCTCTTTTTAAAATTTGATTGACGTATTCCATTTATCCAGTCTTTGTGCTGCGGACGATCACGTCCGGTCTTATAATGGACTTTAACCGGATGAAAGGGATTTAATAACAGTTTTTTGTAAACGAATTTCATATAAAAAAACTGAATTCCTAGTTAGAAAACACGATTTTAGGGCCATTTTCATGATAGTCTTTTTGTAACGTAAAATTGTCTCGTGGAACGTAAATATAATATATATCTAGCACGCCTTATTAGATAATATTACTATATATCTTATAGCCTTCATCATCAGTTGAAAGAAATCCATTATGGAACATTTAGTCTCTAAAGTCTCGAAGGTAGGCTACAACGATTATGTGTTCAATAATTGACCAAGTAAGCGCAAAGCGCGAGTGAAACGTCTTCGTTTCAGCTTAAGCAAAAATGATTTTTTAATATTGTTATGTTTGCAATAACGCCTGCTATACGGATTACATTGCAAATATACGAGAGTAAAAATTTAAGTCATGTCCGGGATTCGAACCCGCGTCCATCCACCCATTTGGCCGGGGTATGCTCTAACCAATTGAGCTAACATGACAATGAGTCAGAAACCAAATTTTTCTTATCGTTTTTTAACCATCATATTGGGATGGAGCGACATCTATAGTACAACTTACGTTGTACTACAAACAAGACCAATTTTGCAATTGGTTTTATACTTGTAAATACTTTTTCCTCTCGTATATTTGTAATTTTGTAAAAATGATTTTGTATTTCGGATGCCTGATTTTTGTTTTTTTTCTCTGCAGATCGCATTTCTTAACTGATTTTCTTCAACATTTATTAGCAGGTTCGATAATTATATGGATATTTTTCGTCAATTCATTGGAATTTTTTAAAGACGGTGGAAATTTTTAGATTCAACTTGTGAAAAATGTAAATCACGAGGTCGTCAGCTCACAGAGCCACTGGTATAGCTTGTTTATGTATTCTACATATTACATGAAATACAGTTCTATTAAAGTTGGGCGCCGGGCCCATAGCGAGTGGTCAATAAATCTGAGTTCGGAGTTCTGCGGTCTGCTGCGGTGGTCAAAGATAACATACGTTTTGTCGGACTTCTGAATTATTGATCGCTATACAAGCAATATAGAAAAAGTGCGAGAACAAAGTACACCATTGTTTGGTCATTTAAAGGGTATTTGGAAATATTTTTTTGCATATTCATATTTATTTAATTCTGTTTCCACAATGTACAAAATACAGATCTTGATAATAAAAAATATTGTGAAGTAAAAAAGTGGACCCTGGTGAGCGCTACAGAATGACTTAATTAAACAAATATTATGGTAAGTACTTAATTGAAATTTAAGCACATAGAGTAAAAAAACCGGTCCAGTGCGAGTGGGACTTACGCACGAAGGGTTCCGTACCATTATCTCGTTTTCATTCTTATTAGTTTTAGCCAACGGCTAAAACCTCTTTTATTGTATGGGAACCCGCATAATTATTTTATTTTATTTTAATTCATTACAGTTAAAGACTAAACATAAAACTAAATATTCTGTGAATAGTTAAAGCCTGTCACCGTTATTAGTATCGAGCAAGAAACAGTAAAAAAATCAAATTTGATGTATGGTAGCCTCCCTTGAGTATTTATTTTATTTTATTTTATTTTTTGTATATATGTTGTTATAGTGGCAATAGAAGTACATCATCTGTGAAAATTTCAACTGTCTAGCTATCACCGTAGATACAGTCTGGTGACAGATGGACTGACGGACAGCGAAGTCTCAGCAATAGGGTCCCGTTTTTACCCTTTGGGTACGGAACCCTAAAATGGAACCAAATTCCAGGACTAAAAACCATGAAATAACTTGCTGAAGTCGGTATCATACTGATTCAAAATACTGATCTCGCATTATCATGGTCCCACTTCCACAAGTTATTTCATATTTGTCAGTGCTAGAATTCGTTACGTTTATTTTTATTTTGCTTTTTACTCTTTTTAGTGATGCATACCGCTTGCTAAGATCATTTACTCTACTAAAATACTGTTCACCATAGTCAATACCTGCAATTATTAACTATCATGAAATCATCTATGTATGTAAAGCCATTTTTTAGTGAATTGACTATAGGTCACAAACTATACTGATTTTTATGAATAAACCGGACCAAGTTTGAGGTATTTACCCAACAAAAGAAACATAAAAATCAGCTTACGATTGGCGGAGTACTCACGTAACTAACATAGAAAAATAAGACATACAGTCGAATTGACAACCTCCTTTTTTAGAAGTGGGATAAATGAGGTCAGTGTTTCTTTTTAATTTCTATTCCGGAAAGAGAGTTGATAATAAGGCACTTGTTGTTACTGCGGGTGAAAGAGACAATAGACTTTATATAAACAATTTTTACAACTCAGGGCGATGGGTGCAGTGCAGTTCGGCACTTGTGACGACCTGCGTCTGTTATAGGCAGAGATTACCGCTGAACATCAGGTGGGCTTCGTGCCTATTTCATCATGATAGCATAAAAGACTGTACATACCATTATAAAAATTGGCGTTCAAGACAGGAAAGGTTTCTTGTTTTAGATGCTATAACAAAAATTAGTTGCTAAACTATTATTTCACTAACAGGTTTAAATTTATTTCTATTATTAAGCGTTGTAAAATGTTTTGATTCTAGGAAAGTAATAAGCCATTAATAATTTTGCCAAATGAAACAATAAAAGTGTTAGGACAGCTTCTTATCTTTCTTAAATTATGGAGAAATATATTTTATGTGTGGTGCAAGGTAAGCGTGACCATCGGAATGGTTTTTACGAATATAAGAGATGGGCATACAAAAAAAATGATTTTGATAGCTTGTCATTGTCCTAATCATACCGATTCTTTATATATATGTATGAATGTGCTGGTAACTCTTGACATTTTATAAAACAAATTTAAATTAAACGAACACTTTATTTATTAAAATAGCAGCATTTTTTGTACTGTACTGTATCAGTCGAATTGTCAACTATTGAACACAGCCTCCGATTAAGGGGGGATTTGCCATAATCCTCACACTTTGCAGGCGTCTTGGAGATCTCAGTTTAAGACTTCAGTTCCCCAGAAAGCGCTGCTGCCCACCATCTACTGTTTTTTACATTTAGCTGCCTCTTACGACACCCACAGGTAGCAATAGCATGATATTCTAGCACGGCACCCCACGGGGTTTTTCAAGTAACAATGCGCAAATTTTGCTGTTTTTGTTTCAAAGAAGCCGCACGTCATACCAGGGCCCCAATTCTCTTAGCTATTGACCAAACGCCACAGTACTGCGATGCTTCTGCGAGCGAATTGCTGTTAATGTAAAATTCGGTAGTCTACTAATTCTAGCTCCTAATCGTAGCAATCGCGTTGCTATCGTATGGCTGTGCTATGGTTTGCACATTTTGCCACTGAAATAATAATGAAAACTTCTATCAATCAAGCATCAGTCAAAATATCAATACAGTGGTTTTCTAGCAAACAATAAAATTATATAAATATATTTAAATCATTTAGTTATTTTTCTATCTAAAATCCTCCAAAATATTTTATGCCACTGTATCAACGCAGTCGCAACAAAATAGCTTACAGCATACCAAATATGTCAAAAACTATTGATAGCAAGCCTGCGATCGAACCTAAATAGCAAGCAGACTGCGGATACAGTCAAAAACTACAAATTTCATGCAATTGAGTTGCGTTAACGCCGTTCAATAGCTAAGAGAATCGGGCCCATGGCTTGTAACTCATTCCGTTTACGAGTTAGAGGCCTGTAACATATATATAAATCTGTACAGATGGATGGACAGATAGACAGACAACGGAGTCTTGTTATTAGGGTTACGTTTTTCCCTCTGGGTAAAAACCCTAAAAATTACATTATCGTTGTTCGCTCATGACATAAACCGTATCGATTATTTTGGCATCAAAATATTGATATAAGTATACACATTTGGAACGCTTTTTAGCTTATATAAACAAGAGTTCTTTTAGTTCCGATGGTATTCCTTGAAGTGTTTTGTTTTCAATCGATTTGATTTCTATGGATCCAACATTTCATAATATATAATAATGGCCAAGCTGATTGAATATAGTCAACTGTGGGTGTTTCTGTTTTATATTTAGAAATCGAAATATTGTAAACACGTCCATTAGTTATCTGTAATTTTATATTGTGCTTGTAAAGCATATATCACGTTATTGCCGGCTGCTGTTATACGAAGGAGTAGGCAGAGACTTCGGATTTCCAAGTGGGTAATAGATCTTTCTAGTAACAGAGGCACTGTTACTATTATTACATTCGTCGTTCGTCATCATTCACGCCCGATTGATTAGTATATTAAGGAACTTTTTTTAAAGCAATGATGGCTGATAGGTAATAACTATGGACTGCCGTGCCGCAGGTCCATGGTTTGATCTCCACCGCCAGCTTGAATGTATGCCTATCTAGCGTCCTCCCTCAAGTAGAAAATCTGTTGCCAAGCACCTAACACTGTGTTTCAGCAGCTGTCCATTATATAGGTACATATGTGCTTTAAGCAAAAACAATTATTTTATAAATATGCTTTCGTGTGGTTTGACCCATTGCGCCATAACAGTACTTATTTTTTTAGTGATAGAATTTGATTCCTCCTTTTTTTAATTTTGTTTGATTAAGATTAACAAATTAATTTTTGAGGCAACGCGACTTATTCATTTTAATTTAGACGAAGGCGTGAAAAGGTGCTTCTAAAATTCATCACTGGCAAAAAAAGAATACTTTTTCAAAGCATTCATAATTCAGCAACAAACTATTATGAATACATAATGTACATTAAAAACATATACGATATATTTACCCATATGTTCAATAAATTTAAGAGCTAGAACGCCACGTGAGGACGTGATTAAAATACCATTGTCATCGTTGAATATCGGCTTTGCAAATGACAAAAGATTTCGGTATACCATACACAGAAAAGTAGTATGGGTTCTAGACCCGAAAGCGGGACGATTAACTTTAAGCTCCAGTAGATGATGTGTCTCTTTTCTATCAAAGCCAATTATCGCCAACATAAAGCTAATATTTCTTGAAAATTTTAATAGAAATTGTGTAGCTGGTACCGTTTGGCTAATAAGGGCGTAAGAATAATAATTTAGTCGCCTGTGACACAGTCTGTGAACCTTTATGTATTTGAATTTCATTCCGTAGCAGAAAAAAATACTACTAATGCATATGAACAAAAAAAAATACCATAATTCTCCAGACTCCGCTGTCTGTTCGTTCGTCCGTCTGTCTGTTTGTCACGAGAGTCTAGCTTTTAGAAGGAATGAGTTAAAAACCTGTAGTATATTTTCTGTAAAACGTTTATCTTTAACCAACGGATGGGCTAGAATCATATATTTTTTATTTTTAAGGAGCACCGATACAAGAGAACGGAAGTTAAAAAAATGCACCCTAACATATGGGGTGACGTCTAGAGATCCAAGTTTTTTTTTTGCTAAAATACTAGTAGCGTTATTAGTTAAATATGTTAATTTTACACCTTTTTATGAATAGGTCTATTTTAAAAGTTAACTGTGTAGGAATCTAATTTTTGGTTTAAAATGAAACATTTCCTTTATATTACCAAAAACTACGGAAAAATAATAATTTTAAAAATTGCCCGTGGATGCTGGGAAAAAATGTCACCCTTCCATTTTATGCCATTGGTGTCATAACAGACGACTTAGGATAAAATATCAGAAGGTGAGCAAGAGTGCCTTTTGAAGAACTGCTGTCTTACTCTTCTAGCCCCAGCGTGGAAATTATAGCAAACTTCCTTCTTAATGGGCTGTATTCAGCGGCGGACCATTCAGCTGATACGGTATGGTACTGAAAATTTAGATTTATAATGAAAGTATTGAAGCTGATAACATAACCAATAAATATTTTTTTGTATTCCAGGTTGTTGCTATACAAGGTGACACTCGTACTAGAGTAGTTTTTTATGGCTTCGTCGTTTTTTGATAAATTAAGAGAACTAACAAAACTTGCATTGTTATAGAACCCTTGATTTACCTGACTCGCACTTGAACAGTTTTAAATCTGAGCAAGCGCTTTCTCGAGCACAAATACGGAAATCATTAAAGTCCATACTGTCAATATAACGTCATCACCCCAAAGTTCAGTTTGCGCCTTTACGTCACCGGCGCGGCGTCAAATTGTCCCTTCGACAGAATGTTCTAGAGATTATGAAAAAAGTTTCGACGTAACCGTGGTACGATATTTTGTGGCACTTTTATAGTTTTGGAGATTCTGCTTTTTTATAGGACGTAAGAATAAATGAGCAGATTTGCGAGCTATATTTTATTGTTACCTGTTGAATGTTGTTTTGTTTAAGGTCTATACATTTTTGGCATAGACTTTAAAGGAGACATATTTAATAAGCAAAGTAATATACACTGAAAATGATTTACTTATACGCAAACTGATACACACGCAAATTGACCCACAAGCAAAGCAACAAGTACGCAACACGACACTAGCGCAAAACGTATTAAAAATTATGCATTTTGTATCGTTAGACTGTTTACTAGTTTTATTTTTATTCTGGACACTCCTGTCTTGTTATGCTTGTATTTTTCCTTTATTAAAACGTTGCTTTAAAAAGATCGCTTTAGTATTAAGGGAATATTCATGACGAAGCGACTCTGAAAGTTAAAAAAACACGCAAAATGACACCAGCGCAAAATGGTACGTATTTAAAGTTATGCACTTTGTTTCATTAGACTGTTTTTTTTTATTCAGTATAGTCCTGTATTATTATGCTTATATTTTTTCGTCTATCAAAAAATTGCCTTGGAAGAGATCGCTTCAGTTTTAAGGTGATCCATAATGAAGCGACTCTGAAAGTCGTGAAACCGGTCGAGTTCAAACTACTTGGCTAATTTAACGTAAGTGAAATTGCGGGTTCGAATCCCGCACATGACTTAAAATTTTTCCTATCGTATATTTGTGATTTTGTAATGAAATCCGCATAGCAGGCGTTATTGCAAACCTAACAATATTAAAAGTAAGTGAAATTGGTTTCAAAATCATATTGTATACAATATGTGTACTACTTACGAAAATTTAATCAACTATAAGGAGTTAACAGTAATTTAATTAGCATGCATGTGTTTAACGTATTAAAAGTAATGGATAATATGGTCAAAGCTTGGTTTATTTTAGTAATCCCCATTGATATTTCAAATAAATGGGGATTTGTGTACCATTCTTCCACAAATCTCCATTCAAGACTCGTGGAGCTTATAATGCCCTGTTGGCTTATAAAAAAATATATACAAAAGTAATATCTACGGCCTAGAAGAATCAGCTACATCAAGTGTACCTCTTTAGTTATAATAATAATAAAAGAATAATACATTTTATTCCAACCACAAACAGATGCAGTTTTTTTTATTGCAGATAGGTAAGCCTTTGACCACAATCTCACCTGATGTAAGTGATGATGTGATCGAAGATGTGTTTCAAGCTTATCTAGAATTTAGTACTGGCTCTTAAGGACAGCTGCCGGAACACACCGTCAGATGCTTGGCGCCAGATTTTCTACTTGAGGGAATCTAGCCAGGCAGGCATTTGGAAAATGCTCTACCACCATTAACGACTGCTATCCTAAGACAACAACCAGGACCGACGGCTTAACTTGTCCTCCGGCACGTGCACACTCAGTAGTAATGTCACTATCGGTCACCCATCCAAGTCTTGACCGCGGCGGACGTTGCTTCACGGGTTAAGAACAGCTAAGCAAGCTTCGCTACGAGCGCTTCAACCCGGAACACAGTAATGTGAACATTATAGAAATAGGTAGGGTGATAGTACTTCCCTGGATGAACTCTCACAAAGCGTTCTACTCCTGAAATTTTTATAAGTGTAGTCAAAACATTAGTTACAACGTTGTCACAATAAAAAAAAATACTATCCGAACGACATTACAAATAAAACAGCAACAATCGCTATTTGCCATTTTTCTCTGTCGGGGTTACAGTGACAAATGCTGTGAAAGAGAACACTGTGACCATCAACCTCGATTGTTATTTTTTACTTCTAGAAAAATAAAGCTGTAGATAACGAATAGATTAAGGCGTTACTTTACGTAAATCCATATTTAATCATGACAAATATTTCAAGAAAACATTTAATTAATTATATTGATGAACACTTAAATAAACAAGTATATTGAAAATTCAAAATTACAAATTTACGAGATAGAAAAAAAATATAGTCATGTGCGGTATTCGTCCCGCGTCCATCCATCCCTTTAGCCGGGGTATGCACTAACCAATTGAGCTAACATGACAGTGAGTCATAACTCTAATTCTTTCTCTCGTAAATTTTTAATTTTGTTATGTGATTCGCCAAGCAGGCGTTGCAAACATAGCAGTATTAAAAATATCGAGATTTGTCTCGATCGTGCGCTAGAATAGTCAACGCGTCGAATTTTTGCTTTTCGGCCGCTTGGCGTTATTGACGTCACGTCTTCGATTAAACAGGAAAATTTGGGGGAATTGTCACTAGATATTTTTAAAGTATTTTTCAAAAAATTTTATTGAATATTTTCTTATAATATTTGTATCACGAATAATATGGTGGTAATTTTGGGTACGGATTCTCGCGTGTTCGAATCCGGCTCGTAGTTTAAGTTTTCCTTTAGTTGTTAGTTTGTTATGCTTTAGTTACTTTATCAGGCAGATCATCCACTGCTGAACGCAACCTCGCTCACTAAACGAGACATTTTCCATAATCTCCACGCTTGGCAGGCGGCTTGGGAATCGCAGTAGGGTAGTTCTTTAGAATGAGCCACTGACTACCTTTTGGTATTTTTTTCCGTTGTCACTTTTAAGGACTGCCACAGGAAGATATGGTCTAGGGACAAGCCTCATGGGGTGCCAGGCTAAAATAGTACCCCCAATAGTCAAATTACGCATACAAATATTAAAAAAAAAAACTTTATTGCAGCTACGCGATTATACAAATATAAAACCAAAGCCTTTTATCCATTTTGTCAACAAAGGCTTCACTACAGAATAAAAACGAACAGAACGATCACTTTGCAAAGCCATTCTAATAAATAAGCGACTCTAGCTACGAAACAATTAAGTGGAATTCAGCTCGCAAAGCACGGAGTAACTAAAATTTATATTCACCTACAAGGCGTCTCTCTTTCTAGCACATAGTCTCGCGTAGCTCTGATCTCTTCTGACGCGGCCGCATGATTTTTTATATGATTTAGTTTTGATGATGTAGCTTTGTACTTACATTACGAAGTGAGCCAAAAACCTGGCTCAATGGCTATGGACTGTCATGCCGCAGGTTCATGGTTCAATCCTTACCGCCACTTAGAGCTTCATCACATGGTGGAAGGGCATTTACAAATGCTCGCCTAGCTAGCTACTACCCTCAAGTAGAAAATCTAACACCAAGCACCTAGCAGTGCGTTCCGGCAACAGTCCTGGAGAGTCAGTAAGTAATTATGAAATTACAGGCACATGACACTCAACAACTTTCTGTCTCACGATGATGGGTGCAGTGCATTTCATCACCAGTGACGAATGTGCAACAAAAAAAATGCAACTGATATAGGCACTGTTATAGGTTATCCGTTTAGCACCATGTAGACCTCGTGCGTGTGCAAAATCCAAAAAAAAACCGGATACTCCACCGTTGAACAAAGTCTCCTGTATTGTGGGGATCTTATAGAAAATCATAAGTGTTTTTTTTATGTTATTGTGACAAAACAAGCTCGAGGCCCATCTAATGTTAAGCGGACTAACCTCTGCCTGTAACAGATGCATTTCATCACAAGTCACAAATTGCACTGCGCCCGTTACATTGAAACATAGTTGTTAGGTCTCATGTGCCTGTAATTTCACTGGCTCTCAAGGACTGCCAGCGGAACACATCGTTAGGTGCTAGACAGATTGAAAATAAATATATACTATAAAAACTTCGACTTGAAAACATCCTTGAAATTCCATTCAAAATTAACACCAGAAACAGAAAAACAGTTTTTGCATACATATTACGAGTATCTATTGTGAAAAAACGAAAATTCTTTGGTGAAAACGGTGGCTTACCATAATTTGTGTAAGCTGATACTATCAGATAAAAAAAACAGTGAAAGTAGCCGAAAAATCAACAATATGGCCGCACGAGTACAATAGAATCGTCGTGGAAGGGTGACAAACGAAATGTTTGTTTTGGCCCCTGTTTTGTGACGTCACAGAACGCGTGAAAACGTCCGTGTAATTTTATTTTGTGCGATGATACCGCTCTTATCCTGAAACAAGTCTCATCCAATTTGTTTTCTAGTACGTTATTAAAGATGCCGTTTTAGACATCGAGTCATGTTTTATACGTGTACTTTAAGAAGTTTTTTGGAAGAAAAAAGCAATTGGATGGAGATAGGTAATTGTTTTTTTACTTTTTGGTTATCAAATGCAATTGCCTTTCCGTAATAAAAAATTAAATGAATAATAACAAATATTTTAAAAGTATTCTAAGGGTAAACGAAATCAATATTTTAATAAAACACTTAAAAAATATGACAAGTATATAGTGACAATTCAGCCTAATTTTCCTGTTAAGGATGCACTGGCCGGCCTGTTCTCCATACAAACGTCGTAGGATGATCACTCCCTTATTTGAGGATTAAGATCCAAAATAAATCATAATACCGATTGATCTCGTCATTATCTAGGCTTGTATGATGCCGAAATTTTAATAAAATTATTAACTTATGAATTATGAGCCTTGAAACATTTTCATATAAAGTTTTTGAGGCTCATAACTTACAACTTAATTATCTTTTTAAAATTTTGGCATCATACAAGCCTCGATAATGACAATATCAATCGGCATTATGCTTAAGTCTGGACATAAAATCTCAAATAAGCGAGTGATCACCCTACGACGTTTGTATGGAGTAGTGACCGGCCAGTTCAACCTTAAGCCAAGCATTTTTCGTTTCACCTCTTACGACTTCAAGAGGAAGATATGGTCCTATTCCTACCCGTAAAATAAATATCCTGATTGAGAAAGAGAATTCTTAAAAAATCACAAGTGTGCCTATGCGCGTCTACTACATGCTTGTCTTCCTGTCTTTGCCATTTATCACAAATAATAGTGTAGCGTTGTCGTGATATAAGAGTGTACCCTGTTTTCCTTATAGGGTTCCGTCCCCAAAGGGTATAAAAGTGACTCTTGTTCAGTTTTTTTTACGTTATTGTAACGGCCCACCTGATGTTAAGCGGACTCATCTCTGGCTATAACAGATGCATTTCGTCACAAGTCACGAATTGCACTGCCTAAGTCTCATGTGCCTGTAATTACTCTGGCTCTCAAGGACTGTTGCCGGAACACAGGCGGGCATTCGAAAAATGCCTTTCCACCATGCGGTGAAGCTCAAGCCCGCGGTGGGATTCGAACCATGGACCTGCTGCACGGCAGTCCATAGCCAACGCCACTGAGTCATCACTGCTACTTGTGCTTCTATCTGTCTGTCTGTCACCAGGCTGTATCTCAGGAACCATTTTATAGCTATAAAGACTGAGACAGAGAGAGAGAATTTTCACAGATGATGTATTTCTGTTGCCGCTTAAACAACAAATTCTAAAAATCGTTCGAGTGCGAGTCATCTCGCGCACGTGAAAACTTAAAAAAAAAGGTTATAATATGAATAGGTCTCTCTCCCGTAGCGTGCAGGGTTAGAATTGCACCTCCCAACCTGCTCATCCCGTGGGTGTCGTAAGAGGCGACTAAGGGAAAAATACTGGAAGGTGGGCAGCAGCGCCTTCTAAAGAACTGTCATCTTACACTGCGATCCCCAAGCCGCCTGCCAAGCTTGCGGGTTATGGCAAATACCCCCTTAATAGGGAAGGCTGTGTTCAGCAGTGGACGAGTCGGCTGTTACAGTAATATATAGTCTAATATTGTATAGATAATGGTAGGGAACCCTTCGTGCGCGAGTTTGACTCGCACTTGGCCCATTTTTTATTTAAATCGATGGTTATTACAATTTTAATTTAATTTCAATTTCAATTTATTTCAAAGAAACAGAGAAACAATTCAGTTACAATACAACATATAACATTCACACAAAATAATGTTAACAGAACCTACACTAAGTTGAAAAAAACTTGTGCTGTAGGTTACTGTTACATCCCTTCTAAGATTGATATGTATTACTAACTTTATTTCTAATATAATTATGTATCCTTAAAGTACTTTTGTGATGTTGTGTGTATACCAGATATACAGACATATTTAAATAAAATACATAACACATACAAATTATTACGCTAAATTCATTGCCAGTATAAATACGTGGTATTTAATTACGGTATTCAGTAAATGCTGGGGCTTTTGATTTATTACAGTAGATCCTATTTAGATAGTAGTAGGTCGGGTCAGGAGTCTTGGAACTATGTGAAATGTATTCTATAGTTACAAAATCTGGTATAATAAACGCTATACGAATTGTGTTAAATGTATAACAAACATATTATTATTATTTTAAATTCCGCCTGACTAGCGACCATCCTCAACTAGAAAATCTCTCATGGTGACGGGCGCAGTGTAATTCGTGACTTGTGTGTGACGAAATGCATCTGTTATGGGCAGAGGTTAGTCCGCTTAACATCAAATGGGCCTCAAGCTTGTTCCGTCACAACAACATAAAAAAATAAAAAAACGCGTGTCGTAGCTATAGGAACGGATGGTCGCCGGTTCAAATCCAACTTTACTCAAATGTCTTCTTTCGTTATTTTGTAAACTCTATCTTTTGTAGGCTCATAATTTTAAAAAAAATACGAGGCGGTGATGGAAATATTAAGAATTTTGGAGCTGAACTTGATAGAACTTAGTTATTTAATATTGTTATGTTTTCAGTAACGCCTGCTATGCGGATTACATTACAACGTTGTTAACTCAATTGGTTAGAGCATACCCCGGCTAAATGTGTGGATGGACGCGGGTTCGAATCCCGCAAATGACTTAAAAATAACCTATCCTTTATTTGTAATTTTGTAATGTAATCCCCATAGCAGGCGTTATTGCAAACATAACAATATTCAAATTATAAGGTTGCGTCATTGCTAAATTGATCTTGTTTGTAGTACAACGTAAGTTGTACTATAGATGTCGCTCCATCCCAATGAACGATAGGAAAGATTTGAGTTATGACGTCATGTTAGCTCAATTGGTTAGAGCTTCCCTGGCTAAAGGGGTGGATGGACGCGGGTTCGAATGCCGCACATGACATAAATTTTTCGTATATTTGTAATTTTGATAGAACTTAGTAAATTTGACTGGTATTTTGGGTAGACATAAAATAGCTTATAATTTGACTAACCATATTGCCCCAGCACTTACGTACAATTCTTCATCTTAAGAATTTGCGGAAAGCCGCAAAAGGTTTTCTGATATTATGTAAAAAAATTAATCTCGTTTTTTTCTAAACGTTACATTTTCATAGCAGAGTGAAATTCCTCGTTTCAGCCTGAGGCTAAGAGAGGTTTATTATCTAAAAGTCTGTTAAATAATGTTTATTGTTGTCTCAATGAAGAAACATCATGTTTTTGTGAGGCAACCGGTTTTCGTAGGGCCTCAGAAGAGCTCTAGAAATAAAGAATTTATATTCTTTTAATATTTCTAGAATCTAAAAAAATAAACTGTAGTAACTCACATATTTAAACTTAAAAACAAATATAAGTTTAATAATATCTTTTTTTGGACTGCTTGTGAGCCTGTGTAAGTTGTATAAGTGAATAAATAAGATATATTTTTTAATTATTTTCGAGCATAAAATATAATAGTTTAAGAACAGGATTCCAATAAGGCACACAATTTAAAAACAAAACCGGCCAAGTGCGAGTGGGACTCGCGCTCGAATGGTTCCGTAACTAAATATTCTGTGAATAGTTAAAGCGTCTACCTGTCACCATTATTAATATAGAGCAAAAAACGGTAAAACAATCAATTTGGTTGTATGGGAGCACCACTTAAAAAAATATTTTATTTTATTTTTTGTTATAGCGGCAATAGAAATACATCATTTGTGAAAATTTCAACTGTCTAGCTATCACCGTTCTTGAGATACAGCCTGGTGACAGGCGGACGGACAGCGAAATCTCAGTAATAGGGTCCCGTTTTTACCCTTTGGTTACGGAACCCTAAAAAATGATATAATACCACCCTAGTAAGTGAAAATGTTCTTTAACTAAATGATACGTGCTGCACAGCACTGAAAAGTATTAAATGACTTGATAGAAGTCAGAGCATGTTAATGCGAGGTCAGTGTTTTGAATCAGCATGGTACAGACTCCAACAATTTATTTTATAGCACTGCGAATGCTGGAATTGAGTCCCGTATTTATTTAAATTTTGGTCACGTTTTTAATAAAACTGCACACAAGTTTTTTTTTTTTTATTTTTATCCGGGTCAGTCCGATATTTGAGATTGTGCTATTTCTGAAATATGATGATGTGAACACGGATACCTGCTGTACCACAGAATAGATTTAGTGGCTACAATATTATCACGCGTTGTGCGAAATTATTGAAGGGAAACGGGGCTTTCTCGGCGCATTTTAAAAGCCTAATCGAGCAAGGTCAACGCTGTATATCCCCTTCTTAATAAAGTATTAATGCTTCTATATATAATCACAATTACTATTGCGATCTAAGCAAAAAACACATTTACAAATAAGTAAATTCCATTTACAAATGCTATAAAATGTTTGTCTCGGGAGGGAATCAAACTCACGTTCACCAATTTCAACGGTTGCCTCGTTTGAGCCAAAATTTTGTGCTCTAAACGTATCACTTTAACCGTAATAGGCGACGATGCGGCTATCAACCAGACGACGAATTGTACTGCGCCCGTCACCTTGAGACATAGTTGTTAACTCATTTGCCTGTAATTTCACTGGTTTTCAAGGACTGCTGCCGGAAAACACCGTTAGATGCTTGGCGACAGACTTTCTGCTTGAGGGTGGTAGCTAGCCCGGCGGGCAATCGCAAAATGCCCTTCCAGGTGAAGCTCAAGCTGGCGGTGAGGATCTAACCAGGTACCTGCGGCAGGGCAGTCCATAGCTATTACCGCTCGGCCATCTTTGCTTCATCTGATCGAAAGAAGTATTTTTTTAAACACTAAACTCTGGTACTTTTCTATATTTCTAAACATGGTGAAGTGATTATAGCACTAGCGTGCTGAGCACATTTGTAAATTATAAAACACCATTGTTTTTAATTTTTTTTTTTTCATTTTAAATTTGATTTTTGGTTAGCACGCGATATTGTTTGTAATCATTAAAAAGATTGAATCTCAGAAAAAAAATTCTTTAATGTATTATAAAAGTATTAATTACAAAGACACATTGTGTTGGTTCTTATTCCCGACAAAATTCCCCTTTGTATATTTTTGAAGCTTAGAACAGTACAGTCAAGGAATTAATTATGAGTAAACAGAAAACGTGAGCGCTGTGACATTGCGTGTGCCACGCTTGATAGCGAAAGGGACTGTTCTGTTGAAACCCTTCTCGATTTCCCCCAGGGGGGGCGGTGAATAGTTTCAGTCAAGTTTGTCCAAGTTTAGCCTGCTTCCTTTTTGTTTAGACAACCCTTGTTGGAGTTTTCAAACTGCGGGTAGTTGAATGAATATTATGATTTTTATATATAACGTTTTCATGTCCATGCATAATTTCTTACTGGATTATTCCAGTATTTTGGAACGAAGTTCTTTATCGCGCGTTGTGAAAGGAGTTTCGATGGAAAAAATTAAGACCAAAAGTTGTAACGACACTTTTTGCTGTAGTTGTAAGCCGTTTTGTTTGTTTGTTTGCATTGAGTAGGCTCTGAAACTACTGGACCGATTAGGATGAAATTTTGTATGGAAATAGTTTGAGACACGGGAAAGGACATAAGATAGTTTTTATCCAACTGCGCAAAATGAGGTTACTGGTTTTGCGCGATAACCGATCTACTGGCCCGTTTTAGAATGAAATTAGTTTTTATCCAATTGCGCAAGAAGAGGTTATTGATTTTGCGCGATAAACGATACAACCTCGAGCGGAGCCGCGGCCGAAAAGCTAGATTATTAAAAAATAAAACAAAAAAAAAAAAAATAAGAACAAAAAAATATATAAATAAATGTTCATTAAATTAATTATATTCAAACATTCTTTAATATTATCTTTTATTAGTAACCTGACTCACATTTTTTTTTTGTTGTATAATACCCGTTTGAAGCCGGGGCGGGCCGTTAGTTTGTTAATAATAAAAAAACTTTAAAAAAAATTAAAAAAAAATTACAATTCCTTCACCAATTATTCGAAAAGAACTTCGTTCCATCCGGGTGTCCCTTGACACCTCTCAAGTTTTTTTTATAGCCAGCCTTAACCATGGTGGTAGGACATTTTTCGAATGCCCGCCTGGCTAGCTACCACCCTCAAGTAAGCCAAAACACCAAGCTTTCTTGAGGCTACTTGGTCTTTAGACTCAATATAAGAGTCGAAATTAAGAGCCGGTGTTAATGAAATGCCAAGAACCTCGAGATGGTTACTTATCGGCACGGATACATCCCTGAAAGTAGGATCCACCTGAAAAGAGCTCCGTTTGGCGGAGAAAAGACACGCCTGGGTTTTAGCAGCATTGAACTGGCACCGCCCCAATCGAAGACAGCCTTCAAAAAAAGTTAATGCGCAGAACCATCGCTTGAACATACACAACATGACGCCTCTTTCTCGTAGGGGTAGGCAGAGACCACAGATTTCCACTTGCTACGATCCTTGCATATCTATTTCGCTTCATCTACACTCATCAATCCTTTCATGCATAAGCGTCGGTGTGATTTATAACGCCTTCTTATATTGGTTTTCGTTGTTTCAGATGCTGTGTCTGATACTTTGTGGAAGCAGGATATCAATACACCGAAAATATTAACAAGAAAGGGACCAAACAATGTGAACTAGTCCAAAACATCAATTCACGGAATGCTGATTTAAAGAAACAACAATGGGTCTTCGAGTTATACCACTAAGAACACTCACGATGCTCCTGTTTTGGAACATCTGCCTGAGCGCAGATCTAGAAGAATATAAAAACACGACACTTACGAACTTTTTCCCTGTAGATAGCTCAACTAAATTAGTAACAACCAAAACACCTTTAGACCTAGAAGATTTCGTCACAATTGACGATGTCAACAAAACCAATCGAAACGAAAGTGATGTAGATTTCGGTAAACTGATAGATTCAATTGAAGACGAGACGGACTATTCGAATTCAACTGAAGAATGCGTCGGCGATCCGGATTTCTGTAACATGACCCGTGATGAATACATGGAGATGCTAAATGATTACATATTCCCACAGCCATACGAGTGGGTTTTGATTGCAACTCATGCAATAGTGTTCGTGATAGGACTTATAGGGAATGCGCTAGTGTGTGTGGCAGTGTATAGAAACCATTCGATGAGGACGGTGACGAACTATTTCATAGTGAATTTGGCTGTGGCGGACTTTATGGTGATTCTTATATGTTTGCCTCCGACGGTGCTGTGGGATGTGACTGAGACATGGTTCTTCGGTACAGCCATGTGCAGGATTGTGCTGTATTTTCAGGTGAGTTTAACCACTGGTTTATTCTGTACGTTGTGCTTTGGGCAGATCAATCCTTGTTTTTATCCAATGCAAACAAAGGAGGATTTTTGCTAGGTTGTAAGGATTAATCTATTACATGTAATATTTCATCATCCACCTCCATATTTCCCTGTGGGGTTCCGAGCTTGAATTTCATACCCCATCTCTTCCCATAGGTGTCGTAACAGGCGAATAAAGGTCAAATAACGGAAGCAGCAGCGCTGTCTGAGGAGCTGCTATCTTACAGTGCGATCCCAAAGATCCATATCAAGCCTGGGGATTATGGCAAACCCTCCTTGATGGTGAAGGCAGTGTTTAGCAGTGGCCAATGTGGTTAATACAATAAATATATTTTGAAAGACTTAAAAAGTAATGATCTTTAAATTATGAAACGAATTTTTTTATAACTACCTACAAGATTAACCAAAATATTAAAAGTAGGTACGAAACAAATACTTTTTCACTTCTCATGCTCGTTTTATGCCTGTTGTGTGCGGATTAAAACGGCATATTAAGGTATTGTGCACAAATATAATATAATTTTCTTAAATTATTCAAAGAGGTTCAGTTTGACATATATTTCTTGTGGTAAGTTTGCCTGGGTATTTCATAATACATAGACTAGGGGTATTATTAAAGACCCGACATATATTTTATCGAAACAATGATACTTAAAGTAAAACATTGTTCCATTCAAAGATCAGGTTCAATTTAATTTTTCTAGAGGTAACATTTAAATCACTTTTTTCATTTCGTCCCAACTAAAATGAAAATTAGAATGTTTAACTTGTGCTTATCCCCTTCGCATACGCGTAGATGATATCGTCTATTTATGAACGAAATTCTATTGGTCTCTTAATCTACGATGCGCATGAATTTAACCCAATTTTAGCCTCGACTTAAATATATTAAGCGCTTCGGCTAATATTACACGTTTTATGCAGTTAATTTTCAATCCAATCAATCAATGCCCGTGGGGTGCCGGGCTAGAATGTCCCCCCTTTCTCTACCCGCGGGTGTCGTAAGAGGCGACTAACACACCAGAAGGTGGGCAGCATCGCTTTCTGAAGAACTGATATCTCACTGCGATCCTCAAGCCGCCTGCCAAGCGTGGGAATCATGTCAAACCCCCCCATATTGGGGGTGGCTGTGTTTAGCAGAGAACTATCCAGATGATAGAGTACAGTATTCAATCCAATAAAAGATGTGTGTACTATGCTGATAAAAACACTCAAGATCTCAGATTTTTCATACTGCTACGTTCGGTGTAGTTTTTGTCTTATCTATACCTTTTACGATATCACTCAATGGTTATATTACTAAGCCAGGAACTCTATGGCCATATTAAATGTGAGGCTAAAAGATCTCCAACTTGTCAAACTTCCCTAGCAACCTTTTCAGAATATTAGAAGTTTAAAGTTCCAGCATAAATTAAACTTGTCTTAAGAACTAAGCGTAAATTGAATATCCTACTTGGCTTAATCAACTATAGACAAGCAAAGTAGATAATTAATAAAACTAGAGCTCCTTTAATTTTTTTATTTAAAACTGATGGCTAGCTTTTGACTACTACCTCACCTGATGGTTAAAAGATGTGGTCGAAGATGTTGTTCAAGCTAACCTAGAATTACTGGCTCTTAAGGACAGCTCCCCGAACACACTGTTAAGTGCTTGACAGATTCTTTACTTGATGGTGATAGCTAGGGTATTCGCAAAATGCCCTACCATTTCCTTCCTAAACTTATTCCATCCCAATCATGTGATATCGTTACAGCATATCTTTCTTACACAAAAAAAAATATTAATATTATTCTTTTTCAACACACTCGCTCGTAACGGGCCTTGAAATGCACCGATTTTAGTGTCATAATATAGTCAATTACGCACTCGTGCTTTTTTTCTACTTTACCGCACTAGTGTTTTAAATAGAAAAAAAAACAACGTTTCCACATTTCTCCCCAAGGAGATTGTAGTTGGTTTCGTTCGTTTTTCATAGAAAAACAAGCCAAAGAGTTGTTTACCTACTGAAGTAGAATTTTAGAAGATTTAGTTATAAATATCCTTAGTCAGATTATTATTGCTATCAAAAAGATCAAGAAAATATATTCGTATCGAAATTCTCGTATTCGTTCCTCGCACGTGCATACGTCAATATTGTTATAAATAATACCAAATGCATCGGTCAAAATTTTCTTGACTTAACTTTTTGAAAAAAGCTTATTAAACTTGTAACTTATCATCTGTGCAAAATTCGTTAAATCTTAAATTATAAAAAGTTAGCATGCAATTTTAACGTACTGCTACTGGACTAGTGTGTTGATAAACGTCATTTGAAACTCGTGCGCGTTGTTTATTACAATCTCTACTCCATTTAGGCCAACTCTTAAACCTGTCTCGATTGTAATAAACAACTTCGCGCACTTGTTGCATAATGTACTTATTCTCTAACAACACAAAATACCTTATGTGAATATTATTACATAATATAATAACAAAAGTTGAAAAGGAAAAATTATGGTAACAAAATTACAACGAAAGGAAAAGTTGGACAACGAGCTGGATTCGAACCCGCGACCATTCGGCCCTGTAGATAAAACATGCTCTTCCAACTGAGCTATCATAGTGAGTGAGTCACAGCTCAAATTCATCCCTTCGCTCATATCGCGTAACCGTCTTAAGGGGACAGACATTTTATAAATGACTGTTCAAACGCGCGATCCAGACTCGAGCAGATACGCCATCGAGCGCTCGAAAAGTCAAGACCTAATGATGCTTCGTGTAAAAGCAAAACGCGTGGAACATCCTCCCAATCTGGCTACATAGTATTTATATACTCAAACTACGTCAACTTAGTAAGAAAATTAGGCTTCATTCTCACTAGATATGTTTTTCTGATTTTTTTTATGTCATTATAAATTGTAATGGATTTTCGAAAGTAACGCCTTATAGTAAGTAATTAATACCTTAGTAATTACCTTAAATAAAAATGGTTTGGACATTCAGCCAGCCGCTTACCTGACGAAACCCAGTTTGAAAAAGCTCTTAGGTGCTTTGCTACCATTCGGGTAAGTGAACTGTGTTGTGTTATGTCCACCAATGTGGAGCAATACCCTATTCACATTAGCGTGAGTAGTGGCGTGCTGCCCATTAGGTACATTTTTCCTTAGTCTTCTTTTACAAAATCCGACAACAGGACAATACACTTACATTCTTTAGCTAAAAACTAACTATGTACTGTATCAGTTGGATTGACCACTGTTGAACACAGCATCCCCCAATTAGGGGCCAGGGGTTTGCCGGAGGCGGAGTGATATTCTAACCCGGCACCCCACGAGCAACTTTGTACGAACCTTAAACCCACGGATTTAAGGTATTTTTACTAAAAATCCGCGGCATGCCAGATAAAACATACGAATGTAACAACGCGAAATTGAACTTTTAATTGTTTTTCGATGGAACTCGTTTCGGAACTATTTGCATTTGGCTTCGCGCCAACGCATTTATTATGTTTCGCGGTTTTTGCTTTCAGCAAACATTATTATAGGTTGAAATAACTGTCATAATCTGTTTTTTTTATTTATTTTAATAATCAAGCAACGATATGAGTAAAGATATTTGTAAATAGATTCATCATAACTGACATAAGAGCTGTCATAATGTGTAGATCTGATTCATAGAGGAGCTTTGTATATAAGTTTTTGAAGCGCTCGTAGCGAAGTTTACTTAGCTGTCCTCAACCGATCAGCAAAGTTAAGCAACGTCCGCCGCGGTCATGAGTTGGATGGGTGACCGCTAGTGATATTAATACTAAGCGTTTCCGTGCTTCGGAGGGCACGTTAAGCCGTCGGTCCCGGTTGTTGTCTCAGGATGGCAGTCGTTATAGCATGGTGGTAGGGCGTTTTGCGAATGCCCACCTGGCTAGCTACCACCCTCAATTAGAAAATATGTCGCCAAGCACCTAACGTTGTGTTCCGTTAGCTGTCCTTGAGAGTCAGTACTTCTTGGTTAGCCTGAACAACATCTTCGGCCGCATCATCACTTACCATCAGGTGATATAGTGGTCAAAGGCTATAGGGATCGAAAAAAAGTAATGCACAAATACATAGGCTTGATAGTTTTTCAGTAAAGTGTGCCACAAAATGCTCAGGTTGTGGAATAGTAATAGGGCTCGCTTCACTCTCCCTAAATTAATGCTATTACTGTAATTTATCACATAAATTGCAAATCAATGGTTACTAAATCATATCTGCCTATCCCTCAAGCATGATAAACATATTTCTTCTTTGCTATGTCCAAAAATAATAAAGTTTCTTCACAATACAGTGAAGCGTCAGCAAAACAAACTCGCAACGGCCATATTTTTTGTTTGAATGATTTATATTCTAATCAAAACCGGTAAACTGAGAACTTGCCTTTTTCAGTTTCGAAAAGTTTCGTAAACAATGATTTATCTCCATCAACTTGTTTAATCACGGCCTATCCAATTAAAGCTTTATAAAGGAGGATTATAAGCCTTATGACAGTAGTAATACAGTTGCTTGGGTTCTTTTTCGTTGAGCAATTACTTTGAGTTTTAGTGAGTTGTCTATTCTCCTTTTGACAAGGGAGGTTGTCGTTATTTCAAGTATTTATTTATGTAGATTTATGTACTACATCACCTTTGCTCGTCGCTGATTTAAACTGTTATTGCATACAAGCTACATCTCGTGGGTTTGTGTGTATAGGATTTATTTTGATATTCAGCAAATAATTACTTTTCAAACATTAAAAAAGTGACCATCACCTGAACTCCATTACGTAACGTAGGTACTTTTTACTACTTGAAACGTAAATTTTACTACTTGAAATCCATCGTTTTTTTTTTATTTATGGCTGATAGGCTAGTCTTTGACCACTATCTCACCTGATGGTAAGTTATGATGTCGTCGTAGTTCTTGTTCAGGCTAACCTAGAGTTACTGGCTCTCAAGAACAGATGCAGGAACACACCGTTAGGTGCTTGGCGACAGATTTTCTTATTGAAGGTGGTAGCTAGCGAGGCGGGTATTCACAAAATGCCCTTCCACCATGCGGTGTTGTATGTTTTAAATTGGACGAATGTTATAATAGCTACACGTACCCTTTCATGCGCCCGTCCATCCCTACGTTTCGACGGGTATCTACTCAGACTGAGATACAAGCCCAGAATTGTTATATTTGGTGTGAAACGTTAACACAAAGACAAATATTCCACTATAAGTTAAAAATAAATATATTTTTAGTTATTCTTTATAATCAATTTCTTTTTATACCATCTTTGTTGATATTTATACATATACCTATATTTCATCAACTTTGTTCAAACAGTTTTCCGTTTACCATCAAGTATAGTGAACTCTAATTTCTTTGGCGTAAAATTCAAGAAATATTTTTTTATTATCATTCGTAGCAAGCTCGGGAAAATTTTTGCACTTAAATCATATAATAATAATAATAAGATAATCTAGTAATCTTGAAACAACTGTTGTCGTGAATTTATTGTCAAAACTTTCGTTTGTAAAATATATATTTTTCTTTTAATATTGTTATGTTTGCAATAACGCCTGCTCTGCGGATTATATTACAAAATTACAAATTTACGAGCGAGAAAGTCGTATTCCGCACATGTCTTTAATTTTTTCTCTCGTAAATTTGTTATTTTGTAATATATTTTACTATCGTCGTCAAGTTCACCTTTAATCTCTATCCAAATAATTGCCACCTTAAAATTAAGTGGGAATTGGACTGGCACGCCGTTATTTCCCAAGAAGTCGTTATAATTTTATTCAATACGGAGTCCATAGCACTGTTTTCGTGGTAATTGTATAATAGTCTTAGTCTTAGTCACTTCTAGGTTAGCCTGAGCAACATCTTCGACCGCATCATCGCTTGCCTTCGGGTAAAATGGTGGTCAAAGGCTTCTATCAGGAAAAAAAAAAAAAAAATATCTAAATATCTTTTACAATTGTAGAATATATTCTACGTCACTTTGGCTTGAATTATTTATCTCTAAATTTATTGTGGCATGCACTTATGTAATAATAATTACAACTTGATCTGTGTATTTTTTGAGTGTTCACATTTTTTATATATTTTATTGTAATTCTATCCGTGAAAACCTGTAATTGGCTCTCTGTATATATTTAAGTTGCTATTACTACTATATTTAGCAGTTGGTTTTCCATGTAATTAAATAAATAAAAAAATAACTTTAGAGATACCTTTGGAGTTATTAAAGACTAGAACTTGAAAGGCCCTAGATTGACAGATAAAAAAAATATAATCTATTTCTATTAGTTATTCATAACTGTGTTTATTTTAGAACTAAGAATAAAATTGGATAAAATAGGGCTTTTCCAATTAATTTCTTTTATATTCTGAAATTATTAAAGCAAAAGACCGTTCCATTTTTATTAACTTTTATGACACCACTTTGTTGCGTTTGACAGTCGGCAAACAAAAAACCAAAAGGTGAAAGTTGAAAAAATAAAGTGAACCGTAAGCACACGTTCTACGTTTTAATTTGTTTTCACTGCTTGATTTTTTATATGGTCTTTATATTGATATGTTTTTAATATAATGTTAGGATAGCTTTTCATCAGTTACAAAATCACAAATATACGATTGGTACGAGTAATACCCTGGCTCAAGGGGTGGATGGACGCGGGTTCAAATCCCGCACATGACTTAAATTTTTTCTATAGTATATTAGTGATTTTGTAATGACTGTAATCCGCATAGCAGGCGTTATTGAAAACCTAACAATATTAAAATTATACGGTTGCGTCATCATTTACGAGTATAAAACCAATTGCAAAATTGGTCTTGTTTGTGGTACAACGCAAGTGGTACTATAGATTTCGCTCCATCCCAATACGATGGTTAAAGAACGATAGGAAAGATTTGAGTAATGACGTCATGTCATGTTAGCTCAATTGGTTAGAGCATACCCCGGCTCAAGGGGTGGATGGACGCGGGTTCGAATCCCGCACATGACTTAAATTTTTCCTATCGTATATTTGTGATTTTGTAATGTAATCCGTATAGCAGGCGTTATTGAAAACCTAACATTATTAAAATTATAAGGTTGCGTCATCATTTACATGTATAAAACCAATTGCAAAATTGGTCTTGTTTGTAGTACAACGCAAGTGGTACTATAGATGTCGCTCCATCCCAATACGATGGTTAAAAAACGATAGGAAAGATTTGAGTAATGACATCATGACGTCATGTTAGCTCAATTGGTTAGAGCATACCCCTGCTCAAGGGGTGGATGGACGCGGGTTCGAATCCCGCACATGACTTAAATTGTTCCTATTGTATATTTGTGATTTTGTAATGTAATCCGCATAGCAGGCGTTATTGAAAACCTAACAATATTAAAATTTTCATCAGTTATCTCACGTGATGTAATCGAAGATGTAGTTTAGGGTAAAGCCTGTTCTTCTTCGATAAAAGTTCGAAAATAAAATTCATCTTCGATAAAAGGTTAACTTATTTAACAAAAGCAAGTAAGTAATTTGTTCACAAAGTATTATTTTTATTTTCTGTGAATTTAAAGAAAAGCAGTTTCGCAGGAAGGAGGCGTAAAAGCATTCTAGAAACATAATACAATAATACACACGAGAAAAAAACTTTTAGTGTACAATAATATCATATCAAATGATATTTGGCGATACGCCACAATGTTGTGTGCCAACAATGGTTAAATATATGTTAATGTTAATATCAAAATATCCAATATGAGGCTAAGGCTTCTTTATCCAATTCAATCGGTAATAATTTAGATTAAGTATTTTATAATTTGAAATTTCATCATTGGCAATTATTAGACTCAGGTGTTACTTTGCGGAAATCCATATGTTTTAATAACAAAGTTAAAAATATTTTAAGAAAACACTAAGTTAATATAAAAAAAACCGAGTCCTGAGGATGCTTTGTCAAGAAGCGAACGCGTCGAAAATTCTTCCGATTTGGCTACGTGGCGCTTATGAGGTTACGTCGGATTAATAGGAAAATTAGGCGGAATTGTCACAAGATACATGTATTATTTAAATTTATTGATTTAATGTTTTCTTAAAATATTTTTAACTGTGTTATATACAGTTACATATATTTTTGGGCTTTGTTTTCAAATAGCAATGTCAAATCTAAGTTCATCTCAATTATCATTCTAGTTACAAAATAAGGGCCCTGTTCACTTACGAAGGGGTCAGAGATTTAGTAGATGTAGAGGAGCTGAATATACTCCCTTTAGTACTCTACACTGTACTGTACTCCACACGACATCTAGGAGATTTCTATGCATTCAAAACTGCAGGCTAATGCGTGCCACCAGATTGGGGCAGTGGTACCGTTCTAAGCTTCGAACAGGTTTTCTACTTCGATATAAAACTTCTGGATAATTTCCTATAGAAAAAATATTTTTGCACATGACAGTTTGGAAGCTACGTTTTTTTTTAATGAAACTACAATCTCCATAGACTCCAGGGCCCGTGCCATTTTTGAGTGTTTTACAATTGTATATAGTTACAATATTTTTAAAAAGGGGACAAAGTACTTAGCCATGAAGGTTTTTTGTTATGGTGAGTATATTTTCATATTTTTTTTGGAAGCTACTTCAGACCTGTGTACTCACGAAAACGTGCCGGTCCACAGTATTCTATTGATGTTAATTTGTACGGATTAAAAGTGGGTAAAATGCTAACAGTATTTACTGAATCACTCGGAGTGTCCACTGTTGCACAAAACCTCTCCCATTACTTACCATTAGGTGAGATTGTGGTCAAATGCCAGATACAATCAAAAAAACAACACATAAGAAAAAAGCTAAAGCGCTGTCCAACAAAGTCAAAGTAAAAATCAAAGTTATTTATTCAATTTTGGCGCCTACGACGCTCTTATGAACGACAATTACATATTTGACTATTAAAATATTCTACTGCTTCGTTTAACAAATTGGTATAAAGCCACTTCGAGAAGAACGGGCAAGAAACTAGGGGCCATTCTGTTTATATTATCTGCATGTAGGGCATTTGCCAATGTCCGCCTGACTAGCTACCACCCTCAAGTAGAAAATCTATCGCCACGCACCTAACGGTGTGTTCTGGCAGCTGCCGGACAAGGGCAGGTGTCCTTAATTCAAGGTTAGCCTGAACAACAGCTGAGACCACATCATCACTAACCAAGAGATGAGATAGTGGCCAAAGGCTAACATTTCATAGTTAAAAACATAAAAAAATAAATATTAACCAGTTACAAGCTAAAATATTTCCTCATTTTCTGAGTAACAAATGAACGCTTCCTCTGCTTTATCTCAGTCCATTTGACCCACATCGCGCTGAACTGATTTCGCACATTACTTATTCTCAAAGAATCTCGCATTACCCAGACTACGTTCTTGACACTTCTCACAAAGAAAATAAAAACAGTAGGAGTTGATCGCAGTATTTGTAATTTTCCTGATGTAGTTTTAGGCATGGTAGTAAGGCATTTTGCGAATGCCTGTCTCTCTACACCCTTAAGCAAAAAAATCTGTCGCCAAGCACCTTTTTTTTATGTAATTATGCTGGATCAAGCACGAGGTCCACCTGATGTTAAGCGGACTAACCTCTGCCTATAACAGATGCATTTCGTCACAAGTCACGAATTGCACTGCGCCCATCACCTTGAGACATAGTTGTTAAGTCTCACGTGCCTGTAATTTCACTGGCTCTCGAGGACTGCTGTCGGATTACACCATTCGGTGCTTGGCGACAGATTTTCTACTTTATGTCTAGCCAGGCGGGCATTCGCAAAATGCCCTTCCTCCGTGCTTTGAAGCTCAAGCCCGCGGCGGGATTCGAACCGTGGACCTGCAATAATCCAGCAGTTGTCCTTAAGAGCCAGTAAATCTAGATTAGCCTAAACAACAGTTTCGATGACATCATCACTTACCATCTTGAGATAGTGGTTAAAGGATAGCCTATCTACATGCTACATAATATAATATTATATAAATAGGAAATATTTTTATTTTTGCATGTAACGAAAAAACTTAAAAACTATTACACTGATTTGAAAAAAACTTTCACCGTTAGAATCCTACTTTACCCCTGATGAGCATAAGCTACAGAATATTATCAAAAGCATGCTAGGCACGCTGCCAACTGGTAGTGTTGTACTTAAGCATAAGTGCATTTGGACTGCCTATGAGACTGCAATCACTTATAGGTTGTCTAAATGCTTTTATTGTAGTAGCTGTAGTGTGGTTTATAGTTCGTAGTATTTTATTAATAAAGGCATACTGCCGAAGAACCAAACATATATATTATATATATTTTTTTGTTTAATACCCGTGCATAGCTGGCGCGAGCCGCTAGTCAGCTATATAAAAAACAGTTCCCGGCTTAGTAGTAAATAAACTCGAATGTGCCTGCTTGAAGTCGAAAATGTTGACAAATTTTTAAATAGTAAATTTTGCATTAATGCCTGTTATGTGAATAAGCTTACAAAATTACACCGAAAGGAAAAAACTACGATCGTCCCATAACGATTAAGAAACGAAAAGGTAGATTTTTGGCGGTAGAATGAAAATTAGCGCTTTCTGAGGAACTTATATATCTCACCCTGCGATTCCCAAGAGCGTGCTAAGCGTGGGTGATTATGGCAACCCCCTGTGGGGACGCTGTGTGCAGCAGGTAACAATACGGCTGATACAATAAGGCAAGATTTGCCCTCTTGAGCTTCTTGCCTCGTTGCCTCTCAGTTAAGTCAATACTCTCTAGCTCATATTTAGGGGATAAATCCCAAAATTCTCCTGTTCTCGATACTCTCTTAAGTACGCTATTTCAGTAATGATTCCGTATATTGTGGCGGTGTTAACTCAAGTTACAACTTTTGGAGTGGCCCGACTTTGACAATAGACCTATCTATTATGCCTATATAATAAAGTGCGAATGTCAGTTTAAGATTAGCCGTACGTTCAAGGGTTCCTGAACATTCCGCGTTTCAAGTTATTTGGAACTTAATATTTAGGTTGTGATGTCTACAATTTCTGAACTACAAAAGCGATGACTTTAAAATATTTACGGGGCAATCTTTAAGTATCAAGAACAACCGTAACTTCCATCCTAGAACGTGTATCTAAGGTAGCATTAGTAGGATTCTACCAAATTTGGTTAGGCAGGGGAGGAGGCTCGAGCGGTGAAGGAGAGCATTGATATATCATAAAGGGGGTGCAAGGGTTGCAAGTCTCAGGCCCCTCTGGCCTCTTCCTCTGCAACGCTATGGACCCGGCACCCGCACGGTGAATCCATGAAATGCTAAGAAATTCGTCTCTTATAATTTAATTGATGTATTAAATCGGACTACGTGTTAATAAATTACAACTAAGTGTACATTTTGACTTTCATCCCCTTTCCTGAGGGAACCGTGCTGAATTTCGGGATAAAAGTATACAATACAAAATCACAAATATATGTGCGGATCCCGCACATAACTTAAAAAATTTCTTCATTACCTTACCAGAAAAATATTGCAGGTCCTACCTGCCTTCATAAATGGCTTCATGAATAAAACAAAACATATTTTTTTAATGTTATTGTGACGGAACAAGCTCGAGGCCAACCTGATGTTAAGAGGACTAACCTCTGCCTAGAACAGATGCATTTCATCACAAGTGACGAATTGCACTGCGCCAGTCACTTTGAGACATAGTTGTTACGACTCATGTGCCTGTAATTTTTCTGGCTCTCAAGGACTGTTGCCGAAACACACCGTTAAGTGCTTGGCGACAGATTTTCTTCTTGAAGGTGGTAGCTAACCAGATGGACAATCGCAAAATGCCCTTCCACCATGCGGTGAAGCTCAAGCCGACGGTGGGGATCGGACCAGGGACCTGCGGTACGGCAGTCCATAGCTCGGCTATCATTGAATATTACATAACATTCAAAAGTGTTCTTGGTTCATTATTTTCTTTGCAAGAGAATACATATTAAACCTACCCTACAAAACGTGGTATCGCCCCGAGGCAAAGACAGGTCAGCCAATTAAGTTACATGGAGTGGAGCATTATCTATTCATAGAAGTCTAACTAAGTCTGGCCATAAATACTGTAACATAAAAACTTACCTTTTTTTAATACATTTTTTTATTTTGGATTTGGATCCGTTTATTTTAAAAACTTCCCTCTATTTCGCGCCATTCCACGTATTTTCTGGTGTTCATTATCAAATTACAATATGGAATGGGGTGTAAAATAGGATTGCAATGATCGCCTTGCACAAAGTGGGTATGGATATTGAAGCAGTGAGGGCTCAGTGGCATTGGCTATGGACTGCCGTGCCGCAGGTCCAGCTTCGATCCCGTCGCGGGCTTGAGATTCACCGCATGGTGGAAGGCCATTTTACGAATGCCCGCCTGGCTAGCTACCACCCTCAAGTAGAAAATCGGTCGCCAAGCACCTAACAGTGTGTTCCGGCAGCAGTCCTTGAGAGCCAGAAAAATTACAGACACATGAGACCTAACAACTGGACGTCTCAGTGTGACGGGCTCAATGCAATTCGTCGTTGACGAAATGCGTTGTGCCCGTCACACGTTAAAGGCGGAGGTTAGTTTACTTAACATCAGGTTAAGATAATATCTCTCATCAACTCTAAAGGATCGGGATGGCCATGAGATGTTAGAACTACACAGGTTGATAATGCTGTTAAAGCCAGAATTCGTCGAAATCATATCAGTCCATTCTCGATCGTGCGCTCAAGACCTCCTAAGGATGCTTCGTGTAGAAGCGAAACGCGTCGAAAATTCTTCCGGTTTGGCTGCGTGGCGTTTGTGACGTCACGTCGGCTTAACAGGAAAATTAGGCGGAATTGTCACTAGATATATTTTTGTATTTTTTAAGTGTTTTATTAAAATATTAATTTGATGTTTTCATGAAATATTTTAAAAATATTTTGTTATTATTTCATATCAGTCCATTTGATTTATAACATCGCCTTGAACTAATTTTACTCAAATAAGCTCGCATTTCTCTAGACTTGAATGTCCGCTTCACTAGATACCAGTTATACTGACAAATTAACAGTAAGAGCTGTTATAATATAGTATATTGCGTAGTTTTTGACATAGACAAGTACTTACTCTTACACTACAGAATTTGGGCAGTGACTGAACGAGCTATCCAGAGAGTCCAACATGCATGCGCACGTTTCTGTTTCACGATACCTAGAAGAGAACATGTCACTCCCTATCTAGTAGAAAAAGGAATGTTGAATATGAAGTTACGAAGGGAACTATATTTGGCATGCTTTACTCAAAAGCTTTTGTGGAACAAGAGACCTGAGTACCTTTTTGAAAAGCTTACATGGTCTAAAAACACTCATCCTGTAAACACACGCTCAAAGTTCCGCAACACACTTGCAATCCCTAAACATAGATCCAGTGGTTTTAAAGGTTGCTTTAAATTCAGTGCATCTAAGATATGGAACGATCTCCCACCTCCTTTAAGGGCAAAGACAAGCTGCAACTTTTTCAAAATTAAACTAAAACGAATTCTTTTAGACCGTCAAAATCATAATTTTAAAGCAACTTTTATAACACACAGAAATGTCAAACACAACGTAAAAAATCCCTCTCACATAAACATGACCTTTTAGACACACATACCGCCGCAAACACAAACACACACACACACACACACCATCATCCATACACTATATAAAGTTCTTCAACTAGCAACTTATTTAGGTATTTTGTAATGTAATGTTTTTCACACCTTACTGTAAACTCTACCTATTTGATTATTTTTTTTATCACGCTACTACTGTAAGCTGTTTCCTTATGTTTATTTTATTTGTGATCCGCTTTACTATCTATGTCTCTCGGCAAACATCCGTCCGAGTAGGTATATGCTGAAAAACAGTGCAGCGCACGTTAGTACTCAACGTATGCGCTGCACAATGCTGAGCATACTCCTTTTGCCTTTTGTTTTATTTATTTTTAATTGTTTGTCAATTTTCTTATGTTTGTAATTTTTTTTTTCTGTGTATGAAGGCAATAAATGGCTATTTTATTTATTTTTACTCGAAGTTTTTTATGAACTAATTGGTTTAACACAGCAGTGAGAAACAAGTAAAAAGCAGTGTTTGCAGTTGTAATAACTATGGATTGTCATGCCGTAGTTCCCCACCGACCCCGTTTGAGCTTCCCAGTAAGAAATTACATGTCTCAGAGCAATGGGCGCAATGCAATTCTTCATTAATGACGAAATGCATCTGGTGCAGGCTGAGGCTACCGCTTAACATCAGATGGTTCGGAGCGCTAGTAGTGAAGTTTGCTTAGCTGTTCTTAACCGATTAGCAAAGTTAAGGGTGAACTGGCCGGGCCGTTCTCCATACAAACGCCGTAGGGTGATCATTGCCTTATTTGCAGATTTAGGTCCAAAACAAAGCATAATACCGTTTGATATCGTCATTACCTAGGCTTGTATGATGCCGAATTTTTAAGAAGATAATTAATTTGAGAGTTATGAGCTTCGACACATTTTCATGTAACATTTTCAAGGCTCATAACTTTCAACTTAATTATCTTTTTAAAATTTCGGCATCATACAAGCCTAGATAATGACGAGATCAATCGGTATTATGCTTAATTCTGGACCTAAAGTCTCAAATACGGGAGTGATCACCCTACGGCGTTTGTATGGAGAAGCGACCGGCCAGTTCAACCTTAAGCAACGTCCGCCATGGTCATGAGTTGTATGGGTGACCGCTAGTGACATTACTACTGAGCGCTTTCGTGCTTCGGAGGGCACGTTAAGACGTCGGTCCCAGTTGTTGTCCTAGGATCTTAGAACGGTAGTCGTTAAAGCATGGTGGCATGGTGGTAGGGCGTTTGTCGAATGCCCGCCTGGCTAGCGACCACCCTCAAGCAGAAAATCTGTCTCCAAGCACCTAACGGTGTGTTCCAGCAGCTGTCCTTGAGAGCAAGTTATTCTCGGTTTAGCATGTTAACACCTTCGACCACATCATCACTTACCATCAGGTGAGATTGTGGTCAAATGCTAACCTATCAGCAATAAAAAAAAACAGCTGAGGCTACCGCTTAACATCAGATGGGCCTTGTACGGGATGCATTACGATACACTGCTTCACAGGGCCCCCTTTTAATGGTGGGACTGTGCCATAATCTCCGGGCTTAGCACTCTTGGGGATGACAGTATAAGATAACAGTTCCTCAGAAAGCGTTGTGCCCAACTTTTTTACCTTTAGTCGCCTATTACAACACCCACAGGTGCTGCCTTAAAAATGGGGAGAGGCGACATTCTAGCCCGGCACAGGACGGAGCTCTCAAAGCCATATAAGACATACATGCAAAATATAACCGAGTATGAACACTTGGAATAAAAATACGTTGAAACTACGTTTGTATATGCGTTACGTGCACACTTTTTTTTTATGCCTGATAAACCTATCAACCTATCAACCTATATATATTAAGTCCAAAAGGACCATTACATTTAAACGAAGTTTGTCGCTAGGCAATATCAGAAAAGATAATAATAAATTACTTAACTTCACAACATCTTGATCGGGCAGCACTTCGTCACTAAATACTACTTTCCAAATATATTTCGACACCCCCGGAGCTCTGCTCGGCACGGCGGTCCGACCGAAACTGAATCAAGCAGCACTTCGTCGTTAAACACTATTTCAACACCACTGGACGTCTTCTCGGCACGGCGGTCCGACAGAAAGTGAATCAACTCGCTTTACAGGAAGGAACAAACAAGGTGACGAAGCGACTACCGTCACAAACACAGTACTCTTTAAATTTGACAATTATGTGATTTCAAGCTCTATACATATGGCAATAACTATAATAAAATCATCAATGTTTTTACACATAGAAATAAAGTACTTAAAATAAACTATTTTAAATAAGTATCTTTGTCTTTGTCTTAACAGTGAAACTGATCTGTGTCACATGATCAGTTTCACTACTTATAAGATTACTTATAGTAAAAATATCATCAAATAATGATTCCAGTGATCATGACAATCCATATATGATTTTTAATCACAGTCTCACAATAAATACCTTTAGGTACAGTATTAAATTCACACCACAGATAAAATATACACAGATAATTAAAACAATACTTATTTTTATCTTAAAAACCACAGAGTATTACTAAAACGAAATTAGAATGTCACATTATAGCACCAGTTGTTTAAATCAGCTTAAAGCCAATCAAGTGAATATGAACAAATATTTCAATAAATAGTGAGCCAATTTTAAATAATCTATCAAGCGCTTCAAAACACTTCCCATAAAATAAGTGTCCTTACTGTTTTATAACGTTATATTAGAGCGAAAACGCCATTTCTGAGCAATGTAAACAGCTCTCTAGAGGGTCAACATTCGTCTGACTAACGGACCGACGAGAACAACCTTGGCACGGATTGAATTAACTAAATTTCATAAGGACAATGTAAACTGTACCAATTACATGATAAAGTTCGTGCGATAATTCCGTACCTACTCTTTACTCACATTTATAAACTTGTTTCTACTAACAAGCTAATTCTAATTTCAAATACTTGTTCAACAGGCATCAAAGGGATCGTGTTGCTTTAATCTCAATACTTGGCAGGCGTCTTAGGGACCGCAATGTAAGATGGCAGTTACTAGTTTTTGTAAGCTTTATTTAGTTTTTACCAAAAGTGATCGCTCTTTTACTCGTACTTTATCGATCAATTCAGTATTTTGTTTGATACGGGTATAAAAGATATAAAATATGTAGTACAATAGTTTCACTATAAACAACCTCATACTACGTGTGCAAATGTCAAATATGTTATACAATGAAATTTATAATTAAAAATGATAAATATGTAATTATTTTACATTATCATAATATAGTTAATACTTGTTTTTTTTATATAGCCTAACCTTTACCGCAATCTCACCTGATGGTAAGTGATGATGTGGTCGAATTAACATGCTAATCCTAGAATTTAATTATTTAACGTGTTATATTATGTGGAAGCGATTAGAAGTCTTCAGCAGAAAATCCTTAACTGTGTAGAAACTTCGGTTAACTAAACACTTTTTTTACTCCAAGTGGAACTTCAATAACTGTATTTCTGTAGTGCAGTAAAGTACGAAGGACTTAATGCTAAAGCTTCAGTCTTCCAGACATCCACATATTAGTAATTGAGAAAGGAACAAAGGCGTGCATAAAACATTTTAAATACTTAACTTGATACGATACTGTTTTTGGGATCGCATTATAAATGAAAGGCGATACATAGGCGATATATAGATGCTAACGACCTTTTAGAGTTAATTTCCGTTAGACCTAACAAACATTATGTGGTGGTATTTTTTTTTTATGTTTTTGTGACAGAAAAGTACGAGGACCACCTGTTAAAAGTCCTATAATGAATTATTTCATATGTTTTATTAGTTAGCTCGATGTAAATATTCGAGCGCGGCGCGGTCCAGTGTTGCCGCGGCGAGCGCTCTTGGCTCGGAGTAGACATTGACTTCAACTCTTAAAAGATTGTTAGCTTTTTCTAATAATCCTGTATATGCCTACTACTGTCAACAGATTCTTTGATTTAAAAACACGCTTAAATAATTCAGCACATTTTCATTTTCAGAAATCTTTCTGTTAATACCAAACGAGTCTTCCCTTTCAATTATATTTTTTGAGGAAACTCATTCAAGTTATTTTAACAATCATAATTTTATTCATCGCAGAATCGCAGAACAACTTGAGTTGAGTTTTAGTTTTAATTAAGTAAAATAACAATATCATCTTCTTAAAAATATGTATAAACCTAAGCAGTGTTTAGAGTGGACCCCAAACAGGCACAGCCTGTATCTTGGGCGCACATATTAATTATTATGACATTAGTTACCATACCATAAATTAAAAATATTAGCATATTTTGTAGTTTCGTTAAACCCCAAAATTAAAAGGTGTTGATTCAAAAATTACAATGTTGGAAAAAGCTTGTGTCCATAAAAGCGCTTAAGCGCTGTATTAAAGAACACCCATTTCTAACCCAATAAAATGTACCAGATTCCCGCGTACCCTTTCAAATCGTAAAGCGCTCGGTAAAATTCCACCAAAGGTCAAGGAATTCACTAATAGACGTGTAAAATCTTGTTAAAAGGTTGTCGCGAACTTGAATCGGCGCAGGATAATGGATAAATGAAATTGCTCAAATTCTTTTCGGTCTGGTAATAATAGCTTGAACAACCATTTAATTACAGTGATTTAAATTATATATTAGGAGATGATACCTCTTTAATAATGGTTCTTTTTACTGATTGGTTACCCTTTGTGGTCTAATTACCAACCCTTCTTTTGTGAATGATGACGTGCTCGAAAATGGCAAACTGGCTAACTTCTGTGACGGGTAGGTTTTTATGGACATTTTCTTTTTATTGAGGCGTGCACGATGCTCTTATGAGGGTTAATCACAAATTTTAATCTCAAATATTCTATATTTTACTGCCACATCATGTCCAACTTAAGCAGTGATGGCTCAGTGGCATTGGCTATGGAATGCCGCGCAGCAGGTCCATGGTACGAATCCCACCGCGGGCTTGAGCTTCACCGCAAGGAGGAAGGGCATTTTGCGAATGCCCGCCTAACTAGCGTCCACCCTCAAGAAGAAAATCTGCCACCAAGCACCTAACGGTGTAATCCGGCAGCTGTGTCCTTGAGAGCCCGTAATTCTACTATTCGCCTGTTGACACCGTCCACCACATCATCACTTACCTACCATCAGGTGAGATTGTGGCTATCAGGTAAAAAAAAACTTTTCTCAATGTTTTTACTCTTAATTACTTTCAAAAAGTCACGGCAGCATCTTCATCCACTGAGTTTCGCATTAATAAGCCTATAAAAGCTTTTGGTGTACTCTTATGAAACATCTTCAGATTCTGAGCTTTTAATGAGCCAATCATAAGTTGATATTTGAGGCTATCAGGATCCCTGGAGAAGAGTCTTCATAGCACATCATATTATGTAAATACCAAGTGTTCAAACTCGGTGAAATTTGCACGTGTCCTTGAACCTAATGTACCTGTGTGTTTCTGGTTTATAAGTTATTACGAAACTACGTTTTTATGAAACGTTTTTTTATTGATGACTAATAGGCTAGCCTTTGACCATTATCTCACCTGATGGTAAGTGATGATGTGGTCGAAGATGTTCAGGCTAGCCTAGAATTACTGGCTCTCAAGATCAGCTGCCGGAACACACCGTTAGGTGCTTGGCGACAGATTTTCAACATGAGTGTGGTAGCTAGCCAGGCAGGCATTTGCAAAATGCCCTACCACCATGCTATAACGACTGCCATCCAAAGACGACAACCGGGACCGACGGCGTTTCCTCCGAAGCACGGAAGCGCTCAGTTACTAGCGTCACCCATCCAACTCCTGACCGCGGCGAACGTTGGTTAACTTTGCTGATCGGTTAAGAACAGCTAAGCAAATTTCGCTACGAGCGCTTCAAAAACTGCTACTAATTACTAAGGTGTTATGAGTGCACATCCCTTGAGAGGAGTATTTTATGGGTTCATGGTGATATTTGTTTAGTATTTAATGATGGTACGTAAAGTCTGAGGAACTGATAAGCTTGAATATGTTGATTCGACCTTCAGACCTTACGAGCTGAGATTTGTATGGAGATTATGACTACAACGAGACCATTAGATCACTTATGAAGCAGTGATGGCTCAGTTGGATTGGCTATGGACTGCTGCGCAGCACTAGATCCATGGTTTGAACCCCGCCGCCGGCTTGAGCTTCACCGTGGTAAACCACCCGCGACCACCCTATAGTAGAAAATCTGTCACCAAACACTTAACGGTGTGTTCCGGCAGCTGTCTTTGATAGCCAGTAATTCTGGGTTAAGCCTATTAATACCTCCGACCACATGATCAGGTGAGATTGTGGTAAACCTATCACCAAGAAAAATAAAACAATCAGTTTAATAATACACACCTATTAATCTAAACTCAAGGTACAATCTAAAATAACATGACGTTTCTTTGTTCCAGTCAGTGTCAGTGACAGTCTCCGTGTTGACGCTGACCTTCATATCGGTGGACCGCTGGTACGCCATCTGCTTCCCGCTGAAGTTCAAGTCTACCACCGGTAGAGCGAAGACGGCTATACTCATCATTTGGCTACTGTCGTTACTATTTAGTGAGTATTTAATGAAAATTAATCTCCAAGCACTGTCAATAACAGACCAGGTACCTATTTCCAGTTAGTGTATATGACACACTCCGTTATCTTCCGTGCCGGGTTAGAATTGCACTAGCCCCCCCATATTTTCCCAAGGATGTCGTTAGAGGCCACTAAGGGAAAAATACTGGCAGGTGGGCAGCAGCGCCTTCTAAAGAACTACCTACTCTGCAATGCCCAGTCTGCCTGCCAAGCGTGGGGATTATGGCATATGGGTATATGCCATAATCAAATAAAAAATAAACCCCTAAGGGGGTCCTTAGGGGTGGTTGTGTTCAGCTGTGCACGATCTGTCTGATACAGTATTTGATACCTGCTTATTGCCACTTAAACTTGCAAATTATGAGAGCTAGGTTTAACAATAACAAATATTTGAAGATTATTTTTAGAAAACATTAAACAAATATTTTAGAAAAATACTTACAAAAATATCTAATTACAATTCCGCCTAATTTCCCTGTTAAACCGATGTGACGTCACATACGCCATGCAGCCAAACCAGAAGAGTTTTCGTTGCGTTTTGCTTCTACATGAAGCTTCCTCAGGAGGTCTTGACACGATCGAGAATTGTCACTAGATATATTTTTAATCATTTTTTTTTAATATTAATGTGAGTTCTAAATATGATTACAAGCTAGTGCTTGTACCAAGCGAAAAATAAATATAAAGGATTTTTCAACAAGAACTTTGTTTTCTATAACAAAATAAAACAAAGAATCTTGATGAAGATGATTCAAATTTTTTATTGTATTACGAAAAGAAACGTTTGGCAATTATGAATGAAAAATGATATCCGGCAAATGTCCACCACGAGCACGCTGACAGATGTCGATTTTTCATCAAAGTTTTTAGTCACTTTTTGGCAGAATGGCGGGTCTATTTCGTTAATCACACGATCTTCCCCATTGGTTATCAGTTCGTCGAGCAATATGGCCCGCCCATTGCCACTTCAACTTGCAAATTCTGAGAGCTATGTCGGTGACTTTGGTTCTTTGACGAATATCCACGTTCCTGATTTTATCGCACACATAAACCGAGCATAGCTCTCTCTATAGCTCGTTGAGCGACTCTGATCTTGTCCATAACCGCTAATATACATACAGTTAATGTGAAATTCCTATGTCAGCCAAAGTAAAGCTCAAAAATACCTTAATAATATAAATTATTGTCCGTATATTTTCTTTCGGAAGCTTCACATCCGGTTCCGATTCGATAAAGCAAACAATGCGACAACATTGCGAGAATCAGACTGGAAAGTACGATAAGAAATTCTCGTTTTATTTTATAAATATCTTTTATTTACCACAAAATACAGGAGCTTACGTAAACAGGTTGTCGTATTGTTTAATATTTGTATGTTTTAAGTAACATTTTAAGTGGTCCAATTGTTTTCGGCACGGCAATCTTTGTGTGTAGCCAGGAGCCTGCTATCACCCGCATTCCGACCGAATCGGCGCAATGGCGAAAATACGCATGACAGGAAAAGAGCCCTAATCGAACTAAAACCTTTTGTACCGGGCCTATTCTTATGTAGAATCAAGATACTTGGAGGCCAAAGTCCAATACATAATACTGCTCGTCTCACACTCGCTGATTCTGCCGGTACGCAAGCTACGGGACGGCGGGTGTATGGTGGTAAACAGCCAGGTGGGCATTCGTAAAATTCGTAAAATGCTACCACCATGCTTTAACGACTGCCGTCCTAAGACGACAACCGGGACCGACGGCTTAACGTGCCCTTCGAGCTCGAAATCGCTCAGTAGTAATGTCAGTAGCCGTCACCCATCCTAGTTATGATCGCGGCGGAGGTTGCTTAACTTTGCTGACCGGTTAAGAACAGCTTATCAAACTTTGCTACGAACGAAAAAAAAATTGCGATAAAAAGCCATCTGCTGCATAAACTTACCCATTTGTTTATATTATTGTTTTATACACAGATGTGCCAGAATTTGTGGTACTTCAAGTCCAACGCAAAATGCAGCTACGGTTCGACGTGCAGTACTTCATGCAGTGCGCTTCCACGTGGTCGGACGAGAGCGACCTCAAGTGGCATATCGTGAAGTCTCTATTCCTATACACGTAAGTGCTTTAATTCCCTAAATTCACAATCATCACATTTTGTGCGCGAGGAACTTGTTGGCCGCGCCTTAAGTATGTGAGCGGAGGAGAGGGGGGGGGGGGGCGCTTGCTTTGATCATCACTGTCTAATATCTCAAGCGTTTCACAGACGACAGCTATAGTATAAAGCTATATATTTATAGCTAGATATATATCAATACATCTCAACACATTTTCCATACAAATTGACAAGTGACAACACACGGCAGCTATAATATATAGCTTTACATTTTCGTTTCTTAATACCGACAGTTATGCTGTAATATATATTATAGCTGCCTTTAACTCCTTTAGTTGCGAGCAGTAAGCAACCCGCCCCTCGCCGCCCCTGTCGCCAACTAGCTCCGCGCGCACTGTAAATAAATAAATAAATAAAATATCCATTTATTGCCTTGTTACAAAATAATTCAATTTTTATGAATTGTATTATTCTATACATATCTATGTATAGAATAATACAATTTATAAAAATAAATGACAGTCATATCCTAAGGTAAAAGGGTTATGCTCAGCATTATGCAGCGTTATCATTCACGTGCGTTGCGCTGTTTTTCAGCATATCCCCATCGGGCGGATGTTTGCCGAGAGACATGAGGTAAAAAAGCGGTTCTGTAGTACTGTATGCGTTATAATAATAGTCGTGTGCGGGATAATTTTGCAATTAGTTTTAAACTTGTTAAATTGTTCGAAGTATAAAAACTTGTTCGAATCTTCTAAAAGCTATCCGTAGAAAAGCAAAGTCACCGAGTTCCCAACTTCCCGCATACTTCTGCATTGTTTGGTAAAAGTTTACTTACTATGGCTCCGAAGTTGTTTTACCACAAACAAAACTCAATATTGGATTATTATGCGTGTATACTTTTGTTGTTTATGACAGTTATAAAAGACCGTTATAATAAAATTAGTGTTCACATTTTAAATTCTTAGAAACGTTAGAATTCAATATATCTGACTTGTGCAGCGGCCAAAAGGCTGATGTATGTATTAATATTTTTTGATTGATTTAATTTGATAAACTTTTCGTTATGCTTGCGTGAATCGGCACTTTAATAATGTAATATAAACACAACATTTTATTTATAACTGTTGTTGAGATCGGAGGCCTGGTCCACACAAGTCACAAAAATTCACTGAAATTAAACTCAAAGTACGAGACCGAAAGGTTTATTTCGCTTACCAACTTAACTCATAGAAACAACGATGCACTCGGACCTGACTTGTTACCTTGCGATAACCGTTTGCGTGTGTCAGCCTAACTTGCAATTTTTACTACGCCATCTAGGTTGAACGTGAGGTACTATTTTTACTTAAGAGTTATAACGCATTCAATTACGACTTTGACATTCCACCCATCAAGGATCATTATGGAAGATAATGTCCTTCATACAATGTTTAAGAAACTTACGTTCCATTCAAAGTACAAATACAACTCAAATAATGGAACGCAATAAATAAGGAAACAGTAACATACAAAACATAAACATTAATTACCTGTCCTGGTAAAAAGTATACAAATCCAAGCTGGTGTTACCTACTCAGCCGAGTGCTATCGTTGAAAACTTAGTATAATCATTTCTTAACATGCAATTACAGTAGTGATTAACAATCTTGCCACCCATCATGACAAACTAAGTTGATAAAATGTACAACTATGTATATTATTTCTACTTGCCACCCATCGTGAAAATACATATTAACAATTATACTCAAAATATCATACTTCTATAGGCAACAAACAAATTTTGGTAATGGGTCGTTTAATAACTGTGTTTTTACACTTGAGAGATACAACGCGCACAAGTCCATCATCACCAGGATGCAATTCAACGATTCTGGCTAAAGACCATTTACCTGGTGGCAAGTTCTCATCCTTAATTAGCACTAACATACCAATTTTAAAATTATTGTCCATTTGTTTCACCCACTTTGGTCGTTGTTGAAGCCTGCTCAAATACTCACTCGACCATCGACTCCAAAAATGCTGGACTAATCTTTGCACTAGTTGCCACCGCGTGAGTCTGTTAATATTAGTGTCTAGATGCGATTGCTCTGGGACTACAATTGGCGGTTCACCGATCAGGAAATGACCGGGAGTCAATGGTAAGAAATCATCAATACTGTTGCTAATTGCCGATATTGGCCTAGAATTTAGGCAAGCTTCAATTTGACTAGTTACCGTTGACATTTCCTCGTATGTCAAAGTCGAGTTGGATAGGATTCGTCGCAAGTGGTGTTTTATGGAGCGTACTCCGGCCTCCCACAGCCCACCAAAGTGTGGGGCCCCTGCGGGAATGTGGTGCCAAGTAGTTCCATCTCTGGATAGCTGGTCATAAATTTTGGTTGTCACCTTCTCAAGCTGACCTTCAAAGAGGTCTCTTAGTATTTTATTTCCAGCAGTAAAATTAGTGGCGTTATCACTCCAGATGTGACTGCAGTGCCCACGCCTGGCTGTGAATCTTTTAAAGGCCGCTACAAAGCTCTCGCCTTCTAGGCTACTAACAATCTCAATGTGTATGGCGCGTGTGGACATGCAGATAAATACGCAGAGATATCCCTTGTACGTCTTACAACCACGCCCTTTCGATAATCTAAGGTCTAATGGACCAGCCAGATCTACACCTGAGTGCAGGAAAGCTCTTGTGGGTGTGACTCGCTGGGAAGGAAGATCTGCCATCAATTGAGTTCGAGTAGCAGCTCGATGTCGTACACAAACAACGCACTTGTGCACTTCGCTATTTATCATACTTTTGCCACCTAGGATCCAAAACCTCTGCCGAATGTAGCTGAGCATCAGAGTTGGACCCCCATGAAGTGTCTTGGTATGTGCTTGGGCTATTATTAGTTTTGAAAGACGATGATTATGAGGTAAAATTATCTGATGTTTAGCATCTTCCGGAATGTTACAATGACGTAATCGGCCTCCAACTCTTAAAACATCCATTTCATCTAAGAAAGGGTTAAGCGAATGAAGTTTGCTCCGTTTTTTAAGGGCTCTCTTTTCCCTTAAGCAATCTACGTCTTCTGAAAATTCTTCTCTTTGGCAAAGAAGAATGGCAACCGTCAGAGCGCTTGCAGTTTCATCAGCAGTAAGGTAAGTAGGAAAACTTTTTTTACTTATGTGTCTGAACCTTTTGCACCAAGCAATTACTCTTAATAATTTTTCTAGTGTTGAATATCTCTCAAATAAATAACATGTAAATTCTTTTCCATCTTGTCTTTCAGATTCTACGAAGTGTACGACCCGTTCTTCAAGCTGCAGATTTTGAGGTAAGTCAGTAGGGACCTTATGTCTTTTTTCTCCCTCCAGCAACCATTTTGGACCTTTCCACCACAATTCTTCGTGTCTCAACATCGAACCCAGGACACCCCTCGATGCTACATCAGCGGGATTTTCTTTCGACGGGACGTGACTCCAGTGATGACCAGGTAAGTGAGATATTATTTCAGATGTCCTGTTAGCTATAAATGTTTTCCATTTACTGGGATGCCCTTGAAGCCACGCCAGAACCACTTGAGAATCGGTATATGCGTAAGTATTCTCCTTACGTACGTCTAGCTGTTCAGCGACTTCTTTTAGCAACCGAGTAAGTAGTACAGCACCACAGAGTTCCAGACGAGGTACGGATATTGTCTTTACTGGTGCTACTTTCGTCTTAGCGGATATCAGATGAACGTGGATATCGCCTTCAAGATCTACCACTCTAGCATATACCACTCCTGCATACGCTATTGTACTCGCGTCAGAGAATCCATGCAGTTCTAGTTGGGTGTGGGTTGTTGTAGTGTGTAACCATCGTTCTACTTTTATTGCAGATAGGGCAGGTAATTCGGCACGATACCTTAGCCAATCTTCTCGAATCGTTTCAGATATCTCTTGGTCGCAGTTCACGCCCGTGAGCCACAGTCTTTGTAGGAAAACTTTCCCAAGAATAATCGTCGGAGCAAGCCAACCCATCGGATCGAAGAGTTTCGAGACATCGCTAGCAATAGTTCTCTTCGTCACCTTGGTTTGCTCAGGTAAGTTAATTGAATATTGAAATTCGTCTCTTTTGTTGTTCCAGGCTATCCCTAGTGTTTTAATTGTCATGTCTAGATTTAATTCCTTGTTAACGTCGTCTTCTTCAGCAAGGTGCATAGCTTTAAGAAGTGTGGAATCGTTAGTGTTCCATTTTTGAAGTTGAAACCCTCCAGCCTTCATTAGTTTGGTTACATCGTTGTAGATTTCAACCCCTTTTTCGTAGCTATCGGCACCCATTAACAAGTCATCCATGTAAAAGTCTTTGAGGGTAATATCTGCTGCCAATGGATGCTGTTCTCTCTCATCATGAGCTAATTGCTGTAGAACTTTTGTTGCTAAATAGGGGGCACTTGCAGTGCCAAAAGTGACTCTATTTATTTTGAAATGATTTATGTCCTTGGTAGTATTCTCGCGCCATAGGATGCGTTGAAAGTCTGGTTGAGTTACGCCAATCTGCCTGTACATTTTAACAATGTCTCCAACTATGGCCACCTTGTGTAGGCGCCACCGCATGATGATGTGTCTTAAGTCTGGTTGGAGTTTCGGACCGATCATGAGATTGTCGTTGAGTGATACATTATTTTTATATTTGCAACTTGCATCAAAAACAACTCTACACTTGGATGTGGTTTTGTCTTTTCTGATGACGGCATGATGTGGTAAATACACAGCAGTGGGTTTATTCTTGTCTTTATCGTCTTTTATTTCATCCATGTGTTGCAGATCTATGTATTCTCTCATAACTTCAGTATACTCTTTCTTTAGCTCTAAATCTTTCTCCAACTTTCGCTCAAGGTGCATTAGTCTTGCATAGGCAACATCTTTTGACTCTCCGTATTGGCACGATGGATCTTCTTGTTTAAAAGGTAAGGCTACCATGTAGCGTCCATCTTTCTGTCTTCTATGTGTATCTTTGAAATGTTTTTCGCATTTCTCCTCTTCTTCTGTGAGGTGTCTCGGACATGCAATTTCTTCTGTCTCCCAAAACTTTTGAAGAAAATTGTCTTCAATGTTTATGTGCATGCTGAGTGTAGTGGTGTAGCCTTGCGAAGCCATGGTACTGTCTATCTGGCCTGTCAATATCCACCCGAGGTGAGTTTTCTGCGCTATTGGTGTTCCTCGAGGGCCTTTCTTTAGTCCTTCAGTGATAATAGCACCAAAGACGTCTGCTCCCAACAGCAGATCAACCTTACCCGGTTTGTCGTAGGTTGGATCCGCAAGCTCTAGTTGGTGCAGATGTGACCAGTCTCTGTTATGTACCTCAGTAGTTGGTAACATTCGCGTAAGTGATTTGAGAACAAATGCTTTTACTGGTGTGGTAAAGTTTGTATCGAATCTTGAATGTGCAGTAAATGAAACCATAGTTTTGGAGTTGAGGCTTCTCCCTTGATCTCCCAATCCATTGATAGTGCAATTCGTCGCGAATTTCTTTAACCCAAGGAGCTGTGTTGCGGACTCTGTTATAAAAGATCCTTGGGACCCTTGATCTATCAATGCTCTCAAGTTGTATGTAGCACCATTTGACTGCACTCTTACGATAGCTGTGGCCAACAGCACGTTTGTAGGAGTCTCTTTTTCCGCATAATGGGTTGCTACATTGTTGATTGGTGTGGCTACTTCGTCAGTTTGTTTTTCTCGTATGAGTTTTTCAGGATGAATAAGAGAATGGTGCTTCTTGCCACATCTGCGACAAGTGGATTTATGTCTACAATTGTATACTGTATGGTTTGAGTTCAGGCAATTGTAGCAAAGACCATTCTTTTCTATGAACTTCTTTCTTTCAGTGTAGGGTAGTTGTATAAATTCTTTACAGTGATAAAGCATGTGATTTTCGTTGCAGTATTTGCAGGTTACATTGAATGCAGCGTGGAAAGTTTGCTGATTTGTGCGTGATCTGGGTGAAGCAGTTGATTTTGATGATTCCAAAACTTCGAGTGTTCTAAATCTCGATTCTAAGAAAACACACAGTTGTTTGTATGTTGGTAGTTCATTGCCAATATCTTCACTGCAACCAATGTGTTGCTCCCATAGTTTTACTGATTCTGAATCTAACTTTGTTACAGTGAGATATACCAACATAGGATCCCAGGTAAATGCTGCGATACCCATATTCTTAAGTGCGTTTAAACATTCGTTAGTCGTGTCTAGTAGATTTTTCACTGCATGTGATGACTCCGATGTAATGGGTTTCTGTGTCATCAATTTTTTCAGTAACGCATTGACAACAAAACGCTTATTGTTATAACGTTTCTTTAAAGACGACCACGCTTCTTCGTAATTTGAATCTGTGATGGGTATATGTCGCAACAAGGCCTCTGCTTCTCCACTTAGGCTAGCTTTTAAGTAGTGTAACTTTTGAACATTCGTGAGTGATTTGTTTTGGTCAATCAGTGATATAAATAAATCATGGAATGAACTCCATTCAGCATATCGGCCACTAAATGTAGTTAGATTTATTCGTGGAAGCTTTATTTCTGTTTGGTGTATATGTGTCGGTGCTGTAATCGCAGCTGATGTAGATGCAACAGGGATATATTTTTCTAAAGATTCTAACATCTCACACTTTGCCATTGTATATGCTTCTTCTCCTTGTAAATAGTGGTCATCCATAAAATATTTATCTGACTTGACGTTCTCTTTTGTTAGAAGCATATGGTTATTTCCATATTTAGTCCATAGGTCTTCTATCAGATTTAGTTTTACTTGAATATACGTTTTACTTAACCGGACTTTAGGAGTTTTCTTATAATTTGACAGAGAAGATTTCAACTGCCTTAATATTTCTTCTTGTTGACATAACAACTCCGCCATTGTTATAATTTGCAAAATTAACTTAAGTCCAAAAAAATATAGTAACACTTCCACTAGTAAAGTCTAAATATAAGAGTTCAAATTACAATGTATTATTTTATAAGTCTTTCTTCACATCAAAATTTTTCTAAGTTGAAGATTCACTCGAAAATTTTACAAGTCTTTTTTCGTCATGATTATTCTAAGTCGATGATACACTCACGAAAATATTACAAGTCTTTTTTTGTTACAATTTTTCTAAGTCGATGATGCACTCACAAAAATATTACAAGTCTTTTTTAGTTAAGATTTTTCTAAGTCCAAAATTAAATTGAATTTTTTACAAGTTATTATCAACACTGAATTTAACTAAGTCTTTTATAGTTACACAAGAAATTTTATAAGTTCTACTTCACTTGTTAATAAAGTTTAATATTGTCTATTTCTATTACTCACTGTTACCATAATCGATCATCGAAATCCATAAATGTCACTACACTGTCACTTGTGAGGCACACGAGCACTACCGAACACTCCCGAACGCGTAAACTGGGAACCCGACTCGACGGACCAATGTTGAGATCGGAGGCCTGGTCCACACAAGTCACAAAAATTCACTGAAATTAAACTCAAAGTACGAGACCGAAAGGTTTATTTCGCTTACCAACTTAACTCATAGAAACAACGATGCACTCGGACCTGACTTGTTACCTTGCGATAACCGTTTGCGTGTGTCAGCCTAACTTGCAATTTTTACTACGCCATCTAGGTTGAACGTGAGGTACTATTTTTACTTAAGAGTTATAACGCATTCAATTACGACTTTGACAACTGTATTGTACTGTATCGTAGTAATGTAATGATATGTCTGAAGTAAGTAAAATTTTTATAACTAAGGTAAAGTAATAATGTGGAAAATTGAGAATGTTTCTTCAAGTAAGAACTTTTCTACATACATATGTTCATGTCTGAATATTATATATTATTATAATATGATACAGAAGAAAGATTCAATTGTTTGTTTGTTTATTTGCATTGAATTGGCTCTGACACTACTGGAACGCTTTAAAAAAATATTTCACCATGAGAATCTAACAATATCCCTGATGAAAATGGGCTATAGAAGATTTTCAAAATACTTAGAGATGAGCCTGAAAACTTCGATAATATAACCCAAAGTGCGAAAAAAATACCAAAAAAATTGTTATACGCGTACGCTGCGGAAAATATTGAAAATAGAGCAAAGTGATGTAATACAATTTTATAGAACACATTAATATCTATAAGAGTCCGTAATACTATACATCTAACTATTATAGTTATGTCACAATAACTACTTTTTTTATGGGCTTAAATTTATAATGTTTGAATTTTTCTTTATATACCCGTGCGTTGCCGGGGCGGACCGCTAATAATTAATAAATTTAAATTTTAATAACTACACAAGAAGTCAAGACTCAAATGCAATACAAAAGTTATCGCAAACTAGCTGAAACGTCTCTCAACTTTTCAAATGGTTCCTTTGGAAAATAGTTCGAGCATGAATCGACTGACATGCTTCAAAGAGACACATTGGAACAATACAGGTTATTAAATCTGAGTATTTTCTGTGTTGGTAGTAGAAAATAATACGAACTGCTCAAATTTATAATGGCGGAACAGTTTTAAATTTTAAGTGGAAGTTACCATGTACCACATATTAATTACCATCGCCCAACGGCAAAAAAGGTGGTGTGGCTTTTGATTTTGTCTACGTAATGCAGACTCGCAGCGTCATCTCAGATTGCTAAGCTTTCAATGCGATTTAAAAGAAATCATTGTGTATTTTGTTTATTAAAATATAGTGTGTACTAAGACGCGCAATAAGTCATTTAACACAGCATACACGCAAACGAAAAACAATAACGAAGATATGGACCCAACTATAAATTTGAGTTTGTGTGGAAAATGTCCACCTTTGGGTTCCGAGGAATCACAGAGTACAACTGCGACATGCGACTGCTTAAGATGCTAAGAGTTGCCAACATTTTGAAGTCCTCGTAGCGAACTTTACTTAGCTGTTCTTAACCGATCAGCAAAGTTAAGCAACGTCGCCCGCAGTCATGAGTTGGATGGGTGACCGCTAGTGACATTACTACTGAGCGCTTCCGGGCTCCGAAGTTATCCCGGTTGTCATCTAAGGATGGCAGTCGTTATAGCATGGTGGTAGGGCATTTTGCGAATGCCCGCCTGGCTAGCTACCACCCTCAAGTAGAAAATCTGTCGCCAAGCACCTAACGGTGTATTCCGGCAGCTGTCCTTGAGAGCCAGTACTTCTAGGTTAGCCTGAACAACATCTTCGACTACATCATCACTTACCATTAGGTGAGATAGTGAACAAAGGCTAAACTATAAGGAGTAAAAAAAAACAGTATTTTAAACTCAATATACTGGAAAAATTACACATTATATAAACATCATATAAAACATATTTATAAAAATAATTTATCGTGATTAATTGCAATGTTACCGAATTTAATTAAATTTGTACATTTCTACTAAAAAATATTTCTCTAACGTCTATAGATAATTTTAAATAAAGCGATCAGATAATGTTTTCACAATGTTGAAATGCCAAATTTATCTTTGACCGACCTAACCATAAGTTTTGTAGTAAAACTGCTTATTTTTTCATTTTTTGGTAACCTATTTTGTCACCAGCTTTCGCTTTAACTGCTGTTTATAAAAGCTCTTAAAAAATATTGCCTCTATTTAGTTAACCAAGAAATTCCAACCTAATTTGCTTGTCAACAGCATTGCCTACAGAAAACCGCATTTTCTCTAAATTCCAATTCCCTCAAGTTTATGTAAATAAGCCAAGCGTCTGTAGTTCATGCAATTATGCTAGCGGCATGTCAAGGATATTTTCAAAAGAGGAGAAATTGACAATTTACAAAATTAAAAGAAAAAGTTTGAGGTGCGAGTGGGTTTTAATACTATCCGTCCCTTTAGCCAAGACATGCTATTCCAACTGATCTATCGTTGTGAGTGAGTCACAGCTCAAATTTATTCTTTCGCTCTTATTATTTAACTGTCTTAAGGGTACGGAGCGACATCTGTAACCAAACTGAATTGATATACAAACAAGATTATTTTTTTATTAGTTTTCAACTTGTTAACGATGACAACCCGATAATTCTTACTTTGTTATATATGCAAATTCACCTGCCAAGCAAATAAGCAGTATATCACAATGAAAGGAATAATTTAAACTACAAGCGGGATTCGAACGCGTGACTATCCGTCCTTACAGTCGTCGTGTTGATCGTCTTACCATCCTCCTTCTGCTGGACACTGAACTACGCCCGATCCCCAACACGGTAGATTTATGTCGTTTGCCTAGTAATTTCAATTGCTGTAGCAATGAGCTGAGTTAAAACGTGAAGGGCACTGTAGTGCCCTTCACGTTTTAACTCAGTAGTGTTAGTCCACTACTGCTTCTAAGCGGAATATATGATGACACTGCCGTTATACCTACCATGATAGATTCTTAATGAAAAGATCTACCTATTTTTTAATTTCTCGCTATAGACGCCATATTCTAAATTAATGTATCAGCCGGATTTTCCACTGCTGAAAACAGTCTCCCCTATCATGGGGGGTTTGCCATATTCCCCACGCTAAGCGGGCTTGAGGATCCCAGTAAGTATAGCAGGCAGCAGGTGCTGCTGCCCATCTTCCGGTATTTTACATTTAGTTGCCTCGTACGAAACCCACAGGAAGAAATGGGGTTGTGACATTCTATCCTGGCAACCCACGGGAAACCTAAACTCTGGAGATACTTATTTTTAAAAAAAATTACGTGGTAGGACCTGCACTGACTCATTCCTGTTTAAGACTGATTATGACGCATATGTCACTTTCCAGTTTCATAATAATAATAATCATTTAATTCATATAAATCCATATCACTTACATAGTATAATAACATGTTACTCAGAAATAAAAAGATCTTAAATTACAAAAATATTAGGTATTTGTATAGCTGCTTTACTGCAAATTATTCACTTTTTTTTTAAATAACCTAAATTTTATTTTATTATTAATGTATGCTATGTTACAATACATAGCTGTTGAAAAATAAAGAAAACGTATCTATTGAAAATTTTCGTTGCCAACGAAAGCTTTCAAGCTTCTTTTCAGCAAGCGTGCAAACAAAGAGTATGCTCTGCTGTGTGCCTAATAACATGACAGTATTCGATGTGAATAGGGGCATTGCTGCACAGTTAGTCTCTCAGAGAGGATAATTATCACCATATTTGGGGGTATTAAATACATGGGATAGTGACTATCTATCCTAATCCAAAATCTTAGAAATAATTGGACAAAGTTTCATGAAAATCCATTGAGCCGATTCGAAGGTGAGTGGCGTTAAACACCCACATACTTACGTTTTAAATGTTGTTGTTTCACTTATTATATCACTGGTGTCATTTCAGTCAGCAACAACATTTACTCGTATCACTTAAACTGCAGAAGTTTGAGAAAAAAACGAGGTTACATCTACAGCGATGTCCAAAAAAAATAAGCAAACTGCAATCATAACTGATGAACACAGAATAAGTCTATAAGTGATAAATCACTGATGCATACATGACTTTATCGCAAGAAATTACACTTCTATACAGCTTTTCATCGGTGATTCCGGAATTTCATAAGTTATGCCGGGAATCTTCTGAATAGTTAAATAGTTTTAGCATGAGTTTACAACTATTAAAGAAATAAACTTTTGAGTGTACGACTGCAAGTTAAATTAACTCTGGGATTGATGTGCATCACATTAATAATAAGTTAGTAAGGATGTGGGTGTTTCAGTTTGTTTTTTCTTTGACTGAACTGTTCTGAACCGTTGGGCTTTTGTAGCACCTGTAGCGTAACTTGCTTAGTTGATAACCGTCTAATTTTTTTTTTTATTTTCCTTTCCGGGCGCAGAGGCCCGGCCCTCGAGCTAACCTACCTCTTTTTATTTTGAGATACCGTTAAAACAATTTATTTTAATATTATTACTTATTTACATATTATTGATCGACTAAGTTAAGCATCGTTCGTTTTCGTCATGACTTGGATGGGTGACCACTAGTAGCATTACTACTTGCCGAGTACTTCAGTGCCCACCAGGCACTCATAAACTTTGACACTATAAAAATAATGTACAAGTATAATTTGTCCTCAGGTTTCCACTATTCCTGATGATGATAGCGTACTGCCAGATCGTGAGGGTGCTATGGCGCTCCGACAACATCCCCGGTCACACGGAATCACACAAGCTCTGCACCACCCAGGGTTCCGGGCAGAATAACTGTAAGTCAATGAAATCTACTATTCAATAACTAGAAGTCAATGGCGATTATCCTTGCTATAAGTATAAGGGATCTCCATGATATCTTAAAGATCTCATATATCTCGTAACTTTTTGAAAATACAGTGTTATTGAAAAAATGCTAACTACCTCTTAGGGTTGACTTCTGCTAGTCCTAACAAACATTTTGATACATTTTTTTTTGTTTTTATTATTTATTGTGTTTGTTTATGTGTATTTGGCGGAATAAATACGAGGACCACCAGATGTTAAAAGTCTCTTGTGCCTGTAATTTATTAATCCGTATCTTTATTACTTTGCTCGATGTAAATATTCAAAACTCTATTCAAAGGGAGCGCGGCGCGGTCCAGTGTAGCCACATTAATTTATTTTTTAATTTCATCTTAAAATGTTATTTAGGACTAGCAGAAGTTAACCCTAAGAGGTTGTCAGAATTTTTCCAATAATACTGTATAATGTATGTTTACAAAAAAGGACTTTAAATTAAATGGTGACAACCACGATAGCAACATTTGGAATAAGGTAAAACAGTGATACCAGTCTTAAAATTAGCAATAAAAAGTCATTCTAAGGGGATTGTGTGCAAGTTTTTAATAAAATCCCTAAAGATATTTACTTTTCTCACACAAGGAAAATTAAAGTACCATTTTAAACATTTTATAGTGCCATATACCCCGTGGGGTGCCGGGTTAGAATGTCATCCGTCCATTCCTGCCTGTGGGTGTCGTAAGAGGCGACTAAAGTTAAAATACCGGAAGGTGGGCAGCAGCGCCTTCTAAGGTACTTATGTTAAACTCTGATTCCTAAGACATCTGCCAAGCGTGGTGTTTATGGCAAACCCCTCCCCCCACCTAAATAGGGGAGGCTGTGTTCAGCAGTGGACAATCCAGTTGATACAGTACAGTAGATTATTTAAACGACAAAAATGCTAGTAACTTCTACCTCTGCGAAGCCACTGTCAGCCTTCTATGTACTGTATCCGGTGGATTGTCCACTGCTGAACCCAGCTATTAGGATTTTTTATTATCCCCATACTTAGCAGGCGTCTTAGGGTTTGCAGTGTAAGATAGTAGTTCCTCAGAAAGCGCTGCTGCCCACCGTTTGGTCTTTTACCCCTAGTCGCCTCTAAGGACACCCAAGGGAAAATTTTAGCCCAGCACCCCACGGGCTTCACCTTTAATATATTATATTCATTTCATAACAGATATTAGTTACAAACTTTATATAGAAGAATGTTGTGGGGTGCTTGAGAGCTGGCCACGACCTTAATTGTGTGCGGATGAAGGCGGCTTGGTTTCCTGAGTCCTCAGCTGAGGTCGAACACTGGTTAGGGAAGGAGGGCGGTTGACTGCGACTCAAGAGCACGGCCACGATAGTTTGTGGGCGGATTCACTTCACTGGTACTGCAGAGTTTATTTATTATATCACACGCGTTATCTCTTGTGGGGATGGGATTATTTGCGCACGCGCACCGGCGGAAGTCCACGGACGAATGTAGGGCGATTTCAGTGCCACCGGCGCAGCGCGGTGTATTTGCGGGTGGATGAAGGGGGTGGCGCGGTACCTTCCTCCCGCGTTAGGTGTGCTGATACGTCGCGTTTTGGCGCGATCAAGGCGATTTGACAACTTCAAATGATCCCACAAAGGAAACGTAAAGCAAAGAAGATGGTAAAGCAACCAACACAGGCAAAACAAAAACAATTTTGCTATGCAACTTACGGCGAGCTTATAATGGAGTCTGTATTATAAAGACAATTTATCAAAATGACCTAGCTATTAATCAAAAAGCTCGGCAAGTAAGCTGTCTTAATAAAGACTGAAGTGTACATGAAGCCTAATAGAAGGCAGTTCATCACAGTCATTCAAAATTGACTGTTACATTAATCGAATCCTTCTGTTTTGTGTCTATCTTCAAGTTCACGAGGACAGAACAATGAGAACAAATTCAACAAAGTCGAATGAAAATTGTACTTCACTTAGATAAGTTTGTTTTAATATTTTAATATTGACTGAAGCGTATTTCAGTCGCAAATTATCAATGTCTTTCGCTTAGTGTAAATTCAAAATGGCAGAAACAGAAACATAATTAAATTTTGTATCATCCTAAATAAATAAGTTGCTCAATTTCTGTCCGTTCTACCCTCAAATCCGTTTCCTTCAACAAATCAAATAAACTTACAAAATTTCATAGAAATTGTTTTTTTTTATGAAAGGTAAGCTTTTTGACCCTAATGGTAAGTAATGATGTGATCGAAGGTATTGTACAGGCTAACCTAGATGTACTGGCTCTCAAGGACAGCTGCCGAAACATACCGTTAGGTGCTTGGTGATAGATTTTCTACCTGAAGGTGGTCGCTAGCCAGGCGGGCATTCGCAAAAATGCCCTACTACCATGTTTTATAGTCAAGTTTAAAAGCTAATTTTGTATTTTTATTCATTATTGTAAGCCTTTGTTTACAATATCATCTGATGGTAAGTGATGATAAGGTCAAATATGAACGGGTATTACATTTAGCTTTTAATCAGAGCACAACTTTTGATGCTTGGCGATAAATTTTCTACTCGAAATCGGTAGGTGGGCATTAGAATTAGAATTCATTTACAACCAACCAACTCCAAAACTAAAACATACGTAAACTATAAATAATGTTCCTCTTTATTATCACTGACAGATGTTATTATCTTAGCTTAGTTACTATATTGAATTTCTCTCTTTATAAATTGCTATCAAATCTGGTGGCTCCAATTAGGCAAACAAAGGCTGACGTAGAAAAGTTTTATCTTCACTAATTAGGAACTTCATTAATATTGACGGGCTAATTGTGTCAGATCACCACAAAATCGCCCTCTATATTGTCACAAACAGTTGTATTCTTCTATACTACAATATTCCATTTACGTCTTCTTTCACTCCCAAATCCGCTCTATCATTTGAAACAAAAGCTTGCCGGGGCAAGTTTTATCTGCAGTCATTGTGAATCTCCGTCATATTGTTGGGCTAATCGTCTCGAATTACCCCAGAATTGCCTTCTATTGTCGAAGTCAGTAGCCTATCTTATACCATACAGCTTTTGTCAAAAAGGATACACAATAAAAAATATTAGTTGCCTCTAATCCTAGGGCCATTACAGGCCAGAGGTGCGATGAAACATGGAGAGTGAGGAAGAATGATAAGAAAAAATATCTATTGGCTGAACAAACCATTATCGGAGATATAAAATCTTAGAAACTTTGATGGCTTGGTCACGTTGAAAGAATACGAGAGAACAGGCAATCCAAGCATACCTACGAGCGCCCAGTAGCCGGTAGACCGTTCTAGGTACTTCCAACAGTATGAGTTTGAAAAGAACTTACGTAAGCTACAGATTGAGGACTAACGTCGGAGGCCCAGACTCATTATGGGTCGTTGCGCCAGCATAGATAATAAATATCGTTTTTTTATTATTATTATGCTTGATAGTTTAGCCTTTGACCACTATCTCAACTGATGGTTAGTGATGATATGAACGAAGATGTTGTTCAGGCTAACCTTGCATTACTGGCTCTCAAGGGCATTTGCCGGAACACACCGTTACGTGCTTAGCGACAGATTTTCTACTTGAGGGTGGTAGCTAGCCAGAAGGGCATTCATAAAATTTCTACAATAAATAATCCTATTTAGCACTACTCTGAAGTAATGTTACTGTTATATTATATATAATACAGGAACTCAACCTTCAAGTTCCTGAAACCCTATATTATTCAAATTGTACAAAAAGTTTTACTAAGATAAGTAGATACAATTATAATTGTTGAAGAGTACACATTAAGAAGAAAGAAAGAAGAAAGAAAGAAAATATATTTATTCTACACAGAACTGCATACAACAACATTGTAGACATAGATTGGTTAAAATATAAAAGAACAATCTGTTATCTTAAAATATCAACATAACATCATGAACTAACAGCACTTCAATGCTGCTGTAATATGCAGTGCTGCCAGAAAAGGCCTGAGCTCAGCATAATGCTGTGGACTAATCCCCAGCGCTGATTTTCAGCTCTGACCTTTGGTGACGCACAGACAAACAAATTAAAAAAAAAAAAAGTATACAGAGTAGAAAAACTTATTTTATATGAAAATATATGTAGCTAAACAATTAGATGCTTTGATATAAATAAATATAGTAAAGAATATTTTTTGCAACAAATAAAAAGAACAGTATCTATACATATATATAATTACGTATTAATATAATTATATAAAATTTCAATACATAATAAAAGAAAAAATAGGTATAAAAATAAAGTAGAGACTAAGTAGAAGGTAAGGAGTTTATATAATCAGTACTATTTTCATAGCAGTATGCAATTAATCGTATATGCCAACAGATTACACAATTAGTAAAGAACTAATTTCATTAATTTCTATACAATGCTATAAACTATAATAATTCAATTCAATTCTAAACAATACCTCAGAAAGGAAAATAAAAACTGATACGATTACCACAAGACATTAAGTGAATAAAAAACAGAAAAAAAATCATCATTTATATTCCTAATATGTTTATTATTAGGTTTTAAATTTCTTAGAAATGTCCCTGCATAGCATCAGCTTTTTGTTTATTGAACAAATGGTTTTTGAGTTGTAGTCTAAATTTGTATTTACTCTGTGTATTACGAATGGGAGGGGGAAGAGAGTTCCAACACTTCGTGGCACTAAAACGGAAGCTACCACGAAATGCTGCTGTACCACCGTGCATGTGGATACGTAGCATATTGTATCTTGTTGCACGAGTAATGTAGCTATTTTCGTCACGAGCCCATGTTAATTTTGTAAAAAGGTAATTAGGTTTCTGACATTTGATCAAGCCGAACATTAATGTAGCCAAATGAAGGTGTCTTCTATATTTCATGTTTAAAACATTGTGTTGAATAAGAAATGGAGATATATGACTTCGGGGTGGGACATCAAAACAAAAGCGTGCACACGCATTTTGCACTCGTTGGACATGTTGGGCTGTTTTAGCAAAGAGTCTGGGACCATAAACACAGTCAACGTAATTAAATTTAGATAATACTAGTGAATCTACAAGCCTAATACGTAGGTTTGTGCTTATATAATTTCTTATTTTATATAAAACTTTTAAGCGATAAAAACAGTTCCTAACAATTTCGGATATATGGCGCTCAAAACGTAATTGTTCGTCCATGACGAGTCCTAAATTTCTTGCTTCATGTACTCTTTCTATTGTTTCACCACCGATCAATAACAATGGATTTTCTATTTGTATTTTCTTAATTTGTACTTTTGAACCTAATATCATAAATTTAGTCTTTTTTGAATTTAGTAACAATGAATTTACCCCGGCCCATTTGTGTACCCTTTCCAAGTCTTCGTTAAGTTTAATCTCAGCAGATCTTATGTCTTCTGGTTTGAAAGATAAATACATTTGTATGTCATCAGCATAAATATGAAACCTACAATGCTTAATGACCTTCACTATGTCTGCGCTATATAAAATAAATAATAATGGGCCCAATATAGAGCCTTGTGGAACGCCCTTAGTTACTTCGCGCGTATTAGAGCGCAATACTTCACCACTGTCTTTGTTTATTTCTACGAACTGCTTACGATTACTTAGATACGTGTTGAACCATTGGACTACGCTAGGATCAAATCCGTAGAAACTAAGTTTTGACAGTAAAAGCGCTATATTTAGACAGTCAAAAGCACGCGAGAAGTCCAATAACACCAAGATTGTCCCCATACCTATATCTTGCGCAGCAGTGATATTGTCTGTCACATCCAGTAATGCTGTGTTTGTCCCTCTATTCTTCCTGAATCCCGACTGCATATCAGGTAATATATTATTCATCTCTAAGTATTCAGTAATTTGACAACAAACCGTTTTTTCTAAAACCTTAGACAAACACGGCAGTAAGCTAATAGGACGTAGGTCTTTTATTTCCGTAGGATTTGTTACTTTAGGTATAGGTTTAACCACTGCTGTTTTCCACACTGTGGGAAAAGTTGCAGTGGTCAACGATTTATTAATAATAGCCGTTATGGTATCAAGACTTTGCGGAAGAGTCAAAATTATCATATTTAAAGATATTTGATCAGTACCGCAAGCATTCGTTTTTATTTCTTTTATTTTTTGAAGAACAAACGAAGAATCAATCGTTTTAAAGAAAAACGTGCTAAGGCCAAACTTATTGAATTCAAACCAAGTTAAATCACATATAGTCACAGGCGAATTCTGAGGAATGTCTAAAAACTGATCATTGATCGCATCAGGGTTGTCAAAGTGGCCTGGCAGCCCCACAGACTTAGGCGGCAGCACTTTACTTTTTAAGTTGTGCCATAACAACTTAGAGTTGTTTATATTTTTGTTTATATTTTGACTGAAGAATGCTGTTTTTTCATTATGTAGCGCTACAATTACCTGTTTTTTCAGATCTTTATAATACGATTTGTCATTATCGTGTTTGGTTTCATGATATTTGGCCAGTGCTCTATCGCGAAGACCCATCATCAACTTAATATTGTCAGTTATCCATGGACTGGGCAGTTCTTTTATTATTCTCGACTTCGTTGGGGCATGTAAATCAAACAATAGAGTGAGTGTGCTTATGAAGCAAGTAACCATTGTATCAACATGTTCCATTGACATTAGCAAATCCCATCTAATAGATTCAAGGTCATTAGTGAATAAATCTAAACAGATATCTTGAAATGGTCTATAGGTAATGCGTTTTGGCAGGATTTGTGGCTTTTTAAATATTAATTCACATAATATATACGCATGTCCTAAATTTGAACCAAAGAGGGAAACACTTACATTACGTACCGGTATATTAGAGCATACCACATCGAGTAAAGTGCTACTGGTATCTGTAAAGTGAGTAGGCTTATCAACATATTGTTGCAGACCAGTGAATGTTAAAAAATCATTGAATTTTTTTAAATTAGGGTCATCTGGGTCCAGTAAATTAGTGTTAAAATCTCCCAAGAGAATAATTTTATCGCAGTAAGAAAAAGACGCAACAGATTCCATTAAGGCCTCAAAGAAAATAGTCGCATTAACCCATTGTGGTCTATACGCTGTTCCTATTACTAATATAGATGCATTAATATTCATTTTTAGCCACATTTGTTCGACATTATGAGTTACGGGGTAAGCACAAGGTCGCACATTGATGCCTCGTTTGATGTAGAATCCGATGCCACCGCCACGTCCCTCACGGGTCGTGGGAGGCCGTGGCGTATGAATGAGCCTATACTGGGGAACAATAGGCGCGCGACCCTCTTCACCCGCTCGTAACCACGTTTCGTTAATAGTCATTATGTCTACCGCATATTTATCCATAGCGGAGATAAAGTCGTCGTGATTTGTGCCTAGTGAACCAGGATTGTGCAAACCAATTTTAAGAAATTTATTTTTATTACCCATAATCAGGAGTAAAAAAATACATAAGTAAATATTTACTGAATATTGACACAAAACTGCCAATCGGCAGAGATATAATAATTAAAATGCTAACATAACTGGAAATATAGTATGGCATACATGTGAATAATAAAAAGCATACTCCATATAAAATATTAAAGTAATAAAATAACATCTTTATGAACAGTTTCTGTATTTTATAAATGCAACACTTTAAAGTTTGAATACCGAGTTCACATATATAATATAATATATAACCTGTACGTAATATATAGATGTTAACAGACAGCATTTTAGATAGTGTCAGTGTTACAAATTGTGGGTATGATGTAATGATATAATACCAATCTAAAATGATATACTTGCGATCTACGCGTCCAAATACATTTTTAATGTGAATATTATAATACATATTATTTATATTTAACAATAATAAATAACATTTAAAGCTATTATATTTTATTAGCATACCGCAATAAATTAAAGCTATTATCATAAAAAGACTTTTTTTATTGTTGAGCGCGATGAAATTTAATCTTCTAATCAATACAGAAAAGTAAATGTACACTGGTAAATCAGAGCTCCCTAACAGTTGCAGTTTTAAAAACACGATCGACATCGGCATCAAAACGCAGCACAAATACCTGTTTCCCATCTGACTGACGAGCGAAAATACGACCTCTCTTAGTCCAGGAGTATCGCCAATGCTGATTGCGACATTCTTCTCTCACACGATGGAACAGTTGCCGGTTGTACCTTGTCAAACGTTCATTAACATATATTTTACGCGGCGGTCCTGCCATGCCAAGATCTGATGTGGTGATATTGCGGCGCACACGTGCTGCACGCAATAGCTCATCGCGCAGATCACGGCGCGCCAAGCGTACCACCACGCGCCGAGTGCGCGGTCTCGGCTGCTCTGCGGTGCTTCCGGATCCGGCGGTGGTGCTCGCGCCGGCGCTGCCACTCGTGTCCACCTTTCCAACCCGCTCTGCAAATACTATATCTTTGGTCTCAAGTTGGACACCCAATTTAGCAGCTAAAACTGTAACTGTATGTGCTATGCTTTCCCCAATCTCCTCTGTTAAATGACCTATATCGAGATCTGCTTGGAATGTTTCCTGATCACGATCATTGATATCTTGCTTGAGCTGAGCAACGGTCTGCTGCAATGTAGCAAGTACATGTGATTCCGGCATCACCTCCCTTGACTCGACGGCTTCAACACGCTGCTCCAGACTGTCCATGCGCTTGCTCAAGCTAGCCAAGGACGCATGGAACTCTTGGCGGAATTCACGCGCCTCAGCTATATATTCTGCTAGGTCGCGACGCATCGCTTGGACATCAGACATTTCAATAAAAGATTCACGATTAAGGGACGGCATTATTTCGGCCTGCGACGAAGAGGCAATATCGCAAGTGAGTAGGGAAGCAGGAGTGCCACATATACTTTTCACCGGTGTAAAGCTATTGTCACCTTTACGTCGGTCCTTGTTACATTCAGGGCAGGTCCAACCCTGTGGCAAAGCCAAACCTTCAGGCAATGCTACACATCCATTGTGGAAAATACAGGGGCAAGTAGAACAAGTTGCGACACCTGGCGCCGGTGCCGGTTTCAGAAACTTGCCGCACGCAGCACATTTCGCCATTGTAGCTAATGGTTCTAATATTCAACCAAGTCAGTAAGGCAGTGAGTTGGTACGAGTCGTGACCGCTAGGTGGCGCCAATTATTCTTCAGATGTCAAGCATAGATGGCGCTTAAACAAGGTATTATCGCGCAGAAGATGTCAACATAGCCGTGTCATATGAAGATACTACCCACTATAATTTAATATTACTTCACCACACGATCACAAATCACGATAAGGTAATGCACTTTCTAGGGAACTAAATAACTCCCAAACACTAATACAGGTTGTTTGTACTTTGAATAATAGTTTAACAAATGATACTCGTATATTTAAACACATTTACTATTTTTAAAACGGAAAAATTGTGCAGCGATATACTGTCGTGATGGCGTCTGTGACGTCACTCCCGAAGACAAGAAGCCTTTCAAAGCAATAAGTCTTCCAATGATGAAACTTAGCTAAGAGCAATTCAAGAGTTAATTAAAGTCAGTAAAGAAGCGGAAATTGCGATACCTATTGAAGAAAGTATGATTTGGATTTGACTTTAGAACCTGCTTAAACTTGTGATTTTAGGTTTCCGATGAGAAAACAGATTTCTTACAGGACGATTGGAGTCTGTATGTATGTTGTTGTATTGTTTTAGGTGTGAAGTTTATGTTAAAATAAAATGGGGTTGAAAAAAATATGATGATTTACACTACACGTTTAAAGCTTGTTGTATATAATCTATTAAATCTATTTAGGGTCTGTCTGTACAATACTGTATCAGCCGGATCGTCCACTGCTGAACACAGCCTCCCCTATTAAGAGGGTGTTTGCCATAATCCCCACGCTTGGCAGGTGGCTTAGGGATCGCACTATAAGATGGTAGTTATTTTGAAGGTGCTGCTGCCCATCTTCCAGTATTTTTCCCTTAGTCGCCTCTTACGACACCCATGGGATGATATGGGGAGGTGTAATTCTAACCCGGCACCCCACGGGGAACTGTCTACCACCTTAACAAGGTTTTGTTCAGCAGTGGACGATCCGGCTGATACAGTGCATTATTTAGGGTCTGAAAAGACTTATTTCCAGAATTTTCTAAAATATATTAAAAACTATAATATTTAAAATAAGTATAAATAATTTAGGGTCTGGATTAACACCGTAGAATACGTATTATCATAAAGTTTTATCATAGTTATCCGGGTAAAACTGCATAGTTATATGCCAGCAGGCATATTATTAATTAACGTTATGTATCAACTATCCCTATGGACAGCTTGAGGAAAGCGAATAGCAGTCACTAAGTCTTTTTATCTTATTGTTCAGGGTTAGCAGCAAATCGTCGCACAACGCCATCTATCCACACTAATGCTTCAACAGAAGGACAACTCCGGTCAAGACGGAAAGCAGCCAAGATGCTAGTTGCAGTGGTTGCCATGTTCGCTGTCTGCTACTTTCCTGTACATCTATTGTCCGTACTCAGGTGAGGACTAAATAATTTAGTTTTAACAAGTAGTTTATTTTAAACAAGTACCTACATGTTAGCTTTCTATTATTAGTTTATTTTCAGAGAGTTACTAATTTCCAACAAATAGTTTATTTTCCACAAGTAGTTTATATGAGACTATAGCATGAGATATAAGCAAATGCAAGCCTAGCTAGCTATCACCTTCAAGTAGAAAATCTGTCGCCAAACACCTAAAAGTGTGTTCCGACAGCTGTCCTTAAGAACCAGTAAAATTACAGGCACATGAGACTCAACAACTGTATGTCTCAGGGTGACAGGCGCATTGCAGTTCGTCACTTGTGACGAAATACATCTGTTGCATCATCACGTGGGCCTTGTGCTTGTTGTGCAATTACATAAAAAATATTGTTTATTTACTACAAGTACTTTATGTGCAACAAATGGTTTATTTTCAACAAATGGTTTATTTTCAACAAATTGTTTATTTTAAACAAATGGTTTATTTTCAACAAATGGTTTATTTTCAACAAATGGTTTAATTTCAACAAATGGTTTATTTTTAACGATTAGTTTATTCGCAACATGTAGTTAAATTTAAAATATTAGGTGGAATGGTGTCTAGTGAGGAAGTTTAATGGTAGCGAATGAAACTACGCTTTTCAGTGGCTTTGAGTGTCAAATGTGGTGCGTAATTCCAATAAAACCTGTCACGGCCTTAACTAACTGGCGGTGGGGATGGTGGCGGTGGGCCACCATGATGTAACGACTTTCATGGTAAGACTGGGATCGGTGGTTTACCGTGCCCTCCGAAGCACGGAAGCGCTCACTAGTAATGACACTAGCGGTCACGCATCCAACTCTTGATCAACTCCTCCATTAATAATCCCCACGCATACTTGTAAACGGACATCTACACTATACGTATATGGATATCAACGCTATACGTAAACGGATATCTACGCCACTCGTAGCCGGACATGAAGCTGAAGTTCTACGCTATACGTAGCACATCTACGCCAAAAGTGCCGAAATTGCTATAATATCGAGACACAATTTCACCGAAGTTTTAAGTGGAGTTGAATGGGCTCATTGGAATTTGAAGTTTCTTATTAACGTTTTAAAGTTGAATTCCAGTAACATGCTTTTAATGTCACAGGTCTTTCATACTCGAAATAGCTACCTACGGTACTAAACCTGCGTTGCATTGCATATCGATTGTCACATTTTCGATGAGGCTTTGTGCTCAAATGCATGAAAGTTCCTTTGTACGCGGTCCGGTTTCGGCCGGCTTCTATCTCAAAACGAAGTAACACCCACGTATGGTAACAAGCAGATGCCGACATCAAAGGCTTTGCTTTTCAAGGACTCGACTCGGCTTGACGTATTACAGAGGGCTCAATCAATTCAGCGTATACATACGAGTATACCGGAAGGTTACCTATGTAAATGAACTTCCGTTTTTGAATTCTTCCGAATTGATACGTATTAAATATATATTACGTATTAATTCGGATATCTATTCACTTGAATTAAATAGAATAACTTGCTTCCTTTACTCTCATTGTGTTCTTTATATCCAGAAAAACAGGAAACGGCCTTACAATCTGCGTAATAACGAAAAGCGAATTATAAAAAATAATGAAATTCGGTTTGTAGCAAAAGTCAGCTTAGCTAAAGTACAGAAACAAGGTCGTTATTCGAAAATACTGATGTATAATAAATTACCGAAAAGCTTGGCCATCTTAAAATATAGTTTGTTCAAACTAAAACTTAAGAACTTTATTGAAAACAATCCCTTCTACACATTAAAAGAATATATGTCAATGCAGCTTGTAGACTCTTTGTTTTTAGGACAAATGCAAACGTGATAACTGTAAATTATTTAACTATATTATGTGTAAAAAAATTATGATTATAAAATTTTTATCAATTATTTACATAGATCTAATTAGAATTATTTAAGCGTTATATGTGTTAAATGTAATTTGGACTTACTTGCAAAAAAAATTACTGAAGGGCTAATAAAACTTCTTTATATCTTCACAAAATTACAAATATTTATGGAAGTTGTATTTATTCTTTATATCTTTATATACAAGACTACATGTAAGGGTTCTAGTGACTTAAGAGTAGAGTGCTAGGAGCGCTTTACATACAAACGTAGTTTTGTCAGATTTTAAATACCAAGTGATCAAACTCCGTATATATTGTACGTATATTATTATAGTTTTTCGATTTATCATATCCATAAATGTCCAAAATAACAATTCCCATACAAAACGATTTCACAAATTATTTTTTAAAATACTTAATAATACGAAAATCTGGGAAACCAGGAGTATAAATGTTAAGCTCAAGGATATACATGCAAAGTTTGACCGAGTTTGAACTCTTAGTATTTAAAATATGACTAAACTACGTTTGTATAGAAAGCACTCTGTGAACTCTACTGTTAAGGTACGTCCGTAAATTTTTGTTTTAAAACTCTGGAATTTCCAAAAAAATATCAGCTACAAAATAACAATCACACACTCAACGCGTATGCTTGCTTTTTTAAACTCCGATCGTTCATTGTTTCTACGGCATTTTGCGAATGCCCGCTAGGCTAGCTACCAGTAAAAAGTCTGTCGCAGCACAAAAGGTTGTGTTTCAGCAACTGTCTTTTATAGCCAGTAATAAAGTTAGCCTGTATAATATTTTCAACCGCATCCTTACTTACTACCAGGTGAGAGGGTGGCCATAGTTAGCTGATAACTTGAAAATATTACACATATACTTCCAAAATTTTTATGGAAGTTGTATTTATTCGATGTAGATCCTTCTTCTGCAATACCCAGAAATCTGCAATCACAAACGTAGCACAGCCTATGTGATGGCACACTAAGTTCTAGATTTACTATATGTATGTATTACTCGTTGATAACTTGTAGTATTTTTTTTTCCTTTATTAACCAATTACTATTTAATTGATTATTAAAATTTCAGCTTTATTTACTGCCACCGCCAACAGTTGAGCATAAAAGTATTGTAAACGATTCTGATGATTGGAATAATTAAAACTCACATTTTGGATCCAAACACCAACCAAAGTACTATACTCTCCATATGATGCACGTGTAGCGGAGCTAACCTCGTCGTTTTTAATTAATCAACAAGGTCAAGTAATGTTTTAACATGCGATCTCTACTTGGATGGGTGACTGCTAGGGGCGTTTACTACTGAGTGCTTTCATGCTTCGGAGGGCACGTCATCGCTACTGGCTATAGTTATTACTCCTTAATGATAGTGATTAGGCTATGACAGAGGCCTTCGAGTGGCCTGAAAATTCCAACTGTATAAATAGTAGAGCATTTTGTGAATGCCGGCCTACTTACCTACCACCTTCAAGTAGAAAATATGTAGCCAACCATTAGGTGTTTATGTTCACTTATGTGACACTCCTTGAGAATCAATTTCCGCACGAGGTTGAGTCAGTTTGGAAGCGCTCAGCAGTAACAATATTCTCCCTCTCACCAGAAATTTTGAAGCAGTGATGGCTCAGTGGCTTTGGCTATGGACTGCCACGCAGCAGGTCCATGGTTTGAATCCCGCCGCGGGCTTGAGCTTCACCGCATGGTGGAAGCCCGCCTGGCTAGCGACCACCCTCAAGTAGAAAATCTGTCGCCAAGCACCTAACGGTGTGTTCCAGCAGCAGTCACTTGAGAGCCAATGAAACTACAGGAACATGAGACTTAACAATTATGTTTCAAAGTGATGGGCGCAGTGCAATTCATAACTTGTGATTAAATGCATCTGTTATAGGCAGAAGTTAGTCCGCTTAACATTATGTGGGTCTCGAGTTGGTTCTGTCATAATACCATAAAAAAAAACAATTAAGTGAATATGCCTAATCTAGTAGATATGTTAAAAACGACTGCACAAATTTCGCTGTTAGCATTTATAAAGTTTCAAATATGTTTCCTTTACTAATACAAAAATTTGCGAAGTATTCTACAATCCGTGGGTATTCTTCCGGTGCAGTTATTTGAACCGCAATGTTCGTTCTAAACCTAAAATGTTATTAAAGCGGTTAGGTGAAAATACGATCGAGTTGGCATGTAGGAATTGAATTTCTAACGTTTTTGGATTTTTGTGTAGTTTGTGTATTTGTCTGGGGAAATAGCGAAGGAAATGACCTGCAACTTTATAGTATAATTTTGCAATCAGAACAAACTATTTGAACACAATCGTGGTTCAAACCTACATCATTCAGTTCAGGTTAAATAATATATGATGTTAAATTTCGTTTAGCCTTACCTATATACAAGATGGAAACTTTCAACGGGGCTGTAAGAGGACGTACCTTATCCGTTGCAGTTACTCGGAAATGGTCTTAGGAGACTATCCATAATTTTTAATGGAATTTTGAGCCACATTCACAGATTTTCAAAAAAAAATACTCTTCGCAAGAAAATAGCCATTTTACACAAAAACATTTTGGATGCCAATCTATCCTGTTTCTAATACAGATCAAAAACTTCTATGGGACCAACCATCGTTGGAGTACTCAAAAAGTCAAAAAACTTTTCCCGTACATTTTGTATGAAAATTCTACCCAAAAGCTTTTTAGTGACAAAAAAAAACAAAATTCCATAAAAAATATGGATAGTCTCCTAAGACCATTTCCGAGTAGCTGCAACGATAAGGTACTTCCCCTTACTGCCCCGCTAAAAATTTCAACCCTGTACTATACTGAACATGTTTTTGTGTAAAATGGCTATTTTCTTGCTAACAAAATGAACGAAGGATCAAATTTGAGCAATGACTCACTCACCACGATAACTCAATTGGTAGCGCATGTCCTGGCTCTAAGGACGGATGGCCACAGGTTGACAAATACAATGTTAGAATTATCAGCTTTGTATGTTGAATTTATCAAAGTTTTTAAAACAAACGTTCTTTTACAGGGTGGCCTACGACGTGCAACAAAGTGACGTCATGACGTGCATAGCCCTCATATCCCACGTGATGTGCTACGCCAATTCTGCTGTCAATCCATTGATTTACAATTTCATGAGCGGTAAGCCTTCCTCTTTGTTTGCTACCTATTTAGATACCTCAAGAAGCGTGATTAAAAATACTCAGCCAATCCCTTCAAGCTTCTATCTTACTATCAAAGTTCTATCCCGACGAAAAATATGAAGCTAACATTTTATACGTGCCCTTAAAGACACTTCAAGTCTACTTAAAAATCGTCCTGACTGGTGCTTAATGATATTTTGTGATGTGACAGACACATTGCCAGGCTGATGGGAAATAAGTACCAAGCCTGACCATTTCACCTTCCTTGCCCTACTTGACACTGCACTGCGCTCTTACACGTTAGTTCTTATGTCTCGATCGCCCTGTAAAGTCTGTTACTACAGTGCCTTTCCCGCCACAGCACAGTATTGTTTGTAGACTTCTGTTTCGAAGCAGAATATGTGACACTGCAGTGGTACCCACCAAGATGGACTCTTACTAAAGAGACCTATCTAAAATATATTGCGATGATGTGTCTGATCATTGTCAACGCTTAATGTAATGTGATTATTATTTCCAAATTCATTGCCTTCCCACTTTTAAAATCGGCCTTGTGGTGTCAATTAGAGCTCGTCAATATATTATCTACCACATTATGTTATATCGTTGGCCGCTTGACGATGAGCTCTTCAGTTAAAACAAACACTCTGTAGGGCTAAGGCAGTCAAACGTGGCAGCCAAGCGAAAGAGTCTGAGTTCTTTCTTATGTATAGGTAATGGTTCGTCTAAGTTTGTGGTCGCCATATAAAAAGTGGTCTTCACATCTTAGGAATGGTACCTCCCCGCCCATTGCCTACATGCAAAGCTAGGTCAATGACCTCAAAATTGTATACTGTATAGTGCTTATTTTATTTGATTTCAAAGCATGTTGTTTAAGAAAAATATAATTTTGCTTGCAGGCTTCCCTGGGTTTTCAGGTCAGTGCGTGAAGTTACCCCACCATGTCCCTGCACTGTATTTACATTATTAATCACAGCTTTAGATAATGAAAATGACAAGTTTTGTTATGAGTACAAAGTTTTAGTAAAATCACAAAAATATCATGAAAAGTTTATGAATACCTTCCAAATCGTGGCCGTCGCCAAGCACCTAAAGGTGTGTTCCAGCAGCAGTCCTTAAGAGCCAGTGAAATTGCACATGAGACGTAATAACTATGTCTCAAGGGACGTCACAGGCGCATTGCAGTTCGTGACTTGTGACGAAATGCATCTGTTATAGGTAGAGGTAGTCCACTTAACATCAAGTGGGTCTCGAGCTTGTTCCGACACAATAATATTAAAAAAAAACATAATTATTTACAATGACATTGTTTGTATGACCACAAGAATTGTGGTGTATATAACACGAATTAAATAGGTACAATGATTTTATGATTTATGTCATATTTGACTTTGGTCAAATCTATTATCCGATAATAACCCACATTTCTATTTTTTGACATTTTTACATATATTTCATGTAAAAAACCTTCTCGGTTCAGAAATAATAAAAATAGTTTTCACGACTTTTGGCATTGACTTTTGATTTTAATCAAGTCCATTATTCAATATTTATCCACTTTTAAATTGATTGACATATTTACATATATTTCAAGTACAAAAAACTTGTCGGTTCAAAAAAACCCATGAGTCATAGCTGCACGTGATGTAAAGAATGTTGATTCACAGTTGTTATTTAGTGTTCGATTGTAATTATTTATGTAATTGAAACACCCTAAACCCAGCAAGCCTGCATGCACTAAAAATATACGTTGTGGTATAGTATTGCACTACAATAATGCCTTCAGATCGCACTTCTTTTGTCGTTTTTCGCACATAAATGTTTCATATTCATACAATGACGTCGTTATTGGATCTTTCTGTAACAACGATAGACAAATATTTCGTTGTAACACTTCCTCCGATTTTTTTTTATATATACACCGTGTCCCAAAATTCAACGATAAGCCGGCATCGGTGCATGGACCCACTCATGACTACTCGGGAAAAAATAAAAAAAAAATTATAACTCTTTTTTTTTTTAATTACAGAGACTTTTATAAAGTTGCGCCAACTTTTAATAAAACTTGCCATGGTAGTGTTCATACTTTTTTTTTTAACCCAGACTATAGAAAGTGCATAGAATGTTAAAATCTATGAAAATTATAAGAAAAAATTTTTTTTTTACTGATTTTTGTAAAATAACTACAGACTTTCTGTAATTTTAAAGGATTGTGGTAGATAGCCGTCCTTCTTAGGTTGCTAATGCACAAAAAATATCAAAAATATGTCAAAAATTGTGGTCATGGTAGTTGAAAATAGCATAATGGGTATCGAATATCGATGAAATTTATAAAAGTCTCTGTAATTAATAAAAAAAAACAGTTATAATTTTTTTTTTTTTTTCCGAGGAGTCATGAGTAGGTCCATGCACCGATCGCGATGCCGGCTTATCGTTGAATTTTGGGACACGGTGTATACATAATATTAATTATGAAAACGTATACGAGAAAATGTCAATGTCAATCCGTGGGGTGCCGGGCTAATCCGTGGGGTGCCAGGCTAGAATGTCACCCCCCCCATCTCTACACGTGGGTATCGTAAGAGGCGAGTAACGGTAACTGAACCACCAGAAGGTGGGCAGCAGCACTTTGTGCACACGTGGGCAAGAACTGATATCTCAAACTGCAATCCCCAAGCCGCCTGCCAAGCGTGGGGATTGTGGAAAAACCTCCCATATTGGGGGGGCTGTGTTCAGCAGTGGACTATCCGGCTGATACAGTATACGAGAAAAAGGGCCATGGGCGTACCTAGCTTATGGCCAGGGAGGGGCAAACAGGATTTTCCTTTAATTTTTTTACAGGTTGTCAAACAATCAACATAAATAATAAAAAGGTGATAAATAAATACCGCTAAGTGCGGGTCGGGCTTCTCTCGGTCGGGTCTCACATCAATCTCTCATCGAAGCGAACCGGAGAAAAAAACGTTTACTGAAAAAACTACATTCGTTGCTTATAATATATGTTTAAAAATACAAAATGGTATATGTACCGAACTTTCTGCTGCCCTCATCACATGTTTGAGATACTTAATACATAACGATTAAAGTTCTAGTTTTCTTATCTACGCGGCTGCTTGATCGCAACGTTGTAGAAAAGCATGTGGGCAAATACTTTGATTAAAGTTACATTAAAAACATTTACATCAAATATTATGCACTTCTATAAATATTTTTCGGACATTATTTAAATACTAGGCAGTAATAATACATTGTAAAAGAGTATAATAAAATATTATTTATTTTTATTATATTTAATCTTAAATACCAGTCAAAAAATATTCTACTTTGTTCCACAAATATCAAGTTCACAGAAACTATTTAGATGATTTTTAGCTGTTGATTATATTAAACTTGAAGCCATATTACCTACGAATCTGACGGACGATAAACACTAATTACTCTCACGACTTTCCATCATTGATTATTCAGTAAAAGGTCTCATCAAAAGATCTCACGTCCTGACATTATACTGCGCTTTTACTGTCGACCGTTAATTCACCACTCGCATTAAGCGGCAGATAAAGCTTGGAATGAGTTATTACCCTGAGGAGCTGACGAGGCAAGATAGAAACCTTCAGGGAAGCGAGGGATCTCATTGTTAATTAGATTTTCGGCAGACACGACATTTTCTCAAGCTGATTCGGTCTAGTAGGTTCTATAAAAATGAGATGCAAACTCTGATTTCTCACTGATCCGAAGCAAATTTTATCTTCCCGGTCTATAGATTCTGTGACAAAATCGTTAAACTCTACCAATCCATACAAATTTCAACCTCTAACTTTCTTAGACGTTTACATGCTTGATTTTCTTTTTAAAATGCAACTGGAAAGAATCACTTCTTTCACAGTCCATCAGAAATTATATAGGTGACTTTCTGAAAATCGTCTCCATTGTTACAGGAAAATTCCGTCGCGAATTCCACCGATCATACTTCAAATGTTTCTGCTGCTGCCAAGCTCCACCTCCTGAACAAAACGGCACCTCATTTGCACCCATCGGCAGTTCTCGAGGAACCACCAGAACCGTGGTTAGGAGAAACGACTCTTGCGTGAGCTACAGGCTAACCCATCTCTCTCCTTCCAATCACAACATCCACAGGGACTTTGTAAGGAATACGAATACGTCGTTCATTGAACAGATGAACGGAAACCGACGCCCCAAAGTCCGAGATGATTCAATCAGCGAATCAGCTACCAGATTCACTCTAACCACTGACGTCTGTCGAGATTGACAGTCGGGCAAAGACTGTCCATGCCATAGGAAGACCGGCTTAGGATACATCGTGAAAAGCACCAACAGCATTGATTGCAAACCTTACTACGATTGCTTTAAGGTCGACGGTTGTATATTGAATGAGAGGCACAGCGATACTGTTACGGATTATAGGGGTGATGATAATAGAAACGGGTTTAAGATTAGGTTTAATTGTAGTTTGAATAGTCAGATTAGGTTTAAAGATGTGGATATGGTATTCTAATGTATTATGAGTTTATAGCAAGTTAATCGTTTTAAGAATATACTAGGCTATTACATCATTTTTCTGACAAATAATAACGATATGTTTAATTTATCTTATCATCTAGTTACTTTAGAAATCGCGTGACTGAACACGATGAGTTTGGATGATGGGGCTTTGTTCACCCTTATGTATGAATACGCATAGTTAAATGGTATAATTAAGTTTTAAACAGCACTCAATGGTATAGAAATTAAAGAAAACAGGTTGTTCATTATTTTTAATAACTTTTGCTATGACTATTCAAATAACTTATGTGAATTTGCTAGTACAATAGTCTTCGTCCATGGTTACATTACGTTTTATGTATATATCTGAGCTCGCACCAAAAAGTAATAAGTCCAGTCTTCTAATAGGACCATTGACACCTAAATACGTAAAGCATAAACCATTGGAAAGACGAGGCTAACCCAAGCACTTCCGAAATGATTTGAAAAGATCGAGACACGAACCGAGTCCTTATAAAAAATAGCTTTTACCGTCGATTGATATCTCAAACAAGATTTATAACCGACTTTTGTCTAATTTTCGAGGAAACAAATACATCCACTATATCCACAGTTTTAACAACTTGGACTAGAAGAGCAGTCTAATCACCTGTCAAAAATCAAAAATAGTAATTTGAAGCTGGCCGCCATTCGAAATTCTTTGCGTGTTCTAAAGCGAGGCATAAAGTATGTAATTATTCATTTACAAAAAACGGTCCTACGCTAGCTTATTCCTTATTTTATTAACCTTGAGAATATAAGTCTTTTTAAATTATTTATATCGTGTACCAAACTGAAAACACTTTGTAGATGTGTTATTATTGTATATAGTGTTATTACTTTAAAAATATCACCAACACTCCACAATCATATTTTAATAAGCGATCCAGTAATTTGTACTACGGGGATTGGGGCCTTTTTTTAAATGCGTACCGAAAAATGAAAATGTTATTATGTTTAGATTGCAATTATGTCGCTAGATACGTGTACAATATATTTGATGTTTTTAAAGATATCATTTTTGTCTGTTATAAAATACATACCAAAGTTGCATATTTCACACATTTTCTACTATTTCTAAAACGTTTATTCCTAAGTACTATCTATAGTTTAAAAATATGGCCCGTTAAATTAGTTACTTAAAATTATAAATGTTTGTATTTATTTAATTGTAATTACGATATCATACAGATGAAGTTAAAATATAATTTAAGAGTATATTGAAAAATGCAGGCAATACTTTTATTTATATTGATAAATAAAGAAAACTGCAGAAGGAATACTGCTATATTACAGTAAAGGAGTTTTAGTATGCATAGTAATTACAACGTAGGTATACCTAAAAATATTATGTAAAACAATTATTTATACATACCAAAACCATAACATTAAATATATTTATAAATTATTTCGTCATTTATTTCATCTATTAATTGTTTGTTTAATATAAGTTACGCATAATGTGTAAAAAATACAGAGTTGTCTAAACTGCCAGACATGTGAGATCCATAATGTCAGATGAGCCTGTAAATTTTCTACTGGGCACAGATTATGACCCAAGACTATATAAGGGTCAAGTGTATCCGAAATGCCAGCGGCCGTCCTACTGTCAAACCATTTTTTACTTTGTCTCTTTATCTAAACCATTGCTACGTGTGAGTAACGTGAGAGGCGACGAAATGAAAAATACCGGAAGTTGGGCAGCAGCGCTTTCTAAAGAAGTAACAACTTCTACTGCGATACCCAAGACTCGCCAAGCGTGGGGATTATGGCTAAATGGAGGAGGCTGTGTATATAATATCTAAAATACATGCTTCGGTTGAAAGATTTAAGTCATGCGACCTCCCGCGGCCGCGAGCCGATAAGCACCCACATGTGGTCCATCACAACTTCTCAACCGAAACACTCTATTCCAATAGAGACGGTCGAAAATTTTCACTTTCAAACAACTCTTGAGCCTAAAATTCAGAATTACTTTCTTAAAAGAAACATATATTCGTATTTATTAATATATATATTAAATAGCTGATTACCAATTCCAAACCTTACACTACTCCACCAACGAGCCAGTAAGATTTTATAAATAAGTATGTAAAAAATCTTAGGTAAACATAGTCAACTACAAAATATATGAGTACTATACTATTAATACTAGTATTCACACTACATTTTATCAACTCCTGTACATGCTCGCAAGTAGAACCAAAATAGTAGCTAATCGTTAACCAATTTCGATAATAATATATTTACGTTAGATTACATTGTAAACTACCTATTTGAAGACTACACACGATATCAAAATAGAAAACCTTGAGCTATAACAGAATACTAATATTTTCATCATTTCGTGCAGGAGTGGACTTAATGTCTTATAAGTTCATACTTTGGCACGATCCTTTTCATTATAGTTCTTCGGCCCTCATAACATACCCACGTTAGTTTGTTGCTCCTCAAATTTTCTATCACTGTTGCCACTTTTTTTATGTTATTGTGACGGAACAAGCTCGAGGCCCACCTGATGCTAAGCGGACTAACCTCTGTACTTTTAAGGTAAAACACATAAAATTATGATTTAAATCTGAAGAGATAAGATATGTAATATTTATTTTATATTATTGCTTGTGTTCCAAATATATTTTATTTCTTAATTTGTTAATGTATATTTTGCTATCCATAATTCAGAACGAAATATTGTAAATACTAACAAAAATAACCTATTGTAAATAGTAATTCTCTGAGCTTTTTTATCATTAGGTGGATAATATAATAAAGATAAGATAGATAAGAATAAATTTAAACTGTAAACCTTCTTTTGAATGTTTTTTTATTACATGTATTTTGTTAACTTATCAGTTCATCACATAATCTTTGATCTCTTTCAAAGCCGAAATAAAAATTTTTTAGTTAACTAACTATACTCTGATTTTTAATTCGAGATCAAAAAGTTAAACAAAGAAAAGTCAATATGTCATTGTCAAACTGACTGGTCAGGGGTATTCAATATTTTTTTCTTCAGTTTTTACGTAATCCGTAACGGTGCTCCCTGCTGCGCTAAGTTTCACACATTTTTATTAAATTGAAATAATTCCACACCTAAATACCGTATATAAGTATATTTGGGCGATGCTTAAGACACCCACGGGAAGAAACGGGGGTGCCATTATAACCCAGCATCCCATGGGACGTTTGGCCACAAAAATACCGGAAGGTGGGAAGCAGCACCTTCTAGAGAACTAACACATTCTACTGCGATCCTCAAGACGCCTGCCAAGCGTGGATATTATGGAAAATCTCGCCATTGGAACCTTATTCAACGGTGGAAGTTTCGGATTTGATTGTGTGTCTATTGCTTGAGGAGGTATATGTTTTCTTATTTTGGTGAGAAAGTACAAAAGTATCAATTACCTTTGATAAATTATACTTATGAACTTTGCTGTCTTGAAAAAATGTTGAACAATGTATAGCGTGAAAAGTTATCGTAGCGAAGTGAACTCACCGCTTCCCTTATTTTTGCGGACTATTCTTCTGACTGAAAATGACGATATTCCCAACATGTCCGCGGTGTTTTTAGGACACTTGAAGCAGTGATGGCTAAATGGCATTCGCTATGGAATGCCGTGCAGCACGTCCATGGTTCGAACCCCACTGCGGGCTTGAGCTTCACCGCATGTTGGTAGAGTATTTTGCGAATGTCCGCCTGGCTAGCTACCACCCTCAAGTAGAAAATCTGTCGCCAAGCACCTAACGGTGTGTATTTTATTTATGTTAACTGCTTCACCGGTTTCCAAAATTAGTATAATTACTAAGTACATGTCATTTTTTTGCACGGTTAACCCCTTTGTTTACTTAATTAATTTTTGATCTCGAATTAAAAACCAGAGTATAATAACTTAAACCTCTTATTGTAATAATGATTAAACATAAAATACATGATATAAAATATAAATTATCCACACGCTGGCTCACAACACACCAGCATTGTAAAAATTATTATCTTATTGGAATTATATTCCTTTGTGTTTTTTTTTTGTAGTGATGCTACTAAGTTTTCCTTTGAAACTTACTAGTTATTGTGTACCCGGCACTTAACCGGCGTGTTGCTCCAATATCGGCAGTTGTAAACACAGGCTTATTTAATACCCGCCGACATCAAACTGAAGCAGATAATACTACTCCAAAAATATTAAGTTCACTATCGCTTTATGACTCTGTAATAGGTTTATGAATCGTCTTTGTTATTGCATAAACTAGTTTTCCTTTGCCTTGTCTCAATTACGTTTCATAAACCTATTATGAAGTAATTATGAATAAGTGTCATTTTGTAATACGACCTCATCAAAACCTTTTTTCTTTTTAATTGTTCTGGTAAATTGTGTATATAATATAAAAAAATAAACCAATGACACACCAGCGTTGTTGATACTCGGTCGTTACTGTCCATAGTAGACATACAAATATGATGATGCATATCTATTTTGTATGGACTTGATGTTGATTTAATAATAGCTTAGTGACATATTATTTATACAATTCTATCACTAATTTATTATGAACAAATGTAATCAAACCTTATGAAATTACAAAAATTAAAACGATAACTACAATTATCACAATGTCGTGCAAGTTCAGGTTTCTTTCCATTACGTTATTTCCCTTGCCACGTAACAGCTAAGGTACAAATTTAAGTATACTACGATTATATAGAGCTTAAAACACTATTATTATATGTTCTATGACACTACTTTCTATTTTAAAATTTCGGTATTTAAATTAATAATGACATTGTTTTACTTATGATAAATTTAAGCTTGTTTTTTTGTTCGATTTGTTTTGGCTATCGTGCGTCTAATCCAAATGTACAACTGTCAATTAAAATTATTATTTAGTATTATTTAGCCTCGACTCACAAGATTAATTTAAAATTCTGCTTAGTTCGTTCTTGACTGTGTGTTAACACAGTCATATTTAATTATGATATGTAATGCTGTTTACTTACAAATTATGACATCGCTAGTTAGTGCTGGTATCGTTGATGTAATTCCTCCAAAGAATGATCTGTAAAAATGTATGTTAAGCTAGGTTCCCACGGTCCGCAATTTCAAGGTTTCTCACACTTTTTACGTAGATATAGTATTTTATATTTTATGCGTATATACAGTATTACTTTACTACTATAAATTAATAGTGACTCCTCCTACCTAACAACAAATGGTATAAAAGTCTTATTCATAACCGCATTTGAACCTTATGATAGGTTTATTAAACGTATTTAGTAAAAGGAAAACTATTTTGCGAAGCACCCAATGACGTTTTATAAACCTATTATGTTATGAAACCATTAAGGGTGTAAAGTTAGAGTATTGTACCTGATAACCTTTTTTTTTATTTGTGATAGGCCAGCCTTGATCACAATCTCACATGATGGTAAGTGATGACGATCGCACCGGAAAGGAAACTATTTAAAAGTTTATTATGTTTATTATTTCCATTGTAACAAATGATCTCTCTAATGGCAGTATCAACTAATCTGTGGGGAGCTTGTGGTGACGAACCTTATTGTTGTCACCGTGGGAACCTTCTTTAGTTATAGAGAAAATGTTGTGTCTACCCTTTTCTATCATTAATATAAGAATGTAAAAATAAAGTGATATCACCTACTAACTTGTATTTATTTTCTTTTTCAGCCTTCCTTGTAGACATGATCCAAATCCCGATTTCTAAGCTAACTGAGAGTTTTTTTTTATTGCTGATAGGTAAGTCTTATAACACAATCTCACCTGATGGTAAGTGATGATATGGTCGAAGGTTTTAACAGGCTTAACCTAGAATAACTGGCTCTTAAGGACAGCTGCCGGAACAAACCATTAGGTGCTTGGCTACAGATTTTCTACTTGAAGGATTCGAACCATGGACCTGCTGCACGCCAGTCCATAGCCAATGCCACTGAGCCATCACTGCTTTAAAATATGTAATTTACAAAGTATGTAATGTAGGCTTATCTTCCGTCAAAAAAAGAGAGATAAGAAAACTTTTTAACTTTATTTTTTAAACGGGATTCGAACCATAGACCTGCTGCGCGGCAATCCAAAGCCAATGCTACTGGCTATGGAAAAAACGAGGTAAACCTATATATTTTTATTTGGTATAGGTCACAAACGTGCTCGCGGCTCACCTGGTGGTAAGTGATCATCGTCGCCCAAACATCCGCAATACCAAAGGTCTCGAAGACGCTTTGCCGACCTTTAATGAAATGTGCTTCCTTCTTCTGAAGGCTCCAAAGTCAACATTAAAATTAAGTTAAATTAAATTCATCATATCATTTATCCAAAATGGTTATACTTTTTAAGGCGTTAATTAAAGCCAAATACGAATCAGACGTGACTCTAAATGCACTTTACGTTGACATGTTCAAAAAATGAGAAAAAAAATACTTAGAATTAATCCTTATTAAAAGATCTAAACGATATTGACGATTTTCTTCATAACCATGCCAGCCGATAGACTATCTAAATTTACTAGTGAAAAGGTTAACGAGTAATTACTTATTTGCATCATATCATACTGTCGCAATGATTGGTTATAATCGATTTAACGACATTATAAAGCCCAAATTACCAGCGTTTTGGTCGGTCAGTACCAAAATCAAACCAATGTTGAAATAAAGCTCATATAAGTGCACGCTGCAACGTAACAGTTACTGTAATCGCTCCATCAGAAATGCAGTATATTAAAAAAATATATATACTATTCACATGGACGCCGTTCTTGGATTTCAAAATCGTATATACAGATTAAAGATACTAAGTTTATCTAACGAACGACATGGCTTCGAACGAATCCTCAATGATGCTTAATTGCATGGTGGCAAAATACTCTTATTTTGCAAATGCCCGCCTGGCTAGCGACCACATTCAAGTAGAAAATCTGTCGCCAAGCACCTAACGGTGTGTTCCGGCAGCAGTCCTTGAGAGCCAGTGAAATTACAGGCAGATGAGACTTAAGAACTATGTCTCAAGGTGACGGGCGCAGTGAAATTCGTGACTTGTGACGAAAGGCATCTGTTATAGGCAGAGGTTAGTCCGCTTAACATCAGGTGGGCCTCGAGCTAGATCAGTCACAATAACATAAAAAAATATGAATTTTACTGCGTGAGTCAACAAATAAAAAAATTTACACTTTTTATTAACATATTTACTCGAAAAGTTATGGCACTACAGAAAGAGTATATCTTGGAAATATAGTCAAAGATCTGAAAATTCAAGTATATTTTTTCACGAATTCCTTCCGTGAAAGTAGATTATCATTTTGACCGCTCATGAATTAGTTATCGATATGTAAGGGTTAAAGTCAGGTCTCATTCTAATGGTCTCATCATACTGACTGTAAGGCCTTAAGTGCTCAAACTGACTGCAAATGCGACTATTTATAAAATCTAAGTATTATTCAATAACTGTCGAACCCCACGGCCAAATGCTTGGCAACGCATTTACTACTTGTAGGTGGTTCCTAGCCAGGCAGACAAAATGTTGTACCACCATTCGGTGAAGCTTGAATACCATTGGATCATAAATAATCATTTGCAACAGTGTTTCTTAAGAATACATGTATACATCACCAATACGAAAAGAACAAATAAACATATAAAAAAATCATTTGTTGTAAATTAAAATTTGGTAGGTTAAATTTAATCAGCCTTATATATTTTATACTAGCTGCGCCATGTGGTTATATATATTATATAAATTTCGTTGGGTACCGCTCATATCTGCGCAAACTTTATAAGTTTCTATACAATTTTCAGCCACACCTTGAACATGAACTTCCGAGAGTCGCATTGATTTCAAGCAGATACCACCACTCAGCCCACACTGGGCAGGGGCTTGGGAATCTAAGGTAAAGATTGTAAAGTGCCATTTTTTCAAGGTTGTACGCCAACAAATTCTTTCGTATGAAGAACTCATAACGGTGTTTGTGCCTACATTACATACATAGTAGCACTCAGTGGCATTGGCTATGGACTGCCATGCAGCAGGTCCATGGTTCAAACCCCGTCGCGGGCTTGAGCTTCACCGCATCGTGGAAGGGCTTTTTGCGAAAGCCCGCCTGGCTAGCCACCACCCACAAGTAGAAAATCTGTCACCAAGCACCTGACAGTGTGTTCCGGCAGCAGTCCTTGAGAGCCAGTAAAATTACAGGCACATGAGACCTAACAACTGTACGTCTCAGTGCAATTCGTCGTTGATGAAATGCATTTGTTATAAATAGAGATTAGTCCACTTAACAGCAGGTGGGCCTCGGGTTTGTAACGTCACAATAATGTAAAAAAAAAGACGTCAAAGAAAAAGAGATAAGAAAACTTTTTTTGCAGAATTAGGTAAGACACTTTAAGAATTACAAAATTACAAATGGGACCTGAAACTATATTATATTTATAACTGAACATAATTCAGTTATAAGTACTTGACATACAATTTTCAATTTTTGACCATCATAACCGTTCGCAATAATCTAGCGAGAAAATTACAGAAATTATTACTTAATATCGAGTATTTATTTTACTATTCAAAGCTGAAAGCTGCTGATGAACCTCTATAAAGAGGTCTGAATAAACTTCCAAATCATCTTTTCCAATACTTTGGTTTACTTGGATTTCCTCAGTTTATTTGAAACTATAGAGTTTCTTACCACCTTTTATATTTATATACAGAGGATTTCTCATTCCTACCACAGATTCTATTGATACTAACACTAACTTATCGACTTATCTTTAATATAATTAAATTTTAATATTGTTAGGTTTACAACTAAAAATGGTTATTTTACGCCTGCTATGTGGATTACATTACAAAATCACAAATATACGATAGGAAAAATTTAAGTCATGTGCGGGATTCGAACCCGCGTCCATCCACCCCTTGAGCCGGGGTATGCTCTAACCAATTGAGCTAACATGACATGACGTCATAACTCAAATCTTTCCTATCGTTCTTTAATCATCTATTGGGATGGAGCGACATCTATAGTACCACTTGGGTTATACTACAAACAAGACCAATTTTGCAATTGGTTTTATACTTGTAAAGAAGGGATTATTAAATTCCCTAATCTATCTAAACACAATGCTGTAATAGTACATTATGCAACAAGTGCGCGAAGATGTTTATTACAATCGAAACGGGTTTTAGTATAAACTTCTATACGTGTACCCAAATGGAGTAGAGATTGTAGTAAACAATGCGCACGAGTTTCATACGACGTTTTTCAACACACTTGCGTGGAACGAATACGAACATTTCGATACGAAAATATTTTTTTGATCTTTTTGATAGCAATAATAATCTGATTAATAAGGTTTATAATTAAATCTTTTTAAGTTGTACTTCAGTAGGTTAAAAACTTTTTGTTTGTTTTTATATGAAAAACGAAAGAAAAAACTTAAATCTCCTTGGTTAGAAGTGTGGAAACGTTGTTTTTTTTTTCTATTTAAAACACTACTGCGGTAAAGTAAAAACAAGCACGAGTGCGTAATAGTCTATTTTATGACACTAAATTCGGTGCATTTTAAGGCCCGTTACGAGCGAGTGTGTTGAAAATTGTATAAGTTTGATACTTTGCAATGTTTTGGCCAATGGTTGTACTCTGATACTGTACTCTACTGTATCAGCCGGATCGTCCACTGCTGAACACAGTCTTCCCTATTATAGGGGAATTTGCCATAATCCCCACGCTTGGCAGGTGTTTTGGGGATCACAGTGTGAGATATCAGGTCCCCAGAAAGTGCTGCTGCCCACCTGCTTGTGTGGCACCCTTAGTCGCCTCTTACGATACACACGGGTAGGGATAGGGGGTGATATTCTAGGTCGGCAACCCACGGGCGTCCTCTGATACGTCATGTTTAATAAAAGCTTCCACGATTTTTTTAAATTTCTGAGCTAGTTTTGACACTTCAGTATAATCAACTGTATCAAATTATGTGGTCATGAAGTTAAACAGTAAAACCTTAACAGAAATTAAGAACATGAGATGTCAACATGCAAACGTATTAATGTTTAGTAATAGAATGTAGACAAAGAGTATCTTCTCGTTATTGAAATTTGATAAAGAGCCAGTATTTAGAACCTCTAAAAGGAAATGTAGCGAGGCTTCTAGTTATCCTTTTTTCAAAAGAAATCGTTACTTTATCAACTATTTTTGCTGCAATATCAAAACCTGGAAATACTGAAACATTGCATGGAATGAAATTTGAGTAGAAGGAACTAGTGTAACCAATTTCGATAAGCATCCAACTCAATTTCATCTGCATCTTTATGATGTGTAATTTGGATTATAAAACAGGAAAGTTTAACAACAACATCATAGTTTGTCCATAGAACTAAATCTAGCATCTACAATTTAAATCTATAGAGAAGCCGTTTAATGTAAATTTAGCAAAAATAGAATATATAACGACTTATAGTCAGAATTCTCTCGAACTTTCAAACAAGTTGCTTGCTACTATTTCAATTTGATTGAATCTTAGTAGGAGTACGTTTTGTATATTTCATCTAAGGGTTTTCAACTTCATCAGCGCTGAGGGCAATATTAAGATAAAGCTTTGATTACTTTTGCTTAAATAATATTGAGTTTGTTAACCACATTACAATCAAGTATATAATCAATTATAAATAAGATTTAATTAGCAAAAATAATGATACATTTAGAAACTTGATTCTATATTAAGCAGAAGATTTATCCTGAAACTCAATACACTTTAATTAATTAATATCATTTAGAGTTTATTTTCATTATTGTCTAAGGTAGAATTTGGTTGAGAAGATAAAAAAAGCAAGGATTTACTTCTTCAGTGCTTAGTAGTGTGTATAAAATTTCTAAGATGCATGTGTGGAAGGAAGCGGAAGGAAGACTCCCCGTGAGGTGCCGAGTTAGAATGTCACGCCGCCATTTCTACCTGTGGGTGTTGTTAAAGGCTACTAATGGTAAAATACCGGAAGGTGGGCAGCAGCGCGTTCTGAGGAATTGATATTTTAAACTGCGATCACCAAGACCTGCCAAACGCGGCGACTATGGCAAACCGCCTAAATGGGGGACGCTGTGTTTAGTAGTGGACAATCTGATTGATACAGTAGTGTGTGGAAGGTTCACTCCACCCGCAAACAACAGCATTCGACATGCTAATTTCTATATGTAAGTAACATCCAGTAATATATTCCAAATGTGTCAGCACCGCATTAGTTTTACATTACGTAAACATTAGGTTAACATACTGGACCGATTCCTTTTCGAGTAATTCCTACCAAGCACCAAGGGCACGAATAAATAAACCATTTATCTCGAGTCGTTACCCTCTCGGTACAAAACAAATTTGCCTTCGTCAAAGTGTTGTCAGTGCCAACATATAAAACGGTCCATCAAAATACTAGCCCTTGAGCCTATCGCACGCTATCACCCAGTTTTTATGGGGTTGTTACACACCCCAATTTTATTACTTACTGACCCACGTATAGATTTTTCATTTCCTATGGTTTGTGTGCTCGTGTTTGGTGGTTGTGGTGTTACTTATTCGTTAATTTTGTTTGGGTGTAAGAGCTCAGCTTCCCATTATTCAAAAATATGGTATGTACCTATAAATTGTACCTGTGCTAGGTCTAGTCACTCCACACTTTAGGTACAAAGCTACAGGTACAACTGCATCTCGTCTCGACGGGATTATTGTACGATGTGTGCCGCGTTAGAAGAGATCAGAGCTATGCATGGCTATGTGATAGAAAGAGAGACGAGAGAGAGTCTTGCACGTGAATATACAGAGTTTCAACATATTCTGTGCTATGTTAGTTTTTCAATTAAGATAATATATTTTTTAACTGCAACGAAACTTAATAGTGGTATTCTACACTGAGAAAAATCTAAAGTCAAAAGCGCCCTAATGACGGCCAATTTATATGGTATAAGGCGAAAAACCGACCAAACGTAAATACGTACAAAAACGACTTCCAACTAGAAGGCGTTAAACGAGGTCAGGGAAGGCGAATGTTTCTTTTCGTCTTCATTTAAGGTGTATTTTGTGGTCTTTCTTAAATATTGACTTTTCGATGAGGCTGGTTGGACGTTATAGTGATAATCACCGTATATAAACCGCCGTAAAAGTAAGGTGTATTTTATGGTCAATACTGCAATTATTATCGTATAACAAGTTCAATTCTGAAAATACTTTACGGAAGGCGTTTTTGACGGTGTTTATTATAAAACATGGTACATTTTTATTGATTGGTGAAAATCATCTTAAGAGTTGTGAATTCATCTTGCGCAGTTACAATTCAACGGTAAAAGGTCAAATTTATTTCAGCCTTTAAGTCGTTTTTCTCAGTGTACGCTAATATTATGAAGAGGAATTGTATTTTGGTATGACACGAATAAACTTAAAAACTACTGGACTAATTTAGATGAAATTTGGTGTGGAAATAGTTTGAGACCCGGGACATAGAGTATTTTTTATCCCATTGCGCAAAAAGAAATTAATGGTTTTGCGCAATAACCGAAATAAACATGGGCGGAGCCGAGGACTGCAAGCTAGTAATTAATAAATTTATTATCTAGGGCAATTGGGAACATTCCCACTCAAAAACAAATATCCTGAACGGAAATTATTTTAATAAGATAAGATTTAATAAACGTTGATAATAAATGCTGTATCTGACATTTTGACATTAATTGAAACGTTGTCCACTTGTGATAAAGCTCTGGACATAATACCATATTCGTCAATTTCGCTTCTCTTATCGCGATCATGTTAGTGTGCTATCTGTATACAATTTTCTGTACCATCTTCAACATTCAAAGGCCTACAAGACAACAATCTTCTTAAACGACAAATATTCCTGGACAATTCCGCCTCTGCCAAGCTATTGCCTGTCACCTACGTAATTTAAACAAATATTGCAATAACTTTATTATACAGTAAGTATGCATCACATTGTTAAGAAACGTTCAAAAGAATGGCTCCAAGTTTCTTGCCCGTTCTTCGCGGAGTGGTTTTATACATTTTTTTTTGCTGAACGAGGCTGTACAATGTAGAATATTTTGATATTAAAATGTGTAACTGACCTTCATAAGAGCGTCGTAAATGCCTTAATTGAATAAATGATATTGACTTTTATGACAATGAAAGGAAGTTAAACTACAAGGAGGTTCGAGACCACAATGATCCACGGTATTTCAAATTGGCATAGCATGTCTCGCCTGAGAGACGAATGTTCGCGGGTTCGGATTAAATTTGTTCCTTTTGTTATAATTTTGTAAGTTAATCCGCTCAGCTGGCATAAATGCAAAAATTACAATGTTTGTATTGAAATGTCCGTTTATAGTAAAATTCAACATTGATGAAAACTATCTACAACACTACAGCTACTGCGATGAAAGCATTTAGTCAACCTACAAGTCATTGCAGACTCACAGGCAGTTCAAATGCTCCAGGCCACTACCAGTGAGCAGCGTGCCTGTAATGCTTATTCGTAGAGCCAACTTTTTGTTCACGCGTCGCATCGACCAAGCGATGATTAAATAAATAAAATTGACATTTCAAGGACATGTTGTTTGCTTCTTCATGCTTTTGTAATTTAGTTCTAGAACGCTCCTATTACTATATCTTACCTATATTATAAGTTTTTTTTTAATGAAAACGTAGCTATGACTACCAGTTGGTCAAATCAAAGCAAAATCCATTTATTTGCTATTTATTGAATATTGTCATAAAATAGATGCCACACATTAAAAGTTTCAAATATTCTACCACTATCACGCGTACAAATTTTAAATTTATCTCCATTTATTGTAATATTATTACATATTAATTTAATATAATTTTAAGGGCCTCTTTCATAACCTTCAAGTAAAGTGTCAATTATTTACTTCATAGTTAAAGTTACTCGCCTAATAAAAGTTACAATTACGGTTTTTCATTTTCACTATAGAAAACAGACTTCTGATTAACAACTCGATGGTTATTTTTAAGATCTTCGAAGTAAATTCAAATATCCGTTCAGAATCTGTCAAGAACTATTTACCCAATATGGAGTTTGCATTGCTAACCTTTTTTTGAAACCTATAAGAAGGATAGACAGATGAACCAAGAAATAAGTTAGTGGTCACTTAAACTGTGGGTTAGTACTACTTATTCATTTTGATATAAAGATATAAAGAAATTTTATTAGCCCTTCAGAATTTTTTTTACAGGTAAGTCCAAATTACATTTAAAATATTTAACTACTTAAATAATTCTAAATAGTCTTTGTAAATAATTGATAATATTTTTATAATCGTAATATTTTTACACTAAATTAACGACGTTATAGTTTACAGTTATCACGTTTGCACTTGTCCTAAGAACAAAAATTCTACAAGCTGCATTGAAATTCATATGCTCGGTTACTTGTGACTTAAACCGACAATTAGCCTGCTCGAGACTGTGCTTGAAGGTTGTGAAAGAGGCCCTAAGTGATTATTAATTAAATATAAAATTATACATTAAATCAATATTCTAGATCAAAATCTTCTGACTGAAAAAGATCGAAATCTGCTGAGTAATTTAGAAAAAAAAACAGCCTTTAAATGGATATTGATTGAGACTTTTATTTTTTATTGAGGGTATTCAAATGAAATAAACACTCACGTGTTTTCGATATAAATGATCGGTAATTATTTCGGCTTCATATGGAAACCATTATCAAGATCTGTAGTGCAGTTTGATCTCTTTTGGTGGCTCATTTTTACACTGCTTATTATTTCATGTAAATATTCTTTTTTTTATGTTATTGTGACGGAACCAGCCCGAGGCCCACCTGAAGTTTAGTGGACTAACCTCTGCCTATAACAGATACATTTCATCAACGACGAATTGCACTGCTCCCGTCACACTGAGATGTACAGTGGTTAAGTCTCATATGCCTGTAATTTTACTGGCTCTCAAGGACTGCTCCGGGATTCACCGTTAGGTGCTTGGTGACAGATTTTCTACTTCTGGGTGGTCGCTAGCCAGGCGGGCATTTGCAAAATGCCCTTCATTTGTAAAATCATTATAAGTTTTCTCGTACCTATCTCGAGACTTCTCAGGCAGTAAGTTATATATGACTTCTTGAGCTGCATTCCTTATTTCTGGTGGCGTAATCATTACAAAATCATCACTTTCACTATCAGATGCCATTTTTACCAAACATACCAAATTGCCGCGCTTTTTTTCTTGTAGTGCAAAAAAGGTCGCTAACCTCCTTTCATTGAAAATCAAGTACAAAAAAAAAAACACCTCTTATATCTAATTGTTTGATATAAAACCTTATTGAGATTGTATCTTTTATGTTAGCAGCTAAAATACCAAAAGAACGCTACCAGGGCAGGTATGGATTTTCATACAACATTCCTTCACTGCTACGGAGTGAAGGAGTGTTGTATGAAGATAAGGGAGAAATGACGAACTTTATAACATGTTTTTGAACGAGTAATGAGACGTTTTCTGAGTGGGTGTGGTATAGATATGTTTTATACCACACCCACTCAGAAAAGGTCTCATTACTCGTTCAAAAACATGTAATAAAGTTCGTAATTTTTTCCTCATAAATGTACGGCGGGGAAAGTTATATGGATTTTCATTCCTTCACTCCGTAGCAGTGAAGGAATGTTGTATGAAAATCCATACCTGCCCTGGTAGCGTCTTTTGTTTTTAGCTGCTTATATAAATAAAAAACAATCTCAAAAAAAGTTTTATATCAAATACTTAGAAAAAAGAGGTGTGATTTTTATTTGTACTCGATTTTCAATGAAAGGAGGTTGGCAACCTTCTTTTGCACTACGAGAAAAAAAGCGCGGCAATTTGTTTGGTTAAATTTTGTTTTTTATTAAATTGATATTTTAACAGTACGCTTTTAATTATCCTAAATAATTTTCCAAAATGTTATCTGATAGTGAAAGTGACGATTTTATAATGATGACACCACCAGAAATAAGAAATGCAGCTCAAGAAGTTATAAAGAACTTAACGCCTGAGAAGTCTCGAGGTAAGTACGAGAAAACAAAGAATGATTTTATTTTCCTCGTAGGTGTAGTATAAAGCACTATGTATCACTCGGGAGAAAGTTCTATTTCTGTTCTCGAGTTGCCTTTAAGAGTTTGTTTAAGCCCGACGCGTAGCGGAGGGCTTAAACAAACTCTCGAACAGAAATAGATCGTTTTCTCCCCTCGATGTACAATGTACTATGAAAACTCACCTGAGTCAAATTCACGCTTCTTCAATATACAAACAATGAGAGCCTTTTCATTCGCTAAGTAGAAATTCTCACATTTACTAAGTATAGTCTGCAGCAGCAAATTCTTTATCAGCCAAAGGATAAGGCCGAATAGTATATATGTAACCTAATAGTGTGAGAAGTATATGAGTGAAAGTTTAAAAAAGAAGATATCGTTTTTACGGAAACACAAGACCAATACGTTATTCTTTCTCAGATGAGAAAAAAAGAAAGCAGAGAAATAAATAGATATATATTCCTACACTTTTTCATCGTAGTGCACTTACACAACCAGTACAGTTACCATCTTTGTTACGTGAGCTCTTTCATTCGTATCTTCTGCATTGCAACATTCAGATACATACATAATTACAAATTATTAGAGCTCAAAAGAGTGTGTCCAGATGCCTGAGTGGAATAGGCAATCGGAGGACGCGAGATCTTTTCCACCCGCATAAAATTTCGTGCTCTAATAATTCGTAAAAATGTGATTCAATTCAAATCTAAATTATTTATTTCGTTTCAGAGATTTATACATACATTACATAAAACAAGCGTCAGGAGTCTCCTTTGTAGTGTGAGCCTGTAGTAGGAGCCTCATATCTAATACATACATACCTTAACCAATGTGTTAACTTAATTGCTTATTTTTTTATGTGTTTAATAAATTGTATGTGTGGAATTGGTTTGTGTGTGTATGCTTTAAATTTCTAAATTTTTGATAATTTTGAAGTATTTATTAAATTATTATTTTTTATTTGCAGAAGTATTTCCGTCTCGTTGTAATCAATAGTTCTAATCCAATTTATTATATTTTTTTATGCTGTGATTGTTGCTTAGCACGCAATAGTGCTTGTAATAGTATCTAGAAATACATACATTATTCTAAGTCTAGAAATTTTTTTTGGTCCATGAGCATTACTGGATGTTAAACAAACGCGGCTTAAAATTTTCAAAACTGGCTACAAACGTATTTAGCCGTTGCCAAATTGTACGTACATTATTAATGAAAAATTATTGCAAATGAGTCACGTCCCAGAAAATTGTAAGAAACTTAACTGAAAGCTTCTACGCAGTTGAGAAAACATTAAAAGTTGAGTTTGACTTATTTTTGAACTTGTTGATATTGACTTTGATCTCTATTTACACTCGCGCACGTTTGCAAACTTGCAGCAGTTAAATATCTACCATAATAACATTTTAAAATCACAATTACACATAAAAACCACTTGTTTTGAAAAAAACCTCAAATTTACAACACTAGCAACTAACAACATCATAAAATGTCTTAATTGACATCTCCAATAACATAATATATGTATGATATTCGCATGGTTAAGTTTTTTCAAATTCCCACTAGGCTTAGCATCAAATACAAAATCTGTCACCAACTTTTCCGGCAGCAGTCTTTAAAATGGCACTCTAATTTTAGGTTAGACTGAACAACATCTTCAACCACTTACTAGGCGAGACAGAGGTCAAAAGCCAGATGGCCAGCCAAAAAGACAGATAAAAAATATACACGTATTAAAAATATATTTTTAATTGATCGTATATATTCGGGACAGTAAATAAAAATAAATAAATGATGCATGCTTACAAATATATAAAAGTCGATCAATATACATCTTTACAAAAATGGTTAATTCAATCCGGTTTCAATTACGTGGAACAAAATCTGAAAACAATCAAAACCTTTTTAAAATTTCAAATTAGAAATGATTGCTGGGTAAGATTTACTATAGCCTATAGAAAACTTAGTTACTCTTTATAATGACTTAAAAGAGCTATGGCAGTAAAGCAGTAAGCAGTAAGTAACTATAGCAATAAAATACGTTTAATTTGCTTTTTTATACGATACAAATCGACGAGTTCGATAACTAGCATGTCAGGTTGTGTCATGGCTCATCAATTAATCAATAAATTCTGTTCTTTTAAATTAAGGTTTAGCTAAAAAGCTGAAAGTTACTGCACTTTCAAAGTGCAATATAATGATTCGTTTCGCATCTTGTTTCGCCTCCCGCGGTATTGCAGTGCGTCTGCGATGTTCGCTGAAGTTCATGTGCCGGCTCTCGATGGACTGATACGGCATCGCATTGCCAGATTTAGAGACTCACTTTTTAGGTCTGGCAATGCTCTTGTCAAAACTATAACATGTTTTTGTCATATTTGTTTAAAATTTTGTTCCATGATGTTGAACACGAATAAATTGTCTTGATTTGTCCTAATTTAATTTGACATGGTATAATTTTGACTATTTGTAATTTTGTTTATCGTGTACATGTATTATTATTAACGGACCTTTTATTATGTCTGACATTAAATAAATTTGCATATGAATTTAAATTTGACGGTCAAATATCCACATCACAACTTTATATTATGCTATTTTACAAATTATAATATAATTATAATATAATTATATTAAACAATACAATTGAATTTATTAAGATACAGACTAATGGAGCGATAATTATAATGAATTCAATACTGATGGAAATTTGTGGTATATGGTTACTAGCAAGTACTTTTTACAACGTTATATATATACATGCATTTTATATATCTAATATCTTACCGCACTTCGAACAAATTTGTGAAACACGGCATAAGCGCCAATTATATTCATATAACTATTAAACATCTTATTGGCATATCTTCCATGCCTGTGCCATCATTGAAATAACAGTATTTTAAACGTTTTATCCATAGTTATAAGCATCTCCTCATTAGTCTTAATGAGCTTTTATATGAGTGAAGAGGTGTATAACTCTACGGAGATCTTTATTTGATGAAAAATTTATAGATATAGCAAAATTAAAAGCAGATATAAAAATATTAAAATACGAAGCCATAAGACTACAAACCCCATAGTCATCAGCCACGTTTCCGAGTCGGATTCTCTTGAAAATCGACGCGGCAATCATTCCTTTTGTCACAAATGAAGCCGGAACAAAAGGGAAAACTTTTGTATGCCACACCGTTCTCATACAGGTATTGTGTTTCCAATAGCTTTCCTAGATATGGCGTAATGATCGGAACTATTATCGTGCTTTTGTATGATGGAATATTTGATTCCGAGATAAATTGTAATAAGTGAATGTATATAAAAATACACCAGTACAAAGCCGTATAGTATTAGGGTGTTACTGCCGCTTCATGGTCTCGAGTAAGTAATTTTTTATACCTCTCTCAGTCGTTTTACATTTAGACTACCTTGTTACGCAGCGAAAAATGTCTTCATCGTCATCATTATCAATTTGTCCTTGAACAAATCCCACCCCCCATTAAGGTAGGTAAAAATTAAAAGATATTTTCAATGCAAAGTGTTCAAGGATATTTTAAATACAAAGTGTTCAAACAAGTTGAAATTTTGCATGTGTGAGATTTGTCAAGATAGAGAGCATTTATTTAATCTGTAATGTAGGCTCATTAAATTATAAGATGTTTTCAGGCGGTGATGCCATAATCTAGTCCTAGCTTAAGGTAAAGTAAATGAGTTCTACTAGTTCAGTACTTAACTATCCCACTTACTAGGTTTTCTACACAAAAGGGAATCATAAGGATACTTCAAAAACACAACGTTTATAGGAACACATAGAACACTTTAACAAGAATAATACATCATTAGGGTCACATGGATTACTTCAAAGGTTATATTGTATAGTCACATTTCACAACGATAATACAATAAAAAGGGCAAATTTGGAAGCCAACAAACATAGACCCACACACAACACATGAATATCAGTTACGTTACATTAAATAATATAATACAGTACTTAACTCAATAAGTCTTGATGCAGCAGTCACTTGTGAAGAATAAAGAGAGGAACTCAGTAAGTTAAGACATCGGTTTTATAGCAATGACTGGCGCCAAGTGTCTGTCGCATATCCATTAAACTACCCGCCATATTTATCACAACCAATCAGAGACATGAGCGTTCCCGCCACAACGTACCAGCCAACCCGAAATAAGACAGGATGGTTCGTCATTGGCTAGTCTAGAATGAATACAGATCATAAAGTGTTTCAGTGTGGCGGTTATTAAAAATGACAAATATCAACAAGTTTTAGAATATTCTACAATTACATAATGACTAACTTCTCGTAACTTATTTACTTAAGAGAATCTAAGCTTAACAAATATATGATTCTAACACGGCAGTATTTCGTCCACGAAGTACAAAATAACACCAGGCAAACTTCACTTTAAAATAATTATGTATAACTTAGTGATAATAGTATATAAGTAGGAAATATTGTTACCGTGTATGGCAACCCACAATTATTTGCACAAAGCTTGCTTGATAAAGAATTTATGTAATAAGTAATAAATAGAACACATAAACAGTATTTGGTTCGAAGTCACCAAAAAGAAAAACCGCTATCGATTATCTGTAAAATCATTATAAAATGTTCATAGTACATATTTGTGGACTACAATGTATATGTATTGGGCGTGGAGGGTAGATTATCCCTCTACGCGTTGACTGTTGTGACTTGCTATCTCTCGAAAGGAAAATAATATCATTGGAATGGAATCAAAATACATTCAATACATTTGTGAAAAAAATGTTGCACAAACCAACATTCCCATTTACGTTGTTATATAAGTGTCACGAATAAATATTATGTGCAAGTACATAATTCGTAAAGTATACCAGGTATATATATGAAGTAAATACTGATACTAAGCTTCATAGATAGTATCCAGTTTCAACTACATATTTGATAACATATTAAGCAATAGGGAGTTTAAAATTTGATTAAAACGACTGTGGTAAATTTCTGCAATGCAACTTTAACTTGCTTAGTTATCAAGTTGACGTTTTATCGTCCACGCATTATTTAGACAATAACAAAATGTACCATTAAACATTGGACATATTCCATTTGACAAAAAACGTCTGGACCTTTTGACTTCACGACATAAGTATTATCTATAAGGACAGAATTGGGTTTTCCTTTTATGATTTGGACGTTTTGACGTCAGGGCTTAAGTATTTTATCCAGAATAATAGGATCATCATTTGTACACGTCAAATAACTTTTCTGATAACAACAGGCAGTCTACCTACATGTACTTATGTAGCAGTAAAAATAACACTTTAAATTCTCATGAAAAACCCTACTCATTTTAATAATTACCAGTTACCTAGACACGATGATTACATTCACAAGCCGCCATGTGAGACAACCATCGCCAAGTAAAAGGTCGACCGGCTTTTATCAAACAGTTTGCCATTTGAATAGACGTGCAGGTCGCATTCACTTACTGCTCGTGAGATCAACAAGCACCAATCAAATGGGTATGCAGTGTAATCAATTTAAACAGTAGTTGCCATTTGAATAGACATGCTGGTTGCATTCACACACTGCTCGTGAGATCAACCAGCACCAATCAAATAGGTAAGCAGTGTCTTTCTATTTAATATTTAATCTAGAGCATAAGTACATGTAGATATGAGTAATTTGATATTATCATTTTATGTGATGATAACTGATAATATAACATAAGTAGTTTATTTCTACAATATGTAGGGTAGCATGTCATATTAATATTCTTAACTGAAACGTACATAATTATCGTATTTCTTGTTTCAAAACAATAGGTACAATCTATCATTAAATAAATTTTGTTCAAACACCCACTCTCGTGGCCAGTATCAATATATCCTTGTGAATTACAATATTTCATGATAAACCATCTATAGTCTACACCAATCAATAAACGCAGAGGACCCCTGTAAACTTCTGTATTGTTGCATAGATTGTTTGTTGAACATTCCAGAATCCGTTCGGCCAATCTGACAATTTATAGAACATTCTACCTAATAAAGACATACCGTTCCATCTAACCGTTACTCCAAAGTGTTCCAGTAACAATCATATGTTTGTCAATTAGTAATTTCCAAAAAGGGATCGATTATGGTTTGAGCCAAAGTTTGCGTGACAGTCAGTAATGACTTCTGAAGGGATGCCAAGTGCTAACATTTGTCATAGGTTATCTTCGTATATATGTAGGATAAGACAACCTATGTATAAGAATTCAAAGTTTAAAGTGGATTAAATAAACAATACTTTGCGAAACCAACAATTAAAACATTTCTACCCATCGCCAGTTACTATATTATACAATCGATTCAAAATCCTATATTATACAATCGATTCAAAATGCTATATTATACAATCGAGTTGATTAGTGTGAAACAGTTAAGGAGTTTTCTTTATAGGATAAAATAACCCTTGCTTAGGACCCAAACTGCTTTTACAAATATCAGGCAAAAGCATAAGTAAATATACTATATACTTTTTCATGACTACTTTTATAGAATTAGCAATCTGTAGTGAATTTATTTAATGCCCATAAGATCACTGAGCAAGTAATATTACATAAGATATTCTCAGATGTTCAAAAACATTTCATATGTCACTAAGTTTTAAGGATCGCTTTTAAATAAAATTAAGAAAATTTTAAGCACAAGGTAATAGCGACATTAGTTCAGATATGGTTGTAACTTTGCTATTTATTGTTCGATATGCGTTTCCACATTTAGGTTTCTAGGTTTATAGAAATGTATTCTCAATTAATACCAATAGTCACTATATAAAATGAGAACATAGTTTGACTTTGAAGAAATCTAATTACGTTCGTCGTTATAATATGTACTTATTAGTGTAAATAATATAAAAAAAATACACAATGACATAACAAGTTTCATAAACTTCCATTACATATGCTAGCAAACACTAATTCAATAAGGTTCAGTGAAAGCACCTTTATCTTGAGGGATATATGCAGCAAGAACCGTCAGTTTCAGATTTAAACGTTATAACATTGAGAAAATTTTCGACGAGGTTATTCTTCACATTGCCACTACACGGTTACAGGATTGTAATCATTATAAAACAGACCCTTTGGAGGGCTTTACCTGCTTTTGCCACTGTTATAATACTTGTCCAGATGAATTAATTCGCCAATATACCGATGTCAGTGAATAAAAACTCGGTGCCACTGCCGCTAGTATTCGATAACTCGTAACACGGTGTCGTCATCCTGTTGCCAGGTTGCAGCGACGGCTTCGCAAACCGCGGCGTTCCACTGCCGCTAGTAGCAGATACGAAAACTGGGAACACGGTGTTGTCATCTTGTCGCCAGGTTGCAGCCACGGCTTCGCAACCCGCGGCGTCAAAGTCTTTGAGAGTAGTTGCATCGATTCTAAAACTAATAAAAGTGATTAAAAAAATGAAGGTAGGCAATCTGAGTGATCCCACTTCTGATGTGAGATTTGTCAAGATAGAGAGCATTTATTTAATCTGTAATGTAGGCTCATTAAATTATAAGATGTTTTCAGGCGGTGATGCCATAATCTAGTCCTAGCTTAAGGTAAAGTAAATGAGTTCTACTAGTTCAGTACTTAACTATCCCACTTACTAGGTTTTCTACACAAAAGGGAATCATAAGGATACTTCAAAAACAAAACGTTTATAGGAACACATAGAACACTTTAATAAGAATAATACATCATTAGGGTCACATGGAATACTTCAAAGGTAATATTGTATAGTCACATTTCACAACGATAATACAATAAAAAGGGCAAATTTGGAAGCCAACAAACATAGACCCACACACAACACATGAATATCAGTTACGTTACATTAAATAATATAATACAGTACTTAACTCAATAAGTCTTGATGCAGCAGTCACTTGTGAAGAATAAAGAGAGGAACTCAGTAAGTTAAGACATCGGTTTTATAGCAATGACTGGCGCCAAGTGTCTGTCGCATATCCATTAAACTACCCGCCATATTTATCACAACCAATCAGAGTCATGAGCGTTCCCGCCACAACGTACCAGCCAACCCGAAATAAGACAGGATGGTTCGTCATTGGCTAGTCTAGAATGAATACAGATCATAAAGGGTTTCAGTGTGGCGGTTATTAAAAATGACAAATATCAACAAGTTTTAGAATATTCTACAATTACATAATGAGTAACTTCTCGTAACTTATTTACTTAAAAGAATCTAAGCTTAACAAATATATGATTCTAACACATGCATGCACTTGAGCCAAAAATGTATGCTTTTTAATGTTTGCCAGTTTCTCGTTTTATGATTTACTTTATATGTAAATGTGATAGAAGAAATTCCTATGCAAAACGAATTTTCCGAACATTTTCTATTTAAAATATGACGAAACTACATTTGTTTGGAAACGCTATGAAGACACTAGAAGGGGAGAGGGTTGCCATAATCGTCACCATAGACATAGGATTGTTTCGCTACTTACATCCTAATCCCATGATCGTGACTCTTTATACCATCCAATATATATGCCATCGCAGCATCTTAAGTAAGAACAGCAAATATACTCTGTAATTTTTCAACATCTTGTGAGTACATCCCAAATCGTTAAGAATCGTAGTCGAGCTTACCAAGTCGTTATAAATGAATCTATTACGCAAAGCAAGGTCCGCTGCGGATGAACTTGGATGGGTGACCGTTAGTGGCATTTACTACAGATTCAGAGCAAAATGGACTTCCGTCGTGAGTTGCTTTAAAACTACAGAGCTCTTCCGTATTTCGAAGGGCATGTTAAGCCGTCGTTTCGCGTTGTTGTTTTTGGATGGCAGTCTGTATAGCATGGTGGTAAGACATTGGGAGCCTGTATAGCCTAAAGGTGAAAATACGTCACTAAGCACTTTATAGTGTGTTCCGGTAGATTGCTTGTCAATTTTTTCGATCGTATCACATCTTCCTACCTTTCATGCGGTCATTGGCTAGCGTATCAACAATAAAAACGAGCCTCAAATTTTATATACTACTTTATTTTGGTTTTAACTCGGCTCTTTATTACTTTACCAGGAGATCAACGTAATATTCTAAGGGGCCTGTTTATATGCAGGGTCATGAAAGGCAAAAAAACATGCCCAAGTAACATTTCTGGAAAAGGTGGTCTGTTTGTCGCAAAAATAGGCGACATGAAGGAATCATACTTCACTATGAGGCAAAATAAAAACTGATGTTAAGTGGACTGCCTCTGCCTATAACAGATGCATTTTAACGACGAATTGCACTGTTTCCGTCACACTGAGACGTACAGTTGTTAGGTCTCGTGCCTGTAATTGTACTGGTTCTCAAAGACTGCTGCCGGAACAAACGGTTAGGTGCTTGGCGACAGATTTTCTACGTTAAGTTGGTCACTAGCCAGGCGGGCATTTGCAAAATGCCCTTCCACCATGCAGTGAAGCTCAAGCCCGCGGCGGGATTTGAACCATGGACCTGCTGCACGGCATACCATAGCCAATTGGATTGGCTAATGTTATTATGTAAAGAAAAGCTGGCTGAGGCATTTTCCGCAGAACTAACAGTAGGTTATTTTGAAAGTAAGTAGCAATACTTCGACTTTCTAGAAGATTTTGATTAAACTTGACATCTTTGTAACTTATGTATGTATGTGTAATTTATATTTAATTTTACATTTAATATTATGTATATTATTACTATTAATAGTATTTATTTATTTATTTAGGTATATGTATTTTATTATATATATAAATATATATATTATGTAAGTATGTATATGTATAATGCGTATTGATTTTATTTTAAAGTTTATGATTTCTTTGTTGCACACTACCGTTCACAAGTTTTCGTTGTCCTGTCCATCCAAAGGTTGTCTGTAAGAGATTGCTTTAGCGATAAGACCGCCGATTGTATTGCCATTTTACATATTAAATTGAGTAATACATTTGTAAATTAACACTTACATTTAACTTCCATTGCTTTTTATGTTAATTCATAGTTTTTGTAAATGTATTGTACAATTTTTTCTTTTCTTGGTATGCAATAAAGAGTTATCGTATCGTATTGTATCGTATAGAATTTAACTCGTTTTGCTGGACCCTACTCTGCTTTCTTCACTCCAAATGTGAGATCTTGTTTCGTCTTCCCAGTAATTTCATCTCATTAAAATGTCGAAGAATAAGGGTCCGTTTCAGAATGTCCTAATAAAGTTTCGGGTTGCTAACCAGCACATAAAATAACTGCATGATAAAAATGACAGTTAACATGCAGCACGTTTCGAGCATTATTCGATGGATAGGCTAAATCCATGACTGTGAAACGCAATAGTGTTTTATTTATTAAATATGTTCTGGGTAGTATAACCGGAACTTACTCTAACATTCTGAAACAGGCCCTTTATTTCATTTACTTACATTATCTAAAAATTAAGTATGAATAATTTCAAAGCTTTTTGCCACTAAGAGCAAGGCAAAATAAATTTGAATCAATACGTGAATAAGATTATGAGGTATCCATTTTACTCGACTGCCGAAAAAAAAGGAGAGTAATATTTTTAGAGTTCATGTATGTATGTATGTTTGTGAGTTACTTTTTATCACTATAACTTCTAAACGGCCACATCGATATCAATGTATGATCTCATACATTGATCGTTAGATTTGTACTAATAACGCAAGTGACACTAGGTACATAAAAAAATAAAAAATAAACTGGCGGATCTTATAAGCCATTTTTCGGTATTATTGAGATATCAAAATGAAGGGCTTTAAAGAACGATTCCATAAATATATACAACATGCAGTTTTATTTTCAATGGAACAAATGTTTAATCAAAATAAAATAGTTTTCATTCGGGTTTTTTAGTTTTTTAATTAGTTTATAATTGAAGTTCTTTCGTCACGCCATTTCTAAATTGCGACACTTTTTCAGTCAGATATGTATATTCTACCTTGTCCCTTGCGTTGAATTAATCCTGGAAGAAAATATAAGTTTGTTAAATCCGCCTTACTGGCGGAATTAAATGGACCTTGTAATTTGTTATCAACCAAACTAAGGCAATTTAAAGTCATGATTATGCATGACCAGAGTAATAATCGAGACGTTTGAGTTGGATTATTCTTAAAATAAAATATTATTGTACTGCGTTTTCAATTTTATATTATGGGTAAGTAGGTAAGTGTACTAAAAGATAATAATCATAGTTGATGAAAATATCGAGTACATTTTAGTGTCATAGCATAGTGGTGGGACATTTTCTGAATGATTAGCTGGCTAGCTACCACAGTGAAGTTGAAGACCTTTCAGGTTTCAGACTGTCTAACATAATGGTCTTAAATTCATAACCTTGGCTGCTCCTATTTTATATTTTATAATGTATTTATATAGTGTAGGTATGTAAGTATGTATATATATGTATATCTTCGTTTAGTGTATGTATGTATGTAAGTATTTAGATTATATATAATGTAGGTAAGTATGTATATGTATTTATTTAAATAGGTGTAAGGGTGTAAATACTTAGATAACTATTATATAATGTTTAACTGGTTAACTGCGAACCTGGCTAATTTTATAAGTTCTTTCTTATCGGTTGTCTGGAAGAAATTGCTTTAAGCAATAAGACCGCCCTTTGTATACGTTTTTTTTCTGTTATTTCATTGTAATATTATTTTTATGGGGTGCTGCCCATACAGCACCGCAGCCTACCCGTTGCCGCTCCAGTCTGGACTTAGAGGCAAAGCCCAGTGGAGCGGCCCGTTTGGGGCCGGCCGACTGCCCAAGCCAGCACGGCCCCTGGTTCCTCTTCGCTTCACCGTGGGTGACGAAGCCACGGCTACTAAGCCCCACCGCCACGACAAGGCGGGAACCCTTCGGGGGGGTGATGATCGAACCTGCGGCAAGGCAGCCCATAGTTATTACCGCTCAGCCATCATTGCTTCAAAATTCTGTTAAACATAGTTAACAAGAACAAACAACCAACTTTAGGAAATGAAAAATCTATCGGTAATAAAATAGGGGTCTTTAACAACCCTATAAAACTGTGATTGCATGCGATAGGCTCAAGAGTTTATTTGATGGGCCGTTTATATGTTGGCATAGGTCGCAAGTCTATTGACAACAGTCTAACTAAAATTTGTTAAAATTGGATTTAGAAATGTCAAATGAACACTCCTTATTCTGTTGGCGCCATAGTATAGTTTAGTAGCACTAACATTATTTCAGTTACCAAACTTAGTAAAACATGTAGTTTTGCTATTATTTTGTACCATTATTTAGTTAGATTATGTGGAGTCAGAATTCATGGAAGATTTCAGCTAAAATTTATTACCATCAAAATTGGCGCTGACTATTAGCTGTAATGTTCTGCAATTAATTTAAATGGCTGTTTTGTCTTAAGTACAGCTTTTTTTTAATGAACTATAAAATATGGGGCTATGTGGTGTAGTTGCGGGTTTTTCGTAAAGGATTGTATTTTTGGGTAATTTTAGAGCATAACTAGGGAAAATAAGCTTTGTAAGGTTTTTTTTATTCCTGATAGGGTAGCCTTTGACCACTATCTCACCTCATGGTAAGTGATGATGTAGTGGAAGATGTTGTTCAGGCTAACCTTCAAGTACTGGCGCTCCAGTACATCTGCCAGAACACACCAACGAATAACAACAAATTGATGAAGTGATGGCTCAGTGGCATTGAATCTCAAATCTGTCGCCAAGCACCTAACGGTGTGTTCCGGCAGCAGTCCTTGAGAGCCAGTTTAATAACTACAGGCACATGAGACTTTACAGTGATTAATTTTTGTCTGAAAGTGACGGGTGCAGTGCAATTCGTACGTGTGATGAAATGCATCGGTTATAGACAGAGGTTAGTCCGCTTAACATCAGGTGGGCCTCGAGCTTGTTCTGGAACAATAATATAAAAAAATAAACTGTCAAGCACGTGTCGGGCCACGCGCAATTTAGGGTTCTGTAGTAGCCCTTTAACATAATATAAAACGATGTTGTTGTTCTTTTTTATCTTTTTTGTATAGTTCGTAAATGCATTTGTGACTTCTATAGATACTCGAATGAAAACGCAACGATAGCGCAATTCAGAATTCGTTTGTACATTGTCATCTAGCGGCAGCTTTATGAAACATAATAATATATGTTTTTTTTATCGATCAACAAAGTGTCACAATATTTTCTTGTAAAAGTCTTCTTAAATAATAATAATTGTGAGACCAACATTGTTGACCATAAATTTAGTATACATTTTTTTGTGAGTTAGACATAGGTAAAAAGTACAAAAGTTATATAACCATTTAAATAGTTCATATATTTATATATAAAGAAAAATAATAATTATATTATAATATGCTGAAAATCTGTCAAGACTCCGAATTTTAAGGAGTATTTATGGAATAAAAAATTTTACCAAAAAAATAGAACCGACTTCAACACTCATATGTGTGAAAAAACTTATCGAAGTCATGACGGTTCAAAAGTACCTATCATCACAATATAGTGCACATGGTACCGACTTCGACAAGATATTTCACACATTTGAGTGTTGAAGTCGGTTCTATTTTTTTCGTAAACATTTTTATTTCGCCCTTTTTAGTGACCCTTGCTACTTATGGGCTATGTTTAACTTACCACCAAATAAAGTAACATATAACAGACAAAAATAGTAAATGATCACCAAAAGGAACCCTCATTTTAATGTAAATTTATAAACAAAGTTTTCTTCACATCTCACTAGCCTATTTAAGCAAAATTACTCTAAATAAATCATTGTTAAACCAAAAGTAGTAAATGATCACTGTTTAATATCGCCATATTAAATAAGTAAAGCTGTCTCGCTCTCTCGTCTAACATCAGCCAACAGTCCATATATGTTCCTACAAAATAAATAAATTAAAATAATGAATAGATTCAGGCGTTACTTTGCGGGAATCCATATTTAATAATAACAAATATTTTTAAAATATTTTACGAAAACATCAAATTAAGATTTTAATAAAACACTTAAGAAATATAAAAATATATCTAGTGACAATTCCGCCTAATTTTCCTGCTAAGCCGACGTGACGTCACAAACGCCACGCGCACGATCGAGAAATCTAATCTCGATCGTGCGCTCGTAGAGTCAGGATCTCCTGGGGATTCTTTGTGTAGAAGCGAAACGCGTCGAAAATTCTTCCGGTTTGGCTGCGTGGCGTTTATGACGTCACGTCGGCTTAGCAGGAAAATTAGGCGAAATTGTCACTATAAATTTTCATATTTTTAGTATTTTATTAAAATATTGATTTGATGTTTTCGTAATATATTAAAAAAAATATTTGTTATTATTAAATAAATTAAAATAGTTAATTAACTGCTGTGTAACCTAAACTAAATTCAAAGGACAATACAAATATCATTAGATTATTAGAGTTATTAGAATTTCATTTAAAGCGAATACCACAGGATCACTTAAATATTTAACAATCACCAAATGTAGTAAATGATCACCAAAATTAAACTTGCTGTAATTCTTCATTGTTGTGGTCACAAGTAACCTAACGCTCCTCCTCGCTTCGCTCGTCGTCGCACCTAAACATGGCCTTGAGATTTAGTGATCATTTACTACATTTGGTGTTCGATTACAATTTTTAGTAAAAGAACAAGGGGTATCCAAGCATGTTATGGTGGTCATTATATTTAGTCCCCTACTTGGGGACTATGGGATCGATTGTCATTTACTGTCAATGACTATATGACTAATTCTCATCGCAGCGATTCTCATCATCACCTTCATGGAAATTTTTAGTTTTTGCCTATTTGAAATAGTTTTGTAAAACACTTATCGAGCTTGATAGTATGAGTAAATTCATATGTAAATTAATGAAATCCTGGTGGTCTTTCGGAATAAAAATAATTTTGAAGCTTGAGATGCCATGAAAGTGAAGCGGTGATCTACGAAAGTGATTCAGTAATTTTATATTTATTATTTTTGCACAATTTAATACTATTTATGAGACCAAATATTCATGAAATAACAACTTAATCTTGTTTTCATAATTCAACAGGTAAATACATAAATCAACAGTTTGGTCTTCCGTTCAGTTATAATACGAAATGTATATAAGTTAATTATAGCCTCACAATTTCAGTGAAATCTTTTTATTATAAACATTTTCAATGTAGGTGAGATATAAGAACTTTACTGTAATTTTATTATCTGTATATTTATATTTCAGTGTGTCCTTATACTCCTAAAGACCCTCTAAATTAAAATATTATCACATTTCTACCAACATAGTAACATCAAACAGAAATTATATACCTAAACTTATAACGATTGTGCGTCATTTGAGAACGTTTTATATTGTTATATCCCAAGTTAATTTTAACATACACAAAAAATCAGTTTTCTGTGATAAAATATAATGTAAAATTTAGGCTTAAAATTGTTCCTAATATGAAGTTTTTAAGGAGTCTATATCTCTCAATAATATAAAACGTGAACGATATTTTATCAAACAATAAACCTCACGCAATAAAAAATCTGTAAAATCTTAGAATATAAACCCTTAGAATATATTAACCCTTAGAATAACAAAAACTTTATTCTATAAAAAATACAGATCTTACTACAAAAACTAATCTTATATGAAGTTATTGTATTTAGTACTGCCAACTGTGACAGAAGTCCGCAGAATCGTATGGAGACGGATGGACGTACAGACAGACCGATGGTTGCACAGAAGATGGAGAAGAACGGACTGGACAAAAAACGTACTGACGGCCAGATACAGCAGCCAGACTATGTTGGTTCTTTTCATTATCATGGCTCGATAAAAATAACATTAATTTAAATTCAAAATACGGTCTCACCTACAACAAAGAGGTGATTTTGTAAATACATTCACACCGGTCGCTATATTTCTGAACAAAACAATGCAATCACTTTCGTGGCACAAAATCACCTTCATGGATAAAACGCCACGAATTTCAATAAGTACTACAATTTGTAATTGATACAGCCAGCCGTTATACTACACAAATCGAAAGTACATAAAATCGTGTGACCGACGCATATTTTTTTTTAAATACAAAATAATGACCAAAATATTATATTTAGTGTATAAGGTGTAAGGTATGTGTATTTGCGATGACTTTTGTATATGTAACATACAAATACACTGAAATTTGTTAAAGCAATAAGCAAATGTTTTACTGCAACGGGAAGTGCGACACGATACGAATACGATCAAAAATGGACCCTTTTTTGACCATTCGTCCTAATTTTTGGTATGATTTATTACATTTATAGTGATAGCTCAGTGGCATTGGCTATGGACTGCCGCGCAGCATGTCCATGGTTCGAATCCCGCCGCGGGCTTGAGGACACTTTGTGAATTCCCGCCTGGCTAGCGACCAACCTAAAGTGGAAAATCTGTCACCAAGCCCCGAAAGGTGTGTTCTGGCAGCTGTTCTTTAGAGCCAGTAATTCTTTGTTAAGCCTGTTAACACCTTCGTCCACATCATCACTTAACATCAGGTGAGATTGTGGTCAAAGGCTTACCATTCAGATATAAAAAGACGAGTTATTTTTAATATGTAGCATAATACATGTTTTATCTTCCTATCCAAAAAAAATATTTCTTATACCGTTAAGGAAATATTACTGTGCTACCACTAAATTTGAGCTTCGATGAGAATTCATCATAATAGGAGTGTAACTCAAAAACAGCCTGACCAATTTTGATGAAATTTAAATGGAAAAACACGGCAAGCGTCAGCTTCTACATAAAAAAAAGTTATCAAAATCGGTTCACCCAGTCAAAAGTTGTAAAGTAACAAACATTGACTATATTATCAAGACAGGAAAACACTTTTCAGTTTTCAGACTGTAACTCAAAAACAGCTAAACCGATTTTGATGAAATTTAAATGGGACTACGCGGCTAGCATCAACTTTCAAATAAAAAAAGAACTATCAAAATCAGTTCACCCAAACATAAGTTATGCGGTAACAAACATAAAAAAATATACCGTCGAATTGAGTACCTCCTCCTTTTTTTGAAGTCGGTAGAAAAGTATAAGTATTTATAAAATTATATATTTTTAAGTCATCGGCATATAATAACAATTTACAAAACTTAAAACATTTTTCAATATCATTGATGAATAAGATAGAAATTAACGGGCCTAATATTGATTCTTGGGGGACCCCAGAGCTAATTGGAACCACATCTGATTCAAAGCCACCAACATTGATTACTACTTTCTGGTAACGATTAGTGATATGGTAAATACACAACTTTAAACGGTTTATATCGCGTATATTGATCATTATTTTTGTTCCGACGTCACCCCGTGACCACGATCACTACAAAGTGTTTGAAACGTCGGGACAAACATGATAAATATACACACGATTTAAACTGTTTCAATTTGTTTAATCACTATATCACTAATCGTTAATCACGGAAACCCAAGACAACATTAGGTTAGTGATATATTTGAACCAGCACCATAAATAACCCCGAATACCATCATAAGCTCCTTTATCTAGTAAAATCCTGTAATTCTATATCGAACGCTTTTTGAAAATCTGTATAGGGTGTTGGCGGGGGGTTACAATGCGCACGCGCACATCCTTGGCTAGTGAGTGCTTCAAGGCCACGACGCGTTCGCTTCCGTGTCATCGTCGAATATATTGCTATAGTTAGTACACAAGTATAGTTTGTACACAAGATTTTTATTTTAAATTTAGTTTTCAATGTCTTTCTCCATTATAAACAGGCAACTACTTCGGCTCAACTTTAGAATCGGTATACACCACAATTTACCTTGATTCTATTTTCACAGATAGATATAGTTATTTTGAATAATCGCACGAAATTGTATCTTACGGAAATCAATAGTTTTTGAGAAATATATTATTGAAGTTTTCATTTTCACCTTGATTTGCGTATATTGCACTTCTGCTAAGTTCAATATTCTAATAAACAATTATATATGTAAAGAGAAACAACTGTCATAATTTTGACTTTCTTAAAGTGTTCCCTTGCAGGGCGAAACTTTTTCATTCCATTAATTGTTCTTATTGAACGTTTTTGACATTTGAGAACTCTTATTATCTCAGTAGCATTACCCCAAACAGTAATGGAGTATCTTATTATTAAATGTATATATGCATAATACACGGATATTAGTGATTTTTTATCTAACAATGGTTTAAGTTTAAAGAGAGCGTAATTACCGCTCGATATTTTCTAGCAAATTTTATCAATATGTGCTTTGTGACTAATTGTGTTGTCTATTGTGTATCCTAAAAATATATTTTCTTCAGAAGTTTCATTACCAAAAATGCCTAGCCGCGAATGATAATGCATTATAATGCTTTTATCAGAGTTTAGAAGTATACCATTAGCATCAAACCATTTAAATGAATGGTTAAAGTCATTAAATTATTTATTTAATCATCTAATTTTGATTTACTTCTGTCTCTCAGACCAATATGTGTATCGTCAGCAAATAAGCATAAATCCGCTTCCATTGGCAGCACTTTACAAAGATTGTTAATATATATAAAAAAAAATACAGGACCCAGGATTGATTCTTGCGGCAATTTCTTGCCCTGTCGACACATATCCCGCCTCAGAAGTTTGACCATTTACGGACACAATTTGAGTACGGTTATAATAACGCCAAGAAAGCCGTAAAACTGTAATTTTTATATTAATACGTCATGACACATACATATTTCAAAAGTCGCGCGGTTTTTCGTGTAATTTTTAACACAGTGTGTTTTATTCCAAAAATATAAATTGACCAACGACGATAAAGATAAAATAACGAAAACGTCTAAAAATGAAAATTGACACTGACAGTATTATTTTTGTGAATACAACAGAAACTTACTAAAATAAACTATTAAAACGAAAAGTAAAAAAAAAACAGTCCATCGTTAGAAACATTTCTAACCTGTTTTTGAAGTATGTTGAAAAATATTAACGATGACACGACAACTCCATTTGTCAAGATGTTATCTTGATGTTTGTTCAGAAGAATTACCAATATATAACATCGAAGGAATACTGTATTAAAAGTGGATCTAATGCATGATTGACCCTCAAATGTTGGTCAATAGATATTGTCAATTAATGAGTAATTATTATTTTGACTAATAAAAACAGCTGTTGTTAATGATATTAAATAAAAAGTTTTAGCTTGAGGCTGTTATTAGTAAACTCACGTGGGTAATATACTCGCATAAAATCATATTAGACTAGTGGCTCGCCCCGGCTTAGCACGGATATTTAACAAAATTAAAAAGGAACATAATTTTTGATAATATTCCATAGCCTATGTTCATTAGGGTTTATCAATGGAGTGTGGAGAATAACATGGAGTTCAATTCCTCCAAATGTTTTCAGATGACTTTCGGCCGAATGCAACACCCAATCGAATTTAACTACGAGCTGGGCCAAACCGTGATAACTCAAGTAACATCAATCAAAGACTTGGGTGTCTCATTCGACCGAGAGCTTACTTTTAATGATCACATTGTCATGGTTACGAAGCAGTCATTCCAGCGCCTCGGTTTTGTGCTTCGGAACTCTCGCGAATTCCAAGGCATTGAAGTCATTAAGTTGCTCTTCAGTGCTTTGGTTCGCAGTAAACTGGAAGCCAGTGCTTGTGTGTGGCATCCACATGAGGATAAATACACCCTTATGTTGGAAAAGGTTCAAAAAGCCTTCCTCAGATATTTGTACAAGCGCTTATATGGGTACTACCCTTATATGTATCCCACAGAATTTCTACTCGGTTGCCTGGGCTACAACTCACTAAAAGTCAGGAGAACCCATGATCAATTAGGAATGATGTGCAAGATTCTGCACGGTAAAGTTGATGCACCAGATCTTCTTGGGCAGCTATGTCGCTTTTTCGTGCCCGACAACTATTTTCGTAGCAGAAAACATAAACTGTTTGCTGTTCCGGAGCATAGAACAGTAGCTCACAAGACATCCCCGATACCGCGATCCCTTGCCACGCTCAATGATCTCCTTGACTCTAAGCCAGATTGTGATCTGTTTGCAGGTGAGTGGAAAATTATCATGGCAGAATGTTTGACCTATTGTGAGGCAATTTAACTATAGCCAATTAGGAAAACTATATTATCATTGATCTTATTCGATATGTCATGTTTAAATGACATTTTAATATATTATAATTTTATTTTTTGTGTACATCTAAACTAACATGACATTTGATATATTTCTTAATTGACTTTGTTTTTGTGTAGGCACTCAGCATAACCTGTGACTGCTGTAATAAGTATGATTTAATTGAAATTAATAGACATTTAATTTTAATATTGTATTTGACATCAAGAATTTATATTTTAATTATCTATGACGTGCAAATATTAATAATTGATTTGTATAATTAATCATATGTATTATTATTCCTATCATTAGTGTAATTCGTGTTTGTGCGGTACTAATTGAATAAATAAATAAATAATAAATAAATCAGGGTTTATGTAGGATTCTAATGGTGAAAGAACATTCTTTTTCAAATCGATCCAGTAGTTTTAATGTTTATTCGTTACATAAAAATCTTATTATTAGTATGGACAGTTAAAAACGCTCGAAAACACAAAGCTACATCTCTTTCCCTGAAAGGTGCAAATGCCGCCACAGCACAGATTCAATAGATATTATTCCAGGAGGATACCAGTTGCGTAAGCGTCGGAGAATCTCTCATCCCCAGAATCTATACCAGAAGGTAGATATCTGGGCTGTCCTGTGTATTCTAGAGGGCAATTACAAATTTGTACCTTACCTTTTACATTTCCTCCACAGCCGCCATACCAAAAAAATTGTTAATATTTAGTTACATTATTTTGACATATCTAAACATGCAGATAACATACTCATAAATCACTGTAGAAGTTGCTGATGGCATGCAATGAATAATTTACCATCATTCCACGAAGATTACGTAACGCGGCGCGTTACGTTTTTGAATAGTCATAGAGAATAAGGGCCTAGGCTGAAAAAGCACTCTTCTTTAATTAATATAAATAATGTTGATTAACATGGCTTTTAATTCATAATATTCTACCTATTCCATTCTACTCTTCGGGTCAGTAAAGACGCTTTCATTAAATTTATTGGAAAAATATACATTGTTTGTAAAAAAAATGAATCCAGAAAACAAATTGAATAAAAAGCTTCAAGACATTTTGTGTCCTTATAACATAGCTTTTTTGGTTTTGTTTTGGCCAAAATATAGTGTACGCGGTAACCATATTACGCCTAGAGGCAAATTTTTAAATACTCATTCGATTTTGGGTACTCTTCTATTCGTTGCTGTCAGCGTGTACAAAGTATATATGACCTTAAACGTTACATGGTCATATTGGCTTGTTACTTTACTTCATTGTTTTAGTATTTCATTCTATTTGTTGGGATATATTACATTGGCAATCATTTTAAATAGACATAGCAACCTTGATGTGTTATTCGTTACGAAGATCAATATTTTCTGTAACCATTTCAAGTTTGCCAATTTTACCGATATAGTCTTGTGGAATTGGTGTTGTGTTGTGCTGTATATAATGTTTTTTTGTCTGGTAAAAGGGTATTGCTACTTTTACATGCCGGAATTTTTCAATTGTTTCGACGTCGTTTACGATCTTTTCAAAGCAAATTTTGATCTCCATATTATTTATGCTATAAGTTGTTTAAAATTAATGAGGAGATGTCTACAAATATGGAGCAAGCATATAGAAGATTACAACTTCAATGATGGCGCAGGCATTGAAGATGATGTCAATGAAATTTTTAATAGTTATATGAATATAATTGGTGCTTATAAGGCGTTCCACAAATTTGTACAAAGTACGGTAAGATAATAACTTTAATATAGTATAATGTTGTAAATGCTCTGCCTGTGAATATATTCACAAGATAACAATAATTTTCTATTGTTATGAATAAGATATCGATATGTAAGGGTTCATTATAAATGAACTGCAATAATACGTTTTCAAACAGCACTTGCAAGTAAATATATACCCACCACACTTTCACATAGGTACAAAGTTTTAAGTATTTTTCTGTATTATCTCTTCACATTGAAATCAATAATTTCTAGGCTTTCTGATAGCGCAATGTAAATTTTGTATGTATAGGTATGTGTATCTTACCGTCTAATTTAAAAGCAGACAGATACCTTTAATATATTACCTGACATACTATAGGTTTTCTAATTTGTGGTACTAAGGTAGTGGCTACTTACTTGTGACTCATCAAAAAGCATTTTATACGTAATTAATTGCTATAATACATATCAGTCAATCAAAACAAATATAATGTCAATGAATACTAAAACAACCTAGAAGGTGTTCTAGCCGTAGTATTACCTCACGCAGTTACTTTGACCTATATGTATATACTCGACGCGACACCTCAAACAAGGATAGTCGTAGACCAGTGCAAGTAAGCTGCGTGTGAGGGAGAGTATGCCGGTTGGCAGACTTGCACTAGTCGACTATCCTCGTTTGAGATGTAGCGTCTTGTATATATAGGTCAATGCGCAGTAACAACATTTTGGAACACGTAACGTAAAATGTTCTGTGCGGTTCTGCTTTGCTTTAGGTCTTACATCTCATGTACATGTTGTTCCTGAGTGTCATTTTATCTTTCAACCGGATTAAAACAGAGATAGAAACACCATAATGCGTAGTGGAGTCATTTAAGCCTTACTAGAACATATGCTACGTTTTCTTAAAATTAAAGGAGTCATTAGAGACTCAAAACCTATAACAATAAGTTTTTCTTGTACCTACTGTCTCACACTTTTAAGTTTTGTGTCTCGTAGTAAAAGGCAATGCGTACTCCAAGCCAAGCGCCCACTGCGGCAACACTGGACCAAGCCGCGCTCCCTTTGAATAGAATTTTGAATATTTACATCTAGCAAAGTCATCAAAAATATGAAACAATTAATTACAGGCACAAGAGGCTTTTAATATCAGGTGGTCATCGTGTTTATTTCGTCAAATACACATAAACAAACACAATAAAAAACATCTCAACATTTTTGTTAGGCCTAGCAGATATCGGCCTAAGGGGTTGTTAGCATTTTTCCAATAACCCAGTCTAGTATTCTCGTTAGTAAAAAAATTTAACGTGCGAGCCGAGTGAGCAAAAGGAGCGTGCCGCGGCAGTTGCCGGCGAAGCGCTAAAAAGCCTAACAAAACAATAAATTAGACCAGTGAAGTGTTACAAATAAGTAAGGCAATCCTTCGCAACTTTTCCTTTTATGGAGGGGGGGGGTAGTACCTTCCGCTACCAAACCCTCCAACCTCCCCCCTCTCATCTCAAACTGGTGGACGTCAACGGAAAGTCGTTCCGACGTGACGTCATAAACGCCACGTACCTTTATTGGAACAATTTTCAACGCGTTTCGATTATGCACGAAGCATACACAACAGCATACAACCAGTAATTCTTGAGCAATATCGAGATTCTTGATCGTGAGCTAAAGAATCCAGACCTTAGCAGGTTTACGTTAGTTTAGCAGGAAAGTAGGCTGAATTGTCACTAGATATATACTATTATATTTCTTTATACTATTACTAGATATTGTTTTTCTAATAACATTGTTTTTCAGATTGTTATTTAACTTTAAACGTGTATTTCAGATTTTGTTCCATGTAATTGAAACCGGTCTCCACTGCCTCTTATACATTGGATTAAGTATTTATGTAAAGAAGTGGATCCACATCGATATTTATTTATTTGTAGGTATACATAATTCTTATGCAAGATGCTATCATTTTGATAGACGTGTAGTGTAGTCAGAATTGACAAGATTACGTATGAATATATTGAAACTATAGAATATCACTACGATGAAATATATATGAATGAATAGATGAGGAAGATAATGATCCTGTGTACAAACAAAATTGTATGACTTATGTTTATTTTTGTTACTTTTATAAGTTCCGTATTCAAGGAAAGTAATTGAAGTTTACTGTAAAGTAGTTGAATAATCATGATACCGACTTCAACAACTTATTTCACACATGTTTTCTATGTTTCTGACAATATCAGGTGACATATGTACTATTCGGCCTGATCCTTTGGCTGGTGAAGAATTTGCTGCTGCAGACCATACTTAGCATTGAATGTGAGAAGTTATACTTAGCGAATGAAAAGGCACTAATTGCTTGTATATTGAAGAAGCGGAAATTTGACTCAGGTGAGGTTTTAATTATTTGTCGTACGATTTTCGCTGCTGAATAACACTGATAATAACACTTAACCGTGTAAATAAAAAGTGACTACGAGACATGAACATTTGTGCATGAATATTTATCGCCTAATGTTAGCATGCCACTACTAACGTAGTTGTATTAGTAAGTGGATTTGGTATAAAATATAAATTATCTTCTAGTTGTTAGACTTATCTTTAACAATTGTTACTAAACAATTCGTCTTAATTAGATTTTGTGTTTAAGACAAAATGAATGTCACAAAATAGAAAAAGATTTATCTGCTCGTACCTTTATTATTGAGTACCTTGTACCTTTATTATAATACTTTATTAATCGATCAGTTTTAAAGTCACATTTACTTATTATTTGTAGACATTTAGAGCCTGAATAAATGTTATTATTATCTTCACAGATTACGGGAAGCGTGTCTACAAGAACATCTTCCGTCTGGATCGCACCAACTTCAACATAATCACAATGTTTGGTCTTTTCAACTTAAATGCAAATCTCCCTTTCAATTTGATTAGTTTTATGGCTACTTACACTATTGTTTTCTTGCAATTTGCATTGTCATAAACTCTTTTAGGAGTAGGTACTTGTTATATCACTAAGAAACATAATTGATAATTTTTTTGATTTTCATTGATAAATTTACTGTATTATATTATAATATTTAAAATTAGTTGAACCAAATTTTGTATTTTGGAAGAACTTGTTAGGGACAATTTTATCATAACAATAAAAGTATTACTCAAATCTCTGTAAGCAAATACTATGATAAACTCTCGTTACCACAGACATCCAATGATGTTGCAGTATTCTTGATTTGGCAAGGTGTTTTTCTTAATCAAATTCGAAAGGCTATAACAAAGAAATAAATATTTTTTAAGGTTCCATACCATCGACTTTTAGAGTGGCATACCTACATTTATTTTAAAATAAATATAGCCACTTTGCTAGAGCCGATATAGAATACTATTTCTATGCCCAAGATTCTGTCACATGTCTGTCAAATGCTCGTAGCAAAGTTTGCCTAGCTGATGTAAACCAGCAGTAAGTTAAGCAACTTCCGCAGCGGTCACGACTTGGATGGGTGAGCGCTAGTGGCATTATAATTTCTGCGTGCGCGTTCTTCGGAGAACACGTTAACCCGTCGGTCTCGGTTGTTACATTAGGATGGCAATCGTTACAGCACGGTGGTAGAACATTTTGTCAATGTCCGCCTGGCTAGTTACCATCTTCAAGTAGAAAATCTGTCGCCAATCACCAAACGATGTGTTTTGGCAGTAATCATTGAGAGCCAGTAATTCTAGGTTAGCCTGAACAACGTCTTGGACCAAATCATCACTTACCATCAGGAGAAGTAGGTCAAAGGCTAGTCTTTCAGATGGATACTGTGATAAAAACTAACTGTAATATCTCATACTATGTTTGATATTGTGTATTATTCGGGAACCGTGCTGATTTATGGGATAAAAAGTATACAATAACCTTTTTCGTAGTATGAACTCAAATCGTGTTAAGTCATTGAATTCCATTCAGTAGTTTTGTAGTGAACAGACAAAAAATTTAAAAATACAGTTTTGGCATCAATGTCCGCTACTACAGATTGCTCTCAAATTTTTATTTCAAAATATGTGCCATGTACAGAATTGGATCTGTTACAGTTTTATTATAACTATAGATAAAGTGTCTAATACGTATTATGTAAATATGTACAACAAATAGACACTTCGAGCAGTTTTTAAAGAAAAAATATTTTGACACTCACTGATATTTATATGCTAGAGCTTTCTGAAACATAATATGTAATATTATATACTTATGACAGAACTCCATAATAACCTACGTAGTAGATTTATAAAAAGTATATAATTACCAAACCTTTGCACTACCATGTATGATAAAGGTTAATAATAATAGCATCAGAGTTGGTAATCATTAATAATGTACCGCTGTTCATCGAAGAACAAAATGGAAGTTTGTTTAAGAAAAGGTTAAAATCGTGGCGACTTGTGCATGCATTTTGTGACGTTAAGGAGTTTTTTACTATTAAAACATAAACTTGCATCATGTATTTTTTGTATCATTTTCATTATTTGTCATCAGTAACACCTTAATATTACATGTTCGATATAAGTAAACTGTTACTATCTCCATTTCAAACTTATATTAATAAACTTATACAGCAATAGCTGTAGTGTTGTATATAGTTTGTAGTATTTTGTTAACTTATATTGTTTATCTATACGTATTGTACTGATAGTTTTGCTATATATATATATAGATTTTTAATTATATGCTTCACACTACAGACTCGTGGTCCGTACTCTTATTTGATTTTAATTTGGTTTTTTGTTACAGTTAATAATTTTAAAACCATGAGTTCATTCTCCAAACTTATCAATATTCTTCCTGATGGGAAGTTAACCTAGTGTAAGTTAAAATATCTTATAGCTAAAGTGAGTCCATACTTATGTATATATATATTCTTATCGATCCGAAGGGAAATTAAGTTTTTAAAAAGTAAAATCACAATAATCACTCAACTATATTTCTCAAACAAATTATCACAAATAATATCGACTAACGAGACGACCGTCACGCCTAAACGCCACGCACAGAATGAAATCGAGGTTCAAGTTGCCTTCTTCTTCGCACTGGCCTCCTGGGTTTGCGCGGATGCGGTTTCGGGCGTTTGGTGCCCCTGACCGCGGTGTTCACTCGCGGTCTGCTACATGCAGACCTGTCATTGGGTTGGGCTGGCGCCCTGGTCACTTGTTTCACCGACTATCACCCGTCCATCAGGAGCCGCCCTATGAGGGGCTTGGTGGTCGGGAGGTATGGTAATTGCTGGTTGATCGTCTTTGCGTTTAATTAGGTCTCTTGGCTGTCTCTTGGCCTTAGGGTTTCTCTCATAGTAAGGGGCCAAGCCTTGAAGATGTTCATGGGTGGATTGATCTGCCTTTGTGAACATTTTGGTGGCTAAGGCGGCTATGTGTGTATCCAGGTCTTCTACTCTGAGATCTCTCGCTATTGTGGCGTTCCTCACATATTTAGGTGCTTCGGTAATTATTCTTAGCGTCAGGTTCTGTTGGGCTCTCAGTCGCTTACGATGACTTTCTGCGGTGAGAGCGTACCAGGCTGGCGTGGCATATGTGAGGTGAGGTCGGCGCTTGCTTTTATAGGGCCGCACTGTTGCCAGTCTTGACTCGGTAACACGGCCGTTCCTGACAGCGAGGCGTCCTCGACCGCGTCATTGTCCAATAGCGGCATGTTCCTCCCAGCTGCATCTGTGTCTGCATCAAAGTGTTCACCCTCTGCAATTGAGAACATACACTTGAGGCGACATGTACTTACTTCATGTTTGAAGTTTTCTAAGGTTGGTAAAAAGGAACAAACATTTGAAGCCCCACTACAGATGTAAGCGTGCACTCAAACATTGGCAGTAGGAACTCAAAATTATAGAAAAACTGATAGTTAAAGCCACTGGGTAATTCATTGAAAACAAGTAAGTACCATGTAGTGTATGAAATAGAGTAAAAATGTATTGCAGATGTCGACATGCCGGCGTATCGGCAACCACAACACACTTGTTTACGTAAAAATAGAAGAAATGTGATGTCGTACGAATATCTCAACTGCGCAGTTTAAGGTATAAGTATGACACCTTTATAATGGCTAGCACGTTAATGAACGTCTAACAAAGTAGCACAATGTTGTCGGCAATGTTCACCGATACAGATAATGATCATTACCGGCAAATCGCCTACACAGTATGGGAAGAAAAAACCCTGCAGAGTCCACCTCAACCATACTGTTAAATGGGAAGTTTAACACCGAAGTGCCCACCTCAACCTTTGAATGGGAAGTTTAACACCGAAGTGTCCACCTCAACCTTTAAGTGGGAAGTTTAACACCGAAGTGTCCACCTCAACCTTTAAATGGGAAGTTTAGCACAGAAGTGCCCACCTCAACCTTTGAATGGGAAGTTTAGCACAGAAGTGCCCACCTCAACCTTTAAGTGGGAAGTTTAACACCGAAGTGTCCACCTCAACCTTTAAATGGGAAGTTTAGCACAGACGTGCCCACCTCAACCTTTGAATGGGAAGTTTAACACCGAAGTGTCCACCTCAACCTTAAAATGGGAAGTTTAGCACAGACGTGCCCACCTCAACCTTTGAATGGGAAGTTTAGCACAGAAGTGCCCACCTCGACCAACGCATACTAGTCTCAAAGAAAGCGCTGCATGTGTCCGGGGTCCACTCGCCACGCCACAGCACCATGTGCTGCGCCGCCGCCTTGGTTTTTTTCCATTAGACCCAGCGAGGAGCTTCAGCTCGTAGCGGTGATGTGGGAGCATGCGCCTTGTAAGAGCCGCGCATCCCGGAGTCGAGCTTCCCCGTCGACTGTGACATCTTGTTGACGAACACGAAATCGCCAACGGCAAACGTCGCATGCTCTCGCAGACGTGCATTGATACGCTCGTCTTGACGTCGCTGATTGGCCGCAAGTAGCTCAGATGTTTTCTGTCAACTGAGGCAAAAAGAAATCGCAAAGCTTCACGGTTAGAGTTAGAGTTATCTAGTGCGACATCGCGCACCAGAGACCTGATGACTGGGGTCACTGCCTCTATACCAACAAGCAGCTGAAGCGGTGACGAATGCGTGGTCGCTTGTCTCGTAATATTTAGAGTCGACTGCGCTTTTCACAGCACGTCAGATCATTGGGAGCCCTTGTTTCCGACTCCATACAAAAGGAATATCTTTTCTGAGAAGTTTAGAAATGCAAGTAGTCTTGGAGGAGTAGCCAGCAATGTATCGCCGATAATATCCCACCAAGGTCAGAAACTGACGAACATCTCTCACGTTTGTTGGTTTTGGGGACTTAATAAGAGCTTCAACTTTACCCTAGCTCGGTCGTACCTGACCATTTCCGATCAGTCTACCCAAGTACTCAACTTCGGTAGCTAAAAAGGTGCATTACTTCAAGTTAACTGAAAAACCAGCAGTAGATTGTAAACTACCGCCTATTCGCTCCAAACACTTATAATCGTCCAGCTATTTATTTCTTTAGCGTGATCAACTTCCGCCATGCGTCAAAATCGTGCACACTTGGGTCAAACGACGAAATATAGTAATTTTGAGACCTTACTTTAGATAACGCCGTTAATGCTTCAACAACCCCGTCCATAGTGTCCTCTTGCCGACCAGTAACGCCCCCTCGCTTAACGAAACGCATGACGCAGCTCCAACGGTCACGGGAGCACTTGCGTTACTTGCCTCGACAGTAGCAGGTGTAACTGGCGTGGCTGGCTGGCTGGCTGTGAACAAAGGTATCTGCGCGTGGCGGTCGGTTCCCGAGTGTGACGGTGTGCTATTAGATATTGGTCCCGGTTTAAGTGCTTTCTGTAGCCGTTAATCTCACGAGAATGAGATTTAAGGTAAGGTAGAGTCGCGCGATTCACGATGACATTTACTACGTCGCCTAGGTGTTCTACATCTCTCACTCACAGAACAGTCACAAGTGTCGCGACATCCAAACACCCGAACGCGCATATAAACAACTCTTGGAACGTTCAAGCGAATTGAATCGATCACGACGGCGTTGATGATAACGATCACGATTCCTGTTTCTCAATCGACGTCCTGTCATCTTCACATTATTTAAAAACAAAAACAAAATCAATAAACAGAGAGCTAACGTTTATTTTTCAATTTACCCTCAACAATTATTATCCGTAAAAAATACACTACAAGAATTAAGCCAAAACACAAACGTTTATCAGATAGCCAAACTTTAAAGACACGTGGCTGTATGGTTTTAATAGCTTGCATCAAAGTATGTGCAAGAGTGGATGCCTCAAAACAAAGAACACCCGTCCCCGCAGAGGTTTTCCGCTGTGTACTGGTACCAGGAAGTACAGGAGTGGACGTCACGGATGCGGGTTCGGCTTTAACATGAGTATGATATCCTTGACGCAAATCCCTACGTAAACGCGACCGCGATCTATTATTGTCTAGAGATTGACTTCGGAGCTGATGTGAATCGCGAATACGCAAATGATGTTTAATTCTGTCACGCGATTTGCGCCCTTCAGTACTGCGAGAATCACGCCGACTTCGGACACGTGAGCTCTTCCGTGAATCACGCTTTTCATCTTTTTTTTTTATGTTATTGTGAAGGAGCAAGCGCGAGGCCTACCTGATCTTAAGCGGTATCCTCTGCCTATAACAGATGCATTTCATCACAAGTGACGAACTGCACTGCGCCCGTCACTTTGAGACATGGATGTTAAGTCTCATTTTGCCTGTTATTACACTGGCTCTCGAGGACTGCTGCCGGAACACACCGTTAGGTGCTTGGCGACAGATTTTCTACTTGAGGGTGGTCGCTAGCCAGGCGAGCATTCGCAAAATGCCCTTCCACCATGCGGTGAAGCTCAAGCTCTGGGCGAGATTCGAACCATGGACCCGCTGCGTGGCAGTCCATAGCCAATGCCACTGAGCCATCACTGCTTCATCACTCCAGCTACGCCGCTTTCGGTTACGTGACCTACCTCGAGTGTACCTTTCACGGTTTCGTCATTGTAACTCACAAAATCAAACCAATAGGAAAGAAAAATGTGAGTAATCATTACGAAATTGAAAAGAAAAACAAAGTTCAAAATAACGGCTTTCTTGTTCCTTCAAAACGCCATAAGTTTCTTCAAGTGTTCACCTACAAGAGGTGTATTAATAGGAACCTCGGATCGAACAGTCATCACGCTCCCGGGTAAGTAACTGAGTATCGCGTGTTCGCACATATCGGACCCCTTCCCTGTTTAATACATCTGTACCTACTATAAACGGCGTATTCATAAATTCCGAGCTTACGACAAACAAGTCGACTTCCATCGTTACACCGTCAAACTCAATAGGCAGTGTTATGTAACATGAGCTCTCGATTTCCTGTCCACCTAACCCTTTTAAGATACACGAAAAGCAGCTTCCGTTCACTATCAAAATGTTTTAGAAGCGACGTAGAAATTAGAGATATCGAGCCACTATCAATGAAGACATCGACAGGATAACCACGAATCACTACAACGTCACTATTGCAATCCGTCAAAAACTCACGATAAAAGTTAACGATGTTTACATTTCAATATTCTGATGTCATCTTCGCAAAGCATGACTATTTTGTAGCCAGGCTTTTTGCAGAATGAACACGTTTCAGTTTTCGTTGCTACAAAAGAGGGCTTCGTATCTAACTCATTAGAAGATACACTTTCTTTTACACTACACTACACTACACTTTCCCTACTCTGTTCCTTTTGCAAAACGCTTGCCTATGACCGGGGAGGCCACACCTGTAGCATTTTCCTTCTTATTATTTTCGCTTCCTACTTAGCTCTGAGTCTAATTCATGTTTTCGTTTCTAACCTTGCAATTTTAAGCCTACGGAATTGCTAGTGGTGGGTTGTTTCGATCTTACAAACGCGGAAAAATATTCGATTAAATCTTGAGGTGAAAGATTTGCATTCATAACGGCTGATTGGATTTGTGGATCTGTGATACCTCGTATTACATGCCTGAAATCAGTTCATCACTAAGACCACGCACGATACGTAGTCGTAGAAGTAGTGAACGTCTGGTATAATCCGCGTATGTAGGGTAGTTGTCAGAGTTTGTATTCATGACTTCAAATAATATACTCGCGATATCGGGAGATTTCGGGCACAAACAATTAAACATTAAACAAAACACTTCAACTCCTTTTTAAAATTACTCCATGTGCGATCCACTTATTTGCAAATTTTCGTTGACATTTATTTATTTACTGACATTTCTTTATATTTTATATTACTGGTTTAATTAATTTTATTTTTAATAACATGACATAGATCTGTATATTTTAATTTTTGTATTATGTATCACTTTGCCTTTTGTATTCATTTGCATGCTTATTATGGCAAGGATGTATATGGCACTTTTTAATATTATAAATGTTACAACATGTATTACCTACATCTTGCAAATAAAAATCTTTGACTTTGACTTTTGACTTTGACTTTGCGATCACTTGTCACCTAGTCACTAAACCACGTTCTTGCGTCACCTTTGAGGCAGTTTCCTATCCGTGAGAGACATTCGTGATCGTTCCAATTATTAATATTTTTTTGCACGATCTACTTCATTACACTAGTGATCAATGTTGTACACATGGGTCAAAATACGAAACGTAGTAAGCTGGTTGGATCTTACCAGACTTCCAATGGAACGAATCGCATCTACGATACGATCGGCACCCGTAACCTGCGTGGCCATCGATGACACCTCGCTGTCTTCTCGCTCCGTTGTCGGCACCGCGGCAGCGAGCTGTGCTGTTGGCGCGCAATCTGCTGACGTCATCGGGTACCAACCCGACGACCGATGACGCTGATTGTGTTGCTGTCACATGTGGCAGCGTAGAAAGTGAACATCCCCGGCATCACGTTGGCAACACCAGAGGAGGCGTCCGTGGTGATGCCTGGCGCGACTGGAGTACTGGAGACTCCAAGTGCCGCCTTGCCAGGCGATACCTGGTGTGAATCGTGCCGTGGACATCTTTCTCGCGAACGAGTAGGCCGGGCTGCAGATCGTTCCTCCAACGCTGTAAGCAGAGATAAGATCGCCTCCATTATGCTCCGCGGTGCACCATCAGGAGTGCGACCTCGTCGTCTGTTAGATTGTCTATTACGCGTGCCATCGCGACTGCGACGGTGTTCGCAATCTGACATATCTTTTAGCCGAAATGTTATTCGATCAAACACATAAAAACAGTGGGCGATTTAGGATAGAATCCAAAAGATCCTATCCCACTTCTGATCTTATCGATCCGAAGGGAAATTAAGTTTTTAAAAAGTAAAATCACAATAATCACTCAACTATATTTCACAAACAAATTATCACAAATAATATCGACTAACGAGACGACCGTCACGCCTAAACGCCACGCACAGAATGAAATCGAGGCTCGGTCGGCGCTTGCTTTTATAGGGCCGCACTAGTTGCCAGTCTTGACTCGGTAACAATATATATAATATATATACATATTTTTTGCTATAAATATTACTTTACTTGACATTGTCCAAAATCCCTAGCGGCAAAATAACATTGGTGGTCGGCGATTTTAATGCAAAGGTAAAAAACACAGTAGATGACGGTCATATCGGGAACACTGTTGGAAAATACGAGCTCGACGCCAGGAACGAAAGAAGAACGAGATTGCTGGAATTTTATATCAATCGAAGACTTACTACAATGAACACCTGTTTTCAGCAACATTCAAGGCGTGGATATCTCCGCGCGATCGTTGCCGCAATCAAATTGATTATATAATTGTTAACAGTCGCTGCAAGACCTCGATCACTAATGTTAAAATTTTTCCTGGTGCTTATTAGGGTTCTGACCACTGTCTTTTCGTAACAAACTTTCATTTGCGTCTTAAAGCAGTCAAAAACAGACTCCCAGGAAGAGAATCACACTGACGAAGCTAGATCAAGCAATTTTGAAGCAATGATGGCCGAGCGGTAATAGCTATGGACTACCGTGCCGCAGTACCCTGGTTCGATCCCCACCGCCGGCTTGAGCTTCACCGCATGGTGGAAGGGCATTTTGCGAAATTCAATACTTGGAAGCCTGGCTAGCTGCACCCTCAAGTAGAAAATCTGTCGCTAAGCACCTAATGGTGTGTTCCAGCAGCAGTCCTTGAGAGCCAGTGAAATTACAGGCACATGAGACTTAACAGCTATGTCTCATAGTGACGGACTCAGTGCATTTCGTGACTTGTGATGAAATGTACCTATCATAGGCAGAGGTTAGTCCGCTTCGCTTAACATCAAGTGGGCCTTGAGCTTGTTTCGTAACAATAACATAAAAAAAAAACAAACAAAAAAAAACAGGACTCCATATCAAACTTGACCAGCTCATATTAAAACAGCCACCACCTTGGGACGCAGATGTAAAGGAACGCTGGGAACATCTTAAAGGTCGTATATAGAAATCTATGGAAAAGGTGACCAAGAAAACTACATGTGCCACCTGCTCCCAAGCAAATGTGAATCACCACGAACACCTGGCAAATCAATCAAAAGAGGAAAACCTTAAAATGTCAAGGAATCACTATCCAAGACGATCGTGACAAATATTCAGAGTTGAGCAGACGGATTGAGTCATGCTGCCGTCACGATAACAATTAGTTTGTTGAGGAATTTGTCTTGAAATTTAACCACACGCGTTGAAGATTCCGAGTACTGATCTTTTCAAAAAAGTGAACCTTCTTTCAAAATAGTTTAAGCCCAAGACGTGGATGATTGAGGATGTAGACGGCATGCCATTTCAATACTTGGAAGCAAAATCAGAGAGGTGGTGAAAGTCTTGCGAGCAGCTGTACAAAAGTAAAGAAGAGTCTATTGAATTACAGCTTGAAGCATCTTCTTGGACAATGCTTTCTGGAACAATGCCACTCTTGAACCACCGATTCTTCTTCTCTGAGATTACGGGTGCCATCGCGTCACTCAAGACTAGGAAAGCACCTGGCCCAGATCAACTAACTCCTGAAATCTTACAAGCAATGGGCCCAGCAAGAAAACATGATTTATATAATATCTGTAATAAAGTCTGGCGCACTGGTAAATGGCCTCATGATAGGACGAAATCAATAATTCTTCCTCGTCTCAAAAAGGGGACAATATTGAAGTGTGACAATAACAGGACCCTGGCCCTGATCTCTCACGCCAGCAAGGTACTCCTTCATATAATTAACAATACGATTTGCTAGTTTCTGGATTGACAGATTCCTCAGGAACAAGCCGGTTTTGTGAGAGGAAGGGGCACCAGGGAGCAAATTTTCAATGTTTGCCAGTTGATTGAGAAGGCTTACGAATTTAATACATCTCTTGTACTATGCTTCATTGACTATAGTAAAGCATTTGTGTCGTTTGGTCAGCTCTGTGGAAAGTGTTACAAGAACTTGGAGTTCTTCAACATCTTGTTGCTCTGATATAGTCCTTCTATTTCAACAATCTCGGTGTGGTAAAGGTCGAAAAAGCAACTTCTGGACCATTTTGTTTTGGGAAAGAAGTTAGGCAGGGCTGCATACTGTCTCCCATCCTCTTCAATGTGTATGGAGAATGTATCATTAGACGGACTTGTGAGGACTGGGAGTGAGGAGTCACTGTAGGAAGCACAAAAATCACCAATCTCCGTTATGCAGACGTAACGACTTTCCTTGCCACCACTGAATCGGAGATGGCAGTGCTCCTACACAGAACGGAAAGAATCAGTTTGAAACTAAGACTTAAGATCAACCATGCCAAAACCAAGCTGATGGTGGTTGACCGTACCAATAAGCTGCATCTCACTGGTATGTTAGGACTGGAGCTGGTGAATGACTTCATTTACCTAGGCGCTAACATAGGGTTCTTGCGAGAAAGAGGTCAGAAGGCGTATCGACATGGCCAAAAGTGCCATGTCTCAGTTACACAAAATATCAAGAGACCGCAATATTTCACGGAAAATGTTGCGGGTTGCATGGTGGTAGGGCATTTTGCGAATTACCGCCTGGCTAGCTACCACCCTCAAGTAGAAAATCTGTCGCCAAGCACCTAACGGTGTGTTCCGGCAGCTGTCCTTGAGAGCAAGTACTTCTAGGTTAGCCTGAACAACATCTTCGACCACATCATCACTTACCATCAGGTGAGATAGTGGTCAAAGGCTAATCTATCAGGAATAAAAAAAAAAAAAAAAAGAATAGGGAAAATGAAGCTTGTCAACTCGCTGGTCTTTTCCATATTCAGGTTATGGTGTAGAAACATAGACCCTGAAGAAGAAGGATAGAGTCCGTAATTTGTCTACGTAGGCAGATCGAATTCTTCGGCCATATCGCCAGAAAGGAGGGGATAACCTGGATCAGCTCATGGTTACTGGCAAGGTAGATGGGAAGCGCCCAAGGGGTCGTAGTCCGTAGAGATGGTCGGACCAAATCCACACAGCTTTGAACTCCAACCTGCACGACGCACTCCATGATGCCAAGGATAGGCATAAGTGGCGGGACATCGTCAAGACGAAAGTACTCAAGAAGCAGGGTAATCACGTCCTCAGTAATGAGAAGAACGAAGCGATTATAAGAGGGAGGATAACTTTACTTAACCAAGTACGTTACGATATGTCACTTAACCATGTACGTAGGAGGCTATCTTTGATATCCAGTTCATATCTAGAATATTAACAAATTCAAAAACCTATGACGGCAATCATTGTATGCGATTCGATTCAACGCTCATCGATTTTCCTCAAAAATATCTCTGGTAAAATAAACATGAAACTTATTAATCAGGCACTAACTAGTTTCTGATTTTAATCTTAGTTCAACTTATTCCGAATACCATTATGCATCTGACAGCACTAAGACCAATTATAGTCAAGTTATAATTAAGTTTATAATATGGAATCAACCTCATTCTATGATAGCAAAAGCCTACCACATCGTAATAGCTTTAACATAAAATATGAACATTTTTATATATATTATATATATATATATATATATATATATATATATATATATATATATATATATATATATATATATAAGTTACGGATTGACTGAGGAATTACTCCATGATTCAAATTTCTACACAACACGTCGACCCTAGTTCTTGTCCAGTTTGGGATGAATACTGCAACCGGCCCAATACAACCTTGCAGAGCTTCGAAGACAAAGCTCTTTATATAAACATAGATCTTTTTTGACGGTATACTTCACTGCGTTTCAAAAAATAGCCACCGTTTTGTTTAGCATAAACACAAATGCCATACCAAACACCTTATAAGCTCCAATTATATTCATATAACAAAATTAAAAAATTCATTGACATTATCTTTCATGCCTGTGCCATCATTTAAATTATAATCTTCTATATTCTTACTCCATATTAGTAGACATATTTTCATTATTTTTAAAGAACTTATAGCACAAATAAGATAGAAATCAAAATTTGCTACTTCGAAACAATTTGAAAATTCCGGCATGTAAAAGTCTCTTAACTCTCACTCTTAACAGAATATAAAACATTGTATACAGCACGACACAACACCAATTCCACAAGACTATATCGGTTTAATTGGCAAACTTGAAATGGTTACAGAAAATATTTTTGTTTGTTATAAATGATACATCAAAGGCCTAATAACAATAAATGCCATTATTATAAATTCAAACATAAAGAATAAAATACATGAACAAAATGTTATACATTGAATAAACTATATATAAACCCAACGTGGCCATGGATTGGTTAAGAAATGCTTTGTACACGCTGATAGCAATGAAAAGTACTACACTCTATCAGCCATATAGTCCACTACTTAACACAGCATCCCCCAACATGAAGGGCTTTGCTATAATCCCCACGCTTGGCAAACGGCTTGGAGATCACAGTGTGAGATATAAGTTCCTCATAAAGTGCTGCTGGTGTGTAACCCTTCGACGCCTCTTACGCCACCCACGGGTCGAGATGGGAGGCGGTGACATTCTAGTCCAGCACCCCACGGGCAATGAATCATCATCATGTCAATGCAAATAAGATTCCCAAAATAGAATATGCATTTAAAACTTTTATTTTTGGCGTAATATATCTTGTTATAGCGTAAACTATATTTTGTCAAAAACTAAAGGCTATGTTATACGTAAGCAAAATGTCTTGAAGTTTTTATCCAAATTGTAATCTGAACTAATTTTCTTTACAACAAAATGGATTTTTTTAATTAAATTTACTGAAACCGTCGTTAGTGACCCAAAGACCAGCATTATACATTAAAAGCTATTTTAATGTCGAACTTCAACATTACCTTTATTAATTAGAGCAGAGTGCTTTTAGTGCCGAAAAATCAATATTATGTGCTACGGAAATACAACTGCCTTATATTTTACCAGGCTGTAGGTTTCCGTAACAAGAATCCATCTTAATAGGTACCATATTATTGTCGGATGTTCAGCCTCTATGCAAATATTATGTGTGTTGTCGGCATGTCCGGTCACTTTAGAAAGAAAATACAATGATTAACATCACATCACACAACAACAGCTGAGACCTCCATCGTTGATAAGCTCTATCCCGTCGTCGACAGCCACATGAACATATATAGGAAAGATACATTATTTCAAAAAATTTCTTCTTCGTATACTCATATCGCATAAGAATCGGTCGTTCAAGAGTGGTATTGTTCCAGAATTAGGATTCTGCAAGCTGTAATTCAATAGACTCTTCTTCACTTTTGTACAGCTGCTCGCAGGACTTACTCTGATATTGCTTCCAAGTCTTGAAATGGCATGCCGTCTACATCCTCAATCATCCACGTTTTGGGCTTAAACTGTTTTGAAAGAAGGTTTACTTTTTTGAAAAGATCAGTACTCTGAATTTTCAAGGCGTGTGGTTCAATTTCAAGACAAATGCGCTCAACAAACAAATTTTTATCGTGACGGCAGCATGACTCGATCCTTCTGCTCAACTCTGAATATTTGTCACGATCTTCTTGGATAGTAATTCCTTGACATTTTAAGGTTATCCTCTCTTGATTGACTTGCCAGGTGTTTGTAGTGAGCCACATTTGCTTGGGAGCATGTGGACATGTAGTTTTGCTGGTCACCTTTTCCATGGATTTCTATATACGACCTTTAAGATGTTCCCAGCGTTCCTTTTCATCTGCGTGGTGGTGGTGGCTGTTTCAATATGAGCTGGTCAAGTTTGGTATGGAGTCCTGTTTTATTTTTTGTTACTGTGACGAAACAAGCTCGAGGCCCACCTGATGTTAAGCAGACTAACCTCTGCCTATGACAGGTACATTTCATCACAAGTCACGAAATGCACTAAGCCCGTCACTATGAGACATAGTTGTTAAGTCTCATGTGTCTATAATTTCACTAGCTCTCAAGGACTGCTGCTGGAACACAGCGTTAGGTGCTAAGCGACAGGTTTTCTACTTGAGGGTGGTAGCTAGTCAGGCGGGCGATTCGAAAAATGCCCTTCCACCATGCAGTGAAGCTCAAGCCAGCGGTGGGGATTGAACCAGGGTACTGCGGCACGGTAGTCCATAGCTATTACCGCTCGGCCATCATTGCTTCAAAATTGCTTGATCTAGCTTCGTCAGTGTGATTCTCTTTCTGGGAGTCGGTTTTTCACTGCTTTAGGACGCAAATGAAAGTTTGTTACGAAAAGACAGTGGTCAGAACCCCAATCAGCACCAGGAAAAATGTTCACATTAGTGATCGAGGTCTTGCAGCGACTGTTAACAATTATATAATCTATTTTATTGCGGCAACGATCACCTGGAGATATCCACGTGTAGAGACGCCTTGGATGTTGCTGGAAACAGATGTTCATTATAGTAAGTCTTCGATCGATACAAAATTCAAGCAATCTCGTTCCTCTTTCGTTCCTGGTGTCGAGCCCGTATTTTCCAACAATGTTCCCGATATGACCGTCATCTACTGTGTTTTCTACCTTTGCATTAAAATCGCCGATTACCAATGTTATTTTGCTGCTCGGGATTTTGGACAATGTCAAGTAAAGTAATATTTATAGGAAGTCAGTACAATACGTATAGATAAACAATATAAGTTTGAAATGGAGCTGGTAATAGTTCACTTATATCGAGCATGTAATATTAAGGTGATGCTGATGACACATAAAGAACATGATACAAAAAAATACTTGATGCAAGTTTATGTTTTAATAGTAAAAAAACTCCTTAACGTCACAAAATACACGCACAAGTCGCCACGATTTTAACCTTTTCTTAAACTTATTTCCATTCTGTTCTTCGATGAACGGCGGTACATGATTAATGATTATACACTCTGATGCTATTTACATATGTACTTTTATCATACATTGTAGTACAAATGTTTGGTAATTATATATTTTTTATGTATATACTACGTAGGTCATTATGGAATTCTGCCATAAGAATATTATTCCATATTATGTTTCACAAAGCTAGCATATAAATATCAGTGAGTCAAAATATTTTTTCTTTTAAAAACTGCTAGAAGTAACTATTTTCTGAACAAACCTACGTAATACCTAGACACTTAATTTATACTCTTAATAATACTGTAACAGATCAAATTCTGTACATGGCAGATATTTTGAAATAAAAATTTGAGAGCAATCTGTAACGGACACTGATGCCAAAACTGTATTTTTTTTTAATTTTGTCTGTCTGTCTGACTGTATCCCGGCCGCGCATCACTCCAAAACTACTGAATGGAATTCAATGAAACTTCATACGATTTGAGTTCATACTACGACAAAGGTTATTGTATACTTTTTATCCCAAAAATCAGCACGATTCCCGAATAATACACAATATCAAACATAGTATCAGATATTACAGTATTTTTTAATTACAGTATCCATCTGAAAGGCTAGCCTTTGACCTACTTCTCCTGATGGTAAGTGATGATTTGGTCCAAGACGTTATTCAGCCTAATCTAGAATTACTGGCTCTCAATGACTACTGCCAAAACACACCGTTAGGTGTTTTGCGACAGATTTTCTACTTGAAGATAGTAACTAGCCAGGCGGGCATTGGCAAAATGTTCTACCACCGTGCTGTAACGACTGCTAGCCTAAGACAACAACCGAGACCGACGGCTTAAAGTGTTCTCCGAAGAATGCGCACGCTGTAATTATAATGCCACTAGCGCTCACCCATCCAAGTCATGACCGTTGCAGACGTTGCTTAACTTACTGCTGGTTAAGATCAGCTAAGCAAACTTTGCTACGAGCATTTGACAGACATGTGACAGAATCTTGGGCATAGAAATAGTATTCTATATCGGCGCTAGCAAAGTGGCCATATTTATTTTTTAATTAATGTAGGTAATTCACTCTCAAATTCGATGGTATAATTTTTTATATTGAAAGAGATTTTTTTCCTTTCTAAAATTTTTTTGCCTTTCGAATTTGATTAAATCGAAAAAAAACCTTACCAAATCAAGAATACTGCAACATAATTGGATGTGTGTGGTAACGAGAGTATATCATAGTATTTTGCATACAGATATTTGAGTTATACTTTTATTAGTATGGTAAAATTGGCCCTAACAAGTTCATCCAAAATATATTTGGTTCAACTAATTTTAAATTACTTAGTATACATTCAATGAAAATAATGTTTCTTAGTGATATAACAAGTACCTACTCCTAAAAGAGTTTATGACAATGCAAATTGCAAGAAAACAATAGTGTAAGTAGCCATAAAACTAATCAAATTGAAAGGGAGATTTGCATTTAAGTAGAAAAGACCAAACATTGTGATTATGTTGAAGTTGGTGCGATCCAGACGGAAGATGTTCTTGTAGACACGCTTCCCGTAATCTGTGAAGATAAGAATAACATTTATTCAGGCTCTAAATGTCCACAAATATTAAGTAAATGTGACTTTAAAACTGATCGATTAATAAAGTCTCATAATAAAGGTACAAGGTACTCAATAATAAAGATACGAGTATATAAATCTTTTTCGATAATGTGACATTCATTTAGTTTTAAACACAAAAACTTATTGAGACGAATTGTTTAGTAACAATTTTTAAAGATAAGTCTAACAACTAAAAGATAATTTATATTTTATGCAAAATCTACAGCGGCACCTTACTAATACAACTACGTTAGTAGTGGCATGCTAACATTAGGCGATAAATATTCATGCACAAATGTTCATGTCTCATAGTCACTTTTTATTTACACCGTTAAATCAAGATAATTAAGTCATAATTTTAAATCATCAACATCAATGTTATTCAGCAGCGAAAATCGTACGACAAATAATTTAAACCTCACCTGAGTCAAATTTCCGCGTCTTCAATATACAAGCAATTAGTGCCTTTTCATTCGCTAAGTATAACTTCTCACATTCAATGCTAAGTATGGTCTGCAGCAGCAAATTCTTCACCAGCCAAATGATCAGGCCGAATAGTACATATATCACCTGATATTGTCAGAAATACAAACAAACATGTGTGAGATAAGTTGTTGAAGTCGGTACCATGATGGTTCAAAAAAACCTCTTATAATATAAAACCTCTCATAATATTGTGCGCATGGTCCGACTTCGACAAGTTATTTCATACATTGGAGTGTTGAAGTCAACCGATTTTGATGTAATTTAAATGGGACCTCATTGCATCAGCTTTCAAATAAAAAAAGAATCATCAAAATCGGTTCACCCAGAAAAAGTTATGAGGTAACAGACGAATTGAGTACATCCTCCTTTTTTTGAAATCGGTAAAATTCATTACTTTCCTTGAATACGTAAATTATATAAGTAACAAAAATAAACATAAGTCGTTCAACTTAGTTCGTACGCAGGATCATTATCTTCCTCATCTATTCATACATATTTTTCCACCGTATAGTGATATCATAGAACATATAATAATACTACGAATAGAATGGACTCCTCTCCCCCACCAAAACAAGCCTTCCTCACCCCGCCACCGATTCTGAGCTCTCACTGAGCTGACTTGAGTACGAGACGCGCAACTCGCGCACGATGACGTGACGACGAAGCGTGACGATTGTATGAGTATTTTAAAAGTTGAAAATGGGATACTCTTGTGCTGTTTACGGTTGCTTATCAACTAAACGAGAAAAAGATAGGAGTTTTTATAGATTCTCTAAGGATAAAACGAGGTAAGTCATTCTTGGTAACCTACACTAAGCCTACCTCTTTGTCGTCCTTCAGTTATACAGTAGGTTACTTATAAAAACAGGTAATTTACAGTATATGTATTAAAAAAATTCAAACGTCATACTTTATCTTTGTATTTGATTCAAACTGCTATTCAAATAATGACTATTTTAGAAGATTTTCGTTTGCAAAAGATATGCGTGGATATCGACTTCGTTTGCAGCGAAACAAGTGGAACCTATACCTAGACCTATACCTACTACAGAGAAAAGCAATACACATACCGACCTTCGCTACGGTTGGCACACTTCATGATTGTTTATTGTACTAGAAGAACATAAATTATTATTGTGATTGAAATTATTAACATTACTTGTATAAAATGTGAACTTGGAATGATACTTTTGTATAAGTAATGGAGTGAAATGTGAAGTAATGTTACCTACTCAGTTGTGTGCATATTCCTACGTCGTAAATGGAGTTGGATTGTTGTTCTTGTAAATGTTTCTGAAGGTAGAGGTATGCATAACCTACGAATCTAATAAGTCATAATAACAGCATCAAAAGATTGTTAGGTAGGTAAGTACAACAATTAATCATACGATAACAACCTCAGACTTCACGCACACATTTACGCGTTTACAAAAACAACATTTGTGTAGTGTCTGTCTTATAGGTGGTCAGAACTCGGCTATTGTATAGAGAATGAGTCGAGTGTCCAGGCTGTTGTGATATTCTGTAGTTTCAATAAATTCATACGTTATCTTGTCAATTCTGACTACACTACACGTCTATCAAAATGTTAGCATCTTGCATAAGAATTATGTATACTTACAAAGAAATAAATGTCGATATGTATCCACTTCTTTACATAAATACTTAATCCAATGTATAAAAGGCCGTGGAGACCGGTTTCAATTACATGAAATAAAATCTGAAATACAAGTAAAAAAACTTTATAACAATCTTAAAAACAATGTTATTAGAAAAACAATATTTAGTAAGAGAAATATAATATATCTAGTGACAATTCAGCCTAATTTTCCTGCTTAACTAACTTAAACCTGCTAAGGTCTGGACTCTTCTGCACACGATCAAGAATCTCGATAGTTGCTCAAGAGTTACTGATGATGCTTTGTATATAATCGAAACGCGTTGAAAATTCTTCCAATTAGGCTACGTGGCGTTCATGACGTCACGTCGGTACGACTTTCCATTGACGTCCGCCGGTTTGAGAGGAGGGGTACTACCTCCCCTAAAAGGAAAAGTTGCGAAGGATTGCCTCACTTTTTTAAACACTAACCATAAATTAGACCAATGAGGTCTAATTTATTGTTTTGTTAGATGTGATGTTAGACTTTTTAGCGCTTCGCCGGCCACTGCCGCGGCACGCTCGCTACGCTCACTCGGCTCGCGCGTTCTGTTGTCGCCCAAACCTATACCTATACCTAGTTTTTTTTTGGTAGGCTTTTGTATAACTATACCTAGTTTTTTTTTGGTAGGCTTTTCTTATTTATTATATTTTTGGATTAGATTTCTTATAATATATCGTTTTCTTGTAAAATATGCATAACATTGTAATAAGAGTGTTATTGTCATTACATAATCATTACATTAACGTTAACGTTAATATAAATAATTAAATATTACCGAACGTTAGACCACTTAACCGCAGGTAAAACGCAACGTTCATTGACGAGAATTCTATTTAATCTGTGTTACCACAGACTAGTCAATCCCTACGGGTTGGCCTTAATAGGTATCGCAAAAATAATTGATATATTTTCTCAAAAACTACGCGTCCCCGCATGTTAAAACTTTGCGTGTGGACTTATAATAATGACACCTTTTTGTGAAAAAATATCATCTCCCAACCCGACGGACGACAAAGTAAACTTGTGACGTCACATCTGCCAAGCAGGAGAAATAGACGGAATTGCTGCTAGATAAGTATATTGAATAACTAATTTTCCAATTCAATAATATAATGTTTTCACTGTCTACTTTTTCAATATTATTTATTTTATAATATAATTTATTTGTTTGAATAACGTTTTATTAATAATGGTTTTGTTGGATTAACTAATTCCATTACAAAACTTTACAGCTCCTAATAACTTTTTTAATATTTAGAAAGCGTTGCAAGTATCTTCTATTAAGGCTAAAAATGACTCCACTACGCGTTATAATGACACTCAGGAACAACATGACACATGAGATGTAAATCTCATGTGTCATGTTGTTCCTGAGTGACATTTTATCTTTCAACTGGATTAAAACAGAGACAAAAACACCATAACGCGTAGTGGAGTCATTTTTAGCCTTAATAGAAGATACTTGCAACGCTTTCTCGACCTAAAGCAAAGCAGTATCGTACAGAGTACAGAATACGTTACGTTTACGTTAAGTGTTCCAAAATGTTGTTACTACGTGGGGTAATACTACGGCTGGAGCAATGTCTAGGTAATTTTAGTATTGATTGAGATTGATGTATTATAGCAATTAATTACGTATAAAATGCTTTTTGATGAGTCACAAGAAAGGTGCCACTACTCAGGCCACTATGTCAGGTCATATATTACAGGTATCTTTCTTTTTTTAAATTAGAAGGTAAGATACACATACCTACATACAAAATTTACATTGCGCTATCATTAAGACTAGAAATTAATGATTTCACTATGTGTAGAGATAAAATAGAAAAATACTTAAGACTTTGTACCCTTGTGAAAGTACGGTGGGTATATATTTACTTGCAAGTGCGTTTTCAAAACATATTTATTGCAGTTCAATTATATTGAACCCTTACATATCTATATGTAATTCATAACAATAGAAATGTATTGTTATCTTGTGATCCACAGGCGATCATCAGCGGCTAACATGCATTTACAACATAATATTATATTAATGTTATCTTACCGTACTTTGTACAAATTTGTGAAACGCCTTATAAGCACCAATTATATTCATATAACTATTAAACATTTCATTGACACCATCTTCCATGCCTGTGCCATTATTGAAATCATAATCTTCTATATGCTTGCTCCATATTTGTAGACATCTCCTCATTAATTTTAAACAACATATAGCATAAATAATATAGAGATCAAAACTTCCTTTGAAAAGCTCGTAAACAACGTCAAAACAATTGAAAAATTCCAGCATGTAAAAGTAGTAATACACTTTTAACAGAACAAAAAACATTGTATACAGCACAACACAACACCAATTCCACAAGACTATATCGGCAAAATTGGCAAACTTGAAATGGTTACAGAATATATTGATGTTCGTAACGAATAACACATCAAAGTTGCTATATCTATTAAAAATGATTGCCAATGTAAGATATCCCAACAAATAGAATGAAATACTAAAACAATGAAGTAAAGTAACAAGCCAATATGACCATGTAACGTTTAAGATCATATATACTTTGTACACGCTGAGAGCAACGAATAGAAGAGTACCCAAAATCGAATGCGCATACAAAAATTTGCCTCTTGGCGTAATATGGTTATCGCGTACACTATATTTTGGCCAAAACGAAACCAAAAAAGCTATGTTATAAGGACGCAAAATGTCTTGAAGCTTTTTATTCAATTTGTTCTCTGGATTCATTTTTTTTACAAACAATGTTTATTTTTCCAATAATCTAATGAAAGCGTCTTTACTGACCCAAAGAGTAGAATGGAATAGGTAGAATGTTATGAATTAAAAGCCATGTTAATCAACATTATTTATATTAATTAGGGAAGAGTGCTTTTTCAGCCTATGCCCTTATTCTCTTAGACCATTCAAAAACGTAACGCGCCGCGGTACGTAGTCTTCGTGGCATGATCGTAAATTATGCACTGCAAGCCACCAGCAACTTTTACGGTGCTTTATGAGCACGTTATATGCATGTTTAGAATTATCAAAATAATTTGACGAAAGAATAACAATTTTTTTGGTATGGCGTCTGTGGAGTTTATGTAAAAGGTAAGGTACAAAGTTCCTCTTTGGTGAAGAAAAGGTAATCATTTCATGATGACGTTCTTGCGCCAAATCTTCAAGTGATTTACGGTCACAACGACAGATTAAGCGATAAAAATGTGGATACTATCGTCTATGATATTAAATACTTTTGATAGTAAGAAAGGTTTTGAAACGAAATTCGTGAAAACTTGACATAAAAGAATAAGCCATAGACAACTTACCTTATGGCACACAGAATACCGTTTGAAGATACCATGTATTCATCAAACGCGTTAAAGCTTACTGCACGGTATGACGTCACGCGTTTTTGGCAAAGAATGTCTTGTGTATTGTGGGAATAAGGTGTGACAAAGGGCCTTTGCCTAAGCTTATAAGGGTAGCTTATTGAGCATTAATTCTATACTTATGACATGTTTATCAAGCATAAAAAACCGATTGCGCGTCTAGTTTTCGCTTCATTTACACGTCAAAATAACTCGGTACAACTTTTTATTTTTTTATTGCTAATAGGTAAGCCTTTTACCATAACCTAATATAATAATAATAATAATATTCACTTACCATCAGTTGATATAAAAAAACTGTGTATATTTTTTTTAAACCGCAGCCGCATAGCGCTGCACTCTTGTAGCTTATTCATATTTTGTTTTGCTATACAAGCTCCTAATTAATCTGCATCGCCCTTATATGCATGAAGTTCATCAAAAAATGGTGGCCGCAGCAGCTACATAACAGTGTTTGCACTTTGGAGATGGTCTACAGTTCGGAACTTGCCGCAAACTCGATTTTCACCGCGACGTGGATGAAATGGTATTGAGGGCGTTCCCTTAATTTTAAGTCAGGTGGAGCATAAAAACGTGACATTGGCTCTTATCATATATAAAATCCTTAAAGTTCCTTAATAAGTTCAATATTATGAAGCTTTAATGAATAGTTGGTTAAGTAATAAAAGATTACGAAAAATGAGCTATGCTACACGAACTTATTAAAGAAGTTCAACCTTCTTATTTTTTGTGATTGTATTATAACAATTAATTAGTAAAATAATATTTTTTTTTTATATTCAAATATTTTTAAAAGATATTGCACGTTTTATAACCGACCCGCTATTTTTTTTTTCTTTAGATAGATCCCGTCAAGGTAACATGCACATTGCACAGATATCCCCTCTGACACAGACAAGCCCACCCGTAGCAATAATTCATGCTCCAGTTTGTACTCCAGGTAGGTAAGGAAGGAAGTGTCTCGCAGAGAGCATAGCATATATAAGAGCAAGGCCGGCTTAGCAGTCTCCAGGTGATAAAGGATAACAGGCCCCCGTAGGTTACAAAAGTACATGGTAGCGTGTTAGGGGGTGTATTTAACTTCCTGTCTCTTTTGCCCCGAGCAGCTAATATAGAATTGAGAAGGTTTTGTTGGCCCTCCAGAATACACAGGACAGCCCAGATATTCACCTTCAGGTATAGACTCTGGGGATGAGAGATGCTCCGGCGCTTACGCAACTGGTATCTTCCTGGAATAATATCTATTGAAACTGTGCTGTGGCGGCATCTGCACCTTTCCGGGAAAATGATGTAGCTTTGTGTTCTCGAGCGTTTTTAACTGTCTACTGCACACACCATGGCGAGGCCATGTGGTACTGATACAACAGATAAAATATTTTTTTCACATAAAATGGTTTTTCCCTGCGAAGCCATGTTTTTCTTTTTTTTCGTTATTGCTCCAAAGTTGGAAACAGTTAGCATTAGTTTCTTAATTTGCTACAATTCGAAGCTCTCTCTTTGGTGTGGATCTTTTTTGTATCCCATTCCTGTCATTGACATGTTTTCCACATTATTTTTATTTCAAATGTATTGTTTATATTCACTAGTAAAATATTAATAAACACAAATAAGCCATAGTTACAATAAAACCGGAATGTCTAAATAAAAATACCGGTATTAATGAAAACGGCATATGTGCCCTTATACAAGTTTATACTTGACTACGAAATAACATAGTATAATATGTAGAAGATATATCATCTAAGTGCAGATGAAAATACCTACATATGTCCAAATCGGACAAAACATCGCCATATTATTTTTGTAATTTTTGTGTCACAAAGAATAATAGCAATTATGTATTCTCTTATTATCATCCTCGTAAATAATTTGTTGTAAAAATACCCTTACAGATAATTATGTAGGTAGGTAGATAGGCAAAAGTTAGTAGGTGAACACTAGGCCAAAGTTAGTAGCTAACCTAACCTATGGCAAAGACAATGAATGAAAAACGGCACTAGGTAGGTAGGTTCTTCCATATTCTGCTTCCAGTCCATTTTTTTATTGCCTGATATGTTAGTCGTTGACCACTATCCGATCTGATGGTAGGTGATAATGTAGTCAAAGAAGTTGTTCAGTTCTTTTTTTCATTGCCCTATAGCAAGTAAAATTCAATGGCTAACATCACCCCGAGACCTCCACCGTTAAAAAACTCTTTCATCGCCACCACCAACAGGTAGATATAGAAAGGATAATTTATTTCAAAAATGTTTCACATGATGTCAAGGTAGGGAATATAGATATATTTAAAAAAAATTAGCATATCGTTGTGTCGCGTCGTTACCATAGAATAGAATGTAAAAGGAAGAATGTTATACATTAAATGCTATTTCAATGTCGAACATCAACATTACCTTTATTAATTAGAGATGAGTGCTTTTTCAAACGGAGCCAATAAATCAATATTATGTGCTACGGAAATAAAATTGCCTTGTATTTTACCAGACAGTAGGTCTCCATAACTTGAATCCATCTTGATAGGTACCATATTATTGTCGGATATTCAGCCTCTATGCAAATATTATTGTGCTGTCGGCATGTCAGGGCACTTTAGCAAGAAAATGCAATGACTAACATCACATCAGACAACAACAGCTGAGACCTCCACCGTTAAAAAGCTCTATCCCGTCAAAAAAATGTCTCATTCGTATACTCATATCGCATTAAGGAATATTGATCTATTTTTCAAAAATGAGTATGTACAATGTAAGTATTTTATCAAGGGCACAAATATAATGCGAGAGGCGTGAATGACTAACATATCAAATATAAAAAAGTATGTGCGAGTGATTGAATTATACAGTCATATTATATTTTTGAGCCGAACATTATGGTTTATGAAGAATACGTAAATAATTTTCAAGGATAAAGAGCTTTGTCTTCGAAGCTCCGCAAGGTTGTACTGGGCCGGTTGCAGTACTCCTCCCAAGCTGGATTAGAGCCAGGGTCGACGTGTTGTGTAGAAATTGGAGGCATGGAGTGATTCCTCAGCCAATCCGATATAGGAAGTTACCACCCTGGTAGGGTACACTCTAACATCGACCGTAATGCGTAATAAATGATAATGAACTCACGATTCAGGGTTATTATCAGCCTTCTCTCACCTTCGAGTCTTTTGTAGCTGGAAAATGCGACAATAGCAGGCAGTTTCTTTACCCATTCTAAACTAATATCAACGTGGTGTGAAGTATCCATTTTTAAATGACAAGAGACAACCGTGGTTCTCCTGTTTGTATACCATACAAACACCTACATTTATTTCAGTCCCAGAATATTAAATGTTATTCCAAATTTGATAAAATTTTGAATATGTCTATAGTCTAGACTATTTACCATAGCAAAATCAGAGAGGTAAGTTGACTGGAGGTCTGCAGGAGATTTAAATGCCTACAAAATGTCTGGATACCCAGATTCGTGACCGCGGCAGACGTTGCTTATCTTAGCTGATCGGTTAAGAATGGCTAAGCAAACTTCGCTACGAGCGGTTCAATAGTTCCCTTACACGTTCTTCTACTACTCTAGTTTCTAGTTTATATTGCCTTGAAGTTCTAACTAAGGCCCAATTTCACTAATTTAGGATCTAATAAATACGAATAAGAATAATAGAATAATTTGAAGCAGTGATGGCTCAGTGGCATTAGCTATGGACTGCCGTGCAGCAGGTTCGTGGTTTAAATCCCGCCGTGGGCTTCAGCTTCACCGTATGATTGAAGAGCATTTTGCGAATTTCCGCTTGGCTAGCGACTACCCTCAAGTAGAAAATTTGTCGTCAAGCACCTAGTAATGTGTTCCAGCAGCAGTCCTTGAGAGCCAGTACTTCTAGGTTAGTTCTAGGTAGTGATCGAGGTCTTCCAGCGACTGTTAACAATTATATAATCTATTTGATTGCGGCAACGATTGCCCGGAGATATCCACGTGTATATCCGCCTTGAATGTTGCTGGAAACAGGTGTTCATTATAGTAAGTCTTCGATCGATACGAAATTCCAGCAATCTCGTTCCTCATTCGTTCCTGGTGTCGAGTCCGTATTTTTCAACAGTGTTCCCGATATGATCGTCATCCTGTTTCCTACCTTAACATTAAAATCGCTGATCACCAATGTTATTTTGCCGCTCGGGATTTTGGACAATGTCACGTAAAGTAATATTTCTGGCAAAACTGTCAGTACAATACGTATTGATAAACTATATAAGTTTGAAATGGAGCTAGTAACAGTTTACTTATATCGAGCATGTAATATTAAGGTGATACTGATGAGACATAAAGAACATGATACAAAAAAATCCATGATTCAGGTTTATGTTTTAATAGTAAAAAAACTCCTTAACGTCACAAAATACATGCACATGTCGCCACGATTTTAACCTTTTCTTATACAAATTTCCATTTTGTTCTTCGATGAACAGCGGTACATGATTAATGATTATACACTGTAATGCACTCTGATAGAATATAAATTTCAGTGAGAGTCAAAATATTTTTCTTTAAAAACTGCACGAAGTGACTATTTGCTGTACATACTTACATAATACGTAGAAACTTTATCTATACTTATAATAAAACTGTAACCGATCAAATACTGTACATGGCAGATATTTTGAAAAAAAAATATGAGAGCAATCTGTAGCTGACTTGATGCCAAAACTGTATTTTTTTTTAATTTGTCTGTCTGTCTGTATCCCGGCCGGGCATCACTCCAAAACTACTGAGTGGAATTCAATGAAACTTAACACGATTTGAGTTCATACTACGGAGAAGTTATTGTATACTTTTTATCCCGAAATTCAGCACGGTTCCCTCGGACAACACACTATCTACAACGAACTAATCCCGAATAATACACAATGTCAAACATAGTATCAGATATTACAGTTTTTTTATTACAGTATCCATCTGATAGGCTTGCCTTTGACCTTTTTGTCCTGATGATAAGTGATGATTTGGTCCAAGACGTTGTTCAGGCTAACCTAGAATTACTGGCTCTCAATGACAACTGCCGAAACACACCGTTAGGTGCTTGGTGACAGATTTTCTACTTAAGGATAGTAGCTAGCCAGGCGGGCATTGGCAAAATGTTCTTCCACCAAGCTGTAACGACTGCCATCCTAAGACAACAACCGAGACTTACGGCTTAACGTGTTCTCCGAAGAACGCGCCCGCTCAATTATAATGCCACTAGCGCTCACCCATCCAAGTAATGACCGTTGCAGACGATGCTTAACTTACTGCTGGTTTACATCAGGTAAACTTTGCTACGAACATTTGACAGACATGTGACAGAATCTTGGGCATATAAATAGTATTCTATATCGGCGCTAGCAAAGTGGCCATATTTATTTTTTAATAAATGTAAGTATGCCACTCTCAAATTCGATGGTATAATTTTTTACCTTGAAAAAGATTTTTTCCTTTGTAAGACTTTTTTGCCTTTCGAATTTGATTAAACCGATAAAAAACCTTGCCAAATCAAGAATACTGCAACATCATTAGATGTGTGTGGTAACGAGAGTATATCACAGTATTTTGCTTACAGAGATTTGAGTTATACTTTTATTATTATGGTAAAATTGGCCCTAACAAGTTCATCAAAAATAGAACATTTGGTTCAACTAATTTTAAATTACTTAGTATAAATTCAATAAAAATAATGTTTCTCAGTGATATTACAAGTACTCCAAAAAGAGTTTATGATAATGCAAATTGCAAGAAAACAATAGTGTAAGTAGCCATAAAACTAATCAAATTGAAAGGGAGATTTGCATTTAAGTTGAAAAGACCAAACATTGTGATTATGTTGAAGTTGGTGCGATCCAGACGGAAGATGTTCTTGTAGACACGCTTCCCGTAATCTGTGAAGATAATAATAACATTTAATCAGGCTCTAAATGTCTACAAATAATAACTATATGTGACTTTAAAACTGATCGATTAATAAAGTCTCATAATAAAGGTACGAGTATATAAATCTTTTTCTATATTTTGTGACATTGTGACATTCATTTTGTCGTAAACACAAAATCTTATTAAGACGAATTTGAATAACCATTGTTACAGATAAGTCTAACAACTAGAAAATAATTTATATTTTATGCCAAATCCACAGCGACACCTTACTTATACAACTACGTTAGTAGTGGCATGCTAGCATTAGGCGATAAATATTCATGCACAAATTTTCATGTCTCATAGTCACCTTTTATTGAAACCGTTAAATCAAAATAATTAAGTCTTTATTTTAAATCATCAACATCAGTGTTATTCAGCAGCAAGATGCGTACGACAAATAAGTAAAACCTCACCTGAGTCAAATTTCCGCTTCTTCAATATACAAGCAATTAGTGCCTTTTCATTCGCTAAGTATAACTTCTCACATTCAATGCTAAGTATGGTCTGCAGCAGCAAATTCTTCACCAGCCAAATGATCAGGCCGAATAGTACATATATCACCTGATATTGTCAGAAATACAAACAAACATGTGTGAGATAAGTTGTTGAAGTCGGTACCATGATGGTTCAAAAGTACCTCTTATCATAATATAGTGCGCATGGTCCGACTTCGACAAGTTATTTTATACATTGGAGTGTTGAAGTCGACCGATTTTGATGTAATTTAAATGGAACCTCACGGCATCAGCTTTCAAATAAATAAAGAATTATCAAAATCGGTTCACCCAGACAAAAGTTCTGAGGTAACAGACGAATTGATTACCTCCTCCTTTTTTGAAGTCGGTAAAACTGCATTACTTTCCTTGAATACGTAACTTATAAAAGTAACAAAAATAAACATAAGTCGTTCAACTTTGTTCGTACACGTCCTCATCTATTCAAACATATATTTTCCATCGTATAGTGATATCATAGAACATAAATATACTACGTATAAAATGGACACTCCCCCCCCCCCCCCATCAAAACGAACCTTCCTCACCCCGGCTCCGATTCTGAGCTGTCACTGAGCTGACTTGAGTACGAGACGCGCAACTCGCGCACGATGACATGACGACGAAGCGTGACGATTGTACGAGTATTTTAAAAGTTGGGAATGGGGTACTCTTGTGCTGTTTATGGTTGCTTATCAACCTAACAAGAAAAAGATAGGAGTTTTTAAAGATTCCCTTAGGATAAAACGAGGTATGTATTTCTTGGTAACCTACACTAAGTACCTTCCTATTTGTCGTTTTTCAGCTATACAGTAGGTAACTTATTAAAACAGGTAATTTACAGTAGGTATTGAAAAAAAATACAAACATAATACTTTATTCAAACTGCTATTCAAATAATGAATATTTTAGAAGATTTTCGTTTGTAGAAAAATTTGCGTGGATATCGACTTCGTTTGCAGCGAAACAAGTGTAACCTATAACTAGACCTATATCTTCCATAGAGAAAAGCAATATACATACCGACCTTCGCTACGGTTGGCACACTTCATGATTTATTATACGAGAAGAACATAAATTATTATTGTGATTATAATTATTATCATTAAGTACTTGTATAAAATGTGAACTTGGAATGATACTTTTGTATAAGTAATGGAGTGAAATGTGAAGTAATGTTACCTACTCAGTTGTGTGTTGCATATTCCTATGTCGTACATAGAGTGGAATTGTTGTGCTTGTAAATGTTTCTGAAGGTAGGTAAGGTATGCATAACCTACGAAATCTAATAAGTCATAATAACAGCATCAAAAGATTGTTAGGTAGGTAAGTACAATAATTATTCATACGATGACAACCTTAGACTTCACGCATACATTTACGCGTTTACAAAAACAACATTTGTGTAGTGTCTGTCTAATAGGTAGTTAGAACGCGGATATTCTATAGAGAATGAGTCGAGTGTCCAGGCTGTGGTGATATTCTATAGTTTTAATAAATTCATACGTAATCTTGTCAGTTCTGACTACACTACACGTCTATTAAAATGTTAGCATCTTGCATAAGAATTATGTATACTTACAAAAAAATAAATGTCGATATGTATCCACTTCTTTACATATATACTTAATCCAATGTATAAAAGGCCGTGGAGACCGGTTTCAATTACATGAAATAAAATCTGAAATACAGGGAAAAAAAATTCATAACAATGTTATTAGAAAAACATTTTTTAGCAAGAGAACTATAATATATCTAGTGACAATTCAGCCTAATTTTCCTGCTAAACTAACGCAAACCTGCTAAGGTCTGGACTTTTTCGCACACGATCAAGAATCTCGATAGTTGCTCAAGAGTTACTGATGATGCTTCGCATAATAATCGAAACGCGTTGAAAAATCTTCCAATTAGGCTACGTGTTGTTCATGACGTCACGTCGGTACGACTTTCCATTGACGTCCGCCGGTTTGAGAGGGGGAGGACGAGGAGGGGTACTACCTCCCCTAAAAGGAAAAGTTGCGAAGGATTGCCTTACTTTTTTGTAACACTTCATCGTTCTAATTTATTGTTTTGTTAGACTTTTTAGCGCTTCGCCGACCACTGCCGCGGCACGCTCGCTACGCTCACTCGGCTCGCGCGTTCTGTTGTCGCCGAAACCTAACTATACCTAGTTTTTTTTTTGGTAGGCTTTTCTAATTTACTATATTTTTGGATTAGATTTTTTATAATATATCGTTTTCTTGTAAAATATGCATAACATTGTAATAAGAGTGTTATTGTTATAATCATTACATTAACGTAAACATATATGAAAATAAATATTACCGAACGTTTGACCACTTAACCGTAGGTAAAACGCAACGTTCATTGACGAGAATTCTAGTCAATCCCTACGGGTTGGCCTTAATAGGTATCGCGAAAATAATTGATTATAATTATATTATCTCAAAAACTACCCGTCCCCGCATGTTAAAACTTTGCGTGTGTACTTATAATAATTTTACCATTTTGTGAAAAAAATATCAACTCCCAATACGACGGACGACAAAGTAAAATTGTGACGTCACGTCTGCCAAGCAGGAGAAATAGACGGAATTGCTATTAGGTAAGTATATTGTATCACAATTTTTCCAATTTAATAATATAATGTTTCCTTTGTCTAATTTTTTAATGTTATTTATTTAATATTATAATTTATTTGTTTGATTAACGTTTTATTAATAATGGTTTTGTTAGATTTACTAATTCCTTTACAAAACTTCGTTACACTTCCTAATGAATTTTTTATATTTAGAAAGCGTTGCAAGTATTTTCTAGTAAGGCTAAAAATGACTCCACTACGAATTATGTTGTTTCTGTCTCTGTTTTAATCCGGTGAAAGTTAAAATGACACTCAGGAACAACATGTACATGAGATGTAAGACCTAACTTGGATTCATTTTTTTTACAAAGCAGTACCGTACAGAGTACAGAATACGTTACGTTTACGTTACGTGTTCCAAAATGTTGTTACTACGTGGGGTAATACTACGGCTGGAGCAATTTCTAAGTAATTTTAGTATTGATTGAGATTGATGATATTATAGCAATTAATTACGTATAAAATGCTTTTTGATGAGTCACAAGAAAGAAGCCACTACTCAGGCCACTATGTCAGGTCATATATTACAGGTATCTTTCTGTTTTAAAATTAGACGGTAATATACACATACCTAAATACAAAATTAACATTGCGCGATAGCGGAATCTGATTCTGATAAGAAATACTAGAAACTAATGATTTCACTATGTGTAGAGATAAAATAGAAAAATACTTAAGACTTTGTACCTATGTGAAAGTGCGGTGGGTATATATTAACTTGCAAGTGCTATTTCAAAACGTATTATTGCAGTTCAATTATACGAAACCCTTATATATCGATATCCAATCCATAACAATAGAAATTTATTGTTATCTTGTTCACAGGCGATCATCAGCGCATTTACCACATTATATTATATTAACGTTATTATCTTACCGTACTTTGAACAAATTTGTGAAACGCCTTATAAGCACCAATTATATTCATATAACTATTAAAAATTTCATTGACATCATCTTCCATGCCTCTGCCATTATTGAAATTATAATCTTCTATATGCTTGCTCCATATTTGTAGACATCTCCTCATTAATTTTAAACAACTTATAGCATATATAATATAGAGATCAAAATTTGCTTTGAAAAGCTCGTAAACAACGTCGACATAGTTGAAAAATTCCGGCATGTAAAAGTAGCAATACCCTTTGACCAGACAAAAAAACATTATATACAGCACAACACAACACCAATTCCACAAGACTATATCGGTAAAATTGGCAAACTTGAAATGGTTACAGAAAATATTGATGTTCGTAACGAATAACACATCAAGGTTGCTTTGTCTATTAAAAATGATTGCCAATGTAATATATCCCAAAAAATAGAATGAAAGACTAAAACAATGAAGTAAAGTAATAACCCGATTTGACCATGTAACGTTTAACATCATATATACTTTGTACACGCTGACAGCAATGAATAGAAAAGTACCCAAAATCGAATGCGCATACAAAAATTTGCCTCTAGGCGTAATACGGTTATCGCGTACACTATATTTTGGCCAAAATGAAACCAAAAAAGCTATGTTATAGGGACGCAAAATGTCTTGAAGCTTTTTATTCAATTTGTTCTCTGGATTCATTTTTTTACAAACAATGTTTATTTTTCCAATAAATTTAATGAAAGCGTCTTTACTGACCCGAAGAGTAGAATGGAATAGGTAGAATGTTATGAATTATAAGCCATGTTAATCAACATTATGTATATTAATTAGGGAAGAGTGCTTTTTCAGCCTATAGTCGGATTTTTAATCAGACGGAGTAAAGTGACATTACGAGTGTTGCTACTTTTTGACGATACAAAAATAGTGCTGTGGTAAAATGATTCAGTTCTTTCTCTTCGTCACTTCAGAGAGCTGTATAATTTTACATAATTCACAATTTAACATAAACAAAAAAATTGCAGTCAGGGTTTTTATTTTTTTATTAATGTATACTTCATAATCAATTGAATTCTTTAACTTTTTGATACAAAGTTCAAACAATTATATTAATTATTTTATTAAATGTCCAACACACTCATAGTTCCGCTCATAAAAACTGAACTAGAAACATCACTATGGTTTGATGTTGGCAACTTTATTTTGAAATGTGACATTTCGATCTGTCAGTTTACTCCGTCTGATTAAAAATTCGATTATAGGCCCTTATTCTCTATGACAATTCAAAAACGTAACGCGCCGCGTTAGGTTATTTTCGTGGAGAGATCGTAAATTATGCACTGCATGCCACCAGCACCTTCTAAAGTGCTTTATAAGTACGTTATCTGCATGTGTAGATATGTCAAAATAATATGACTAAATAATAACGATTGGTTTGGTATGGCGTCTGTGGAGTAAGTGTAAAATGTAAGGTACAAAGTTCCTCTTTGGTAAAGAGACGGTAACCATTACACGTTCAAATCCTTCTGACAAGTCTTCAAGTAATTTACGGTCACGATGACAGATTAAGTGATAAAATCTGGACTATCGTCTATGATAAAAACACTTTTGAGAGTAAGATAGGCTTTCAAAAGAAATTCGTGAAAAATTTTTTTTTTTATTTTTCTTGTGACGGATTAAACTCGAGGCCCACCTGATGTTAAGTGGACTAACCTCTGCCTATAACAGTTGCAATTCATGACAGCTCACGAATTGCACTGCGCCCGTCACATTGAGACATAGTTGTTAAGTCTCATTGTGCCTGTAATTTCACTGGCTCTCAAGGACGGACGGACTGCCGGAACACACCTTTCGGTGCTTGGCGACAGACTTTCTACTTGAGGGTGGTCGCTAACCAGGCGGGCATTCGCAAACTGCCCTTCCACCATGCGGTGAAGCTCAAGCTCTGGGCGGGATTCGAACCATGGACCTGCTGCGCGGCAGTCCATAGCCAATGCCACTGAGCCATCACTGCAAAATATATTGATATAAAAGAATAAGCCACACCCACCTGTAGCAAGAATTTATGCTCCAGTAGTTGAAGAAGAAAGAGTATTGCAGAGAGCATAGCATATAAAGAGCAAGGCCGGCTTAGCAGTCTCCAGGTGATAAAGGATAACGGGACCCCGTAGGTTACATAAGTACATGGTAGCGTGTTAGGGGGTAAATTTAACTTCTTGTCTCTTTTGCCCCGAGCAGCTAATATAGAATTGAGAAGGATATTTTGCCCACCAGAATACACAGGACAGCCCAGATAGACCTTCAGGTATAGAGGGCATATCTGGGGGCAATAGATTCTCCGGCACTTACACAGCTGGAATCCTCCTGGAATAATATCTATTGAAACTGTGCTGTGGCGGCATCTGCACATTTCCGGGATAAAGATGTAGCTTTGTGTTTTCGAGCGTTTTTAACTGTCCATACTAATAATATAAAGAGGAAAGATTTGTATGTAACGAATAAAAATTAAAACTACTGGACCGATTTGAAAAATAAAATTCTTTCACCATTAGAATCCTACACAAACACTTTTGAACATAGGCTATAGAATATTATCAAAAATCATGTTCTTTTTTAATTTTGTTAAATATCCGTGCTAAGCCGGGGCGAGCCACTAGTCTAAAATCATTTTATGTGAGTATTACCCACGTGAGTTTCCTAATAACAGGTTCAAGTTTAATTTTTTTGATATCATTAACAACAGCTGTTTTTATTAGTCAAAATAATAATGCTAGCCCATTTTTCCAGTCGTAATTTACTAATTAATTATTATTACTATTAACCAGCATTTGAGGGTCAATCATGCATTAGTTTCACTTGTAATAAAGTATTCCCTCAATGTTCTTTTTGATATACATACATTATCGAATTAGTTCTACTGAACAAACATTGAGATATAACCTTGAGAAATGGAATAATTGTGTCATCGTTAATATTTTAAAACAAACTTCGAAAACGAACGTTCGAAGTATCGAACTTCGGCTCCGAAAGTACTGAGGTATCCGCAAAACACGTATTGGCTTACTTTTGTTTCACTCAGCGGCGAGCGGTAAGAATTGTCGACGACCCCGAGCTCTCTGACCGCCTTGAGCCACTGAGCCTCCGTAGAGACATCGGATTGCTCTGTATACTCTACAGGCTCTATAACGGGGAATGCTCCCAAGAGCTGTTTGAGCTTGTACCGGCATCGCGATTCTATCATCGTTCCTCGCGTCACCGGTTAAAAGCTCATCCACACATAATCGAGTCCTGGACAGCTCGATTTATGCGCTCCTTCTTACCGCATACTTGCAAAATGTTTTTCCGCAGGGCTACAGTATGGATTTCTTCAAAAAAGGTGTTAAAAGAGTCTTACAGGGTCGGCAACGCATTGGTAACGCCCCTGGTGTTGCAAATGTCCATAGGCCACGGTAACCGCTTACCATCAAGTGGGCCGTCTGCTTGTTTGCCAACCCATTAAAAAAAAAAAAAAACATTGTTCGTAGCATAGACTTGCAACCATTTGCCTGTGTAGATTCTGAATATATTTTTTTATTGGATTCGTATGGTTTCCAAATATGACATTATAATTTATTCGATTGCTTATAACTAGTCAGTCGAGTTCTGAATATGTATAAAGAACACAAATACTAATGAGGATATAAATACTTTTGGAGAACAAAGGCATTAGGTAACGTAAATTCTAAATATCTTACCTGTATTTTCTAGAACATTAGCGACGCCTCTCGCTGAGCTCCATAACTAGGATTCTCAGTCTTACCAAAGTAAAATGTTCTTTAATTTCTCATGCTTAAAACCGATTGAAGCATTATAGCGTTCGCAGAGTAGTATGGGAGATTCCATAGCGGGCAAGATTTGTGATGAGCAATGCGGTCCGACCATAGACAATATCAAACAATCAACTTTGAAGTTGCGGTACGAAGTTCGTTGTTTGCTTAGGCTATGGTCGGACTGCATCGTTCATCAGTATAATGAGTGTAAATGTATCTGACAACAACATAATATAGATTTCAATTCATTTTTCTCCATAACGTACACAGTGTAATAGTATTATTAATGTTTCAAGTACTTTTCATCGTGATCCAAGAAAGCATATTTGTAAGGACTAAGGACTAAGATATATTTATTTTATTTCTGCATAATTCTGCATAAAAAATTTAGGATTCCTGAAACTCATTCAGCCAGCTGTTAAATCGAACATCGAACTATCTTTAAAATATCAATGCATCATTCCTAAAGTGAATTCACTTTGTTGCTACTTAACGTTAAATGGCGGACCATTCAGGTTGTTTTATAAGACTTTTTCGTCTGTGGTACACGTTTCTTACCTATGGGGCTTTGTTTACATCGCGGCATTACTATAGTACCACCAACTTAAGTGTGCAGTTGGCGAGGGCGCTGCTGATCAAGGAAATCAAATACAAACTGTCACAATTTGAAGGCATGTTGTAATTCTTTTTTCTGCCACCTGAACAGATAAGTTGGTGGGTCTGTACAACCTATGTTCCTTACACTTAACTTTACTACATCGATAGTCAGCCATCTGTTTAGTAATATTAATGTTGGATATACTATAAGATATACTTTTAAGTAATAAAAAATATATATGGACTAAACCCACGTCCCTGGTCAAGACATACCGATGTCTGGCATGGTGTCCGTTAGATTACAATAAGCTCATCCCCTATTTGAACAAACATGGCACCCCTCCGAGTAATACAAGCGTGACATGATTTTGTCAATCCAAATTTGTTGTTTACTACAAAGCTTTTTTTCTTTAGCTCTAAAATTACCCAAAAATACAATCCTTTCCGAAAAACCCGCAACTTCACCACATAGCCGCATATTTTATAGTTCATTAAAAAAATTGTACTTAAGATAAAACAGCCATTTAAATTAATTTCAGAACATTACAGCTAATAGTCAGCGCCAATTTTGATGGTAATAAATTTTAGGTGAAATCATCCATGATTCCTCCTAATCTGACTGAATTACGGTACAAAAGAATAGTAAAACTACACATTTTACTAAGTTTAGTAACATAAATAATTGTAGGGCTGATTAACTATACTAGGGCGCCTACAGAATAAGGAGTGTTTATTTGACATTTCAAAATCTAATTTTAGCAAATTTTTGTTAGTTTGGTGTCAACAGAATTGCGACCAATGTCAACATATAAAACGGCCCATCAAATAAACTCTTGAGCCTATCTATCGCATGTAATCACAGTTTTATAGGGTTGTTAAAGACCCCTATTTTACTACCGATAGATTTTTCATTTCCTAAAGTTGGTTGATGGTACTTGTTTGTTATGTTTAACAGTTTAATTTTGGAGCAATGATGGCCGAGCGGTAATAACTATGGACTGCCGTGCCGCAGGTACCTGGTTCAATCCTCACCGTCGGCTTGAGCTTCACCGCATGGTGGAAGGGCATTTTGCGAATGTCCGCCTGACTAGTTACCACCTGCTTTCGAAGTAGAAAATCAGTCGCCAAGCACCTAACAGTGTGTTCCAGCAGCAGTCCTTGAGAGCCATTGAAATTACAGGCACATGAGACTTAACAACTATGTCTCAACTCAAGGTGACGGGCGCAGTGCAATTCATGACTTGTGATGAAATGCATCTGTTCCAGGCAGAGGTTAGTCCGCTTAACATCAGGTGAGCCTCAAGCATGTTCCGTTGCAATAACATAAAAAAAAACAATTTGTTACTAATGTGAAATTTAGATATTTTGTGACATCTTTAATTGAAAAACTAAAATCGAACTGGAGGTAGGCGAAAAAAAATTTATGCACCATAGTATATAAGGCGTCATCATCTAGAGGTTATTCAATAGAGGACAATTTTATGTTTCCAATTTTGTTTTCTTATTATCGTAATGAATATCTAAAATGGGAGCCAAAGTTGTGAATTTTAGACCATTATGTTAGACTGTCTGACACATGACAGGTCTTCTACTTCACTGTGATAGCTAGCCAGATAATCATTCAGAAAAAGCCCACTATGCTATGAAACTAAAATTTATTCGATATTCGAATCAACTGTGATTATTATTTTGAAGCAGTGATGGCTCAGCGGCATTGGCTATTGACTGCCGCGCGGCAGGTCCATGGTTCGAATCCCGCCGCGGGCTTGAGCTTCACCGCATGGTGGATTTTGCACCCGCCTGGCTAGCGACCACCCTCAAGTAGAAAATCTGTCGCCAAGTACCTAGCAGTGTGTTCCGGCAGCAATCCTTGAGAAAAAGCAAAATTACAGACACATGAAACCTAACAACCAATTACGTCTCAGTGTGACGGGCACAGTGCGATTTGTGTTGACAAAATGCATCTGTTATATTCAGAGGTTAGTCTACTTAACATTAGGTGGGCCTCGGGCTTGTTCCGTCACAATAACCTAAAAAAAAACTTTTAGTACACTTACATACTTACTCATAATATATAATTAAAAACGCAGAAAATTAAAATTTTATTTTAAGAATAAACCAACACGAACTTCTCAATTGCAACCCTGGTCATGCATAATCATGACTTGAAATTGCCTTAGTTTGGTTGATAACAAATTACAAGGTCCATTTAATTCCGCCAGTAAGGCGGATTTAACAAACTTATATTTTCTTCCAGGATTAATTCAACGCAAGGGACAAGGTAGAATATACATACCTAACTGAAAAAGTGTCGCAATTTAGAACTGGCGTGACGGAAGAACTTTTTTTTTTTTTTTTTTTTATACATAACTGGGTAGCTCTTGACCACTATCTCACCTGATGGTAAGTGATGATGCGATCGATGATGGAGCGCGCTTACCCAGAAGGTATCTATTCACTCGCTTCTTGAAGACCCCCATATTATACCACAGACTCAGGCAGGTTGTTGGCGGTTGGTATGATAAACGAGGACGCAAATCGTTTCGTTCGGGAAAATGGAACATCAACCATATAGCGGTGGCGCTTCTGAGTGTCCCTGGATGTCCGGTTATAGAATGGGGATGGCGGAATCAAGTCATGCAGTTCCGTGGCACACTCCCCGAAATGCATCCGATAGAAAACCGATAAACAGGCGACTTTGCGGCGATGCTCGAGACTTTGGAGTCTCGTGCTTACAAGTTGGTCGTCGTTAATTAGTCTCTTGGCTCTCCTCTCAATAGCTTCCAGTGTCTCCAGCTGGTATTTGGCAGAACCATCCCAAAGGTGAGAACAGTACTCCACACACGTCCGGACTTGAGCTTGATAAAGATTAAGCATCTGTCCCGGTGTGAAGTAATGTCTCACCTTGGCCAAAACACCAAGCTTTTTTGAGGCTAGCTGGGCTTTAGACTCAATATAGGAGCCGAAATTGAGAGTCGATGTTAATGAGATGCCAAGAAGCTCAAGGTGGTTACTTATCGGCATGGATACATCCCTGAAAGTAGAAGCCAGGTGAAAAGGGCTCCGTTTGGCGGAGAAAAGACACGCCTGGGTTTTAGCAGCATTGAACTTGACCAGATTGGCATCGCCCCAATCGGAAACTGCCTTCAAAGAAAAGTTCAAGCGCTCAACCATAGCTTCCCTATGTGACTGGATTTGTAATGCACCGGTTCGTGCGTTAGATGTATAACTCTCCACAACGGTGCTGTCGTCTGCGTACCCAAAAATACCGGGTGTAAGCAGATCATTCATATGCAGCAGAAAAAGCGTTGCAGAGAGTACTGATCCTTGAGGGACTCCGGCGTTTATGGCCAATTGGTCGGAAGAACAGCCATCGATGAACACTCGAATCGACCTATCCCTCAAGAAATCAGAAATCCAAACACACAAACCAGTGGGAAGGCCGTATGCAGGAAGCTTGCTAATAAGGCTATCGTGCCAAACCCTGTCGAAAACCTTCGAGATGTCGAGAGAGACAGCAAGCGCCTCTCCGTAGTTCTCGATGGCCTCGCTCCAGATGTAAGTGGCATACACTAGAAGATCCCCAGTAGACCGGCTTCGGCGAAACCCATATTGTCGGTCACTGAGGAGATCATTGACTTCTAGGTATGCCAGGAGTCTGTGGTTCAGTACACGTTCCATCGTCTTACAGAGTATGGACGTGACTGAAATAGGCCTGTAATTGGCAGGGTCTGCGCGACTACCCTTTTTGGGCACGGGCTGCACGTTTGCAAGCTTCCAGGACTTAGGCACAATTATAAATTAATAAAAAAACTAAAAAACCCGACTGAAAAATATTTTTTTGGAGCGCTCGTAGCGAAGTTTACTTAGCTGATCTTAACCGATCAGCAAAGTTAAGCAACGTCGCGCGCGGCCGTTTAGAAGTTTCAGTGATATAAAACTCACAAACATAAATACATACATGAACTCTGAAAATATAACTCTTCTTTTTTTCGGCAGTCGAGTAAAAAGGACACCTCATAATCTTATCCACTTATAACTGTATTGATTCAAGTTTATTTTGCTTTGCTCTTAGTGGTGAATAGCTTGGAACTTATTCATAATACATTTGGTGCTAAAATCATATGACCTGGATTAAAATTTGTTATAGGCAGAGGACAGTCCACTTAACATCAGTTTTTATTTTGCCTCATAGTAAAGTATGATTCTTTCATGTCGTCTATTTTTGCGACAAGCAGACCACCTTTTCCAGAAATGTTGCTTGGGCATGTTTTTTTGCCTTTCTTGACCCTGCATATAAACAGGGCCCTTAGAATATTACGCTGATCTCCTGGTAAAGTAATACAGAGTTGAGTTACAACCAAAATAATAATGCGACGCGTGATCAAAATGATGCCAGCATTTTGTCTTTTTGGCTATTTGGCTTACTTAGTATTTCTTACTTAGGATGATAGAATAGAATAGAATATCATTTATTGCCAGTAAAACACAATTTAACAAATTGAGCATTAACCAAAAAAAAATGGAAAAAACACTATCTAATATTACTGGCAATAGGGGTAGGCTGTACTGCGTGAGGCAGATGGTTCACGCAGGGATGGTTTTCAGCATACCCCTTTGCTCGAACATAGGTGTTAATCGAGTGAAGATTAGTGATGTGGGTACATATATATACATAATATTTATGAAATTAAAGTTATCCACGTAACACGCTTACATCTAAAAAAAATATCATTAACTTATTCATAAGAAAAAGAACAGCTGAGTTGATGAAAATTAAAAATACAATACATTGTATAGAAAAAAAATTTGTTACATATTAAATAATTTATAGTAGACACCTTCTATAAATTAGAAGAATTTATAAAACGGGTAAACATTTAAAGGTATACATTTATTATATTAAAATGGCGATGGATTAATTAATTTATTAAATTAATGATGCGATGGCGTATATTGGATGGTATAAAGCGTTAAGATCATAGGCTTGGGACGTAAGTAGCGAAACAATTCTAAGTCTATGTTGACAATTATGGCCACCCTCTCCCCTTCTAGTGTCTTGATAGCGTTTCCATACAAATGTAGTTTCGTCATATTATAAATAGAAAATGTTCAAACTCGTTCAAATTTTTCATGCATGTCTTTGAGCGTAAAATCTATTTTAGTAAGTTTACGTAAAAATGTATAATTTCAAGATTATTTGGAAAATACGTTTTTTATAGGAATTTCTACTTTCACATTGACATATAAAGTAAATCATAAAACGAGAAACTGGCAAACATTAAGAAGCATACATTTTTGGCTCAAGTGCATGCATGCAAAATTTCAACGTGTTTGAACACTTTGTATTTAAAATATCCTTGAACACTTTGTATTTAAAATATCTTTTGATTTTTACCTACCTTAATGGGTGTGGGGGGCATTTGTTCAAGGACAAATTGATGTTGATAATGATGACGATGAAGACATTTTTCGCTGCATAACAAGGTAGTCTAAACCGTAAAACAACTAAGAGAGGTATAAAAAATTACTTACTTGAGGCCATGAAGCGGCAGTAACACCCTAATACTATAAGGCTTTGTACTTGTGTATTTTTATATACATTCACTTATCACAATTTATCCCAGAATCAAATATTCCATCATACAAAAGCACAATTAATGTTCCGATCATTATGCCATATCTAGGAAAGCTATTGGACACACAATACCTGTATGAGAACAGTGTGGCATACAAAATTTTTCCCTTTTGTTCCGGTTTCATTTGTGACAAAAGGAATGACTGCGGCGTCGATTTTCAAGAGAATCCGACTCGGAAACGTGGCTGATGACTGTGGGGTTTGTAGTCTTATGGCTTCATATTTTAATATTTTTATAACTGCTTTTAATTTTGCTATATCTATAAAATTTTAATCAAATAAAGATCTCCGTAGAGTTATTGACCTTTTCACTCACGAAGGCACGCCCCTCAAATTGTTGATGTGCATTCTTCTCACCACGTCATAGTAAGGGTGTATTATGTATGCTGTTGGTATGTATAGTAAAACAATAAACATGTAAATGTTTATTGTTTTACTATACTCTTACGGCGCAAAGGCTAGAACAATCTAGAATAACAATAAACAAGTCTCAGAGATCGAAAATGTACCTACTCTTCAAACAAAATGTTATAAAAAAGGGTCGTCTTTGGTCGGGCAGAGATTTTGAAGATGTTGTTCAGGCTAACCTAGAATTACTGGCTCAAGAACAGCGGCCGGAACATACCGTTAAGTGCTTGGTGACAGATTTTCTACACTGAGAAAAACGGCTTTGGAGCTTAAATCAAATTTGACCTTTTACCGTTGAATTGTAACTACGTAAGATGAATTCACAACTCTTAAGATGATTTGCACCAATCAATAAAAATGTACCATGTTTTATAATAAACACAACCGTCAAAAAACGCCTTTCGTAAAGTATTTTCAGAATTGAACTTGTTATACGATAATAATTGCAGTATTGACCATAAAATATACCTTACTTTTACTATACGGTGATACTATACTTATACGGTGATTATCACTAGAACGTACGACTTAATCAGCCTCATCGAAAAGTCAATATTTAAGAAAGACCACCAAATACACCTTAAATGAAGACGAAAATAAACATTCGCCTTCACTGACCTCGTTTAACACCTTCTAGTTGGAAGGCGTTTTTAAACGTATTTACGTTTGGTCGGTTTTTCGCTTTCATACCATATAAATTGGCCGTCATTAGGGCGCTTTTGACTTTAGATTTTTCTCAGTGTACTTGAGGGTGGTAGCTAGAGCCAGGCGGGCATTCGCAAAATGCCCTCCTACCATGGAAGCCATAAACATAAACCACCGATTTAATAGAAAACTCAAATTTTACTAGTGAAACTAATGTTACGTAATACTACGTACAATATACTATTAGACTGATATTATAAATGCGAAACTTTGTTACTCCACGCTGAAACGGCAGAACTTATTCCGATAAAATTAGAAACGTAATTAGTGTATCGTCCAGGAATCGTTCCAGCAGGATATAATGTGAGTTCATTGGGGGTAAAACTCTAATCTGCTGGAACAGTCCTGGATGGACGGATACTAGTCCGCATTTTGGAAAGCTAAAATGAAACTTATACATGTGACAGCTCGATGCGTTCCGGTTTATAATGACGTGTGCGAAGCGAAAGCTAGACACGCAAATGGTTCGGAACAAATAGTTTAGGTCCTACATTAACACATAGAACACATTACATCATCAGCATCATTCTTCATCATTGTCTACGCTGGTGAAATATACAGGGTTATTGGTAAAATGCTAACGTCTTAGGGTTGACTTCTGCTAGTCCTGAGAAACATTTTGAGATGGTTTTTTTTTGTTTTGAAAGAAAAATATATTTTATTTATTTATTCAATTATTTTTTGTGTTTTGAGCCAAGAGCGCTTGCCGCGGCAACACAGGACCGCGCCGTGGTCCCTTTGAATAGAGTTTTGAATATTTACATCAAGCAAAGTAATAAAATATATGAGATAATAAATAACATGCATAAGAGACTTTTGACATCAGGTGGTCCTCGTGCTTATTCAGTCTAAACATATAAAAAAAGAAAATAAAAATAAAAAAAATATAGTCGATATAAAAAAAAAACATCTCAAAATGTTTCTTAGGTCTAGCAGAAGTCAACCCTAAGAGGTTGTTAGCATTTTACGAATAACTCTGTATAGTACCAAATGGTAGAGCAATAAAATGCAGCTCCCAAATGACGCTTTCTCTGAATATCGATCCGTAATTTCTCCAGTTAACCGATCATAAAGACAATGCACTCCTATTCCTTTGTAACGGTGAAAAGTAGTATAGTAGAGTATCTCTACTGCTGAAGGCGTAAATGCAATTTATGTGCATTAGTGGCAGTAGAATTCTTTTTCACTGAGTTCATCCGGAGAAGAAATAATGTTCGAATTACCGTGTTCCGGTTTGAAAGGTATGGGTGACCGTAAAATTACAGGCACATGGGACTTATCAACTGTATATCTTAAAATAATGTGCGCAGTTTAAAAAATATATGCTTGTCATTATATTTAGGATGTCTCTAAATATGATCCCAATCACAATCGCCTATTTTTTAGAGCGTTACCATTTCTCACCGTACGCGGTGGTATGCTCGAAAAAAATTGTACCTAAGTATGTTTGAGAACCAATAAACTGTGTAACGCCGGCTCTTCTGAAAACATATGTAAAACTTTAGCGTTAGACTTAGACACAAACTGCCTATAGTTAGTAACTCTATACTCGGTGCCAAATATCATGGCACCACGAAATATCACGAAAATGCCACGAAAACAAAATACCATAAGCCCTATCCCACGAAATTCTAGCGATACAAGTTTATATAGAACTCGTATCTCTAGAATTTCGAAGACGCAACGGTACAAATAAACAACTCTAAAGTATAAGAAATCTATTGCCATGCTATTTGGCACCGTGTATAGTTTTTCATTTTTATGTTATTTTGACGGAAAAAACACGAAGCCTACCTGATGCTAAGCGGTATCCTCTGCCTATAACAGATGCATTTCGTCACTTGTCACTTGTGACGAACTGCACTGCGCTCGTCACCCTAAAACATACAATTGTCTCATCGTGTGCCCGTAATGTTACTGTCTATCAAGGACTGCTGGAACTTTAGTGTTAGAATTAGAGTTAAACTACCTAGATGGCCGCGTGTTCAGTCACAATAACATAAAAAACTATAGTTACTAACTTTAGGAAGTTTGTGTCTAAGTCTAACGCTAAAGGTACTAACTTTTCTTTGGAGGAGAGCCGGCTTTACGCAGTTTATGAGTTTTTACACATATTTAGCATTTTTAGAGCACACCATTTCTCACCTAGAACGGAGAAATGTAATGCTCTAAAAATATGCGATTGTGCTTGTGATTATACGAAACATCCTAAATATGATGACGAGTATATTTTTACACATGCTGCTTTTGTTTACTAATGATGACTATACATTTATTTTGAACGCTTCACAAACAGAGATCAGTACGTTCAAAATATAAGTTAATATATTTATTGGTGATATTTATGCCAAAATAACGGCTTCGATATACCTATGTGACGTCAGATAACATCCCATACGGAATAATCCCCGACTTATACCGATTTGACACGAAGCACCTTCAGATGTTATTGACGAAAGTTGAGTTGGCTAGATTGAGTAATTGAATTGGAAAATGTTGACTTTCCAAACGAAAGTCGAGTGTTCTGTGAGTCAACACCTCCTTCAGGCTGGTTGACGTGCCAGACAAGAATTTCGAATAGAATTGGTACTATTTTCCTTATATTGGCTTAAGAATTTAAAAACTATTTCATAACCACCTGTTTGTTGATCGTGAATTGAGGCTACTCACTTGCCCCGTTCAGTGCTGGGCTAGAATGTCATCCCCCCATTGCTACTTGTGGGTGTCGTAAAAGGCAACTAAAGTTAAAATACCGGAAGGTGGACAACAGCGCCTTAGGAATTGATACTGCGATACCCGCCTGCCAAGCGTAGGGATTACTGAAACTCCCTCTTAATGGGAGAAGCTCTGTTCAGCATTGGACAATCCGGCTGATACAGTACTACTCACTTAGACGTGAGTAAGTTGTTATTCAACATTCATCGACCACTCTCAAGTAGAAAATCTTTCGCCAAGCAGCTTACGGTGTCTTCCGGCAGCTGTCCTTGAGAGCCAACAGAGAAGAAAGTTTAAGCCTGTTAACACCTTCGATCACATCATCACTTACCACCATGTGAGATTGTGGTCAAAGGCTTACCTATAAATACAGTTTCCGTTAAACAAAGTCTTTATTAGAATACCTAAAGCGAAACTTCGGGATTCATCTGATAAATGGTCGCTTATATAGGTATTAAAAGTTCTGTTCTGCTCCTTATTTCAATGAAAAGTTGATCGGGAAGGCTGCAATCAAGCTTGGAAGTAGTTATGAAGTTTCAAATAATTTGAAAACTTTATTAATATCTGTTTCAATCGTGTTTTCATACGACTACGAAAGGAGGGTTCTGCTAGTCGTGGCATGAGGCTCATTATTCGCGTTTTTTGCGGAAGATGTTTGACGTTCAGTAGCAGTAGAACTCTTTGTGCAAGCTCATCAGGGGAAGTAGTACCAAAATATTTATTCCTACCGCCAAGCATTAATGTTCACATTATTGTGTTCCGATTTGAAGGATATAGGTGCCCGTGAAGTTACAGGCACATGAGACTTAACAACTTTATGTTTTATGGCCGTAGTAATCATAAAAAATACGTTATATGATATAGCATAGCATAGCACTTATAGGTTTCTCTTATAACGTATTTTTTATCTTATATTATAATATGTAAGGATTTCGCAAGCTTGGACATATCTAAGTTATTATAGTAGGTCACACTAAAATATTTGCGTAACTTAAAAAAACTATATTTTATAAACAAAATATTATGTTAATTGCTTTTCAAAATACTCTCCATTATTTAAAAAAAAAAAATCATGCGATCGAATCATTTTTTGTAACTGGAGGACCACAGATCTGAAATGCATGTTTTCTACGTTCTGATTGAACGCTATCACTGCCTCTTCGGAGTTGGTAAAAGTGAAACCTCTCATCAAATCTTTGATTTTGGGGAAAATATAGAAATAACAGGGTGCTAAGTCAGGGCTATATGCAGGATGGGTGACAAATTGTACTTTTTCGGAAGCTAAAAATGACTTTGTTTTGTTGCGCGTTTGTAAAGAAGCGTTATCATGATGTAGGAGAACGCGGCTTTTTGGTCATCTTTCTCGAACTTTCTAACTCCCTGGGTAAACAAGTGGTAGAATACTACTTGATAGATTAGACCCGTAGCTGAGAAAAAAAACGCATTCATTTTTTTACCAACGTTTCTCGCCTGCCTTACTTTTGTCGGCCTGTTCTCATTTTCAAACACCTATTCTCAAGATTGCTGTTTTTTTTTCGGGTTAAAAACAATATACCCACGTTTCGTCTCCTGTGAAAATGTCATAAACAGCATTAGAATGTCCGTGGTCGTAGTTCAGTAACATCTGTGAGCACCATTCCACGCGAGCCCGCTTCTGCTCCGCTGTCTGTTCATGAGGGATCCAACGACAACAAAGTTTCTTCCTGTAAAATTTTCGGAATTTGGCTCATACCAATCCCCAATAGTCCTCGAATTGTCTCATAGGTAATCCGCGGGTTTTCTTCAATTACCCGCTTAGCAGTAGCCACATTATTTTCGTTGAAGGCCGCCCTTCACGAAGTTCGTTATGTAAAGAAACCCGACCTCTCTCAAATTCAGCAAACCATCGCCTCACGGTGCTCAGACAAGGTGCTTCACTCCCAAAAGCATTTTGAAGACGAGTGGCACAGTCTTGCGGAGAGAGAGAACTTTTGAACTCATAAAAAATCATCGCTCTAAATTTTTTTCGACTTAATTCCATTTTCGTTGCGTAAGTACAACTTTGAAGTGTGAAAAAAAACAATTGACAAATTATTTCATGCCAATTTTTTTTTATTAGTAGAAATAGAAAGGTTACAAGTCAGTACAAAAAATGTGACATTTGATATTCAAATAGTTCCGATGAGCTAGAAGTGCAAAACTTTTACCCCCTTACTTATAAAAACATCGCTATGTAGTTGCTAAGTAATGGATAACTAAACAGTGTTTAAGTAATGCTTAAATATTTCTTACTTATAAACGCTACATAGCACCTATTTAGCTAAGCAATGGATAATGAAGTCGAACGTATTTTAAACTGACAATATTGTACTAAAAAGTATTATGAATGACCTAAATGGCCAAATAGCATGTATCTAGTGCTAAATATCTTGAAATTAAAAAGTAAATATAATACTTTTCTTTGTGTACTACCACCAACTTAACTGTGCAGTTTTCGAGGGCGCTACTGGTCAAGGAAATCAACTACGAACTGTCACAATTTGAAGGAATGTTGTAGTTCTTTTTTCTGCCACCTGAACAGATAAGTTGGTGGGTCTGTAACTAAATCAGCTGATCAGAAATATGGGCGCCATCTTGTTACTTAAAATTTAAACAAGGGTGGGACGGTGTTTAAGTTGATAGCTTATTTAAGCAGTACTTAGGTACTGGATAAAGTTATGTAGCGTTTATGAGTAAGACATTTTTCTAATCAGCGGCTAAGTAATGTTTAAAATTTAAGTAGCGTCTATAAGTAAGGCTGTTAGTGTGCCCCATGTATACCATTTTTTTAAGTGAGTCCCTTAATAACATGATTTAGAAACATGAGTTTCGTCCACGAAAGTTTAAAGAAAATTAAAGAATCCCTTAAAGTAATGTAATTAGTTTTATTTCACAAATAAAATAATGTCGATCCTATCCAACGGGGCAATGCTGCCAGCATGCTGGGCACGCTGCCATCTGGTAGCTGCATTTGTACTGCCTGTGAGTCTGCAATGACTTGTAGATTGTCTAAATGCTTTCATTGCAGTAGCTGTAGTATATAGTGATTTTTTTATGTTATTATGACGGAAGAAGCTCCAGGCCCACCTGATATTAAGCGTGGCGCCTTCATTAACCTCATTTACCTCTGACTAGAACAGTTGCATATCATCACCATTAGTGACCAATTGCACTGCGCCCATCACCTTGAGACTTAGTTGTTACGTCTCATGGGCCTGTAATTTCACTGGTTCTCAAGGACTGCTGCCGGAACACAGCGTTAGGTGCTTGGCGATAGATTTTCTACTTAGTAGCTAGCCAGGCGGGCAATCGCAAACTGCTCTTCCACCAGTTCCACCGGCACGGCAGGCCATAGCTATTACCGCTCGGCCATCATTGTTTCGTAATAACATAATCGTGATTTCATAAACTATTCTGAATGTTGGGGTAAAAACATTAGAAGGTCGTGTATGTTTAGACTGAAAGTTCTCTACCTACCTAGGCCTATTCCTATAGGCGTATTGGCAATATTTTAAGTTATTTAGGTAAGTGCATTTTATGTCTTTTATTTAATTTATTTTTAGTCCAATATCCAGCTTTGGGTCAACGTTATACCTAAAAAAAAAAACAATATTTCAGCTTACTCCGTTTACGAACTAAAGACCTACTATTACATACGGATGGACCAACAGATGACACTGTCAGCGTTGCGTACGGAACCCAAAACTTTGATGAAAGATTAGGCGTATTTTTTAGGAGCATAACAGGGTCTCTTATCGAAGGAGGTCAATATACTTTAAGCGTTAACTTAAATGATATTTTTTCTGAAGAGAAATTACTAAAATTACCTGATTAATAATCAGGTTAATTAAAATTCGCTTTCTATATCATAATCTTCAAAGGAGGAAGTAGAAAGAGCAATAATTATTTTTTTGGAAATAAAGTAACAGCCAATTCTAAACATGAAAGCACAAACGGCCCGCTCATTAAAATATCTTTACAAAGTTAAATCAATTAACAAGACAGCCAAAAAACAATTTGGTGAACTTTGCAGAATGCTGTTGGGAAACTGGGAGCGTTCAGATGAAGCGATTTTTTTAGGTTTCATTGCGCAACACAAAGTTTGTAGGCAGTAAAATTGCTAGGAAAATGAATAATACTTCGAATATGAAAAATAATATATATTATACATTTAAAAAATATATATATATAATATCTATATATAAATATATTATCCACTAATCCCATTTATTTATGCATTCGGATGAACCGACTTTGGAAACATTTAAAAAACATACCTGGTCACAAATTCTTCGACAGCCTCTTCCGCAGTAATATTTTACAAGCATTCTTTCAATTGTGGTAAATCATATAATATAAGGATCGTAACATTAAAAAATATCACATGGAACTAAATCTAGGCTATTGAGACAGTCCACGGTTCTAGCAGCTCTGCGATGGGGAGCGTCATCTTGGTGAAAAATCTTTTGGTGGACACACGCTATTCAACTCCCCGACAGCTCGACGTAGACATACTTCACAATACCATTAACAATAATTGTTCTACGGTCTTCTAACGCAATTATTGCTACTGTTCCACTACCTTTTCTTATCAATGCTCCGACTGTTATACATCCATGTTTCGTCAATTGTAAGAATGTAGGATACGCTCTACAAAGTGACTCTTTTGAACTTTTCTAGTATAAATTTCACACCAATCGACACGGCGGGACTTCTGCTCATATCGGAGAGAGTATGAGATATCCATCGCCAAACAAGATTCCTAGATGTAAGAGGTTCGAGCAGGATGTTTGACAGTTCAACCTGCATCATATACACATGATGTGTAATGTGTGTTTTCTCCCACGATACCCCGATGATATATTCAGGAGTTCAGCAGTTGTAGTTCAGCCGGGTCTGATAAGTCATCGCTTAGGTTTCCTTGACCTCGTTTAAATTCACAAAACCAATAGGCAACTTAGGTTCTGAACTAAAAACTCAGGTTTTGAGGCAGTGATAGCTCAATGGCATTGGCTATAGACAGCCGTGCAGCAGGCCCATGGTTCAAATCCCGCTGCTAGCTTGAGCTTCACCGCATGGTAGAAGTGGAGTATTTCGAATGCCTGCCTGGCTAACGATCACCCTCAAGTAGAAAATAAAATTTTAATTAAATATTTATTATGACTTATATTATGACTATACTTGGTGACATATTTAACGACCACGGTGTGTTCGGGGATCTGTCCTTGAGAGCCAGTAATTCTAAGTTAGCTTGAACAACATCTGCAACCACATCATCACTCATCAACTGTTGAAATAATGGTCAAAGGCTAGTGTATCAGGTATAAGGCTAACTCGCTCTGCGAAGAGTGGATGTTAGTGTTCTCCGCCACCCGATTAAGTGTTTGTATGGTGGTCGTCACTGGTGCTTTGTTGAGGAGGTTAGTTCATACAAGAGTTTCTTCGAACAAAGGTGCGCCACCCGACCTACTCATCTGGCACGTACAGCCTCATCATCTCTAAGATGACCGGATTGGTCATGATACCCCGAATCATCATACCGACATACACAGAATGCGCCACATCCCTTCTAATTTCCTATATATAATATATATCTACAATAATAATATTATATCATACCTTATTATACCCATGCCCAATCCTGGGTCATTATGTTATTGAGATACCTACATAATGCGCAATAAATGATTTAATTTGATTGATATAAAGAAGAATGATTTGTATTTTTGTATGTAACCAACAAATTTAAAAACTGCTGGACATATTTGAAAAATTCTTTCACCATTCAAATCCTTCGCTATCCTTGATGAACTTAAGATATTGAATATTATCAAAAACTTAGGGATCCGTATGAAAACTTCGATAATGTAACCCAAAGAGTGAAATAAATACCAAAAAATCGTTATATCGCGTACGCTGTGGAAACCGTTGACAATAGATCTAAGTGATGTACTACAATTCTATAAAAAAAATCAATATCTACACAAAATCCACAATATCATATGTCTAACTATTTATGTCACAATAACAACTTTTATGTGTTGCAATTTATATGTTTTGTTAAATATCCGTGTGAAACCAGGGCCGCTTATAAAACGCTGACTTTCCAATATACGTAAACTTAAATTTTGAGCAAATAATTGGTGTCAGGGCAACTGCAGTTATTCACATTCAATATCATTAAAGAAAATATTTGAACAGCTGATTAACGTAAATCTCATCCCATGTTCCGCTTCACTGCAACACGGATCGCACCGTATAAACACACCCTAAGCTACAAAGCTGTTCCTTTGAAATCATTTCAAATGGAAATAACACGTTGCGATAAAATCGTAAAAGTTTCGTCATTAATGTCATGAGAATGAAAGAATGTGGATTCTTCAAGTTTTTGGTATTTTTAAAGCTTTATTCAGGCCATATTTTTCAAACTGAGATGCTATCATTGCGCAGTGGTCCATTCTGAACTGCTAGAGATTTATCAAAGAAATTTAAAACATTACAAACATACCATAGAAAGAAATTAATGACTTAATTTCTTGTGCGGGATTCGAACCCGCGTCCATCCACCCCTTGAGCTGGGGTATGCTCTAACCAATTGAGCTAACATGACATGACGTCATAACTCAAATCTTTCCCATCGTTCTTTAACCATCGTATTGGGATGGAGCGACATCTATAGTACCACTTACGTTGTACTACAAACATGACCAATTTTGCAATTGATTTTATACTTGTAAATGTGTGCACACAACAATATTAAAATGACGCAACCTTATAATTTTAATATTGTTATGTTTGCAATAACGCCTGCTATGCGGATTACATTACAAATTTATCGTATATTTGTAATTTTGTAATGTAATCCGCATAGCAGGCGTTATTGCAACCATAACAATATTAGAAAAGCAAATTTAACTTCACCTTGGTTACCATATAAAGCACCAGTGCACGAGGGTTGCAGTATCTACTTATATTTAACTGACTTTATTCCGGTGATGTACAAAACATACAAGTCTAATTAAAAAAAACAGCTTGACATCTAATACGCGACACGTTTCCAAACGAATAAGTATGTGTGCTCCGGCACATCTTGCTCGGATATGTATTATGGACTCGGAATTGTGTGAGTGTGGAGAAGATGTGGGTGACATTGACCATATAATTTTAAAGTGTCTCCGTTATGATCACGCTCCGTTTTTCAAAGACCTTGAAGATCTTCAAGTCCCTTTCCCTACTAATATATTTTCATTATTATATAGCAATTGTCTCTCTATGTTAGCTTAATTTATTGAAGCTAACGACATAAAATTATGATTTAATAGTCTACATTATAGATACTTATTTACTTATAGTACTAATACAACAGTGTTGTATTAGTACAACTACTTATTGTACTAATACAACACTATGTATCTATTTATCGTCTTCATATCAATCCTAACTCCTGTGACCCAATTTGTTCCTCGAATCCCGATCTATAAATTATTGTATAAACTCATCGTTTTCTCGTTTTTGTAATAATGACAATAGTAATAATAAAAAAGTCTACATATAATCCAGAAGTCTGAAGCTGAGAAGTCTTCCCAGCTGACACCTTCAAGCAGCCGAAACCGATAGAACATATCAAAAAAGCATTGATGAAGACTAAAACTTGACACTGGAAAATGCACAAGACGTACGAGACCAATTCCGGACATACAGAGCAAAAAAAAAAAATTAAAAAAAAAAAACTAACTTTTAATTATCTGATCTGAACTAACTTGTGATTATTGAAGCGCTCGTAGCGAAGTTTACTTAGCTGTTCCCAACCGATCAGCAAAGAAAAGCAACGTCGCGCGCGGTCATGAGTTGGATGGGTGACCGCTAGTGACATTACTACTGAGCGTTTCCGTGCTTCGGAGGGCACGTTAAGCCGTCGGTCCCGGTTGTTGTCTTAGGATGGCAGTCGTTATAGCATGGTGGTAGGGCATTTTGCGAATGCCCGCCTGGCTAGCTACCACCCTCAAGTAGAAAATCTGTCGCCAAGCACCTAACGGTGTGTTCCGGCAGCTGTCCTTGAGAGCCAGTACTTCTAGGTTAGCCTGAACAACATCTTCGACCACATCATCACTTACCATCAGGTGAGATAGTGGTCAAAGGCACAAAAAAAATATAAGGCATAAAAAAAATAAAAAAAAAATCTTTGGCCAGCCACGCTCTGCTCTGCTACCTATAAATAATATTTTGACATGAATACTTACCATCAGGCAGGTTTTCCGTCTCGTCACTCCATAAAGGGGAAGGCCTCAGTTACTGAACACAATCAACTCAACCCAGCTACGCTTTCATCCACTCCGTTATTTTATTTTATTATTGAATCCAATATCGAATTATTTTCGTGAGTGCTCTAGCGGTGAGACGCTTTATTGTATTATAAATTAACTTTGGCTTTGATACAGTAAAAATCCAGGAAAGTGGTTGTCGCACAGCCATACGGAGTGTTCCGAACTAACAAACGTTTTAGATTAGCAAAGACAAATAAAAGGTCCTTCTTAGGTAATTGTGTACGGTTTTATAATAAAGTTCCCAAAAATATTACAACGCTCACAGAAGGGAAATTCAAGTTGCACATGAAAAACATATTGATTAAAAAATCCTACTACACAGTTTCTGATTACTTAAACGACAAAAATGCCTGAAAATTCCGCCTCTGCCAAGCTATCGCCTATCACCTACATAATTTAAACAAATATTGTAATAACTTTATTATATAGTAAGTATGTAACACATTATTAAAAGACGTTTAAAAGAATGGCCCCAGTTTCTTGCCCTCTCGCAGTGGCTCTATACAATTTATTTGCTGAACGTGACAGTACTATGTAGAACATTTCAATACTAAAACTTGTAATTGACCTTCATAAGAGAGTCGTAGACGCCTAAATTGAATAAATTATTTTGACTTTGACTTTGAGATAATTTATGAACAGTGGTCTATCGCAGGAATGAAATTAGTTAGGAATCTGGAATTTGGGAACCTATTGTATGAAGGTCCCATATTATATATAACCTATAGTTTATTAGTACAAAATATAATAGCCAGGTCCCGTGGGTTGCCGGGCTAGAATATCACTGGAAAGTGGGCAGCAGCGCCTTCTGAGGAATTGATACCTTAATAAGTTGGCATCGTCAGGACCTCTAATGAATTTCTATTGTTATCATTATCGCCGATGCCAATGGGTTAAACTTTGGACCCCGGGGTCAGTGGCGGGTCCATCAGGTACCTAACATAATGAAATGACAAAACAGCACACAAATATAAATGTATTTAATTGTAGCACCATATTTCATTGTAGTATCTTATGTATATAGGATTAACATAGTAAATTAAAAGTAAGTTTGTAACAAATGAAAAACGGCATATATATATAAAAAGGAAATTTAATTGTAGTACCATATGATAGTTATATAGAGTTTAAGTAGTAAGTTAAAATTAAGTTTATAACAAATATCGAAGCGCTCGTAGCGAAGTTTACTTAGCTGTTCTCAACCGATCAGCAAAGTTAAGCAACGTCGCGCGCGGTCATGAGTTGGATGGGTGACCGCTAGTGACATTACTACTGAGCGCTTCCGTGCTTCGGAGGGCACGTTGAGCCGTCGGTCACGGTTGTCGTCTTAGGATGGCAGTCGTTACAGCATGGTGGTAGGGCATTTTGCGAATGCCCGCCTGGCTAGCTACCACCCTCAAGTAGAAAAATCTGTCGCCAAGAGCACCTAACGGTGTGTTCCGGCAGCTGTCCTTGAGAGCCAGTACATCTAGGCTAGCCTGAACAACATCTTCGACCACATCATCACTTACCATCAGGTGAGATAGTGGTCAAAGGTTAACCTATCATGCATAAAAAAAAAACTTTACTTATCTGTATCTACATCTATAATAATAATATAAAGAGGAGGAGAGAAGGAAAGATTTGTATTATTGTGTGTAGCGAATAAACAAATTAGTGAAACGATTGAAAAATTCTTTCACCATTAGAATTCTAATACGCTATCCCTGATGAACATAGGCTCTAAACTCATTCAAAAACTTAGGGATCCGTATGAAAACTTCGACAATGTAAAGCGTGTGAAAAAACATCGTTATAGTTAAATATATATAAAAAAATGGCGTACTCTGCGGAAATTGTTGACAATAGAGCAAAGGGATTTACCATGTACTTTATAGATGACATCACTATCTATAAAACAATCTGCAATACCATATTAAGTCTAACTATTACAGTTATGTCACAATAACTACTTTTTATGTGTTAACTTAAAAAAACATCTTATGATACGTTGGCAATTCCTTTTTGTTGAATTACAAAATACAAAGCGTGTGAATTTTTCGAGTACTATTTTAATACTACGTAGGCACTTATATGCCAATATACGAGTAAGTAACTACTTAACCTAAAATACTTTGTTTATAAAAAATAATATATACTCCAAACAATACTTATATATAGAAGTAGGTATGTACATACATAATTATGATGATAATGAGTTACCTACTCGAAATTCCGCCGTAACAAATTTTGGCGGCAAATTGTAAGTTACTTACTGAGAGTGCACGAAAATAATTTTCACAAACAAACCTTTTATATCATTATAATCCTAACTCATACCTGTATGATCGTAGGATTTAAACATTTTCACAAGTACTATTCAGAGTCAAAAATACTAAATATAGTGTTAAACGTACTTGTAACTTTATATATTATGTTGTGTATCTACTATTTGGAAATCAATTTATTGTTTCTTTTTACACGACTGCCCAAAAAAAAGGAGTTGAAGAAAGGAATGAGTTTCTCTACAGTAGGTACCTACATAAAAAGTAAAAAAAAAAACAAACAGGCGTATTTAAGACGCCATATTGTCAGGAAATATTTTTTTCTTTCAAACCCATCGAGTGGTATCAAAATGAAGGCCCTTAAGAAACGATTATATAACGATAAAGCGCTTAACGGAAATAAATAATATTCAGTCGGTTTTTTTTTAATTTTGAACTAATTTATACTTAATGTTGTCTTAGGTTTTCGCTATTATTACACATAGTAATTAAACAACTTTAAACGGTTTAAATCGCGTATATTTATCATTCAAGTCACCCCGTGACCATGATCACTGCAAAGTGTTTGAAACGTCGCGTCGGGACAAAAATAATGATAAATAAACGCGATTAAACCGTTTAAAGTTGTTTAATTACTAATTTATACTTGTTTATAATTTTTACTTATTCCTCTTTATGCACATTTACTTTGATTGGTTGGATCAGTACTTATAAGCATACAAAAAAACAATTTGAAAGTCTATTCAAAATCATCACGTGTAATGGACAGAAGGAGACGATAAATTCTACATGTAACTAGTAATAAGAAAATTTTAATATATGGTTGGTATTTTAAGTGTTTTAAAAATGTTGAAGCGCTCGTAGCGAAGTTTACTTAGCTGTTCTTAACCGATCAGCAAAGTTAAGCAACGTCGCGCGCGGTCATGAGTTGGATGGGGGACCGCTAGTGACATTAACCGATTAGATTACTGAGCGTTTCCGTGCTTCGGAAGGCACGTTGAGCCGTCGGTCCCAGTTGTTGTCTTAGGATGGCAGTCGTTATATCATGGTGGTAGGGCATTTTGCGAATGACCGCCTGGCTAGCTACCACCCTCAAGTAGAAAATCTGTCGCCAAGCACCTAACCGTGTGTTCCGGCATCTGTCCTTGAGAGCCAGTACCTCTAAGTTAGCCTGAACAACATCTTCGACCACATCATCACTTACCATCAGGTGAGATAGTGGTCAAAGGCTAACCTATCAGGAGGAAAAAAAAACTTCACGGCGCTACGTCGTAACGCTACCGCTTTCTCGTGCTGTGGTAGGTACGTCGAATAAAAAATAACCCATAAATAATAGACTCGGAATTGTGTGAGTGTGGAGAAGATGTGGGTGATATCGATCATATAATTTTAAAGTGTCTTTGTTATGATCACGCTCCGCTTTACCTTGAAGATCTTCAAGTCCCTTTCCTTACTAATATATTTTCATTATTATATAGCAATTGTCTCTCTATGTTAGCTTAATTTATTGAAGCTAACGACATAAAATTATGATTTAATAGTCTACATTATAGATACTTATTTACTTATAGTACTAATACAACAGTGTTGTATTAGTACAACTACTTATTGTACTAATACAACACTATGTATCTATTTATCGTCTTCATATCCATCCTAACTCCTGTGACCCAATTTGTTCCTCGAATCCCGATCTATAAATTAATGTATAAACTCATCGTTTTCTAGTTTTTGTAATAATGACAATAGTAATAATAAAAAAGTCTACATATAATCCAAAAGTCTGAAGCTGAGAAGTCTTCCCAGCTGACACCTTCAAGCAGCCGAAACCGATAGAACATATCAAAAAAGCATTGATGAAGACTAAAACTTGACACTGAAAAATGCACAAGACGTACGAGACCAATTCCAGACACACAGAGAAAAAAAAAAATAATTAAAAAAAAAAATACTAACTTCTAATTATCTGATCTGAACTAACTTGTGATTATTGAAGCGCTCGTAGCGAAGTTTACTTAGCTGTTCCCAACCGATCAGCAAAGAAAAGCAACGTCGCGCGCGGTCATGAGTTGGATGGGTGACCGCTAGTGACATTACTACTGAGCGTTTCCGTGCTTTGGAGGGCACGTTAAGCCGTCGGTCCCGGTTGTTGTCTTAGGATGGCAGTCGTTATAGCATGGTGGTAGGGCATTTTGCGAATGCCCGCCTGGCTAGCTACCACCCTCAAGTAGAAAATCTGTCGCCAAGCACCTAACGGTGTGTTCCGGCAGCTGTCCTTGAGAGCCAGTACTTCTAGGTTAGCCTGAACAACATCTTCGCCACATCATCACTTACCATCAGGTGAGATAGTGGTCAAAGGCACAAAAAAAATATAAGGCATAAAAAAAATAAAAAAAAAATCTTTGGCCAGCCACGCTCTGCTCTGCTACCTATAAATAATATTTTGACATGAATACTTACCATCAGGCAGGTTTTCCGTCTCGTCACTCCATAAAGGGGAAGGCCTCAGTTACTGAACACAATCAACTCAACCCAGCTACGCTTTCATCCACTCCGTTATTTTATTTTATTATTGAATCCAATATCGAATTATTTTCGTGAGTGCTCTAGCGGTGAGACGCTTTATTGTATTATAAATTAACTTTGGCTTTGATACAGTAAAAATCCAGGAAAGTGGTTGTCGCATAGCCATACGGAGTGTTCCGAACTAACAAACGTTTTAGATTAGCAAAGACAAATAAAAGGTCCTTCTTAGGTAATTGTGTACGGTTTTATAATAGAGTTCCCAAACATATTACAACGCTCACAGAAGGGAAATTCAAATTATACGTGGAAAACATATAGATTAAAAAATACTACTACACAGTTTCTGATTACTTAAACGACAAAAATGCCAGGACAATTCTGCCTCTGCCAAGCTATTGCCTATCACCTACATAATTTAAACAGATATTGCAATAACTATTATATAGTAAGTTTGTAACACATTGTGAAAAGAATGGCCCCGAGTTTCTTGCCCGTTCTTCTCGCAGTGGCTCTATACAATTTATTTGCTGAACATGGCAGTACTATGTAGAATATTTCAATACTAAAACTTGTGATTGACCTTCATAAGAGAGTCGTAGACGCCTAAATTGAATAAATGATTGTGACTTTGACTTTGAGATAATTTATGAACAGTGGTCTATCGCAGGAATGAAATTAGTTAGGAATCTGGAATTTGGGAACCTATTGTATGAAGGTCCCATATTATATATAACCTATAGTTTATTAGTACAAAATATAATAGCCAGGTCCCGTGGGTTGCCGGGCTAGAATATCACTGGAAAGTGGGCAGCAGCGCCTTCTGAGGAATTGATACCTTAATAAGTTGGCATCGTCAGGACCTCTAATGAATTTCTATTGTTATCATTATCGCCGATGCCAATGGGTTAAACTTTGGACCCCGGGGTCAGTGGCGGGTCCATCAGGTACCTAACATAATGAAATGACAAAACAGCACACAAATATAAATGTATTTAATTGTAGCACCATATTTCATTGTAGTATCATATGTATATAGGATTAACATAGTAAATTAAAAGTAAGTTTGTAACAAATGAAAAACGGCATATATATATAAAAAGGAAATTTAATTGTAGTACCATATGATAGTTATATAGAGTTTAAGTAGTAAGTTAAAATTAAGTTTATAACAAATATCGAAGCGCTCGTAGCGAAGTTTACTTAGCTGTTCTCAACCGATCAGCAAAGTTAAGCAACGTCGCGCGCGGTCATGAGTTGGATGGGTGACCGCTAGTGACATTACTACTGAGCGCTTCCGTGCTTCGGAGGGCACGTTGAGCCGTCGGTCACGGTTGTCGTCTTAGGATGGCAGTCGTTACAGCATGGTGGTAGGGCATTTTGCGAATGCCCGCCTGGCTAGCTACCACCCTCAAGTAGAAAAATCTGTCGCCAAGAGCACCTAACGGTGTGTTCCGGCAGCTGTCCTTGAGAGCCAGTACATCTAGGCTAGCCTGAACAACATCTTCGACCACATCATCACTTACCATCAGGTGAGATAGTGGTCAAAGGTTAACCTATCATGCATAAAAAAAAAACTTTACTTATCTGTATCTACATCTATAATAATAATATAAAGAGGAGGAGAGAAGGAAAGATTTGTATTATTGTGTGTAGCGAATAAACAAATTAGTGAAACGATTGAAAAATTCTTTCACCATTAGAATTCTAATACGCTATCCCTGATGAACATAGGCTCTAAACTCATTCAAAAACTTAGGGATCCGTATGAAAACTTCGACAATGTAAAGCGTGTGAAAAAACATCGTTATAGTTAAATATATATAAAAAAATGGCGTACTCTGCGGAAATTGTTGACAATAGAGCAAAGGGATTTACCATGTACTTTATAGATGACATCACTATCTATAAAACAATCTGCAATACCATATTAAGTCTAACTATTACAGTTATGTCACAATAACTACTCTTTATGTGTTAACTTAAAAAAACATCTTATGATACGTTGGCAATTCCTTTTTGTTGAATTACAAAATACAAAGCGTGTGAATTTTTCGAGTACTATTTTAATACTACGTAGGCACTTATATGCCAATATACGAGTAAGTAACTACTTAACCTAAAATACTTTGTTTATAAAAAATAATATATACTCCAAACAATACTTATATATAGAAGTAGGTATGTACATACATAATTATGATGATAATGAGTTACCTACTCGAAATTCCGCCGTAACAAATTTTGGCGGCAAATTGTAAGTTACTTACTGAGAGTGCACGAAAATAATTTTCACAAACAAACCTTTTATATCATTATAATCCTAACTTATACCTGTATGATCGTAGGATTTAAACATTTTCACAAGTACTATTCAGAGTCAAAAATACTAAATATAGTGTTAAACGTACTTGTAACTTTATATATTATGTTGTGTATCTACTATTTGGAAATCAATTTATTGTTTCTTTTTACACGACTGCCCAAAAAAAAGGAGTTGAAGAAAGGAATGAGTTTCTCTACAGTAGGTACCTACATAAAAAGTAAAAAAAAAAACAAACAGGCGCCATATTGTCAGGAAATATTTTTTTCTTTCAAACCCATCGAGTGGTATCAAAATGAAGGCCCTTAAGAAACGATTATATAACGATAAAGCGCTTAACGGAAATAAATAATATTCAGTCGGTTTTTTTTTAATTTTGAACTAATTTATACTTAATGTTGTCTTAGGTTTTCGCTATTATTACACATAGTAATTAAACAACTTTAAACGGTTTAAATCGCGTATATTTATCATTCAAGTCACCCCGTGACCATGATCACTGCAAAGTGTTTGAAACGTCGCGTCGGGACAAAAATAATGATAAATAAACGCGATTAAACCGTTTAAAGTTGTTTAATTACTAATTTATACTTGTTTATAATTTTTACTTATTCCTCTTTATGCACATTTACTTTGATTGGTTGGATCAGTACTTATAAGCATACAAAAAAACAATTTGAAAGTCTATTCAAAATCATCACGTGTAATGGACAGAAGGAGACGATAAATTCTACATGTAACTAGTAATAAGAAAATTTTAATATATGGTTGGTATTTTAAGTGTTTTAAAAATGTTGAAGCGCTCGTAGCGAAGTTTACTTAGCTGTTCTTAACCGATCAGCAAAGTTAAGCAACGTCGCGCGCGGTCATGAGTTGGATGGGGGACCGCTAGTGACATTAACCGATTAGATTACTGAGCGTTTCCGTGCTTCGGAAGGCACGTTGAGCCGTCGGTCCCGGTTGTTGTCTTAGGATGGCAGTCGTTATATCATGGTGGTAGGGCATTTTGCGAATGACCGCCTGGCTAGCTACCACCCTCAAGTAGAAAATCTGTCGCCAAGCACCTAACGGTGTGTTCCGGCATCTGTCCTTGAGAGCCAGTACTTCTAAGTTAGCCTGAACAACATCTTCGACCACATCATCACTTACCATCAGGTGAGATAGTGGTCAAAGGCTAACCTATCAGGAGGAAAAAAAAACTTCACGGCGCTACGTCGTAACGCTACCGCTTTCTCGTGCTGTGGTAGGTACGTCGAATAAAAAATAACCCATAAATAATAGACTCGGAATTGTGTGAGTGTGGAGAAGATGTGGGTGATATCGATCATATAATTTTAAAGTGTCTTTGTTATGATCACGCTCCGCTTTACCTTGAAGATCTTCAAGTCCCTTTCCTTACTAATATATTTTCATTATTATATAGCAATTGTCTCTCTATGTTAGCTTAATTTATTGAAGCTAACGACATAAAATTATGATTTAATAGTCTACATTATAGATACTTATTTACTTATAGTACTAATACAACAGTGTTGTATTAGTACAACTACTTATTGTACTAATACAACACTATGTATCTATTTATCGTCTTCATATCCATCCTAACTCCTGTGACCCAATTTGTTCCTCGAATCCCGATCTATAAATTAATGTATAAACTCATCGTTTTCTCGTTTTTGTAATAATGACAATAGTAATAATAAAAAAGTCTACATATAATCCAGAAGTCTGAAGCTGAGAAGTCTTCCCAGCTGACACCTTCAAGCAGCCGAAACCGATAGAACATATCAAAAAAGCATTGATGAAGACTAAAACTTGACACTGGAAAATGCACAAGACGTACGAGACCAATTCCGGACATACAGAGCAAAAAAAAAAAATTAAAAAAAAAAAACTAACTTTTAATTATCTGATCTGAACTAACTTGTGATTATTGAAGCGCTCGTAGCGAAGTTTACTTAGCTGTTCCCAACCGATCAGCAAAGTAAAGCAACGTCGCGCGCGGTCATGAGTTGGATGGGTGACCGCTAGTGACATTACTACTGAGCGTTTCCGTGCTTCGGAGGGCACGTTAAGCCGTCGGTCCCGGTTGTTGTCTTAGGATGGCAGTCGTTATAGCATGGTGGTAGGGCATTTTGCGAATGCCCGCCTGGCTAGCTACCACCCTCAAGTAGAAAATCTGTCGCCAAGCACCTAACGGTGTGTTCCGGCAGCTGTCCTTGAGAGCCAGTACTTCTAGGTTAGCCTGAACAACATCTTCGACCACATCATCACTTACCATCAGGTGAGATAGTGGTCAAAGGCACAAAAAAAATATAAGGCATAAAAAAAATAAAAAAAAAATCTTTGGCCAGCCACGCTCTGCTCTGCTACCTATAAATAATATTTTGACATGAATACTTACCATCAGGCAGGTTTTCCGTCTCGTCACTCCATAAAGGGGAAGGTCTCAGTTACTGAACACAATCAACTCAACCCAGCTACGCTTTCATCCACTCCGTTATTTTATTTTATTATTGAATCCAATATCGAATTATTTTCGTGAGTGCTCTAGCGGTGAGACGCTTTATTGTATTATAAATTAACTTTGGCTTTGATACAGTAAAAATCCAGGAAAGTGGTTGTTGCACAGCCATATGGAGTGTTCCGATCTAACAAACATTTTAGATTAGCAAAGACAAATAAAAGGTCCTTCTTAGGTAATTGTGTACGGTTTTATAATAAAGTTCCCAAACATTAAACGCTCACAGAAGGGAAATTCAAATTATATACGTGAAAAACAAATTGATTGAAAAATCCTACTACATAGTTTCTGAATACTTAAACGACAAAAATGCCTGAAAATTCCGCCTCTGCCAAGCTATCGCCTATCACCTACATAATTTAAACAAATATTGTAATAACTTTATTATATAGTAAGTATGTTACACATTATTAAAAGACGTTTAAAAGAATGGCCCCAGTTTCTTGCCCTCTCGCAGTGGCTCTATACAATTTATTTGCTGAACGTGACAGTACTATGTAGAACATTTCAATACTAAAACTTGTAATTGACCTTCATAAGAGAGTCGTAGACGCCTAAATTGAATAAATTATTTTGACTTTGAGATAATTTATGAACAGTGGTCTATCGCAGGAATGAAATTAGTTAGGAATCTGGAATTTGGGAACCTATTGTATGAAGGTCCCATATTATATATAACCTATAGTTTATTAGTACAAAATATAATAGCCAGGTCCCGTGGGTTGCCGGGCTAGAATATCACTGGAAAGTGGGCAGCAGCGCCTTCTGAGGAATTGATACCTTAATAAGTTGGCATCGTCAGGAGAGGTCCTGACAATTCCTTTTTGTTGAATTACAAAATACAAAGCGTGTGAATTTTTCGAGTACTATTTTAATACTACGTAGGCACTTATATGCCAATATACGAGTAAGTAACTACTTAACCTAAAATACTTTGTTTATAAAAAATAATATATACTCCAAACAATACTTATATATAGAAGTAGGTATGTACATACATAATTATGATGATAATGAGTTACCTACTCGAAATTCCGCCGTAACAAATTTTGGCGGCAAATTGTAAGTTACTTACTGAGAGTGCACGAAAATAATTTTCACAAACAAACCTTTTATATCATTATAATCCTAACTTATACCTGTATGATCGTAGGATTTAAACATTTTCACAAGTACTATTCAGAGTCAAAAATACTAAATATAGTGTTAAACGTACTTGTAACTTTATATATTATGTTGTGTATCTACTATTTGAAAATCAATTTATTGTTTCTTTTTACACGACTGCCCAAAAAAAAGGAGTTGAAGAAAGGAATGAGTTTCTCTACAGTAGGTACCTACATAAAAAGTAAAAAAAAAAACAAACAGGCGTATTTAAGACGCCATATTGTCAGGAAATATTTTTTTCTTTCAAACCCATCGAGTGGTATCAAAATGAAGGCCCTTAAGAAACGATTATATAACGATAAAGCGCTTAACGGAAATAAATAATATTCAGTCGGTTTTTTTTTAATTTTGAACTAATTTATACTTAATGTTGTCTTAGGTTTTCGCTATTATTACACATAGTAATTAAACAACTTTAAACGGTTTAAATCGCGTATATTTATCATTCAAGTCACCCCGTGACCATGATCACTGCAAAGTGTTTGAAACGTCGCGTCGGGACAAAAATAATGATAAATAAACGCGATTAAACCGTTTAAAGTTGTTTAATTACTAATTTATAATTTTTACTTATTTCTCTTTATGCACATTTACTTTGATTGGTTGGATCAGTACTTATAAGCATACAAAAAAACAATTTGAAAGTCTATTCAAAATCATCACGTGTAATGGACAGAAGGAGACGATAAATTCTACATGTAACTAGTAAGAAGAAAATTTTAATATATGGTTGGTATTTTAAGTGTTTTAAAAATGTTGAAGCGCTCGTAGCGAAGTTTACTTAGCTGTTCTTAACCGATCAGCAAAGTTAAGCAACGTCGCGCGCGGTCATGAGTTGGATGGGGGACCGCTAGTGACATTAACCGATTAGATTACTGAGCGTTTCCGTGCTTCGGAAGGCACGTTGAGCCGTCGGTCCCGGTTGTTGTCTTAGGATGGCAGTCGTTATATCATGGTGGTAGGGCATTTTGCGAATGACCGCCTGGCTAGCTACCACCCTCAAGTAGAAAATCTGTCGCCAAGCACCTAACGGTGTGTTCCGGCATCTGTCCTTGAGAGCCAGTACTTCTAAGTTAGCCTGAACAACATCTTCGACCACATCATCACTTACCATCAGGTGAGATAGTGGTCAAAGGCTAACCTATCAGGAGGAAAAAAAAACTTCACGGCGCTACGTCGTAACGCTACCGCTTTCTCGCGCTGTGGTAGGTACGTCGAATAAAAAATAACCCGACGTTTTCACGCTCTCGTTCACGTTGAGATACGAACATGATATCGCTTTTACAAACGCCTAACGCTCGTTGCAGAACTCGACGAAGCCTCTGACGAAACGTTCGTGTGGTTTATAACTGTGCAGTTTTGCTTCCACCACATACACCATGACAGATCTAAAACGATCTTCATTTCGTTCCAAGATGTTTTTGACGGACGACGCATAAGTTGCTGACGGCATAGTACTCGCCCTAAAGAAAAATAATAACATCAACGGGAACGGACGGGGGGACGGGACAAATTAAAACATTATTACTATATAGAATATATATAAAAATAAGTTAGTTCTTAGCTTTAATATTTTTTTTATGTACTTGTGACGGATCAAGCACGAGGTCCACCTGATGTTAAGCGGACTAACCTCTGCCTATAACAGATGCATTTTGTCACAAGTCACGAATTGCACTGCGCCCGTCACCTTGAGACATAGTTGTTAAGTCTCATGTGACTGTAATTTTACTGGCTCTCTAGGACTGCTGTCGGAACACACCGTTAGGTGCTTTGCGACAGATTTTCTACTTCAGGGTTGTCGCTAGCCAGGCGGGCATTCGCAAAATGCCCTTCCACCATGTGGTGAAGCTCAAGCTCTGGGCGGGATTCGAACCATGGACCTGCTGCGCGGCAGTCCATAGCCAATGCCACTGAGCCATCACTGCCTCAGCTTAAATATTAATAATGTTTTACTAGCTAAACTGCATGTACGATCAAAAATCGAAACAGCGTGGTAATGGAGACCCTGTTAAAATGTGATGTGTGAGAATGACAAAAAAAAAATATCTGTATGTAATTTTAAAATGTATAATTTTATTGTAGTCCCAAATTATAATAATAATAATAATTGTAATCGTTGGCACGGGTATCCAGAGCGGTCATGCTCACATTCAGGTGTTGTCTAGCGGCGGTGTTGTGTGTCGGGTCGCCATCTTCCCTCAGAAATGGTTGAGGAAGGCGATGGCTGGCACATGCGTCAACTCGTGAACGGGTGCTGCTAGAGAACACCGGTCTCCTGTGAATGCTAGTGCCAATGATTTTACCGGAAAAAAAAAATCTTTTCTTTTAGCACTGTTCCCTCTTAGAATGTTGTATGTTTTCTGTTTCTTATTTTTAGTAATAATAAAAAAGAAATCAAAATTAAAAAAGGCACGGTCCCTGGAGTCTGTGGAGTCTAGAAAATATATAAAAAAAAAAAAAAAAAAAAAAAAAAAAAACCACGTATTACATGGCCAAGCAGTGCGCGATGGAGATCAAAAATGAGATCAGTCTTGAAAAGTAATACCAACCTCCCACAAATACGACACGATTGATCGAGATCGTTCGACTGTAAAGTTCAAATAGCTATCGGATTTCATAAAGTGATGGAAACGTGTCGATAATTCTAGGGCCGAGTGGCGTTTGTGACATCACAGGTAAAATACGTGGAATGGTAACTAAATATATTTATAAGTGTTTATCTTAAATATTAAAGTTTCCTAAAATATTTCTAAAATACATGTTATTATTAAGTCACATGGTTATTTAATCTCATTTACTTTACAAGAAACAACAAGGTATTTATGGCTGGAATATAAATTTCTCGGAAAGTATTAGTTTAATAAATAATAAAATAGGTCTCATATCTTTTATCGTATAATGTCTACAAAAATAATGTTTGTCATTTTCAATTGCTTTGACCTTCTGAGAATTAAGGGCTAAAGGTTAGACGGATTGTCGTAAAAATAATAACGTATTTATAAATATTTACTTACATATTACTAGTTTCTTTATTGCAGACTAGCTCCGTCCCATGGTTTTACCTGTGTACACAATGATGATAAGTAGTTTTAATGTTTTTTTTTTCGCAATAATTTAACACATGCTCTTCGCATTATAACAAATTTACGAGAGGAAAAATTATAGTTATGTGCAGGACTCGAACCCGCGCCATCCACCCCTATGGCCGTGGCATGCTCTGACCATTTAAGCCAACATGACATTATGACTCATTACTCTTTTTTTTTCTCTTTATTGACATAATTAAAGCTAATAGCAAAATTTATCTTGTTTGTAGAATACTGTAAGTAGAAACAATATTTCAATTATAACAAATATAATGATAAGTGATGATGAAAGAGTTGTGTGAATCTAAGACCAACACTATGAACATTTTAAGTTTCATCCAAATCGGTTTAGCCGTTTCAACGTGAAGGAATAACAATACACACTCACATCCTCGCAACCGCACTCACTCACAAACTATAGTGTTTATGGCTTATAGGCTTACCTTTTATGGTAAGAGATGATGCTGTCAAAGGTTTTGTTCAGGCTAACATAAAATTACTTCCTCTCAAGGACAGCTGCTGGAACACGTAGATGCTTGACGACATATTTTCAATTTGAGGGTGGTAACTAGCCAGAAGGGCATTCGCATATCACATTGCAATTACGGCTGCTATCCTATAAGACGACAACTGGGCCGACGTGCCCTTCGAAACACGGAAGCGCTTAGTATTCATGCAACTAGCGGTCACTTATTCAAGTAATGACCGCAGTGAATGTTGTATATCCTTTTTTTCGAATGAAATTCTCGAGTTTTACGCATATTTAAATATTAATATATAAATTAACCGGTAAAACACTCACGTTGGGGGTCAACTCGGATTTCGAACATATCGGATACCTATTATCTGAGAGCCAAATCTCACCTTTTACGAAACCCTCTTAGAAAATGAACGCTTTGTTTAATGCTTAAAATAATCATTCGCATACACCAACTATCACAGACCTACAATCGCATCAAGGAATATAAGTTTATTCCTACTTAAAGAATGAAGTATGTATCATGATACATACTTCATTCTTTAAGCACATATCGAGTACCACATATGTGCCAGCGAGATACAAGATGTTTTTACAGCGTTTTCCCGCGCGCAATGTTCTGAACTACGATGTTATGGAACGGTTTACCATAGTTGTACGACATTTACACACTATATATAAGTAAATACAAATCGATGAGTTACATAATAAATTTCTTATATATTATATATAATAATTTACTATTCATGTCCGGAGGAGGGCATTGGTATGCCATATCACAGGTCTGTCCTAGTTTGGGTACCAATGTATTTCTTAATAACAAATATTTTAAAAGTATTTTAAGAAAACATTTAATTAATTATTTAATAAAACACTTAAAAAATCTTTATAAAAATGATATATATCTAGTGACAATTCCGCCTAATTTCCTATTAAGCCGACGTGACGTCACAAACGCCACGCAGCCAAACCGGAAGAGTATTCGACGCGTTTCGCTTCTAAACGAAGCATCCTCAGGAGGTCTTGACTTGACGATCCGAGATCGTGCGCTCGTAGAGTCAAGACCTCCCTAGATATATATCATTTTTATAAAGACTTTTTAAGTGTTTTATTAAATAATTAATTAAATGTTTTCTTAAAATACTTTTAAAATATTTGTTATTACTTTTTAAATTGTTTGCAAATAATAATAAAGAGTGAAATGAAAAATGAAATGATATGAAAATGTATTTATTCCAGACATAACTGCACACAACAACATCAAATAAATTATAACATAAAAAAAACAATAGTATCTTAAAATTAAACGTATTAAAATAATATAACATGTGCACATGTACTCGGACTGCTGTCATATATAGAGTGCTTGCAGTTGTATACTGTTGTTGTGTTCATTTCAAGATAACTACATCCATATGAACGGAATAATGTTTCGTAAGCAGAATACGCTCTAGATCAAAGCTTTTCAGGGTTGTCCAAAATAATTTTGCTAAGGTAATATTCAGAGTCGTATGTAAATATTTATATCGATTTAATCTTCGTAGCAGATTATACTCATATCATGTGCATGAATTATCAACTTCATGATCAAATCTTTGCCTATCAGCTATAAAACGAGATTGACATCAAAACTTAATCATATCCCCGTCACAAAATAATGATTATTCCGTTCCACATGGCAGATATAACATCTGAAAATAAATCCGAAGTAACTCTCTGTGATACATCGTATTAGATCAGTAGAGACATCAAATATTTGCTGATGTGCGTGATCATAACCCGCTCTGAATATCGTAAACGGAATCGAGTACAGTCAAGAACATAAAGCTTTTAGCCTCAAATTATCAAAAATAGTTTGAAAAAAATAAACAGTTTTCTCGTCTTAAAACTAAGAAAGCTTCATGAATAGCATGTCTTATATCATCATCATCAGACGGAAGACGTCCACTGTTGAATAAAGGTAACGCCACAAAGAACGGCTACTAGCCGCATGTAACCATTGACTACCCGCGACTTTTACGATATCGTCAGTCCACCTAGTGATATGTACTGTATCAGCCGAATCGTCCGCTGGTGAACACAGCCTCCCCTATTTAGGGGGTATTTGCCATAATCCTCAAGCTTGGCAGGCAGCTTGGGGATCGCAGTGTTAAATGACAGTTATTTAGAAGGTGCTGCTGCCCACCATCCAGTATTTTCCCCTAGTCGCCTCTTACGACAACCACGAAAGAGATGAGGGAGGTCCAATTCTAGCCCGGCACTCCATTGGGACTAACGGGCTTGTATATTACCTACTAATGTAATTAACGTAACGTAAATGCTAGGGTAAATTTGAACCAATAATGTAGGTACCTATCGGAAAATATCAGTCAATGTGCTTCCGATCACAACATCCTTTCACCCTTAGGCGCCAAGCCCATATAGAGTGTTCTACAGTTCCGAGTTCCAGAGTTTTGTGGCCAGTCTGAGAAATATGGAATCGCTAAGATGAATGCACACACAAAAGTTGTTAAACCACGATGGTCAAAGAGAACGCACGTTCTAACGGAGTTATATTTGAGTGCCTTTGTTGTGTTGATGAATCTGTTCAGTAAATTGACATATAACAGTCACCTAGCAAAGAGTTGTTATTCGTCTAACTTGTTATGTTAATGCAGAAGAAATCGACTGAAGATTTCAAACTATTTGCTGTGTGTAAGTACAGTGCACCTGGAATGCAAAACTCTGAACATTAAACTCTAGACCGCTCGCAGTCCAGCGCCTTATAGTGCTTTTCCCACAGTCATTTCTTAAACTATAATTTACTTTTTATGCATGACGAACTTGATGAATAGATTGATTAAAAGTTGTTATGAAACATAAATATATTACAAAACACAAAAAATACATTAAATAGTCTAATAAATAGTAATGTAAATTAATTGAATTTGTACTAGCGGTCTTATCGCATATAGTGATTTCTTCCAGACATTTTTTGTATGGACAGTACCACATTTTAAATTACACGGTGGTGAACAAAGAATAACAATGTAAAATATGCAATGACAAAATACAAATAAATAAATATACATACAAATATATATACATAGGTACAAATATTATACAAATTATATAAATATATATCATATCATTTTAAGCAGTGTTATAAAACATTCATGATAAGTAGTGATTCTTTAACAGTGTTTTAAACTTTGTGAGATATTTAGCACGTCTATTGTTAAGTGGTAATGCATTCTATAGCCGTGCAGTCTGTAGTGAAAACGATATATCGTACTACTGAAAAGTATGGGGAGGTATTGTACTCGTAAGTGTTAAAGTATTAGAAGAGCGTAGGGTCAGGTCATGTTGTGAGTAAGATGTCAAATCTGGAAACGCGTATTTGGGACAACACGCGTTTTACGTATTGGTAAAGAAAATGAACAATATGAGCATTCTGGCCGAGACGAATGGGCAACCATATAGTCATGTTTACGCTAGCCAAATATAAACCTGATAAAGAAATGTTAATGTTGTTATGTTTGCAATAACGCCTGCTATGCGGATTACATTACAAAATTACGATAAGAAAAATTGCGGGATTCGGACCTGCGTCCTTCCACCCCTTTAGCCGGGGTATACTCTAACCAATTGGGATAACATGACAATGACGTCTAGAAAGCCACAAATACATTTTACTGTTATTTTTTTTAGTCAAAATAATTTAGGTATTGTGTTATGTTTTTATTATACTAGATTTTTTTAAAGAGTTAAAGTATTTCAATTTACATAAAATAAGATTCTTCTAACGCTCCCAGTGGATACGGCAATGATAAAAAAATAAATAAGTTAATAATTTAGAAAATCGCAAATTTTGGGGTTATAATTTTGAAGCAGTGATGGCTCAGTCGCATTGGCTATGGACTGCCGTGCAGCAGGTCGGTTTGAATCCCGCCGCGGGCTTGAGCTTCACCGCATGGTGGAAGGCCATTTTGCGAATGCCCGCCTGGCTAGCGACCACCCTCAAGTAGAAAATCTGTCGCCAAGCACCTAACGGTGTGTTCCGGCAGCAGTCCTTGAGAGACAGTAAAATTACAAGCACATGAGACTTAATAACTATATCTCAAGGTGACGGGCGCAGTGCAAATCGTGACTTGTGACGAAATGCATCTGTTATAGGCAGAGGTTAGTCCGCTTAACACATCAGGCGGGCCTCGAGCTTGTTCAGTCACAATAACATAAAAAAAGAAAAGAAAAAAAAATGGGATCTATTATCGAAAACTACAGGAAAGGATAGATCGATCCAAATGACCAGCATAAAGTACTGCGAAAATCGACTTCTAGTTCTTTTCTATTCGATATGTACACACATTTTAGTATATATAACACTGGTAAGCCGTTTTAAAGCATAATACTAATCTATCATTAAATTAAAATCTAGTAATTCTTAATCCGCATTCTCTGATAGGTAAAGTAGATTCGTATAATCAATTTCACGGTTATCAAGGTAACGTTACGATCTATCGATTTGGGCGCAGACTTTGAATTCAGCTTGATCCAGATTTATTACTGAGTAGATTAGGGAAAAACTGGCCGACCGACATCTGAATGATTAGTTAGCATTCCTTACACGAAACTGGCTCAAATAAAAAGATTGTGACACCTCATGAAAGAAACTTAATTATCATCATTTTAAGTACGTTTATAAGGTTTTTTGCTTTCGTCTATCTGTTCGATCTTAAGCCAATCTGATATTTTTCCAGTAGCCATAATAACATTCTTTAATCTGGGTTAGCTCCATGGTAGTGTTGATTGCAAAAGATGCAGTCATTTGTTTGAATTCAACAGCTTTACAGCATGCTAATGGGGAATACGAGTGTAAAAAACAGTTGAGCACAGTTGTCGTTGTCTGGTTGAGTTTTATATATTCAGTTGATAAGGACAAGAACACCGTAATACAACGTTTTATTCTAAGATTATTTCCTAGCTTATACACAGAGTAGTATGTATAACATCTAAAACTTCTGCCCTCCTGGTACTTGTGTGAAATGTTACATTTATTTTACAAACCGAACCCAAGCTTGTACATAATTATTTTAAAAAGCAAGTAAGATAGACCGGAACAGTAAAATAATTAAATAATTTGGATATCACTTAACATAATAAATCATTATTTTTCTTTAAATAAGATTTTTCCGTGATTTTCCGGGCTAGAATGTAATTTCTCTACCCGTGAGTATTGTAAGAGGCGATTAAGGAAAAAAATACTGGAAAGTGGGCAGCAGCTCCGTCTAAGGAACTGTTAACTTATAATGTGATCTCCAAGACGCCTTTCAAGCGTGTAGATTATGGCTTTATTTAAACCCAAAATAAAACTGCTAGCAACAAAAGTTTGTACTACAACGTTCATAAAAAAAATACTCATAAGTCAAAAACACTTGAGCACTTTTTTCCCCGACAGTACAATGATTCAGCACAGAAATTACGTGGCAAATGTGACGTATTATATCATGTGTTAGCAGAAATTTTATGTTCTTTTCCGAGGTAAATATTATACAGTATACGTACCGATCTGAGTAGGGGATGTTGATGAAACGGATTTGAGAATATGCGCCATTGAGCTAAAGAGCTTAGGCATGGTGCAATAACAACGATACAGTTAGGAGAATATTCTGTAATCTTATGATGTAGAAAAATAATGCAAGTAAATGCTGTTTAGTTTAATGTTTTAGCCAGTAAAGTTACAGGCACGTCGGTGGCAGAAACAACATGGCCAAGTGCGAGTGGGACTCGCGCACGAAGGGTTCCATAATTAAATATTCTGTGAATAGTTAAAGCGTCTATCTGTCACCGTTATTCGTATCGAGCAAGAAACGGTAAATAATCAAGTTTCTTGTATCGGAGCCCCGCTTAAATATTTATTTTATTGTATTTTTAGGATTTGTTGTTACAGCGGCAATAGAAATACATCATCTGTGAAAATTTCAACTGCATAGCTATCACCGTTCTTGAGATACAGTCTGGTGACAGACGGACGGGCGGACAGCGAAGTCTCAGTAATAGGATCCCGTTTTTATCCTATGGATACGAAACCTAAAAAACGCTTTATCACAAGATAAGTTTTTTTTTTTTTTTTTATGCCTGATAGGTTCGCCTTTGACCACCATCTCACCTGATGGTAAGTGATGATGTGGTCGAAGATGTTGTACAGGCTAACCTAGAAGTACTGGCTCTCAAGGACAGCTGCCGGAACACACCGTTAGGTGCTTGGCGACAGATTTTCTACTTGAGGGTGGTAGCTAGCCAGGCGGGCATTCGCAAAATACCCTACCACCATGCTATAACGACTGCCATCCTAAGACAACAACCGGGACCGGCGGCTTAACGTGCCCTCCGAAGCACGGAAACGCTCAGTAGTAATGTCACTAGCGGTCACCCATCCAACTCATGACCGCGGGCGACGTTGCTGATCGGTTGAGAACAGCTTAGTAAACTTCGCTACGAGCGCTTCGATTATTCGAGTATTTAAAGAATAAAGTAATTAATATAATATATGTATGCATTGAGGTTCTAATTTGCGGAAATCCATAATTATATTAACGAATATTGTGAAAATATTTTAAAACACATTAAAAAAATATTTAAGAAAAACTTTTTAAATATATATTTTTTTAAATATAAGAATGATTCATGTTTTATTTAGTATTACCAACTGGACGAATTTTTAACGCGTTGCGCGAATTGTTACTAGATATATTTTGAAGTGTTTTTCTAATATATTCGTTAATATAATATTAGAAATCACTATAATATACTGTTGGACCGCGGTGGTCTAAGATAACGCATGTTGTGTCAGAGTTCTGTTTGAGTCAAACCACAACCATTGATCGCAATATCCGACAATATGAAAAAATTAAAAGATCAAGTTTTAAAAGAAAAATAATTATATAAATCGTGAGAAGAAAAGAACGTGGGATGTGTTGAACGTGTTTTTCGTGTTGAATATGTTGTTTAGAAAATGCGTGGTTTCGCTTCATAAACATGAATTATAATATATATTATTCTAGCTAGAGGATATGACAAATACTATGTCAAATCCGAAAATCAAATCCATATATTTCACTCGATAGAAAAAAAATAAGAACAACACAAAATTTCATTTACCTTTATTTATAAAACTGTTAGGTTTGCAATAACGCCTGCTATGCGGATTACATTACAAAATTACAAATATACGATAGGAAAAAAAATTAGAAATCCCGCACATGACTAAAATTTTCCTCTCGTATATTTGTAATTTTTTAATGTAATCCGCATAGCAGGCGTTATTGCAAAAATAACAATATTATATATATATATATATGAGCTGTTTGAGTATTCAAGTGATATTTTTAATAACTGAAGTAAATACCTTCGCCTTCGGGTTGGCCTTGTGAATTTTTCCAGTACAGAAGACACATAAGCTATATGTCAATAAAGACGATGCAAAAAGTCATTGAATTAAAAAACCTGCTTGGATTGATACGTGGACACTAACAATTAGACTAATATTGGAGTTCAAGTTGTATTGGTCTTCCTCTGGCATTTCTAGTTCAATTTGGATAAAACAAAATCCAGCAACTGCAAAAAAGTTTCCAAATATAAAAAATAATCACTTCAAATTTTAGCACAGTGTCGAAGATAGCGTGGTCACATGTTAAGATTTTCAAAGCCATTTATCGTAGTGGGGCGATCATTTAAGCCACATTGTCCCAGAATATGAATGATTTGTAATCACAGTAGCAGTTATGGGTCAGTGGCATTAGCTATGGACTGCCGCACAGCAGGTCCATGGTTTGAATCCCGCCACGGGCTTGAATCTTCACCGCATGGTGGAAGGGCATTTTTCGCATGCTCGCCTGGCTAGCGACCACCCTCAAGTAGAAAATCTGTCGCCAAGCAACTATCGGTGTATTCCGGCAGCTGTCCTAGAGAGCCAGTAATTCTAGGTTAAGCCTGTTAACACCGACTACATTATCACTAACCATCAGGTGAGGTTGTGGTCAAAGGCATACCTAACAGCAAATAAAAAAAACTTTCCCTATCGATTAGCACAAGCTTCATTCAAATCCCCAAATCAATTCGGTCAAATCAATCGGTCGTCCAAAGTTCCCAAAATCAATTGGGTTGGAGGTCACCATACAAAAAGCTACAAACCCCTTTATTACTAATTATTAATTATGTATTAATAAATTAATACATAATAAATATTTAGTAATTTATATTAATAAGTAGCAACCATGTGATAGACCTGAAAGATGTAATCTGTTTTTAAAAAGCTTACTTTAATACGACTTTATTTAAAACAATAATCGCTCTTGCTATTTTAATATTGCGTAGATCTTTTTCGCTCATTCGCATGCAAATCGATGGCTCTTCGTTCTACGCCCTAAGTCAGTAGTCTGACACTTTCCAAAGACCACTTCCTTTTTAACTAGGATTGCAGAACTGTAGACTCGACTGCTTGCTGCGCGTAGTACATTAGATACGGAACGCAGAAATTTGACCTCATAACTCTAGACCTTATTGTCGCTGTGTGCCCGGCGCCTAATATATTAAATGATCGCCCTACAGGCCACGTCTTCAAAAAAACTTTTTCATGCTATATTGGGTACAAGTCAGCAGTTGTAGAGACAAATTTGACAGATGTCAAAAAAACTACACTGAAAATGGCTACCGTTAGCAAAGTGCTTTGTCCCCGAGGCTTGGCTGTAGCTTTATCGACATTAAATGAGAGAACAAATAAATACTTAACATTTTTCTGTGATTTATCAAAGATAGTACTAAAATGGAGTGATTATCTAGTGTAGACGAAATTTTTTAGTCGATCAATAATACGTGTATAATGTTTAAAGTGGTAGTTCCATCCACCATCATATATCACCATCCATACCACCACCATCTTTGCTCCAAAGAATATACGAATAAATACACAAGCGCCGAAATTGGTACGTAAGTTGCATCGTAAAAGTGTTTTTAAAACTTTGGATAACTTTCCTAAAATCTTTTAAATATCAATCTATTTTGTCTTGGCAACATACTAGACGTAATCGGGAAATGAAAGAATCATTCAAATCAGGTCACAACTTACGGAAATAAAGGATTACTGAACAAAATGTTAAGTAGAGCTGGAGCGTTTGGACTGCCTGTAGTATTATACGAGTATATAGTTCGTAGTACTTTTTAATAAACATGCACCTGATAAATAAAATACATTAATAAAGAAATATGAGGTGGAATCATTATTCTTTTTATATACAAATTTTATGAAATGAAATTAATATATAATTCACTAAAAATAGGGTATTACATAGGTCTTAGGTATTTTAGATTAAGCTCTCCTATTTTGCCGTCACTCGGCATGTGAATTTGGTGGCATTATAATTGAATAATTGCTTTATGTTAAAAATATGAAAACAAATTATAAAATGGAATGAATACAATAAAAAAATATAAATTTTAAAATTAATAACAATAATAGTGTAATCAAATACTACAAACTATATACAACATTACAGCTACTACAATACTACAGCTACTACAGTTAAAGCATTTGGACTCATAGGGAGTCCAAATGCTCTAGCCCACTATCAGTTGGCAGCGTGCCCAGCATGCTGGCAGCATTGCCCCGTTGAATTGCAATAGTGTAATTAAATTCATAATAATTATCATGTCAAAGTTCATCATCATAGTCAAATTATACAATTACATTAGGGAAATAAAATTTAAGTTAATATGTCAAGAAAATAGAAATTGCTAGTTATATAGCATAATTTAAATATTACTAGAGCCTTAAAAAGACTTTAATACAGTTAAACCTTTTTTCCAATAACCATGATTTTAGTTTATTTTTAAACATTCCATATGGGAGCTCTTTAAGCGATATTGGTAATGTAATTTTAGGCCACTATATTACCATATCTAGCTGTATTCACCGCGAACCTCGGCTTAACGCACCGGATGCCTTACCCTCTCGGCCATCGAGGCTTGCTGGACAGGTGCAAAGTTCACATATGACATATGTGGTGCCCTAAAATTTATTATTTCAACCGCCATAGGAAAAGTTGCCGTCATCTACATGATTACTGGATTTCACATACTACGCGAATAACACATTAACACATTTTTAGATCACTATTTCTATATCGTAAGGAATACCATGTCTGTACCCGCGGCCCTAGGTTTAACCTATTGGTTTACTCAACTGCTCCTTTGAATTTATTGGAGTTGGTTGTATTGGCTTGTTGACCAATAAACCTAATGTATCAAATGGCTTCAGTAATTAATTACCCTATGAAGATACTGCGCATACGCACACACACACCATCTCATACACACACCATCTCATACACACACACACACACACTAACACGCGCACACCGTCATGTATTCTCAACTCACTCTCACACACTCTGATTCAACCATATTTTTCTGTCTGTATTCCTCGTTATTTGATTGTTTCCGAATCCTATTTTATATTTGAGTTAAGGTATAAATATAATAATTAATACTTTATAATAATAATAATATCTTTATTGAAAAACATAATTAGGGTACAAATAAATGTTGTAGCTCTGCCTTTTGTTTTAGTAAAAACTGTGTTTATTATAAAGACACTAATACCTATTACTATAGATTCCAAATTCCACGAACATATATTCTAAAGAGTAGTATAAACAAAACCGAAAAAAAAATTTTGTAAAAATCTCTTACTCTGGGTAGCATAGAAAATATGTAGTGTATATACATTAACAAAAACTTTTACCCCAATGAGATAACCATGACATGATTTTTTTATTTTTTTTGTAATGTTTTAATTTATGAAATTTTATTGTAGGTATTATCTTTCTTAATCTAGCAATTCCTTATATTTTATAATTATATGTGTGTTTTATGCGTGTATGGGGTGTGTATGAGAGAGTGTGAGTGGGTGACAGGGTAGGTGTGTGTGTGAGGGTACATGTGAGTGTGTGAGGGTGTATCAGCTTGTCTTGGGTATGTATGGGAAAGTGAGTGTTTGTGAATACGTGTATTGTATGTTACACTTGGATAGTTAGTAATTAGTACAACAACAATAAATTTAAAATTCAACAAAAACTAATCTAAGATTTATTAATTACTAGTATTTCTCTAAACATTTTTCAATTTCTTCGTAGTTTAGGCTTTTAAGCCATTCAAGAACTTTTAATTTTAATTTATGTAATATACAAAGTAAGTGTTTTAATTTTCTTCTTCAAGTGTAGTATGTTGTAGAAAACCGGAGCTAGGTGATTATAATGTCTCCATGAGGCTAAGCAATTGTGACTGGGAACAGGACATTTATCAATTCTTTTATTGGTTATAGGTAGATAAGGGACAGTTTCTCTATGGTATCTCTGTATGCAATTATAAATAAAGAGTTTTCTAACTGTTAAAACATTCGTTTTATGGTATAAATCACTGGTAGCAAATCTAAAAGGGAGACCTAACATTACTTTTAGAAGGATTCTTTGCGCTCTCTCAGGGCATATCATGAGAGATTTACCCGCGCCGCCCCAGGAACTAATGCAGTAACTTATCGTGCATTCTGCTAAAGCTTTGTATATTGGAATGAGCAATTTTTCATCTGCTACAGTTCTAAGTGATTTAAAGACATGAATTAATCGTCTGATACGCTTCGATACTGTATCTACATGCGCGTCCCAACGTAAGTTATGGTCAATAATTACACCTAGATACCTAATTGTATCTGCACGAGATAAAGTGCTACAGTTGCAGGTAGTAGGAGATGGCACACGATTACATGGATAAGAATGGGCTTTTATTTGTAAATTTTCCGGTGGTCTTCCTGCTTCTGTCTTGCTAAAGGATAGGTATTTGGTTTTACTAGAATTTAAGGTTAGCAGGTTTTCTTCCAGCCATCCAATAGCCAAAGATAAGCCTAACTCCGCTTTTTTATATACTTCGGCCCAGGTAGTGCCATGAAAAAAGAGAACTGTATCATCAGGGAACATGAGCACTTCAGCTCTTGACAAATTAGACTTACATAGCTCGTTGATATAAATTAAGGGAAGTACCAAGCGTTGATCCCTGAGGTACACCACATACTACAGCTACAGATGGCATTGTTACTCACGTAACCGTCTACCTTGACCTGCTGAACACGATCCGTCAGATAGTCGGAGAACCACTTATGTACAATGCCCCTAACTCCAACACCTTCAAGCCTTGCCAAAAGTATAGGTATCGAAACTGTATCGAATGCTTTTTGGAGATCCAAAAAAACACCGACACATTTCCGACCCTTATCCAAATGATCAGCTATCAGTGTTGTCAGGTGGAGCACAGCATCATCAGTAGACTTTCCTGCACGGAAGCCAGACTGATTATTTGCAAGAATATTGTGTTTCTCCAAGTATGATATTAACCGTTTGTTGGCAATTTTTTCGATTACTTTAGACAGAGTTGACAAAAGGGATATAGGTCTATAATTAGAAGGTATTTGTGTGTCACTTGCTTTATAGATTGGAACAACAGTGGCTTTCTTAAGTACCGCAGGAAAAAATCCATTTGAAAAACTTAAATTACATAAATGTACTATCGGTTCAGATAGGTATTCAATGCATGCTTTCAAAATGAGCGTGGATATTTTATCATGACCTGGTGCAGTATTGGTTTTTAAGCTTGTAATAATAGATTTTACTTCTTTGTTGTCAGTCAAAAGAAGGGATAGTGAGTTTTGAGTTAGATGAGTTACCTTTAAAGCCGCAGTAGTTAGATCCGTATCAGATTTACTCAGTTTTTGTAGAGTTATGCTAGCCAAATCTTTTCCTACATTAGTAAAAAAAATTATTTACGTCGTTTAGTGAGTCAACTGGGTTCATTTTCAAGTTTAATAGGGGACTAGAAGGTACTTTTTCGGGAGAGTATTTGCAGAAATCTTTTATGACGGACCATGTAGTCTTTTTATATTTCCTAGGGATGATTCAAGTTGCTTTTTATAATAGTTCTGTTTTAAAGATTTTATAATATGGTTACATTTTTTGAACTTATTTTGTACATCTATATTATCAGGAAACTGTTTAGCATGTTTTTGCATATTGTTTCTTTTTCTTATACATCGAACAACTCCACTGGTCATCCAAGGTTTGATGTTTTTAAATTTGCATGGAACTCGTTTAGTAGTTGTATTTTTCTCAACTGCAGACTGTATTATTGACACTAAATTATTTGCAGCAATACCTGTTACCTCAAAGTATTCCTGCCATGTGTGTTGTGATAAAGTCTCCCTAACTGCATCTATATTTGTTACTGATTTATTTCTAATCTTTTTTTTTTTTTCAATTGCATCCATAGACAATAAAATCGGAGCATGATCTGTTAACTCTTCGAACACTACTGTTTGCCACTTGTTACTCGTCTTCACCATGAAGTGGTCAAGGCAAGTCTTTATTCTAGTTGGTAAAGTGACTTTGTTCACTATTTTAAGTAAGGAACTTTGTCTTATTTTCGGTGGCGTTTTAGTTTAGGTAGTTTTAGGGCGTTGACATCTGCGAGACAGTTAGAACACTTCTTTCTTATTTACATAGATATAAAGGAGATAAAAGGGGTTGAAAATATTTTGAAGCGCTCGTAGCGTATTTTATGTAGCTGTTCTTAACCGATCAGCAAAGTTAAGCAACGTCGCCCGCGGTCATGAGGTGGATGGGTGACCGCTAGTAACATTACTACTGAGCGTTTCCGTGCTTCGGAGGGCACGTTAATAAGTTGGCATCGGACTGGACCACTATCGGTCCCGGTTGTTGTTTTAGGATGACAGTCGTAATAGCATGGTGGTAGGGCATCCTGCGAATGCCCGTCTGGCTAGATACCACCCTCAAGTAGAAAATCTGTCGCCAAGCACCTAACGGTGTATTCCGGCAGCTGTCCTTGAGAGCCAGTATTTCTAGGCTAGCCTGAACAACATCTACGACCACATCATCACTTACCATAAGTTGCGATAGTGGTCAAAGGTTAACCTATCAAAAATAAAATATATATATCTTCAGTCTTGATCAGGAATGGGAACGGCATGATCATTAAGCAACAGATTTCTACTGGACGTTGGTTCACCCAGACGGGTTTATGCACATTACTCGTGCGGTATAGCTCAAACCCACGTCGGGAACATTAAGGGTAAAAGTGGGAAAGACGCCATATAAGGAGACATGCAATACCCTCGCTAGTTCTGTATGGGGAAAAGCTATAGCTATATTTCGCACTTCGCTTAACAACTCATGGATGCTGTCACAGAAACTTCAGAATAAGTGCTTGGTTGCGTTCCAGCTTGAGGTGTTAGAAAGGAAATACTTTTTGGCACCCAATTTTATCGTTCAAAATGTTGTGTTAATGCGGTTGCAGTGACTGTAGCAAGTAAGGCAATGACTCAGTAAGGCTAGAAACAGTTTTGATATATCGGTTTGTTTATTGCTAACTTATTTAAATGTTATTTACGCCATCTTTGTAGTAGACTAAGGTTGTTTAGCTCTATAGCGTCTCTCCCACGTAATAGGGTAGTTGACACAGTCTAAAATAAAATACAGTGTAACGTTAACATGATTGTAGTTGGAGCACATAACTCAATGAAATTAACAAATTATTTATTCTGCATTGGATTACCTTTATTTTGAATAAACAAAATGTGTTTAAATTTTCTTTAAGTCACCTGATCTCAAACGGAAGTAAAGGCGCAAATGATGTCATAAGGACAAAAACAAAGCCATAGAATAGGTAATAGTAATCATGAGAGTTTGCTACCAAAGGTTTTGACAGTGACAATTGACATTAGTAATTGCGAATAGCAAGCAACCCACAAAATTTCGCATCACTATCGATTTACTACTTAGGCCCCTATTACACTATCAATTCCATTGGATCCCATATATTTAATAGTGTAATACGTACATTTGACTCACTTAACTTTGATCATATTTCGCCGTGAGATTTGATCAAAGATCAGCATAGATAATAAAACCCAAACTCGGAACAAGAATTTATGGAAACATTTTGCAATTATTACTTATAGTAATACAACATCTTTAAACAGTTGGAAAAGCTTATGTTTATAATTATTTTTATTCCGATGTCACTGCACGCCAATCGTCTCGATCTCTCACCCCTACACTATGGTACACGTTCTCCTGAACAACCTGTATAATCGATTACGCACGACACTACAACAAGTAAGCAAAACGTATTAAATTTCAGCACTATTTGTTTTTGCACTAGTGACGTCATAAGCATACAGGCCGCCATTGAATGATGTTTTAGCGCCAATTTTGAAAGTTGAAATAAAAAGATGGATTTCTAGTGACTCCTAAAAAAATATTAAAAATGCTAGGTGTATATTTCAGTGTTCCTAATAATTTAACATACTTTAAAAAAACAAGTCAACAACCCTATTAGGTGAGATGCCACCCTTTGCAAAATGTGTTTTTGTTGTGTAATCTGTCAAATAATGTCATGGTTAAGTATTATTTTACTAGAGCCAGTTAAAATATATGACGAAAATATCTAAAATATGTATTTTTTCTACTTAATTTAGTTTTTTATGTTTTAGATGCTTCAAAAACATGTTTTACCTATATTGCTTTTTTTACCTAAATGCCAAATTTTGATATTGGTGGCCACGATTACCATTCTTATTTTATTCATAGATCTATTGGACTTGGCTAACAGAAATAGTTCCTTAATTATAAGCTCGCCAAATCATGCAATAAAAGTTCTTCATCCTCGGGATCGCGGTAAGAAAACATCTAATGTGGTTATTAAAGGAGCTGCTAAAATGTTGCTTTCTGGTACAACAGCAGTAAGGGGGATACTTCTCAGCAAATTGCGTCTAGTCCAATTTAATATGCTGAATTAATAAGTTGGATAATTCGTTTATACCACACCCACTCAGAAAAGGTCTCATTACTCGTTCAAAAACATGTTATAAAGTTCGTCATTTTTCCCTTGTAAATGTGCGGCGGGGAAAGTTATATGGATTTTCATTCCTTCACTCCGTAGCAGTGAAGGAATGTTGTATGAAAATCCATACAGACCCACCAACTTATCTGTATATATACATATATAAAATAATACTTAACCATGACATTATATACAATCAAAACTTAACGTTTGGTATTTGGATGACGGAACCTTAGGAGGCGATGCGAACACGGTATTGAATGACTTGCGAGTACTTATAGACGATTTTCGTCTTATTGGCCTTGAACTAAATTTTTCCAAATGTGAACTTTTTGTTTGTGATACTTGTCTGGATAAAATTTCGATTATTGAAAAATTCAACTTACTTGCGCCTAATATAAAATTAGTAGAAAAAAGTTCGCTCCGTCTTTTGGGTTCACCGATTTTTGACGAATCTTTGTCACCATTTGTCGAAGAACAAATTCAAAAGTTTAGAAATGCTTCTAGCAGATTATTCAAAATTAACGCCCATATGGCTTTTACTATTATTAGATTTTGCCTTTTCGTTCCTAAATTTACATAATTTTTGAGATGTTGTCAGCTGTGGAAACACAGTGAGCTTCTTTTAAGCTTAGACAATTTATTAAAAGATACGTTAATTTCGGTTTTGAATGTTGAGATGGATGATAGGGCTTGGGTGCAAGCTTCCCTCCCTGTGAGGTTGGGAGGCATAGGGATACGCAAAATTTCTAGTGTGGCATTACCAGCTTTTTTGTCTTCTGTACACAGTACACACAAATTAGTAGAAAAAATTCTTGCACAATCTTTAGGCTCTTTTGATGTAGCATATCTGGCTGAGGCCAAAACCACATGGGGACTGGCTTGTCCAAATACTGAGTTCCCAAAAATGTTGTCATCTCAGAAACAGTGGGATCGGCCCCTATGCGAGCTAGCACGGAAAGATCTTTTAAATACGTGCCCTAGTATCGCAGATCGTGCTCGTATTCTCGCTGTTTCTGTGTGGGAATCAGGTCTTTGGTTACAAGCCATTAAGTGTAAGAAGTTACAAAACTGGTAGCCTTATAGATCCTTCCGCTTTTCGTCTCGCTATTAGCTTACGCTTGGGTGCAAGGTGTTGTGTTGCACATCACTGCCAGTGTGGTACTGCAGTTGACCAACTCGGTCACCATGGCCTCTCCTGCTCTCGAAGTGCTGGTCGAATTTCCCGCCACGCCAGCCTTAACGATATCATTCGCCGGGCTTTTACCAGCGCCAATGTTCCAGCTGTTCTCGAACCGAACGGTCTGATGCGTGACGATGATAAAAGACCTGACGGCATGACTCTGGTTCCATGGAAGTTAGGACGGCCCTTAGTGTGGGACGCTACATGCGTAGACACTTTAGCGCCGTCACACCTTTCTGAAACCCACGTGAGGGCTGGCGCCGCGGCTACTTCGGCAGAGCAACTCAAGCGGCGCAAATATGCTAACCTCGGTATGGGTTACATATTTGAGCCGTTTGGTGTAGAGACGTTGGGGCCGTGGGGACCGGGAGCTCATCGTATTTTCCAAAATCTATCAGAGCGCTTGGTCGATGCGACGCGTGATCAAAATGCTGGCACCTATTTGGCTCAAAGAATAAGCATTGCAATTCAACGGGGCAATGCTGCCAGCATGCTGGGCACGCTGCCAACTGATAGTGGGCTAGAGCATTTGGACTCCCTATGAGTCCAAATGCTTTTACTGTAGTAGCTGTAGTATTGTAGTAGCTGTACTGTTGTATGTAGTTTGTAGTATTTGTTTAATAAAGGCATATCGCCAAAAAAAAAAAAAACTTATCTGTTCAGGTGGCAGAAAAAAGAACTACAACATTCCTTCAAATTATGACAGTTTGTAATTGATTTCCATGACCAGTAGCGCCCTCGAAAACTGCACAGTTAAGTTGGTGGTACTATACCTGCCCTGGTAGCGTTCTTTTGTTTTTATTCGTTCGATTTTCAATGAAAGGAGGTTGGCAACCTTTTTTTGCACTACGAGAAAAAAAGCGCGGCAATTTGTTATATTTGGTTAAATTTTGTTTTTTATTAAATTGATATGTTAACAGTACGCTTTTAGTATTAGTATATATTCTAAATAATTTTCCAAAATGTCCTCTGATAGTGAAAGTGACGATTTTATAATGATGACTCCACCAGAAATAAGAAATGCAGCTCAAGAAGTCATAAAGAACTTACTGCCTGAGAAGTCTCGAGGTAAGTACGAGAAAACGTATAATGATTTTATTTTCCTCGTAGGTGTAGTATAAAGCACTATGTATCACTCGGGAGAAAGTTCTTTTTCTGTTCTCGAGTTGCCTTTAAGCCCTCCGCTACGCGTCGGGCTTAAACAAACTGTCGAACTGAAATACATCGTTTTCTCCCCTTGATGTACAATGTACTATTTCCCAACACTCACATTCGCTGAGTGTTGATGAAATCATGTAAGAGGGGAAAACTATCTTCTCGGATAAGTTGACAAAAAAGAAACCGATTTGATCAAGGGTCCTTCATGCCTAAAATGACTACATAGTTCACGGACAACGTTTTGTCCACATTACAATAATTTTAGAAGATAAGTTATTTGCAAAAACTACCATAAAATCAATAAGTACCTGTAAGGCATCTCCCCCACACCACATGGCATCTCTCCCACACTATATGGGAGAAATGGCCGTATGCCGACTTTTACTTTTTTCTTTAATTATTATTTTTTGTACTTTCGCCACAAGGCCAAAACGTTGTTATAGTAATACATAAAAAATATGTACCTTTTAATTATTTTTTTTTTTATATCATATTTTTTTTTACTAAATATGTCCTTATATAAAAAGTATGGCGTCTTTCACACTTTTACCCTCGCCATTGCCACTGGGTCACTTCACATAATCTGGTACACTTCAAATAATGTTTGCATGGAGCGCGCAAAATAAACATTTTCTTTAAGTGTGAGATAAAACGAGTCTCGAAAGGAAATCAAATTATTATGTAATGGCTCGAGTCTCTTGAAATGTTACTTTAGAAAATCAACAGTCAGTAAAAAGAGGCACATTAGTGTCTGTATAAACTGTTTATTCGCGCACTAGAATGTGCCTTTTTCTATTTGCTTTGTTGAACAAGTACTAGGCAAACATGAAGCCAATGAGTTATATTTGCTGTTGCGCAAACAAAATTAAATAACAGTGTTCAGAATGAAAACATAGGACGTTTTTATAGTATTGAGAGCGAAATGAAATAGTACGGACTATTTCATTTCGCTACCTACTACGCTATAACCTTGTTTTTAATGCGGTTAGGTATGTAGTGACCGTTTAGAACTGGACAGTGATTTGCATGGAAATGGAATAAAAAATAAATCAAGAAACCAGATATAAATAGTATATCAACAACTTTTTTTAGTTGCATTTTGGATACGTACGATTTGTGTGTTTGCCGGTTTTCAAGCAGGGCCATCAAATGGCTATTTTAGTTACCCAAGTTAAAATTGCATAATTATCACTGTAGTGCGAAAACTGTACTTGAGGACCAGTTCCATTCTATATTAAGCATGCTTACCAACCTCGACCACATTATTACTTACCAACAGGTGATATATTGGTTAAAGACAAATAATCTCTATAGGCTGCAAAAAAGGAGAGGAAATAGTGCGAGCACAGTTTCAAAAGGAAAGGTTTACCGAGGGTGATACACCTCGAAGCAAACAACCATGTCATATTACTAATTTTTTTACAAATTCGTACGAGAGTGATTTTGAAGCGCCCGTAGCTTAGCTTGCTTAGCCCTTCTAAACCGATCAGCTGAGTTAAAACGTCAACGTCCTCCGAGGTCATGACTCGGATAGGTTTTTTTATTGCTGATAGGCTAGCCTTTGACCACTATATCACCTGAGTGTAAGTGATGACGTGGTCGAAGATGTTGTTCAGGCTAACCTAGAATTACTGGCTCTCAAGGTAAGCTACGGGAATACATAGTTAGGTGCTTGGGGACAGATTTTAGTGGCAGCTAGCCAGGCGGGCATGCGCAAAATTCCCTACAACCATGCGAAATACCTAAATAGGTGATCGCTAGTGGAATTACTTAGTAAATTTTAAATAAATATTAGAAACAGAAAATCTAACTTACTTATTACAGAATTGTAATAAGTTAGATTTTACGAACGTAATCAACGTTTTCATAAATTAATTAAATATAATGACTGCGACCCTCGCTTTCGAAGCCTCTTACGGTTATGAGGTAGTTATAGAGGTCCCAACTTATATCATAACAATTAAACTTTTGAACGAGCATGTAAACATCTTGAAAGAGACATTCAAAAGTCATTCTGATACCATTTCGAGAGCGACAAAACGATTAAGGCTACTATCGGGACCCCGCAATATGATTTGACTGTTAGAAACTTTGATAACTACAGAATCCGATTCTCGCAGCGTCGATATCAAGTTGATTTAGAAATATCACGCTATAACTTTTAACAAGACAATTGTCTCGCCACGCACTGTGGTGTTTCGTAGCAGTATGACATGAATAAAGGCCAATATTTGTTCATGTGGTCTTATATGGCCCGCGAGGCGAAACGTCCAAACCCACAACATCATCATCACATCACATCAACCGGAACGTCCACCGTATAACAAAGTCTCCTCCATCGGGGGAATTTGCCATAATCCCCCGCTTGTCAGGCGTCTTGGGGATCGCAGTAGAAGTCGTCAGTTCCTCAGAAGGCGCTGCTTCCTATGTTCTGGTATTTTTTCCTTAGTCGCCTCTTAAGACACCGGGAAGGAATGGGAGGGTGATAATCCAACCCGTGAGATGCCCCCACGGGGAGCCACAACGTCTCCTATAGGTGTTAAAATAATACAATTAGAGCACAAAATTCGCTGTCTCAGCCAACAGTCTCGATAGCCTAGCATTTAAGGCACCCGTAGCACATGCGAGCAAAGCGGGTTCGATTCGCGCCCAGGATGTAAATTTGGTTAAAAAATATAATGCTAACGCAACCCTATCTTGCCCCACCTCGGCGGAGAACTAATTACGGGGGGATTTTAGTGTGTTCAAGTCGTACATATCCCCTTCCACCAAACTCGTTGACACCATTTCCCCACGCAAAAAAATGCGATAGTTATAGTTAGCCATACTTCGAACGATTCGGTTTATTTAATCCATGCGCATCATAGATAATGAGTCCAATAGAATTTCATTCATAAATAGACGATATCGTTCACGCGGGTGCCAAGGAGAGTAAATAGCAAACGTACAAATTTTCAAAGGGTCCAAAGGCACGCTAGATATTTTGCGTAATAAATGATTTGAATTTAGATTTTATTTTACATTAGAAATTAATTGTAGTTTGATATAATATCACAATAATTAATCACATGGTTGCTACATTATGTTAAGTTAAGTTGCTATATAGGGCGTATTCCATTTGACGCCAATTTCGTTATTTACGATAATTTTGACCACATTTTGCGTATATGATTATTATCACTGTGATCGTTTGTAACTGTTCTCCCCTGTTCCATTTAGGATAAGAACGCTAAGAATGCCACTAAAATTTGCCACTTTTGTCACTTTTGAGATTAGATGTAGGTCATTCAAACTGTTCCAGTAGCTTCAAATTCAAATTCAAAATTATTTATTTGCTAGATATAGGTAGGTACATTAAACAGGTCTTATGTTAATATTATGTGTTGCTCTATATCTGAACCTGCAAGGCGTGCAAATTATGGTATCAATACCTATATAAATTACAAAATTATTTTATTAGTCTTAAACTATACAATTACATTAATATTATTTAATTCCATTACTTAATTTTATACAATATTTGAATCACATAGTATCATTCATGTCCATACAATGTCCTATATTTTATCATTTAAAAACTCATCTAAACTATTATATGCCTTATCTATGAGAAACTTTTTAACCTAAATATAAAAATGTCAGTTATATTTGTTTCTTTTACGATTAGTGGTAGTTAATTATATATTTTGACACTCTTTATAAAAACACTTTTGGTATACAGACTCTTTTTGCTTTTTGGAATACATAGCACGTTTTTATGTCGGCTACTTTTCAAGGTACTAAATTCTTTTAAATTGTCTTTTACAAATATAGCCGATTCAAAGATGTATAGTGAAGGTAAAGTTAAAATATTCAATTTTTGAAAATGTGGCTTACATGTATCTGTTGGTTTTAGTCGACATATTGCCCGAATGCATTTTTTCTGTGACTTGAACGCAGTTTCTTTTTCGGTAGGTTTCCCCAAACAAGAATGCCATATCTTAGCTTAGACCCTACATATGCATGGTAGGCTTGTAGAAGCGCTCTGTCATTAGCTACCTTTCGTAACATATACAATGCATATGAAAACTGATTTAGCTTTGTACATACATGGTTTATATGTGACTTCCATGATAAATCTGAGTCTATGTGAATACCTAGAAATTTTGTATTATCTTTTTCGTCAATTATCTTACCATTATAATGAATATTTAAATTGTCAAATCTAGAATTAATATTTTTAAATGTCATTATGTGTGTTTTGTCTAAGTTTAAAATGAGGTTATTATGTCGTAGCCATTCAATTATTAATGCTAAAGAATTGTTTATGTCATTTTCATGTTCAGAGTTCTTATGATCTGTGAAAATAGCAGTGCTATCATCGGCAAACATGACCAATGGATGACTGATAGACTGGGGAAAATCATTTATGTAAATTAGAAATAACAAGAAATAATTCATAGCGTTTATGACGAAAATAATTCCAAGACCCAAGTGGAACAGCTTTTTGGGAGTGTGATCGTTTTTATCGTTTTTGCCGAATTTAACTCCAAATGGTACGCACCCATATTTGGAAATAAAATTTGTATTAATGACATTTACTGTACTGACACAAAATTTAATTAAACGAAATTTCAGAGCTTAATAAACGTATATTTTTTCAATCAGGAAAAATTAAAAGAATCGTATTTACGGATCAGGCATTGTATTAAGCCATATTCTCTAAAATATTATATATTTTGCTCATATTTCTTAAGCGTACACTCCTTCTTAGAACATGTTTAAAACTTGCCTTTTCAAAAATCACTTAAACTTAAAATTTAGTCGTGGATTTGATGATTATTTTTATATTTTTGAAGACAAATGAATATATAAAAGACAGTATCTCTTTAAACCGGTGGTATGCCTTTCTTAACAAAACACTACGAACTGTATACAACACTACACATAGATTTAGACAACTTACAAGTCATTGCAGACTCACAGGCAGTCCAAATGCTCCAGCTACTACCAGTTAGCAGTGTACCCAGCATACTGGCAGCAATGCCCCGTTGAATTGCATTAATATTGAATCGATCGTAGCGAAGTTTACTTTTTGCATGGTGGTAGGGTATTTTGCGAATGCCCGCCTGGCTAGCTACCACCCTCAGGTAGAAAATCTGTCGCCAAGCACCTAACGGTGTGTTCCGGCAGCTGTCCTTGAGAGCCAGTACTTCTAGGTTAGCATGAACAACATCTACGACCACATCATCACTTACCATCAGGTGAGATAGTGGCCAAAGGCTAACCTATCCAGCATAAAAAAAAACTGATTTATTTATTTATTTATTTATTTATTTACATAACTAATACGGTACAACCAATTACATTAGCTAGTGCATGCAAGTTTAAATATAGATATACAAATAACAAAATAAAACATAGCAATAAAAACCAAAATTACGAGACATACAAAATAAAATAATAATAATACATTTGAAAATAAAATAACGTCTAAATACAATGTCAATTAAATATGTAAATCAAAATATATCATGTCAACAATTGAAAGATAAAAAAAAAAAAAAAAATATATTAGCAGTAAACGTGCTAATATATAGAAATTAAAACCAAAATTACATACAGATTGAAAAAGGTGAAAATAAATTAATGTCGAAACACCATATTAAAATATAATGTCAAATTAAATATAAATCAAATAAATGTATTATGTCAACAATTCAAAGATATGGTTATTATGCCAAAAACATTACCAGAAGTCATAGTCACACTGACACAAGTATGCCCATTCATCATCATCACTCATTTCTTTTTTCTTACCCGCTATCGTCTCACTGTAATCTAGACACTTTGACAGCACACTCTTCCATTCGTCAGCAAATAAATCACAATCAGGTGCCCAAGCCATGAGGCCATTGAACGCACTCAGAGAGCGTGAGATAGGGGAGTATGAGCTCGCACGCAACCGTGCGAGCTTGTGGCACCGCGAACAGCTGCTGGACGCGGCCGCCGCGCCGGTGGGTTCTGACATCAGGGACATGAAGCCGAGACAGCTCCTTTAATAAATCAGGAGAATCTATCTTTCCATGAAGGATCTTACACATCACTTTCATTTGGTTATGCATTCGCCGAACTTCTAAAGAGTTATAACCTAGGCATCCTAGGAGAAAGTTTGTTGGGTACATGAACGGGTAAAATCTGATCTCAACCGATCAGCAAAGTTAAGCAACGTCCGCCGCGGTCATTAGTTGGATGGGTGACCGCTAGTGATATTATTACTGAGCGTGCACGTGCTTCGGAGGGCACGTTAAGCCGTCGGTCACAGTTGTTGTCTTAGGATGGCAGTCGTTATAGCATGGTGGTAGGGCATTTTGCGAATGCCCGCCTGGCTAGCTACCACCCTCCTACCTACCCAAGTAGAAAATCTGTCGCCAAGCACTAAATGGTGTGTTCTGGCAGCTGTCCTTGAGAGCCAGTACGATAGATTAGTAGATCGAGATTCATTCTCGATCGTGCGCTCGTAGAGTCAAGACCTCCTGAGGATGCTTCGTGTAGTAGCGAAACGCGTCGAAAACTCTTCCGGTTTGGCTGCGTGGCGTTTGTGACGTCACGTCGGCTTAGCAGGAAAATTAGGCGGAATTGTCACTAGATATATTTTTATATTTTTAAGTGTTTTATTAAAATATTAATTTGATGTTTTCATAAATATTTTAAAAATATTTGTTATTATTTAATATATTTACTTTTTTCAAATTAAATTTCTGATTTAGCCCCATGTCACAGAATACATAATAGGAACTATAGTTGCATAGCAAACGTTTAAGCCGTGTTCACACTGCACGACCCATTCTGAATCGGTTTTCCGCGGATCGGGCGTGGCACGTACACACGCGGATGTGGATTTGAATAGGCCGTCAGCGCTTTGGACTACACTCTAGTGACATGTGCGATCGGAACGCGATGGATCATCCGATGTAGATTACGTTATTTAAAATCAGCCATCTTTATTCCGTATATCAAAACCTCGACTTTACTTCGAAATGTTTTAGTTTATTTTAATAATTTTAGTTAAGAATATGTGACTTAAGCACAAATATACGATAGGAAAAATTAAAGTCATGTGCGGGATTCGAACCCGCGTCCATCCACGCCTTGAGCCGGGGTATGCTCTAACCAATTGAGCTAACATGACATGTCGTCATAACTCGAATCTTTCCTACCGTTCTTTAACCATCGTATTGGTAAGAATATGTGTTCTAGGAATGTATACAATATTAAAAATATGCACTCCTAGTAATTAAACAACTTTAACTAAGACAACAATGTGCACTCCTGCTTGTAGACTTAATAAATGATGTAACATTACTATATACGAACTTGAAATGTAATTTGTCCGTTTTGTATAATTCTATTATGTAGTAATGTTAAAGATAAAGAAAATTTTACTATCATAAACATGGGTAAATACACAGTAATGTATTATTGATGTTAAAAAAAAGGTTTTGCCTAAAAAGGCGTAGAAACATTTTAAATACCGAGGCATGCAAGTATATTTATCAATTACTCATAAAATCACCAAAAAAAAACAATTAGCAAAAGTTAAAAACGAACAAAAGAACAAGATTTTGCATGGTGGAAGGGCATTTTGCGAATGCCCGCCTGGCTAGCGACCACCCTCAAGTAGAAAATCTGTCGCCAATCACCTAACAGTGTGTTCCGGCAGCTGTCCTTGCATCTGTTACAGGCAGAGGTTAATCCGCTTAACATCAGGTGGACCTCGCGCTTGATCCATCACAATTACATAAAAAAAAAGATAATAGCTAGTCGTCACTTTCAGGTCATTGAAGGACTTCAGGTCATGTAGGTTAATTTATAACATATTAATAAAATTATCTATATAAACTTACAAAGGTTAAATTTCCATTAGGATACCTATTACAGAGCTAACTGATTTGTGCTTAAGATGTCAGAATGAAAAGGAACCTGAAATATAAATATGACAAATGTCAGAAAAATAGGATGTATGACATGACATGAAACAAATAGAATATTATATTTTAAATAACATAAAGGTAGGAATCAAAATAGGTAATCTTCTTTGATGTTTGTGAAAAAATAGGTTCAACTCATGAAACGAATTTAAAACGAATTTTTGCTTGTTTTATATGGGTCAATATTATGTATAAATTATGAATTAAAACAACTACTTATTGCCTGCGACTTCATCTTAAAGCTTATTCAAATAACACGGATGTTTTAATAAGCTTTGAAACTCTATAAAATTATATGACAGTGAAGTGAGAGTTGGGCTCGCACACCGAGCGAGATATATACATATACAATTCTTTTTTGTTCCGTCTGGGACTCAAAACTGCGTCCTCTAATTTCGCGCCGAATGCCTAAACTACTCGGCCACCGGAACCATACTCTTTCAAGCCGAAACTTTATGCTCCAATGGTATTACTTACACCGTCATAGGTCCCCACGTTTGTAGTACAACGTAAGTTTTACTATATATGTCGCTCCATCCCATTACAAAAAAAAGAGTTATGACGTCATGTCATGTTAGCTCAATTGGTTAGAGCATACTCCGGCTAAAGGGGTGGATGGCCGCGGGTTGTATCCCGCACGTGACTTAATTTTTTTCTCTCGTATATTTGTAATTTTGTAATGTAATCCTCATAGCAGGCGTTTTTGCAAATATAACAATATTAAAATTTAAATGTCATGTCCATATAATATATGTTCGGTAAACTATGCATTCGGGTTGAAGCCTATCTCTAGGCGTATAATGTTCATATTCGTGCGGACGTGGATACTGTTGTCAATGCAATCCTGAGATGGCGCTGGGTCATATTACAGATAGCGCGGATTTTTTTTTCTTCTTGATATGGGACGAATGGTTCCGTATTCACATACATAGATCTGCTGGTGTCCTCCTGTGAATTCCAGGAGCCCAGTCAAATACACCACGACGTACGTGGTAAAGTTTGAGGCTAAAGGGATTCTTGAGAAAATCGCCCCATTCCATACAATATACTTACATTAGCATTATGAACGTCACTTAGTGAATTTTATGTCTTCCTTCATGCTGAAAAAACAATTGTCAGTTGGCTAACTGACAATTGTTTTTTCAGTTTAGCTATTATTCAATTTAGCTCTAAAATGTTACCATTCAAGATTTTAATATCATAATATTTAATCATATCTAATTGGGTAGCCTTTAACAACTGATCAAGATAAGGGACAATAAGGTCGATAATCGTCAATAGACTTACTCTAGATTACTGGCCCTCAAGCACAGCAGCAAAAACACACCAGTCGCTCAGAGAAAAATTACTACTGAGTGATAGCTAGGCTGGCGAACATTTGTAAAATGCTGTCCACTAGTGAGACTCAAACCATGGCCCTGCTGCAGGACAGTCCATAGCCATTGCCACTAGGCTCACACTTATTTAAGCAAGTATTTTTACAACAACAAGTAGTTTTGAAGCAGTGATGGCTCAGGGCCATGCAGCAGGTCCATGGTTCGAATCCCGCCGCGGGCTTGAGCTTCACTGTATGGTGGAAGGGCATTTTGGTTAGCGGCCACCCTCAAGTAGAAAATCTGTCACCAAGCACCTAACAGTGTGATCCAGCAGCAGTCCTTGAGAGCCAGTAAAATTACAGACACATGAGACCTAACAACTGTACGTCTCAGTGTGACGGGCGCAGTGCAATTCGTAATATAGAAATGCATCTGTTATAGGCAGAGGTCTTCCAGCATCAGGTAGGCCTCGGGCTTGTTCAGTCACAATAACAGAAAATCTATACTTATAATAAAACTGTAACAGGTCCAATTCTGTACATTAAAGATTTTTGCAAAAAAAAATTGAGAGCACTCTGTAGCTGATACTGATGCGAAAACTGTATTTTTTTTTATTTTTGTCTGTCTGTCTGTCTTTCTGTCTGTCTGTCTGTCTGTCTGTCTGTCTGTCTGTCTGTGTCCCGGCCGCGCATCACTCCAAAACTACTGAATGGAATTCAATGAAACTTAACACGATTTGAGTTCATACTACGAAGAAGGTTATTGTAAACTTTTTATCCCGAAATTCAGCACGGTTCCCTCGGGAAAGGGGATGAAACTCAAAATGTACACTTAGTTGTAATTTACTAACGCGTAGTCCGATTTCAAAGATTCTTTTTTGTTAGAATAGTGATGAATGAGCTCGAAACCCCATGGGCAGCCCGGCACCCCACGGGCAGCCCAGCACCCCATGGGCTACTGAATGGAATTCAATCAAACTTAACACGATTTGAGTTCATACCACGAAGAAGGTTATTGTATACTGTTTATCCCGAAATTCAGCACGGTTCCCTCGGGATAGGGGATGAAAGTCAAAATGTACACTTAGTTGTAATTTACTAACGCGTAGTCCGATTTCAAAGATTCTTTTTTGTTAGAATAGTGATGAATGAGCTCGAAACCCCATGGGCAGCCCGGCACCCCACGGGCAGCCCAGCACCCCATGGGCTACTGAATGGAATTCAATGTAACTTAACACGATTTGAGTTCATACTACGAAGAAGGTTATTGTATACTGTTTATCCCGAAATTCAGCACGGTTCCCTCGGGAAAGGGGATGAAAGTCAATATATTAATTAGTTGTAATTTATGAACGCGTAATCCGATTTCAATTATTCTTTTTTTGTTAGAATAGTGACGAGTGAGCTCGGAACCCCACGGGCAGCTCGGCACCTCACGTGCCACCCGGCACCCCAAGGGCAGCCCGGCACCCCACGGGCAGCCTGGCACCCCACAGGCAGCCCAGCACCCCATGGGCAGCTCGGCACCCTACGGGCATCTCGGCATCCTTATTTAGATTTGCCGGCTTGCTAAGATAAAACTTTAAAGTCTGGTACATTCGCCACAATAAATTGTTTTAACCATCTATCTTCTGCCGGATACATTTTGGAGACTGCGCAATGGAAGTGTACAATCTCATATATTTTTGTTCTACCGCCAAACAAGGAGAACCTCGGCAAAAAGATACCGTTTTATAATCGAAATTCCAAAGAAACGCACAAAGTACCTACTTTGCTTCAACATTTATTGTGCGAACCGCGAAGGAACTCTCTGTCTTCTGGAAAAACAAGCTGGGAGTTATCAAACCCAAAGTAAAAAGCTCCTCTCTGAGCTATGCTTTACTAAGAGTGCTTCACCACAGACTACAGCGTTGCTTAATATGAGATAAACAGTGCTCAAATGTGAATTAGTTTGCAGGTACGGCAATCGCGAACGAAGTCGCAGGTACAGCTAGTAAAGTATAAAATAATGAATAAAGTAAAAAACCCGACTGCAAATTATTTATTTTCGTTTAACGTTTTATCATTCCATCGAAATTAAAACTGCAACTCATATATATTTATGGAATCGTTTTTCAATGAGCTGCATTTTGATAGCCCACTCGATGGGTTTGGAAGAAAAAAAAATTTAGCGTCTAAAATCCGCCAGTTGTTTTTTTTTTTTCAATGTACCTAGTGTCACTTGCGCTACAAAGAAGAATATAACGATATTAAATTCATCTAAGTGCATTCAAATCGGTTAAGCAGTTTAGAATTTATAGTGGAATAAAGAAACTCTCAAACATACGTAAATACATGAACAATGAAAATATAACACTCTATTTTTTTTTTTTTATGCCTGATAGGTTAGCCTTTGACTACTATCTCACCTGATGGTAAGTGATGATGTGGTCGAAGATGTTGTTCAGGCTAACCTAGAAGTACTGGCTCTCAAGGACAGCTGCCGGAACACACCGTTAGGTGCTTGGCGACAGACTTTCTACCTGAGGGTGGTAGCTAGCCAGGCGGGCATTCGCAAAATGCCCTACCACCATGCTATAACGACTGCCATTCTAAGACGACAACCGAGACCGACGGCTTAACGTGCCCTCCGAAGCACGGAAACCCTCAGTAGTAATGTCACTAGCGGTCACCCATCCAACTCCTGACCGCGCGCGACGTTGCTTAACTTTGCTGATCGGTTGAGAACAGCTAAGTAAACTTCGCTACGAGCGCTTCAAACTCTTTGTTCGAGCAGTCATGTAAAAACCGGCGAAGTTTCCGACAAAGATGTAGCCTTCAGTTTAATGCATAATTACCGAAGGTTGTCATGAACAAGAAGGTTCATAAAAACGAATAGCCTTCTTTTATAAGTCTACTTACTAAGATCTGGTTACATAGTTACTTAATTAACTATTCTAATTAGTAACTGGAAACTTAGCGTTAGTTTATGAAACTACATAATTGGCTATGCGCAGAGTAAATTTTGAGACTAAGTCAATGTCAACCCAGGATAGGTATTGATGTTAGTAATATATTTTTTAAGAAGTTGTCATCGTCAGGACCACTACGTCCTAGTTATGAATCTAATTATATTGTTATTATTGTCGCCGATGCCAATAGGTTAATAACTGGCTAGCCTTTGACTATTATCAAACCTGATAGAGCTCGGAGATTTGCTTCTTTATGACGAAAATGTTGATCTATTTGCTGACAATATGGAAACCCTATTAAGACATGCATATTTGCACTTAAATTTGAACTATCGTGAAATTTAATTCAATCTTCACTTATTATTGTATGATAATTTTTTGACATTTTTTAATTTTCTTTGTATTATTTTATTGTGATTATAGTTTAATGTATTTTAATTGAATATGACATTATTTGTAAATATTTATAGTAATAATGATTGCGTAGAATTGTATAATAATGTAATATATTTGTATAATGAGTTATATAATGTAAATTTAAGTAATAATGTTTTGTTTTGGGTAATTTATATTTTTGACATGTTGGTGTTTTGGACATCATAGTCTGTAAGCCACATTGTATTTTTTTAAATAAATAAATAAAATAAATAAGTGAGGAAGTGAGGAAGCGGGTGAAGTTGTTGTTCAGGGTAACCTTCACAGAATTACTGGCTGGCTACTCATTATTACCCAACACTCGCATTGCCGTGCGGACGGCACCACAGTATAAAAATACAGAATATAAAAGACCAGAAGGATCACTCCGCTAATTCATTCCAATAAATAAGCGACTCTAGCTACAACGCAATAAAGTTCACTTCAGCTCGCAAAGCACGATGTACCTAATATATACAGGGTTATTGGTAAAATGCTAACAACCTCTTAGGGTTGACTTCTGCTAGTCCTAACAAACATATTAGGATGTTTTACAAGCAACAAGCAGTCTTTTTGCCGTTGGAGACATCTACCCAAATAGCAGAGGACTATTTACTTAGGCTGGTAGGTTGATATACGATCAACACTGTACACCAAACCGATGTAACCATTTCTTTGTTTTGAGTAAGAGCATTATCGCTTGCTGAGCGAAAACATTAAAACTTTTTTGGATGGAAAAGGATATCTTCCAGCGGGACTTGATCCCGCAATCCCAGAATACCGTCCTGGTACATTTCCAATTATGCTATAGAAGCGGGTGTTGGACAGTCGATTTTTTTCCATCCGTTAGAATGCACGTCTTTTTGACGTTGGCGACATCTTATCAGACTACCATAAGAAAAGAGTTAGTTTTTACATTTGTGATAGCAAGTTAGGTGACGGAAGCGAGGTAACACTGGAACAGGGAAATTGCTACGAGGTTAATTAGTGACAGCTTTTAGAAGATGGCAGTTATTTTTCTCGGGTATCCAGGAAGTATAGGTACTCGACCCACCAAAACTAAATCAAATTGTAAGCTCGGAGATTTGTATCCACCGCATCGCAACTTATTAACCCCTTGCTCACATAATTCACATAACTACAGACGTCACTACGTCTCTACGACTACGTGTGCTACGTCTCTACGACTACGTGTGCTACGTCTCTACGACTACAGTCACTGCTCGAGAATATTCCATCCCCGTCGATTGTCGATCTAACGAGCAGTTTGGTCTCCTCATTGCCACTTCAACTCACCAAGTCTGAGAGCGCCTGGTTCGTGGGAACCACTTCACATCTGAATTTATCGCACGAAGAATAAACCAAGCAAAGCTGGAGACATATATTAGAATTAAGGTACTCATAGCGACATTTGCTAGGCCGTTCTTAACCGATCCAACTTAGTTAAGCAATGGCCGCCGCGGTCATGACTTGGATGGGTGACCGCTAATGACATTACTACTAAGCGTGCACGTGCTTCGAAAAGCAACCCCTCGGTCGCTTAAAACATCATTGCCAACTCACACTGGTTGAATTCTTTATGGAATTGCTAAATCACATGTTAAGTGATTATCCCTTATATCACCACGGGTTCGATTCCGAATGGAGACAAAAATATTGTGCTCTAAAATAGACTTCCAATAACTTCATGGGCTGTTGGCATGTACGAGTATAATAATTTAAATATTCGTCAAAAATGTTTCTTTGTACGTGTTATAAAGTTCTGACTTAATACAGTTATCAGGCGATGTCGCCCGCAAGGTTAATTAAAACTGTCAACCTTACTTTACAAGCTTAAGACCTAGTTTGTAAGTTAATTTGCTAAGTGATTAGGTAAATGAAGCTTTCTAAATATTTGTACGAGTACCTGAGGCAAAATATTAGAATCAGATAAAGTAGGAGCGCAATAAAATAATATCAGAACAGTTGTTGAGTGTAAGCATGCTTTTAATATTTATCGCGATATTGCTAGAGATGTGACGACAATATACAAAAAAAAATTTTCTTCACTCCAGCACTAAAAGGACGGTATTGGTTATTTCTACCTCTTGGTATCATTAAAATTATAAATAAATAAATAAATAAAATACTTTTTTATTGCCATAAGTAACCAGGTAATGTTACACATAATACATAGGTAATTATCTTAAACATTTAACACAGCATTTATAAAATTATTATACTTGTAAACATCACTACTCTATGCTTAAATCACAAGACTATCCTTTTTTTTTTACGCATACCCAACCGTCGGGGAACAGTTGGGTGATGTCGGACTCAGGGTTGATAAGGACCCCTCTACCGACTAAAAACCCCATGGTGTTTCGCCATGCGCGACTAGTGGCAGGAGTCACGGGGTCGCTGGCGCACTCATTCCACAACCCCCACCGATGTCATTACCCGCTTAAGCGAGCCCAGCCTCTGGACTACATCGTCCCACTGTCACCTCGTGGGATGTCCCGGAACACAGGGGGACATCCACACCTCGAGAGGACCTAAGCCTGATGGGGGGCCCCGGCTATCCCCACAACCAACGCCCCAGGCCCTGTGAGCGGAGACGGAGTGCGAGCTCGATTAGCTCGCCTCCGTGTCCGCGCTCTACGGATCGGGAGAGAGTGAGGATTCCTCTCCCTCTCCCGCTCCTGCGCCACCCTCTGCAAAACTATTGTTTCGCAGAATGAGGTCATCGCCTCCCATGACCTCTCGTCACCGATCATGTTTACAATGATGGCCGGCAAGGAGAGGTCGGAACCCACAACCGCGATCAGGGATTGCCGCGGTCCCGCTCCTCCTGGGCATATGCCTCCAGTGCATGCTGGGCGGTGTCTTCCGCGAAGCCGCACTGGTGGCAGGCCGGGGAAGGCTCTCTTCGTGCGACGTTACACAGGTATCTCCCGAAACATCCATGTCCGGTGAGAACCTGTGTCAGTCTGAAGGAGAGCCTCCCATGCCTTCTTTGGACCCACTCTCTGAGTACAGGCCGGATCGCTTCGAGGAGTCGTCGAGCGCCGGCTCCCCTCTGTGTGGATTCTGCGAGAAGCCTGTCCCCCCCAAGTGGCGATAGCTGACTCTCTAGCGATATCTCGCCAGTTAGTCACCTCCCGCGGCGACGGTCGTTCATTCCGCTGTCGCGCTCGCACTCTGCGCTGGTATACCGAGGCCAATACGTTGGCCTCAAGGTCCCATGGGAGCAGTCCGGCGAGGACGCACGCCACCTCGCAGGAGAGTGTGCGGTACCCTCGACACACTCTTACTGCCATCACTCTCTGCGCCGCGAGCAGCACAGAGGTGCTCTCGCGGTGGAGGGAGCCCGCCCATATCGGGGCACCGTAGAGGGCCATGGAAGTGACCACCGCTGTATATAGGCAGCGGCAGCTCTCCCCTCCTCCCATGGTGTTCGGAAGGACGACTTAATGCGCCAGCTGTCCCCAGAAGTTTGGGGGACAGCTGCCGCACATGCGCCTCGAACCTCCACTTGCTGTCGAGGACGCCGCCGAGATACTTCAGCGTCGACCTGACCGGAATGGAGGCTCCACCCACCACAATGGTGGAGCCTGCAGGTGGCGCACGACGAGGACCATAAAAACAAATGGCCTCGGATTTATGGAGCGCCACCTCCAGGCCCCACAAGACTATCCTTTTTTTTTTTTTTTTTTTTTTAACGTGTGAAAAATGCATTTACGCATTCCCGTCCACCCCGGGGAAGGTGGCCGGGATATGTCGGGCTCGACACCAACTACTCCCACAGCAGCAAGTGCCCCTACCGACTAAATAACACACGGTGTTCCATCTCTACCGCTTCTCGGCGGGATCGCAGGGTCGCTTTAGCACTCAACCACGAACCCGCCACGGTTGTCCGTTGCCGGACCCCTCCTGGGGTTCTACCCCTCACGACGCACCAGAACACATGGCACGTCGCTACCACCCGGGGCACAAGACTATCCTAAGGCAATAGGGATTAACTCAGCTTTTGTTATGTTAATATCACAAGTGTGATGTTAACAAAACGCTGTTTTTCAGTCAACCCGGGAGCTCGGGCTATGGTCTTGGCCGAGACGCCAACGAACGTTACAAAACGCATTATATTACTTACATACATATTTATAGATATTACTTTTATCGACGTACAATTAAAACAGTGTCCGCTTGGACTCGATTAGTTTATACAATATTTTTAGCAAATATAAACAAGATATGTGTGGTGTGAAGTGACGGTGATTAAGTGTATTGTGTGTGTGCGTGTGGGTGTAAGTAAGTGTGTGTATATGATTTTGTGTGGAATTGCGGTACGTATATTATTATTCTTTTGTATGGTGTTTGCCAGATCCCTTTATTTTAAAAGTTGCTTCAAAGTTTAGTTTGTGCCGATGCAATAAATTCAGTTTTAAACGAATTTTAAATGTTTGGTTGCTGAGCTCATTTCTTAAAGGTGGTGGGAGATCGTTCCAAATTTTGGACGCTCTGTACTTGAAACAGCCTTTAAAACCTTTTGTGCTATGTTTAGGGACAGCCAGTGAATTACCATGCTTAGAACGAGTATTTAAATCGTGTATGTCTCTAAACCATGTAAGCCTGGAGCCGCCAAAGCGGGAGTGCGCGGGGCGAAGCCCTACGCCTATTTAATGGACTGTTTTTTTTTTTTATGTTTTTGTGATTTAACTAGCGCGAGGCCCACCTGATGTTAAGCGGTATCCTCTGCCTATAACAGATGCATTTCATCACAAGTGACGAACTGCACTGCGCCCATCACCTTGAGACATACCTGTTAAGTCTCATTTTTTGCCTGTTATTTCTTTGGCTCTCAAGGACTGCTGCCGGAACACACCGTTTGGTGCCCATCACCTTGAGACATGCCTGTTAAGTCTCATTTTTTGCCTGTTATTTCACTGGCTCTCAAGGACTGCTGCCGGAACACACCGTTTGGTGCTTGGCGACAGATTTTCTACTTGAGGGTGGTCGCTAGCCAGGCGGGCATTCGCAAAATGCCCTTCCACCATGCGGTGAAGCTCAAGCTCTGGGCGGGATTCGAACCATGGACCTGCTGCGCGGCAGTCCATAGCCAATGCCACTGAGCCATCACTGTTTCAAAAAAATACAAAATATATATACATGTGATTTCTGATCAAGCACTATCAATATGCACCAACCTTGCTGCTGCGTCTAGCCTCTTATGCCGGCCGGCAGGTCTTCAAGTTGATGATGAGCAAGGGAATCACATGTATGGCTAAGCTCCAATAGAACTGCGGTTTTACATATGTAGCGAATTTTACAAGACACTTAGTAGTTTATTTTGCCGATTAGCGAGCTTGACAGCGAGAATTTAAGATTTTAATATGCGGAGCGCGTGTTAGTTTAGAACTATATTCTTCTACTGAAGTTTGACGGTGACTGAGACGTCATTCACGAGGGGTCGGTGCATTTCATTCAAGTGCATTATCGTATGAAATCACATGGAAGGTAGTTTTAAGAAAAGCCTGTAGATGGCGTAAACGTATAAGTAATAGAAAACACAAATGGTGTCTGCTAACAGCGGCAAACATGTAGACAAACATGAAAGTTACTTAATCCATGCGCAACATAGATAATGATAAAAGTTGAATTACTGTCATATTTATTTTTGTATTCTCAACCAAAATTTGCACTTAAAAATAAATAAACGAAACCATCGTATTCACTTTTTTGTTCATTTTACATAGAAAAGAGAAAATGAGAACATCATCAATGTAGACAACGTATTATTAGGGATAACTTAAAGACTACTCGTCAGATCTTAATATAATTTATATAGGACTACACAACAAAAAATTCCTTTCAAAATATAAAAAACATTAAAATCGGTACCTACACCCTATAAAAAGTTATGAGATACCTACACAGTAAAAAAACATTTGAATTGAGAACCTCGTTCTAATTTTGAATTCGGTTAAAAAAAGGTTCCGAGTTCGGAGTATAGGTACTACTGGCGTTGTTTTCATTGACACCTACCCTCCATTCGAGAATTAAATTTGATCGTCTACCTGAATCACAAGCCTAAAAATTTTATTCAGATCAATTAGCAATTCACTCAAATGTTTGTTTATTTAACTTTGTTTCGAATTTCGTGTTTCGGGTTACTTCGATGTTAATCACTTGGCGCTGTCATTACAGTAAACAATCCAATTACTAATTAAGCAACAATTTTGGAAATTTAAGGACCGGCTCGAAAGGAGGATCATGTTACCACAATAATAGACTCATCATTTCACAATACAGAATAAATAAAGCTGGCGCTTACCTCGGTATATATATGCGTGGACATTCAACTAGGTAAACTAGTAAGCTTTTTTCCCCACAGATGGCGGCAAACTAAATATAGTTTTTAATTAAAGTTTGTTAATTAATCCTACCTACAAATCGTCTTGGGGTTGAAGTGGAATGATTTTTGGGGTTTAGTGGAGTAAGCCCTTATTCCACGTATGTAAGGTCGGTGACGTTGTAAATAAAAAGGGTATTTTTAGACTTTTTTTGATACCAATATTTTATATACATTTATTGATATGGAATTGCAATTCTCTTATTTTCTAAAACTACAGGAAGGTGAGCATCAGCGCCTTCTGAGGAAATGCAATCTTGCACTACGATCCCCAAAATGCCTCCTAAGCTTGAGTATTATAGCTAAAAGCTGTGTTCCGGAGGAGACCATCCGGCTCATACAGTCTCACGGGGACAACATATTATTTATCTTACAAAATGAAGCTAAAAATTAAGTCAAGCGCGGGATACGAACCCGTGCCATCCACCCCTATAGCCGGGGCATGCTCTGGCCTCGACAACATGACTCTTTACTTTAATTTGACCTCTCGATCTTAATCATCGTATGGGGCTATAATTAATATGTACTTTTATATTATATAATAAAAATTATATATACAAGTAAATATATTTTTATAAGTTTTCCTTTCGTAAATTAGTAATATAATCCACGGAGTATGCGTTATTGCAATAGTATTAATAACAATGTTTATAATTAATTATAATATTAATAATCTTGTTAAACAAACAGCTTCAAAAATAAATATCCTGTATTTTTTTCCACTCAAACCCCAAGAATTAGAAGTATAGTCAGTAAGTCAAAATCGTAAAAGGCGACTAAAGGTAGCGGAAGGTAGCATGACCTTCTGAGGAAATGATATCTTAAACTGCGATTCCCTAGACGCAGGCCAAGCGTGGGGATTATGGCAAACCCCGCCTTAACGGGGGATGGCTGTGTTCAGCAGTAGAAATTCCAGCTGATACAGTGACAGTTACCGGGGTCTTCCAGGATGCACTTTCATGAACCTGACAACGATGAACGTGAGGCGGGTCCTAGCTCGTCTACAATTTTTTTATTTATTGAAAATTCAAGTAAGTACCGTATAAATCAACCTAATCCTACCATAATTATAATCACACATCTTCTAACCAAGTTGTTAATATTGCACGTCTTATTTTATTTTTTATGGTGTTTTTAAATGTTTTGTTTGCAACTGTGAACAACAAACCACGAAACAAATTTTACTTCGCTCGATTTTGTGTTTGCAACAAAGAGGTGGAAACTTTGAGAATTTGATGTACTAATTTTATAGATTTAATTTACTTTTTTTATTTTATTAAATTTAATTTATTTTCACAGTCAAACTATCTATAAGAGAGTAATAAATGGTGCGTTAATAAATATAGTACATAATGAAATATTTGTAAACATCTTGTCACTTTTCGAGGCTGGTCCTTTTCCAACCAATTTATTTTTTATATGCATAAGCATTTTATTTATGCATCTTGCAATTTTGCTGTTGACTCTACCAAAACTGTTTTGGAGTTTAAGTGGAATTGAAGTATGGAAATATTTCTTAATCCTATTTAATACCTAAAATCGCTTTAGGCTTCAAAGTGGAATGAATGTATGAACCGCAGAGTTTTGAAGCAATAGCTTTGGGGTTTAGTGGAATAAGCCGGAATAAGGCAGGAAAATGGTGATATTTAAAAAATCAAATCTGTCCAAAAATCCCCTTTATACACTTTAATAGGATGCAAAGGGGATTTCTGGAAGCCCTTCTTGTCGTTTATATTTATTTTAGTAAATAAACGTTTCTTACCAAGCAATAAAGAAAGTATCGTGCAAACCGCCCTAAACTAGTTAGCAGTTACTAGGTAACGTGCCAATCGTTATCCCGTAACTTTTTCTGAGCGTGCGTGTTTAGTCTATGGCCTTGGTGAGTTAATACTCTACCTACTTTATACATTGGATCAAATAGAGGCTAATACAGACGGCGGGAAAGTTAGGAGCTTAGTTGTGACTTAGGTGACTTAGTAAAAAAGCTAAAAGGATAACAATATTTGTTAGTTTTGATTACAGCTTCAAAACTATATATAATAATTATACAACTGCTTGCTGCGTCCAGCGGTTACACCCGGGTGGTGATGAATGATGATGATAAAAAGTATCTATCATATGTGTTAATCTACCTCCATACCGAATGTTATCAAAATTGGTCCAGCCATTTAAGCGTCAAGAAGTAATAAACACACAAACATAGTCACAAACGTTCGCCTTTATAATATTAGTTTGATAAGGATCAAATTGTCACTACCAAATATGCATTAGAAATAAATTATACATTTTTATAGTATTATTGGTTCACTTTTTTGGCCATAATAGTTGACACATAAACTACTATATTATATATAATGTCGCGTGCTTTTTTATAGGAAAATTTAGGATAAGCATTTTCTTTATACATTATGTACGTGTGATACAAAAGGTTTTTGCAGCGCACGACAGAATAGGTCATTTGGGAATAAGGTTGTGTAAATCGATCGCACATTCTCCGAAGTGTAGCCTGTAAAAAACCGATAAACTAGCAACTTTGCGTCTATGCTCGAGGCTTTGGAGTCTAGCCTCCACCAACGCATCGTCACCAATGAGCTTCTTAGCTCGATTATCTATCGAGTCCAAGGCTTCGAGTTGGTACTTTGCCGAACCGTCCCAGAGATGGCTGCAGTATTCCATACAAGACCGGACTTGAGCTTGATATAGGTTTAGAAGCTGTCCCGATGTGAAATACCGCCGCACTTTCCAGAGAACACCCAGCTTTTTCGCAGCTAATTTAGCCCTGGACTCAATGTATGACCCGAAATTGAGTTTTTGTGTAAAAGGAATAAAATAAGCATGGAATAAAATATAAAACTGAAATAATTGAATTCAGGATAATATATAAAACTGAAATAATTGAAGACAGCTTGCTGCTGAAAATCTGAGAGAAGTCTATCTAAAAAAATATTTTATCATCTTAAAGATAAGCACTATCTTTATCTATATCATAGAACATATAATTGTCCATACAAACTCAGAACACAAGTAAACACACACACTTGAAGCAATGATGGCCGAGCGGTAATAGTTGTGGACTACCGTGCCGCAGGTCCCTGGTTTGATCCCCACCGCCGGTGTGAGCTTCACCGCATGGTGGAAGGGCATTTTGCGATTATCCGCCTGGCTAGCTACCACTTTCAAGTAGAAAATCTGTCACCACGCATCTAAAAGTGTGTTCCGGCAGCGGTCTTTGAATGCGTAAGTAATTATGTAATAACATGAGACATGCAGCTATCATTTGTGAATAAATATATTGCAGTTATTACTTGTGAATAAATGCATCTGATACCTAATAAGCAGATGTAACGTAACATCAGATGAGCATCGTAAGTGTTCCGTCACGACCCCATCAAAAATCTATCTAAGTATCTTAATAGATTAGCATAGGAAAGAAAACGACGAGCGCGATGTTAAATTAATCATCTACTTCAAAGAAGGCGTAGTTTTAAACCATTTTTTTTATTGAAGAAACCCTTTGTGTTCTACAAAATTGCTTGGAATTGACCTCGGACGGTTAATAGCCAGAAAATTACGGTAAACCATTTACTTTAAAGAGAAAATTGCACGTTCTATTTTGTTGGTATTTTTGTATAAATAATATAAGGGTTCCATAACAGTTTTTTTCCATAGCATTCGTAGCTGATAGGCTAGCGTTTGACCAGTTTATCACCTAATCATTAGTGATGATGTGGTGGTTCAGGTATACCTAGAATAACTGGCGGTCTAGGAAAGTATCCGGAACACATTGGTTGGTGCCATCAAGTAGATATATAAAATCTGATCATGCCAGCCATGATCAGATTTTCTACTTGAGGGTGGTTGCTAGTCAGGCGAGCATTCGCAAAATGCCCTGCCATCCTGAGACAACAACTGCTGCGGTAGCAGTCGTTATAGTATGGCGGGCACTCCGAAGCACGGAAGCGCTCAGTAGTAATGTCACTAGCGGTCACCCATCCATACCATGACTACAGCGGACGTTGCTTAACTTAGCTGAACGGTTAAGAACATTAAGAACAACAAAATTTATTGATGACTAGCTGTACCGGCGACTTCGTTCGCGATTGCCGTACCTGCAGACTAATTATTCACATTTGAGCACTGTTAATCTCATATTAAGCAACGCTGTGGTCTGCGGTGAAGCACTGTTAGTAAAGCATAGCTCAGAAAAGAGCTTTTTACTTTGGATTTGAAACTCCCGAGTTGTATTTTCCAGAAGACAGTAGTTAAGTCAGAGAGTTCCTTCGGGGTTCGCACAATAAATGTTGAAGCAAAGTACTTTGTGCGTTTCTTTGAAATTTCGATATTAAAACGGCCTTTTTGGCGAGGTTCTCCTTGTGTGGCGGTAGAACGAAAGTATATTAGATTGTGAACTTCTATTGCGCAGTTTCCAAAATGTGTCCGTCAAAAGATAGATTGTTAAAAAACTGATTGTGGCGAATGTTCCAAATTTTAGAGTTTTATCTTAGGAAGCTTGCAAAACTAAATAAGGGTGCCGGACTGCCCGGTGGGTGCCTGGCTGCCCGTGAGGTGCCGTGCTGCCCGTGGGGTGCCGTGCTGCCCGTAGGGTGCCGTGCTGCCCGTGGGGTACCAGTTAGCCCCTGGCGTGACGGGCTCACTCGTCACTATTCTAACAAAAAAATAATAATTGAAATCGGACTACGCGTTAATATATTACAACAAAATACATTTTGACGGGAAAGAGGATGAATCTTTCCCGAGGGAACCGTGCTGAATTTCGGAATAAAAAGTATACAATGTCCTTCTTCGTAGTATGAACTCAAATCCTTTTAGGTTTCATTGAATTCCATTTAGTAGTTTTGGAGTGATGCGCGGCCGGGATACATACAGACAGACAGACAACAAAAATAAAAATAAAAAACAGTTTTGGCATCAGTGTCAGCTACAGAGAGCCATCAATATTTTTTTTCAAAATATCTACTATTTGTAGAATATCATCAATTACAGATTTATTATAAGTATATAGAATAGATATAGATGTGATTTTCGCTTAGTAATATAAAAGGTTAGCGAAAAGCACTTCTCGGTCATATGAAGTGTATGTAGTCTGGCTTATGACCTTTTTATATTCATGTTGGCTTTAAATATTCCTAATTTTTATTCGACCCTTTCTTTAAACTATTACAACGATAAATTTCAAGTTAACAAAATTAGGCGTAATAAAAATTAAGGACGCCGTTACACGAGCCCCAAACTATTAAAAATGTTAACTCAATGAAAGAAGAGAAAAAAATGGAAATAAATTCTATTAACTTGGCGTTCAGTTTCTATAAAGGCTACTTTTTTAATTTAATTTACTTATTGTGACTAAAGGGGGTTATTAAGAGTTATTTTTTTGAAGCGCTAGTAGCGAAGTTTGCTTAGCCGTTCTTAATCGATCAGCTAAGTTAAGCAACGTCTGCCGCGGTCAGGAGTTGCATGGTTGCTAGTGCCATTACTACTGAGCGCTTCCGTGCTTCGGAGGGCACGTTAAGCCGTCGGTCCCAGTTGTTGTCTTACGATGACAGTCGTTACAGCATGGTGGTAGGGCATTTTGCGAATGCCCGCCTGGCTAGCTACCACCCTCAAGTAGAAAATCTGTCGCCAAGCACCTCATGGTGTGTTTCGGCAGCTGTCCTTGAGAGCCAGTAATTCTAGGCTAGCCTGAACATCTTCGACTACAACATCACTTACCATCAGGTGAGATAGTGGTCAAAGGCTAGCCTATAAGCTATAAAAATATATATATAAGTATATAGTAATAATAGTACCATTCTCGATCGTGCGCTCGTAGAGTTAAGACCTCTTGAGGATGCTTCGTGTAGAAGCGAAACGCGCGAAAATTCTTATGGTTTAGCTGCGTGTCGTTTGTGACGTCACGTCGGCTTAACAGGAAAATTAGGCGGAATTGTCACTAGATATATTTTTAAGTGTTTTAATATAATATTAATTTAATACTTATATAATATTTGTATTATTATATAAGTATATCGTCGACTTACTGTGAAAACCAATCAACTGTAATAATTAGACGTGGAATTGATGTCCTCTATAAAATTGTGGTACATCACTTTGCTGTATTGTCAAAAATTTCCGCAGCGTACGCGATGTAACGATTTTTTTTGTATTTTTTCACACCTTGATTTACATTATCGAAGTTTTCATACGGATCCCTAAGTTTTTGAAAATATTCTGTTGCCTATGTTCATCAGTGATAGTGTAGAAATCTAATAGTGAAAGAATTTTTAAAATCGGTCCAGTAGTTTTTAAGTTTATTCGTTACACACAAATGTACAAATCTTTCCTCTTTATAATAATAGTACAGAAGTATAAATATAGATATCGATTACAAAAGAAAAACAAAGCATTGCACGTGTTTATATCAGCAGACTGTGTGGTAAAACATCCACAAACCATTTGAAAACAAAACAACGTAAGTAATCCGAACCGTAAATTCGCCTCTATCTAGTAAACTACTTGCTACATTCTCGTACTAACTATAAAACATTGTCCCACAAACAACTTTATCCTTCACATTCTAGCCACCGCTGAAACCATGGCGCAGAATTAGAAAAAATGCAATTTCCGGACTGCCAAGTGCAATATCGTTTACAAGATTAAATCCAAACGTGTTTAAGCGGTCAGCGAGCGGAATTACCTCGTTAGACCAGCTCTGATCAACATGCGGCCCGTTGAGGTATTTCTGCGGCCCTATTATTTGTCAAATAATTAAAGAATACAATTTAATGTATACTTTATGAAGAAATATTCGATGAGAAAAGTAGCTATTTATATCTAATTATAGAAAGCAAAAGATAGAATTGCCGAGCGATGTATGATTCATTCCTTCAGATATCCAAAAGCTTGGTAATTAAATGAAATGATGAAAGGTACTCGTGATCAGAGCTCGCAACCCATGCGGGTGAAAGCTGCGATTAAATCGGATTTCTGATTGCCTGTTGTTAAAAATAATAATCTAAAATTAGCGTTTATGCGATATTAATATTCTGCACAACCAATATGTTATTTATAATTATTGTCATGTGATGATTGCCATATCGGATGAAATACAAAAATCATTTAACCAAAAATTGGAAAATAATAATCTGCATCCAGACTTTACGAAAATTAGCGCCGCCCGGAATGTGTATTTGGCAATGCAGTAGGGAGACCTTTGCTGTTTTCTCACCATTTTGTTTTTATTTTCCTCTATAATATTCTCATTATAATAAAACCAAAAACACAGACGAATTGACCAACACCTACCTTCTTCTTTTTTTAAAATCGGTTGAAAAGAAAAAGCCTTATATAAGTTCATTAGTATTTTGACTATCGACTATATCGATCACGTAAACCACAAATACACATTTTTAGAGATACAAACAAAACGGACAAGTTATTCGTTTCACGGTATGATACTGCTACGGCTCTTAGCAATATAAACTTTTGTTTTACTGCTGATTTTTCATGATCTAAGGCGAACGCTAATGATTTAAGAAGGAAAGTCAAATTTTATATACATGTTTGCAGTTTTGTTAAATCATTAATCTATTAAACTAGTTCATATAAAACGAAATTTGGAATATAAATAATAAATAAACAGGCATACGGCCCGCCTGATGGTAAGCAGCTACCGTCACCTATAGACATCTGCAATACCATGAGTACTGTCAACGTTGCGTTGCATTTCGATAGGTATTACATTTCTGTAAAACTTATTGGATTTATTACCGTTGGTGACCGTAATGTTTAAATTTTAATATAGATTAAATAATATTCTCGTAAAATAAATCAACGCACTCTGGACGCGCTACATATTTATCATAGTGTGCATGCTGTGGAACGTGGTTACGGGCGCGCACACATACAAGCCGTGTATGATACCGCTCTATGAAGTCAAACTACTTTTTTGGTTTTACAATGTCGAAATTTATGAGCCGTAACACGAATATGCCCGTATTCGCACGAATTTAATAATATGATTAGATCCCCACCGCCAGTTTGAGCTTTACCGCATGATGCAAGAGCATTTTACGAATGCTCGCCTGGCTAGCTACAACCCTTAAGTAAAAAAATCTGTCCCCAAACCCATATAGCTCAATTCATACTTACAAAAAGGTGCGATGTTGTACGTGCATTGTATTTTCGTGATATGCCCATTTATATGCGCAAGGTCATAGCTGCAAGAACAACACAGATAAGGTAAGCAAAGTGTTCCACAATTCAGTTACACTTCAGATGTTCTTACCATCTTTTTTTTTGTATCTTGGTAAGAGATTCGTAACTATATATAGATATTATCCCGAACAACTTTTTTAGACCTGATATGTCATCTGACATATCAGGTCTAAAAAAGTTGTTCGGGATCAGAATGGTGTGGACGGTTATGTCTAATGAGTAATAAGAACATTCACGATGAAAACATAAAAATCTCTCAGGAAAGCTATAGATTTAGGTATGTGTTTCGAATAATACGGACAGCACGATAATGTCGCAGTGTCTGCATACAGCTCGATGAAAATAAACCACTAAAAACTTCTTTGAAACTTAATTGTCACTTTAAAAACGTATAACGTACCAATTGTTAGCTACAACAAGGAGCAGTGACTCACGCTCGAGTCTAGACAAAGGCATGCTGACTCAGCTCGAGTTTATATAAAGGCGTGCTGAGCCGCCTGATGATGCTTCGTGTAGAATCGAAAGGCGTCGAAAATTCTTATAGTTTGGCTGCGTGGCGTTTGTGACGTCACGTCGGCTTAACAGGAAAATTAGGCGGAATTGTCACTGGATATATTTTTAAGTGTTTTAGTAAAATATTAATTTGATGTTTTGTTAAAATATTTTAAAAAATATTTGTTATTATCACTAGAAACTTTTTGGTGAAAATTCGCTGCTGCGCCAGCTCGCAGACAAAATATTTTTATTGATAGCCCCAAAATGAAATAGGTTGAATACACGTGCTTTGCTTCAGGTAATATTCCGTTTACTTTTAAATTTACGCAATTTATTATAATGTTGTCTACATTTCAGATCTTGGATACATTTTAGATATGATAATAACAATTTACGCTCTCTTTCTTACTACAAAAGTTTTTGTTTTAAAATTGCCGCAGTTTTAGTTTATCAAACTAGTTTATAAATTGATTTTGAAGCGCTCGTAGCGAAGTTTACTTAGCTGTTCTCAACCGATCAGCAAAGTTAAGCAACGTCGCCCGCGGTCATGAGTTGGATGGGTGACCGCTAGTGACATTACTACTGAGCGTTTCCGTGCTTCGGAGGGCACGTTAAGCCGTCGGTCCCGGTTGTTGTCTTAGGATGGCAGTCGTTATAGCATGGTGGTAGGGTATTTTGCGAATGCCCGCCTGGCTAGCTACCACCCTCAAGTAGAAAATCTGTCGCCAAGCACCTCATGGTGTGTTTCGGCAGCTGTCCTTGAGAGCCAGTAATTCTAGGCTAGCCTGAACATCTTCGACTACAACATCACTTACCATCAGGTGAGATAGTGGTCAAAGGCTAGCCTATAAGCTATAAAAATATATATATAAGTATATAGTAATAATAGTACCATTCTCGATCGTGCGCTCGTAGAGTTAAGACCTCTTGAGGATGCTTCGTGTAGAAGCGAAACGCGCGAAAATTCTTATGGTTTAGCTGCGTGTCGTTTGTGACGTCACGTCGGCTTAACAGGAAAATTAGGCGGAATTGTCACTAGATATATTTTTAAGTGTTTTAATATAATATTAATTTAATACTTATATAATATTTGTATTATTATATAAGTATATCGTCGACTTACTGTGAAAACCAATCAACTGTAATAATTAGACGTGGAATTGATGTCCTCTATAAAATTGTGGTACATCACTTTGCTGTATTGTCAAAAATTTCCGCAGCGTACGCGATGTAACGATTTTTTTTGTATTTTTTCACACCTTGATTTACATTATCGAAGTTTTCATACGGATCCCTAAGTTTTTGAAAATATTCTGTTGCCTATGTTCATCAGTGATAGTGTAGAAATCTAATAGTGAAAGAATTTTTAAAATCGGTCCAGTAGTTTTTAAGTTTATTCGTTACACACAAATGTACAAATCTTTCCTCTTTATAATAATAGTACAGAAGTATAAATATAGATATCGATTACAAAAGAAAAACAAAGCATTGCACGTGTTTATATCAGCAGACTGTGTGGTAAAACATCCACAAACCATTTGAAAACAAAACAACGTAAGTAATCCGAACCGTAAATTCGCCTCTATCTAGTAAACTACTTGCTACATTCTCGTACTAACTATAAAACATTGTCCCACAAACAACTTTATCCTTCACATTCTAGCCACCGCTGAAACCATGGCGCAGAATTAGAAAAAATGCAATTTCCGGACTGCCAAGTGCAATATCGTTTACAAGATTAAATCCAAACGTGTTTAAGCGGTCAGCGAGCGGAATTACCTCGTTAGACCAGCTCTGATCAACATGCGGCCCGTTGAGGTATTTCTGCGGCCCTATTATTTGTCAAATAATTAAAGAATACAATTTAATGTATACTTTATGAAGAAATATTCGATGAGAAAAGTAGCTATTTATATCTAATTATAGAAAGCAAAAGATAGAATTGCCGAGCGATGTATGATTCATTCCTTCAGATATCCAAAAGCTTGGTAATTAAATGAAATGATGAAAGGTACTCGTGATCAGAGCTCGCAACCCATGCGGGTGAAAGCTGCGATTAAATCGGATTTCTGATTGCCTGTTGTTAAAAATAATAATCTAAAATTAGCGTTTATGCGATATTAATATTCTGCACAACCAATATGTTATTTATAATTATTGTCATGTGATGATTGCCATATCGGATGAAATACAAAAATCATTTAACCAAAAATTGGAAAATAATAATCTGCATCCAGACTTTACGAAAATTAGCGCCGCCCGGAATGTGTATTTGGCAATGCAGTAGGGAGACCTTTGCTGTTTTCTCACCATTTTGTTTTTATTTTCCTCTATAATATTCTCATTATAATAAAACCAAAAACACAGACGAATTGACCAACACCTACCTTCTTCTTTTTTTAAAATCGGTTGAAAAGAAAAAGCCTTATATAAGTTCATTAGTATTTTGACTATCGACTATATCGATCACGTAAACCACAAATACACATTTTTAGAGATACAAACAAAACGGACAAGTTATTCGTTTCACGGTATGATACTGCTACGGCTCTTAGCAATATAAACTTTTGTTTTACTGCTGATTTTTCATGATCTAAGGCGAACGCTAATGATTTAAGAAGGAAAGTCAAATTTTATATACATGTTTGCAGTTTTGTTAAATCATTAATCTATTAAACTAGTTCATATAAAACGAAATTTGGAATATAAATAATAAATAAACAGGCATACGGCCCGCCTGATGGTAAGCAGCTACCGTCACCTATAGACATCTGCAATACCATGAGTACTGTCAACGTTGCGTTGCATTTCGATAGGTATTACATTTCTGTAAAACTTATTGGATTTATTACCGTTGGTGACCGTAATGTTTAAATTTTAATATAGATTAAATAATATTCTCGTAAAATAAATCAACGCACTCTGGACGCGCTACATATTTATCATAGTGTGCATGCTGTGGAACGTGGTTACGGGCGCGCACACATACAAGCCGTGTATGATACCGCTCTATGAAGTCAAACTACTTTTTTGGTTTTACAATGTCGAAATTTATGAGCCGTAACACGAATATGCCCGTATTCGCACGAATTTAATAATATGATTAGATCCCCACCGCCAGTTTGAGCTTTACCGCATGATGCAAGAGCATTTTACGAATGCTCGCCTGGCTAGCTACAACCCTTAAGTAAAAAAATCTGTCCCCAAACCCATATAGCTCAATTCATACTTACAAAAAGGTGCGATGTTGTACGTGCATTGTATTTTCGTGATATGCCCATTTATATGCGCAAGGTCATAGCTGCAAGAACAACACAGATAAGGTAAGCAAAGTGTTCCACAATTCAGTTACACTTCAGATGTTCTTACCATCTTTTTTTTTGTATCTTGGTAAGAGATTCGTAACTATATATAGATATTATCCCGAACAACTTTTTTAGACCTGATATGTCATCTGACATATCAGGTCTAAAAAAGTTGTTCGGGATCAGAATGGTGTGGACGGTTATGTCTAATGAGTAATAAGAACATTCACGATGAAAACATAAAAATCTCTCAGGAAAGCTATAGATTTAGGTATGTGTTTCGAATAATACGGACAGCACGATAATGTCGCAGTGTCTGCATACAGCTCGATGAAAATAAACCACTAAAAACTTCTTTGAAACTTAATTGTCACTTTAAAAACGTATAACGTACCAATTGTTAGCTACAACAAGGAGCAGTGACTCACGCTCGAGTCTAGACAAAGGCATGCTGACTCAGCTCGAGTTTATATAAAGGCGTGCTGAGCCGCCTGATGATGCTTCGTGTAGAATCGAAAGGCGTCGAAAATTCTTATAGTTTGGCTGCGTGGCGTTTGTGACGTCACGTCGGCTTAACAGGAAAATTAGGCGGAATTGTCACTGGATATATTTTTAAGTGTTTTAGTAAAATATTAATTTGATGTTTTGTTAAAATATTTTAAAAAATATTTGTTATTATCACTAGAAACTTTTTGGTGAAAATTCGCTGCTGCGCCAGCTCGCAGACAAAATATTTTTATTGATAGCCCCAAAATGAAATAGGTTGAATACACGTGCTTTGCTTCAGGTAATATTCCGTTTACTTTTAAATTTACGCAATTTATTATAATGTTGTCTACATTTCAGATCTTGGATACATTTTAGATATGATAATAACAATTTACGCTCTCTTTCTTACTACAAAAGTTTTTGTTTTAAAATTGCCGCAGTTTTAGTTTATCAAACTAGTTTATAAATTGATTTTGAAGCGCTCGTAGCGAAGTTTACTTAGCTGTTCTCAACCGATCAGCAAAGTTAAGCAACGTCGCCCGCGGTCATGAGTTGGATGGGTGACCGCTAGTGACATTACTACTGAGCGTTTCCGTGCTTCGGAGGGCACGTTAAGCCGTCGGTCCCGGTTGTTGTCTTAGGATGGCAGTCGTTATAGCATGGTGGTAGGGTATTTTGCGAATGCCCGCCTGGCTAGCTACCACCCTCAAGTAGAAAATCTGTCGCCAAGCACCTCATGGTGTGTTTCGGCAGCTGTCCTTGAGAGCCAGTAATTCTAGGCTAGCCTGAACATCTTCGACTACAACATCACTTACCATCAGGTGAGATAGTGGTCAAAGGCTAGCCTATAAGCTATAAAAATATATATATAAGTATATAGTAATAATAGTACCATTCTCGATCGTGCGCTCGTAGAGTTAAGACCTCTTGAGGATGCTTCGTGTAGAAGCGAAACGCGCGAAAATTCTTATGGTTTAGCTGCGTGTCGTTTGTGACGTCACGTCGGCTTAACAGGAAAATTAGGCGGAATTGTCACTAGATATATTTTTAAGTGTTTTAATATAATATTAATTTAATACTTATATAATATTTGTATTATTATATAAGTATATCGTCGACTTACTGTGAAAACCAATCAACTGTAATAATTAGACGTGGAATTGATGTCCTCTATAAAATTGTGGTACATCACTTTGCTGTATTGTCAAAAATTTCCGCAGCGTACGCGATGTAACGATTTTTTTTGTATTTTTTCACACCTTGATTTACATTATCGAAGTTTTCATACGGATCCCTAAGTTTTTGAAAATATTCTGTTGCCTATGTTCATCAGTGATAGTGTAGAAATCTAATAGTGAAAGAATTTTTAAAATCGGTCCAGTAGTTTTTAAGTTTATTCGTTACACACAAATGTACAAATCTTTCCTCTTTATAATAATAGTACAGAAGTATAAATATAGATATCGATTACAAAAGAAAAACAAAGCATTGCACGTGTTTATATCAGCAGACTGTGTGGTAAAACATCCACAAACCATTTGAAAACAAAACAACGTAAGTAATCCGAACCGTAAATTCGCCTCTATCTAGTAAACTACTTGCTACATTCTCGTACTAACTATAAAACATTGTCCCACAAACAACTTTATCCTTCACATTCTAGCCACCGCTGAAACCATGGCGCAGAATTAGAAAAAATGCAATTTCCGGACTGCCAAGTGCAATATCGTTTACAAGATTAAATCCAAACGTGTTTAAGCGGTCAGCGAGCGGAATTACCTCGTTAGACCAGCTCTGATCAACATGCGGCCCGTTGAGGTATTTCTGCGGCCCTATTATTTGTCAAATAATTAAAGAATACAATTTAATGTATACTTTATGAAGAAATATTCGATGAGAAAAGTAGCTATTTATATCTAATTATAGAAAGCAAAAGATAGAATTGCCGAGCGATGTATGATTCATTCCTTCAGATATCCAAAAGCTTGGTAATTAAATGAAATGATGAAAGGTACTCGTGATCAGAGCTCGCAACCCATGCGGGTGAAAGCTGCGATTAAATCGGATTTCTGATTGCCTGTTGTTAAAAATAATAATCTAAAATTAGCGTTTATGCGATATTAATATTCTGCACAACCAATATGTTATTTATAATTATTGTCATGTGATGATTGCCATATCGGATGAAATACAAAAATCATTTAACCAAAAATTGGAAAATAATAATCTGCATCCAGACTTTACGAAAATTAGCGCCGCCCGGAATGTGTATTTGGCAATGCAGTAGGGAGACCTTTGCTGTTTTCTCACCATTTTGTTTTTATTTTCCTCTATAATATTCTCATTATAATAAAACCAAAAACACAGACGAATTGACCAACACCTACCTTCTTCTTTTTTTAAAATCGGTTGAAAAGAAAAAGCCTTATATAAGTTCATTAGTATTTTGACTATCGACTATATCGATCACGTAAACCACAAATACACATTTTTAGAGATACAAACAAAACGGACAAGTTATTCGTTTCACGGTATGATACTGCTACGGCTCTTAGCAATATAAACTTTTGTTTTACTGCTGATTTTTCATGATCTAAGGCGAACGCTAATGATTTAAGAAGGAAAGTCAAATTTTATATACATGTTTGCAGTTTTGTTAAATCATTAATCTATTAAACTAGTTCATATAAAACGAAATTTGGAATATAAATAATAAATAAACAGGCATACGGCCCGCCTGATGGTAAGCAGCTACCGTCACCTATAGACATCTGCAATACCATGAGTACTGTCAACGTTGCGTTGCATTTCGATAGGTATTACATTTCTGTAAAACTTATTGGATTTATTACCGTTGGTGACCGTAATGTTTAAATTTTAATATAGATTAAATAATATTCTCGTAAAATAAATCAACGCACTCTGGACGCGCTACATATTTATCATAGTGTGCATGCTGTGGAACGTGGTTACGGGCGCGCACACATACAAGCCGTGTATGATACCGCTCTATGAAGTCAAACTACTTTTTTGGTTTTACAATGTCGAAATTTATGAGCCGTAACACGAATATGCCCGTATTCGCACGAATTTAATAATATGATTAGATCCCCACCGCCAGTTTGAGCTTTACCGCATGATGCAAGAGCATTTTACGAATGCTCGCCTGGCTAGCTACAACCCTTAAGTAAAAAAATCTGTCCCCAAACCCATATAGCTCAATTCATACTTACAAAAAGGTGCGATGTTGTACGTGCATTGTATTTTCGTGATATGCCCATTTATATGCGCAAGGTCATAGCTGCAAGAACAACACAGATAAGGTAAGCAAAGTGTTCCACAATTCAGTTACACTTCAGATGTTCTTACCATCTTTTTTTTTGTATCTTGGTAAGAGATTCGTAACTAAATAAATAATAAATAATAAATAAATATTTATTTTCCAATACATTATACAGTTTGTTAACAATTTTCAGAAGTATACGTGGCTTATAAATCTAATGAAACACTGGTAAACATTGATACCCAAACTAGGCGAGTGCCTGTATCTTGGGTATCTGGGTACGATTTCTTAACTAGTTATTGTTACAAGACACTTGTCTTTGTTCTTGACATTTTTTTATTAGTTTATTTTCTTCGTGTAGGATTAACATTACTATAAAAACTGAACATTATTATACAAACTGACAATAGTTCGGTTGTTTATGAATTACAGTAGAGGTAAGTTATGAATGAAATGATTAAAAAACTTTTTTCTGTTACATACATTTCCTTCAATATAAAATTAATTTAAAGTATTATAAATAATATAAGTATGTGTATAAAATGCTTGTATAATAAGTTCAGAAAACAGACTATAAACAGTTTAGCTGTTTTCAGATTTGTTTTGCATAAAATGATTATAATCTGTATGAGGAGAAATATTTCCATTTGAGTAAATTATAATTTGTAAGAGGTGTAAGAAAGGTGTGTGAAAGTGGATGTGTCGTGCGTGTATATGGGAGTGTGTGAGTAAGTGAGTGTGTAAGGGTGATAATGATGCCAAATTGCCTTGAGCAAGGGAAGGTGTGTTAGATTAAGTTTTCCGTTTCTTCATAAGAGAGGTTCAATAGCCAGCCCCGAACCTTTTTTTTGCAGTTAAAAACTTTGCAGTCCTTGATGAAACAGTATGTACAAACTTTATTATAAGTTTTGGCGTGAGCAACTGCAGGACTTCTACGTGCTAATAGAGATGTAGCAAGTGGTACTGGAAGTCGGTAAACACGTTTGGATAAAATATCTGTATAGTCATGTCGGTTAAGCATAATTTTATGAGCTTTAACTGTTGCTGCCAAAACGAATAGCTGACGCATACGCATTACTTTAAAGTCATTATAGAGAGAATCAGTTGGGTATCTGAAGGGCTTATTTAATGTGACTTTAATGAGAGCCCTCTGCGCTCTTTCAACAGTAATGAAACTAGTTTTTCCAGCACTGCCCCAGACAGATATGCAGTATTGCATAATCGATTGGCATAAGGCCAAATATACTAAACGTAGCACGTCTAGTGGCGTGCAGTCCCTAAGCTTTTTCATTATGTATATCAGCTTCCTAAGCCTACCACACAAATCTTGAATGTGTTCTTGATAAGAGAGGTTCTCGTCAATAACGACGCCTAGGTATTTGATTTTGCTGACACGATCAATGTGTCTACAGGAGCATTCAGATGGTGAATTTAAAACTCTATTGTAAGAACACGTGTGCATTCTAAGAAAGCTATTTTCAGGGGGACTTCCAGCACAAGTTTTTGAAAAAGGTATGTATTTAGTCTTGTTCACATTTAGGGTTAGTAAATTTTGATCAAGTAACGTTGCAATTTTATTAAGACCTTCTTCAGCGCGACAATATACTTCTTCCCATCCTTTATCGTGAAATATTATGACTGTGTCGTCTGCGTACGTGATTATTTCAGCATTTGGTAAGGAGCAGTTTACAATGTCGTTAATATACAGAGAGAAAAGTGTTGGGCCAAGTATACTCCCCTGGGGGACGCCAAATTCTATTGAAAGAAGGTCACTATGGAGAGAACCGATCTTTACAAATTGTTTACGGTTATTTAAGTAACTACTGAACCAGTTATAGACTACTCCTCTGATGCCGATGGCTTCCAATTTCTTAAGAAGCAAGCCAACCGAAACGGTGTCGAAAGCTTTAGCAAGGTCTAAAAACACCGCAATGCAATTATCACCATTTTCAACATGGATTGAAACAGTGTTGGCAAGCAACGACACCGCGTCTTCGGTTGACCTGCCTCTCCGAAAACCAAACTGCCTATCAGACATGATATGGTTCTTCTCAAGGAAAGCTATCAACTGGTTGTTCACGACTTTTTCTAAAATTTTAGATGCTACACTTAGAAGCGCAATCGGCCTATAACTATCAGGAATAATTTTTATTCCGTTTTTAAAAATTGGCGTTACAGAAGAGGTTTTCCAACACTCGGGGAATACCCCTGATGTTAAACTCAATTTAAAAATGTGGGTGAGTGGAACAACTAGTGAGTGGCTGGATTTTTTAAATAAACTTGTGGTAAATTTGTCAGGTCCAGGTGAGCTGTCAGGTTTTAATTGAGATATTATGTTTGCAATTTCAGAAGCGTCTGTGGGTCGAAGAAAAAAAGACTGTGGTATTGAAGTAGATGGTCTGTAAGACAATATAAGATCTTGTTCCGTGACAAAAAGCTTATTTAATATAATATCTGCAAATTTTTGACCAACTGATACAAAATGTTGATTACACTCTTGGAGCGACATCTCGGGGCTAGATTTATACCTCAGAAGTTCGGTGGAGTCGATCTTATTAATAGGTGTGTAGCAGATACTTTTAATTGTTTTCCAAAGTTTTTTGGTATCGTGCCTACTGTCTTGCAACTGCTGACTATTGAATTCATTTTTGAGTTTCTTTAACAGCTTATTACAAAAATTACGGTAACGAGAATACACTTTTCGACGCACAGTATCATCTGGGTGTTTCTTTGAGTCAAGATGTAATTTGTCGCGGTGCCGCATGCATCTTAATATACCCGGGGTGATCCATGGCTTCATTCTTACCCATTTACGACCAATTTTGATACTGGATTTGTTTTTGTCTATAATACCCGTTAAGGTTTCATTGAAGACTTGCACTGCTGTATTAACACATGTGAGACAAGTTATATGAGCCCAGTCTAGGTTGTTGATTTCCAATGCTACGGCGTCCATATCTACTTTTTGTTTAATAGTAGGCTTAGTTAGTGTTTGATTGGAAATAGACAATGCGGCAATAGTGATCGCGTGATCGGTAATAGAAGTCTCACAAACTAACCCTATTGAGTTGGTATTTGATTTAACAAATATATGATCCAAACAAGTTTTGTTGTGTGTTATGCTATGTATCGCAGGAAGTAGCCCATGAGATGCCATTATACACATGTAGTCACTAGTGCTACAATCGTGATTAATAATGTCTATATTAATATCACCTGCTACTACAATGTAAGGGAAAGATTTAAGAGAGTGAAGGGTTGAATCTAAGGAGTCCAAAAACATGTCGTGATTTTTAGTAGAGGGAGATCGATAGATACCTACTATAGCTATTTTATTATTTAATGTTATTAAAAGAGAATCCGCATCAGCTACATCTATTTCTTCAATGGAGTATGGAAAAGATTTGTTTGTATATATTATTACTCCTCCATTTTTGTTTTTTTGTTTCGTAGATCGAAATGTGTTGTATCCTGGAAGAGGATCTATTACCTGGCCTTCGGAGAGCCAGCATTCAGATAAGACAATTGCGTCTATACCGCAATCGTAACGTTGCAACGTTACAGCAAGTTTGTCAAAGTTACAATTAAAGCTTCTTATATTGAAAGACAGTAATTTAAAATTGTAGTGTGGAACGGACAACATGGTCTTGCAAAGGTCTATAGACTCTAGAGTATGACAGTCAATATTTACGTATTCTTCAATATCTTTGACAACGTTAAGTAATACCATCTTTATAGTGGTAGAATTGTAATGAATACAGTGTCCGGATCCTGTAAGTCAACTCTATAAAAAAGAGAACATATATTTTCGCAAGAGAATGGCATGTATTGTCAATTTTGATGCATATTTTATATTTATAATAATGTGAATATGTGTGTGTATGTAAGAGAGTATAAGAAAGTGTTCTAAAAGAACACGCATATTTAATGTGTGTTTCTTTAATGTGTGTCAAGTGTTGTGTTGTGTAACAATATATTACTAAAATTAATAAACCTAGGTCTAGTGTTTTACAATTTAACATCGCGTTTGATGTAATATCATTGTTAAGTTGCAATGATGTTAAATTGTTGCTGGAGTTCATGCATGTTTCTGAGCGCCACCGCAGGGTTTCCTTCTTGCTTGCGCACGAATATTGTGCCGTTTTTGACCCAGCAGAATTTGAAACCTGCTGACTTTGCCTGTTGCCTAGCAGATCGAAATAACTGTCTGTTATCTTGTGTTAAGCGCTCATTTATAAAAATGGCTCTGGGAGCGCCTTTAACTTCAATGTCAGCGCAGTTCAAGTTACGTCTACTTCTGCCTGCCTTCAGAAAAGCATCTCGATTTTGTCTACGCAGGAAGCGGACAATGAGTGGTCTAGGGGGACGTCTCGTGGAACTTTCTTCATTGCTTGTTTGACCTTCCATGTCTAATATAAGATATTATCTAATATAACTATATATAGATATTATCCCGAACAACTTTTTTAGACCTGATATGTCATCTGACATATCAGGTCTAAAAAAGTTGTTCGGGATCAGAATGGTGTGGACGGTTATGTCTAATGAGTAATAAGAACATTCACGATGAAAACATAAAAATCTCTCAGGAAAGCTATAGATTTAGGTATGTGTTTCGAATAATACGGACAGCACGATAATGTCGCAGTGTCTGCATACAGCTCGATGAAAATAAACCACTAAAAACTTCTTTGAAACTTAATTGTCACTTTAAAAACGTATAACGTACCAATTGTTAGCTACAACAAGGAGCAGTGACTCACGCTCGAGTCTAGACAAAGGCATGCTGACTCAGCTCGAGTTTATATAAAGGCGTGCTGAGCCGCCTGATGATGCTTCGTGTAGAATCGAAAGGCGTCGAAAATTCTTATAGTTTGGCTGCGTGGCGTTTGTGACGTCACGTCGGCTTAACAGGAAAATTAGGCGGAATTGTCACTGGATATATTTTTAAGTGTTTTAGTAAAATATTAATTTGATGTTTTGTTAAAATATTTTAAAAAATATTTGTTATTATCACTAGAAACTTTTTGGTGAAAATTCGCTGCTGCGCCAGCTCGCAGACAAAATATTTTTATTGATAGCCCCAAAATGAAATAGGTTGAATACACGTGCTTTGCTTCAGGTAATATTCCGTTTACTTTTAAATTTACGCAATTTATTATAATGTTGTCTACATTTCAGATCTTGGATACATTTTAGATATGATAATAACAATTTACGCTCTCTTTCTTACTACAAAAGTTTTTGTTTTAAAATTGCCGCAGTTTTAGTTTATCAAACTAGTTTATAAATTGATTTTGAAGCGCTCGTAGCGAAGTTTACTTAGCTGTTCTCAACCGATCAGCAAAGTTAAGCAACGTCGCCCGCGGTCATGAGTTGGATGGGTGACCGCTAGTGACATTACTACTGAGCGTTTCCGTGCTTCGGAGGGCACGTTAAGCCGTCGGTCCCGGCTGTTGTCTTAGGATGGCAGTCGTTATAGCATGGTGGTAGGGTATTTTGCGAATGCCCGCCTGGCTAGCTACCACCTTCAAGTAGAAATTCTGTCGCCAAGCACCTAACGGTGTGTTCCGGCAGCTGTCCTTGAGAGCCAGTATTTCTAGGTTAGCCTGAACAACATCTTCGACCACATCATCACTTACCATCAGGTGAGATAGTGGTAAAAGGCTAACCTATCAGGCATAAAAAAAAAAAAAAAAAATTATCTACCGTATGAATTACTATACCGGGATGTGGAATACTATAGTTTTAACACTTGACAGAATAACCCTTTATTTAGATTATCTCACGTGTTATATATGCGAACGTTGTTAAAGATAGGGGATTGTTAAGAAGAGGTACCAGATTCAGACGGACGGCAAGTATGTAATCAAAGGTCCTTGAAAAAACTACCATGTCTTTTTTTATTGCTGATTGGCTAGCCTTTGAACACTGTCTCACCTGATGGTAAGTGATGATGTGTCCGAAGATGTTATCAAGCTAGCCTAGAATTACTGGCTCTCAAGTACAGCTGCCGGAACACACCGTTAGGTGCTTGGCGACAGATTTTTCTACTTGAGGGTGGTAGCTAGCGACCAAGCGGACATTCGCTAAATGCCCTACCACCATGCTGTAACGACTGCCATCGTAAGACAACAACCGGGACCGACGGCTTAACGTGCCCTCCAAAGCACGGAAGTGCTCAGTAGTAATGTCACTAGCGGTGACCCATCCGACTCCTGACCGCTGCGGACGTTGCTTAACTTAGCTGATCGGTTAAGAACGGCTAAGCAAACTTCGCTACGAGCGCTTCAAATCTTGTCTTTTAAAAGCTATTGCTTTTTAATATTATATCTAATATCGCTTTATTTCTCCCAATATTTTTACTAAATATTAATTATTTACAGTAACATAAGAGAAGTTATTAAGCGTTACAAAAACAAATATAATATTTTATTTTGAATAACATAAAGGTTGGAAACAAATTAATCTCTTTGATGTTTGGGAAAAAATAGGTTCAACTCATGAAACGAATTTAAAACAATTTTTTGCTTTTTATTTATGGTTAAACATTATGTATAAATTATGAATTAAAACAACTACCTATTGCCTGCGACTTCATCTTATAGCTTATTAAAATAACACGGATATTTTAATAATCTTTGGCACTCTATAAAATTATATGACAGCGAAGTGAGAGTTGGGCTCGCACACCGAGCGAGGGTTCCGTAATATAATCCTTTTTTTGTTCCGTCCGGGACTCAAAACCTCGTCCTCTGATTTCGCGCCCAATGCCTAAACCACTCGGCCACCGCAACCACACTCTTACAAACCAAAACTTTGAGCTCCAAATGTATTACTTTAAACGTCATAAGGGACGGTGCGCGGCCATCAACCAGACTACTAAACTTCAACTGATGGAAAGAAGTGCTTTTTGGGTTTCGTAGTCCTGACAAGGAACCCTCATAGTTTTGTAATGTCCGTCTGTATGTCCGAGGTTTTGCTAAGAGCCCGTTTGTACTAGAAAGCTGCAATTTTGTACGGGTATGTAAACTTATCACGCCGACAAAGTGGTAAAACAAAGTTTTGAAAAAACATTTTTTTTAGGATAGACATACAAGTGATGCGGGAATGATTTTTTTTTCGTCGTCTATACCATTGTTTGGGATATCATTGAATAGATCTTTTTAAATGATTTAGGGGTTGCTAATATTATTTTTTGATATATGCTCCATTTACGAAATATTCAACTTTAAAGTGCACATTTTTGTTTCGGTAGGGCGTCCCCCCCCCCCCTCTAAAATCTAAACTGCTGACTTGTACAATCTGAAAAAATTCATGGTGATAGTGCAATTCATGAACTTTCAAGGAAAGTTATAGCGATTAAGATAACTTTATCACTTTAGCAGTAATAGTCGTTGAACTTGGGTGTTAGATAATGTCGTACCAAATACAACATTCTTAGAATAAATCCTTTAAACTAAGATGAAGTAGTGGAAGGGCTTTAGAATCAGTATACATACTTATGTACTAAAGGAAGGGGTGAAGTGTGGAGAGGAGGGGTTGTAGCATCCCCACAGAGGGGCGGAAACATTTTTTTTTAAATAATAATAATTTAATTATTTATTGGACCACAAAATATTCTGTCCCGGGCGGATCCACTCAGCCACCTCGACACATTCTTTCGTGCTGAAACCTTGCGCTCTAATTCTGTTACTTTAACCGTCATAGGATAATTAATCATGTCGTAATATCAAACACCACAGATTATAAACTGTCTTCTTCCTGTCTAATTAAAAATTAATTAAGCAGTTTCTTTTGCGTTTGCGCTCCCCAAGGAATCTGATGTTTTGAAATATTAGACGAAGTTCCGGTAAATTTTCATTTAATTGGTTATACGACCAACCTGATAAGCTAGGCCAAGACGCTTATTCGTTATGGTAACATTTGAAAAAGGACGGAACCAATTATTTACACTTTATTAAGACTACTCTGCAAGTAGCGCTTTCTTTATAAACGTAATACGCAATTTATTATAATGTTGTCTACATTTCAGATCTTAGATACTTTTAGATATGATAATAACAATTTACGCTTTCTTTCTTACTGTATTAAAGCTTTTTGTTTTAAAATCAAGATATTAAAATAAATCTAAAGACGAGCTTCAATAAAAACTTACTTCAAGCCGCACAAGAAGATTAACCAATTTTTAAGACCTGTTAAGTGCAATATTCCCCTACAAGATGTAGGTGTTTACAAACTTGATTGTTAATGTGGGCTGTCATACATTGGGCAAACAAAGAGGAGCATTGGTATCCGGGTAAAAGAACACATTGCTGACATGAAGAACAGACGCTCGACCAAGTCTGCAGTTTGTGAACATGCCCAGGACAATCCCAACCACTACATTCGGTTCGACAATCCAAAAATCCTCGCCAGAGAGACCCGGTTTATGCCAAGAATGTTACGCGAGGCTATTGAAATCAAAAAGTACCCAAATTTCAATAGAGATGATGGTTGGCAAGTACCACCTGCTTGTTTTTTTTTTGCGCGCGGCAAATGTTGATGTTTGATTACATATGAATAAACCTCTTTGATGTTACAAATCTGTATTACCCGATTAAACTGAAAATGCTCTGTTTACTCGCATATAATTTGCTTATAATTTAACTTAGTAGGGATAATTCTATTACGCACTAGTGTATAATATTATTATGCATGAGGGTGTTATAGTTCGGTTTATGGCTTTAAGAACGATATAATAAAGCTCACTTTACGAGCAAGGGTGTTAAAAACTCATAAGTATATTAAGGCAGAGTATATGTGAGAAGGGTGAAGGGTGGTGAGAGGGGAGAAGGGTGGTGTACTTATAGCCACAACTGTAGTTGGGGCGCAAAAGCAAAACGCAAAATACGTGCAACTCCTTCGTCGATGACGCGACGACCGAGCTCAGGACCTGAGCCTCAGGTTAGCCAAAGAGTTTGATGTGCGCGTATAACCTAACTTATATGTCTTTTTTCCAATATCATCATGTTTATATTACTAAAAAGTTATAAGTTACAATAATGTTTTTTTTCATTGTTATTGTGACGGAACACGCTTGAGCCCCACCTGATGTTAAGCGGACTAACCTCTGCCTATAACAGATTCATTTCATCACAAGTCACGAATTGCAGTTCGCCCGTCGCCTTGAGACATAGTTGTTAAGACTCATATGCCTGTAATTTCACTGGCTCTCAAGGACTGCTACCGGAACACACAGCCAGGCAAGCATTCGCAAAATGCCCTTCCACCATGCGGTGAAGCTCAAGCCCGCGGCGGGATTCGAACCACCTTCTGGGCGGCAGTCCATAGCCAATGCCACTGAGCCATCACTGCTTCATGTATGATAAATTAAATAATTGAGAGAGAATATGAAAACTACGACATATTGTTACGTCTCAATTATTATTATGTACCTAAATAATTAGCCAATTTGTAAGTTAGTTTTGTACTAACAATGCTTCAAGCTAATTCCATAACAGTCCAATTCTAAATGCGACAACACAATTCTAAGCATAAACGTTGAAACCCACTAAGATCTCAGAAACTTAATACCGCTTAGGTTCTTATACAAACATACACTATCATTTTAATATTGTTAGGTTTGCAATTAAGCCTGCTATGCGGATTACATTACAAAATCACAAATATACGATAGGAAAAATTTAAGTCATGTGCGGGATTCGAACTCGCGTCCATCCACCCCCTGAGCCGGGGTATGCTCTAACCAATTGAGCTAACATGACATGACGTCTTAACTCAAATCTTTCCTATCGTTCTTTAACCATCGTATTGGGATGAAGCAACATCTATAGTACTACTTACGTTGTACTACAAACAAGACCAATTTTGCAATGGGTTTTATACTTGTAAATGATGACGCCACCTTATAATTTTAATATTGTTAGGTTTGCAATATCGCCTGCTATGCGGGTTACATTTAATATAATTACAAAATCACAAATATTAATATAATTTGAGGTATGACGTCATATCATGTTAGCTCAATTGGTTAGAGCATACCCTGGCTCAAGAGGTGGATGGACGCAGGTTCGAATCCCGCACATGACTTAAATTTTTCCTATCGTATATTTGTGATACACTATCATTTAAATTTTCTAAACTGTATGTGTGTTAAATCGTCACCGAAAACGGGAATGTATTTGAACAGGTATTCTTTAGGCCCTGGGTTAACTAAGGTTGAAACTCACGTCTGTGGCGGAAAATTCAAATTTCAACAGTTTTTTCACACTTGTAGCTAAGTTTCGTAGCCATTATAAATCAAACTCATTCTAAGTTAAGCTGGTTTACCTTCACTGCATAATCATGTTATGTTTTCATTCGATGTTATGGTGTTATTGAACGGCAATAAATATTTAATACTGATCAGTTGGCGGATGATAGATGATGATTAGAGATGCAGTGATGGCTCAGTGGCATTGGCTATGGACTGCCGCGCAGCAGGTCCATGGTTCGAATCCCGCCCAGAGTATGAGCTTCACCGCATGGTGGAAGGGCATTTTGCGAATGCCCGCCTGGCTAGCGACCACCCAGAAGTAGAAAATCTGTCGCCAAGCACCTAACGGTGTGTTCCGGCAGCAGTCCTTGAAAGCCAGAAAAATTACAGGCTAATGAGACCTAACAACTGGACGTCTCAGTGTGACGGGCACAGTGCAATTCGTCGTAGACGAAATGCGTCTGTTATAGGCAGAGGTTAGTCCACTTACCATCAGGTGGGCCTCGGGCTTGTTCCGTCACAATAACATAAAAAAATAAAAATAAAATGTATTAATGGCAACACCAAAGCGACAGTAGCGCCACCATTTTGATGGGATAAAACATACGACACGCTCTGTTATTGGCAGAGTGATTTCCCGATAAAACGAGTGATGACACGAAGTGAAGAGCGGAGGAGTGGGGCATTCTTGAGACGACCAGCAGGTACCCAGTAAATTTCGACCCTTTATACAGCGGCTAACGGACTAGGAATTATTTAGTGCTGTTCAGGAATGTTATAAAGCAACCGCAATGTATGTGAACAGGCTAATTACTTAGAAATTAGACTATACAAATAAAAGCGCATTATTAATACCTACTTTTTACCGATTTCCAAAACAGGAGCACCGGTGTTCACCGATTTATTCCCTATTTGTTCTTCACTGACCAATTCTCAAAATTATTTTTATTGGAAAGGGAATACCTATGAAGTATATACCTATATACATTTCATCAAAATAGTTTTTTTTTGTTGTTTTTTTTTATGTTATTGTGACGGAACAAGCTCGAAGCGCACCTGATGTTGAGCGGACTAACCTCAGCCTATAACAAATGCATTTCATCACAAGTCACGAATTGCACTGCGCCCGACACTTTTAAACATACCTAGGTAGTTGTTAAGTCTTATGTGCCTGTAATTTCAACGACTCTCAAGAACAACTGCTGAAACACACCGTTAGGTGCTTGGCGATAGATTTTCTACTTGAGGGTGGTCGCTAGCCAGGCGGGCTATTGCTAAATGCCCTTCCTCCATGCGATGAAGCTCAAGCCCGCGGTGGGATTCGAACCATGGACTTGCTGGGCGGTAGTCCATAGCCAATGCCACTGAGCCATCACTGCTTCAAAAAGTTGGTTGGGAAGTTTATAGTCAATTAAGGGATGATTTATATTAGACCGTGCCGTGGCCGTGGCGTGCCGTGTACGTGGCCCGGACGGGGCATTTTGTATGAAGCAGTTTACAGGACACGGATCAGGCACTGTCTAATATAAACTGCTTCATACAAAATGCCCCGTCCGGGCCACGTACACGGCACGCCACGGCCACGGCACGGTCTAATATAAATCATCCCTAACTGTTTTTTATTACATATCTGGATGACTTGATGGTATGTGTTGTTGTCGAAGATGAACACTATTTTAGGCGAGTGAATGATCATGTAAGCAGTCTTTATCATCAAAATGAGTAAAAGAAAAAAAATACAATTAAAACCAACTTCTTACACTGAAAAGTAAGAAATAACTTGTGGAAGTCAGACCAAGCTAATGTGAGGTTGGTGTTTTAAATCAGCCCAGTAACCGACTTCCACAAGTTATTTCATACATTTCGAGATCGCTCTTAGCGATAAGACCGCCCATTGATAGACTTGATTTTATGTTTTAGTGTTAAGTTTATTGTTGTTATTATGGTGTTGTCAATAAAGAGTTATCTATCTATCTACATTTCAGTGCTGGAAGTCGGTAAGTACTGTATTTTTGCAATATTTTTTTCAACTAATGGGTTGAAACGTAATATCGTTGATATACCGGTTGAATTGATTTTAGTTAAATGTTTATCTTTCTTATATTTATATTGATAGGCTAGCTTTTGATCAGTCACCAGTGATGGTAAGTAATGATGTGGCCGAAGATGTTCAGGCTAACCTAGAATTACTGGCATTCAAGGACCTAACTTGATAATTCTTTTTTTTCTCTTTAGCACTTCGACCCATTCCAATCCCATTTTCGCCACAGTTACAAGAATCCTATAACTACATTTTAACAAAGAAACAAGCAAACGACATTTTAACAAGCCTAAAAGTCACCCCAACAAGGAAAAGTGCTTACCCAGAATTTACAGCAAATCAATACCGTAGTAAAACGCCCAATCTGGCAACATTTAAATCATCTACCTAAAGCAAAAAGGTCAGCGCTATCAATTTAGATTGAACGAATTGGAAAGCGTTAAAATGGTTACTACTACTACTACTAGGATAATATATACTAGTCTTGAAGGGTGACTTTTAATCGTCCAAGACGAGATAAATCAGATTTAAAAGCTGCTGTAGACATTGTTCGAGACCGGCCCTTACTCATTCACGGTAAGCGCTACGAAAATATGTCCAACACTATACATATTATAGCCATTGATATTTTTCAGTTAATGACTTTATCATTCAGTCATGTATGTATCAGCCGGATTTTCCTGCTGAGCACAGCCTCCCCTATTATGGGGCGGTTTGCATTAATCCCCACGCTTGGTAGGCGTCTTGGGGATCGCAGTATAAGATATCAGTTCCTCAGAAGGCGTTGCTGCCCTCCTTTGATATATTACCCTTAGTCGCCTCTTACGACACTCACAGGTTTTTATTTTATGTGATTGTGACAGGACAAGCTCGAGGCCCACCTGATGTTAAGCGGACTAACCTCTGCATATAACAGATGCATTTCGTCACAAGTCACGAACTGCACTGCGCCCATCACCTTAAGACATAGTTGTTAAGTCTCATGTGCCTGTAATTTCACTCGCTCTCAAGGACTGCTGCCGGAACAACTTGGTGACAGATTTTCTGCTTGAGGGTGGTCGCTAGCCAGGCGGGCATTTGCAAAATGCCCTTCCACCATGCCATGGTGACATTCTAGCCCGGCACTGACACTGCATTGCGCGCGTCACTCCGAGACACGTTATTTCTTCTGTCTTTGCCCAGTAATTTGAGAAATACTAATAAGAACCTACATACTGGCATAACATATGTATGGGGCTTGTTACTAAAATAAGATGACGTATCTAAGTTTTTTCGTTATACAAATCAACCTCATTAATATGATTCTTTACCGCCTTAAAGGTGGGCAGCAGAGTCTTCCACCCGCTACTCGGATTAAACAAACACTGCTCTCCGAGTATGAGAAATTAAAAGTACCTAAATATCATGGTAAACCAACATTCTGGTTTACCATGATAACTTAACTTAACTATGATAGGAGAGGACGATCGAGGTGCACCGTTTTCCTTACCTTCACGGCCTTACAAGGGGCCAGCACCGTTTGATGGCGGATTCGATGGGGCCGCTGGGGAAGAGGAGTGGCACGGAGTATCTTGTCCTATTTGCGGGCTTGGAGTCCGAGGTGGATCCGGTATACCATGCGCCCTAGCGTCGCAGTGGGAGTTCTGCAAAAGGGAGGGGTCCAGTATCAAATAACCGGGGTAGGTTTAAAGGCAAGTCGTCGCCGGCGGTCATGAGTTGGATGGGTGACCGCTAGTGACATTACTACTGAGCGTTTCCGTGCTTCGGAGGGCACGTTAAGCCGTCGGTCCCGGTTGTTGTCTTAGGATGGCAGTCGATATGCATGGTGGTAGGGTATTTTGCGAATGCCCGCCAAGCTAGCTACCACCCTCAAGTAGAAAATCTGTCGCCAAGCACCTAACGGTGTGTTTCGGCAGCTATCCTTGAGAGCCAGTACTTCTAGGTTAGCCTGAACAACATCTTCGACCACATCATCACTTACCATCAGGTGAGATAGTGGTCAAAGGCTAACCTAACACGCATTAAATAAAATAAAAGGAATAAAAAAAAAAAAAAAAAAAAAGGTTCGAAAGCGTTTCCGCCATATATGAATGAGGTGTGACACAGTGTGATGTACCCTTGCTTCCGTGGGAGTAGTTGGTGCCTAGAACGAAATATACCAGGTTTTTTTTTTCCTTATAGGCTAGGCTTTGACCACTATCATACCTGATGGTAATGATGTGGTCGAAGGTATTGTTCAGGCTAACCTAGAATTACCGGCTCTCAAGACAGCTGCCGGAATACACCGTTAGGTGCCTGGCGACAGATTTTCTACTTGAGAGTGGTAGCTAGCCAGGCGGGCATTCGGAAAATGCCCTACCACCATGCTATAACGACTGCCATCCTAAGATAACAACCGGGACCGACGGCTTAACGTGCCCTCTGAAGCACGGAAGCTCGCAGTAGAAATGTCACTAGCGGTCACCCATCGAACTCATGACCGCGGCGGACGTTGCTTAACTTTGTTGATCGGCTAAGAACAGCTAAGCAAACTTCGCTACGAGCGCTTCGAAGCTACTTTCCACGAGGGTACGCAAGAATGCATTAAGGCATTATTCACACGAAAAAAAACCCTTGTGTTGCAACCTACCATGTAGGGTAGGTATGGGGCAACCTTTGGATTGTTTCGTGCCAAACTTTGTAATAACTATGCAATGGGCCAAAGCAATAAAAAATATATTTATTACACAACTGCCCAAAAAAAGAGTGTTATGTTTCCTGAAACATAATAAAGTTCATGTATGTTTTATTCCATTCCACAGAATAAAAAGGACCATATCACCATACCTTCTAAACGGCTTAACCGATTTTAATATATAAGATATTGTTATATCTGTCTTGATAGCGCAAATGAAACTAGTTACGTAAAAAACTGACGGATTTAAGACGCCATATTGTGATTATTTGTTTTTCTTCCAAACCCATAGAGTTGTGTGCCTACAATAAAATAAAGGGCTTTAAAAAACGATTTCAAAAATACATGTAACTTGCTGTTTCTATTTCAATGGAGCGATAAAACATTTAACGACAATAAATAATTTGCTGTCAGGTCTTTTAACCTTTTTAGTTAATTTATTGTTAATTAAGTGTTGTTTAACTATATACCTTTATTAAGTTACTTTTGAAGTTAATTCACGTTAACGTTTAGCGTACCTATTCTTGATTCTGAACTTCTGAAACAAGGTTAGCTATACATTTAACTAAAATCGGAAAATCTAGTAGTAAATATTCCAACGGTAAGTTAATTTCGCGAAATTTCTCCTCAAAACCCGACAGGGGCAGGACGTTGCCCACATAATAAAATATGATGTAGGATGTTATCGTCTAGAGCTCAGTAGTAGAGCACAAATATCAATTATTTTTCCTATATAATAATATTAATAATAAATGTTTTTATTGCAGACAACATGATCCATTTCTTATTAGTTAGTAACACCTTAGAATTACGTTAGTACTTAATAACTAAAAGAGAGTTTGTCCTCTGGATGAGTTTATATACCAAAGGACAATTATATTTTTCGTCTATTGCGTTTAAGATGCTGTTCCGGCTTGAGCGTAGTCTGTTCAGCCGCGACGCTGCTTTTTTTACGCCAAACTGCATCAAATGTGTCAGTGCGTGCTTGCGTGAACATTTGTGAAGCGCTGCAGTATCGCGGAAGCCGCAACAACGCCCTAAACGCATTATTAAATTGGACTCGCAGAGCGTTGTAAGCCTTTTTAGTATAGTTAAACCACAGACTCGCCGAGTACAGAGACGTACAATACGCTTTAAACAAAGTAACCTTTACAGCATCTGTACATCTATCGAATCTGCGGGCCAACATATTCGCTCGGACAGACAACGCTCTGCGTTCCCTCTCCATATCTAAATCATCCTTCAGGTCGTCAGTAACCCAGTGCCCCAAATATTTAAAATTATGTACTCGTTCTAATTGAACGCCATTTAGCGTGATAGATGGAATATACGACGGGCACTTGGTACTTTCCCTGAAAACCATAAATTTAGACTTGGCAGCATTATAGAGGAGACCATGAGAAACAACATATGACTCACATATAGCAAGAAGCTTCCGTAGTGCACTGATAGAGGGAGCCAGCAGCACCATGTCATCAGCATAGCTGAGGTTATTGACATAAACGTCGTTTATGTAGCAGCCCACTGGCATGCTGCTGAGTCGCTCAATCAGTGCATTCACATACAAGCTAAAGAGCGAGGGTGAACTCAACCCTCCTTGCCGTATCCCGCACTCTAGCCTGTACGGATCTGAAAGCTTACCTGCCCATTTCACACGATTTTCTTGATTCAGATACCAGAATCTAAATATTGATACTAACTCTGGCGGTACACCCGAGTCGCTCATTTTTTCCCAAAGAATGTCATATGACACCATATCAATCTTAGAAAGTTTCAAGTAACAGGCATAAATTGGTGTTTGTCTGTCTGTGTAATACTTGACAGTATGCTTAAGACTGAAGATGGCCGCTTCGGTTGATAACCCGGGTCGAAACCCGAACTGAGCATCGTGAAGCTTAAAGTGCTTACCTAAATGAGTATTAAGCACACTGTCAATACCTTTGAGACAATTGTAGCCAATGAAATGGGCCGGTAGTTGGACCCTTCCGACGCATCTCCAGTTTTATTCTTGACAATGGGTACCACCAGAGTCCGCATCAAATCAGCTGGTAAAAACGAATGGCTTATACATAAATTAAATAGCATTGCAAGTACTCGAGGAAGGTGCCAACCAGCCTGCGTCAGGTGCTGAAGGCTCAAGTTATCGAAACCTGGTGATTTCCCTCCCTTCATTCTCTGTCTCAAATAGTGGTTTTTTAATTAATGTTTAAAATCAGATTTAATTTTTTTTTATGACTGATAGGTTAGCCTTTGACCACTATTTCACCTGATATTAAGTGATGATGTGGTCGAAGATGTAGTTCAGGCTAACCTAGAAGTACTGGCTCTCAAGGACAGCTGCCGAAACACACCGTTAGGTGCTTGGCGACAAATTTTCTACTTGAGGGTGGTAGCCAGCCAGGCAATTGCCTCAATTATAATTTCTGTGTGCCAGCAACGTAGATCCACATACAATTAGTGTCCTAGATTAAAATGATTTAATATTTAGATTGAATTATAGTAATAAACCAGCTTGCTCAAGAAAATTAGTTATCTCAGGGGAAAAATCGTGAGTCGCATAAGGTTAAAGTTGAATACCGTCCCCTTTCTTTATTATAAATAAAGAAAAGGGCGCCACCCGGCTATATAAAACCGGGAAAATAAATAAATACCGGATCGGTGCGACGGTATACAGCCTTTGGGTGAAATTACTGCATTGGTCAGCAGCCCTACTGCATCAGGGACGCAAAGCAGAGCGCTGACAGCTCAAACCGTTCGCTCGGGCTGTCTGCCTGAGCTGGAGGGCTATGGTAGGTGATTATTCTTCAACCCCTAACCGTGAAGTTTTCCCCTCCTAACCAGGAACCTCCTGGAAAACGCAAGTGTGCGCATGTGAAAATCGTACCTGCCTGTGAAGGGCATATATAAAGCGTTGACATCAATATCGCAAAAGAGGGACCGGTCGATTTGGCGTGGGTGGCTAGCCCACGTGGTGAAGATGCATGCGGGCGCAGCCAGCCTCAATCCACAGGAAAACACGGAATTTTGCTCGCAACGACAGGGCCAATATCCATACACTCGGCACGCGGTCACTTGAGAAAGCTCGCACATTCGGGTTCAGCGACGGTGCGGGCCTAGGGACCACGCAGTCCACAACTCGGAGAGCCTCACTAGATAAATTCACGAGACGAAACACTGGAATTTAGTTTAATATTCTAAAACACATTACATAATATAAACAATTCAAAATTATTTTTTGTTATTAATTTATGACCATTATGATGTCATTGTCACTTTAAATACGTATTACTCACCAATTGTTAGCTACAACAAAGAGCGGTGACTCACGCTCGAGTCTAGACAAAGGCGTGCTAACTCAGCCCGTCTATATAAAGGCGTGCCGAGCCACCGGCCGCTCCATACATTTCGGTACACATTCCGCCTTGCGCCGCCACGCCGAGCGCACCTCTCCGCAGCTGCAAGTGACCCTCCAGTGAGACCGCAATAGTCCCCGCACTATTGCCGTCTCGCCTGGACCATCGTTCCGACGCTAGTTGCTACAGTGCGCATTGAAGAGCGTGATCCCGATTCAGCTTGTGTTTGTCTGTGCAGGAGCTGAGAGTTTCGTCGAACGCCGTGCGACGCGAGCTTCGTGCTTGCTGAGGCGGCGCTCCACCGTCGAGCAACCACCGCCCCGGACAAGCCCGGGTCGGTGTTGCTGCGTTAAACTGCACTGAAAAGTGCAGTTTATCCTTGTTTCGCATCTTTGTTTCTGCACGAACAACAACACCCGCTCAACAACACACTTTGTGCTGTTAAGCGGCATCGTTCAGGCAGGTGGAGCCCTACCGGGTTAAGCTCGCTCGAACGATCAAATCCGCCATTTGCTGCGGTCGCAGAGTGATCCCTAACGGTGCCAACTACCTCTGTTGATTTTTGGTTTAACCTTGTACCGCGGCCTTTTTCCGCCTCACGGGATCAGCCGAAACAAGCAGGTCTCCGGGGCAACTGGCCTTGGGGTCACCCCTAGTCAATCCCGGAGTCGTTAGGACACCCCTTCGCCGCCCCAGAAAAAAAGTGCGGATAGGGACACACACCTAGGGATACACAGTAGGTACTCACTCCCTCTCACACAGTGAGCTCACAGGTTGTGCGAGGGAGACACTACCCTGGTTAGGGCATCCTGAGTGCACCCCTCAGGATGCAGCCCCGCCCTACCAATAGTGAGGTAGAGGTCCTTCAGACCTTTGCCTTACGGTACCCCGAACTCTATGCTGCTCATCAAGCAGCCCTCACCTCAGACGCAGAGAGTGCCCGCCTCACGGACACTCCCATTGCTCCCTCCGGGACCTCCGTCCCCACCTACGATGACCCTCCGGCGCCATCCTACTTACAGGAGAGCCCGGACTCCCCCGCCCCCGGCCCTGATAACAGGCGCGCGGTAGTAGCCCAACCCCGCTCTCGCTCTCGCTCACCGATCGGTCGGTTTGCGAGCATCGAACCTGCCTATGTCGTTGTCGAGTCAGTTTCAGACTCGGAAACGGACATGGAGGTCGACCAACCCCGCGCCTCACGCACAGACTCTGATGATTCCGACAACGACGGCTACACCGTCGTAGATCGAAAACGCAAGCGCGCCCCTAAGGCCGCTAACTCCGGGCCTTCCGCCCCGCCCGCTAAGGCAGCCGCCAAAGCACCTACCGCCGGCAATAGGCCGACCCCCGCCCCGCGCCCCGCGTCCCCGCCTTCCGCAACCGCTTCGGCTACAGCGCCCTCTCAGGACGCTAACGCACGCCGCGAAAAGCCGCCTCCGCCTTTGTTCATACAAGACAAAGGCAAATGGGATATGCTATCCCGCCTCCTCACTGATCGTAAGATCAATTATACGAACGCCCGCTCCACGCAGCAGGGCATTAAAGTTCAGGTGACTTCAGTTAGCGACCACAGAGCGCTAACAAAACTCCTCCAAAAAGAAAGCATAAGTTTTCACACTTATGCTCTCGAAGAACAAAAAGTCCTACGCGTCGTCATACGCGGTGTCCCGAAGGAAGTCCGTACAGACGCTGTACTTGACGACCTTAAAAGACAGGACTTCCCTGTCCTTGCCGTACATCGCATGTACAGTGGCAAAGACAAAAGCCCATACGACCTAGTACTCGTAGTACTAGACCGATCCCCGGAGGGCAAGACCATCTTCAACCTGAAGACGGTCTGCGGTCTCTCCGGACTAGATGTTCAGGCCCCCTACAGGAATGGCTCTCCTTCCCAGTGCCATAACTGCCAGTTGTACGGGCACACGGCCCGTTTCTGCTATGCTCGTCCTAGGTGCGTTAAGTGCCTAGGCGATCATGCTACAGAGCATTGCTCACGCACGAGAGACTCACCCGACCCACCCAGCTGCGTTCTGTGCGGCACCCAGGGGCATACCGCCAACTACCGCGGTTGCCCGAGGGCGCCACGCACAAACCGCAGGGTGGCAACGGAAAGGAGACCTCCGCCACCTCCCCGTCCCACCTATGATAGATACCAGCGGGTCAGCCCTAAGCTGACAGTAGCACCTGCCTCACAGGTGACTCCCGCTCCTCTACCAACTAAAAACGCTTGGTCAAAGCCACCGAGCATGGTTAAAACCATCGCTCCTACTCGCGCCCCGGCCCGCGCACCCGTCCCCGCCCGTACCGCGGCCCCTGCCCGCGCACCGGCCCCGGTCCGCGCGGCACCCCCGGCACCTCCTGCCCTTATTCCACGCGCCGCTCCTCGCGTCGCCCGGCCTATGGCCCCACCCCCTATGCCACTGATGGACACCTCTCTTCAAGAGGATATAGCGCTAGTCAGCGACCTAGCTATGTCCATCAACATAGAGGAGGTCCGTGCACTAGCACGCAAGATGTACTCCGCACAATCACCTGCGGAAGTCATCCAGTACACGCTGGAACATGCCAGCCTACTTAGCGCTCTAAAGCGCTTCGCCCCGCAAACTCCCCCCCAGTACACCCACTATGGGTAGTACAACCTTAAGGACTAAACCGCGCTCAGTTTCGTTAGCGTCCTTCAACGCTAACGGCTTCTTCAGACAACGTGACCTTGTCCATGACTTTTGCAGTACCCACCTGATCGATATTATATGCGTGCAGGAAACCTTTTTAAAACCGGGAAGGGCGAATCCCAGGTTTGCTAATTACCGATGTGTACGTAATGATAGGTTGACTTCCGCTAAGGGAGGCACTCTTATCTATTACAAAAGGTCCCTGCACTGCATCCCCTTAGATACCCCGACTCTGAGTACTATGGAAGCATCTTGTTGCTTACTAGCTATGACGGGTCATCAACCCATAGTCATAGCATCCTGCTACCTATCCGGTTTAAAGCGCGTCGCCCGCGCAGACTTAGAAGCTCTCTTCTCTCTTGGAAGCGCCGTCCTTCTGATCGGCGACTTCAACAGTAAAAATATACTATGGAATTGTAATTCTAACAATCCTAACGGTATTATCCTTGACAACCTAGTCGCTGACTTGAACTTTGACGTAATTGCACCCATCGAGCCAACGCACTACCCCGAGAACGTCCGCCACCGACCTGACGTCTTAGACATGGCACTGTTTAGAGGCGTAACCCTTCAGTTACGCTCTATAACAGTTTGTCATGAATTGCATTCTGACCACCGACCCATTATACTGCGACTAGGCCCCGACCCTACAGCAGACTTACCCCGCCCCACCAAGACGATGGTGAACTGGAAGCAATTAGGCAATTCCCTAAAGGCTATCAGTTCACCCGACCTCGACAAAATCCCTGACGACATTCTGACCAAAGATGACGTATCCCTAGCGATCGATTCGTTCACTAATCACCTCTCCACCGTAGTAGGTGCATCCTCAAAGGAAGTCATTGTGCCGGACGACCGGCGCCTTGTCATTCCAGTGGATGTGAGGCGATTAGTGACGAAGAGTAAAGCAGTGACCAGACATTACGACTCCTACCCAAGCGAAGTAAACAAAACTCGGAAACGCCACTTTGAACGCATGGTTGAAAGTCGCATGTCCGAGTTGCGTGACCACAGCTGGGGCGACAAGCTTTCAAACCTCGTGCCTAGCCAGCGGGCTTATTGGGATCTCGCACGAGGTATGAAAGGTGTCGGACAGAGCGACATACCTCCGCTATACCCACCAGTCCCACGCGCCCCGGCGTTCTTTGACGAAGACAAAGCTGAGTGCCTAGCTGATAGCCTAGAGGCTCAGTGCTCCCCCAACGTAGATCACGTAGACCAAGCCCACCTCGATTCGGTGGACGCTGAAGTCGAACGTAAAAGCTCTGTGGTCATCTCTGAACTCCCCCCGCACACCCCAGTATCTTACGCTGAGGTGACGAGACTGATCAAGGACCTCAAACAACGTAAAGCCCCCGGTGCCGACGGCATCTCCAACAAGGTACTTAAACACCTTTCTCCCCCCCTGATTCATCTACTAGTAAGCATCTTCAATGCGGCCATGAGCCACTGTTTATTTCCCGATGTCTGGAAATGTGCAAATGTCATTGGCATTCACAAACCAGGCAAAAACTCCGCTGACCCTACCAGCTACCGTCCCATCAGCCTTCTCAGTGCCCTAGGCAAGCTATACGAACGGCTCCTTTCGAACCGTCTCTCGGCTCATGCGCAGGAACACCACCTTATTCCCGATGAGCAGTTTGGCTTCAGGCCCAAGCACTCATGCGTCCAACAGGTGCACCGCCTCACGGAGCACATCCTTGAAGGTTTCAATAAGAAACCCAAACCCCAAACGACGGTAGCAGTCTTCCTCGACGTAGCGAAAGCTTTTGATAAAGTCTGGCACAATGGCTTGATTTACAAGTTATACCACTTTGGCGTGCCAGTACGACTTGTGCTCACCTTACAAGACTTCCTAAGGGACAGAAGCTTTCGCTACCGCGTGGAAGGCACCCTCTCCACCCCCCACCCAGTCAGTGCCGGAGTCCCTCAGGGCTCCGTACTATCTCCCATTCTCTTCGCGCTGTATACCAGCGACATCCCACGCTCACAGCCCAAGGTTTTCATAGCCCAATATGCGGACGATACCGCCATTTATTCCACTGGCTGGCATATTAATAGACAGACCTATTTTCTCCTTCAACGGGCCATCACCGAGATCGGTGACTGGTTCCGTAAATGGCGCATTGCAGTCAACCCGACTAAAAGTGCAGCTATATACTTCAATGAGAGTACTCACTCGAACCCCCGCTATCCTAAACCTTTAACTCTGTTTGACGAACCCATTCCCTGGGTTGGTAAAACAAAGTATCTTGGAGTCACCCTTGATCGGCATCTCACCTTTGCCGCTCACATCACTGATGTTCGTAACAGGGCGGCCTTTGTTATGGGTCGCCTAGGTCCCTTAATTCGTACAGAGAGTAAAATGTCTCTTAAAAATAAGAAGACACTTTATACTACTTGCATCCGCCCCATCATGACATACGCTTCAGTAGTGTTTAGTCATGCTAGCGAGGCCCACCTACGTAAACTTCAAATCATTCAAAACAGGTTCCTCCGCCAGGCAACCGGTGCTCCGTGGTATGTACGGAACGCCGAGTTGCACTGCGACCTAAACCTTCCCTCTTTAGCGCAGTTCAATAAGGACTGCGCCCGCCGATACTTTGATCGAGCGCCCCACCACTCGAACCCTCTAGTTGTCCAGGCATCGAACTACTCGACTGCCTCATCCGACCCATGGTTTAAACCCCCCCGTCGCCGACCACGGCAGGTATTGGACGACCCGGATGACCCCATCGCAGCCATTACGTTGGCAGCTTTAGCGTTGTCCGCAAGTCGTCCTGGTAACATCCCCAGGTGTGCGGTAATCAGAGGTTACACAATCAAACACCGAGCTCGCCGGCGAGCTCGAGGCAAAAATAAAATCCCGATTAGTGTCTCTCCAAATAGTCACAGAGTAATATTCAATAGGGCCCATTCTCAACGGTACAACACTGCAGTTGTACCGGGGCATTTAGTTCCGATTCCCCCTTTGTCTCTCGGCAGCGAGACAAGCCGAGGTCCGAACCACAGTGGTGCCCTTGAGCTCGCTGTCACCCCTCCCGATAGTAGCGTGGCGTTTTCGGCGCGCCCGCAGGAGACGGAGGTATAAGGCGCTTTTCGCCTTATACGCCCGTCTCAGAAGAAGTGCCCTCAGCGCTTCTTCCTCATGGGCTATAAGAGGGCCTCCCCTCGCCCAAAGTCCGGTGGAGCTGTACGTCCGCTTAGCGGTAGTCAGCATCTATGTCCTCCCTAAAAAAAAAAAAAAAAAAAAAAAAAAAAAACCGGCCGCTCCATTCCGCCTTGCGCCGCCACGCCGAGCGCACCTCTCCGCAGCTGCAAGTGACCCTCCAGTGAGACCGCAATAGTCCCCGCACTATTGCCGTCTCGCCTGGACCATCGTTCCGACGCTAGTTGCTACAGTGCGCATTGAAGAGCGTGATCCCGATTCAGCTTGTGTTTGTCTGTGCAGGAGCTGAGAGTTTCGTCGAACGCCGTGCGACGCGAGCTTCGTGCTTGCTGAGGCGGCGCTCCACCGTCGAGCAACCACCGCCCCGGACAAGCCCGGGTCGGTGTTGCTGCGTTAAACTGCACTGAAAAGTGCAGTTTATCCTTGTTTCGCATCTTTGTTTCTGCACGTACAACACCACCCGCTCAACAACACACTTTGTGCTGTTAAGCGGCATCGTTCAGGCAGGTGGAGCCCTACCGGGTTAAGCTCGCTCGAACGATCAAATCCGCCATTTGCTGCGGTCGCAGAGTGATCCCTAACGGTGCCAACTACCTCTGTTGATTTTTGGTTTAACCTTGTACCGCGGCCTTTTCCCGCCTCACGGGATCAGCCGAAACAAGCAGGTCTCCGGGGCAACTGGCCTTGGGGTCGCCCCTAGTCAATCCCGGAGTCGTTAAGACACCCCTTCGCCGCCCCAGAAAAAAAGTGCGGATAGGGACACACACCTAGGGATACACAGTAGGTACTCACTCCCTCTCACACAGTGAGCTCACAGGTTGTGCGAGGGAGACACTACCCTGGTTAGGGCATCCTGAGTGCACCCCTCAGGATGCAGCCCCGCCCTACCAATAGTGAGGTAGAGGTCCTTCAGACCTTTGCCTTACGGTACCCCGAACTCTATGCTGCTCATCAAGCAGCCCTCACCTCAGACGCAGAGAGTGCCCGCCTCACGGACACTCCCATTGCTCCCTCCGGGACCTCCGTCCCCACCTACGATGACCCTCCGGCGCCATCCTACTTACAGGAGAGCCCGGACTCCCCCGCCCCCGGCCCTGATAACAGGCGCGCGGTAGTAGCCCAACCCCGTTCTCGCTCTCGCTCACCGATCGGTCGGTTTGCGAGCATTGAACCTGCCTATGTCGTTGTCGAGTCAGTTTCAGACTCGGAAACGGACATGGAGGTCGACCAACCCCGCGCCTCACGCACAGACTCAGAAGATTCCGACAACGACGGCTACACCGTCGTAGATCGCAAACGCAAGCGCGCCCCTAAGGCCGCTAACTCCGGGCCTTCCGCCCCGCCCGCTAAGGCAGCCGCCAAAACACCTACCGCCGGCAATAGGCCGACCCCCGCTCCGCGCCCCGCGTCCCCGCCTTCCGCAACCGCCCCGGCTGCAGCGCCCTCTCAGGACGCTAACGCACGCCGCGAAAAACCGCCACCGCCTTTGTTCATTCAGGACAAAGGCAAATGGGATATGCTATCCCGCCTCCTCACTGATCGTAAGATCAATTATACGAACGCCCGCTCCACGCAGCAGGGCATTAAAGTTCAGGTGACTTCAGTTAGCGACCACAGAGCGCTAACAAAACTCCTCCAAAAAGAAAGCATAAGTTTTCACACTTATGCTCTCGAAGAACAAAAAGTCCTACGCGTCGTCATACGCGGAGTCCCGAAGGAAGTCCGTACAGACGCTGTACTTGACGACCTGAAAAGACAGGACTTCCCTGTACTTGCCGTACACCGCATGTACAGTGGCAAGGACAAAAGTCCATATGATCTAGTACTCGTAGTACTAGACCGATCCCCGGAGGGCAAGACCATCTTCAACTTGAAGACAGTCTGCGGTCTCTCCGGGCTAGATGTTCAGGCCCCCTACAGGAATGGCTCTCCTTCCCAGTGCCATAACTGTCAGTTGTACGGGCACGCGGCCCGTTTCTGCTATGCTCGTCCTAGGTGCGTTAAGTGCCTAGGCGATCATGCTACAGAGCATTGCTCACGCACGAGAGACTCACCCGACCCACCCAGCTGCGTTCTGTGCGGCACCCAGGGGCATACCGCCAACTACCGCGGTTGCCCGAGGGCGCCACGCACAAACCGCAGGGTGGCAACGGAAAGGAGACCTCCGCCACCTCCCCGTCCCACCTATGATAGATACCAGTGGGTCAGCCCTAAGCTGACAGTAGCACCTGCCTCACAGGTGACTCCCGCTCCTCTACCAACTAAAAACGCTTGGTCAAAGCCACCGAGCATGGTTAAAACCATCGCTCCTACTCGCGCCCCGGCCCGCGCACCCGTCCCCGCCCGTACCGCGGCCCCTGCCCGCGCACCGGCCCCGGTCCGCGCGGCCCCCCCGGCACCTCCTGCCCTCATTCCACGCGCCGCACCTCGCGTCGCCCGGCCCGTGGCCCCACCTCCTATGCCACTGATGGACTCCTCTCTTCAAGAGGATATAGCGCTAGTCAGCGACCTTGCTATGTCCATCAATATAGATGAGGTCCGTGCTCTAGCACGCAAGATGTACTCCGCACAATCACCTGCGGAAGTCATCCAGTACACGCTGGAACATGCCAGCCTTCTTAGCGCTCTAAAGCGCTTCGCCCCGCAAACTCCCCCCCAGTACACCCACTATGGGTAGTACAACCTTAAGGACTAAACCGCGCTCAGTTTCGTTAGCGTCCTTCAACGCTAACGGCTTCTTCAGACAACGTGACCTTGTCCATGACTTTTGCAGTACCCACCTGATCGATATTATATGCGTGCAGGAAACCTTTTTAAAACCGGGAAGGGCGAATCCCAGGTTTGCTAATTACCGATGTGTACGTAATGATAGGTTGACTTCCGCTAAGGGAGGCACTCTTATCTATTACAAAAGGTCCCTGCACTGCATCCCCTTAGATACCCCGACTCTGAGTACTATGGAAGCATCTTGTTGCTTACTAGCTATGACGGGTCATCAACCCATAGTCATAGCATCCTGCTACCAATCTGGTTTAAAGCGCGTCGCCCGCGCAGACTTAGAAGCTCTCTTCTCTCTTGGAAGCGCCGTCCTTCTGATCGGCGACTTCAAAAGTAAACATATCCTATGGAATTGTAATTCTAACAATCCTAACGGTATTATTCTTGACAACCTAGTCGCTGACTTGAACTTTGACGTAATTGCACCTATCGAGCCAACGCACTACCCCGAGAACGTCCGCCACCGACCTGACGTCTTAGACATGGCACTGTTTAGAGGCGTAACCCTTCAGTTACGCTCTATAACAGTTTATCACGAACTACATTCTGACCACCGACCCATTATACTGCGACTAGGCCCCGACCCTACAGCAGACTTACCCCGCCCCACCAAGACGATGGTGAACTGGAAGCAATTAGGCAATTCCCTAAAGGCTATCAGTTCACCCGACCTCGACAAAATCCCTGACGACATTCTGACCAAAGATGACGTATCCCTAGCGATCGATTCGTTCACTAATCACCTCTCCACCGTAGTAGGTGCATCCTCAAAGGAAGTCATTGTGCCGGACGACCGGCGCCTTGTCATTCCAGTGGATGTGAGGCGATTAGTGACGAAGAGTAAAGCAGTGACCAGACATTACGACTCCTACCCAAGCGAAGTAAACAAAACTCGGAAACGCCACTTTGAACGCATGGTTGAAAGTCGCATGTCCGAGTTGCGTGACCACAGCTGGGGCGACAAGCTTTCAAACCTCGTGCCTAGCCAGCGGGCTTATTGGGATCTCGCACGAGGCATGAAAGGTGTCGGACAGAGCGACATACCTCCGCTATACCCACCAGTCCCACGCGCCCCGGCGTTCTTTGACGAAGACAAAGCTGAGTGCCTAGCTGATAGCCTAGAGGCTCAGTGCTCCCCCAACGTAGATCACGTAGACCAAGCCCACCTCGATTCGGTGGACGCTGAAGTCGAACGTAAAAGCTCTGTGGTCATCTCTGAACTCCCCCCGCACACCCCAGTATCTTACGCTGAGGTGACGAGACTGATCAAGGACCTCAAACAACGTATAGCCCCCGGTGCCGACGGCATCTCCAACAAGGTACTTAAACACCTTTCTCCCCCCCTGATTCATCTACTAGTAAGCATCTTCAATGCGGCCATGAGCCACTGTTTATTTCCCGACGTCTGGAAATGTGCAAATGTCATTGGCATTCACAAACCAGGCAAAAACTCCGCTGACCCTACCAGCTACCGTCCCATCAGCCTTCTCAGTGCCCTAGGCAAGCTATACGAACGGCTCCTTTCGAACCGTCTCTCGGCTCATGCGCAGGAACACCACCTTATTCCCGATGAGCAGTTTGGCTTTAGGCCCAAGCACTCATGCGTCCAACAGGTGCACCGCCTCACGGAGCACATCCTTGAAGGTTTCAATAAGAAACCCAAACCCCAAACGACGGTAGCAGTCTTCCTCGACGTAGCGAAAGCTTTTGATAAAGTCTGGCACAATGGCTTGATTTACAAGTTATACCACTTTGGCGTGCCAGTACGTCTTGTGCTCACCTTACAAGACTTCCTAAGGGACAGAAGCTTTCGCTACCGCGTGGAAGGCACCCTCTCCACCCCCCACCCAGTCAGTGCCGGAGTCCCTCAGGGCTCCGTACTATCTCCCATTCTCTTCGCGCTGTATACCAGCGACATCCCACGCTCACAGCCCAAGGTTTTCATAGCCCAATATGCGGACGATACCGCCATTTATTCCACTGGCTGGCATATTAATAGACAGACCTATTTTCTCCTTCAACGGGCCATCACCGAGATCGGTGACTGGTTCCGTAAATGGCGCATTGCAGTCAACCCGACTAAAAGTGCAGCTATATACTTCAATGAGAGTACTCACTCGAACCCCCGCTATCCTAAACCTTTAACTCTGTTTGACGAACCCATTCCCTGGGTTGGTAAAACAAAGTATCTTGGAGTCACCCTTGATCGGCATCTCACCTTTGCCGCTCACATCACTGATGTTCGTAACAGGGCGGCCTTTGTTATGGGTCGCCTAGGTCCCTTAATTCGTACAGAGAGTAAAATGTCTCTTAAAAATAAGAAGACACTTTATACTACTTGCATCCGCCCCATCATGACATACGCTTCAGTAGTGTTTAGTCATGCTAGCGAGGCCCACCTACGTAAACTTCAAATCATTCAAAACAAGTTCCTCCGCCAGGCAACCGGTGCTCCGTGGTATGTACGGAACGCCGAGTTGCACTGCGACCTAAACCTTCCCTCTTTAGCGCAGTTCAATAAGGACTGCGCCCGCCGATACTTTGATCGAGCGCCCCACCACTCGAACCCTCTAGTTGTCCAGGCATCGAACTACTCGACTGCCTCATCCGACCCATGGTTTAAACCCCCCCGTCGCCGACCACGGCAGGTATTGGACGACCCGGATGACCCCATCGCAGCCATTACGTTGGCAGCTTTAGCGTTGTCCGCAAGTCGTCCTGGTAACATCCCCAGGTGTGCGGTAATCAGAAGTTACACAATCAAACACCGAGCTCACCGGCGAGCTCGAGGCAAAAATAAAATCCCGATTAGTGTCTCTCCAAATAGTCACAGAGTAATATTCAATAGGGCCCATTCTCAACGGTACAACACTGCAGTTGTACCGGGGCATTTAGTTCCGATTCCCCCTTTGTCTCTCGGCAGCGAGACAAGCCGAGGTCCGAACCACAGTGGTGCCCTTGAGCTCGCTGTCACCCCTCCCGATAGTAGCGTGGCGTTTTCGGCGCCCGCAGGAGACGGAGGTATAAGGCGCTTTTCGCCTTATACGCCCGTCTCAGAAGAAGTGCCCTCAGCGCTTCTTCCTCCTGGGCTATAAGAGGGCCTCCCCTCGCCCAAAGTCCGGTGGAGCTGTACGTCCGCTTAGCGGTAGTCAGCATCTATGTCCTCCCTAAAAAAAAAAAAAAAAAAAAAAAAAAACCGGCCGCTCATTCTCGATCGTGCGCTCGAAGAGTCAAGACCTCCTGAGGATGCTTCGTGTAGAAGCGAAACGCGTCGAAAATTCTTCCGGTTTGGCTGCGTGGCGTTTGTTGACGTCACGTCGGCTTAGCAGGAAAATTAAGCGGAATTGTCACTAGATATATTTTTATATTTTTTAAGTGTTTTATTAAAATATTAATTTGATGTTTTCTTAAAATATTTTAAAAGTATTTGTTATTATTGAAAGTTATAGCGATTAAGATAACTTTATTACTTTAGCAGTAATAGTCGTTGAACTTGGGTGTTAGATAATGTCGTACCAAATACAACATTCTTAGAATAAATCCTTTAAACTGACTAAGATGAAGTAGTCGAAGGGCTTTAGAATCGGTATACATACTTATGTACTAAAGGAAGGGGTGAAGTGTGGAGAGGAGGGGTTGTAGCATCCCCACAGAGGGGCGGAAACATTTTTTTTTAAATAATAATAATTTAATTATTTATTGGACCACAAAATATTATGTCCCGGGCGGATCCACTCAGCCACCTCGACACATTCTTTCGTGCTGAAACCTTGCGCTCTAATTCTGTTACTTTAACCGTCATAGGATAATTAATCATGTCGTAATATCTAACACCACAGATTATAAACTGTCTTCTTCCTGTATAATTAAAAATTAATTAAGCAGTTTCTTTGGCGTTTGGCTCCCCAAGGAATCTGATGTTTTGAAATCTTAGACGAAGTTCCGGTAAATTTTCATTTAATTGGTTATACGACCAACCTGATAAGCTAGGCCGTTAGATGCTTATTCGTTATGGTAACATTTGGAAAAGGACGGAACCGATTATTTACACTTTATTAAGACTATTCGCAAGTAGCGCTTTCTATATAAACGTAATACGCAATTTATTATAATGTTGTCTACGTTTCAGATCTTAGATACATTTTAGGTATAATAATAACAAATTACGCTTTCTTTCTTATTGTATTAAAGCTTTTTGTTTTAAAATAGCTGCAGTTTTAGTTTATGAAAATAGTTTTTAAATTGATTTATCTACCGTGTGAAATACTATACCGAGATGTGGAATACTATACTTTTAACACCCGATAGAATAACCCTTTATTTAGATTATATCACGTGTTATTTGTATATGAGAATGTTGTTAATGATAGGAGATTGTTAAGAAGTGGTACCGGATTCGTACGGACAGTTAATATATAATCAAAGGTCCTTGAAAATACTACCATGTCTTCTAAAAGCTATCGCTTTTGAATATTATATCTAATATCGCATTATTTCTTCCAGTATTTTTAATAAATATTAGTTATTTACATTAACATAAGAGAAGTTATTAAGCGTTACAAAAACAATTTAATTGGTTATACGAGTACGACCAACCTGATAAGCTAGGTCAAGACGCTTATTCGTTATGGTAAAACTTGAAAAAGATCGGAACCGATTCTCTACTCTTCATTAAGACTAGTCTGCAAGTAGCGCTTTCTATATAAACGTAGTTTCATCATATTTTAAATACTAAGTGTTGAAGCTCCCCACACTAGGACCAAAGTGCATTACTAGAATTCTAGAAGTGTTAATTTTATGTTACGAATCTGTTATTTTAAGCTAAGTCATAAGTTTAGTTGCCAAATCAATTTATTTTATTTATTTAATATTTCTCCATAATTACCAAACACCACCAATATTTTTACACTATGATAGCGAAGTGGATTTTCAGGTAATTAAGACCTGATAGCTGATGATTACCGTCTGAACAATATCTAGCAACATTGGACTACCATCGACGTAAGAAGCGGCATGCTACTCAATGGGCGCATTTGCACAATATTTTTATGAATGTCTTTCTATTTACTGATACAATTATAGACGCCTTCACCTTTAAGATATATGAGTATAACTAATGATTTTAGAAGAATAGAGGGTAGATGCTAAATCCCATACGATGTTTTTTTTTTTTTTTATCCTTGATAAGTTACCCTTTGTCCACTATCTCACCTGATGGTAAGTGATGATGTGGTCGAAGATGTTGTTCAGGCTAACCTAGAAGTACTGGCTCTCAAGGACAGCTGCCGGAACACACCGTTAGGTGCTTGGCGACAGATTTTCTACTTGAGGGTGGTAGCTAGCCAGGCGGCCATTCGCAAAATGCCCTACCACCATGCTATAACGACTGCCATCCTAAGACAACAACCGGGACCGACGGCTTAACGTGCCCTCCGAAGCACGGAAACGCTCAGTATGTCACTAGCGGTCACCCATCCAACTCATGACCACGGGCGACGTTGCTTAACTTTGCTGATCGGTTGAGAACAGCCAAGTAAACTTCGCTAGGAGCGCTTCAAAAAGTTGGAGTTTGTTTAGGAGTGGGACGTTGCCCCGTACGACTCGCACACACATAATAGTAGATTATGATACAAGTGAGCTAAGTTGTTCATTATACACGAGGCTGTGTGTTGCAGACCGAGCCGTAGGCGAGGGCGTAAATCAGCCGAGTGTATAATGAGCAAGTTGCGCTTGCGAGGAATATATATATTGCACAAATGCGATACAAACAACATACGAAAATTATGGAAAATAGCGCGCAAGTATTTTTTTTTTGCGCGCGGCGACTTTGTGATGGTTGATTTCATAATTATAAATCTCTTTGATGTTACAAATCTGTATTACCCGATTAAACTGAAAATGCTCTGTTTACTCGCATATAATTTGCTTATAATTTAACCTTGTAGGGATATTTCTATTACGCACTAGTGTATAATATTATTGTGCACGAGGGTGTTATAGTTCGGTTTATGGCTTTAAGAACAATATAATAAAGCTCACTTTACGAGCAAGGGTGTTAAAAACTCATAAGTATATTAAGGCAGAGTATATGTGAGAAGGGTGAAGGGTGGTGAGAGGGGAGAAGGGTGGTGTACTTATAGCCACAACTGTAGTTGGGGCGCAAAAGCACAACGCAAAATACGTGCAACTCCTTCGTCGATGACGCGACGACTGAGCTCAGGACCTGAGCCTCAGGTTCGCCAAAGAGTTTGATGTGCGCGTATAACCTACTTATATGTCTTTTTTCCAATATCATCATGTTTATATTACTAAAAAGTTATAAGTTACAATAATGTTTTTTTTCATTGTTATTGTGACGGAACACGCTTGAGCCCCACCTGATGTTAAGCGGACTAACCTCTGCCTATAACAGATTCATTTCATCACAAGTCACGAATTGCAGTTCGCCCGTCGCCTTGAGACATAGTTGTTAAGACTCATATGCCTGTAATTTCACTGGCTCTCAAGGACTGCTACCGGAACACACAGCCAGGCAAGCATTCGCAAAATGCCCTTCCACCATGCGGTGAAGCTCAAGCCCGCGGCGGGATTCGAACCACCTTCTGGGCGGCAGTCCATAGCCAATGCCACTGAGCCATCACTGCTTCATGTATGATAAATTAAATAATTGAGAGAGAATATGAAAACTACGACATATTGTTACGTCTCAATTATTATTATGTACCTAAATAATTAGCCAATTTGTAAGTTAGTTTTGTACTAACAATGCTTCAAGCTAATTCCATAACAGTCCAATTCTAAATGCGACAACACAATTCTAAGCATAAACGTTGAAACCCACTAAGATCTCAGAAACTTAATACCGCTTAGGTTCTTATACAAACATACACTATCATTTTAATATTGTTAGGTTTGCAATTAAGCCTGCTATGCGGATTACATTACAAAATCACAAATATACGATAGGAAAAATTTAAGTCATGTGCGGGATTCGAACTCGCGTCCATCCACCCCCTGAGCCGGGGTATGCTCTAACCAATTGAGCTAACATGACATGACGTCTTAACTCAAATCTTTCCTATCGTTCTTTAACCATCGTATTGGGATGAAGCAACATCTATAGTACTACTTACGTTGTACTACAAACAAGACCAATTTTGCAATGGGTTTTATACTTGTAAATGATGACGCCACCTTATAATTTTAATATTGTTAGGTTTGCAATATCGCCTGCTATGCGGGTTACATTTAATATAATTACAAAATCACAAATATTAATATAATTTGAGGTATGACGTCATATCATGTTAGCTCAATTGGTTAGAGCATACCCTGGCTCAAGAGGTGGATGGACGCAGGTTCGAATCCCGCACATGACTTAAATTTTTCCTATCGTATATTTGTGATACACTATCATTTAAATTTTCTAAACTGTATGTGTGTTAAATCGTCACCGAAAACGGGAATGTATTTGAACAGGTATTCTTTAGGCCCTGGGTTAACTAAGGTTGAAACTCACGTCTGTGGCGGAAAATTCAAATTTCAACAGTTTTTTCACACTTGTAGCTAAGTTTCGTAGCCATTATAAATCAAACTCATTCTAAGTTAAGCTGGTTTACCTTCACTGCATAATCATGTTATGTTTTCATTCGATGTTATGGTGTTATTGAACGGCAATAAATATTTAATACTGATCAGTTGGCGGATGATAGATGATGATTAGAGATGCAGTGATGGCTCAGTGGCATTGGCTATGGACTGCCGCGCAGCAGGTCCATGGTTCGAATCCCGCCCAGAGTATGAGCTTCACCGCATGGTGGAAGGGCATTTTGCGAATGCCCGCCTGGCTAGCGACCACCCAGAAGTAGAAAATCTGTCGCCAAGCACCTAACGGTGTGTTCCGGCAGCAGTCCTTGAAAGCCAGAAAAATTACAGGCTAATGAGACCTAACAACTGGACGTCTCAGTGTGACGGGCACAGTGCAATTCGTCGTAGACGAAATGCGTCTGTTATAGGCAGAGGTTAGTCCACTTACCATCAGGTGGGCCTCGGGCTTGTTCCGTCACAATAACATAAAAAAATAAAAATAAAATGTATTAATGGCAACACCAAAGCGACAGTAGCGCCACCATTTTGATGGGATAAAACATACGACACGCTCTGTTATTGGCAGAGTGATTTCCCGCTAAAACGAGTGATGACACGAAGTGAAGAGCGGAGGAGTGGGGCATTCTTGAGACGACCACCAGACTGGAAACATTGGAGCCGAAGGACTGTTCTGTTCATTACAAAGTTACCATCAAGTGAGATTGTGGTCAAAAGGGCTAACCTATATCTTACTAATATACCCATTCTCCCCTTGGATGCTGCCTATATATCTAAACCAAGTAATACGTAGCGGCTAGTACAGTAATACACATTAAAGTAATAGTCTCACCCACAAAGCAGTTAATCGCAGGTACCCAGTAAATTTCGACCCTTTATACAGCGGCTAACGGACTAGGAATTATTTAGTGCTGTTCAGGAATGTTATAAAGCAACCGCAATGTATGTGAACAGGCTAATTACTTAGAAATTAGACTATACAAATAAAAGCGCATTATTAATACCTACTTTTTTACCGATTTCCAAAACAGGAGCACCGGTGTTCACCGATTTATTCCCTATTTGTTCTTCACTGACCAATTCTCAAAATTATTTTTATTGGAAAGGGAATACCTATGAAGTATATACCTATATACATTTCATCAAAATAGTTTTTTTTTGTTGTTTTTTTTTATGTTATTGTGACGGAACAAGCTCGAAGCGCACCTGATGTTGAGCGGACTAACCTCAGCCTATAACAAATGCATTTCATCACAAGTCACGAATTGCACTGCGCCCGACACTTTTAAACATACCTAGGTAGTTGTTAAGTCTTATGTGCCTGTAATTTCAACGACTCTCAAGAACAACTGCTGAAACACACCGTTAGGTGCTTGGCGATAGATTTTCTACTTGAGGGTGGTCGCTAGCCAGGCGGGCTATTGCTAAATGCCCTTCCTCCATGCGATGAAGCTCAAGCCCGCGGTGGGATTCGAACCATGGACTTGCTGGGCGGTAGTCCATAGCCAATGCCACTGAGCCATCACTGCTTCAAAAAGTTGGTTGGGAAGTTTATAGTCAATTAAGGGATGATTTATATTAGACCGTGCCGTGGCCGTGGCGTGCCGTGTACGTGGCCCGGACGGGGCATTTTGTATGAAGCAGTTTACAGGACACGGATCAGGCACTGTCTAATATAAACTGCTTCATACAAAATGCCCCGTCCGGGCCACGTACACGGCACGCCACGGCCACGGCACGGTCTAATATAAATCATCCCTAACTGTTTTTTATTACATATCTGGATGACTTGATGGTATGTGTTGTTGTCGAAGATGAACACTATTTTAGGCGAGTGAATGATCATGTAAGCAGTCTTTATCATCAAAATGAGTAAAAGGATAAAAATACAATTAAAACCAACTTCTTACACTGAAAAGTAAGAAATAACTTGTGGAAGTCAGACCAAGCTAATGTGAGGTTGGTGTTTTAAATCAGCCCAGTAACCGACTTCCACAAGTTATTTCATACATTTCGAGATCGCTCTTAGCGATAAGACCGCCCATTGATAGACTTGATTTTATGTTTTAGTGTTAAGTTTATTGTTGTTATTATGGTGTTGTCAATAAAGAGTTATCTATCTATCTACATTTCAGTGCTGGAAGTCGGTAAGTACTGTATTTTTGCAATATTTTTTTCAACTAATGGGTTGAAACGTAATATCGTTGATATACCGGTTGAATTGATTTTAGTTAAATGTTTATCTTTCTTATATTTATATTGATAGGCTAGCTTTTGATCAGTCACCAGTGATGGTAAGTAATGATGTGGCCGAAGATGTTCAGGCTAACCTAGAATTACTGGCATTCAAGGACCTAACTTGATAATTCTTTTTTTTCTCTTTAGCACTTCGACCCATTCCAATCCCATTTTCGCCACAGTTACAAGAATCCTATAACTACATTTTAACAAAGAAACAAGCAAACGACATTTTAACAAGCCTAAAAGTCACCCCAACAAGGAAAAGTGCTTACCCAGAATTTACAGCAAATCAATACCGTAGTAAAACGCCCAATCTGGCAACATTTAAATCATCTACCTAAAGCAAAAAGGTCAGCGCTATCAATTTAGATTGAACGAATTGGAAAGCGTTAAAATGGTTACTACTACTACTACTAGGATAATATATACTAGTCTTGAAGGGTGACTTTTAATCGTCCAAGACGAGATAAATCAGATTTAAAAGCTGCTGTAGACATTGTTCGAGACCGGCCCTTACTCATTCACGGTAAGCGCTACGAAAATATGTCCAACACTATACATATTATAGCCATTGATATTTTTCAGTTAATGACTTTATCATTCAGTCATGTATGTATCAGCCGGATTTTCCTGCTGAGCACAGCCTCCCCTATTATGGGGCGGTTTGCATTAATCCCCACGCTTGGTAGGCGTCTTGGGGATCGCAGTATAAGATATCAGTTCCTCAGAAGGCGTTGCTGCCCTCCTTTGATATATTACCCTTAGTCGCCTCTTACGACACTCACAGGTTTTTATTTTATGTGATTGTGACAGGACAAGCTCGAGGCCCACCTGATGTTAAGCGGACTAACCTCTGCATATAACAGATGCATTTCGTCACAAGTCACGAACTGCACTGCGCCCATCACCTTAAGACATAGTTGTTAAGTCTCATGTGCCTGTAATTTCACTCGCTCTCAAGGACTGCTGCCGGAACAACTTGGTGACAGATTTTCTGCTTGAGGGTGGTCGCTAGCCAGGCGGGCATTTGCAAAATGCCCTTCCACCATGCCATGGTGACATTCTAGCCCGGCACTGACACTGCATTGCGCGCGTCACTCCGAGACACGTTATTTCTTCTGTCTTTGCCCAGTAATTTGAGAAATACTAATAAGAACCTACATACTGGCATAACATATGTATGGGGCTTGTTACTAAAATAAGATGACGTATCTAAGTTTTTTCGTTATACAAATCAACCTCATTAATATGATTCTTTACCGCCTTAAAGGTGGGCAGCAGAGTCTTCCACCCGCTACTCGGATTAAACAAACACTGCTCTCCGAGTATGAGAAATTAAAAGTACCTAAATATCATGGTAAACCAACATTCTGGTTTACCATGATAACTTAACTTAACTATGATAGGAGAGGACGATCGAGGTGCACCGTTTTCCTTACCTTCACGGCCTTACAAGGGGCCAGCACCGTTTGATGGCGGATTCGATGGGGCCGCTGGGGAAGAGGAGTGGCACGGAGTATCTTGTCCTATTTGCGGGCTTGGAGTCCGAGGTGGATCCGGTATACCATGCGCCCTAGCGTCGCAGTGGGAGTTCTGCAATAGGGAGGGGTCCAGTATCAAATAACCGCGGTAGGTTTAAAGGCAGGTCGTCGCCGGCGGTCATGAGTTGGATGGGTGACCGCTAGTGACATTACTACTGAGCGTTTCCGTGCTTCGGAGGGCACGTTAAGCCGTCGGTCCCGGTTGTTGTCTTAGGATGGCAGTCGATATGCATGGTGGTAGGGTATTTTGCGAATGCCCGCCAAGCTAGCTACCACCCTCAAGTAGAAAATCTGTCGCCAAGCACCTAACGGTGTGTTTCGGCAGCTATCCTTGAGAGCCAGTACTTCTAGGTTAGCCTGAACAACATCTTCGACCACATCATCACTTACCATCAGGTGAGATAGTGGTCAAAGGCTAACCTAACACGCATTAAATAAAATAAAAGGAATAAAAAAAAAAAAAAAAAAAGGTTCGAAAGCGTTTCCGCCAAATATGAATGAGGTGTGACACAGTGTGATGTACCCTTGCTTCCGTGGGAGTAGTTGGTGCCTAGAACGAAATATACCAGGTTTTTTTTTTCCTTATAGGCTAGGCTTTGACCACTATCATACCTGATGGTAATGATGTGGTCGAAGGTATTGTTCAGGCTAACCTAGAATTACCGGCTCTCAAGACAGCTGCCGGAATATACCGTTAGGTGCCTGGCGACAGATTTTCTACTTGAGAGTGGTAGCTAGCCAGGCGGGCATTCGGAAAATGCCCTACCACCATGCTATAACGACTGCCATCCTAAGATAACAACCGGGACCGACGGCTTAACGTGCCCTCTGAAGCACGGAAGCTCGCAGTAGAAATGTCACTAGCGGTCACCCATCGAACTCATGACCGCGGCGGACGTTGCTTAACTTTGTTGATCGGCTAAGAACAGCTAAGCAAACTTCGCTACGAGCGCTTCGAAGCTACTTTCCACGAGGGTACGCAAGAATGCATTAAGGCATTATTCACACGAAAAAAAACCCTTGTGTTGCAACCTACCATGTAGGGTAGGTATGGGGCAACCTTTGGATTGTTTCGTGCCAAACTTTGTAATAACTATGCAATGGGCCAAAGCAATAAAAAATATATTTATTACACAACTGCCCAAAAAAAGAGTGTTATGTTTCCTGAAACATAATAAAGTTCATGTATGTTTTATTCCATTCCACAGAATAAAAAGGACCATATCACCATACCTTCTAAACGGCTTAACCGATTTTAATGTATAAGATATTGTTATATCTGTCTTGATAGCGCAAATGAAACTAGTTACGTAAAAAACTGACGGATTTAAGACGCCATATTGTGATTATTTGTTTTTTTTTTTTTTTTTTTTTTTTTTTTTATGCATGATAGGTTATCCTTTGACCACTATCTCACCTGATGGTAAGTGATGATGTGGTCCAAGATGTTGTTCAGGCTAACCTAGAAGTACTGGCTCCCAAGGACCGCTGCCGGAACACACCGTTAGGTGCTTGGCGACAGATTTTCTACTTGAGGGTGGTAGCTAGCCAGGCGGGCATTCGCAAAATGCCCTACCACCATGCACTGCATGCATTTTTCTTCCAAACCCATAGAGTTGTGTGCCTACAATAAAATAAAGGGCTTTAAAAAACGATTTCAAAAATACATGTAACTTGCTGTTTCTATTTCAATGGAGCGATAAAACATTTAACGACAATAAATAATTTGCTGTCAGGTCTTTTAACCTTTTTAGTTAATTTATTGTTAATTAAGTGTTGTTTAACTATATACCTTTATTAAGTTACTTTTGAAGTTAATTCACGTTAACGTTTAGCGTACCTATTCTTGATTCTGAACTTCTGAAACAAGGTTAGCTATACATTTAACTAAAATCGGAAAATCTAGTAGTAAATATTCCAACGGTAAGTTAATTTCGCGAAATTTCTCCTCAAAACCCGACAGGGGCAGGACGTTGCCCACATAATAAAATATGATGTAGGATGTTATCGTCTAGAGCTCAGTAGTAGAGCACAAATATCAATTATTTTTCCTATATAATAATATTAATAATAAATGTTTTTATTGCAGACAACATGATCCATTTCTTATTAGTTAGTAACACCTTAGAATTACGTTAGTACTTAATAACTAAAAGAGAGTTTGTCCTCTGGATGAGTTTATATACCAAAGGACAATTATATTTTTCGTCTATTGCGTTTAAGATGCTGTTCCGGCTTGAGCGTAGTCTGTTCAGCCGCGACGCTGCTTTTTTTACGCCAAACTGCATCAAATGTGTCAGTGCGTGCTTGCGTGAACATTTGTGAAGCGCTGCAGTATCGCGGAAGCCGCAACAACGCCCTAAACGCATTATTAAATTGGACTCGCAGAGCGTTGTAAGCCTTTTTAGTATAGTTAAACCACAGACTCGCCGAGTACAGAGACGTACAATACGCTTTAAACAAAGTAACCTTTACAGCATCTGTACATCTATCGAATCTGCGGGCCAACATATTCGCTCGGACAGACAACGCTCTGCGTTCCCTCTCCATATCTAAATCATCCTTCAGGTCGTCAGTAACCCAGTGCCCCAAATATTTAAAATTATGTACTCGTTCTAATTGAACGCCATTTAGCGTGATAGATGGAATATACGACGGGCACTTGGTACTTTCCCTGAAAACCATAAATTTAGACTTGGCAGCATTATAGAGGAGACCATGAGAAACAACATATGACTCACATATAGCAAGAAGCTTCCGTAGTGCACTGATAGAGGGAGCCAGCAGCACCATGTCATCAGCATAGCTGAGGTTATTGACATAAACGTCGTTTATGTAGCAGCCCACTGGCATGCTGCTGAGTCGCTCAATCAGTGCATTCACATACAAGCTAAAGAGCGAGGGTGAACTCAACCCTCCTTGCCGTATCCCGCACTCTAGCCTGTACGGATCTGAAAGCTTACCTGCCCATTTCACACGATTTTCTTGATTCAGATACCAGAATCTAAATATTGATACTAACTCTGGCGGTACACCCGAGTCGCTCATTTTTTCCCAAAGAATGTCATATGACACCATATCAATCTTAGAAAGTTTCAAGTAACAGGCATAAATTGGTGTTTGTCTGTCTGTGTAATACTTGACAGTATGCTTAAGACTGAAGATGGCCGCTTCGGTTGATAACCCGGGTCGAAACCCGAACTGAGCATCGTGAAGCTTAAAGTGCTTACCTAAATGAGTATTAAGCACACTGTCAATACCTTTGAGACAATTGTAGCCAATGAAATGGGCCGGTAGTTGGACCCTTCCGACGCATCTCCAGTTTTATTCTTGACAATGGGTACCACCAGAGTCCGCATCAAATCAGCTGGTAAAAACGAATGGCTTATACATAAATTAAATAGCATTGCAAGTACTCGAGGAAGGTGCCAACCAGCCTGCGTCAGGTGCTGAAGGCTCAAGTTATCGAAACCTGGTGATTTCCCTCCCTTCATTCTCTGTCTCAAATAGTGGTTTTTTAATTAATGTTTAAAATCAGATTTAATTTTTTTTTATGACTGATAGGTTAGCCTTTGACCACTATTTCACCTGATATTAAGTGATGATGTGGTCGAAGATGTAGTTCAGGCTAACCTAGAAGTACTGGCTCTCAAGGACAGCTGCCGAAACACACCGTTAGGTGCTTGGCGACAAATTTTCTACTTGAGGGTGGTAGCCAGCCAGGCAATTGCCTCAATTATAATTTCTGTGTGCCAGCAACGTAGATCCACATACAATTAGTGTCCTAGATTAAAATGATTTAATATTTAGATTGAATTATAGTAATAAACCAGCTTGCTCAAGAAAATTAGTTATCTCAGGGGAAAAATCGTGAGTCGCATAAGGTTAAAGTTGAATACCGTTATTATAAATAAAGAAAAGGGCGCCACCCGGCTATATAAAACCGGGAAAATAAATAAATACCGGATCGGTGCGACGGTATACAGCCTTTGGGTGAAATTACTGCATTGGTCAGCAGCCCTACTGCATCAGGGACGCAAAGCAGAGCGCTGACAGCTCAAACCGTTCGCTCGGGCTGTCTGCCTGAGCTGGAGGGCTATGGTAGGTGATTATTCTTCAACCCCTAACCGTGAAGTTTTCCCCTCCTAACCAGGAACCTCCTGGAAAACGCAAGTGTGCGCATGTGAAAATCGTACCTGCCTGTGAAGGGCATATATAAAGCGTTGACATCAATATCGCAAAAGAGGGACCGGTCGATTTGGCGTGGGTGGCTAGCCCACGTGGTGAAGATGCATGCGGGCGCAGCCAGCCTCAATCCACAGGAAAACACGGAATTTTGCTCGCAACGACAGGGCCAATATCCATACACTCGGCACGCGGTCACTTGAGAAAGCTCGCACATTCGGGTTCAGCGACGGTGCGGGCCTAGGGACCACGCAGTCCACAACTCGGAGAGCCTCACTAGATAAATTCACGAGACGAAACACTGGAATTTAGTTTAATATTCTAAAACACATTACATAATATAAACAATTCAAAATTATTTTTTGTTATTAATTTATGACCATTATGATGTCATTGTCACTTTAAATACGTATTACTCACCAATTGTTAGCTACAACAAAGAGCGGTGACTCACGCTCGAGTCTAGACAAAGGCGTGCTAACTCAGCCCGTCTATATAAAGGCGTGCCGAGCCACCGGCCGCTCCATTCCGCCTTGCGCCGCCACGCCGAGCGCACCTCTCCGCAGCTGCAAGTGACCCTCCAGTGAGACCGCAATAGTCCCCGCACTATTGCCGTCTCGCCTGGACCATCGTTCCGACGCTAGTTGCTACAGTGCGCATTGAAGAGCGTGATCCCGATTCAGCTTGTGTTTGTCTGTGCAGGAGCTGAGAGTTTCGTCGAACGCCGTGCGACGCGAGCTTCGTGCTTGCTGAGGCGGCGCTCCACCGTCGAGCAACCACCGCCCCGGACAAGCCCGGGTCGGTGTTGCTGCGTTAAACTGCACTGAAAAGTGCAGTTTATCCTTGTTTCGCATCTTTGTTTCTGCACGTACAACACCACCCGCTCAACAACACACTTTGTGCTGTTAAGCGGCATCGTTCAGGCAGGTGGAGCCCTACCGGGTTAAGCTCGCTCGAACGATCAAATCCGCCATTTGCTGCGGTCGCAGAGTGATCCCTAACGGTGCCAACTACCTCTGTTGATTTTTGGTTTAACCTTGTACCGCGGCCTTTTCCCGCCTCACGGGATCAGCCGAAACAAGCAGGTCTCCGGGGCAACTGGCCTTGGGGTCGCCCCTAGTCAATCCCGGAGTCGTTAAGACACCCCTTCGCCGCCCCAGAAAAAAAGTGCGGATAGGGACACACACCTAGGGATACACAGTAGGTACTCACTCCCTCTCACACAGTGAGCTCACAGGTTGTGCGAGGGAGACACTACCCTGGTTAGGGCATCCTGAGTGCACCCCTCAGGATGCAGCCCCGCCCTACCAATAGTGAGGTAGAGGTCCTTCAGACCTTTGCCTTACGGTACCCCGAACTCTATGCTGCTCATCAAGCAGCCCTCACCTCAGACGCAGAGAGTGCCCGCCTCACGGACACTCCCATTGCTCCCTCCGGGACCTCCGTCCCCACCTACGATGACCCTCCGGCGCCATCCTACTTACAGGAGAGCCCGGACTCCCCCGCCCCCGGCCCTGATAACAGGCGCGCGGTAGTAGCCCAACCCCGTTCTCGCTCTCGCTCACCGATCGGTCGGTTTGCGAGCATTGAACCTGCCTATGTCGTTGTCGAGTCAGTTTCAGACTCGGAAACGGACATGGAGGTCGACCAACTCGCGCCTCACGCACAGACTCAGAAGATTCCGACAACGACGGCTACACCGTCGTAGATCGCAAACGCAAGCGCGCCCCTAAGGCCGCTAACTCCGGGCCTTCCGCCCCGCCCGCTAAGGCAGCCGCCAAAACACCTACCGCCGGCAATAGGCCGACCCCCGCTCCGCGCCCCGCGTCCCCGCCTTCCGCAACCGCCCCGGCTGCAGCGCCCTCTCAGGACGCTAACGCACGCCGCGAAAAACCGCCACCGCCTTTGTTCATTCAGGACAAAGGCAAATGGGATATGCTATCCCGCCTCCTCACTGATCGTAAGATCAATTATACGAACGCCCGCTCCACGCAGCAGGGCATTAAAGTTCAGGTGACTTCAGTTAGCGACCACAGAGCGCTAACAAAACTCCTCCAAAAAGAAAGCATAAGTTTTCACACTTATGCTCTCGAAGAACAAAAAGTCCTACGCGTCGTCATACGCGGAGTCCCGAAGGAAGTCCGTACAGACGCTGTACTTGACGACCTGAAAAGACAGGACTTCCCTGTACTTGCCGTACACCGCATGTACAGTGGCAAGGACAAAAGTCCATATGATCTAGTACTCGTAGTACTAGACCGATCCCCGGAGGGCAAGACCATCTTCAACTTGAAGACAGTCTGCGGTCTCTCCGGGCTAGATGTTCAGGCCCCCTACAGGAATGGCTCTCCTTCCCAGTGCCATAACTGTCAGTTGTACGGGCACGCGGCCCGTTTCTGCTATGCTCGTCCTAGGTGCGTTAAGTGCCTAGGCGATCATGCTACAGAGCATTGCTCACGCACGAGAGACTCACCCGACCCACCCAGCTGCGTTCTGTGCGGCACCCAGGGGCATACCGCCAACTACCGCGGTTGCCCGAGGGCGCCACGCACAAACCGCAGGGTGGCAACGGAAAGGAGACCTCCGCCACCTCCCCGTCCCACCTATGATAGATACCAGTGGGTCAGCCCTAAGCTGACAGTAGCACCTGCCTCACAGGTGACTCCCGCTCCTCTACCAACTAAAAACGCTTGGTCAAAGCCACCGAGCATGGTTAAAACCATCGCTCCTACTCGCGCCCCGGCCCGCGCACCCGTCCCCGCCCGTACCGCGGCCCCTGCCCGCGCACCGGCCCCGGTCCGCGCGGCCCCCCCGGCACCTCCTGCCCTCATTCCACGCGCCGCACCTCGCGTCGCCCGGCCCGTGGCCCCACCTCCTATGCCACTGATGGACTCCTCTCTTCAAGAGGATATAGCGCTAGTCAGCGACCTTGCTATGTCCATCAATATAGATGAGGTCCGTGCTCTAGCACGCAAGATGTACTCCGCACAATCACCTGCGGAAGTCATCCAGTACACGCTGGAACATGCCAGCCTTCTTAGCGCTCTAAAGCGCTTCGCCCCGCAAACTCCCCCCCAGTACACCCACTATGGGTAGTACAACCTTAAGGACTAAACCGCGCTCAGTTTCGTTAGCGTCCTTCAACGCTAACGGCTTCTTCAGACAACGTGACCTTGTCCATGACTTTTGCAGTACCCACCTGATCGATATTATATGCGTGCAGGAAACCTTTTTAAAACCGGGAAGGGCGAATCCCAGGTTTGCTAATTACCGATGTGTACGTAATGATAGGTTGACTTCCGCTAAGGGAGGCACTCTTATCTATTACAAAAGGTCCCTGCACTGCATCCCCTTAGATACCCCGACTCTGAGTACTATGGAAGCATCTTGTTGCTTACTAGCTATGACGGGTCATCAACCCATAGTCATAGCATCCTGCTACCAATCTGGTTTAAAGCGCGTCGCCCGCGCAGACTTAGAAGCTCTCTTCTCTCTTGGAAGCGCCGTCCTTCTGATCGGCGACTTCAAAAGTAAACATATCCTATGGAATTGTAATTCTAACAATCCTAACGGTATTATTCTTGACAACCTAGTCGCTGACTTGAACTTTGACGTAATTGCACCTATCGAGCCAACGCACTACCCCGAGAACGTCCGCCACCGACCTGACGTCTTAGACATGGCACTGTTTAGAGGCGTAACCCTTCAGTTACGCTCTATAACAGTTTGTCACGAACTACATTCTGACCACCGACCCATTATACTGCGACTAGGCCCCGACCCTACAGCAGACTTACCCCGCCCCACCAAGACGATGGTGAACTGGAAGCAATTAGGCAATTCCCTAAAGGCTATCAGTTCACCCGACCTCGACAAAATCCCTGACGACATTCTGACCAAAGATGACGTATCCCTAGCGATCGATTCGTTCACTAATCACCTCTCCACCGTAGTAGGTGCATCCTCAAAGGAAGTCATTGTGCCGGATGACCGGCGCCTTGTCATTCCAGTGGATGTGAGGCGATTAGTGACGAAGAGTAAAGCAGTGACCAGACATTACGACTCCTACCCAAGCGAAGTAAACAAAACTCGGAAACGCCACTTTGAACGCATGGTTGAAAGTCGCATGTCCGAGTTGCGTGACCACAGCTGGGGCGACAAGCTTTCAAACCTCGTGCCTAGCCAGCGGGCTTATTGGGATCTCGCACGAGGCATGAAAGGTGTCGGACAGAGCGACATACCTCCGCTATACCCACCAGTCCCACGCGCCCCGGCGTTCTTTGACGAAGACAAAGCTGAGTGCCTAGCTGATAGCCTAGAGGCTCAGTGCTCCCCCAACGTAGATCACGTAGACCAAGCCCACCTCGATTCGGTGGACGCTGAAGTCGAACGTAAAAGCTCTGTGGTCATCTCTGAACTCCCCCCGCACACCCCAGTATCTTACGCTGAGGTGACGAGACTGATCAAGGACCTCAAACAACGTATAGCCCCCGGTGCCGACGGCATCTCCAACAAGGTACTTAAACACCTTTCTCCCCCCCTGATTCATCTACTAGTAAGCATCTTCAATGCGGCCATGAGCCACTGTTTATTTCCCGACGTCTGGAAATGTGCAAATGTCATTGGCATTCACAAACCAGGCAAAAACTCCGCTGACCCTACCAGCTACCGTCCCATCAGCCTTCTCAGTGCCCTAGGCAAGCTATACGAACGGCTCCTTTCGAACCGTCTCTCGGCTCATGCGCAGGAACACCACCTTATTCCCGATGAGCAGTTTGGCTTTAGGCCCAAGCACTCATGCGTCCAACAGGTGCACCGCCTCACGGAGCACATCCTTGAAGGTTTCAATAAGAAACCCAAACCCCAAACGACGGTAGCAGTCTTCCTCGACGTAGCGAAAGCTTTTGATAAAGTCTGGCACAATGGCTTGATTTACAAGTTATACCACTTTGGCGTGCCAGTACGTCTTGTGCTCACCTTACAAGACTTCCTAAGGGACAGAAGCTTTCGCTACCGCGTGGAAGGCACCCTCTCCACCCCCCACCCAGTCAGTGCCGGAGTCCCTCAGGGCTCCGTACTATCTCCCATTCTCTTCGCGCTGTATACCAGCGACATCCCACGCTCACAGCCCAAGGTTTTCATAGCCCAATATGCGGACGATACCGCCATTTATTCCACTGGCTGGCATATTAATAGACAGACCTATTTTCTCCTTCAACGGGCCATCACCGAGATCGGTGACTGGTTCCGTAAATGGCGCATTGCAGTCAACCCGACTAAAAGTGCAGCTATATACTTCAATGAGAGTACTCACTCGAACCCCCGCTATCCTAAACCTTTAACTCTGTTTGACGAACCCATTCCCTGGGTTGGTAAAACAAAGTATCTTGGAGTCACCCTTGATCGGCATCTCACCTTTGCCGCTCACATCACTGATGTTCGTAACAGGGCGGCCTTTGTTATGGGTCGCCTAGGTCCCTTAATTCGTACAGAGAGTAAAATGTCTCTTAAAAATAAGAAGACACTTTATACTACTTGCATCCGCCCCATCATGACATACGCTTCAGTAGTGTTTAGTCATGCTAGCGAGGCCCACCTACGTAAACTTCAAATCATTCAAAACAAGTTCCTCCGCCAGGCAACCGGTGCTCCGTGGTATGTACGGAACGCCGAGTTGCACTGCGACCTAAACCTTCCCTCTTTAGCGCAGTTCAATAAGGACTGCGCCCGCCGATACTTTGATCGAGCGCCCCACCACTCGAACCCTCTAGTTGTCCAGGCATCGAACTACTCGACTGCCTCATCCGACCCATGGTTTAAACCCCCCCGTCGCCGACCACGGCAGGTATTGGACGACCCGGATGACCCCATCGCAGCCATTACGTTGGCAGCTTTAGCGTTGTCCGCAAGTCGTCCTGGTAACATCCCCAGGTGTGCGGTAATCAGAGGTTACACAATCAAACACCGAGCTCGCCGGCGAGCTCGAGGCAAAAATAAAATCCCGATTAGTGTCTCTCCAAATAGTCACAGAGTAATATTCAATAGGGCCCATTCTCAACGGTACAACACTGCAGTTGTACCGGGGCATTTAGTTCCGATTCCCCCTTTGTCTCTCGGCAGCGAGACAAGCCGAGGTCCGAACCACAGTGGTGCCCTTGAGCTCGCTGTCACCCCTCCCGATAGTAGCGTGGCGTTTTCGGCGCCCGCAGGAGACGGAGGTAGGAGGTATGACGTCATGTCATGTTAGCTCAATTGGTTAGAGCATACCCCGGCTCAAGAGGTGGATGGACGCAGGTTCGAATCCCGCACATGACTTAAATTTTTCCTATCGTATATTTGTGATACACTATCATTTAAATTTTCTAAACTGTATGTGCGTTAAATCGTTACCGAAAACGGGAATGTATTTGAACAGGTATTCTTTAGGCCCTGGGTTAACTAAGGTTGAAACTCACGTCTGTGGCGGAAAATTCAAATTTCAACAGTTTTTTCACGCTTGTAGCTAAGTTTCGTAGCCATTATAATTCAAACTCACTCTAAAGCTCTCGCTAAGCATTAAGCTGGTTTACCTTCTCCGCATAATCAGTTACCATCAAGTGAAATTGTGGTCAAAAGGGCTAACCTATATCTTACGAATAATACCCGTTCTCCCCTAGAGCTGCCTAGAGGAGAACGGGTTAAGGCCTATATATCCTATAGCCTATAGCTATCTATACAAAGTAATACGTTAGTCGCTACGTACAGTAATACACATTAAAGTAATAGTCTCACCCACAAAGCAGTTAATGGCAGGTACCCAGTAAATTTCGACCCTTAATACAGCGGCTAACGGACTAGGAATTATTTAGTGCTGTTCAGGATGTTATAAAGCAACCGCAATGTTTGTGAAAAGGCGAATTACTTAGAAATTAGACTAGACATTTTGAAGCGCTCACAGCGAAGTTTACATAGCTGTTCTTAACCGATCAGCAAAGTTAAGCAACGTCGCGCGCGGTCATGAGTTTCCGTGCTTCGGAGGGCACGTTAAGCCGTCGGTCCCGGTTGTTGTCTTAGGATGGCAGTCGTTATAGCATGGTGGTAGGGCATTTTGCGAAGGCCTGCCTGGCTAGCTACCACCCTCAAGTAGAAAATCTGTCGCCAAGCACTTAACGGTGTGTTCCGGCAGCTGTCCTTGAGAGCCAGTACTTCTAGGTTAGCCTGAACAACATCTTCGACCACATCATCACTTACCATTAGGTGAGATAGTGGTCAAAGGCTAACCTATCAGGCATAATATTTTTTTTTTAAATATAGCAAAAAGCGCATTATTAAAACCTACCTTTTTACCGAATTCCAAAACAGGAGCAGATTTTATGTCTGACAGTAGGTTTTTTTGATGTATGTTCACTGATTTCTCCCGTATTTGTGGACCGATTCTCAAAGTTATTTTTATTGGAAAGGGTTCCGAGGTGGTCAAGTCAAGTCAAGTCAAAATCATTTATTCACTTTAGGCGTCTACGACGCTATTATGAAGGTCAATTACAAATTTTAGTATTGAAATATTCTACATTGTACAGCAAATAAATTGTATAGAGCCACTGCGAGAAGAACGGGCAAGAAACTCGGGGCCATTCTTTTAAACATTATTTAACAATGTGTAACATACTTACTATATAATAGAGTTATTACAATATTTGTTTAAATTATGTAGGTGACGGGCAATAGCTTAGCGGAGGCGGAATTGTCCAGGCATTTTTGTCGTTTATGTAATCAGAAACTTTGTAGTAGGATTTTTTGATCAATATGTTTTTCACATGCAACTTGAATTTCCCTTCTGTGAGCGTTTCACAATTACCTAAGAAGGACCTTTTATTTGTCTTTGCTAATCTAAAACCTGGCACCGGTATTTTATCTTTATTCCTAGTATTGTAATCGTGATTGTCACTGTTTAATTTAAATTTACTCAAATTTTTACGAACATACATAATATTTTCAAATATATACAGACAAGGTAAAGTTAAAATATTAATTTCTTTAAAAAGATCCCTCACAGATTCCCTAGGACCCATTTTATATATGGCTCGAATTGCACGCTTTTGTATGATAAAGATTGTCTCTATCTCAGCAGCAGTTCCCCACAGCAATACACCATACGACATAATACTGTGGAAGTACGCGAAATAAACTAGGCGAGTAGTAGCTACGTCTGTTAACTGTCTTATCCTAAGAACTGCATATGCAGCATCTAAGTCTTCCGGAGAGATCATGTACATGATCTCTCCGGAAGACTTAGATGATCACATTGTAAAGTGGAATCCATTTTGATTCCCAGGAAGACTGTCGCTTTGTCAATAGGGAGTTTATCTGGGCCAAGCTTTATGTTTGGTTCAACATAAGGAACATTTGGTAAAGAAAACTTTAAACATTTCGTCTTTTTTGAATTAAGGAGAAGATTATTAGCGGCGAACCATTTACAAATCTTAGATAATACATTATTTACATGCGTCAGTTTACTGTCTTTCCTATCTACTTTAAAAATCAGAGAGGTATCATCTGCGAATAAAACAATATCGCATAAATCTTTGACCATGCAAGGCAGATCATTAATATATGTTAGAAACAGAAAAGGTCCCAAAATTGATCCCTGTGGTACTCCCATTTATACCAATGACCCGGAAGAAGTATTGCCATTTATTCCAACCTTCTGTACCCTGTCTGACAGATATGACTCTATAAGATTCAGAGCTTTTCCACGAATACCATAGTGGGAAAGTTTACGAATCAGAGTGCAGTGCTCTTCACAGTCGAATGCCTTGGAAAGATCACAAAATACGCCAATAGCATCATGTGAACTCTCCCAGGCTTCCAGTATATGCGAAATCAATTGAACACCTGCATCTGTTGTGGATTTGCTCTTGGTGAAACCAAACTGATTCTCATTTAATAAATTATGCTTGTTAAAATGGGATAGTCGTTGTTTGAGCATAATTTTTTCGAATACTTTACTCAGAACAGGTAAGATGGAAATAGGTCTATAATTGCAAGGGTCAGATGTAGACCCCGACTTGAAAATTGGAGTGATTTTACTTTGTTTCATTAAATCGGGGAAGTTTCCTCTATCGACACAAAGATTGAATATTGTTTCTAAATATGGTGCAATAATGTAAATTATAGACTCTACCACTTTTACTGACATACCCCACAAGTCTTCAGTACTCTTTATGTTTAAACTTTGAAATGTTTTTATAATTTCAAATCTTGTGGTGTGTCTGAAAGAAAAGTCCGGTGATTTGCTGGGAAAATTATGTTTTAACAGAGTTTCTGCTACATTGGGACAAGAATCCAATGACTTAGTGGCTTCTAGGGGTAAGGTAGAAAAAAAAATTCAAATATATTCGCCACTTGTATTGAATCAGAGATTTGATTTTTATCAATAGTTAAGACATATGTTGAATCTCTAGGTTTATTTTTACCAGTTTCACTATTAATAGTCTTCCAAATGGTTTTTATTTCATTTTTAGACTTGCTAATTTTGTTTCTAATAAAAAGAGATTTAGCACACAAGCAAACAGACTTGAAAATTTTTGAATACTTCCTAACATAATCATGAAACCGTTTGCAAGATGTTAAATTTTTCCTGCGATACAGATCAAACAAATAATCTCTACTTTTTCGAATACCTGTTGTTGCCCAATCACCGAACTGAAACTTTCCATCTATTTGTTTTTTTTATTTTTGGACATACTTTTTGAAACTCAGTGTTTACTAAAGAAAATAAGCTATTATATATGTCATTCGGGTCACTATGAGAAAAACTTGTAATGCCAAGCTTAGCTTCTATGTTGGTACTGAGTATTTCCAGCCTACTAGTTGTTAATGGTCTATGTTCAATTTCATACCTCTCTGTTTTTCTGATTCCATCAAATTTTATCGCTAGGCCCTCATGATCAGATCTAACACCCTTCATTATTGACTTTTCTTTAGTCTTACAGTTTGAGTATATATTGTCTGGTCCCATATAAATATCATCAAAATCGGTTGAGTAGTTAATTAGTTATAGTCAATAAACTGAAAAATTTATTAACATATCTGGATGACTTGATGGTATGTGTTGTTGTCGATGTGAACACTATTTTAGGCGAGTTAATGATCATGTAAGTAGTTTTTATCATCAAAAAGAGTAAAGGAAAAAAAACAATTAAAAACGGTATCAACTTCCTACACAAAAGTGGCAAATAACTTGTGGAAGTCGCACCATGCTAATGTGAGGTCGGTGTGAGTCCAGTAACCGACTTCCACAAGTTGATTCATACATTTCGAGATCGCTCTAAGCGATAAGACCGCCCATTGATACACTTGATTTTATGTTTTAGTATTAAGTTTATTGTTGTTATTATGGTATTGTCAATAAAGAGTTATCTATCTATCTACATTTCAGTGTTGGAAGTCGGTACTGTTTTTTTTAAATTTTTTTTTCAACGATTGGGCCAAACCTAATATCATTGATATACTGGTTAGATTGATTTGACTTGAATGTTTCTCTTTTTTTATAGCAGATAGGCTAGCTTTTGATCACTCACCTGATGGTGATGATGTGGTCGAAGATGTTGTTCAGACTAACCTAGAATTACTGGCTTTCATGGACTTAACTTGGTAAATATTTATCTTCTCATTGGCACTTCGACCCATTCCAATCTGATTTTTGCCAAAGTTACAAGAATCCTATAACTACATTTTAACAAAGAAACAAGCAAACGACATTTTAACAAGCCTAAAAGTCACCCCAACAAGGAAAAGTGCTTACCCAGAATTTACAGCAAATCAATACCGTAGTAAAACGCCCAATCTGGCAACATTTAAATCATCTACCTAAAGCAAATAGGTCAGCGCTATCAATTTAGGCTGAACGAATTGGAAAGCGTTAAAATGGTTACGAGTATAATATACTAGTCTTGAAGGGTGACTTATAATCGTCCAAGACGAGATAAATCGGATATAAAAGCTGCTGTAGACATTGTTCGAGACCGGCCCTTACTCATTCACGGTAAGCGCTATGAAAATATGTCCAACACTACACATATCATAGCCATTGATATTTTTCAGTTAATGACTTTATCACTCAGTCATGTATGTATCGGCCGGATTTTCCTGCTGAACACAGCCTCCCCTATTATGGGGCGGTTTGCATGAATCCCCACGCTTGGTAGGCGTCTTGAGGATCGCAGTATAAGATATCAGTTCCCAAGAAGGTGCTGCTGCCCACCTTTCGATATCCTACCATTAGTCGCCTCTTAGGACACCCACAGGTGGGGTGACATTCTAGCCCGGAACTGACACTGCACTGCGCGCGTCACTCCGAGACACGATATTTCTTCTGTATTTGCCCATTAATTTATAGTATACTAATAATCAACTACATACTGGCATAATATATCTATGGTACTTGTAACAAAATAAGAAGACGTATTTAAGTTTTTTCGTTATACAACCTCATTAATATGATGCTTTCCCGGCTTAAGGTGGGGAGCGAGTCTTCCACCCGCTACTCGGATCAAACAAACACTGCTCTCCGAGTATGAGAAGTTAAAAGTACCTAAATATCATGATAAACCAAAATAGGAGAGGAGGATCGCGGTGCACCGTTTTCCTTACCTTACGCAGCCTTACAAGGGGCCAGCACCGTTTGATGGCGGATTCGATGGGGCCGCTGGGGAAAAGGAGTGGCACAGGGTATCTTGTCCTATCTGCGGGCTTGGTGTCCGAGGTGGTTCCGGTACGCCATGTGCCCTAGCGTCGCAGTGGGAGTTCTGCAATAGGGAGGGGTCCGGTATCAAATAACCACGGTAGGTTTAAAGGCAGGTCGTCGCCCGCGGTCATGAGTTGGATGGGTGACCGCTAGTGACATTACTACTGAGCGTTTCCGTGCTTCGGAGGGCACGTTAAGCCGTCGGTCCCGGTTGTTGTCTTAGGATGGCAGTCGATATAGCATGGTGGTAGGGTATTTTGCGAATGCCCGCCTGGCTAGCTACCACCCTCAAGTAGAAAATCTGTCGCCAAGCACCTAACGGTGTGTTCCGGCAGCTATCCTTGAGAGCCAGTACTTCTAGGTTAGCCTGAACAACATCTTCGACCACATCATCACTTACCATCAGGTTAGATAGTGGTCAAAGGTCTAAGTAGACTTGAAAGTTTAACTAGTAGGTAGTATCAGGTATAAAAAAAAAAAAAGGTTCGTAAGCGTTTCCGCCAAATATGGATGAGGTGTGACACCGTCTGATGCACCCTCGCTGCCGTGGGAGTGTTGGTGCCTAGAACGAAATATACCAGGTTTTTTTTTTATTCCTTATAGGCTAGTCTTTGACCACTATCTCACCTGATGGTAATGATGTGGTCGAAGATGTTGTTCAGGCTAACCTAGAATTACCGGCTCTCAAGACAGCTGCCGGAATACACCGTTAGGTGCTTGGCGACAGATTTTCTACTTGAGAGTGGTAGCTAGCCAGGCGTGCATTCGGAAAATGCCCTACCACCATGCTATAACGACTGCCATCCTAAGACAACAATTGGGACGTGCCATGGAAGCGCCCAGTAGAAATGTCACTAGCGGTCACCCATCGAACTCATGACCGCGGCGGACGTTGCCTAACTTTGTTGATCGGCTAAGAACAGCTAAGCAAACTTCACTACGAGCGCTTCAAAGCTACCTTCCACGAATTCACACGACAAAAACCCTTGTGTTGCAACCTACCATGTAGGGCAGGTATGGGGCAACCTTTGGATTGTTTCGTGCCAAACTTTGTAATAATTATGCAATGGTCCAGAGCAATAAAAAATATATTTATTACACAACTGGCCAAAAAAAGAGTGTTATGTTTCAGGGTTCATGTTTTATTCCATACCACAGAATAAAAAGGACCATATCACCATACCTTCTAAACGGCTTAACCGATTTTAATGTATAAGATATTGTTAGATCCGTCTTGATAGCGCAAACGAAACTAGTTACGTAAAAAAACTGACATATTTTAGACGCCATATTGTAATTATTTGTTTTTCTTCCAAACCCATAGAGTTGTGTACTTATAATAACATAAAGGGCTGTAAAAAACGATATAAGAAATACATAACTTCTATTTCAATGGAACTATAAAACATTTAACGAAAATTAATAATTGTAGTCGGGTTTTTTAGCTTTTTAATTACTTTATTGTTAATTAAGTGTTGTTTAACTATATACCTTTATTAAGTTACTTTTGAAGTTAATTCACGTTAACGTTTAGCGTACCCATTCTTGATTCTGAACTTCTGAAACAAGGTTAGCTATACATTTAACTAAAGTCGGAAAATCTAGTAGTAAATATTCCAACGGTAAGTTAATTTCGCGAAATTTCTCCTCAAACCCCGACACGGGCAGGACGTTGCCCACATAATAAAATATGATGTAGGATGTTATCGTCTAGAGCTCAGTAGTAGAGCACAAAAATCAATTATTTTTCCTATATAATAATATTAATTGTTTTTATTGCAGACAACATGATCCATTTCTTATTAGTTAGTAACACCTTAGAATTACGTTAGTACTTTATAACTAAAAGAGAGTTTGTCCTCTGGATGAGTTTATATACCAAAGGACAATTATATTTTTCGTCTATTGCGTTTAAGATGCTGTTCCGGCTTGAGCGTAGTCTGTTCAGCAGCGACGCTGCTTTTTTTACGCCAAACTGCATCAAATGTGTCAGTGCGTGCTTGCGTGAACATTTGTGAAGGGCTGCAGTATCGCGGAAGTCGCAACAACGCCCTAAACGCATTATTAAATTGGACTCACAGAGCGTTGTAAGCCTTTTTAGTATAGTTAAACCACAGACTCGCCGAATACAGATACAATACGCTTAAAACAAAGTAACCTTTACAGCATCTGTACATCTAGCGAATCTGCGGGCCAACATGTTCGCTCGGACAGACAACGCTCTGCGTTCCCTCTCCATATCTAAATCATCCTTCAGGTCGTCAGTAACCCAGTGCCCCAAATATTTAAAATTATGTACTCGTTCTAATTGAACGCCATTTAGCGTGATAGATGGAATATACGACGGGCACTTGGTACTTTCCCTGAAAACCATAAATTTAGACTTGGCAGCATTATAGAGGAGACCATGAGAAACAACATATGACTCACATATAGCAAGAAGCTTTCGTAGTGCACTGATAGAGGGAGCCAGCAGCACCATGTCATCAGCATAGCTGAGGTTATTGACATAAACGTCGTTTATGTAGCAGCCCACTGGCATGCTGCTACATAAACGTCGTTTATGTAGCAGCCCACTGGCATGCTGCTGAGTCGCTCAATCAGTGCATTCACATACAAGCTAAAGAGCGAGGGTGAACTCAACCCTCCTTGCCGTATCCCGCACTCTAGCCTGTACGGATCTGAAAGCTTACCTGCCCATTTCACACGATTTTCTTGATTCAGATACCAGAATCTAAATATTGATACTAACTCTGGCGGTACACCCGAGTCGCTCATTTTTTCCCAAAGAATGTCATATGACACCATATCAATCTTAGAAAGTTTCAAGTAACAGGCATAAATTGGTGTTTGTCTGTCTGTGTAATACTTGACAGTATGCTTAAGACTGAAGATGGCCGCTTCGGTCGATAACCCGGGTCGAAACCCGAACTGAGCATCGTGAAGCTTAAAGTGCTTACCTAAATGAGTATTAAGCACACTGTCAATACCTTTGAGACAATTGTAGCCAATGAAATGGGGCGGTAGTTGGACCCTTCCGACGCATCTCCAGTTTTATTCTTGACAATGGGTACCACCAGAGTCCGCATCAAATCAGCTGGTAAAAACGAATGGTTTATACATAAATTAAATAGCATTGCAAGTACTCGAGGAAGGTGCCAACCAGCCTGCGTCAGGTGCTGAAGGCTCAAGTTATCGAAACCTGGCGATTTCCCTCCCTTCATTCTCTGTCTCAAATAGTGGTTTTTTAATTAATGTTTAAAATCAGATTTCATTTTTTTTTATGACTGATAGGTTAGCCTTTGACCACTATTTCACCTGATATTAAGTGATGATGTGGTCGAAGATGTAGTTCAGGCTAACCTAGAAGTACTGGCTCTCAAGGACAGCTGCCGAAACACACCGTTAGGTGCTTGGCGACAAATTTTCTACTTGAGGGTGGTAGCCAGCCAGGCAGGCATTCGCAAAATGCCCTACCACCATGCTAAAACGACTGCCATCCTAAGACAACAACCGGGACCGACGGCTTAACGTGTCCTCCGAAGCACGGAAGCGCTCAGTAGTAATGTCACTAGCGGTCACTCATCCAACTCATGACCGCGCGCGACGTTGCTTAACTTTGCCGATCGGTTGTGAACAGCTAAGTAAACTTCGCTACGAGCGCTTCGAAATTTATTAACAGAAGCGCTACGTCTAAATTTAGCAAAATACTAGTTTATGAAAAGTTAATGTCCACACGTTATCCAAGTTAAGATATGAAAAAAAAACAAGTTTAAAGCCACCCATAAAACAGCTTAAGTTAACCAATATTGCCTAAAATTGTAGCAATACACGTATCATTTACGATTCATTATTCCATGGCAAACCTCGTATTTTGGCAACCCTAAAGCCATAAAACAAACCTCGGCTTTCATACACATATTGGGCCTTTGTGGCCAACTTCCATAAAATATACACTAATCCACACGTATTCAATTCTCTGCAAACGTTGGCCGTATCTAGTCAAAGGAAAATTAACAGTCGTTGTATTACTGTAAAGTGGGTATTGTTACAGCACAGCAATATTGGCATATGTTAAGGCTAATTCACATTACACCGGAAACGAAGAGTTTTTTTTTTTATGTTATTGTAACCATCTAACTCGAGGCCCACCTGATGTTATTCGGACTAGCCTCTGCCTATAACAGATGCATTTCGTCACAATTCACGAATTGCACTGCGCCCGTCACTTTGAGTCACAGTTGTTAAGTCTCATGTGCCTGTAATTTCACTGGCTCTCAAGGACTGCTGCCGGAACACACCGCTAGGTGCTTGGCGACAGATTTTCTACTTGAGGGTGGTCGCTAGCCAAGCGGGCATTTGCAAAATGCCCTTCCACTATGCGGTGAAGCTCAAGCCCGCGGCGGGATTCGAAGCATGGACCTGCTGCGCGGCAGTCCATAGCTAATGCCACTGAGCCATGAGTGCCGTTCATTTATTTATTTTATTTATTAGTAACAACTAAAACGATTTACAGAAACCAATTACAAGTAATTACCGTGCAAATAAATTTCATTTCTATCATATAGCATCATGAAATATCAAAATAATGTCAAAGTAAATGAAGTAGATAAAGGTACAAAATAATTAAAAATAAAAGTAACATATTTTACAAATTATTGGAGTACAAAATTGTATGCCCTTGGCCGTAATCGAACCCGCGTCCTCCAATTTCGCGCCGGATGCCGAAACCACTCGGCAACCTGGGCACGCTCTTTCGATCCGAAATTTTGCGCTACAATGGCATTACTATAACCGTTATAGGGGACGGAACGCGAAACAAACTGAAAAATTTTAACATAAAAAGTATGTCAAAATGTCTCAATAAAATCCACCAAAGATTTTCAAATGAGCAGAGCGTGTCCTGGCCCCAGGACACCTATTTGACGAAGGATTCATGTCCCGTGCGTGGTTCAATTGTTTCCTTTCGTTAGTAATTGTGTACACTGTTTATCAATATTTGTTAAAATCACACAATTCGAACTTAGAAGTACTGTTTTTGTTAGACTTCAATAATAGTAGAAGTTCTATTTTAGTCACAGAAATTCTCCTATTCTCCGTTACAATGTGAATCGCCGGTTATGTGGACTTGGCGTACCGTTCATGCAGTAACAAACTAAAACGATGTGGTTATTAACTGTAATCGCTCGGTTTCAGAGACTACGTGAACACGTAGATGAACAAAAGCAGATGCGTCGCGTCAAGTTATAGATAAGTTCACTCATAATTTTTATTTTATTCGTATTTGAAAAGTCTATAACTGTTCATTAAACTTTCGTAAACTAAACTTACGTTTATTTATCTGTAACTGGTCTATTCACACAAAAATTGTTCAGTCCTTTTCCATATACAGTCTATTCTTGACCACTGACAATGAAACGTCGAGGTTTGTGAAAATAATATGATTTTGATGTTAATTTGTGCGTGAATAGATCCGTAACGGATTTATGAACATAAATCTGTGGCTGCTTTCCAAATGTGGAATTATAGTTGACAAAAGTATACATGTATACAGGTCTATCTTGTCATTCGAAATTATAAATTAAGTATTATTAAAAAGATACTTACCTAGTTAAAATAAAAAATACGTGACGTCATCGGTAATTATTTCCGTCTCATTTGCAACTATTTATATCTATTATTATTTGTAATTTGGCCTCATTGGGCCCAGTTTTCATTTAATATCGATAGCTATAGATTTCTAACCATGTCTTGTTTAATATTTATACTCATTAGGCCCAAATTTACAATCATCAGATGACGGCTACTCCTAAAAATAAATTGACAAAACAACATTGCAAAAAGTAGTGTTTAAAGCTTAAAAAAAGTTTATTAATTTAAAATTTGGTCTGTTAACATTTTACCATTAAGATATTTTTTTTCTGACGATGCAATAGCGGAGCTTCAGAGATAAAAAGAAACTCATTTATGACGATTAAAATTAAACGTCACCCCACATTAATATTGTAATATCATTTAAAATGTTCTTTAAATAGATGTAAGACACGTTGAAAATTAAGTGTCATTACCGTATCTACCCGTGTATTTAATCTCAGGTACTTCATATAAATCGAACAAAGTTAGGAACTAATGATTGCACATTATCGGCTTGAAAAATATATTGAGTTGCCAACTTTTAAATTACTTTTTGGCTGAATACGATCACATTTATTGCAACTTTTGGGTTGCAGACTTATTTATCAATTTAATTTCAATAAGTAGCAATACAAACCTGACTTTTGCAATACAGAACCCATTTTATCGAACAAGAGAATTACTATTTTAAAAGGTCAGTGAAGTATAAAGTTTTGAAGTTTTTAATACATGTTTTTTAACCGACTTTTTTTTAATACAGGATTATTTTGTTATTGACCGATTTCAAAATAGGAGGAGGTACTCAATTTGAGTGTATTTTTTTATATTTGATACCCATTACTTTTGGCTAGGTGAACCGATTTCGATGTTTTTTTTTATTTAAAAGCTGATTGTAATATCATTTGAAATAAATTAAAATCAGTCTAGCCGTTTTTGATTTACACTCCAGTAGCCCTAGAGTGTTATCCTATCTTGATAATATAGTCATTGACATTGAATGACAATTGATCCCCTAAACAAGGGTCACTTAAAAGGGTGAAAAAATATTTACCTCAAATTGGAACAAGCTTCATCAATCAAAAGTGTGAAATAACTTGGCGAAGTCGGTATCATGTGCACAATATTGTGATAATAGGTACATTTGAACTATCATGGTACCGACTTCAACAAGTTATTTCGCACTTTTGAGTGTTGAAGTCAGTCCCATTTTGAGGTATTTTTATTCAGTAAAGATAGAATAAATGTTAAATTTATATGGTTTTATTTTAGACAAATCAATTGTAGAAAGCTTTCATAAAACAAAGTACCTCAACTAAAACCAGTGCAAACGGCTCGACCTATTAAGTTCAGTACTTCAATCTCCACGGAGGCGGAACTACTAAAGTCATAAACCTGTTCTAAAGTCATAAAATATTTTATACATGCGCTGTTCGCAAGGGTAACCTGAGAATTCTCTGGAACGTCGTAACGCGTCCAACTAGACCGCGTTAGATATGATCTTATATAAATTGTAGACAGTACGTTATGACAAGACATTTCGATGGGAACCGTAGTCTGATACATTACAAAACAGTACCAATAACCAGGTAATAATAATAATAAATATTTATTTTTCCAATACATTATACAGTTGGTTAACAAGTTTCAGAAGTATACGTAGCTTATATATCTAATGAAACACTGGTAAACATTGATACCCAAACTAGGCGAGTGCCTGTATCTTGGGTACGATTTCTTAACTAGTTATTATTACAAGACACTTGTCTTTGTTCTAGACATTTTTTTATTAGATTATTTTCTTGCGGTTGACATTACTATACAAACTGAACATTATTATACAAACTGAAATAATAGTTCGGTTGTTTACGAATTACAGTAGAGATAAGTTATGAATGAAATGATTAAAAAAACTCTTTTCTGTTACATAATGTCAATATCAATTTAGCTGCAAAGCAATAGGTGCTCGCTAACTCGAGCTATTAACGTGCTCTAGGTAATCTACTTCCTTTTTACTAGAGTTTAAAGATCCAAACAACATATAAGTCATCTATTCCGAGCCAGACACTACGCGTGCCGCGACGGATTAAAAGTTAAGATCCAAACATCATATGAAGTCATCTATTCAGAGCCAGACACTACGCGTGCTCGACGGATTAAGATTTAAGATCCAAACAACATATGAAGTCATCTATTCAGAGCCTGATAATACGCGTGCTGCGACGGATTTAGAATTAAGATCCAAACAACATATGAAGTGATCTATTCAGAGCCAGACATTACGCGTGCTCGACGGATTAAGATTTAAGATCCAAACAACAAATAACTCATCTATTCAGAGCCTCATACTACGCGTGCTGCGACGGATTTAGAGTTAAGATCCAAACAACATATGAAGTCATCTATTCAGAGCCAGACATTACGCGTGCTCGACAGATTAAAATTTAAGATCCAACAACATATGAAGTCATCTATTTAGAGCCAGACATTACTGCGACGTATTGAAAGTTATTAGTGTTACTGCCATGCCCGTGACCACATTCATCTTCGAAGTTGTGAAAATCTGCCTGTGGATAACCAAAAATGCGTATACGTAGATGACACCGTAGACAGACGCGAGGGGTTCCGTGCAGATGTGTTTGGCAAGGCTCCTTAAAAGGCAAGGAATGTATACATTAAGCTCATTCACCGTTTGCGGTAGACGCAATTTCTTGATCTGCGCAGCTTCCTAATTCGACCCAGCGACTGGCGATCCATACAAAACTTGGTAATGAAAATGTCTTTCCCATGCACTAAATATTTTAGTCACTGTCGTGGATACAGTTTCTTCACGGCAGCGTGCACGATAAAACGGTAATAGTTTACGTGAAGAACACTGTATTATTTAATGTTTTCGAACATGGTCAAGGTCTGTTAGCGCACACCATGACACTCTTGCAGTAACAACTGTCTGTAGTTTATTCATGCACCGAGCATAGGCAATGCACGATGGTCGATAATCATTGATCCGGTTTGAGTGAGCCATTCAGCACAAAATACTTACGATTGTAAGGAACCATTCAATCGCAAATATTTGGCGCAAACATAGCCAGTATTCATTCTTGGCTGAAAGTAAGGATGGCTTACCAATATTAAAAAATATGGGTGGTTGGCCAAAATTCCCACGCTTGGCGTTAGTTTTGGGGATCGCAAGGTAAGATAGCAGTATTTCAGAAGGCGCTACTGCCCAATTTCTGGTAGTATTCCATTTGTTGCCTCTTACGAGAAAGATATAGGTGGGTGTATTCTAGGCTGGCAACCCTCGAGACGCACAATAATACTCATATATCTGCATCAGCCGGATCGTCTACTGCTGAACACAGCCTCCCCTATTTAGGGAGTATTTGCCATAATCCAAACGCTTGGCAGGCGTCTTGGGGATCGCAGTGTTTGATGGCAGTTCCTTAGAAGGCGCTGCTGTCCACATTCCAGTGTTTTTCCCTTAGTCGCCTCTTACGACACCCACGGGAAGATATGGGGAGGTGCAATTCTAACCCGGCACCCCACGGGGAAATCTTATATACGTAACGATTATTACAAAAAAAATATTTTGGGAAATTATACAGCATCATCAAAGATATAACTTATTTTATATTTTTGAAGCGCTCATAGCGAACTTTACTTAGCTGTTCTCAACCGATCAGCAAAGTTAAGCAACGTCGCGCGCGGTCATGAGTTGGATGGGTGACCGTTAGTGACATTACTACTGAGCGCTTCCGTGCTTCGGAGGGCACGTTAAGCCGTCGGTCCCGGTTGTTCTTAGGATGGCAGTCGTTACAGCATGGTGGTAGGGCATTTTGCGAATGCCCGCCTGGCTAGCTACCACCCTCAAGTAGAAAATCTGTCGCCAAGCACCTCACGGTGTGTTCCAGCAGCTGTCCTTGAGAGCCAGTACTTCTAGGTTAGCCTGAATAACATCTTCGACCACATCATCACTTACCATCAGGTGAGATAGTGGTCAAAGGCTAACCTATACATCATAAAAAAAAAAAAAAAAAAAAGATATCGAAACTCCACAATATCACTTACTGTATCAGCTGGAATGTCCACTGCTAAACACAAACTCCTCTCCCCACAAAACTGGGAGGGTTGCCATAATACCCACGTTTGGCAGGCGGCTTTGAGATCGCAGTGTGATAATATGTCAGCTCCTCAGACAGCCGCTGCTGCCCACCTTCTGGTGTGTTACCCTTAGTCCCCATTACGACGCTCACAGGTAGCGATGGGAGTTGATATTCTAGCCCGGCACCCCACGGGCCAATATAAATAAATAAAATAAATAAAAAGATCATTTATTGCCGCTAAAATAACAACCTTTTTACAATATTCATTTACTTAAATATATATATATCACTTACTGCGATCCAATATACGTACACTAAAGCAAATGTCTTCCAAGTCACGAACTGTGGGATATCATAGACTATAAAAATATGTTGTAAGGTAGAAAAATTCCAATGCATTTACAATATTGGAAAATACTGGTCTATTTTTGTAAAGTTATTGCATGGTTGGTAATTTGTTTTATATATGATATTGTCTATGATCCCCATATTACCTGTTTATTAGCAATAAAGTGATTGAAATTGTTAATAGGTAAATCAATGTTGAAGTCAAAATCTTTTATGAAATGGAGGCGTCTACGATGTTCTTATGAAGTACAAGAACAAGATGTTATTGTATATTATTTATATTACTTATCAAAGCGCTTGGTCGATGCGACGCGTAATCAAAATGCTGAGTTTATTTTATTGTGCCGGAATAAGCTTGAGGCCCATCTGATGTTAAGCGGATTAACCTCTGCCTATAACAGATGTTTTCCGTAACACTTCACGAATTGCACTGCGCCCGTCACCTTGAGACACAGTTATTAAGTCTCATCTGCCTATGTTTTATACAATAAACAATAGAATGCAGAAGTTGAAATTTCTTACTTCTTAGTGCTAATGAGAATGTCTTTGTCAGAAAAACCGCCTAACTCTCTGACCTTAGAATCGAACTCAAAACCCCGATATTCCAAAATGACGGCCTTACTAATAAATCGGTCATATCATCGTATAAATTAAACAAACGATCTATAATTTATGTAGTCATTTCCGTGCATTTACGCATAATTTAGCTCAATTTCTTTATAACGAGCCCCTCTTACGATCTAATTTAAAAAGGCCCATTCGAGGACTCTGATACGCCCCATCATCATTATAAGGGATCCCATAACAAATACATTTCATTCGGTAATGATATGAATTATTGTGTTATTTTGAGAATATTTATAAAATATCTGGATATTACAAGAATATAAATAAGTTATTCGGAGTGCTACAAGTTATCCTCAGTGCGTTTTGGGGTTTGGACGCTTTGCGTGTTGTCTTGAGTGTATACTAGGTAACGTTTCCAATCAATGTGATGATCTTGAAGATGACCAGTGAAGTTTTTCTTTTTCTTTTTTAAGCGAGCGAGACAGTCCCAACAGTTTTCTGAGAACAGTGGCTAAACGCTACGCCTGTCATGCGGCATTTTGTGTGTGTACTAGTTGATACAAATCGACATGTATACGTATAGGGTTCCGTGCGATGTGGTGAATTTTAATTGTTTTATTTATATGTGATACTAACCTTTAGAAATAAGTTCTGCACCATACTAACCAATAGATTTATAATTGTCCGTAATAAAAACATTTTGATTTTGATTTTTGATTTTAAGCCTGATAGGTTAGCCTTTCACCACTATTTCACCTGATGGTAAGTGATGAATTGATGATGTGATCGAAGATGTTGTTCAGGCTAACCTAGAAGTACTGGCTCTCAAGGACGGCTGTCGGAACACACCGTTGGGTGCTTGGCGACAGATTTTCTGCTTGAGGGTGGTAGCTAGCCGGGCGGGCATTCGCAAAATGTGCTACCACCATGCAAAAGAAGTCTGTAAATGCTTTACTCTATTACATCCCTATCATATCTCTATTTAAAAGACTTTACTGTATCAGCCGGATTGGCCCCTGCTGAACAGACCTCCCCCATTATGGGGGGAGATAAAAGACTACACCAAAAAAAAATGAAAGGATGTAAAAAACATTATATAACTGAGCGTTTACAATATTTGCCGTTGAAATGGAGAATGAAATAATAGAGCTTAATCAGAAATACTATACGTATACTATACTTAGTACTATACGGAGTTGGTATACCCCTCACTAGGTGGACTGCGACATCGTTAAAGTCGCGGATAGCCAATGGTTGGAAGCGGCTATTAGCTGCTCTTAGTCGCCTTTGTTCAACAGTAGAATGATAATGATGACCTAGTACGGACGGAAACACATATACATAGCGGAGTGATATTAACAGGGCTCAATTAGCTATTTACGTACTGAACCCTAAAAAACTCTTTGACGCTACTTCTGCTAAAGTTCTATTCATTATTCTCTAATTAAGTCTACAAAGTGGCAACTGTGTTATGTCGTCTATGGTAAAATGAACTGCGTTAACCTCACGATTTAAATTATTCATCCTCCATTTGCAATTTAGATTAACACAAGATGGCGGATCAGTTAAACAACACCTTATCAACTGTAAGCTGATTTGTTTACCGTTTTTCGATTTAAATTCACCAGGATGGTAGATTTCTGCTTGTAGTTGATTCTAAGACTGAGATACTTGAGAAATTCGTAGTTTTATGTTTAAACGGCGTCTATGTATGCTATGTATGCTAGCTTTAAATAATATAACAAATAAGTAAAATCAAACTGAGAGCAAAATACAACTGTCCAGACCTCGTTTCCATAGGCGCTACAGGGAGGCGAGACCGAAAATGAATCCCAAAACTGTTTAAAAGTGTTTTTATTATATTATTTATGTTAGTCTGTAAGGTATATATTTCTATGGGTCAGTGTTTATTTAATCCTGTTACCTGAAATAAAGAGCTGTTATTATTATTATTATAATAGCATAATGTTGGTAATCAGACAGGGTGGTATTGAAGGGGTTGCGGTTATAGGTCCGATTGAAGTGATTGGTCTATCAAAAAAATGTATGGAGGAATTCATCTGCGCTTAAGTAATCGAATTTAAGTCCAATTATAATTTTACAATATTACAAATTTACCAGAGAAAAAAATATAATTATATGCGGTATTCGAACCCGCGTCATCCATGTTTATAACCGGTGTATGCTCTGAGCTAAGCCAACAAGACATATGACTTACAACTTTAGGCCTCGGGTGATGGGCGCAATGACCTGCCTATTCCCAGAGCCCATACTTGTTCCGTCACAATTCAATTAAAAACATATGAACACGCGCATGGAGAACTAAAAAGCATAATAAACTAGCAATAAGCTGAGATTTGTGAGGACTATCGTATTTTTTATGTCCTGATTCCAGGGGTGTCATCTAGTATTAAATACATTAACTACGATGTATTTGAGTATTGAGTTTAGTTCTGTAGCAGCGATTTTAACTCTTTGGTTTTGTAACAGATGGCGTTAGTAGTACAACATTCTATCCAATGAATACAAAATTGTTTGATGTTAATTTTTTTAGGTTATAAAATTATATATGTTTTGACAGATAACACATCTAGATATGAAGTTAAATTACTATGTTAAAGCACAAATCTATAGGCGTGATAGTTTTTCAGTAAAGTGTGCCACAAAATGCTCAGGTTGTAGGATAGTGATAGGGCTCGCTTCGCTCAGCCTAATAAAATATGCGCTTATGGTATTTTCCATAGGCATATAACATTTAAAAGGTATATAAATATTTATACCACTTAAATAATTTACAGTAACGGGTACTGTAAATTATTTGTCTCACCGGAATAATTGTTTGCAAGAACGTAGTTCAAAGTGCTTCGTTGTAATTTATATTCAAACATGGTATATTTTAATCATTGCACTTCTCTTGGCTTAGAGACACAATAGGTTCCTTTGATAAAGCTAGTATTTTAATTGGACACACCTAGTCTTTGAGAGTAGAACAGCAGCTTGGAATATTTTAGCACTTGGACGCTTCGGTTCTGCGGTTTCGGTACTGTACAGTGAATATTACAAAATCATAAATATACGATAGGAAAAATTTAAGTCATGTGCGTGAAATTTTTTCCTATCGTATATTTGTGATTTTGTAATGATTTCCGCATAACAGGCGTTATTGCAAACCTAAGAATATAAAAATGTACAGTGAATAGGTAATATTGAAACTAGTATAAACTTAGTTTCATCATAGTGTATTTGCCCATTATTTGTCGATAAATCCGTATCGTAGTAAATCAGTCCGCTGATATATTACGAACAAATATTTATGTATCATAATGTTTTTTTTTATGTGGCCTTCGCCTATATCAGATGCATTTTATCTCAAGTGACGAACTGCACTGTGCCCGCCACCCTGAGACATACAGTTGTTGAGTCTCACGTGCCCGTAATTTTACTGACTGTCAAGGACTGCTGCCGGAACACACTGTAAGGTGCTTGGCGACAGATTTTCTACTTGAGGGTGGTAGCTAGCCGGGCGAGCATTCGCAAAATGCCCTCCCACCATGCGGTGAAGCTCAAGCCAGCGGTGGGGATCGAACTATGGACCTGCGGCACCACAGTCGAACTACACCACTATCAGGTTAATTTTATACTATAAATATACCATCAAATGTGATATTCTTAAACTACCATATAAAGTCAAACCTAGTAGGAGGTTTTGAATTAGTTGAATTACTGTCTTGGAAGAAAGAAAACTCCTTGGTTTGACTTTTATGACATGTGAAAGCAGCTTTGGATATAGAAATAGTATGTATTAACAGCTGTAGCAAAATGACCATATTTATTTTAGTTGATTGTGCTATACCGCCGAATTTGACGGTATAATTTGATTAGGTTCTTTTCCTTTGTTACAACCGTCTCCCTGATGTCAAATTTCATTATAGTCAGTACCAAATCAAATTTAAAATATTGCAAAATCATTTGACGTCTATCGTGACAAAGGTGTAACATTTTTTTATAGTGTTTTTTGGTTAGATTAAAGTTATCCCTGTATTAGTTATACCTACCTTAGTTTGGTGAAACTGGCCCTAAGAATTTTTTGCTTTAGATTACGAGTACCTTATTAGGTATCATTATCCCCGTGGAGTGCCGGGCTAGAATTTCACCGCCCCCATTGCTACCTGTGGGTGTCGTAAGAGGCGACTAAAGGTAAAATACCGGAAGGTGGGCAGCAGCACCTTCTGAGGAACTGATTATCTTAAACTGCTATCCCCGAGATGCCTGCCAATCGTGGGGATTATGGCAAAGCCCCTTTAAAGGGGGAGAGTGTGTTCAGCAGTGGACAATCTGGCTCATACAGTATTAGGCCACATCGCAACAGTCCAGTTGGACAAGTACCACTGCCTTTTAATGCTTTGTTCGTTTTTCAAAAGGAAGAGATTGCAAGGTATTATACGTTCATATTATAAACTGTTTTTCGTATAATGTGTCCATTATACGTACAGTCACGCGCGGTTCCTTTCTAAAATTAATCTGAACATATATGAAAACGCAAATTTAAAGTTTACATTTCAGTAATTCATTTAGAATTCACTTTGTATTTGAAACTCTTTGTAATGAGATATATTTTGTATTCGTGATAAAATATAATGTCGTCGACTTACATATCCTTCTGTAGGATGTTACATTCTTTCCCACCCTAGAGAGGATGCAATTAATAAGATTCTAAGATAACGTAAGGTAGGGAGCATTTTGCAGCAGCTACTAAGATCAAATAAATACTACTTTCCAAGTATGGGAAATAACTCAGTAGCAGTCCGGAGTCTGGAACCATTTCTTCCTAACGGACTGGTCATTAATTTGTTCTTAACAAATCACAGACAACTGAAACTTATTCAGTATTACCACTAACCGTCTTTTATTCGGTGGAGGTTTAATAAATTAAATTAACAAGTATAAATTAATTGAAAAAGTAAAAAACCCGACCGCAAATAATTTATTTATGTTAAGCATTTAATCATTCATTTGAAACTAAAACTGCTAGTTATATCGTATATAGATGGATCTTTTCTTAAGGCCCTACATTTTGATACCACACTAGATGAGTTTAGGAGAAAAAATATTTTTTTCTCTCAATATAGCGTCTGAAATACGTCAGTTTGTCTTTCTTACTTTTTTTACGTACAGTCGCCTGCAATAAGAAGTATACACTTCGTAATTTTCAAAATAATGTGTTGTCGCTAAGTTATTATTAATCGAAGTTAACATGAACCTGAGTAGAAGTATTCATGTTATTCTTTAATTTTAAGCTACTTCTGATAACATAGGGAAAAACAGAACTCTTTGCCACAATTTTGAAAATTACAATGTGTATACTTCTTATTGCAGGCGACTGTACCTAGTCACCTGCTATATCAAGAAGAATCGAATGATATATCTTACATTAAAATCGATTAAATCGTTTAGAAGTTATAGTGGAATAAAGAAACTCACAAACATGCACACGTGAACCCTGAAAACATAACTCCTTTTTTTGAAAAATGTGATATCAATCAGCATGGTACCGACTTCATCATTATTTTATTATTTTCCGTATTGATCAAATCAAATCATTTATTTACTAAACTACATGTCACATAAGATCGTATAACAATGGTTAAGGATACAATGTATTTAGTCTGCAAGCAGACGTGCAAATTTTTGTGTAGTATTTATTAAGTACTTAAAATTGATGTTTTACAAAAATCTTTAAATTCTTTCACACTGTAAAAACAGTTGTCAAGAAGCCAGTGAGTCAAAGAGCTTTTAAATTTGTTACCATCCAATATTTTGATGTTGTTTTATTTTATGCGAACATGAATAATAATAATAATAGCCTTTATTTACAATCTTACTAATTTACATAAATGTTAAACTATAAATGTTAGAATTTGTTAATTTCAATAGGGTTGTTGACACCAGTAAATTACATTTATTGAAGATTGTCTTGCTTTCCAGCATAGGCCTCCTCTAGAGCTTTCCATGCTATACGATCTAGCGCCTCCCTTTTCCAAGTTATTCCCGCTACTCTTTTTATGTCATCCTCCCATCTTTGTCGTTGTCTACCTTTTCTTCTTTTGTTATATCTAGGACACCACTGTGTCACTTCCATGGCCCATTTCCTTATTCTGCATCTTATCAAATGTCCAGCCCATTTCCATTTGAGTTTTTTAATACAATATGTAACATCAGTAAGTTTTGTTTGTTTTCGAATTGTTTTTTTTTTTTTTTTTTTTTTTTTGCGAACATGAATACGAGCGTAAAATTGATTGTAAATGAAGAAATGTTCAAATAAGCAATGGTCGAAAATCAGCGTTTATGAAGTCATCCTGCCGTATTTTTTTATTAGCGATCTGGTAACTCTGCTCTTGTGTCGTAAGACAATCTTTAAACTGTCGAGGGAACAGTTAATTAATGTGCCCGTAACATTAAAATAATTTACAAACACAATATGCCTAAAACATATTTATAGAACACACATACTGATAGAAGAGAAGAAGAACACATACACATATTGATAGAAGGTTTCGTTTTCTTGATATTTAAGGTTAATTTCTTTATTAAATTGGGTTATATGTTATTTCCCTAGCCTTCATTAGGGTACCAGAATTCCAAAATTCCAAATTCAAATATGCCATCATATAGATAACGAAGCATGCAGAAAGCTCGTTTGGTTCCGCCTGACAATGATCTCTATCAGCGAGGGATATAGAAGTCGTTTTATATGCAAATTCAATGTTCCGAAAACAATACGACAAAGGCCCCTTTTATTATCAGCCACCTGAGTTCCTGGCAATCAGAGCCTCTGTGAGTAATCCGCGGGGTAGGTAACTTCATTATGTGGGTACGATATGATCTGTGATATTTATTCTATGTTCAGGGTTTCGAATCAGAAAATCAGGCGTAAATTACTAAGCCTGCGTCTGTTTTATTTTATTCTTTTTAGGCTAGCCTTTGCCCAATATCTCTACTACACTATGATGGTAAGTGATGATGTGGTTGGAGATTAAAAGCAATGATGGCTCAGTGGCATTGGCTATGGACTGCCGCAGGTAAATGGTTCAAATCGCGGGCTTGAGCTTCACCGCATGGTGGAAGCCAGTCGCCAAGCACTTAACGGTGTGTTCCGGCAGCTGTCCATGAAAGCCAGTGAAATTACAGGCACATGAGACTTAACAGCTACATCTCAAAGTATCGAACGCGTTGCGATTCGTGACTTGTGATGCTTAACATCAGGTAGGCCTCGAGCTTGTTCCGTCACAATAAAGTAAAATAACCCGTACATTGATTTGCATCAGCTGGGCATCTCGCTTGTACGAGTACAGTTGAAGCGCTCGTAGCGAATCTTACTTAGCTGTTCTTAACCGATCAGCAAAGTTAAGCAACGCCCGCGGTCATAAGTTGGATGGGTGACCGCTAGTGACATTACTACTGAGCGCTTTCGTACTTCGGAGGGCACGTTAAGCCGTCGGTCCCGGTTGTTATCTTAGGATGGCAGTCGTTACAGCATGGTGGTAGGGCATTTTGCGAATGCCCGCCTGGCTAGCTACCACCCTGAAGTAGAAAATCTATCGCCAAGCACCTAACGGTGTGTTCCGGCAGCTGTCCTTGAGAGCCAGTACTTCTAAGTTAGCCTGTATAACATCTTCGACCACATCATCACTTACCATCAGGTGAGATAGTGGTTAAAGGCTCAACTAACAGGAATAAAAAAATTAAAAAAAGGTGCCTCGAAAAATGTTTACGTGTACATTCAACGGACGCCAGAGTCACGTTCCTGATAGATTATTTATTATCCCCCGAATAATGAAGCATCACGACGATCATAATAGCTCGGATTAATCTCGTACAATATCCGCTAGAGTAAACATCCCGGCCCGATAATACACTAATCACCGCAATCGTGATTCGTGGGTTTGTCATCCTGTTGGAGCAGAGTACGGAAAGAAATCATTTACTTTTTGTTTTTTTTTTATATTAAATAATACACACTACAGACTCGTGGTCCGAACTCTTATTTGATTTTAACTTTTTTTTTGTTACATAAAATAATTTTAAACTTTGAGTTCATTCTCCAACTTATCAATATTCTTCCTGATGGGAAGTTAGCCTAGTGTTAGTTATATAATATCTTATAGCTAAAATAAGTCCATACTTATATATATAAATATTTTTTACTCTTTATCTAGTTGGTTAGTTTATTAGCCATATCATTTGTTCTAAAAGATATTTTTAACCGCTATTGGCTGTTAAAAAAAATCGTCAGTCCACCTAGTGGGGGGCCTACCAACTTTAAGTCTTCCGGATAATTTCAAGAACCTTTCTTCTCCATCGGTTATTAGTTTGTCAAGCAATGTGGCCCGCCCATTGCCACTTCAACTTGCAAAAGTCTGAAAGCTATGTCGGTGACTTTGGTTCGCCTAAGAACCAAAATCGACGTTCCGGATTTTATCGACAAAGAAACTCCGGGCACAGCTCGTCGCGTGATTTTGAGCTGGTCCATAAGGGCCACAGTTAAAGACCACATCTCAGTGACATACCTATGTCATCACTGGCAACACACGCTGGTTGAAGACTTTAATCTTCAGGCTCTGCCCAATGTTTGGCGAGAAGATGTCGCGTAACTTCCTGAACACTGCCCGTCCGAGTTGGATTCTTCATGCGACCTCTTTGTCGAAGTTAGACCTATCTAACTGGACAGTGCAGAAGGTCCAAGTGATCATCTCACGTTTGAACACTGGCACGAGTACTTATGAATTCGTCTGCAACGGCCAACACCAATAAATGTGAAAAAGACCTTATTGTACATCTAAGAGAGTGTAGTGACGAGAAACCGTTATTTTTTAGTAAAATGAGGTTATTTGGTAACGAATTTATAGGTTCAATTAAATATTTCTCAGATGTAGTCGTCAAATGCGTAATTCCGTTTATGTATGTGCACATCCGGTTTGGGTTCGAAGAAAGTCGTCATTGTAGTTTCCGAGGAGATATGACTTTCATTACAAAATAAAAAAAATACGAGAGATTAAAAATAAAAATATTAAAAATAAAATAAGACGTATGACTTTCGCTCCGTGCCTTGACAAACTTTATTTTTCTATTGTTCTACTGTTAAAGTATACTTTGTAAATGAAATCAAACATACAACAAACAATTTCTCTCCTTATCTCTCTATCTCTTAAAGCAGATCGCATTTAACTTAAGTCCGATTCTAATGTGCACTACTATGGGGCTATCTAATGTCAGATCATTCAATATTAGATTTGCATTACTTTGCAATGAAAGAGTTGGCGCTGTCAATGTTTTGTTTTTATGAGATTATGATGGAACAAGCTCGAGGCCCATCCGATGTTAAACCGAAACCTCTACCCATTACAGATGCATTTCGTCACAAGTGACTAACTGCACTGCGCCCGCCACTCTGAGACGTATACAAATGGTGGCTATAATTTTACTAGCACTCAAATACTGCCGCCGGAAAACACTGTAAGGTACTTAAGGACAGATCTACTGCTTGGTGGTAGCTAGCCAGGCGAGCGTTCGCAAAATATCCTTTCAACATGCGGTGAAGCTTAAACTGGTGGTTGCGTTCGAACCATGGACCTGCGGCACGACAGTCCAAAGCTATTACCCGCTCAGCTATCATTGCATCAGAAACTATGATTATAAGAATGTATATAAATATTGATGCGTGTCTCAAAGAGGCCACTTAGAATCCTCCCGAGTTGCAAGTGTCAGATACTCCGAATACCTTCCTTTACTGCGTGAATGGCCCAACAATTGCTCGGTGAATCTGTGACTGAAATGCTCAGTAATTTATCTCATTCCAAAGCTAATCTCCGCGCCAGACCAGACGCCACTAGACCTCGCATCGTTCAGCCAATTAATCGCGTACTCTATCCCATTTGACAGAGCAGTTCAACCTTTACAGTCTGATATACGATTCACGTTGGCCCACCAATAATCTGATTCAATAAAGCAATGTCACCACTCCAGATATCGGCACAGATTATCTACAAGTTGCGGTCATATCGGTGTTATGTTGACTTTAGATAATTAGTACCTCAGTCACGATGTTCGGATATTGGGGTGATTGTTGACACGATGTTCGGATATATGCGCAATATCCTAGTTGTACTCAATAAAGTATATTAAAATCTACAGTTTAAGCCACTCACAGAATCTCGATAGATACGATGTTCGGATAATGCGCATTTTGTACTCAATAAGATCTATTAAACATCACCAGATTATACCACCCACAAAATCGGGAAAGCTACGATGTTTTATTTTTATTATTGCTGATACGTAAGCTTTTGACCACAATCTCACCTGATGGTAAGTGATGATGTGGGCGAAGGTGTTAACAGGCTTAACCTCGTATTACGGGCTCTCAAGGACAGCTGCTGCAACATATCGTAAGTTGCTTGGCGACAGATTTTCTATTTGAGGGTGGTCGCTAGTAATGTAGGCATTCCTAAAATGTGCTCCTGCCATGCGGTGAAGCATGCTCGCGGTAGGATTCGAACTATGTTCGGATATTGCTCATGTTGTACTCAATAAAATATTTTAAACTTCACCAATCTAAACCATCCACAGAATCGGGAAAGCTCTGTCCCTAATGAAGAAGTAGAATTATCAATCAACAAAATTTAAAAAATCAATGACACTGATCAATTTTGACAACCCCTCTGCTCTGAGAGAAATAGGTTACTTTTCGCCTGAAGACCTCAGACCAGGACCAGAGATGCCAGCTCCGACTACTAGCGCCCTCTTCAGGGATGCACACATTGCACGTTCACATTGCACCGACGGCGAGAGCTTTTCTTATTAACGACTTTCTAAACGTGGTCCAAGATGCTTACATACTGGTCCTATAAGCAGTATTTATATGTACATTTTATTCTATATTTAAATCATATGTAGTTATTTGAGTTTATAGTGTTTTGTGAATAAAGGCATACCGCTTTTACATCATACATTGTGAATGTGTTGCCTTATCTGTAAGTTTACAATTGTAAGTTAATTAATACATAGTATAAAACAAAGACGCTATTTATTTTCTATCTATTTATCTCTATTTATTTTGTATAAAGTTATAGTACAAGATAAAATAATCCCAATATTTAATACTTTTAAGCCTTGTGATCGTCTATTGTTATTGGTCTATTAATTGAATTGAATGCTTAAAAAAATATACTTAATTATTTATTCACTATCAGCTAAAATGGTTACTCACAGAGTTGAATTCAAGAGGAAGGTTTACATGTATAGTACATGCATAATATAGTAGAGAAACACTGATAATTTTAGAGGTTTCTAATGTGATGTTATAAATAAACATATTTTTTTGCGCTTACATTGCAAACCCTGACTGAACCCTAAGAGATAGATCACCTTAAAAAGGTCTACAAAATATTGTGCGATGTCTATCTCTTACGGATAACCCCCAATAACCATTTTTTATCCCCTACTTTTTACGAGAATTAATGGCTTATTTTTGAAGTGATTTTAAGCAATACAGCATTAACCCTTGCCCAATTAAGTACCTTAAATATATTATGTATATAATATAGATCAATATGGCCTTTACAGCATGTAATTTATATTAATATTTCCGAAGATATTATAGATTATTTAGTAGCAGCATTTGCACCGTGCGAAGCCGGGGCGAGTCGCTAGTAAATGTATAAATCAATAACTTGTACGCAATACTGTGTGAAATAATAGTTTTTAATCATTTTGTTATGGAATTTACGTAAAACGCAGAACATTTTTAATGTACTGAAGGGATGAGACAAGACAAAAACAAGTCGCCCGTGATGGTAAGCTTTATCCCTGCCCATTACAGTTGCAGTGTCACCATCATTGATCTACTTGACACTGCACTGCTCGTTACTCCAAGTCGTTTGTTCTTATGTCCCGTTTGTCCAGTAATTTCACTTGCTGAACTGCTCTTCACGCCTAAGTACAGTAATGTTTGCGCTCCCGGAGGCAGAATGTTTGATGTTACACTACGGTGGTACCTATCTAGACGGAGTCGAAAACCTACCACCTGTTCAAAACCGGTTATAAAACTTAGTAAGTAGTGAGAAATTTGGAATATAAGGTTAACATTAAAACCTTTGCAATATGTTATGTCAGGAAAGGACATAATTCTACCGACTCGGCTTCAGTGGTGGAACATAATTGTGTACCGTTCCTGTTTTGAAAAACATTACATACAAGTTACGAACAAATTCATATTTATTCGTAGCATACAATATATTGTTATACTACAACGAAAGCAATTGAGCAACGTATCAAGCACAACTGCCTGTGCTGCCCCGTTTGTCGAGTGGCGTAAAGCATTGATTTGTTATTTCGAAGTCGCGTTTTCGACCCTTGACTCGGATAGTAGATACTATTGGATTTCGCTGACAAAGCCTTTCTTTACTAGATAGCGATATACTCGCCTCCTATTACATAGTGTAAAATACCTCTCTAATAATTTATTTTTATAGAATTGAATATGAAACTGACTAAATTATGACATTGAATATAAAATATAATTAAATTGTTATATAAAAATTTAATAATTAGGTAATGATTTTCGAAAATCGAACAATAAAAAAAATTATAATGTCAAAAGCTCACAAAAGAAAATATATGATTATTCATAATATAGTCATTATCTAATATTTAAATTATTATTGCAATATTTTTCATCAAATAACCTCTTATAGTACGCTTTTTCAGCAAAGAGGCCATTGACTGCAGTTTAAAACCGTTTATTATCAATCGCTCTAAAAATCTCTATAAAGCTCACAATTTATATTTCGTCTCTAAAAATCAACAGTTTTATATAATGACCAATGAAAATTCCAAACCGTTGGCATATAAACAAATTACCCTACTTTCAGCAAATCTCCCATTCCTATGGGTGCATGACTGCCATAAAAAATGGGGTAACATTTTTTGTATAGGGCAATGTGGGAGGGCTCCGGAAAGGGTCATGTTTTGCAAATGATGGCAATAAAATTTGGTTATGATCATATCTCTATCATACCGTGCATGAAAGAACAAAATTGAATTAGATATTGTAGGAATGCTGGAGCTTTTCTACGTGGCTTTTTTATAAGCTAGTTTAGCCGTAATCCCACCTAGGGCCCTTTATTCCCTATGAAACAAAAGATTCCTTGCAAATAACGCATGACGTCATAAGGTGCAGTAAAATAATATAGACATAATATGTCTATATTAAGTGCGTTATCTTATAGATATTAGTTATTCGTTATAGATATTCAGCCTTACTTATAAACGCTACTTAAATTTTAAACATTACTTAGCCGCTGATTAGCAAAATTTCTTACTCATAAACGCTACATAACTTTATCCAGTACCTAAGTACTGCTTAAATCAGCTGTCAATTTAAACACCGTCCCACCCTTGTTTAAATTTTAAGTAACAAGATGGCGCCCATATTTCTGATCAGCTGATTTAGTTACAGACCCACCAACTTATCTGTTCAGGTGGCAGAAAAAAGAACTACAACATTCCTTCAAATTGTGTCAGTTCGTAGTTGATTTCCTTGACCAGTAGCGCCCTCGAAAACTGCACAGTTAAGTTGGTGGTACTATACAAAGAAAAGTATTATATTTACTAATTTCAAGATATTTAGCACTAGATACATGCTATTTGGCCATTTAGGTCATTCATAATACTTTTTAGTACAATGTTGTCAGTTTAAAATACGTTCGATCTCATTATCCATTGCTTAGCTAAACAGGTGCTATGTAGCGTTTATAAGTAAGAAATATTTAAGCATTACGTAAACACTGTTTAGCTATCCATTACTTAGCAACTACATAGCGATGTTTTTATAAGTAAGGGGGTTAATCTCCAAACTATATTTTGTTTTTTTTTTAAAACAATGATAGCCAAACGGTTATATTGTCATAACAGATCCATTTTATCATTTAGAAGCAGTGATGGCTCAGTGGGTATGGACTGCCGCCAGAGCCAGACCCACCGTACCCCTGCCCATACCACTGATGGTACGGAGGGTCTTTTAAAATTAAATGATATCACCGAGTATAGTGATCTAGTGATGACCCACCTATCTTTGGCATACATAAACATAAATTAAGTAAGTAATAGAAAATCCATATTCCAGTACGCAAAACGATGTTACATATTATTGCAATGAATACCTTTCTATATAAATTTAAATCGTTTAACCTCTTCCTTGGCAGGCATGAAAATGTTTTTTTTCTGTGCCGTAAAGATGTTACAGCCTTTGACCACTATCTCACCTGACGGTAAAAAATGATGCGATCGAAGATATTCAGGATTATCTAGAAATACTGACTCTAAGGACAGCTGCTAGAGTTACGTGCTTGGCAAAAGATTGAGCCAGGCATTCGTAAAATGCCCTACCACCCTTTACTTACTATGCAAGACTGCAAAGTAGTTATTTGGCGCAAATACTTTTATTCAAACCTTAGGAAGGGAAGGTTCAAATTACAGAATTCTGATCGTACCAAAACCTTTTCAAAGATACGGGATGCAAAATAACTTTGCTTCTGAGCACAACACACTATTTTTCACGTCTTTCAAAAACATCCTAAATAATGTAGTATATTTACGATATTATACAGTAAAAAATAAAATTATTAATATTACTTACTGTATCAGTTTGTCTTCGTTATTGTCCTCTGCTGAACACAACCTTTCCCATTACGTGGGGTTTGCCATGATCCCCACGCTTGGCAGACGTCCTGGAGATCGCAGTTTGAGATATATAGCAGTTATTCAGAAAGCGCGCAAAATCTTCCGGTATTTTACCCTTAGTCGCCTCTTACGGCACCACACAGGGAAAATACTTAAACTGGTAATATTTACACAATTTTTTAACGTTTTTTATCACCGGCGGTATGCCTTTATTAACAAAATATTACAAACTATTATACAACACTACAGCTACTACAATAAAATCATTTTAAAAAAATCTATTAACAGTATATTAAAAATTTTCTGACACTTTTCCACGCTAGCGGGCAGAAATCACTTTTCCACGCAGATTTCGTATAATAAACAACACCTTTCGGAGCTTGTGAGGTGAACATGTCTTTTGCCACCTCATGGTAAGTGATGATGTAGTTATAAATTGTAAACAAGCTGAACATATACCTAATGGAAGCTGGCTTTCAAGGACATCCGCCGGAACACACCGTCCGTCATAAATGTATATATTAATCAAAACTTTTCACGACAGAACAGGCATACCGACAACATTTTTCATCGTCCTATCAAAACTTTATGAATTAGAATATCTGACAGCCATTTCCTTTACTTTGCTCTTCCAATCTCACAACATGTTCTAGATTACGCGTTCGCGTCAAAAACAAGTATTTTTTAGAGTTCCGCGCTCATACAAAGGGAATTTGTACACAAAATTAATACAACTAGTGTAAATTATTAAAAAAAATACCAAAAAATGCCACCGACATCAACACTCAAATGTGTGAAATGACTTGTTGGAGTCGGTACCATGATGGTTCAAAATTACCTATGATCTAAAAATTTTGCGTCTTGGTACAATTGTGATTTGGTACCGACTTCGACAAGTTATTTCACACATTTTAGTGTTGAAGTCGGTGCCATTTTTTGGTAAAAGAAATGTTTTAACTCTTTTTAGTGACCCTTGCTACTTATGGGATCGATTGTTATTCACTGTCAATGACTGAAGATAGGAAAATACTTTTCAGTTATTGGAGTGTAACTCAAAAACGGCTTGACCGATTTTGATGAAATTTATCAAAATCACCCAGTCAAAAGTTCTGAGGTAACAAACATTAAAAAATACAGACGAATGGAGTACCTCCTCCTTTTTTTGAAGTCGGTAGAAAAGTATAAGAAAAAATACTGCAAATTAGTTATTTTCGTTAAATGTTTTATCGTTCCATTGAACATAAAACTGCAAGTTATATATATATGGAATCGTGTTTTAATGTTCTGCTTTTTTATCCCCACTCGATAGGTTTGGAAGAAAAAATATTTTTATCTTACAATATGGCATCTCAAATCCGCCATTTTGCTTTTTATTTCAAACGATATCTATTACATTGAAATTGGTTGTACCGTTTAACTCACAAACATACATACATGAACCCTGAAAACATAACCATCCTTTTTTTAGGCAGTCGTGTAAAAACGTACTAAACTGTAAATTAAGTATCTGTCTCGGGGATCGAACCCAGACTTCAGATTCCAAAGCGACGCCAATCTTACACTGACACAACTCGACGATAGAGTCATCTCTACCGCTATAAAAAAATTTAATCAGTCTGCCTGTTTGTTACTCCTTGTTCGGACCGATCAACTTTTCGGGCAATTGGAACACACTGCTTTGGTAGTCGTCTATTTGTGATCTATGGAATTTTGTACGTGATATTATCTGGTAAATTTTTGGAAAATCATTCCCCTTCTTGCATTTTTGGAAGTAATTAATTTGAAAACCTTTGGCAAATGATTCTACTTTCTCACCCTTGATTTATTTGATAGTTTTTATTGTTTTGTTTGCAAGGATTGTTAATCATCCTTTTTGAATTGTTCTTGATAATACTGTGTGTGTAATTGTGCGACGGTGCCGTCGTGACTTTGGAGCCTCAAAGGACTGGATGGTAATCGTAAGTACCCTAGTAGTAGAGACGGTCTGGCCAGATAAGTTTCCCTAGGGTACGATAGGCTGAGGGGATCAACGACGGAGCGGAGGTACCTCATCGTATTTGTACCATACCTTTTTCTTGTATTTTGCTTGTGTATTTCGTGTTTTTATTTCAGCCTTCCCGGTGAATCGCCGGAGTTAAGCATTCAAAACAGATTGTCTAGGCAGAAGCCTCTCTGCTAAACAATCCCTGCCTGGGCAATCTGGAATCTTAACACTCCTCCACGCCACATAATGAAATTACTGCACTGATTTTGATAAAATTTTGCAAAGGAAGAGAGCTAGGTATTTTTTTAATGTAATGGAGTGGAAATCAAGCAGACGGCCCACCCAATGGTAAGCGGTTACCGTCGCCTATGGATATTTGAAACACCAGGGTCGTTACCAATGCGTTGCTGACCCTGCAGGACTCTTTTTTACCCTTTTTGAAAGAACCCATATAGTTATACAATTATTACTTCATTACAATGAAGCTCTACGGAAAAACGCTAGGTGGAAGGACATTCCACATTTTAGATGGATATATAGACCTTACAAATTTACAAGAGAAAAATTATAGTCATGTGCGGGATTCGAACCCGCGTCCAGCCACCCCTACAGCCAGGGTATGCTCTGACCGCTTGGGCTAACATGACAATGACTCATAACTCCAACTTTTCCTCTCATTCTTTATTTAACCATCGTATTGAGATATATCGACCTATTCATTCACTAAAGCGTGCCTCTCCGCAGTAAATTATTGATGCGTGTTTATACTTGGAGTGGGGCTGATGGTACATACAGTAAAACAATAAAATTTCATAATAACAAATATTTTTAAAATATTTTACGAAAACATCAAATTAATATTTTAATAAAACACTTAAATATATAAAAATATATCTAGTGACAATTCCGCCTAATTTAATTTAATTTAAATTAAATATTATTAAATATAAATATTTAATAAATATGGATATCCGCAAAGTAACGCCTGAATCTATTCATTAATAAAATTTCAAAAAATATAAGGGTATGTAGAAGTAGTTGAAACTACACTCAAAAAATTATGGAAGGACGCACCTTTGATTACTCATATATTTTTAGCTGATAGGCTAGCTTTTGACCACTATCTCACTAGTAAGCAATGATATAGTCGAGATGTTGTTCAGGCTAACCTAGAATTACTCGCTTTCAAGGACAGCTGCCGGAACACACCGTTACGTGCTTGGCGACAGATTTTCTACTTGAGGGTGATCGCTAGCCAGGCGGCCAGGCTTTCACCATGCGGTGAAGCTCAAGCCCGCGGCGGGATTCGAACTATCGGCCTGCTGCACGGCAGTCCATAGTCAATGCCACTGAGCCATCACTGTTTCATATCTACAGAATATATCATATCTATAGAAAGCAATCTATTTAACCCGATCTAGGTGTAGAAAATAGCTTTAAAATCTATGGGAATAGGTATAAACAAATATTTTCACTACAATCAGTAGGTACAGGTTAGCTCTCTCCATACAAACGTAGTTTCGTCATAATTAAAATTACTATTATTTATAATTATTATTACCTCGAGCTCCGTTGATAGTTCCGAACTATTAAGTAAAATTAATATACAGGACACTCCAAAGTGTTAAGGTTTAATCCCCCTATAAATGTCCCAAAGGTCTCATACAACATATATCACTAACCATAGAAAGAATTCGTTTTTATTGAGAGCAAGTAATAACTTTAATGATTGATGTATGCGTCGTTACGATATTGACCTATTCTGTACAAGCATAGCGTCGGCTAGGCGATTAGTAAGCAGACAGTTTTTTGAATAATAATTATGTTATAATTAACCTTAATTAATTAAGTTGTGATCTCTCATGTTCACAATATTTATAATTACTGTATTACCTAGCCGTGAGGACCTTTAATTGGCTTCATGTTTTCTAAGTACTTTTTCTAAAATGATATATTGCTGTTGGTCTTCCTAAGATAATTAATAAATAATCTACACTAATATTTTAAAGAGGAAAGGTTTGTATTTATGGATTTTTGTATGCAACAAATAAACTTAAAAACTACTGGACCGATTTGGATAAAATTTTATACGGAAATAGTTTGACACCTGTGGAAAGACATAGGATAGTTTTTATCCAACTGCGCAAAAAGCAGTTAATGGTTTTGCGCGATAACAGACATACGTCCGGGCGGAGCCGCAGTCAGAAAGTTAGTCGAAATGTAAAAATTAGGATTCCCATAGAAAAAAAAACTCCAATTAATTTTGAAAATACATAATTTTACGGAAAAGTTGCAAACCAAAAGCATAAATATTAAACGCAACGACAGGCATGCAAAATTTGAAATTTCTATCTTTATTATTCTATCTCTTCGAGTTTATACACTTGGTATTTAAAATATGGGAAAACTACGTTTGTATGGAACGCGCTTTGATGACACTTACGTTCACTATACGTTTTTATACAAAATATATTAACTTGTGAACGCACGGAACTTGGCGCGGTAATTTTTCTCGCTCTTGACTTCTTCGCATTTTTAATCAAAGGGATTTCTCCGGCTAATAGCAATCAGAGTCTCATCTCTCGGCGCAGGAAATAGCTTCTAAAAAAAGCTCGAGTCAAGATGTCGTAGAATGGGAGACGTGGGTTTGTTTACTTACGAAAAGAATATTTAATAACTCTGGCAATGGCTGCTTGGATATCTATTTTAAAAAAGGGCCAATGACCAACCATTTAGTAAAGAGGATCTAAAAGCTGGCATCTTTATGTTTAAATTTAATGCAACCTACTAAAAGCAACTCTATTGAATCATCAGATTAGACAGAATTGTAATAAGCCGTGTAATCATAATTATGTATAATCTTACTAGGGTAAATATTCGTAAATTATGTATTATTATTGACAGTTATTGAGTTTTCCTGACAAAAAAAAGTCTAGGTTAGCTTGAACAATTTTTGTAACAGAATTATCACTTACCACTAGGTGAAATAGTGGTCAGAAGAAAGCCTTTTAAATACAAAAAATCTGGTGTCAGAGCTGTGCATGTTAAGACATTAGGCTTGCCTTCTATATACATACATACTATATATAGTATACATAGTACTAATTATATATGTCGAAAGCTGTGTATTACAAAACCCCTCCCTAACCCTGCGGACACAAAGGCGACGTAATATAGATTTATGAAAGAAAACGAGAGTTTATATAAGGATATAAATAGAATGAAGAATGTATAAGGAATATGATTACGAGTATATAATTTCTATTATGTATATTCCAATTTTATTCGTAACATGTTGTTGTGTTTCATCCACTGTGTTAGAGAAAATATTTTGATTTTTACCCTGAAACTGTGTCCGCTGAATGGCAATAGGCTCGCTCCCCATTACATTGGACCTAAACCCTTTTGGCGAAAAGTGGGTGTTTACACACCTCTGCCTAACCCTTCGGGAAATACAGGCGTGATTATACGAATGTATGTCTAATCTGCTTGAATACCCCCCACTTTACTATAACAAGACTTGTCAACACATCTTCTAGATGACTGGGACATGGTTATACTGACCACAATGTAAATTTAAGTTTTGTATCATAATTTATATGACATCACAAAATGTCCAACGTACAAATAAGGAAGACCAACTTGAAAAAGATATGCAAAAGTAGGTAAACAATCCGTAACATAATAACCCAGTCACTCCCTAACTAGTAAGAAAAGTTTACCAGATGATCGATGGTACACTAACCGGTGTTTGTGTTGCTAAAATGTTTATCGTCAGTTGGTTTGTTAATACGAAACGCGAGAGGGCGCTGAATGATCGCATAAGTAATACAACAGTTGATTAAAACAATGGGAAACAGGGCGTTGTTGCGACTTTGAACTTATGCGTACATAACACGCAACAACGACGCGTGTGGTGCCCACGTCATTGTAAGAACCAGCCAATTACGCGTCGGTTCTCGTTCTGTTAGGGTTTCGCAACGAAGGAACGCAAGAAAGCAAAATTGTTTGTTGGTTTTAATCACGGTTTATAATTACTTACATCATAATGAATAGATTCAGGCGTTAAATCTATATTTAATAATAACAAATATTTTAAAAATATTTTAATAATCACAAATATTTTAAAAATATTTTAAGAAAACATTAATTTAATATTTTAATAAAACACTTCAAAAATATAAAAAATATATCTAGTACCAATTTCGCCTAGATCTCGATTGTGTGCTCGTAGAGTCGGGACCTCCTGAGGATGGTTCGAATGCGAAACGCGTCGAAAATTCTTCAGGTTTGGCTGCGTGGCGTTTGTAACGTCACGTCGGCTTAACAGGTAAATCAGGCAGAATTCTCACTAGATGTATTTTTAAAGTGTTTTATTAAAATAATAATTTAATGTTTTCTTAACAGATTTTTAAAATATTTGTTATTATTTCTTATATCATGAATCATTTTTATCCAGTATTTGATTCTTAGTTTTTAACGCCTACTTTGCGGGATGTTCATAAATTTTCCTAAATGATTTTATAGCTAGGTCGGATTTTTAATTTTGTAATGTAATCCGGCGAGCAGGCGTTATTGCAAATATAACAATATTAAAATTATAAGGTTGCGTCATGATTTACAAGTTTAAAACCAATTGCAAAACTGGCCTTGTTTGTAGTATAACGTAAGTTGCACTATAGGTGTCGCTCCATCCCAATACGATGGTTAAATAAAGAACGAGAGGAAAAATTGGAGTTATGAGTCATTTTCATGTTAGCTCAAGCGATCAGAGCAAACCCCGGCTATAGGGGTTACTGTATCAGCCGGATCGTCCACTGCTGAAGACAGCCTCCCCTATAAAGGGGGGTATTTGCCATAATCCCCACGCTTGGCTTCGGGATCGCAGTGTAAGATAGTAGTTCTTTAGAAGGCGCTGCTGCCCACCTTCCAGTATAATTATTCCCTTAGTCGCCTTTTACGACACCCACGGGATGATATGGGGAGGTGCAATTCTAACCCGGCACCCCACGGCGGCTATAGGGGTTATATTGCTTATATTGTTATATTGTGCTACGTTAAATTTGTTGCCACCGTTGCTCTCTTGTTACTCGTACTTACTCTCATCCTATTATTCTTGCTCCTTGCGCATTCGTCTTTGCAAGCTATTCTCGCCATCCTTTCTAATTGTCTATACTAAAACCTATTTTGTTTTCTTAACTGAAAGAATATACCAAAATATTTTGTTTACGCACGTGTGTTTTGATTTGCTGTTGAATATTGTATTCCAATCTTTTACCTGTTCGGTGCTCCTGCAAACAGGTTACTAATAGAAATAACATCTAGCACACTTTACATTTTCAAAGCAACGTGGCATAATATATGTTTATGTGTGGTTATTAAATTGTTTACCGTCAATCAGTTTGTTAATACCAAACGAGAGAGGGCGCTGAATGATCGTAGGTAAAACAGGGCGTTATGGTCAAAAATAGGTTATAAACCATGGCCGCGGTTTATCGTTTTTAACGAAAGGTATTTTATCACATATATTCAAAAACCGCTAGTTTATCCTTCATAAACAGGGACTAAAATATATATAATGTTGAAATAGTTAAAAAAGTAAAATTATTAAGAATGCAGCCTGTAACTTGTTCATACAATATTTATGACTGTATTTGGTGATTGGAACTTTTACTAAAAATATCGACATTCTAAATTCAAATAAAAACAGTCCCTCAAGGATTAAAAAGCTATTAATCTTTGAGGGACTATTTTTATTTGATGTTTTCAATAACCGGCTGTACTCACGCGTATTGGTCGAGATGGTCGACCTAGGTTTCGGGCATGTCCGATGCCCTTCATCAGGTGAGTTCACGCGTCGACGATCGCGGCGACGACTCCGCGCAACTGATTTTCTAATTTTATTTGAATATAGAATGTCGATTTTTTTAGTAAAAGTATACATATACATAGCTTTTTAATAATTATTATTTTTACTTTCTTTTTTTTGTTTATTTTACAACCTTATAATAAATATAGTTTCTCAAAACTTCATGCTGAGACAAAGTTTTCTAAGATTATTTATAATTCTCAAGCTGTAAAAAATAAATCGAGAACTGTAACGGATGGTAGTGGTAAAACCGTTACGTTGCACTTCCATAATTGTTCAAATATAAACATTAGCCTCTTACTATTTCTGTGCTCTGTCGTATACGCACTATACTAATTTTTAAGTTGCACTTACTTATTTTCTCATAGAGTGTGATAAAAAGTAGAGTGTCCACCTCGGGAGGCAACAACTATTTTAAACTCGAGTAACTTTTAGTCCCTCGCTGCACTCACGATTCTAGTTTAGAATCCTTCATTCCGCTCTGGATTCAAAGAAACACTCTCACCTTTAAAGTGGTTAAACACTTTTTTAAACTATCACTATTTACTACAAAGATTTGTACTGTGGCGATTTTTATTTTTGAGCTCCCGATATTTCGACGCAGTTGCATGCATCATGATCGCGGGGTGACTGCGGAACGCGAAACGAGCGGTTGATAAAAATCATGAGCAGACGAAACGGTCTACCCTCTTTCTTTGTCTTTTGCTACGCGTACCACGTAAGTGATAATAATATCATAGAGAAAGATTTTTCTATGATAATATAAAGTTGGCATCGTCAGGACCATTCGTCCTAGTTATGAATGAAATTCTATTGTTTTCATTATCGCCGATGCCCAAGTGGTTATTGTGGCAGAAAATTCGCACTTTTTAGTAGGTAACAGTTTTTATCGCGTTTATTTCGTAGTACCTTGAAAATAATCAGAATCAGAATATTTATTCACCATCATAACAATGTTTGTTAAACTAGGTAAGTCATATTACATAAGTTTTGCATTTTTAGTACCATACAATTACTAAAAAACACACCAAAAATATTGCATATAATAATTGCAGCATTTTTTAGTACATTTACCTATATTCAAATATTATATACCAATGCAAATGAATTTGCATATAAGTTTGAATATACATAGACATTATAAACACATGCATACACAATCCATTGACATAACATTGGTTTAAATTATTTCTGTCAATAATTTAAATATATCAATGTAATTATATACCTACTAAAAATGATGAATAAAATTTAATTACACAATATTATGTCATGAGTTAAGTTATTAAATGTTTATTACTATGCACATGATTCTATAAATTCCTAAAACCAGCAAACTAATACATAAACAATAACAAAAATAGGACTATTAAGTTTCTCGTTTACCCTTAAAACTGTACTTAATCAAGTTAAAACGTTTAAAAAGTACATATCTTAAAAAATCTTGGATCTTGCGTATAAGGTATAAGTATATATAAGCACAAAAGATAAAAAGCACAGCAACAAAAAATATTTTAATTTTCCGCCATATATATAGCTCTCCAAGCTTCTTAGGTATTTGATAATGATATTTTCGTGTTTATCATTTAGATAGGATTAGAACAAGGTTTTATTTTGAACGCACTAACTGAGCCTTCTTTTACAAAATCTCCTATTGAAGTTAATTATTCGTATCCAATCTCTTTGCTGCTAGCTATCGAGAGACTTGTATGATTAATAGACATTTATCGTAAAGAAGTAAGTAGCTATGTGAAATAGAGAGAAACAGGACACTCAATAACTATTATCTAACCTGTGACAGGGCGTTGCCGTTATTGAGAAATTAATAGTTCATTGTACACCGAGGGGAGAAAACGATCTATTTCTATTCGAGAGTATGTAAAGGAAACTCGAGAACAGAAATATAACTTTTTCCCGAGTGATACATAGTGCGTTATACTATACCTACGAGGAAAATAAAATCATTATAAGTTTCTCGTTATGTGTCCCGAGACTTCTCAGGAAATAAGTTCTTTATGACTTCATGAGCTGCATAATACTACTAAGTCAAGAATATTTAAACATTATTTTAACTTTGAATTCCTAGTACAAGAATTATAAGAATGAAGCTTCATGTCGGACTTACTAGCAGAACCGAGCCTTCCTTTACAAAAACTTCTATAAAAATAAATCGTTCGTATTCAATCTCTTTTATGATCTAGCTACCAAAAAAATCATATCACGTATAAATAATAGGACTATCTTAGTGCCTTAGCTACATGAGTAATGACCCCTATTAGGCATTTGTCCCACCAGCAGCATAAGCGAGTTAAAAACTATAAACGAGTTGGCAAGCAGCGAGTAGAAGCTCTAACAGTTTTGTCGCTAACCTACAATTATCAAGCGAATGAGTGTGACGGGAGATTACTCGCCCACACGCTCGGGGCGGCCCACTTAGGTGTATGCGTTGCCACCAGAGAGTCCTATGGCGAGTTAACGAGTAAGCGAGACTCTCGGCGAGTTTTTTGAGTTTTGACCATTAGCGAGCATTACTGAGCGAGTATAGTTCTTGTTGCTGCGATAAACTAGTGGTAGGCGATTACTACCTGGCAATGTAAAAATTCTGCGAACAACTGAAGAATTCATTAATATTAATTATAAATATATTTGATTATAATCATAATTATATATATATATATATATATTTAAGTATTTGTTATTGTGACGGAACAAGCTCGAGGCCCACCTGATGTTAAATAGACTAACTTCTGCCTATAACAGATGCATTTCATGAAAAGTGACGAATTGCACTGCGCCCGTCACCTTGAGACATAGTTGTTAAGTCTCATGTGCCTGTAATTTCACTGACTCTCAAGGACTGCTGCCGGAACGTACCGTTAGGTGCTTGGCGACAGATTTTCTATTTCAGGGTGGTAACTAGCCAGGCGGACAATCGTAAAATGCCCTTCCACCATGCGGTGAAGCTCAAGCCGGCGGTGAGGATCGAACCAGGGACCTGCGGCACGGCAGTCCATAGCTATAACCGCTCGGCCACCATTGCTTCAGAATATATTATCATTATAATTCAATAAAGGTTATAAGTACTTGATTTCTGAATGATCACTGCTGCTTGGAGTTTTAATATCTGACACTACAGTTGTTCCCACTAAGACGTCTACCTGCAAATTACTACCACCTCGTTTGCCACCTGATTGGCACAACCCGGGGACCGCGCATTGAGGTTAAGAGTGCCTTCCCAGTGGCGAGAGTAAGTCAGCCCCCAAAATTATCATCTATTTTGTTGACATGGGATTTATATCTTTGGTACTTTTCTATAGACGATTGATATTCGCTTTCTCGCTGCTGGTGGGACAACTGCCTTAAGGAGCATTTTGCTTCCTGCCAGTAAGGGACTGCCTGTACCGATGATGTAGGTAGCAGAATTTATTGATGGAAATGGGGGTATTTCCCCATTTCTACCAATTAACTCTGCTACATCACTACTCTCGTGTGGAATGGTTACCTGGAAGGTGTTTAGGGTAGCAGACCATTTGTATAATACCACGATTCGCCCTGAAGTAGATACCCTAGGAATGTATAATCTGAGCAATCCTGTATCTCTGCTGTCTGTCTACCTGTCCCATAAGTACGCCTTCGGAAAATCTCAAGATATGTTCCATCTCTTACAATGGACAAGTAGCTTATATAGTAGTATAGTAGCGTAATTGCAGGATTGGCATTAAAATGGTTTCGTTCTACCCTAAAAATTGTGAAATCAGATAAAAACCTTACTATTATAGAATACAGACGACTTTTTGTTTGAGAGTATGATTTATTGCTGACCTGAAAACTATATAGCGATTATATTATAAGATTACGGTACAAAATCTCCTACTTCATCGGGAATTCAACATTCGTTTACAATTGAACCGAGAACTGACCCTAGTTTTAACGGGTATTTGGTCTCTTCAGCAGGACACCATCTTGGTGGTACTATGGCAAGATAGTCTGCCTTGAAGCAGTAGTGTAAACATTACTGTGATTAATCGTGAAGGTCACAAGTTAAATTACTGGGAAAACGATACATGGGAACTAAAGTCTCAGAGTGACGAGCGCAACGCAGTGTTCAGTATAATAAGGATGGACACTTCCACTGTCTAATAGGCAGGGGCCCAACCTTTGAAAAACTATTATGGAAAACCAACGTCATTATTTCAAGCTTAAAATATTGATATTGAGATTCGTACCATAACCGCCACGAAACAATAATGTTCATATAGCGCTATCTCTATCGTACAAATTACTTGATTCAATGCATGCAGCCCGCTCTTACGTTGAAGTTCTGATGTTAGTTTATTATAGTGATATTTTATAGTGCTAATTAAAATTGTAAATCTAGGATAAGACTGAATTATGAGATGGGAGTTAGCCCTCTGGACTTACCCTCGATCGGGCGACTTAAGGCTAGAGTGCTCGTGGCGCTTTCATTATGTTTGATTATATTTGAAATACTAAGTGTTCAAACTCGGTGAAACTTTACATTTATGTCCTCAAGCCTAATATCTATGCTTCTTGACAGATTTCCGTAAAATTAAGTATTTTCAAAAATAATTTGAAAAAATTCTTTTTTTAGGGAATATTTATTTTGACATTTAGGGATAAAATAAATAATAAATCAAAAAACTGACAAACGAGAAGCATAGGTATTAGGCTCAGCAATATGGATCCAAAATTTCACTGAGTTTGAACACTTGGTATTGAAAATATGACGAAACTACGTTTATATGGAAAGCGCTTCGTGCACTCTACTCTTAACCATCTCATAAGTATGTATACAAAATATGCACCATTTTAGCACAAAGTTATCTAACACAATTATTGCAAGTTACTTGTAATTTTGCATCGTGCTAAGGTATTTTGCGAACGACCGCCTATTGACTACCACCCTCAAGAATAAAAAATGTTGCCTAGCACCTATAACGGCAGCTGTCCTTGAGAGCCAGTTATTCTAGGTTAGCCTGAACAATATCTTCGACCACATCATCACATACAATCAGGTCAGTCAGGCCTAGCTAATAAGCAAAACAAAAAAATTACACCAAATTAAATAAAAACTCACCTTACTAAGAACTACACAATCAAAGAACAAGAATGAACCAGAAAGAGCACCTAAAAAAGCTTGTAAATAAAAACGACTCAATATTGAAGAAAAAACTTCGCATTTTTAATCAAATTTTATGCCAACCGACGTACAAAGCTGTAGGTTTTCTTCCTTTGATGTAAATAGTAAACTTGTAATTATAAGTTTTGTATTATTGTATATTCATGATGAGAGAAAGGGATGGGTTTGAATTTTTTTAAGCAATGATGGCCGAGCGGTAATAGCTATGGACTGCCGTGCTGCAGGTCCCTGGTTCGATCCCCACCGCCGGCTTGAGCTTCACCGCATGGTGGAAGGGCATTTCGATCGCCCGCCTGGCTAGCGACCATCCTCAAGTAGAAAATCTGTCGCCAAGCAGCTAACGGTGTGTTCCGGCAACAGTGCTTGAGAGCCAGTGAAATTAATACATTGACTAGCCATTATCCAGTGATATTATAAATCCAGCTCTAAGCGTGCTGAGATGCGCTGACAGCTATACACATAATCCATGTGACGTCATCCGTGACGTCATCAACCGGTACTTAAAACGCATTACAAAATTACAAATTTACAGCAAGAAAAATTTAAGTTATGTATGCTCTGACCAATTGAGCTTACATGACAATGAGTCATAGCTCAAATTCATAACGCAGAGCATCCGTTATTGCAAACATAAAAAAATTAAAAAAAGCTCTACCGATTGTTGAATTTCATGGCCGTCCTTTTATTTCAAATGCTTTGTTATTTATGAAGAAATAATCCTTATAGTTAATCCTTTTAACTGATATCACAAAACACATGTTTGTGTTTTTATATTTCGAGTTCGTTCGATAACTGTTTGAGGCAACGATACTTAAAAAATTTGCAATCTGTGAACGTACATATTTTTCTAAACGAAATGAAGTGTTTTTCTCGGTAATGTCCATTTTCTCCCCCGAGGGAAAAAAAATTTGCTTCCTTATAATCCAATCATCTATTCTTATACTGTAATCAGAGTGGAATAAGCCTATTTTACCATTCAGGGGCGTTCCACGGGTATTTCGCCCCGAGGTGAAATACCCATGGGACGCCCCTGTATGGTAAAATAGGCTTAGAATATAAGCGAAGCAAAATATTATTTGTAGGGCGGTGCGCTATTTTGAATCTATAAGTACAGCAAAGTATTCTAAAACAAGTACCTACGTCAACTGTAGTTTCTTTTTTTGCAATCACCGAATGATACTTTCTACTTCTCTACCCTCTACTTTTCATCTCCAGAAAATGACAAACATTGCGCGTTTTATTTTTCTTTTATCAGCCTTTGCAAAGTTCTAACCGAACCGCACCTTTTTTCAAGTAAATATTTTCATTCGATCTATTTGGTTGGCGGACAGAACATAGGTTTTATGTTTCCAATTCAAAACTCATTAATGCCCTAAGAGCCTCTTTCATGACTTTAAGTTAAGTGTCAATTATTTACTTCTTAGTTAAAGATACTCGGTTATTATAAGTTACAATTATGGTTTTTCAGTTTCCCGACTTCTGATTAACAACTTGATGATTACTTAAATTTCGGAGTAAATTCAAAAATACTGTTCAAAATCTGTCAACAAAGTTCATTCATGCGTCTAAAAAAAACTCCTTATTTTTTACCCATTATAGAGTTTGCAATACCAACCTTTTTTGTCATACAGATGACATTTATTCAGATAAATGGTGAACAGATGAACCAAGAAGTAAGCTAGTGATCACTTTAACTGTGGGTTAGTGCTACTCAACCATTGTGAAAATCATATGCACGGTTACTTGTGACTTGAACCGGCAATTAGCCTACTCGAGACTTTACTCGAAGGTCATGAAAGAGGCCCTAAGCGATTCTCGCACTTTAATTTCATGAAGTACCAACAGGTGGAAAAATATACTAGCCTACGAGTGTATGCTACGAAAACCCTTTCAGTGATTGTGCGTTTTTGGTCATTCACTTAACATTCAACGCCTGTTTGTTCTGCGCTGAAATACAGTCATGCACATTAATCATTACCAATCTTTTCAACATCGCCCTAATAAACTAATGGGGCCTTATTACGTGTATATACCTGAGTTTTAATTGCTATTGCTATAGAATTACAACAAGTACATATATCTGTTGTTATGCCGTGCAAATATATGGACTGTTCCGTTTTTTTCTGTTAAATGTTAATAAAGATGGCTTATGGACAAAATACGTCTAAAGAACAGCATGCCACTACTCATACCGATGTGAGTGTGTTATTGCTTCCGTATGATCAGCGTACCACAAGTCACGTTGACGTGAGCTGCACAGTAGGTACACAACAGGAAGTTTTACCACCTGAACCCTACTTATTAGGTGTACACTGAGAAAAATCTAAAGTCAAAAGCGCCCTAATGACGGCCAATTTATATGGTATAAGGCGAAAAACCGACCAAACGTAAATACGTACAAAAACGCCTTCCAGCTAGAAGGCGTTAAACGAGGTCAGTGAAGGCCCCCCCGAAGGGTTCCCGCCTTGTCGTGGCGGTGGGGCTTAGTAGCCGTGGCTTCGTCACCCACGGTGAAGCGAAGAGGAACCAGGGGCCGTGCTGGCTTGGGCAGTCGGCCGGCCCCAGAGGGGCCGCTCCACTGGGCTTTGCCTCTAAGTCCAGACTGGAGCGGCAACGGGTAGGCTGCGGTGCTGTATGGGCAGCACCGCATCTGAGGCGGGCTGTGGTGTTGTATGGGCGACACCACAGCTGACGGTGAGGGGCCACGGCGGGAGAGGAGTGCCGGTATCACGGTGCGCCGCTCTCCCTACCTTCCGTGGCCACGGCGGGGCCGCCACCGTTGGATGGCGGACGCAGAGGGGCCGCAGGGGAGGAGGAGTGTTGGTATAGCGAGGCGCCGCTCTCCCTATCCTCTGCGGCCGAAGTAGCAGGCGACGGGGCTACTCATCTGACCCGTCGCAGGGGGACCTTGGGCGTCGGAAGCGGGGTATTCTGACGCCCATTTGCGGGCTTGGTCCCCGGGTGGTAGCGACGTGCCATGTGTTCTGGTGCGTCGTGAGGGGTAGATACCCAGGAGGGGTCCGGCAACGGACAACCGTGGCGGGTTCGTGGTTGAGTGCTAAAGCGACCCTGCGATCCCGCCGAGAAGCGGTAGAGATGGAACACCGTGTGTTATTTAGTCGGTAGGGGCACTTGCTGCTGTGGGAGTAGTTGGTGTCGAGCCCGACATATCCCGGCCACCTTCCCCGTGGTGGACGGGAATGCGTAAATGCATTTTTCACACGTTAAAAAAAAAAAAAAAAAAAAAAAAAAAGGTCAGTGAAGGCGAATGTTTCTTTTCGTCTTCATTTAAGGTGTATTTTGTGGTCTGTCTTAAATATTGACTTTCGATGAGGCTGATTAAGTGGTACGTTATAGTGATAATCACCGTATATAAACCGCCGTAAAAGTAAGGTATATTTTATGGTCAATACTGCAATTATTATCGTATTAAAAAGTTCATTTCTGAAAATACTTTACGGAAGGTGTTTTTGACGGTTTTGTTTATTATGAAACATGGTACATTTTTATTGATTGGTGAAAATCATCTTAAGAGTTGTGAATTCATCTTACGTATTTACAATTCAACGGTAAAAGGTCAAATTCGATTTAAGCCTTTAAGTTGTTTTTCTCAGTGTATGTACTATCAACAATACTATTATGCCTGTGGTTACCTCCCCGTTTCTACCCATGTAAGAAGAGATGAGGAGGAGAGGTGCAGTAAGAGGCGATTAAGGGTCCAGAAGGTGGGCAGCAGCGCTTTCTGAGGAATTGAACTGTGTTCAGCAGCGGAAAATCCGGCTGATACAGTACAGTACTATCAACAAGAGCATTCCCAAGGGGGTTACGTCAGGAAAGCGGTCCGTTATAAAACTTAACCCATTGGCATCTGCGATAATGATAACAATAGAATTTCATTCATAACTAGGCCATAGTGGTCCAGTACGATGACAACTTATAGCAGAACCGTTCATGTGCCGTTATAGAAAATGAATTGATTAAAAAAATTACATTGTGGTCAAGGGCTAACCTATATTTTTTTTATGTCAGGTAGAAAAACGTCAAACGTAAAGTACACCGCCATTGTCATAATAAAAGAAACTGAATGTTCCGAGTTCAAACTAAAGTTTGAAAAAGCTATCTTCAAATAGTTATAAATATATGTTCGTATACATTTTTATCGTTCCAATAATAGACAAATAGATTCCTACTACAACAAGATTGGCTGTGAGATAGAGAAAACATTGTAGGAACTTCAACGATGGCGGACCCAGGGTTGTCAACTCATAGGTAGGTATATAATACATTTTTTATTTTTATTTTTACATATTAACCGGATATTTTAAACCTGTGATGGGTCAGTGGCATTGGCTATGGACTGCCGTGCATCAGGTCCATGGTTCGAACCCCACAGCGGGCTTGAGCTTCACCACATGGTGAAGGGCATTTTGCTAATGACCGCCTGACTAGCGACCACTCTCAAGTAGAAAATCTGTCGTCAAGCACCTAACGGTGTGTTCCGGCAGCTGTCCTGGAGAGCCAGTAATTCAATGTTAAGCCTGTTAACATCTTTGACCACATCATGTCTTACCATCAGGTGAGATTGTGGTCAAAGGCTTACCAGCTTAGCAACAAAAAAAAACCTCAGGGATGAAATACCTACGTCGACCCGTGCCGGTCGGTAAGTTCCCGCTGCTCCAGACGTAGCTGCGGACTCGCCCTTATGATGAGCATCTGCTAGCCAATTATGTAACATACAATCCTCGTTCTGCATGACACTGCATTGTGTTTGTCACTCTGAGACATAAGTTATTATGTCTCGTGTATAGAGTACACAATTGCTTAGAGACAGAATATCTGACACTGCGGTGGCACCCGATACCCATTAAGACCCACCACCTGGCAAAATACGCATTCCATCTCCCCTCATGATACATGTTGATAAATTACTCAAGTAAATAATGAAAACAAAAAAATAATACAGTAATTAAATTTAAACGGTTTAAATCAATCTTTTGTTCATCAAATCAATTTATCAAAATTTATTAAATAATAATACATATTATTTATTATTTAATAAATATTGATATGTTAGTTAGTCACCCCGTGACCACGATCACTGCTAAGTGTTTGAAACCTTGGGAGAAAAATAATGATAAATATACGCGATTTAAACCGTTTAAAGTTGTTTAATTACTATGTGTAATAATCGCAAAAACCGCGAAGACAATAAAATAATATATATTAGGTCCTTACATATGAAATTGGCGTTTTGTATGGGAGGAACAAAAAGTCGAATATTTTTTAATATAATATATTTAATTAATCAAAGTATGAACCATTATTTTCTATGCACTTTTGCCATCTCATAGGTAGTTCATTGATCCCTTTACTAAAAAAACCAGTCGGACGGGAATCAATAAAATCTTTGAAGGCGATTTGGACTGCCCCATCGGAGTTGAATTTTTTCCCTTGCAAGAAGTTATCCAAATTTCGAAAAAAATGGTAATCTGTTGGAGCAAGGTCCGGGGAGTACGGAGGATGTCTTAGACTTTCCAATTGAAGCTCTTCTAATTTAGTAGCCGTCTGTAGCGCAGTGTGTGGTCTAGCGTTGTCGTGAAGCAGCAGTGGCGTGGAGCGATTGACCAGCCTAGGTTGTTTAGCCGCTAGCTTTTCCATCATGGTTTGCAATTCCTGACAATAGACATCAGCCGTAATAGTCTGGCCAGATTTGAAAAAACTGTAATGAACAATACCGGCACTAGTCCACCAAACGCTTACAAGTAACTTTTTTGGGGTTAATTTTCGCTTGGGGCAGGATTTGGCTGGCTGGCCAGGATCTAACCATTGCGCTGAGCGCTTCCGATTATCGTAAAGAACCCATTTTTCATCACAGGTAATGATTCGGTTTAAAATACCTTCATTATTGTGCCGGTTTAGTAATGTAACGCAGCAGTCGACGCGCGTTTGCCGGTTTGTTTCAGTCAATTCGTGAGGTACCCACCTTTCAAGCTTTTTAATCTTCCCAATTTGCTTCAAGTGAATTAAAACAGTTTTATCACTAACATCGCAGCCTGCAGCTAACTCGGACGTGGTTTGCGATGGATCCGCTTCCACAATAGCCTTCAACTCTTCATTATCAACTTGAGTCTCAGGCCGTCCACGGGGCTTGTTCTTCAGGTCGAAATTTCCAGAACGAAAACGTTGGAACCAAAAACTAACCAATTTCATATGTAAGGACCTAATATTAGGTCCTTACATATGAAATTGGCGTTTTTCGTACTGGCCACTTTAATCACGAATTTCTCCTCTTTGGTAAGGAATTCCAAATTCAAATTTGTACAGCTATAGACTCATGTATTTGTGCTTCGATGATCGTCATTCATTTGTTTTTTTTCTTCTGTTTTTTTCTGTTTGCGTCACTCATTTTACAAAATGGAAAACCTTAAATATCGCATTATTTACGAGTACGAGTTCCGCCGTGGCACTAGTGCTGCGGAAACAACTCGAAGGGTGAATGATGTGTATGGCGGTCGTGTTGCAAAAGAAAACACAGTTCGTTTTTGGTTCCAACGTTTTCGTTCTGGAAATTTCGACCTGCAGAACAAGCCCCGTGGACGGCCTGAGACTCAAGTTGATAATGAAGAGTTGAAGGCTATTGTGGAAGCGGATCCATCGCAAACCACGTCCGAGTTAGCTGCAGGCTGCGATGTTAGTGATAAAACTGTTTTAATTCACTTGAAGCAAATTGGGAAGATTAAAAAGCTTGAAAGGTGGGTACCTCACGAATTGACTGAAACAAACCGGCAAACGCGCGTCGACTGCTGCGTTACATTACTAAACCGGCACAATAATGAAGGTATTTTAAACCGAATCATTACCTGTGATGAAAAATGGGTTCTTTACGATAATCGGAAGCGCTCAGCGCAATGGTTAGATCCTGGCCAGCCAGCCAAATCCTGCCCCAAGCGAAAATTAACCCCAAAAAAGTTACTTGTAAGCGTTTGGTGGACTAGTGCCGGTATTGTTCATTACAGTTTTTTCAAATCTGGCCAGACTATTACGGCTGATGTCTATTGTCAGGAATTGCAAACCATGATGGAAAAGCTAGCGGCTAAACAACCTAGGCTGGTCAATCGCTCCACGCCACTGCTGCTTCACGACAACGCTAGACCACACACTGCGCTACAGACGGCTACTAAATTAGAAGAGCTTCAATTGGAAAGTCTAAGACATCCTCCGTACTCCCCGGACCTTGCTCCAACAGATTACCATTTTTTTCTAAATTTGGATAACTTCTTGCAAGGGAAAAAATTCAACTCCGATGGGGCAGTCCAAATCGCCTTCAAAGATTTTATTGATTCCCGTCCGACTGGTTTTTTTAGTAAAGGGATCAATGAACTACCTATGAGATGGCAAAAGTGCATAGAAAATAATGGTTCATACTTTGATTAATTAAATATATTATATTAAAAAATATTCGACTTTTTGTTCCTCCCATACAAAACGCCAATTTCATATGTAAGGACCTAATATTATCATTTAATAAATGAATTAACCTAAGTTAGTATGACATTGTTACTCATAAATTTTATTTCATATTTCTTCATTATAATGTATTGATTTCGCATGTTGTGTTAATATTAATTTAATTATTGATTATATTTTCATTAGTGTAATTGGCGTAGGGCTGTTCTAATTGAATAAATAAATAAATTACTTTTAAATTATTCCGTCGCTTTTGTTACTTTGGACAACCCTATACGTATAAATAAAGAATAATCCAACTACGCACCACCCGGAGCCATTTCACAAAATCAAGCTACTGAAGTTTAGGTAAATGCCAGCGCATCGCATACACAAGCGAAAGAAGTGACGACGGAATAGCGTGACTGTGAGTAACATATTTTGATACTAGCACTCATTAATAAAGAAATGTAAGTTGCGAATTTAAAAATTGTGTGATTGGCATGAGTAAATAATCAATTTCTTGTCGATTACTTGCTAATGTTATAGAAAAGAAGTAGGCATATACATTAAATAGTCAACCTACATCGTATATTTACATTTCATCCTTGATGAATAAAAAATAGATATGTTTGAATCATTTATTGTAACAATAAACTTAAATAATTAAATAATTATACGGCTTAAAATTATATAAATATATGACGTAACGGCATTGATTAAAAGCTGCGGACTAAAAGCTCTTTATTTTAAATTTTCCAAAAATTGCTATTTTCCTCGTTCACACTCTACACATTATCTATATCCAGTCGTTAACACTGTCTGCCATAATGACCATGCATAGGATTGAGGTTTATTTTTCTGTTCATCCTGAAAACAACTCAGTACCAACCACAAACGTCCCATGACGTTTTTGGTTTTCCAGTACTTAAACATGTCACCCTCATATTCCCATACCACAATATATCACCTATACCTTTAAAAAAATAACATTTTCATCCATTTAGTTTGAGTAGACCAAACAGCGAAATGTAAATATATATTTACACATTTTGAGGTTTTTTGTTTTTAAATCGAATATCTTTGATGCAATCTATAATCAACATTTCTTGGTACCAATGCAATCCTCACTATATGCTCTTATGCTCACTATTTCCTCCATGGAAAATAAATGATAATACACCTTTTTATAGAAAAAAATACTGGAAATGGGGTTTGAACACACGACAAAAATGGTGGGAAATAGTTATTTAATTGCTATTTTTATTTTTTCGTATCACATAGAACTTCGATTCTTCTTTTAATATGATAATTTTTTATTGTTCTTTAGCCATGAATTGTTACAGATTTTTACGCCAAATATTTTAAAGTAACAAGATTAAAACAACCCAATTGTTTTAAGAACTTTGGCGGGAAAACTGTATTGGAGAGCAATATTTTTTTCTGAAAAACTATACCACCTACGGCTTTGGTCCTTCTTTGATATTATTATTTACATATAATTTATACACTTGTATTATTTCAGATTTTTTGGTTTAGAAGTTTAAAATTAGTTACGAGATTATTTAATACGCAAATTTGCATCGGTAAGTGTTTGCGTTGCAAAATGTATCGAGCGAAAAATGACTTATACATATGCAAAATTGCGTTTTTCTAGGTTTATAACTGTTGACGTAGTTACGAGATTAATATGAAATGACGTAATATTTTGGGGCCAAAATGTAATTTGTGCTGGTTTCAGATTTCATCAAAATATTCAAAATACTTCCGTTATCTCAGAAAAGTATGGATTCTTTCTTGTATGGGCCAGGATGCATCCTTTTGAAAACCATTTGGATTATGAAAGTCGGACTTTTTATTTTTTTATTTTTTATGTCATTGTGATGGAACAAGCGCGAGGCCCACCTGATGTTAAGCGGTATCCTCTGCCTATAACAGATGCATTTCATCACAAGTGACGAACTGCACTGCGCTCATCACCTTGAGACATACCTGTTAAGTCTCAATTTTGCCTGTTATTTCGCTGGCTCTCAAGGACTGCTGCCGGAACTCACCGTTAGGTGCTTGGCGACAGATTTTCTACTAAAAGGGTGGTCGCTAGCCAGGCGGGCATTCGCAAAATGCCCTTCCACCATGCGGTGAAGCTCAAGCTCTGGGCGGGATTCGAACCATGGACCTGCTGCGCGGCAGTCCATAGCCAATGCCACTGAGCCATCACTGCTTCAAAACTTAAACTTACGCAGAAAACACTTACGCAGATTTTATGGTAAATTTGTAAATACGACTATCGACCGCTAACTGGTATCCCGGTTTGTACAAATGATGGAAAAGCTGGGAGGCCGTTTTGTACAAATTAGGAAGGTAGTTTAATTTCCTGCTGAACACAGCGATAACTTTATCGCTGTGTTTACTTATAGACATTAACTGAATCCAAAAATATTGGAAATCAATTATTCGCCTGTCATCTTATCCTTCTAAAACAAAAGTTATAGTGAGTTACTAATTTAAACCAGAATAATATAAAAACTAGCAGACCAAAAAGAAGAAGTCAACCCTCTGAGGTTGTTAGCATTTTTCCAATAACGCTGTATAAGGCTGCATAATTGTGACGTTTCCTTTTTTTAACACAATGGATGAACAGAAACTAAAGATGTAGTTACTTAACAAGACAAAAATAATTATATTATTGACAACAAAAATAAAGTATAGTTTTTTACTTAAAAAAATAAAGACATGATCAAAACTCTGTGGTCGCACTATAAACTTGCGTCTAAGCGTTCCCCGCACGAGACGTCAGAGCAAGGCAAAACAAACGCAGGTCCTACCTCGATGAGCGCTCGCGCGGTACTGATCGCCTCGCGCTTGTACATTTCAATTTATGAGCATTTCGAGTTATGTTAAATATTTTTTCTTGTCTAACAAAACAGAGTTAATAGCACAATTTATTAAAGATCAGATTAATTAAAGAATGAACTTTCTTTTCATATTATATCTGTTTGGAATTACACTTTATTAAACGCAATATATCGTGGTAAACTGCTGATATAATTCGTGGAAAATGGCGCAAGATCTTTATTTCTTTTTCTACAATGACGATTAATTATCGATATTCTAGTACACTATGTGTCAACAAAATTATATGCCTGATGCACAGTTTTTTTTTTTTAGTTAATTTGATGAATCTTTATACAAGAGATAGAACTCTGAAGTTGGCTATGTGTACTTTAATTCATAAAACAAGGTGCGGGAGATTGGTCACTACAATATAATTAATGTTATGTTTGTATATTTGGTACATTAACTGAAAAGAAAACAGATTATTCTATTTTTATCAATTATTAAACAACTTGTAGATATTTCCTATGATAGTAAATTAAGCGCTTAAAATCTTCGTATACCGCATTAAAATGTAAAATGCCTCTTAATCCAAGAAACATTACTAGTAATAAAAGCCTACACAATAACATCCGTTGCTATAAAATTGGAACTAAAAAACGATACTGTTCAAAGAATTTCAAGGATCGGACGGAACTGGTGAAGCACTCATTGCGGAGTATAAACAGAATGGCCACGGGTAAGAAACTTGGGGTCATTCTGTTGCCGCAACATACCGTGAGGAAACGCAGGTTTTTTTACTTATTGGTGGTTATGTAGGTAAATTAAAAAAGGGGATAGAACCACTCTAAGAAGAACGGTCTTCTCATAGTGGCCGTAAAATCTTAGAATAGTGAATTGACCTGCCTAAGAGGGACGCTTCGCAGACTATAAAATTGAATAAATTAAATTGACTCATTGACCTTAGCTAGGCGTCGATCATTTTATTATAAAATACTATCGTAATCTATCTCAATCGATATAGGTTAAGCAATGCCTGCTGCGGTCATTACTTGTGCCAAACTGTTTGATTATTAGGTACTGTGATTTGGATTTTTTACACGGCTGCCCATAAAAAGGAGAGTTATGTTTTCAAGATTCATGTATGTATGTTTGTGAGTTTCTTTATTCCACCATAACTTCTAAATTGCCTAACCGATATCAATGTAAGGTATATCGTTAGATTCTTATTTCACAGCGCAAGTGACACTATGTACATATAAATAAATAAAAACAAACTGGCGGAGTTCAATTTTTTCATATAGTGGAATAAAAAAACATGTTTTCTTCCAAACCTACGCATCGTGGTATCAAAATGAAGGGCTTTAAAACACGGTTCCATAAATATATATAACTTACAGTTTTATGTGGTCAATGGAATGATAAAACATTTAAGGAAAATAAATAATTGCAGTCGGGTTTTTTACTTTTTAATTCATTTATACTTGATTTATTACTGTCATTATTTTTTTGGTTACTTAGCTACGTTAAAAATATAAATAAACATTTATTGTACCAAAACCACGATATATTATTTTTATCTTTCCAAATAGTTAAAACTGTACTTCGAAGGGCAAGAAATCCGTCATCAGGCCTTGTCTCTTTGGTAGGCAGTCGTTAGGATATGTTAGAAGGCTTCAGTACACTGAAAACTCCGAAACTTTGCATGTGGTAGACATGTTTTAGTCCCATATAACAAGGGACGCGCCTGTTGCCATCTGTCAAACACAGATCCAAACTATATTTTTTTGAAATTTCTTTGTTAGAACAACTATCGAACCCAGAACCTTGAGATCTCAGAGCAGCGTATAATTAACCAACGAGTCATCGCGTACGAATATTCATTGTATACATTATTCAGACGCTCACTGAATTTAAATCATAAAATTATTCATTAATGAATAAAATTAAGTCATATTCTCTTTACTCAGTTCACGTTCAATTTACTTCTCCATATTTATTGGCGGCTGAATCAAAATATCAATGTTTTTATTTCAATAAAGATTTTAATTTTGAAATCCATTACTGAAACACTCATTGTGATGTGAGGCAGCTTTAATGACACAGTATAACTCAGTACATAAGATCATAACAAAATTTGAGAACCCTTTCAATAATAGAACAACTTATAGGTGAGGTTAGGCATTGGTATTGTTTTTAAATAAGTTAAAATGAAACGGTATATATTCTAATGAAAACATATTTACTCGTAGATTTCTTAAATTAAAAGCACACATATTGCCTCAAATTATTCTTAACCCATATTTTTTTAATGTTATTGTGACGGAACAAGCTGGAGGCCCAACTGATGTGAGCAGACTAACCTCTGCCTTTAACAGATGCATTTCACCACAGGTCACGATTTGCACTGCACTCGTCACCTTGAGACATAGTTGTTAAGTCTCATGTGCCTGTAATTTCACTGGCTCTCAAGGACTACTGCCGGAACACACCGTTAGGTGCTTGGCGACAGATTTTCTACTTGAGAGTGGTAGCTAGCCAGGCGGGCAATCGCAACATGCCCTTCCGCCATGCGGTGAAGCTCAAGACCGCGTTGGGATTCAAACCATGGACCTTGCTGTTTGGGTGCATATAGCAAAGTCCATGGTTATGGGTACGTATGAATATTGGTGCTGGTGAAATAGCAGGCACACTGTGACGAATACATGTTTTATAGGCATAGGTTACCGCTTAACTCGTACTCGTTCCGTCACGATAGCATAATATATTTTTCAACACACTCGCTCGTAACGGGCCTTTAAATGCAACGATTTTAGTGTCATAATATAGTCTATTACGCACTCGTGCTTTTTGTTTACTTTACCGCTCTAGTGTTTAAAATATAAAAAAAAAACGTTTGCACACTTCTCACTTAGGAGATAGTTCATATAAAAACAAACCAAAGAGTTTTTTACCTACTGAAGTAGAACTTGAAAAGATTTAATTATAAACCTTCTTAATCAGATTATTATTGTTATCAAAAAGATCAAGAAAATATTTTCGTATCGAAATTTTCGTATTCGTTCCTCGCAAGTGTGTTGAAAAACTTCGTATGAAACTCGTGCGCGTTGTTTATTACAATCTCAATCCCATTCTCATATCATGATTTGATTTTTCTTTCCTATAAAATTCGTCCTCCTAAAGCCAAGCCTCAAATTATTCTTCAGCGAAACTTTAGTGGTATCAATCAGGAAGAATTTCTTGAAGATGCACGGAATATTGACTGGACTCCTGTTGTAAATGCTGATTTGGTAGATGAACAAATTGAGATCTTTAACTCGCTTATCACTCAGCTATATGACGTGCATGCTCCTCTACGGGCTATTAAAATCAAACATCTTCCTGCTCCGTGTCTCTCAGATGATATTAAAACACTGATGCACAAAAAAACTGTAACAAAAAGTAAATATAAAAGTTGTCCCAGTGATATTAATAAGACGAAATATACTCGTGCTCGAAATCGTTGTAATACAGTGCTTAGGGATGCTCAACGCCGCCATATCCATAAATCAGTTCAAAATGGTGATCCAGTCAAAATCTGGAAATTTTTACGGTCAATTGGAGTTGGTAAATCTCGTCAAGAGTCTATTCCCAAGGATTTAAATATCGATTCTCTCAATCAACACTTCATTTCTTCATCTCACATTGATGAGACGAACAAAGTTAAAACATTGCAATTTCTTTCCACTATTCCAACTCCAGACTGCAGTTCTTTCAATTTTAATCAATTCTCTGCTTGTGACGTTAAAAAGAGTGTTTTGTCAATCACATCTAACGCTGTTGGAGTCGATGGTATTAGTCGCAACATGCTTGTTCCTCTCCTAGATACCATTCTTCCCATACTCTGCCACATTTTAAATACTTCTATATCTGAAAGTGTGTTTCCTTCCACGTGGAAGGAAGCCCAGGTTATCCCATTTCCTAAAATATCCAATCCTAAGTCCTTCTCTGAATATCGTCCAATCTCCATACCTCATTCTTGTCCAAAGTTCTTGAGCGTCTTGTGCATGATCAGCTTTCAAAATTCCTCTCTACGCAAAACTTGCTTAATCCATACCAATCTGGTTTCCGGCCAGGCCATAGTACGACTACTGCACTTTTAAAAATCACAGATGATATACGTTATGGCATGGAAGGAGGCCAACTTACTGTGCTGACATTATTAGATTTCAGCAATGCTTTCAACACCATCAACTTTGACATTCTACTTGCCATACTACGCTCTTTAAACGTATCTCCAACAGTAATTGATTGGTTTTCTAGTTATTTACATGGCCGTCGGCAGCGGGTGCGTTTCGAAGATTCGTTTTCTTCGTGGTGCAACTTGTTATCCGGCGTGCCACAAGGTGGTGTCTTATCTCCTCTCTTATTTGCAATTTTTATTAATTCATTATCAACACACATAACTTCTCCCTATCACTTGTATGCTGACGATCTCCAGATTTACTCTCAAGCTTCACTGAATGAGCTTGCTAGTGCTATAGAAACTACAAATTTTAATCTACGTCGAATAGCAGAATGGAGTGATGCCTATGGCTTGACAGTTAACCCATTGAAAACCCAAGTCATGATCATTGGCAGCAAACGCATGGTTGATAAAGTTGATTGGTCTACTGTTCCGAATGTCGAGCTTGGTGGAGTCATTATCCCATACAGCAAATCGGTCAAAAATCTTGGCTTAACACTAGATCAATGTCTTACTTGGAACCTTCAGCTAGAAGCTATTAGCCGCAAGTTATTTGCGTCTGCTGGCTCCATGAGAAGACTTCGAAACTTTTTACCAACTGCCACTAAAGTAGAGCTTGCGCAGTCTCTTCTGCTCCCAGTTCTTGATTACGCTGATGCCTGCTATCTAGATCTAACGGAGGACCAGCTGAATAAGCTTGAGCGTCTGCAAAACTTCTGTATTCGATTCATATTTGGTTTGCGTAAATATGATCATGTGTCTGAATTTCGTAATAAGCTCAAGTGGCTCCCTATACGACTTCGTCGGAATACTCACATACTTTCTCTTCTCTACACTATTTTGTTTAGTCCCTCTGCCCCGTGCTATCTACGGGAACGTTTTGAATTCCTTCATAGCTGTAACAGCCTTTCACTTAGGTCATCAGAAAATCTCATCCTGCAGATCCCTGTGCATAGAAGCACTTTCTATGATCGTTCGTTCTCTGTACAGGCTGTTCGCTTGTGGAATGCTTTGCCAGTCTCAGTGCGACGAGCACCGTCACTGAAGGTCTTCAAGGATCAAATAAAAAAGTATTATCTGTCTCGGTCATCAAATTAATAATGCTTGTTTGAATTATTTATTACAAATGAGAATGTAAAGTTTTGTTTACATCAGTCTGTTATGTTATTGTATATATATTTTTATATATATATGTATGTATATAGTATATATATTTGTAATTATATATTATATGTAGTGTGTGTATTTATTTTATTATATGTAATATATTTATATATTTTATGAGTTTGTGAGTAGGATCATTTTTACTTACTTATATTATTTAATCGCACCACCGTTAATAAAAGTATGTTAACTCCTCTCCATCCAAAGGTTGTCTGGAAGAGATCGCTTCTAAGCGATAAGACCGCCCATTGTACAACATTATATTTAAGCTAATATTAAGCCCATGTTTTTCTTACTTTTGGTGTACAATAAAGTGTTATCTATCTATCTATCTATCTATCAATGTAGGGCTAAAAACCCGTCTCGTTTGTAATAAACAACTTCGTGAACTTGTTGCATAATGTACTATTATTAAGTCTATGTACAGGTGAAGTAAATAAATAACAATGGGTTAAAACCAGGAAGTTAGTTCACTGTGTAGTATATTGCACGATGACAATACTTTGCTTTCCGCTTTGGCAGAACGCCAAATGATCGTTGGCTCACCGTTGCATCAGTTTACATCACCAGTTGCGATGGTGCAGGGATAAAAAAAAAAATACTCGTTGTTCTTATGGAATAAAAACAAATAAATAACAAAAACGGGATTACTCACATAAATAAGTCAGATGAATTAGACTATAGTTTCAACCACATCCGGTGGACTTTTTCAAGGACTGTTCGGGACGATTTAGCTGTGCTAAGCGAGGTTAGAAGGTCACCCCCTTTTCTAACTGCGAGTGTCATAAGAGGCGAATAAAGGTAAAATACCGGAAGGTGGGCAGTAGCGCCTTCTGAGGAACTGATATCTTAAACTGCGATCCCCAAGACGCCTGCCAAGCATAGAGGCTGTGTTCATCAGTGGGCAATTGGGCTGAAACAGTAAGCTAGACTTTACCGCGAGTGTTCCGAACGCTCCTTGAAAATTGCACCGGTTGTGGTCGAACCTATAGCACTAATAGCATTCATTCACCTAAATTATGAAACGGTTCATAATCGACAAGAGTTGCAACCACCATTAAATCATTTAGTTTTTCATATATATATTCTATTTAATTGACTTTAAAAAATTACCAAAAAAATAGAACCGACTTCCCCACCCAAATTTGTGAAGTAACTTGTTGAAGTCTTGTTTTATTCCGCTTTTTTAGTGACCCTTGCTACTTATGGGATCGATTGTCATTCACTGTTAATGACTATATTATCAAGATAGGAAAATACTTTTCAGTTATTGGAGTATAACAAAAAACGGCTTGACGGTGGACATTTTAATGGGACATTAAGGCAAGCATCACCTCAAAATAAAAAAAAAACAAAATCGCTTCACCCAGTCAGAATTTCTCAGGTAACAAACACAAAAAAAATATGTACAGACGAATTGAGTACCTCCTTCTTTTTTTCAAGTCGGTAAAAAAACTGCTAAACCAATTTTGATGAAATTTAAATGGGATCACCTGAAAATAAGAGCACCATAAATCCATACCCATCATTAATAAAGATTACAATTGAACTTCATTCATAAATGGACGTTATCAGCTCCGCGTGATTCGTAAGGCACAAAAAAAATATTTCTTGAATCAGTCCAGCCATTTTTTTGTAATCGGGGAACATACACTAGTGGCTCTCTAATCTGTAAACCTCGCGAGTCTGCCCTTGCATAGCTTACAATTGAATAAAGCTTCACTGCGCACTATGATGGGTGAATGGGTCACAAAATCCAGATATCTCTCGATATATAATGGAAATAATAAATCATTTTCTTGGACTTAAATCGTTGACACGCGGGCCCCAGCGAAAGCTAGTTGTATCAGAAATAGGTAGGTAAGTAGTAAATATACATTAATTTTCCATGCTTGGTAATGTTATAAATACATAATTTTGTTGTTTGTGATCTAATTTTATCCCGTATTTATCTCGCTTTAATATACTGGCTACAGAAACATCGAAAATAAATAATTGATTATACGAGAGACAGAGACTATCACTTCAGGGCAAGGCGTGTATCAGGGACATTGCCATTAAATTAAGCGCAGGCGTCCATAATTTCAACACCATATAATGTATATCTCCGTCATTTTGAAAATTTTCGAAAAACTGAATAAATAAAAAATGAATTATGGGCTTATCATACCTGCTCACAATATTTCGTGAGAATCGGTTAAGAAATGCGACCTGTAGAGGAGAACAAACGGACATATCCAAAAGCATTTTTGCGGAAGTTAAAGCCTCTGCTTTAACTGAACGCTTCACTCGAACTAAGTTCTCGCTCGGTCAATAGAAAAAAGTTTCCGTGGAATTGTGAACAGTCGGCTAAAACACGTAATACCTCCCTCATAATTCAAAAACCGTCCAGTCAGTCCTTCACAAAAATAAATTAGGCTTCCCGCAACAAAAAGGCGCATTTTTATGAAAATACGAAAATAAATCCGTCTCAGAATTAATTAAGTGGTTTTTTAAGGGTGCGTGTCCGTGGGAACTCATTAAATAAACATGAATGGCTCGCGTGATCTGTCAGGTGGCTTTGGACTTATTTGGGTGAAGTTTTCGGAATACCGAATACGATTGTATATACTTGGAGTTCTTTTTAAGAGGATGGATCCTTGTGGGTAGGGAAATCGTCACTGTCCTACCCTCGTCACACTTTTTATGGGGTTTGTACAAGATTGTACCGAAAGGGAGCAAAATAATATTTTTACGGCGAGGGTGGTGTTTCGAATCCAGTGCGGAGCAAAGGATTCTAGAAACCGAATAAAGGGATATAATAAACTTCACTTGAGGACAAAAATGCGACCGTGTGATACACGTTACTTTTCATGCCATTCAGAGAAAAATAAATAATAGACTTAAGTAGTACAACTCTGGATAATGGTAAATAAGGATGGTACATGTAATAACAGTATTATTGTTTAATAGAATTAAAGTAAATATATAGCTAAAAACGTATATGAACAATTTTTTTTAAACGGTATGCTCTATGATTTCAATCTCGCGTTCATTTGTTTTTAATTTCGCGCCACTTTTAATACCGGCCCATTACATAGTAGGTAAATACTTTTCATTTGTCATACTCGGAAAGTAGTGTTTATTTGATCTGAGTACCGGGTGGAAGACGCTGCTTCCCACCTAAGGGTGAGAAAAACTCATAGTAAATGCTTCCCTCTCTTGGGCCGGAATGACCTGTAACCATGGCAACCATTGTTGTAAACAAAATTAGACATCTATATTTTTTCGTTCTAAAATACTTTGCTGTATTACATAAACTAATTACGACTACATTTGTGTTTATGTGAAGGCTAAAAGAACTAGTTTATATAGCTATAACAGAATCAATGTGACTCTCAATTTAGTGTATCTTATATGAACATGTAAGAGATGATGTAAGTTATGAACTCCTATTTGGCCTATAACTGTATTAATTTTAAATAGTTTCTACTCATGTCCTTGTTATCAATAAATATTATAGAAAAACATTTTTTTTTTACGCATATTCGTAGTGAAAAGTAGATTGTTCAACAAGGGTGAAAGTCATAAATTCCTTTTCGGACAATAGCAGTCCGTAAATATTGCAAGCAAAATTTCACTTTAAATTTTACAAATATTTCTAATTTTTTTCGTAGCATTATTATTAATGAATAATTTAGACAACTACTATATTTAAGTTTCCTTATATTCGAAATAAAAAGTAGAGCGCTTAACACGGGTGAAAGTCATCAATTCCTACTCGGGCTATAGCCACCCTCGCTACGCTCGGGCGTATAAATACCTCGTATGGGAGTTGATTCCTTTCGACTCTTGTATAACAATATACTATTCAATCGATAATGTTCGAAAATAATGTTTTGTTTATAAATAAGTGGAAGCGAGGAAAGCAGATCTTTTCTCCACTTGACTTTTATAGAGGCTTTAATGAGAATTTGAATTATGAACATGATATGTTAACTTTAGTGAGTCTGTAATATATTTGAAAATATTATGTAAGTTCGTAAAAATTTTTGAAATTTAAATTATACAGTGACCATCGCGATTACAACACTTGGAATAAAAATAAAATAGCGTTGCCAAGTTTTAGATTAGCAAAGACAAATAAAAGGTCCTTCTTAGGTAATTGTGTGCGGTTTCATAATAAAGTTCCCTAAGGTATTACAACGCTCATAGAAGGAAAATTCAAGTTGCACGTGAAAAACATTTTGTTTAAGAAATCCTAATACACATTTTGTGATTACTTCAACGACAAATATGCAAAAAAATTGTAATTGACCGTCATAAGAAGCAGTGATGGCTCGGTGGCATTGGCTATGGACTGCCGCGCAGCAGGTCCATGGTTCGAATCCCACCCAGAGCTTGAGCTTCACCGCATGGTGGAAGGGCATTTTGCGAATGCCCGCCTGGCTAGCGACCACCCTCAAGTAGAAAATCTGTCGACAAGCACCTAACGGTGTGTTCCGGCAGCAGTCCTTGAGAGCCAGTGAAATAACAGGCAAAATGAGACTTAACAGGTATGTCTCAAGGTGACGGGCGCAGTGCAGTTCGTCACTTGTGATGAAATGCATCTGTTATAGGCAGAGGATACCGCTTAACATCAGGTGGGCCTCGCGCTTGTTCCTTCACAATAACATAAAAAAAAGTAAGAGCGTCGTTGACGCCTAATTAGTATAAATGATTTTGACTTTGACTAAACAATGTTCTTGATGCTCTCCGAACAAAGAGATCGAAGATATTCTATGAAAAAATACTGGTACGAGTTGAGGGTTCGGGATAAATAATGTTTGTGAAGTTTGTGAAGAGTAGGTTCGGGACATTCTTGATATTTTATACTTGTTTATTGACGTAGGATTATTCTAGATTCTTCGAGCCCTTGCGCCGCAACAGTACTTACCTTTGTCGCAATAAATGGGCGGTAATAAAAAATAAACAAATAAAAAAACATGCGCATTGCCCTGGATTCAAAATAGAGCCCTCATAGCCAGGTAGATTACGTACAATTGATCGTAAAACATGTCAGTTTAGCCGAGACTTTTAACAGCCCGAGCCATAGGCGAGAACTGATATTAAGTCGAGGCTAAAATTGGTTTTATGCACGAGTTATACACACACATTTACACTTTGATTGCGAGGAAATGAAGCTATGATATTGTTAGTGTCTCTACACATATCTCTAATTAAATGTAAACTAATATTTGAACAATGTTTTATATTAAGTATTGTTAATAAAACATATCTGGGTCTTAAATAACCTATCCTGTGGGAGTCATAAGAGGGGACGAAGGGAAAAATAGCTGATGGTGGTCAGCAGTTCCTACTGAAGAACTGCCTTCTTACATTACGATCCCCAAGATGCCTGCTAAGCATAGGGCTTACCACAAGCACAACATATTACATTTTACCTAAACATATTACAACGCTCACAGAAGGGAAATTCAAGTTGCATGTGAAAAACATATTGATTAAAAAATCCTACTACACAGTTTCTGATTACATTAACGACAAAAATGCCTGGACAATTCCGCCTCCGCCAAGCTATTGCCTGTCACCTACATAATTTAAACAAATATTGTAATAACTCTATTATATAGTATGTATGTAACACATTGTTAAAAGATGTTTAAAAGAATGGCCCCGAGTTTCTTGCCCGTTCTTCTCGCAGTGGCTCTATACACTTTATTTGCTGAACGTGGCAGTACAATGTAGAATATTTCAATACTAAAATTTGTAATTGACCTTCATAAGAGCGTCATAGACGCCTAAATTGAATAAATGATTTTGACTTTGACTTTGACTTGACAAAAAATGGTACAGAGGCTGTACTGTTATAGTAATAGCATCTGTAGGAGCTGCTCGTGAATACCGTGAAAGGCTTGTTTAACATTTTTGAAGTGTCACTAAGTCATAAAAACTTCCACGTGATCTTTAATGACCGCAAATACATACGAGCGGCTACTATTCTACATATAAGAGATTGAATGATGCTTTGAGGGCTGTCAGAAGAGAGCACAAGAAACAAACATACTGCACCGACCCCAAGAAGTAAGAAGACGAAGTAAAACGGTATAACCCAGTCTAATAAAAAAAACAAAAATGGCACCGATGATTATTACCTCTCACTTGCACGCTATTGCTGTCTCTAGTGTGCAAGTCGTCATTGTTACTTTATTAGACCGGACTTATACCTTCATTAATGTTTTTTTTAATTATTAACGGGTCCTTTCTCGCACGATGAAGCGCTCGTAGCGAAGTTTACTTAGCTGTTCTCAACCGATCAGCAAAGTAAAGCAACGTCGCGCGCGGTCATGAGTTGGATGGGTGACCGCTAGCGACATTACTACTGAGCGTTTCCGTGCTTTGGAGGGCACGTTAAGCCATCGGTCCCGGTTGTAGTCTTAGGATGGCAGTCGTTATAGCTTGGTGGTTAGGGCATTTTGCTAATGCCCTCCTGGCTAGCTACCACCCTCAAGTAGAAAATCTGTCTCCAAGCACCTAACGGTGTGTTCCGGCAGCTGTCCTTGAGAGCCAGTACTTCTAGGTTAGCCTGAACAACATCTTCGACCACATCATCACTTACCATCAGGTGAGAGAGTGGTCAAAGCTAACTTATCAAGCATAAAAAAAACGAATTAATATCAAAATAATATTTTGTCAAACCTCGAAGTTTCGATCAAAACCTAATGGAGGTAGATTTAAATGGTCCGCCGCTCCTCAAGACGATGACACCCGCTTCTTCAGTCTACTCGTGACCACAGTCAATGCAACTTAATCGAAACGTCGAGGTTAATTAAAATATTATTTTGAAGTTAATTCGTGCATGAATATACCCGTTAATGATTAAGAAACGAGTTTAGTTTACGAAAGTTTAAAGAAAAGTATACTTTTCTTAATCACAAATGTTCTACTTCCACTGGTTCCTGTTACATAACTTGTTTATTCCATAAGTTCTGCCTGTGCAATACCTTGCAATATCAATGTGGACAAAGTTTTGTTCACTCGTTTAACTATAATATTCTGTAAGTAGTTCGCGTCGCAAGTCGCAACAACGTTTCGAATGGTTTCGATGAATAAAACTTTTACGATTTTGAGAAGGAAATCGATTTGTGGACGGTTAGTACGGCTGTGGACTTAGAACCCTCTACTATAGGTACTCAAACATAATTCACTGCAACCGGTATTTTGTAAGTTTTTTTTTAATCAACAACCAATTAACATAGGATTTATGATAAAATTATTAAAAGTGTTCTTATTATAAAAACTAGCGTGCTTTCGCTCATTTTTACTGAAAAAGTATGGGATTACTCGAGCACCTACATGCGTAAGTTTATAAGTGAGTGAGTGAGGATGTGAGTGTGTATGTTTGTTACTCCTTTACGCTTAAATGGCTGAACTAATTTTGATGATAATTGTAATATCACCCATCATCATAATCACAACTTTTTTTTATCTTTTGTCTTTGGTAAAACCGCGGGGCACAGTATCTATAAAATACAGTTGGATAAATTTGACCTGTTTATTTGAAAAATGTTGTATTTGTTTAGTAATATAATTAGATAGTTTATAATAAAATGTTATTAATTGTATATATCCCACTTTTTTAACCGGCGGTATGCCTTCATTAACAAATACAACTATATACAACACTACAGCTACTACAATAAAAGCATTTCGACGACCTATGAGTGATGGCAGACTCACAGTGGCAGTCCAAATGCTCCAGCCATATAAATAATATAATATCGTAATAAGTAATATAATAATATACATTCTCCATAATAATCCACTTGATGTCGGTACAAAATGTCAACTCTAACAAGTCACAACACTCACCTCATTTAGTAGTAATAACTTAATCTTACTATTAAATGTTATATACCTTCACGTCATTTAAGCAAGCTTACAATCGGTAATGGAATCGCTCGGCATTTTGATGATGTCACAATAAATTGTTCACTCATTTTGCGTACTCAGGCGTGACATTTGATACGAAGTATTACTGTTCCAACGACAAATCCGTCATATTTATTCATCTTAAAAAAGTTACTTTCTAGCAGCGAATTTAATAATAATAATAATAATTGTTTATTTCTTGAAAAAGGCAATTTTACAAAATAAGTTTAATAGAAACTCCTGATTTGTAAACTAGGTTCTCGAGAACCCGTAAAATAAGTACCAGGACCTCTTTCGTCCGAGTACTGATTTGTTGTTTACCTTAGCAGTATTCATACAATTATATAGTACATTTATAAGTAATAATTATAGAAAATACAAAAAACATTTTAGATTACAATTTCACAATACTTTACTGTATGTGTGTGTGTTAGTGTGTGTGAGTGTGTCAGTGTGTGTGCGCATGCGTGCGTGTGTGTGTGTAACTTGTAACTTAACTTCATTTAGACTATTTACGATAAAAATGAGTTTAATTAATGTGTAAATTACGAACAACGTTTTTAATTCTATTATTTTAAAATAAATGCAGCAAAATTATTTGATGAGTGAAACTTTAAATAAATACAGATAGCTATTGTGCAGCATTAAATAAAATGTCGTAAAACTATGATAAAACTTGACGACATGGTGGTTTAGTGATACTTCGTGTCTGCGAATGCATATTTGAAGCATGAAACAAAATGCTCCTTTTTATGATGGTTTCGTAAAAGGTGGGAGTTGACTCTCTGATGGTTCGTAAGTGCTGTATTGTTACATATTACACTCGAGAGCAATGAATCCGGGTCACTTAAAGAATCCTAAAAATCTCGGAAACTAAAAATGCTAGGTTAATGCAATAAATTGTATTTAATAGACAATGTAATACTCCTTAAATGAAGGTATTAAAACTTCTTAGTTATTGTAAAGTTATATCATAAAAAAATCAAATTTGAAAAAGGGCCACTTTCGAAGATGGAACTACGAAATTACAGCATTTGGTTTTGCTTTTGTTTGTAATCTGTCATTTATGTGGGTACATAAACCATGTTGATAGTGCTCTATATTCATTATTCAAGCTGAAATTATGTCGCTTACGCCTGAAGAATGCACCAGAATACTTACAATGCTGGAAACCGGCCGGAGTCAGCGCGATACAGCCAGGACTGTCGGTGTGTCGCTGTCAACAGTACAAAGAGTTCTCCGACGTTACGAAGAAACTGGTTCTAACCTACGCAGACCAGGAACGGGCAGAACCAGGTGTACCACAGCACGAGAAGACCGATACTTGGTGAACACCATGCTTCGAAATCGCTTTCTCACAGGAACTGAACTCACCAATCAGTTTCGACGCCTCGGAGGAAGTAACCCAAGTGCATGGACAGTAAGACGTCGGCTTGCTGAATCTAACTTAAAACCCCTTAGACCTGCAAACGGCCCTAAACTGGAGCGTGGGCATCGTATTTCGAGACTAAGATATGCCCAGAGCCACGTAAATTGGAGTATTGAAGATTGGTCAAAAGTTATGTTCTCCGACGAATCAAAATTTATGCTCTACAAGCACGATGGAAGACACAGAGTGTATCGAAGACCAGGGGAAAGATTCAAGCAAGCATGCATCGAAGAAAAAGTAGCCTACGGTGGTGGGTCTGTACTTGTGTGGGCCGGAATTTCTTCTGAAAGTCGCACAGAGCTGGTGATCATAGAAAACGGCTCTTTAACTAGCGTAAGATATGTGGAAGAAATCCTCAATGATCACGTTGGTCCATTTATGGTCAATTTAGGTGAGGATGCTATATTTATGCATGACAATGCCCGACCTCATACAGGTAGGATTGTGAATGACTACCTTCAAGAGATAAACATTACTCGTATGGAGTGGCCAGCGCGCAGCCCGGATATCAACCCGATCGAGCATGCTTGGGACGAGCTAGGCAGATGCGTAAAACAACGAAACCCTCCCCCAATCACGCTTCGTGAGCTCAAAATTGCTCTCACAGAGGAATGGGAGAATATTCCCCAAAATCGTATAAGGAACTTGGTGTACAGCATGCCAAACCGCGTAAACGCAGTAATGGAAGCACGAGGAGGCAATACGAAGTATTAAAATTCAAGAAAATCGTAATAAAGTTCAAAAATTTCATGTTTCCTATTTTTGTTTTAAGGAGAGATCAGCAGTTTTTTTCTTTATGTAATTTTGTGTTAATAAAATGTATGGTGACTCATATTTTTTTTACTTTCATTTAAGGAGTATTACATTGTCTATTAAATACAGTTTATTGCATTAACCTATCATTTTTAGTTTCCGAGATTTTTAACATTCTTTAAGTGACCCGGATTCATTGCTCTCGAGTGTAGTTGAACTTAATGTGTGTCAATACACCACGTACAACGAAGTAGTGGCGTGCTACTATATATATGGTGCTTTTATTCCATCGTTGCTTATCAATGTTCACATAAAAGATCCCTGAAGTTAATGTGGAACGGGAAATTCTAAATTGAAATACGTTTTCTACCGACTTCAAAAAAGGAGGAGGTACTCAATTCGTCTGTATTTTTTTTTTTTTTTTAATGTTTGTTACCTCATATCTTCTGACTGGGTAAACTGATTTTAATAATTCTTATTTTATTTGATAGCTAATGCTTGCCGTGTGGTCCCATTTAAATTTCATCAAAATCGATTTAGCCGTTTTTGAGTTACACTCCAAAAACTGAAAAAATGTTTTCCTGTGCTGATATTATAATCAATGTTTAACCTTAGAACTTTTGACTGGGTGAACCGATTTTGATAACCTTGTTTTTATTTAAAAGCTGATGCTTGCCGTGTAGTCCCATTTAAATTTCATCAAAATCGGACAAGCCGTTTTTGAGTTACACCCCAATAACTGAAAAGTATTTTCCTGTAAGGGTCACTAAAAAGGGCGAAATAAAAATTTTTACCAAAAAAATAGAACCGATTTCAACACTCAAATGTGTGAAATAACTTGTTGAAGTCGGTACCATGCACACAATATTGTGATGATAGGTACTTTTGAACCGTCATGGTACCGACTTCAACAAGTTATTTCACACATTTGAGTGTTGAAGTCGGTTCTATTTTTTTGGTAAAATTTTTTTTTATTTATTTAAACGCTTGTTGCTGGTTTGGTAACCATTCAACATTGTCATGTTATTCGCGAGGTAAGAATAATATTGTTTTTATTATATCTATCGAATATTTTTGAGTAGCAATATACTCGATTCATATACACGAAGCTACTGTGTCAAAAAAATATTATACCAAGTAATAATTCAAATGAAAATAAAAACAGATACGATATTGTTCATATAAATATTTCAAATGATCTCTAGTTCGATTCATAATTATAATATTCATACCCGGTTTTTAAATTTTATGTCATACAGTTCGAAAAACGTTGGTAGCTTTTTAAATGGCACCATTTCACAGAATAAACAGTAGTGTAACTATATCGAATGCTTTGGTTCAAAGCGGTTTAACTGTTACTAGTGCTCTCACTGACCGCGACTGTACTTGCTAGTGATGTGATAAATGCGCCTAAATCAACCATATCAATATTTCTTTGTAAAACATTACCTTCCGACCACAGTTTCGCCGGTTCATGATGCACTTGTCGTGGCCACATGAATAAATTGGTGGAACCATGAAATGGTCGAGAATTTCATAAAGTGTTCGCATTTCATGATGTGGCCAACTTAATTTGACCAGGTCATTAAATCACGCTGTCGTGGCCACATCGTAGAAATGTCCATATCATGAAATGTTCACGAATTCAATGATCTGATCAAATGAAGTGCCCACATCTTGAAATGTAATCATTTCATGAAATTCTTGAGCATTTTTTTTCTATTGGCTACGGACTGCCACGCAACAGGTTAATGGTTCGAATCCCGCCACGACGGGCTTGAGCTTCACCGCATGGTGAAGGGCATTTTGCGAATGCCCGCCTGGCTAGCTACCACCCTCAAGTAGAAAATCTGTCCCCAAGCACCTAATGTGTTCCGGCAGCTGTCCTTGAAAGCCAGTAATTCTAGGTTAAGTCTGTTAACACCTTCGACCACATCATCACTTACCATCAGGTGTTATTGTGGTCAAAAACTTACCTGACAGCAATAAAATAAAACTATATTTTTAACACTGGCCACTCTTAGTCTGCGTATAATTCATTATAAATGCAACCCTAAAGTTTGGGTTTAAAATATTGCCGCATGACTCGACCGGAGTCGATCAAAAACATTAAAAATATACAAAAATTGTACGAAGTTGAACTTAAAATGTAGGTCTTTTTAAACCCACTTATTTTATAAACTAACCAAAAAAAAACGAGAAAATAAAAAACCACAAGCCGAATTATAATTAAGATTATGTATGCGAAAATTTCAATGACTTCGAATAATTACTTTTCAAAATATGACGAGACTACGTTTGTATGGAAAGTTTTTTGAGTACATTCGTCGCTATTATTTTCAACAGTATATCATCACGAGTCAATTCATTATAAAACACTCATAAAGTCTTAAGAAACTTTTTGCAAATACAACCAAATATTAATCAGAGTTCATGGAGTTATTTCATATCGTACTAGTTTATGTATAAGCTTATGCTTTTGCTTTGCTAATATTTTTCTGTTAACAAATATACTTTAAATTTAATGTTGTTTTCTTCTATGTAGTGTCTTTAAAACTTAAAAATAATATGAGTATTATCGTTACTTAGTCGAAGAATTTTACTAAAGAATGTGAAAATTATTTTCATTAAGGGAAGAGATGTAATGGTATTACAGAATACGTATCAATATGTTACGTAGGATTATGCAGTTAGTAATAAACTTTTTTTTATGATACCTTTTTACCGTCGGTATCCATTTATTAACAAAACACTCCAGAAAAACTCTTATTTTGAAAATGGCACTCTTATCTTTATAATAAACATCAATCAAAGATAAAAGCCAAAACAGGATTACTTTCTTCATGAACACATCACGCCTCCGTAATTACAGCGCGTCGTTATATTTAAAACCGCTATCTGACGTAACGCGGCGCTAATATGACAGTATTAAACGAAGCGTACAGATTACGATATAATTACGACATTCTGTCCCCGTATTCAGATGAACATTAATTAAAAATGTAATAACGTTTTGTCGCTAAAGCCATGAGGCAAGGTTCTGAATTAAAAATTTTAATGAACATAATTGACGTAATATTTAAAAATTTAACTAAGCCCGGCTAGCTACCACTCTCAAGTAGAAAGTCTGTTGCCAAGCACCGAAAGGTGTGTTCCGGCAGTAGTCCTTGAGGGCCAGTACAATAAGACCACCAATAAGACCAATAAGACCAATAAGACCACAGGCACAATAAGACTTAACAACTATGTCTCAATGTGACGGGCGCAGTGTAATTCGTGACTTGTGATGAATTGCAACTGCTATAGGCAGAGGTTAGTCCACTTAACATCAAGTGGGCTTCGAGCTTGTTCCATCACAATAACAAAAAAAACTCTTAAAAATACCAATATTGTACAGCACATATTTATATGCTGTAGAAGCCGAAGCTACCATTTGATACCAGCGAAATCCTTATATAACCTACTAAAAGACCTTGGCCTGTCTAAAACAACCGTAGCTTCCATCCTAGAACGTGTATCCAAGGCGGCCTTAGTAGGATCTTACCAAATGTTGGTTGGGCAGGGGAGGAGGCTCGAGCGGTGAAAGGGAGCATTGATGCATCATAAAGGGGCCCCATTGGGCTGCAAGTCTCAGGCACGTTGACTGGGGCCTCTCCCTCTTGATCCGGCAACCGCGTGCTGAATCAATGGAATGCTAAGTAAATTCGTCTCGTCTACTACAGAAAATGTTTGAGGGAGAATACCTATATTAAAACCGCGTCTTAAAATTTTGTGCACCCCCATTCCATTTTTAACCGTCATAGGGGTGCGTCTTTCAACCAGATTACTAGAGATTACCTAATTGAAAGAAGTGTTTTATAATAATTAATTGATATATTAACACTCGTAAAGATGCTTCTACGTGTAGAAAACGCTTGAAAATATATGGTTAAGCCGACCATAACGTGCGTCATTAATTTGTCTAATAACTTCGTTAAATATGAGCGAACCAAGCTCTGTAGTTACCGTTGACAACGTTAAATTAGTAATTTTACACCAAATTTTTTAGTTATTTTAATTGCCTTACTATGTAACTATGTGCATACATATACAACCATCCTGCCGTGTGCATTTTACTTTTTGATTACTGTAGTCATACCCCTTTGTAATATTAACTACGTACTAGCATTAGAGTGTAAAATCATTTACCGCTGTTCATCAAAGAACTGAATGGACATATGTTTAAGAAAAAGTTAAAATCGTGGCTTCTTGAGCATGTCTTTTTTGATGTTAAGGAGTTTTTAAATTTTAAAACATAAACCGGCATCATGAATTCAATCCAATTAATTTGTTGTCTAGATTTATATAATATCAATTGTATCATGTTCATTATGTGTCTAGAACTTAATATTGCATGCTCGATATGAGTAAACTGTTACTAGCTCGATTTCAAACTTATATTGTTTATCTTTAAGTATTGTACTGACAGTTTTGCAATAAATATTACTTTACTTTACTTTACTTTGTGGGCATATCTAAGTAAGTTTATGCCTTAACTATCTAGTTATGATATTCCTACTAATCTTTATAGTAAAATAACCATCTATCCTTACATGACGAACCAACCTCATTGATAATTTTAAATGAACAAGAGCCACGTATTGTGGTTACCAAAGGTCTCCTTCTTTAGTCTTGTCGTAAGATACCTACCAAAAATTATTGATATCCGACATGTGTTTCGTCTTTACGTTTATCATCCTAAATTGCAACATATTAAATATATATTGTGTATTTAATATTGTTACAATAATCGTTTTCATCTCATCGATGCTTGCTATTACTCTAATTATGTGTAATTAATACACAGAGATTGAGACTCAAAAGCATTTGAATAGGTATCTAACTGAGAATTATTTTATATAGCTTATAGGCTAGCCTTTGAACCACCATCACTTGGTGGTAAGTGATGAAGTGGTCAAAGATGTTATTCAGGCTAACCTAGAATTACTCACCTTCAAGGACACCTCCCGGAACACAGTGTTAGGTGCTTAGTGACTGATTTTCCACTTAATCATAGCAAGCCAGACAGGAATTTGCTCAATGCCCTACCACCATGCTTTAATGACTGCCATTCTAAGATAACAACCGTGACCGATGGCTTTTTGTGCCCTCTGAAGCATGGAAACGCTCAGTAGTAATATTGCGGTCACCCATCCAACTCAAGACCGCGGTGGACGTTGCTTAACTTTGCTAATCGGTTAATAACAGCTAAGCAAACTTCGCTATATACGAGCGCTTAAAAATATTTTATGTTTAAGTTCAGGCCTCTATCTTCTTTCCTCATATTAGAAATGAATAGCAGGGTGCTTACCTCGGCTGAAAGACTTAGTTACGCTCGAAGTAGTTTGGTAATAATCCCTGTTATACCTTTTATAACAATCTACTATTATCATCTGCCCCGGTACTGAGTCACGCATGTCGGGTCAGATGGAACCCAGCCTCTAAAACGTCGACGAAAATAGTTCATATTCAATTAATACCAACTAGCGGCCCGCCCCGGCTTTGCACGGCTGTTTAACGAAGTTTTGATAATATTATATAGCCTATGTTCATCAGGGATAATGTAGGATTATTATGGTGTATACATTTTTAAAATCGGTCCCGTAGTTTTTAAGTTTATTCATTCCAAACAAAAATACAAATATTTCCTCTTTATTATATTAGTATAGATATAATATAGAAGTATAGATATAGATTCTAAGAAGGTAGCATACGTTATTCAAATTCAGTCCAAGTTTGTCCCACCCCTAGCTCCCACATAAAGGCTAGTTTATAGTCCATTGTTCGAGTTCTCATTGAATGGTTCAAATTAGCTCCATTTGAATCTTAGTAGAGATGGATTCAACAGTGCGGTAAGAAACTGCGCTGAGCTTTTCAAGTGCTAGAAATAATAATTAGGTACCTACCACGAATATTTAAACAAAGAATTGTCATGGTTTTCCCCCCCTTATTCCACGTATCGTCTTTTGTTTATTTATTTTTTTATGCATGGTAGGTTAGCTGACCGCGCGCGTCGATGCTTAACTTTGCTGATCGGTTGAGAACAGCTAAGTAAACTTAGCTACGAGCGCTTCAAGAGCGCTGTTGGTAAAATATGCATACAATTCCGGCACTAGAACATGTTGTTCAGAACAACTAATTTCTTTTTTTTATGGGATTGTGACGGAACACGCACGAGGTCCACTTGATGTTAAGCGGTACACTCTACCTATAACAGATGCATTTCGTCACAAGTGACAAAGTGCACTGCACCCGTCATCCTGAGACATATACAGTCATACTATAAATGCTACTTAAATTTTAAGCATTACTTAGCCGCTGATTAGCAAAATTCCTTACTCATAAACGCTACATAACTTTATCCAGTACCTAAGTACTGCTTAAATCAGCTGTCAATTTAAACACCGTCCAACCCATGTTTAAATATTTAAGTAGCAAGATGGCGCTCATATTTCTGATCAGCTGATTTAGTTACTATTGAGGTTATTGTCAAGGAGGTATACAAAACTATAAACACGACATACTCTGTTAATAAATCGTAAAAATATAGCAAGTAGAAACATACATTGGATTTCATCATCCAATGTATGTTTGAATATTATGCGTAACCTACTTACTTTTCGTGATCTTATTAAAGAGTATACCGCAGTTACAGTTCCTGAATTAAGAATATATGGATTGTGCCACACTCGTATATTCCTATTGGATGTATTAAAAGGCAACTTGGAAAACGATGCGCTCAATGAGTGGTGTAGGTTTTTCAGTATTATACCACTATTCACGTTGATATATATGAGTAGGGTGTTGCTGAACATTGGGTGGCAAACAGTTCTCCATGTCACGATTATGACCGGAAAGGTAGCGGGTATACTATACCTGCTACTAATAAAGTTGGTTATCGATTATAAAATCAAAGCCAAAACTTTTTACATTTTTGTACTCGTATTGTTTTATGCGTTTTTAGCGAATATTTTGAATATGTTGTTGCTTTGTATTTTGTATTGATATAGCAGAGATATATACTGACCCTACATAAGGGGGATATATCTCCCTAGCCTAATTATTGTATGTATATATAATCCTTGTTAGGGTAGGACGATTCAATATTACTCTATACCTACTATAGTAGGTATAGAATACCGGTAAGAAGACGTAAATAATATAACTAGAGATTCAATTCAAAAGCAGAATTGAGACTTGAGACATACATAAACTTTAGATACATACATATAATCACGCCTGTATTCCCCGAAGGGGTAGGCAGAGGTAAACACCCATGTTTCGGTCAATTGGGTTTTGGTCCCATGTGGATGGCCTATTGCCATTCACCGGGCACAGTTTCAGGGTCATACAAAATCATTTCTCAGTAGTCAACACAGTAAACGAAGCACAAGAACATATTACGGCCTTTATAATATTACTGTGATATAAGGAATCGCTATAGAATTATTTAAAAATATGAAGATTGGAATCTTGGCTTCATGGAAAAAAACGTAGACATAATTGGGCATAGGTATTGTTTGGGATGGAAAAAGATAACTTTCAGCGGGATTTGACGGTATTCCGGCTTCCATAATGCATTTCCAATTATGCTATGGAATAGGTTGCTGGATCGAATTCATAGAATATTAGGGCACTTTGAATTTACCATATTGCAAAAAAAAACTCGCTTCAGAAGTCTCCAGTACGCCTAACCATATGTACAAAAATCAGTAGGTATCTACAAAGAATAGTATTTTTTTACTTTTTAATTTTAAGATTTTCAGCACTAGATACATACTTTTTGACAATTTGGGTCTTTCATAATACCTTTTAGTTCAATGTTGTCAGTTTAAAATACGTTCGACATCATTATCCATTGCTTAGCTAAATAGTTGCTAAGTAGCGTTTATAAGTAAGAAATATTTAAACATTACTTAAACACTGTTTAGTTATCCATTACTTAGCAACTACATAGCGGATTTTTTATAAGTAAGGGGGACGGTTGTTAAGTCTCATATGTGCCTGTAATATTACTGGCTCTCCAGGGCTGCTTCTGGAACGCACAGTTAGGTGCTTGGCGACAGATTCTTTACATGAGGGTGGTAGCTACGCGCGAGTATTCGCAAAATACCCTTGTACCACGCGGTGATGTTTAAACCGGCGGCGGTGGGGATCGAAACATGGGCCTGCGGCACGGCAGTCCATAGCTACTACCGCTCGGCCATCATTGCTTCGAATATGGCAGTCTTTATATTCTTCAATGTATAATTAATATATAATTTTTGAAGCAATGATGGCCGAGTGGTAATAGCTATGGACTGCCACGCCGCAGTACCCTGGTTCGATCCCCACCGCCGTCTTGAGCTTCACCGCATGGTGGAAGGGCTTTTTGCCATTGCCCGCCTGGCTAGCTACCACCCTCAAGTAGAAAATCTGTCGCCAAGCACCTAACGGTGTGTTCCGGCAATTAAGCCGTGGACGCCTTAATTATTCAATTAAAGCGTCCACGGCGCTCTTATAAAGTTCAATTACAAATTTTAATATTGAAATATTATAAATTGTACTGCTACGTTCATAATTTTTTAATTCAGACAAGCAAGCCTTTGACCGCTGTCTCACCTGATAGAAAGTGACGACGCGGTCGACGGTAGAACATGCTTGCCTAGCAAATACCTATTAACTCTATACTTGAATACTTCCAGATTTTAGCTATCGGGAAATAGATATGTAGGTAGGGTGTTCCATACTTCAGCTGTACGCATTATAAAGCTGGATTTAAAGCGTTTTGTGCGTATTTTTGGAATATCGACCATGTATGGATATAGAGCCACTGGGAGAAGAACGGGCAACAAACAATTATTAACTAAAACCATTCCTTTAAACGTATTTTAACAATGTGTTACATACGGTATAATAAAATTATTACAATATTTGTTTACATTACGTAGGTGACAGGAAATAGCTTGACAGAAGCGAAACAGTTCAAGCATTTTTGTCTATAAGTAATCACAAACTGTGTAGTAGGATTTATTAATCAAAATGTTTCTCACGTGCAACTTGAATTTTCCCTATGTGAGCGTTGTAATATGTTTGGGAACTTTATTATATAACCGCACACAATTACCTAAAAAGGACCTTTTTTTGTCTTTGCTGGTCTAAAACCTGTAAAATATACGTACAGCATACCCGCAAAAAATATTTCAAGTTCGTGACGCCTAAATTTATGACAGTATCCTGCCTCCAAGAGACACTAATTTTGATTCTTATTAGGATGTATTTTAGGCAGGTCAATGTCCTATGTATAGGACGCAGGTAGGCAGGAGGATATTAAACGTTTATACCAAGAATCCGCGAGTCGCATAGCTGGAGGCTGAAATAATATCTCTACGTAACTTTTTTTTTTTTATGTTATTGTGACGGAACAAGCCCGAGGCCCACCTGATGTTAAGTGGACTAACCTCTGCCTATAACAGACGCATTTCGTCAGCGACGAATTGCACTGTGCCCGTCACACTGAGACGTCCAGTTGTTAGGTCTCATTAGCCTGTAATTTTTCTGGCTCTCAAGGACTGCTGCCGGAACACACTGTTAGGTGCTTGGCGACAGATTTTCTACTTGAGGGTGGTCGCTAGCCAGGCGGGCATTCACAAAATGCCCTTCCACCATGCGGTGAAGCTCAAGCTCTGGGCGGGATTCGAACCATGGACCTGCTGCACGGCAGTCCATAGCCAATGCCACTGAGCCATCACTGCTTCGAAACTGAGGGCAACATGAAAGCTTGCTATAATAACTATACACGCTCGTTTGTTTCTGCTTATCCGATGTGGAAACTGTGGTATAACCAGGGACTATCGAGCCTTAAGATTCGGATTAAAACAATATAAATGGTGTGAATGCTACGAATGAATACATTATTTATTCGTGTGTGTGAATGTCTCCAGCTTACTCATATGAACTTTGTTAATTCTGTTTTTTTTTTTTATACTTGATAGCTTAGCTTTTGACCACTATCTTACCTGATGGTAAGTGATGATGCAGTCGAAGGTGTTGTTCAGGCTAACCTAGATGTACTGGCTCTCAAGGACAGCTGCCGGAACACACTGTTAGATGCTTGGCGACAGATTTTCTACTTGAGGGTGGTAGCTAGACAGGCGGGCATTCGCAAAATGCCCTACCACCATGAATATGCCAATATTTAGAGCATATTTTGTGCAATTATGAATACCAACTCAAAATTTAGGTGCCAAATAAACTTCGATGCTACGCGTGATGATTGTACGGAAGCGACGATCTATTCAATAAAAAAAATGACCATGGTGTGAGTGGGACTCGCGCACCGAGGTTTCCGTACAAACCTGTAGGTATATAAGTAATTGTTATGGCATTTTTATTACTAAATGAAAACCATAACATTTTAAAATTAAAACATTTTGACAATATGATGGAACTAAAATGTATGCTGTTGAAAATATATATTCTTGACTGCTGGTAGGCTAAGCTTTGATCACAATATCACGTATTGGTAAGTGATGGTGTGGACGAGAGTTAATACTCTTTAACGGCGCGCATTGACATTGAAATGCGTTTTTATTTTACAAGCTCCTAATAAATCTGCATTCGTTGTGAGTGCCCTTGTTGTCTTACCATGGGAGTCAATTTAAAAATGCACGCCTGCACAGTTACCTGGCTCTCGAGGACAACTACGGGAACACGCCGTTAAATGCTTAGCGACTGATTTTCCCCTTTGGATAACTGTGCAGATGGGCATTTGCAAATTGACTTCCATCCTAAAACAAGAAGCGCTCGCAACAGACAATTAAGCATTTTTTTTATGCCATTGTGACAGGACAAGCTCGTGGCCCACATGATGTTAAGCGGATTAACCTCTTCGTATAATAGATGCATTTCGTCACAAGTCACGAATTGCACTGCGCCCGTCACCTTGAGACATAGTTATTAAATCTCATGTGCCTGTAATTTCACTGACTCTCAAGGACTGCTGCCGGAACACACCGTTAGATGCTTGGCGACAGATTTTCTACTTGAGGATGGTAGCTAGCCAGGCGGGTATTCGCAAAATGCCCTTCTACCATGCCGTGAAGCTCAAGCCCGCGGCAGGATTCGAACCATGGACCTGCTGCGCGGCAGTCCATAGCCAAAGCCACTGAGCTATCACTGCTTCAAATGCTGTTGAAACTGGTAAGCTAGGCTTTGATCACAATATCACGTATTGGTAAGTGATGGTGTGGAATAGGGTTAATACTCTTTTACGGCGCGCATCGACATTGAAATGTGTCTTTTATTTTACGAGCTCCTAATAAATTGCGTTCGTTGTGAGTGCCCTTGTTGTCTTACAATGGCAGTCAAAATAAAAATGCACGCCTGCACAGTTACCTGGCTCTCGAGGACAGCTACGGGAATACGCCGTTAACTGCTTGATTTTCCCCTTTGGATAACTGTGCAGATGGGCATTTGCAAATTGACTTCCATCCTGAAACAAGACGCGCTCGAAACAGATAATAAAACATTTTTTTATGCCATTGTGACAGGACAAGCTCGAGGCCCACCTTATGTTAAGCGGATTAACCTCTGCCTATAATAGATGCATTTCGTCTCAAGTCACGAATTGCACTGCGCCCGTCACCTTGAGACATAGTTGTTAAGTCTTATGTTCTTGTAATTTCACTGGCTCTCAAGGACTGCTGCCGGAACACACCGTTAGGTGCTTGGCGACAGATTTTCTACTTGAGGGTGGTCGCTAGCCAGGTGGGCATTCGCAAAATGCTCTTCCACCATGCAATGAAGCTCAAGCCCGTGGCGGGATTCAAACCATAGACCAGCTATGCGGCAGTCCATAGCCAATGCCACTAAGCCATGACTGCTTCAAATTTGGGACTGACTGAGTTATATTCTACACAGAACCTTAAGATCGGAGAATTGAGCAACATATATGTAACATATATGCATACAAAAATATACCGTCGTATACTTAATTATTTTCTGAATTTTACGTATAAAAAAAATCCTAGGCTAGAGGGTAAATGATTCTTATTTTATTGTATTACGAAGAGAAAAGTTTGGCAATTATGAATGAAAAATTATATCTGACAAATGTCCACCACGAGCACGCTGACAGATGTCGATTCTCATCAAAGTTTTTAATCACTTTTTGGCAAAATGGCGCCAAAATAGACCAAAATTGAGTTGTTAACATCTCTCTGAGGAACTGCTATCTTACACTGCGATCCCCAAGATGCTTGCCAAGCGTGGGGATTAGTGACCAATTCCCCCCTCAATGTGGGTCCATTGTGTTCAGCTGTGGACAATACAAATACAGAGGTGAAAAATTCTTTAAAAATGCCAGCGCTAAATGGAATCGACACAACATCCACCCTCTTTCATTCTGCTATAAGCTGATCAAAATGTGTTACTCGTAAATATTATAAATAAATACTTTGCAAAACAATAAGTCACATTAAATAGGCTCGCCGGGTTCAATGCCTCTGTATACTCAACAAACTCAATTGTTTGCCATGTTGGTATAAATTAGATTTATTTCATTTCCTCTTTGCTTGTTTTTCGTATTTCCACAGAAATAAGGCTTTTAAGTATAATTCGTTTGAATGTTAGATAAGGTGAAATAATAATACGCGCGCACGCCATCGCGTGGATGTACACCATTCCTTTTTATATTATATGAAAAATATAATTATATGGAACCAGAACAGCTTGATTAACTCAGAACATTGTACATCAATTTTTAATATTGTAATCCTGTTCCTACTCGTATCACATCAATGTGGGGTCGTTAGAATGTGGACACATTATTCTCTGGCTATACAAAGGACAATATATTTAAATAGTGAGCTGGAGCATTTGGATTGCCTGTGAGTCTGCAATGACTTGTAGGTTGTCTAAATGATTTCATTGCAGTAGCTGTAGTGCTGTATATAGCTCGTAATATTTTGTTAATAAAGGCATATCGCCGGTTTTAAAAAAATGAGTCGTTAGAATGTATCGTCTCTGACAATACAAAAAGACAAATATTTAAATAGGTAGTGGGCTGGACCATTTGGAATACCTAAGATTGCAATGACTTATAGGTTGTCTAAATGCTTTCATTGTAGTAGCTGTAGCGTTGTATATATGTATATGTTCGTAGCCGATAAGTAACTATCTCAAGCTTCTTGGCATCTCTTTAACACCGACTCTCAACTTCGGCTCCTATATTGAGTCTAAAGCCCAGATAGCCTCAAAAAAGCTTGGTGTATTGGCCAAGGTGAGACATTATTTCACACCGGGACAGATGCTTAATCTTTATCAAGCTCAAGTCCGGACGTGTATGGAGTACTGTTCTCACCTTTGGGATGGTTCTGCCAAATACCAGCTGGAGACACTGGAAGCTATTGAGAGGAGAGCCAAGAGACTCATTAACGGCGACCAACTTATAAGCAAGAGACTCCAAAGTCTCGAGCATCGCCGCAAAGTCGCTTGTTTATCGGTTTTTTATCGGATGCATTTCGGGGAGTGTGCCACGGAACTGCATGATTTGATTCCGCCATCCCCATTCCATAACCGGACATCCAGGGACACTCAGAAGCGCCACCGCTATATGGTTGATGTTCCATTTGCCCGAACGAAGCGATTTGCGTCTTCGTTCATCATACGAACCGCCAGGGAATGGAACACCTTGCCTGAGTCTGTGTTTCCGGTTAAGTACAATATGGGGGTCTTCAAAACGCGAGTGATTAGATACCTTCTGGGTAAGCGCGCTCCATCATTGATCGCATCTTCACTTACCATCAGGTGAGATAGTGGTCAAGTGTTACCCAGTTCTGAATAAAAAAAAATATTAAGAAAAGTAGTATTTTGTTAATATAAGCATACCGATGGTTGGAAAAAAAAAACTTGATATACTTAAGGACAAACCTAATTGTAAAATTGTTTTGCTTCAGGTTTATGCCCGCGTGCCTGTCTGATGTCAGTCCTCCTTGGGAATTATCTTCTTGCTATATAATTCGGTGAATGACAATACTAAGATGGTAAAGAGACCGGTTGTGAACCAAAATATTAACTTTTCTTACATTAATGATTTAATGGTATAATCGGAAGCGCTCGTAGCGAAGTTTGCTTAACTGATCTTAACCGATCCGTCGCGGACATGAGTTGGATGGATGACCGCTAGTGGCTTTACTACTGAGCGCTTCCGTGCTTCGGAGGGCACGTTCAGTCGGTCCAGGTTGTTGTCTTAGGATGGCGCAGTCGTTATAGTATGGTGGTAGGGCATTTTTCGAATGCCCGCCTGGTTAGCTACCACCCTCAAGTAGAAAATCTGTCACCAAGCACCTAACGGTGTGTTCCGGCAACTGTCTTTGAGAGCCAGTAATTCTAGGTTAGCCTGATCAAAATCTTCAACTGCATCACAATGTTTTTTTTGTGTAACTGAATTTTAACACTGAAATGTATGAAATAACTTGTGTTGTTTGTGGAAGTGTTACCATGCTTATGTGAGGTCAGTGTTTGAATAAGCATGGTACCGACTTCAACAAATTATTTTATACATTTCAGTGATAGAAGACTATTTTGTTAAAAAAAATTTTTTGTTAACTGTTTTCATTCCACGATACCTATTGACAAAGTGACAAAACAAAATAATTTCAATGATCGTAGAAAGAGAAAAATATTCTGTTATAAGCTTCTTGTAACTGAATTGGGAACCAAAACAAGGAAACGGGAAAAGGAAATAAATCACATTAATAACGGTCCAGCAAACGGCCTGTTTTAGAATAACTTAGTTTCAGTAACTAGTTGGGTTCGTGTGTAGAATACATTATTACGAAGGTTCCGTAGTGTTATTTATATTTAAAGTAAGGGGTCGTACGCTAATTGGTCATCTGTTAACATATATGGGGCTTAATTACTACCAGATTAGGATTATTAAGCATAATACCTTAACTTTAGCGACTCGTCGATTTGTCTTCACATTATGTTTGATTGTTCAATATACATGCATGCTGATGGGGGCTGAGCTGGCCGCGTCCGTACGAGAGTACCCTGAAACTTGATTCCCTACACGTGGTCCCTGGGTGGTGCTAAACAGGCAGCAACTAGGTGGTAGGTCTCTTAAGCAAGAGGCCGTCTCGGCGGGTACCTAGCAGTGTCATGTATTCTGCCTCAAAGCAGTATTGCACTGTGTTTAGGTATGAAAGGCACTGTAGCGAGTGAAATTACTGGGCAAACGAGACTTTAGAACGGATGTCTCGGAGTGACGAGCGCAGTGCAGTGTGCAGATCAATGACACTGCAGCTGTTTATGAGCAGACGTGATGCTTACTATCAGGCACCGTTTCGCATCGTCACTTCATAGCATAAACAAAAATTCCTCTGTATTTAAGAAGTTTGTACGCCTCTTTCAGGCAAACCATGTGGATCTTTTACTTTTTTAACATCAATAATGCATTAATGTGTATTAACCCATGTAAGTGCCAATTAAATTATATTATCTTTACCTTCTGTTTTCTATTCTGTGCCCAGTGTTTTTTGTTCCATTTTAATTACCACGGAGGTTTTATAGTATTAATGTTAATGTCTTCGTAACTCTTTCTATACAAACATAGTTGCGTCATTTTAAATAGCAAGTGTTAAAACTCGCTAGAATTTTGCATGCATGTTCTTCAGCTTAATATCTGATTACATGCTTCTGGTTTGCCGGTTTTACATTATTATTATTATTTATTTCATTCCTAATTTTTAAAAAGAATTGTCACAGAATTTTTTTTTTTTAAATAACTAGCTTTCCGGCCGCGGTACCGGCCGCGTTTATTTCGGCTATCGCACAATTAACCTATTTTTGCGCAGTTGGATAAAAAGTATCCTATGTCCTTTCCCGGGTTTCAAACTATTTCCATACCAAATCTTATCCATAGCATTCCAGTAGTTTTTAAGTTTATTCCTGTCATACAAAAATACATAAATACAAATCTTACCTGTTTATGATATTGTTGTAGATGTAGATTTTGAAAAACAAGAAAATTACATACAGTAAACTGACAAATTCTAAGTATTGATTTAAGTTTCACTCAGTTTCATCATTTGGTATTTAAGATTTCACGAAATTAGGTGGATGGAAAGCGCCATAAAGACACTTCTCTTAATAGTAAAAGGTTTTTTTGTTATTGTGACGGAACAAACCTGAGGCCCACCTGATGTTAAGTGGACTAACTAACCTCTGCCTATAACAGACACATTTCGTCAACGACGAATTGCACTGTGCCCGTCACACTGTGACATCCAGTTGTTAGGTCTCATTAGCCTGTAATTTTTCTGGCTCAAGGACTGCTGCTTGGCCGGTGCTTGGCGACAGATTTTCTACTTGGGGCATTTTTTGAATGCCCTCCTGGCTAGCGACCACCCTCGCTAGCCAGGAGGGCATTCAAAAAATGCCCTTCCACCATGCGGTGAAGCTCAAGCCCGCAGCGGGATTCGAACCATGGACCTGCTGCACGGCAGTCCATAGCCAATGCCACTGAGCCATCACTGCTTCTAAGTTCGAACGGTAATTGGTCTTATGTTAACTTTTTTGGGTTAATTATTATTAGATTACGATTGTGAAGCATGTAAAACTCTCAATTACTCACGTCTTCATGAGGTAAGATCGTAGGTGAAAAAAACACCTTGTCGATTCCAAATTCAATAAATATAATAAATTTATTTTCCATATAAAAAGTATCATATGTTCGGTGAGAATCTCGTCACCGAGATCCAGAAAAGTTCAACTACAACGGTTTGCAATAACGCCTGCTCGGCAGATTACAATACAAAACCACAAATTTACGATAGAAAAAATTATAGTCATTTGCGGGATTCGAACCCGCGTCCATCCACCCCTATAGACGGGGTATGCTCTGACCGCTTGAGCTAACATGACAATGACTCATAATTGCAATTTTCTTCGCGGTTTTGAATCCCGCACATGACTATAATTTTTTTCTCGTAAATTTGTAATTCTGTAATGTAATCCTATATATTTAAAAAAAGTTAAAACCTATTATGTTTTACCATTGATATCAAATCAAGAAAAGAACCCTTTAAAATAATTTCAGGATGAAATCTGACGTAATGATGTATATTTACACAGACAAATAACGTACCTAATACATTTGTCCCAGTTTTTCGTCCCTAGCTATGCATTTATCCCGTCTGGACCATCCACGACTGAATAAGTTGTCATAGTAGTTCAAATATTTGCGTAGCAAGTACATTTAGCGAAAAGAAATGAAGATATAGTATGTATGATGGATGATGAGTGAAATAAGTAGATATGTCACAATGATGCTCTTTGGATATAATCCTCGATAACAGGCATAAGTACTACATATTGTATATACACCTCTGAATACATCATCAGGTAGATAAAGTGTGTCTTATAAATGTTAGGTATATGACTGTATTTATATATATATGTATTATTTATATACTTATATTATATATTTGTGTGAATATGTAATGTAATATTAATATGTATTAGTGTAATAATAAATATGTTCTAGGTATTACTGGATTTTAAATTAAGTGTTTTAGATTATAACGAAGACTAATTTTCTTTAGCTCGATGATTGTTTACTTATATTTCTTATGTACACCCCCGACATTGTTCCTGTATTTCCTCTCCATACAAAGGTTGCCTGGAAGATATCGCCGCTATTAGTGATGAGGCCGCCCATTGTGACACTTTAGTCAAATTATGTCTAGTATTGAAAATTTCTACATTCTACTGATATGTAAGGCAAAAAAGTGTTATGGTGACACTACATTAAGAATGGGCAAGACAGTCGGGGCTACTTTTTTTAATCGTCTCTTTATAAGTATATTTTAATAATATAATTCTAATTATTTATTACAATATATGTCTAAACCAAATAGTGACTTAGCATGGCGAGAGAGACGTAATCGTTTAAGCATTTCGTTTTAAATAATCACATATTGCGTAGTAGTATTATCTTAATCCGAATGTTGTTCAAGTGCAACTTGAATTTTACCGCTGTGAACATCGTCCCTTAGAGATTCGCTTGGATCCAATTAATGAATACCACGAACTGTACGCTTTTGTAAGAAAAGGATTTATTCTATCTCAACTGTAGAAACCTTACTATTAATTGCTCATAAACTATGTATACGAGTGTAAGAACTAGTTACCTTTTCGTGACGGTTTTTTATAAGAGTGTGACGGAACACACACGAGGCTCACCTGCTGTTAAGTAACCTGTGCCTATAACAAATTAATTTCGTCACAAGACGAACTGCACTGTACCACTGCACGAAACACTCTGTTATGTACAGGACGACAGATTTTCTACTTGAAGGTAGTAGCTTGCCAGGAAAATATTAGCAAAATGCCTTTCCACAATGCGGTGAAGATCAAGCTGTCGGTGGAAATCGAACCATGAACATGCGGTACGACAGACCATAACTATTACCGCTCGGCAATCATTGCTTCAAAATCTATTTAGGGTTTTCTAAGAACTCTTATACTACTACATTGATACTCATACTACATTGATACCATTCGTATCTCTATATCATAATATCACCTGCATAGAAAAATAAACATAGTTTTTACTGATCACTTGCAAACTGGGTTCAGTGGACTCACAATTCGTTATCTACGATATTAAGGTGCATGTCGTATCTTTGTTTTAACCTTATCTTATGCAGTTGTAATAAAGTAACCTAGGTAATCCCCGTAGCGCATTAGATATATAGTATATATCTTCTGCGGTTCAAATCACGCTAATATGGGCTTTTTGCACTGTATTCTCGCAAACTGATTGGTTCTCAATAACGCTAAAGATACACCACTATTAGCAATATGACGTTATGTTTGACGCTCTGGATGTTTATAACGTTTTCAGGAACATGGTTGTGCAGCGTAAACACAAACGTCAAACTCGAATTTTGACAGATAGAAGAGGATATTTTTGCTGTTGTGGTTATAAAACACTCTTGCGAGGACAAATTTTATTTTTTTATTTAATTTTTATTTTCCTTTATTACAAAATCCACAGATCTTAAAAAACATAGATTTGCTTATTAACTATTTCTTACATCTAATAACGGATTTACTTGATTTACATTATATACTTATAGAGAGCAGATATATATTTTTATATAATTGTGTGATTGCGTGTAAGAAGGTGTGCGTGTGTGCTTATAGGGTGTCTGCATGTATGTGTGTGTGTGTGTGTGTGTGTGTGTGTGTGTGTGTGTAACCTATTTATCTGCAATTAAACATTTAATTTATTAATAATAACAAATACTTTTAAAATATTTTAAGAAAACATCAAATTAATATTTTAATAAAACACTTAAAAAATAGAAAAATATATCTAGTGACAATTCCGCTTAATTTTCCTGCTAAGCTGACGTGACGTCACAAACGCCACGCAGCCAAACCGGAAGAATTTTCGACGCGTTTCGCTTCTACACGAAGCATCCTCAGGAGGTCTTGACTCTTCGAGCGCACGATCGAGAATGAGCGACCGGAGGCTCGGCACGCCTTTATATAGACGGGCTGAGTTAGCACGCCTTTGTCTAGACTCGAGCGTGAGTCACCGCTCTTTGTTGTAGCTAACAATTGGTGAGTAATACGTATTTAAAGTGACAATGGCATCATAATGGTCATAAATTGATAACAAAAAATAATTTTGAATTGTTTATATTATGTAATGTGTTTTAGAATATAAAAAATATCGTAAAAAATATAACAAAATTACTTCCTAAAACAAATACATATTTAACTATTTTGTAGTGGCAAATTATCACTAAAAATACGCAACAGTGGTGATGAAACCAATTGCGTCTGTTCATTCAACAGTGCAACGCCTGTACTATGTTTTAATATTTCTAACTGTTCCAATACACACAATCGAAATCCCTTATCACAACAATGTAAAATCTTAAAGGTATTACTATCAAGGAGTTGATGACTGCTTTCAATTAAATGTTTTGCAAAGTGAGACTGTTCGGTATGGTCGTTCCTATACGCGGATTTGTGTTCTTTATATCTAATATAAAATTACGGCCGGTTTGACCAATATAAACACTGTTACATTCGTCACAAGTAAGTTTGTAAACACCGGATTTTTTATTGTTTTCTAAACGATCTTTTCCGTTACATAAATGGCGTAAATTTTGGTTTGTTCGAAAAGCTACATGGACGTTATTTTTCTTAAATATATTGGAAATTTTTTGAGAGATTGGACCCATATAAGTAATGCTACCTACGTACTTGATATTTCTATCAGTAGGGCAAGAATATAGGAGTGACATAGCTCTATTACGTTGTTTATTATGAATTAATCGATCAACTAATTGTTTATTGTAGCCGTTGGAAATAGCAATTTGGTATATTATATTAAGTTCCTTATTATAATTTTCTTGATTAAGAGGAACCGATAACAGTCTATGGACATAACTTCGAAAAGCTGCTAACTTGTGTTGAATGGGATGACAAGAAGAGAAGGGGATAGCAATATCTGTGTGTGTCGGTTTTCGATATATTTGAAAATCTAATTTATTGCTAACTCTTGTAAGCGTTAAATCTAAAAAATTGATTGATTGATTTAATTCTAATTCGAGTTTAAATTTAATTTTGGGATGTATATTATTCAGTTTCTTAACAAAGATATCAATCTGGCGAGAAGTGCCAGTCCAACAAATGATTATATCATCAACGTATCTATAATAAAATAGAATATTAGGTTCCTGTACTATGTGTTTACGCTCAAAGGCGTCCATAAAAAGTTCGGCCATTAGTGGACTTAAAGGTGACCCCATAGCTAATCCTTCCTTTTGAAAATAATACTCATCATTAAACCTGAAGTAATTTTGTTTCATACAAATAGTAGTTAAATCAATAAGGTCATTTACTTCCCCGGGATGTAATCGTTGTTTCTCAAAGTGATTCTCCAAGACGCGTAAGCAATTTTCGTAAGGAACGTTGGTGAATAGACTGTCTACATCAACGGATAATAATTTGGCACCGGGAGGTACGTTAATATCTTTGACTTTGTGTATCAGATCTAGACTATTCTTTAAACTATATTTGGGTTTGAAAGATGATTTGCTACACAACAAAATATTAAGATGTTTTGCTAGGTTGTACGCGGGAGCGCCAACATAAGAGACAACGGGACGAATAGGAATGTTCTCTTTGTGTGTTTTTGGTAAACCGTAGAGACAGGGGGACCTAGGGTTCATTGGTACTATATTGTTGAGTGAATGTGTCGGGATAAATGAAGTAGCCTTGATTGCATTTTTAATATCTAGAGTAAATTTCTTAGTTGGGTCGGAATTCAACCGCTCAAACTCCTCTCTCACCTTGGATTATATCATTAACTTTCTGGTTGTAATTATTTTTGTCTAATATAACCACACTATTGCCTTTATCTGATTTGGAAACAACTAGATTGTTTTGGCTTAATTTATCTTGTAAAGAATGAAACTGCCTTATCTCAGAGCTATGGTGATTACTAGAGGAGTAAGCTTTTTTAATTTGAACAGCTATTTGGTGTTTTACAGCAATATCAACTTTACCTTTAACACAAGATATTTCAGAATCTACTAACAAAGTTTCGAGAGTTTTCTGTGACAAATTAGGGGTAAGATTATATTTTAAACCTTTTTCTAAAAGAGAAAGTTCTGACGTTTGAAATTGGGTATTACTTAAGTTTTCAACCCGTGGGTGAAACGTGTGAGCCTGGCTTTGATCAATTGAACTAACATCATTATTATTATTAAATTGTAAATTACGTGATAATCTTTCAAACTTCCTAGATTGTGATAAGTATTTTTCATGTGTCACTTTAGAAGCTAAATCCCTAGCTTTACTATCTAAAATATCGAACTCAACATTATGTAAACTGAAACTAAGCTCTGAATATAGAACCTTCAGGTGAAGTTTGAGGGTGTCCCTAACTGAAAACCAATGTCTACATTCTTCGTTTAACCAAATCTGTTTAGCTTTATTTAACGCGATATTACTAGCCCGAGTGTGGGTATTGGTACGTAAATTAATGTAATTTGGAATGACACCTAACTGTTTGCATTGCTGATTGAACCAGACATTTTGGGCAGCTAACCGATGGAGTTTAGTCAATTTTATGTACAATTTCGCCTGCTCAGCTATACTTGCTTTCTTAAGATAATGAATAGATTCAGGCGTTACTTTGCGGAAATCCATTTTTAATAATAACAAATACTTTTAAAATATTTTAAGAAAACATCAAATTAATATTTTAATAAAACACTTAAAAAATAGAAAAAAATATATCTAGTGACAATTCCGCTTAATTTTCCTGCTAAGCCGATGTGACGTCACAAACGCCACGCAGCCAAACCGGAAGAATTTTCGACGCGTTTCGCTTCTACACGAAGCATCCTCAGGAGGTCTTGACTCTTCGAGCGCACGATCGAGAATGAGCGGCCGGCGGCTCGGCACGCCTTTATATAGACGGGCTGAGTTGGCACGCCTTTGTCTAGACTCGAGCGTGAGTCACCGCTCTTTGTTGTAGCTAACAATTGGTAACAAAGGTATTTATTGTAGGTATTTATTGAAAGCAGTCATCAACTCCTTGATAGTAATACCTTTAAGATTTTACATTGTTGTGATAAGGGATTTCGATTGTGTGTATTGGAACAGTTAGAAATATTAAAACATAGTACAGGCGTTGCACTGTTGAATGAACAGACGCAATTGGTTTCATCACCACTGTTGCGTATTTTTAGTGATAATTTGCCACCACAAAATAGTTAAATATGTATTTGTTTTAGGAAGTAATTTTGTTATATTTTTTACGATATTTTTTATATTCTAAAACACATTACATAATATAAACAATTCAAAATTATTTTTTGTTATCAATTTATGACCATTATGATGTCATTGTCACTTTAAATACGTATTACTCACCAATTGTTAGCTACAACAAAGAGCGGTGACTCACGCTCGAGTCTAGACAAAGGCGTGCTAACTCAGCCCGTCTATATAAAGGCGTGCCGAGCCGCCGGCCGCTCATTCTCGATCGTGCGCTCGAAGAGTCAAGACCTCCTGAGGATGCTTCGTGTAGAAGCGAAACGCGTCGAAAATTCTTCCGGTTTGGCTGCGTGGCGTTTGTGACGTCACGTCGGCTTAGCAGGAAAATTAAGCGGAATTGTCACTAGATATATTTTTCTATTTTTTAAGTGTTTTATTAAAATATTAATTTGATGTTTTCTTAAAATATTTTAAAAGTATTTGTTATTATTAAAAATGGATTTCCGCAAAGTAACGCCTGAATCTATTCATTATTTAATTTATTAGTCATAAGATTTTTAAATTGTTGTAAGTTATTATTAAATATGTCGATTGAGCTAAACTGTTCGTTATACGTTTTTAGAGTTCTATAAGTAATCGAGTTGTGGTAATAAATAGTGTGCGAGCGCGAAAGATTGAAAAAAGGATTATTTCTTGTGCTTCTTTTATGAACTGATGGGACTTGCAAACTCATAAAGTTTTCTAGAAGCTCAGTACTGTTTATCATTCCTACACAGTTTTTATAAAGAAACGTCATATCTAAAAGTGTTCGTCTGTCATGTAAGCTCAGAATGTTATGGAATTTGCAAGATTCAATTAAATAAAATTTACAGAATTTTTAGTACCCAATATTTTATTGGTAACATGACCCATGTAATGTCAGCTTACTTAATAAGTTTTATTGTTCATAACACTTCCTTACGCTATATACTTCAAGAAGCAGAACGCGCATTGTAGTTCAGTTCATAGACGGGAACGCAGGAGACGCTCGACGTGGTGGGGGCAGTAACGTAGCAGGCGGTCGAGCTGTGGTCACTGGATGTCAGTTCTCCGTTGAGTAGGCAAGGTGGAAGAGCAATGGACAGCCGACTCTGTTGCACTTCTATTTATTATCATTTAATGGTTTATTCTACGTACTGAACTAATTAGTAAAAGTATCATTAACACTCACTCTAAGTTGTATAGGCTCAACCACCACTATCTTACCACATTGCTAACACTAATTATTGCAACAACTCATATTTGCACAGAGTAGGCAACAGGGCGAACGTGTAATATAAGGAGAATTCGTTTTAGATTTACCTTGCACAGTTAATTCTTTGATCAAATACTGGATTAGTAATATTTATTGTAATTTATATTTTCTAGCCTGTAATTGTACGAAGTAAGCAAAGGAGGTTATATTTAATTAACTTACATTAATTAAGAATGCTCACGTTATGTTTATATAAACTGTTACATAGACCTTTAATTGGCTCAATGGTGCTTATTTTTAAGATACTACACTGTAAATGAAAGCTGTAGGTCTTCCTGTAAATAAATAAATAAATAAATACCTGGACGGTGAGCCGTGGAATCTAACATAATCAGACAATTTAGGAAATGTCTCTTATCTGTGTGTGACTGTGACATCTTCTACACCGATCGAATGGCATTCGAGCAAGAAGTTTGTGCAAAATTACTAGTCAGTGATGTGTATGCAGAAGAAGTTTGCAATATTTTCTACAAAAGCGGTGAGCATGATTTGAACCACGGCACTAGTGTGCCCATAGAGAAATATAATATTGTCCCTATAGTCAGTCGCAATATTTACAATATAATTATGGTTCTTCCAAAAAAAAGTACAAAGGCTGTAAAGTTACGCTCGCGGCGTAGTTTAATTAGCCGAACCGAACTTTTCTGAACTGGTCAGCAAAGTTAAGCAACGTCCGCCGCGGTCATGACTTGGATGGATGACCATTATTACTAAGCGCTGCCATGCTTCAGAGGGCACGTAAAGCCGTCGGTCCGGGAGTTTTCTCAGGATGCCGTCGTTATAGCATGGTGGTATGGCATTTTACGAATGTCCACCTGACTAGCTACCACCCTCATGCAGAAAATCAGTCGCCAAGCTCGTAACGGTGTGTTCCAGCAGCTGTTCTTGAGTGTAATAATTGCAGGTTAACCTGAACAGCATCTTCAACCACAACATCACTAACCATCAGGTGAGATATTAGTCAAAAGTCGTGCTTATAATCATATTTAGATATTACATTGTCCTGCTCCAATATCCTCAACTTATTTCATATTTTTCAGTTCTAAAAGTCTATTAAGCTTTTTAAATTTGATTCCTCAGCGGTAGTCACACCAAAATGCCTTTTGGAAATGACAGCGGCAAACAAATGATCCCATTTGACGTCACATCAAAAAGTCTTGAATAAGTTAAAGAGACCTCCCAAATGTTTACCATGACGCTTCGTTTGACAGATAGGCCGGGAGACGGCGGATGAATCCCTAATTTTCTTTAGGTTGTGTTGATTTATACGGCTATAGGGAAATGAATACTAAAGTTCTCTACTCTATTTACAGGGTATATTACATTAAACGCTTGAGATTTTCTATAAATAAAAGTAAGCTAACTTAGTATATTAAAGTATTAGTAAGCCAACCCGTGGCCACTATTATTAATAAGTATTTTGATGAGACGAATTACTTAGCATTCCATGGATTCACCGTGCGGGTGCCGGGTCCATAGCGTTGCAGAGGAAGAGGCTAGAGGGGCCTGGGACTTGCAACCCAGGAGTAAGGTTAAGGGGCCCCTTCATGATGCATCAATGCTCCCCTTCACCGCTCGTGCCTCCCCTGCCTAGACAAATTTGGAAAACCGACCTTTGACACTATTTTATAATAAATGCGTTGAAGTAATTTTTGTCACCTTGTCACCCTTGTGTGGTATATATACTGCATATTGATTATATTTCTAATTCGACGATTTATTTTAATAGCTTTAGTATTATTTTTTTATGTTATTGGGACGGTATAAGCTCGAGGCCCTCCTGATGTTAAGCGGACTAACCTCTGCCTATAACAGATGCATTTCATCACAAGTCACGAATTGCACTGCGCCCGTCGCTTTAAGCCATAGTTGTTAAGTCTCATGTGCCTGTTATTTCACTGGCTCTTAAGGACTGCTGTCGAAACACACCGTTAGGTGCTTGGTGACAGATTTTCTACTTGAGGGTGGTAGCTAGCTAGGCGGGCAATTTCAAAATGCCCTTCCACCATGCGGTGAAGCTCAAGCCGGCGGTGGGGATCGAACCAGGGACCTGCGGCACCGCAGTCCATAGCTATTACCGCTCAGCCATCATTGCTCCAAAAACATGATGGCTGAAACAGTAAACTATTAAAACGTATAGCGCTAGATCGCTTGATCGCTTTTCTGTCTATAATTGCAGGTTGGCATTATTTGTGATTTTACAATAATATAACTTACTTATTTACTTGAACAATAAATGATTTTACATAAGTACTTGTCTACTAAAGAATAATATACGTCCAGCTTGACATTTCGATATGAATTCTTGTATTTTTAACACTGCTCCGTACGCGTCTACACTGCATAAATGTAGAAACCACAATAAAATAACGTTTATGGATATCAGTACACTTCAGTTTGGATGGCTAAATCATCAAAATCTAGTATACGTAGTACATGTATCCCCCCGTGGGGTGCCGGGTTAGAATTGCACCTCCCCATATCATCCCGTGGGTGTCGTAAGAGCCGACTAAGGGAAAAATACTGGAAGGTGGGCAGCAGCACCTTCTAAAGAACTACCATCTTACACTGCGATCCCCAAATCGCCTGCCAATCGTGGGGATTATGGCAAATACCCCCTTAATAGGGGAGGCTGTGTTCAGCAGTGAACGAGTCGGCTGTTACAGTACAGTACATGTATATTAATGCCCAACTCCAGTCATAACTTATGGAGTAACTAATCACATAAACATAAAAATACATACTTATCGTCACACCCACGCTTGTTTTCTCCGAATCCCCGAAGATAAAGCAAGAGGTGTCTAAACTTTTAAGTGGTAGTGCCACGCTGTAGCTCTTCAGGTTACAGCTGCATGGGCCGGCACGACCGGGGAAGTACCACTCTCGATCGATTTGTGGGATTTCCGGAGGCCCAATCCCCCCCCCCCCCCCCCCCCAAAGGAATATGGCAGCACAGTTCAAAGAGACATTACTCCAGGAGGGTACCAGCCGCGAAAGCGCTGGAGAATCCCTCTCCGGGCATCCACCTCCAGGACCTGAACCTGAAGGTGGATGCTCGGGCTGCCCTGCGTATTCTGGAGGGGGCAAAACCGTGCTCATACCTATTTCTGCTGCTCGAGGCAAACGAAACAGGCGGCTTAAGTCACCCCACACCACGCTAGCCGTGGACTTTTGCAACATACGGGGTCTCCGTTCTAACCTGAACGATGTCCATTACCACCTGGAGACTGCTAAGCCGGCCTTGCTATTTTTAACCGAAACACAGATATGCTCTCCGACAGACACCTCATTCCTCACATACCCAGGGTACAAACTGGAGCATTCCTTTTTGCCGCGGGCGGGGGTGTGTCTTTACGTCAGAGAGGATATCTGTGCTCGTCGTCTCAGTAGCCTTGAAGGACGGGGCCTATCTGACATTTGGTTGCGCGTAGACTGCGATGACCATCCGCGAATCTACGCGAGCCTTTATAGGTCCCATAGCAACGGTAATGCCGAAATAGATCACTTCATGGAGCACATACAGATGGCTACAGATTCCGTGCTTGAGCAGATCCCCACCGCAGAGATCGTGATACTTGGCGATTTCAACGCCCACCATACCGAATGGCTTGGTTCGCGCACCACCGATCATGCGGGGAGATCTGTTCACGACTTCGCTTTGGCATATGATCTTACACAACTGGTCACCTCGCCTACGCGTATCCCAGATGTGGATGACCATATACCTTCCCTGTTGGACCTTCTGCTGACCTCTCACCCGGACAACTACTCAGTATCCGTGAACGCTCCTCTCGGTTCGTCGGACCACTGCCTGATCCGGAGTTCAGTGCCGGTTACACGCCCAACTTGACCCCGTTTTGTAGGTTGTCGTCGCGTGTGTCACTATAGGTCTGCAGATTGGGACGGGATGCGTTCCTTTTTTGCATCCTACCCATGGGGGCAAGTTTGTTTCTTGCCGGATGATCCAGATGTCACTGCCGACTATGTTGCTGATGTAGTGCTTCAGGGTATGGAACTCTTTATTCCATATTCTGCAGTGCCCATCGGTGGCAGGTCCCAGCCCTGGTTTGGTCGTACTTGTAAAATGGCCTCTGGCCAAAAACGAGAGCGTTACCAAGCTTGGGCCAACTCAGTGGCATCTAAGATACGACTTAGGGGCCTTCAAGAAGAGAGCATATTCCCTCCTCAAAGGCCGGCAACGCATCCTCGATACCTCTGGTGTTGCGGATGTTCGTGGGCGACGGTGATCACTTACCACCAGGTGAGCCGCCTGCTCGTTTGCCCTCATATGCCATAAAAAAAATAAAAAAAAACACCCGTGTTTAACGAGAAATGATTTGATTCCTTTCAATTATATACCTACCGCTTAGATCTAGAAACCGGACAGCATTTGAAGTAATTTTTCCGAAATACCTATAATAGATTTTTCAACCCGTTAATCGAACCCAGGGCCTCAAGGAACCAAAGCGGTGCTTTTACACATTCACCAACGAGGCAGTCTGTCACATAAGTCTATATATCTGGTAACATTCTAACTAGAACGCGTTGAATGTAAAAACATCCACCGTAAACATATTTTTTGTTGCTGTATTGCTGAAAAGTTAGCCTTTAATCACTCTAAGGCTCTCTAAGGCTGAAGATGTTGTTGAAGCTAACCTACAATTTCTGGTTCTGCAGGAAAGCCGGAAGATACCGTTAGGTGCTTGGCGGCAGATTTCCTGCTTGAATGGTAGCTAAGCAGGCGAAGATATGTACCAACATGCAAAATGTTATGTCATTTAATTACCGTTATTCATATGCAATGAAAAAAACATAAAAATTATTTATATATATCATTTATAAGTAAGAAAATCGGTTCTTAGCCTACATTTACCGTAACAAGTCAGTATTTGTATTCGGCCGTATTTGCGATTTTCACATTTTAAGGTTCCTAATTGTGACACAAAACGGACCAAAGTCACAAATAAAAGAGTATTTATTTGACTTGAGATGTTTTCTAACCAATTTATCCGTAGAACAAGTTTTCCTTTGAGAATTTTGAGATTACTATTTATTTGATACGGAGAGATAACTCAAATCGTTATGGAAGCTCAAACCGACTGTGGATGAGCAAAATAAAATCTAGGAGAAAAACATATGTTTAAAACTTCGCGAGAGACTAATGTACGCAGGTGCAGCAGAGGGTGCCTTTACCGCACTGACAGTTGATCAATCTATGACAAAATATTTTCAACACTTTCACACGCTTTTAAACATAGTAGAAAGAGTGGGAAGTAAGTTATCTTCATACAAACGCACCGCGCGCGGCTTGTATGTGTGCGCCATAATATCTATGCGTCCCGCACGCACACTCTAACAAAATCTCGACCCGTTTCGACCGTGCGCCAGTCGAGGCTAACATCGCACAAAGTTTGAGCGTCACGGCTTTTCGGCACCTCTAAATAAATTAAAAATGTGTGATAATCGCAGGAGAACTTATTGCTGTGTTTGGCTGTTTAAACAGTTCATCTATTTCAGAGTTGTCTCTGTTCAGAATACCTACTGAACAGAAAAGGTAAGCAAGTTATTCTAGCATACCTATAATTTTTAATTGATGATGAGTGAGATACCTATAGATTTTGATTTTGATCTGTCAATTGATATGCCGCTATTGCTTTGTTTACATTTAGTCATGCCGATTTATCAGTATTGTAGGTAGGTAGTAGTAAGTAGTAAGATTGAAACAAAGTTAATTGAATGTGTCTGTCTCGAGATATTGGTATCAAAGCCCCATTTTTGACATATTTTTAGTTCCACCAATAACTCCCATAGTACAACTTTTAAAAATGTAAGTTATAGTTTTCGAAATATAAAGGTATTTAGCATCAAATTACAGAAGCAAAGTTATTTTGTTTTTTTCATATAAAATGTATGCGAAAACAAACAAAACTTACAAACAATAAAAAACTAACGCAATAACTACACATGAACTACGAAACCTTACATATGGGCGTGTCCGTAACGGCGCTTTTTTTATAAATAGTACTGTTCTGAATCTTGAATACATTTCTGTATTTGTTAGGAAAACTATTGTTGAACTTTATTGAATCACTAAATTAGCTATACAGAGATGTGTCATCTTTGGCAAGGGCCGGGCTTTAAACTAGTGAATTGGTTGACAGTACTATCAGTAAACTCACATAAACTACCGTAGGTACTCGTACACATCACCGCCCCGCGTCGCCCGTCTCTGGCTCCGCAACATATAAAATTTTAATTCAGTGCCTAGAAATTGGCAACGGCCGGGAAGTTGTGTTTTTTACTTATGTTGTGTGGGTTCAGGGTAAGTGAGGTCGGTTTTACCTAAACCATGATAAGCCTTTCACGATAATAGAAAGAGCGACAGAAGATACCTATGCATAGGTATCTTCTGTCGCTCTTTCTATTCTACAGAAGATACCTATGCATAGGTATCTTCTGTCGCTCTTTCTATTATCGTGAAAGGCTTATCATGGTTTAGGTAAAACCGACCTCACTTACCCTGAACCCTTTCACGATAGTAGAAAGAGCGACAGAAGATACCTACATAGGTATCTTCTGTCGCTCTTTCTATTATCGTGAAAGGCTTATCATGGTACTTATCACGATAATAGAAAGAGCGACAGAAGATACCTATGTAGGTATCTTCTGTCGCTCTTTCTATTATCGTGAAAGGCTTATCATGGTTTAGGTAAAACCGACCTCACTTACCCTGAACCCACACAACATAAGTAAAAAACACAACTTCCCGGCCGTTGCCAATTTCTAGGCACTGAATTAAAATTTTGCTAAAAGTGACAACCCTGAGACAGACAAGTGTGGTAGGTAATTATATCGCGGATTGGGCTGGAGATGGCCTACTTCCTCTCTCTCTACTATGTTTTAAATGCACCGATTTAAGTGTCATAAGGTAGTCGTACTCGTGCTTTTTTTGCTCACTTCTCACTTAGTGAATTGTAGTTAGTTTCATTAGTTTTTCATATATAAACAAACCAAAGAATTTTCTACCTTCTGAAGTAGAACTTTAGAAGATTTAGTTATAAACTTTCTTTCAGATTATTATTGCTAACAAAAGATAAAGTAAATATTTTCGTATCGAAATTTTCGTATTTGTTCCTCGCAAGGGTTTTGAAAAATATCGTATGACATACGTGCGTTTTGATAATTACAGCCTCTACTTTCTTAGCAAATATCGCCTCGGCTGTAATTTTCAACTTACCGCAATTATATCATAATGTACATTACTTATTATTGCTCTATGCTATAATGGCACGGCCGCGCACCGATACCACGCATATATGTATATATTATATACATATATACATGTTTCTCGCGTGAAGAACTCAAATACTAATCGTCAGATTTCAATAAAATTTTAAATGGTCCCATTTAAAATTTGAACATGACAAGCACCACGTTTCGAATAAAAAAATAAATCGGTACACCCTGTAGAAGTAACATATACAAAAAAAATACAGGCTAATTGAGAACTTCCTCCGTGTTTTGAAGTCAGTTTTTCTTTTTGTGACCTTGTGCTCTCCTTTCTGTTAGAGAAGAAATATTGTACCAACTCTACATGAGTAGGATAAGGAAAAAAATATGATGTTAAGCATACGGAAGGGTATTTTCATATTTTTTTTATACAGGATAGGATTACTATCTCACCTGATGGTAAGTGATAATGTGGTCAAAGATATGGTTCAGGCTAACATAAAATTACTGGCTCTTAAAAACATCTGCCAGAACACACCGTTAGGTGCTTGACAATAGATTTTCTACTTGAGGGTGGTAGCTAACCAGGCGGCATTATCAAAATGCCCAACCACCACTGGTGGCCCTCCGAAGCAAGTACACGCTGAGTAGTAAAGTCACAAGCAATCACCCATCCAAGTCATGACCGAAGCGAACGTTGCTTAACTTAGCTAATCAGTTTAGCAAGTCTAAGCAAACTTCGAGCGCTTCAAAGGGCTACAAATATGAAATGATAATAAACTTATATATGAAAAGCACACGCGCAAAGTTATGTCGTTACATAATAACGAAGCATCACGCCAGTGACTAGAAATTAAATTGTGTGACATTCACAAAGACTATTAAAATGATAGATGTGTTATTTCTTTAGAGGAAATAAAGGTGCAAATGTTACAATGCAATGGCTTTATTATAATTGTTTTACATAATTTTCTATTAGCGAAACTAAAGTTGAATGACGCCATTTTTTGGCGGCTTAGATAGAAAAGAAAGATAATAAATACTATAGAGCACAGATAGCACTATGGTTTGACTTTCACAGCATAACGAGTTTCAGTTGGAGCATGAATAGGTGGCGCCACCGTCGTCTTGAATGGCGCTAAGCTTGAACATCTTCCCGGCCGTTGAAAGAACGTTTTCAACAATGCAGCTCCTCAGCCGTCGGTAGTTTGCAGAGTCTTATCAATGAACGACGCACGCAGCCCTTGTTTGTGAAGATGTCTGCAACTCTGGATATTCCATCAGCTCCAGTTATGAGTCTCTCAACACGACCCAGTTTCCAAGCGAGAGGAGGCGCGTTGTCATCTGCCAGAAGAACCATATCTCCGACGTTAAGATTTGCGTTATTTGTTTTCCATTTTGTCCTTTGTTGCAACTCTGATAGATATTCCTTTTGCCATCTTCGCCAAAAATTCTGACGAATCCTTTCGAGGCTCTCATAGCGTTTTAGCTGGTTTTCTCTATAATTTTCGAAATTTGGTGCTGGGAGAGCAGTCAACGGTCTTCCGATGATGAAGTGTCCGGGGGTGAGGGAAAGAAGGTCATTAGGACTGGATGAAAGTGGACACAGAGGACGGCTATTCAAAATTGCCTCTACTTGTGCAAATAACGTAGAGATTTCTTCAAAGGTCAAACGACTATTGCCAATGGCACGTTTAAATAAAAATTTGGCTGATTTAACACCAGCTTCCCATATGCCACCAAAGTGAGGAGAATAAACCGGAATGAACGAAAAATTTATTGATTGTTGACTTGCAAATTCAGTTAGAGGCACACCATTATGTTTTATAAACGAGCCTATCTCTTTTGCGGCGGAAACGAAAGCGCCACCATTGTCACAGAATATTTCCGTTGGTTTTCCGCGTCGAGCTATGAAGCGTCTCAGAGTCATTATGAATGCTTATTTCGTTAAATCACTGACGGCTTCCAGATGAATACATTTGAAACGCAGACATACAAATAAGCATAAATAACATTTGATCAAGCGACTCCCACGACCCTTTCGATTTAAAATATAGAACGGACCTGCGAAGTCTAACCCAACTGACGCAAATGGGAAGTGTCGATTTACACGCTGGGGAGGTAGATCACCCATTTTGGGTTGCAAAGTCTTGCCTCTTAAACGCCTACAGCGAACACAGTTATTGACTGTACTTCTAGCAATATGCCGTCCGTTTACTGGCCAAATTGTCTCCCTCACTGTTGCCAACAACAGTTGGGGACCAGCATGCATGTTATCTGCATGCACCTTTTCAAAATACAATCTTGTTAATCTATGTGATGCATGAAGTAAAATAGGATGCTTCTTTTCATAAGAATTTTCTGACGCCTCAATACGACCACCAACACGAATTAAACCATCCGTATCAATGAATGGGGATAAAGATAAAATTTTGCTTTTATTATTTAATGGCTTGCCCTTTACTAGCAGCTCATATTCAATGGAAAATGATTCTCTCTGAGCAACAACACACAGTAAATGCAATGACTTGCGTAACTCGTCAACTGACAATGCACCTAAGCGTTTACTTTGTTTGTGTCTGAGATTATAAATAAATCTTTGAACATAAGCAAATGATCTTTGTAATTTGTTTAGTGACGAATAATCACAAATGTTCACAATGGGTTGACTTACTACTGCAGAATGTACCTTTAGCTCTGGTAGCGATTCTGGTTTGTTGACATTCAACACTGGCCATTCAGATTCGTTTTTATACAAGAAACTAGGACCTGTCCACCACATGTTCGTTGTAGCCAATCGTTTCGCATCTAATCCCCTGCTAATTAGGTCTGCAGGGTTAGCATGTGTAGGTACATATTTCCAATCAGCAGCAGAAGTTAATTCTTTAATTTCGCTGACACGGTTAGCGACAAATACCTTTAGTTTTGTTGCATCACTCTTAATCCATCCTAGAACTACACTTGAATCACACCAATGAACTATTCGGTTTGGTCTGTACCTAAGTGAGTCTACTACAGACTTAGTTAGTTTAGCTGCAATTAGGGCAGCCGATAATTCTAACCGCGGTATAGTCATGGGCTTTAATGGAGCTACCTTTGACTTTGCACATAGTAGCCTGATAGTGACATTATCATTGGGACTAATGGTTTTCATGAATATGCATGCACCCAGTGCCAAACTTGCAGCATCGCTGAAGGAATGCAATTCAATAGACTTGGGGGATTCGCCTAACACTAATCGTGGTAATTTAAAGTCAGATAAATGATTTATATTGTTGACAAACTTTATCCAATCATCTTTAATTTCTTTAGAAACAGGCTCATCCCAACCTAGGTTTTGTTGCCAGAGCCTTTGTAACATTATTTTAGGTTGCACTACGACAGGACTTAAAATTCCTAATGGATCAAATATTTTAAATGCATTGGACATAATAAAACGTTTTGTAATTATATCAGTTACATCCTGAGAAAACCCCTTTATAGGAAAATTCAAAGTGTCACTTGAAGGGGTCCACCCTAGTCCGAGTGTACTTGTGGACTCACTTATAGTTAAATCATCTTGTTCATTCATGTCAATATTGTCAAAAATTTATGGACAGTTAGTTTTGTATTTTCTTAATTTAAAACAACCCGAGCTCATAACATCAGATATGCATTTTTGTAAGAATTTTAATTGATGTGGATCATCCGAGCCTGTTATTAAATCATCTACATAGAAATCTTTCTGAATTATGTGTACATTTCGCTGTGGCAGGTGACAACAACGAGGATGCGGAGAGGAATTATAATGATATGATACATGACAGGAAGAACGAGATCTATAAATATACCTTCACATGGATATACATAAGTACTGTACTGGAAGAGATATGGCGTCTACCCGTTCTACCCCTTGATGTATCCAACTTTGTTCGTTTTGGCATGGTTGGTTACAACAAGTTGGGAATAAGAAGGGATGTGGCGCTTTCGGTCTATGTGGTTAAGGTGTTCCGGGGCATCATGACCAATCCGACCATCTTAGAAATGATGAAGCTGAGTGTGCCAGATGAGTACGTGGGGCGGCGCAGGCAGCCACCTTTGTTCGAGGTTCCTCGCGGAAGAACTAACCTGCTCAACAAAGCACCACTGACGACCACCATACGAGCTCTAAATCGGGTGGCGGAAAACGTTGACATATTCTACTGTTCGCTGAGCGAGTTCGTAAGGGCTGCATTATATTATTTTTGTTATTGTAAGGCCTCTGACTAAATGTGTAATTAATTAATTGTTATTATGAATGTGTTACATACTGATGTAATCGTATATTGATGATTAAACTACTCTATTGTATTAGAAAATAACCTGTAAGGATAGATGTATTGTTTTAATAATAAATAAATAAATAAGAGTACAGACAGAAATTCAAAAGCAAATTATTTATTTGGAATTTAAGCGATAGCATAAATAGAATGAAAGACGATGGTAACCGCAGAAAGTTTTTGAGAAAAACTGTGTTGCAGGTACCAACGCCCTCCTCCTTTAAAACTACGGTACATTTAGTTCCGCAGGTTTATCTATGTACAGAAAAAGTAAAATGAAATATAATTACAAGATATTATTAAAACAATTTTATAAATCTATTTCAGTTCTTATGTCTCTCTTTGAGTGTATGTACTTGCGAGTGTGTGTGTATGAGGGTGTGTGTGTGAGGATTTACGTATATATTTTGAGTCAATTGCAACCACTACTGCTACTACGACTATTTTACATCTAATTGCTTTTTCAGCAGCAGTTTTTGAGAGCCAGTAAGTAATTATGAAATTACAGACAACAGCAATATGTCTCAGATAGGTAGGCGCTGTGCAGTTCGTCACTTGTGACGAAATGCTTCTGTTATACGCAGAGGTTACCGCTGGGCTTCGTGGGCAGCAGCACCTTCTGAGGAACTGATATCTTAAACTGCGATCCCCAAGACGCCTGCCAAGCGTGGGGATTATAGCAAACCCCCCTAAATGGAGGAGGCTGTGTTCAGTACTCGTTTAACATACAGTACAGATTTTATAAACAACTTCCCGGTTGACTGGTTAACCGGCTATAACGAATTCAAATATAGTATTCATATACGAGAGATTATATTATATATAGATCTTGTACAAAGAGGTAACACAGCCAGCATTTTGGCCCCTTTTTCCTCCACCAGAGGTTTATTGCATTTTTAGTGCACTTTTTTACCTAAAACATCTTAAGAAATGTTTGTACCTATATATGTATGTATATATGTATATATTCTAGTTAGTGTTGAGTAACCTAACAAACACAAAATATAATAAATGTCAAAAAAAAATACAAGAAAAAAAACAAAACAAAAATATATATTAGTGACTTATAAATTTCCTCTTCGCTTACTTTTAGCAGTTCGAATGTCATCCTCCAAAATTATATATCTATCCAAATAGATAGATAATAATATATTTACTTTTAATATATTTAGTTTCTAAAAGCACCTGCATTCAACTTTAACACGTTTTTCATATTCTATGGCATCGTCCAGGTACACCCCGTAATAACCCGCAAGTTATGTATACGAGTACACCGCGTATATAAAGAGCCGGGCCCACAGCGAGCGGTCTACAGTTCTGAGTTCCAGAGTTCTGCGGTCAGTGAATACTGTGAAGTAAGGAATCGCTTGGATATATGCACCCAAAATAGTCAGTCCGCACCTTCTGTCAGAGTTCTATTTGTGTCTATCGACCATTTAATCACAATCATAGATCGCAACTGTTAGTGATTGTGATAGTTTAATGAATAACTCTATCATTAAGTTTTATTTAATAACTACTTCTTATTGTAATTTATTGGTTTTCTTTATGTTTCCAAGTCAAAAACTACCGTTAACGATATAGGCCTGGAGATTGTTCCGTCACAATAACAAAAAACTGTTTCTTTTTTAATTGCTGAAGCCTTTCGTTACAATCTTATCTGATGGTAAGTAATGTTTTTTTTTGTTATTGTGATGGATTAAGCTCGAGGCCCACCTGATGTTAAGTGGACTAACCTCTGCCTAAAACAGTTGCAATTCATAACAAATCACGAATTGCACTGCGCCCGTCACATTGAGACATAGTTCTTAAGTCTCATTGTGCCTGTAATTTCACTGGCTATCAAGGACAGCTGCCGAACACACCTTTCGGTGCTTAGCGACAGACTTTCTACTTGAGGGTGGTAGCCAGCCAGGCAAGCAATTGCAAAATGCCCTTCCACCATGCGGTGAAGCTCAAGCCGGCGGTGGGGATCGAACCGGGGTACTGCGGCACGGCAGTCCATAGCTATTACCGCTCGGCCATCATTGCTTCGAAAACGGTTCGGTTAACACGGTCGAAGGTGTTACTTAGAATTACTGGCTCTCAAGGACAGCTGCACACACCGTTAGTTAATCATTTTCCTATTATAATTTAAGTGCATGATAAAGAGGTAGGTAATTAGTAGGTACCTGGTTGTATGCAACAAATCGAGCCGTATCCTGAGCCGAAAGACGCGTAAATTATTTTGTTCTTCTCGTTATTAATGCCTTTTTTATGCCTGGTAGGTTAGCCTTTCACCACTATCTCACCTGATGGCAAGTGATGATGCGGTCGAAGATGTTGTTCAGGCTAACCTAGAAGTACTGGCTCTCAACGACAGCTGCCGGAACACACCGTCAGCGATTTTCGCGACAGATTTTCTACTTGAGGGTGGTAGCTAGCCAGGCGGGCATTCGCATAATGCCCTACCACTGTGCTATAACGACTGCCATCCTAAGACGGCAACTGGGACCGACGGCTTAATGTGCCCTCCGAAGCACGGAAACGCTCAGTAGTATGTCAGTAGCGGTCACCCATCCAAGTCATGACCGCGGGCGACGTTGCTTAACTTTGCTGATCGGTTGAGAACAGCTAAGTAAACTTCGCTACGAGCGCTTCGAAAATTAGTAGTAGTTATTGTCAAATGTTAAAATTCACGGTCTTCCTTTTATTTCTGACACTATATTGTTTAGCAAAAAATAATCCTTGTGATGAAATCTTTCGATCGGTATGATAAAACTACAGATTGTTTTTTTTTCTCGTGTAACAGGTTCTGTTCCCGGTTCAACCAAGCTTTTATTTAAATATCTATGAATGCCGTTTTAATTGTTTTTTTAAATTGAAATAATGTCTTCGCTCAGTAAAATGTTCCCTCTTCAATATTCAAGGTACTTTCCCTCCATGTGGCATCGCCGTGTGACGCCCTGTAAGCTTCTTTTGTCAGTTAAACAATCAGAACACATTCTGAAAGGCGTTTATATCAATTGTTTTGTTAAAACGTAGGAGTATAACATACTTGATTAACTATCCTCGTAAAGCCCCTATTTATAACGTTAAAAATATAAGGTTACAAGCGAGGGTGGTGGAACCCTCATAAATATATGTCCGTCTGTCAGTCCATCCGGAATTCATATCGCAGTGGGATGGAAAATTGTTGGGCTTGGAAATGTAAGACTTTTGATGCTACTTCTGACCTTTTATCTAAATAAATAACATTTGTTAATGTAAGTAGAATAACGTATTTTGTTACGTTCAAGCTTAGAGGTTGGTTTCCTTTTGTATAATTATTTCTGGATTTCGATGCCCAGGTTATTCAAACAGAAGAATGTATATATGAAATTGATGTGTTCCAATAGAATTAAATTTTGATCAATACTTTTTTACACAAATGCCCAATAAAAGGAGTGTTATGTGTTCAGGGTCCATGTATATATGTTTGTGAGTTTCTTTATGCCACCATAACTTCTGAACGGATTGTAATGTATGAGATTTCTTTATGGCGCAAGTAACACCAGGTGCACCAAGATATATAAAAAAAAACGGGCGGAATTTAGAAGCGTATAGTGCTTGTAAAAGCTTTTTTCTTATTCCATCGGATGTCAAAATGATGAGCTTTAAAAATCGAATTTCCGTTTTAGTATCAGTTAGTGAAAGTAAATGCTTTTAAGTCGGGTTTTATACTATTTTAGTTTATTTATACATGTTAAATTTTCTTTTAAACACTTATTTTCACTTGAAAACATAATAAGATCTATTGAATGCTACAAAATTATAAAGAGAGGAAACAATAAAGTTATGTGCGGGATTCGCATCCGGTCCATCCGCGCCTATAAACAGTGTATACTCTAACCGCTAAGCCAACGTGACATATGACGTATGACTCTAATTTATCTTTTCGTTCTTAACCATAATATGGGGATAGAGCGACATCCATACTTCGACTTACATTGTACTATTGAACGTGTTTGTGAAAATCAGTTTATATGACGCTTTTGGAAGGTTTTTTTTATTGCTTATTGGTAAGCATTTGACCACAATCTCACCTCATAGTCAGTAATGATGTGGTCGAAGGTGTTAACAGGCTTAACCTAGAATTACTGGCTCTCAAGGACTGCTGCCGGAACACACCGTTAGGTGCTTGGCGACAGGTTTTCTACTTGAGGGTGGTAGCTAGCCAGGAAGGCTTAACGACTGCCATCCTAGACAACCAACAACCAGAACCGACGGCTTAACGTGCCCTCCGAAGCACGGAAGCGCTCAGTAGTAATAGCATTAGCGGTCACCCATAAAATTCGAACCATGGACCTGCTGCGCTGCAGTCCATAGTCAATGCCGCAAAGCCATAATTGCTTCAAAGCAAGGTGGTAGGGCGATCGCCCGCTTGGCATTGTTCCTTAGTTATTTGGTTATCAACTGAAAATGTATGCTGGGCTGGTTTTTTTCTAAGGAAAATACGTGATTACTACTTAGATAAGCCAGCTAAATCCGATTATAGTATCAACCAGATCCGGTGGTAATTTTCAAGGAGTGTTAGTGATTTGGGAGCGTTTAGTAGCAGTAAAACTCTTTGCGCGAGTTCGTCCGGTGAAGTCTACGAATAAATTATTCGTAGGGTGAAGTACTGCCACCTATTTAACCGCTAAGCAGCATTGTCCTTACTAAGATTGTCACTTATACGTTTTACCGTTTTCATGAATGAGCAGAAAAAACATTGAAAAGACGTTTCTTATATGGGCAGCACCTTTTATTTTAAACTTTTTGTTAAAATTATTATTTATTACGCAATTCATCATATTCTGTAAAAAAAACTACTGACTACCTATTAAATAAGCTACAGCCCTTTCAAGGTCGGACGGACGGATGGGGCTTAGTAATTGAGTCCCGTTTTGTAGTAAGAACCAAAGAAAATAGTCGTAGAGGCTTCTACGCTTTACATTCTACGGCGTAGAACATGTGCGTAGAGGATCTACGAAATTCGTAGCACATAAAGAGAGCAGCTTGCCTCTATATTTGATTGTGTTTATGTGTTACTGGCTGTTCTGTGTCACAATGATAGAACGGCGATCGAGGCAAGCGCTCCAAATATGTGTTCTGGGTTGATAACCGTCAAAATATAATGATGATGATTAAGAACAAGTAGGAACCAAAACAATGTTTAAATTTCATCCGGTCTTTCCCGTAGATCTGCGTGCTATTCGATATTCAAATATGAAATGGATCCTAGGGAAACTTTAAAGGATCTGTTTAAACAAATTGATATCTTAACTTTACCGAGTCAGTATATATTTTAAAAATTATTTACGTTGGTAAAGAATTTAGTAAATTTAAATTAAACAGTGACAATCATGATTACAGCACTAGAAATAAAGATAAATAGCAGTGCCAGGTTTTAGATTTGCAAAGACAAATATAAAGTCCTTCTTAGGTAACTGTGTGCGGTTTAATAATAAATTATACCTAAACATATTACAACACTCACAGAAGGAAAATTCAAGTTACATGTAAAAAACGTTTCGATTAAGAAATCCTACTACACAGTTTGCCATTACTTACACGACTAAAACGCTTGGACAATTCCACCTCTGCTAAGCTATCACAAGTCACCTACGTAATTTAAAGAAATATTGTAATAATTATATGATATTGTATTAACACATTATTAAAATACGTTTAAAAGAATGACACTGAGGTTCTTGCCCGTTCTTCTCCCAGTGGTCTCTACTATTTTTTTGCTGAATGTGGCAGTTCAATGTAGAATACTGAAATATTACTTTTTTTTAATTGAACTTTATACGAGCGTTCTAGACTCCGATATTAAACATATGATTTTGACATTGATTAGATCTGTGCTCCACACCAGTGGAAAAGTGCTTTAAAAGATAGTATTTCGTTTTGCAGCATGAGTAACACTTAAAGGCTTATTAGCGCGACTGAGCACATTAACTTCCTATCATAAAATATATATATCAACATAAATAAAGCTAAAATTTGACAGGTATATGACTGGATAAATGCACTAAATGTTGCGATACCTTTTTATTAGCCAACCCTTATAGAACTCGTCAAATCTAATGGCAATAATGGGCGTAATTTAGGCATAGTGTTTTTAACAAAGCTCATTAACTATTAATAGCATACAAATTAGACTTAGCAAGACATTGTAAGCTATTATAGGGCACGTATTGACGAGAAAAGTTAGTCTTTAGAACCTCTATTTTAAGTACTAGAACCTTAAAACCTTATTTTCTATATAATTATATTTTCGATAAAATTGTAATCTTTATTCGAATTCTGTTTTCACAAACATTACACACAAATTCATAGACACATGTGTAAAAATAATCATAACTGTACGCTTAACCGTTTAGGATACCCAGCAAATAGCAAAACGTTCCCCCAGCGGCATCTTGCATATCTTCAGAGTCTTACGACACACAAATTTCATTCAAACACACACATTTACCTCTCGTTATACTCTAATTATTGGTCATATTGCCGTGCGGCCTGTTAGAAAAAAAAGTTCCGCTGGGAGAACGTTCTCCTAGCGGAAAGTGTTTTTCGCAAATATCTCAAGAATGGCTGGACACACAAATTTAAAACTACCATACACATTTACACCACATCATACACTAAATATCTGCTAAACTTAAATCATGTAATTCGACATTATGCCGCTGGGAGTACGCACACATCTCTTACAATACACTATCGAAAGGCCAAGTCGGTCGGGAACACCTGATCGCCTTAGCAAGGGCCTATCTCTCTATTTCATATTACACTACCCTATCTGGGAGATAGAGACCCTACCGATTAGGTAGTGTAATTAGAAGTTTCTAAATGAAGTGTGTTTGAGACATGGCAAGGCTGGAACTGTCCTAGTTAAACGATTTTGCTATTGTAAAGTGGGTGAGATAAGTTATCGAGATCTAATGCTGTGTTGCCTTTAACAGGCAGGTGAACCCGTCCACAGATAACACATTCTGCGGGCGTCTGTTTGTTCTCGAATAATTGAACCGTGTACCTAACGACCTAGTAAAGAGTACAGTCATATACAAAACTTGTTGTCATGTAAATTCGTGGGATTTATATGGAACAGCATAGGATTTTTCTTTCTTTTATTTCTGATAGGCTAGTCTTTGACCACTATCAAAATACAAATACAAAATATGTAAATAAGTATGCGAGTGTGTAGTTGTAAGTTTAGGCTTGTGTAATTGTGTGTTAGGAGGGTGGAGAGTATGTGAGTAAGAGTATATTGATGTGAGTAGTAGTATAGTGAATAATTTGATGAAAGTGTGAAGTTTGCATTGAAATGCATGTTATGAAACAACTTCTAAAAGCTTTTCAACTTCCTCGTAACTCAGTGTCAATAGCCAGTTATTGAGGGATTTTTTACAGTTATAATTATTCAAGGGATATATATCCAAAGTTTTATTTATAGTGTTATAGAGGCAGGCAGATTGCTTAACATACTGTCTCGATGCAAATCGAGAGCAAGTAGAGACTTTAGCAGCCACCTTTTCTTCTCATAGTCAGGTTAATAGGGTTACACTCAAGAGATCTATGTAGCTTTAAAACGGCATTTAGGATGTAGAGTTTTCTGACTGATAACAATCCGGACTCTCGATAAAGCACATTTGTAGAGTATCGGTACGGCCTAACATATATTTCTTTTAATAAAGATCTCTGTGCTCTTTCGAGTTCCAAGAATTTTGTCTTGATAGCTCCTCCCCATACTGGTATACAATAGTTTGGAATTGATTGTGCTAACGATATGTAGATTTGGTTAATTAAATCTTTTGGCGCAACATGACGTAGAATTTCAAAAATCCAATTTAATTTACGAACCCTACACATAAGAAGTTCAATGTGAGCATGCCAGGTCAAACATTGGTCAATCATGATAAACCTTTTTTTTTTTTTTTTTTTTTTTTGGCGTGGGGAAATGCTGTTACGCATTGCCGTATGCGGGGGGGGCATACGGGGTATGACGGACTCGGCTAAAGGCGCCCATACCGTCTAAAACCCCACGGTGTTCCAGCGTCTTCGATGATGGGGGGCGTGGGACCGCATTATTCTTACCACAGCCCCCGTCGACGCCGCTGCCCGCTGTAAAGTGGCGGGCCCTCCTCGGTGAGGGGTGTCGATAGGAACACCCCTCCACCTCGTGTGATGCCCCCCGAACACGGAGGGGGCATCAACATCGCGAGAGGACCTATCTCTGAAGGGTGCCGGATGCCCCCGCATCCGACGGCCCAGGCCCTCTCAGCGGAGACGGAGTGCGGGCTCGATTAGCCCGCACCCGTGTCCGCGCTCTCCGGAGCGGAAGAGAGAGAGGGTCTCTCTCCCTCTCACGCTCCGCCGCCTCCCTCCGCGAAACAATAGTTTCGCAGAAGGAGGCTACTGCCTCCCAACATCTCTCATCGGCGACCATCCTGGCTAGGATGGTCGGCAATGAGAGATCCGTCCCAATGACCGCGACCAGAGCCTGTCGCGGTTCGTCCTCTCCAGGGCATGCCTCCAGTGCGTGCTGGGCAGTGTCTGCTGCACAGCCGCACAGATGGCATGCCGGGGAGGCTTCTCGTCTGGCGATGCGATGCAGGTAACTCCCGAAACAACCATGTCCCGAGAGCACCTGCGTCAGCCTAAACGAGAGCCTCCCATGTCTCCGATTGATCCACTCGCGGAGAACGGGCTGAATAGCATCGAGGAGCCGTCGACTACTATTCCCCCTTTGAATGGACCCATCGAGGAGTCGTCCCTCCCACCTTGCGAGAGCCAACGCCCTAGCGTTGTTGCGCCAATGCGCCAACTCTCGCGGCGCCGGTCGCTCGTCCCGCTCCCGCGCTCGCACTCTGCGAATCATGATAAACCTACCGCAACCGACAGTAAGCGATGATGCGGTCGAAGAAGTTGTACAAATACTTAACGGTGTGTTCCGGCAGATGTCTTTCAAAGCCAGTAAATCTTTTATATTTTTTACATATTTCACCACTTGTAATCAAGTGATATAGAGGTAAAAGGCTAAAACATAACAGCAATGAAAACAATTATCCAATTGTATCTAAAAACAAACAGACATATTATTAAACCCTCGGGAAAACCGTCCAGTAATTCGTACCTGTTAAGTATTCCCGACCACATCTCAAAATACCTAAAATTAAATTACTTAATGGTTGTTTGGGTGTAAATCCAGAAATAAGACTATTCATTGTAAACTTAAATCTTGATAGCTTAAAAAAGTTATTTGTTTTAAAATTTAAATGACATACATTAAAATTTAAAACAATGGGTATTTCTTTCTTTTTGTTTATAAATGCCAGTAAATGGCAAAATAGTTATAACCAAATAATATTAAGTAGGTACCTATGTATGTTTTCATTAAATTGATACTTCTTGCACTATGCTACTCGCTGCCGCAGAACGCTCGCTTCGCTCGCTCGGCTCACGCGTTTTAGCGAAGCGTACCATGACACCCATCAGCGAAGCGCCGAAATATCAATGTAATGAAAATATGTTTATTAATTGTATCCATATACTACAGTATATGAACATATACGAAGACAGCCACCGTAAAACATAAGGGCTTGGCGACAGATTTTATACTTGAAAGTGGCAGCAAGCTAGGGACCCATAACTTTGCGGTGAAGCCAAAGCACGCCACAAAGAGATTCTAATCTTAGACCTTGGGCACAGAATTCCATACTTATGATCTCTGGGCTCTTCACTGCTGCGTCTTGCCTTGCACTGCAGGCTTCAGCTCGTAGCACTACCTGATGCAGTTGAAACTATAGTTAGAATGATCCAACTTCTATAAGTTAGTAAAAAAATATTATAAAATAATTACTATAATGTACGAGACATAAGATGTAACGTCATGTTGTCCAAAGTGATGACTGCAGTGCAGTGTCGAACAGAAAGAAGACGGTAACACTGCAACTGCGACGAACAAGCGTAACTTTTACCTTGTGGTATTTGATAATATGTTATATAATATTTCTATCCTTGTAACATCTGAAATACCTGCAATGTGATTTATTTCCAGTGAAACAATATCGCTCCATAGAATTTGGAAGAGTGAAGAAATCTTTCTTGGTGGCGAAGTCCTAAATTCGATTATGGCAAAACCCCCCAATGGGGGAGACCTTGTTTAACGGTGGACGTTTCGATTGATATAAGTGATATTTGAAAAAAAATATTGTTTATCAAGAAAAAATACTTCAACTACCCATATACCATTATGAGCATGACTGTACCTAATCAAGATTATCCAAGATGTGTTCTGTATTTATTGATATCTTGATATTGGATGCTGCAAGTACCTACATACATATAAATGTGACCACGGAGCAATAAACTAATGGAGAAACAATAGTGCCAGTTTCGCCTAGATATATAACTCACCACTCCGGGCCAGAAGACAGAAAAAACAAGAAGGATCAATATTCTTTTTTATTGTCTATGGGTAAACCTTCGACCACAATCTTATCTTATCTTAAGTGATGATGGTGTAAACAGGATTAAGCTAGAATAGGAGCTGGCTTTCAAAGACAGCTGCCACAACCCAACGTTAGGTTCTGGGCGACAGATTTTCTACTTCAGGTTAGCAAGCCAGGCGACCATTCGTAAAATGCCCTACCCTAGTAAAGTTTTGACATTGAAATTATGAACGCATACCCTAACCGATTCTATATTAGTAAATTATTTAAATACTTTGGGTCCTAAACATTTTACGAAATCGAATGCAATCAAAGATTCCGTGTACAATTTTCCGTCAATAATGTAAAATCAACGCGATTTAATGAGTAGAAGTTTTGTTTCATTTATAAGAAGAACATTATTGTGACATGTTTTAGCGTGGAGGAATAAAAAGAAAAACTTCTGCGAATAGGTAGCACATATGTTTCGTCAGTCGTGCTCTTCGCGAGAAGAGAGAACGCTCGCTTCGCTCGCTCGGCTCACGCGTTTTAGCGAAGCGTACCATGACACCCATCAGCGAAGCGCCGAAATATCAATGTAATGAAAATATGTTTATTAATTGTATCCATATACTACAGTATATGAACATATACGAAGACAGCCACCGTAAAACATAAGGGCTTGGCGACAGATTTTATACTTGAAAGTGGCAGCAAGCTAGGGACCCATAACTTTGCGGTGAAGCCAAAGCACGCCACAAAGAGATTCTAATCTTAGACCTTGGGCACAGAATTCCATACTTATGATCTCTGGGCTCTTCACTGCTGCGTCTTGCCTTGCACTGCAGGCTTCAGCTCGTAGCACTACCTGATGCAGTTGAAACTATAGTTAGAATGATCCAACTTCTATAAGTTAGTAAAAAAATATTATAAAATAATTACTATAATGTACGAGACATAAGATGTAACGTCATGTTGTCCAAAGTGATGACTGCAGTGCAGTGTCGAACAGAAAGAAGACGGTAACACTGCAACTGCGACGAACAAGCGTAACTTTTACCTTGTGGTATTTGATAATATGTTATATAATATTTCTATCCTTGTAACATCTGAAATACCTGCAATGTGATTTATTTCCAGTGAAACAATATCGCTCCATAGAATTTGGAAGAGTGAAGAAATCTTTCTTGGTGGCGAAGTCCTAAATTCGATTATGGCAAAACCCCCCAATGGGGGAGACCTTGTTTAACGGTGGACGTTTCGATTGATATAAGTGATATTTGACAAAAAATTATTGTTTATCAAGAAAAAATACTTCAACTACCCATATACCATTATGAGCATGACTGTACCTAATCAAGATTATCCAAGATGTGTTCTGTATTTATTGATATCTTGATATTGGATGCTGCAAGTACCTACATACATATAAATGTGACCACGGAGCAATAAACTAATGGAGAAACAATAGTGCCAGTTTCGCCTAGATATATAACTCACCACTCCGGGCCAGAAGACAGAAAAAACAAGAAGGATCAATATTCTTTTTTATTGTCTATGGGTAAACCTTCGACCACAATCTTATCTTATCTTAAGTGATGATGGTGTAAACAGGATTAAGCTAGAATAGGAGCTGGCTTTCAAAGACAGCTGCCACAACCCAACGTTAGGTTCTGGGCGACAGATTTTCTACTTCAGGTTAGCAAGCCAGGCGACCATTCGTAAAATGCCCTACCCTAGTAAAGTTTTGACATTGAAATTATGAACGCATACCCTAACCGATTCTATATTAGTAAATTATTTAAATACTTTGGGTCCTAAACATTTTACGAAATCGAATGCAATCAAAGATTCCGTGTACAATTTTCCGTCAATAATGTAAAATCAACGCGATTTAATGAGTAGAAGTTTTGTTTCATTTATAAGAAGAACATTATTGTGACATGTTTTAGCGTGGAGGAATAAAAAGAAAAACTTCTGCGAATAGGTAGCACATATGTTTCGTCAGTCGTGCTCTTCCCACAAAATTGGGTTAAACACACATGTAATTAATAGGTAGTGATACGACATAATGTTTTCGTTGACTACCAATATGCGCATTAAAATGGTTAAGTCGTCATTGCCTTTGATCTTCGTGGGTACTTAGTGATTCAAAGAGGAGATGATACGATGTAATAAGAAGCCAAAGAGAAAGCCAATGTAAAAGGGATAAAGCCTCTTTCAGGATAAAGTTAATTGATAATTTATCCGTGGATAATTTCGGTATTTTGTGCACTCTTTCAAGATAAAGTAAATTAATAATTTTGTATTTGGTATTTTGTACATTATAAAACTATGAAATTAGAATAAATGCAGTGGAGATGAGAGCATTGAGAAGCATGATTAGAGTCAAACGGAGTGACAGGATAAGGAATAGTGTGATAAGGGAACGATGTGGTGTGAATGAGGATGTAGTGACAAAAATTAAGAAAGGCATGTTAAGATGGTTTGGACTTGTAGAGAGAATGAATGAAATGAGAATGACTAACCAGATATACATGGGAAAAGTGAACGGAAGTGTTGGAAGGGGAAGACCTAGGCGAACGTTCTGAAAAAAGGCCAGGTCAGGAGTACCCTAAACCGACGCTCATGTATGAAAGGATTGATGAGTGTAGATGAAGCGAAAGATATATGCAAGAATCGTAGCAAGTGAAAATTTTCAAACAATAATGGCCGAGCGGTAATAGCTATGGACTGCCGTGCCGCAGGTCCCTGGTTCGATCCCCACCGCCGGCTTGAGCTGCACCGCAGCTTCAGAGCCAGTGAAATTACAGGCACATGAGACTTAACAACTATGTCACAAAGTGACGGGCGCAGTGCAATTCGTGACTTGTAATGAAATGCATTTGTTCTAGGCGGAGGTTCGTCCGCTTAACTTCAGGTGGGCCTCGGCCTTGTTCCGTCACAAAAACATTTAAAAAAAATCTGTGGTCTCTGCCTACCCCTACGGAAAAGAGGCGTGATGTTTAGTTTCCGTACAGTTCCCAGCTTGAAAAATATTAAGCGATGGCCGAATATCATGCGAATGGGTGCCCGAATAAAAAAGATTGTTCTGAATTTACTTGGTCACGTATAGTATAGGGTGTTCAGTGCATTTAGTGTATCATATTAACATTTAATATACCATCCTTCTTTTTTTAGGGTTCCGTAGCCAAAGCGTAAAAACGGGACCCTACTACTAAGACTCCACTATCCGTCTGTCTGTCACAAGGCTGTATCTAATGAACCGTGTTAGCTAGACATTTAAAATTTACACAGATGATGTATTTCTGTTGCCGCTATAACAACAAATACTAACAATCGGCCAAGTGCGAATCGGACTCGTGCACGAGAGGTTCCGTACCCTCGTGAAAGCTAAAAACAAGGTTATGTATCTAATGTTGTGTAGATAATGGTACGGAAACCTTCGTACACGAGTCAGACTCAGACTTAGCCGATTTCATTGTTAACTATACCTATTACTTCAACTATATCTCACGATATGGTAAGTACTGGAGAAATTTTTCAGGATAACCCGAAATAACTGTCTTAAGGACAGCTGGCGAAACACACTTTTCTATTGAACGCTTCGTCCTAATTGTAATTCGACGACATAATCGGTGAGGAGCTTGACGACAGATTTACTACTTAAGGGTGAACTGGCCGGACGGTTCTCCATACAAACGCCGTTGGGTGATCACTCCCTTATTTGAAAATTTAGGTCCAAAATAAAGCATAACACCGATTGATCTCGTCATTATCTAGGCTTGTATGATGCCAAAATTTTAAAAAGATAATTAAGTTGTAAGTTATGATCCTCGAAAACTTTATATGAAAATGTTTCGAGGCTCATAATTCTCAGATTAATTATATTATTAAAATTTCGACATCATACAAGCCTAGATAATGACGAGATCTATCGGTATTATGCTTTATTTTGGACCTTAATCCTCAAATAAGGGAGTGATCACCCAACGGCGTTTGTATGGAGAACCGTCCGACCAGTTCACCCTTAAGGTTGGTAGCTAGCCAACCTTGTTGGTTGCTTTTTTTATGTACTTGTGACGGATCAAGCACCAGGTCCACCTGATGTTAAGCGGACTAACCTCTGCCTATACCAGATGCATTTCGTCACAAGTCACGAATTGCACTGCGCCCGTCACCTTGAGACATAGCTGTTAAGTCTCATATGCCTGTAATTTCACTGGCTCTCAAGGACTGCTGCTGGAACACACCGTTAGGTGCTTGACGACAGATTTTCTACTTGAGGGTGGTCGCTAGCCAGGCGGGCATTTGCAAAATGCCCTTCCACCATGCTTTGAAGCTCAAGCCCGCGGCGGGATTCGAAACATGGACCTGCGGCACGGCAGTCCATAGCCGATGCCACTGAGCCATCACTGCTTCACATGCTCAGCATGCACTGGTTGGGACGGGCATTCGCAAAATTCCCTTACCTCTAACACCATGCTATAACAATTGTCATGATAAGACAACCGGGACCTCCAAAGTAAACATGTCCTCCTGCCGAGTTCCGTAAAAGCTGAATAAGAAAACGAATGCCAGAAATTGACCAGGGCTACCGACTTTATGTCGTATGCGCTCCAGGTTCCAGCTGCGATAACGAAAATGTTCTTGACACTGGACTTTTGACCAGCAGGGGTTAGTTTATAGACCATTCAGAGACAGAAGGCAGCAGAGACAACCTGGCCTATGTAGTGTTACCAATAAGTGATTGTTCTCCAGTGTTTTTATATTTGTATAATATAATGCTATTATATAAGGTATAAATTGATATGGATCATAGCTAAAGCTTTATTTACTAAATACTATTATTTTAGAGTAACCCGAAATAAATACGTATTAATAATACGCCAAATGAGCAGCATGCTACTACATTTGTACATGGTGGGATGTTACTGCGCACTGTGCTCTTGCACTGAGAAAAATCTAAAGTCAAAAGCGCCCTAATTCATATGGTATAAGGCAAAAAACCGACCAAACGTAAATACGTTTAAAAACGTCTACCAACTAGAAGGCGTTAAACGAGGTCAATGAAGGCGAATGTTTCATTTCGTCTTCATTTAAGGTGTATTTTGTGGTCATTCTTAAATATTGACTTTTCGATGAGGCTGATAAAGTCGTACGTTACAGTGATAATCACCGTATATAAACCGCCGTAAAAGTAAGGTATATTTTATGGTCAATACTGCAATTATTATCGTATAACAAGTTCAATTCTGAAAATACTTTATGGAAGGCGTTGTTGACGGTTGTGTTTATTATAAAACATGGTTCATTTTTATTGATTGGTGAAAATCATCTTAAGAGTTGTGAATTCATCTTACGTAGTTACAATTCAACGGTAAAAGGTCAAATCTGATTTAAGCCTTTAAGTCGTTTTTTTCAGTGTGCGCACTAAACATATAGTGATATTATGGTACATTCTCTAATAATACCTACGGAACCCTCGCAAAATACTTTTAAGCAATAACGACTGTCATCCTAAGACGGCGGCTTAACGCATCCTCCGAGCATAAAATCGCTCAGTACTACGAGTCATCCTAAGAAAATGCCCCGCACTGAAAACTGCTTAACTTAGTCGCCTGGTTCAGAACCACTAGCATAGAACATATAATGCCACTAGGCAAGCTCTGCTACGAGAAAGCTGATTGCTTGGAGAAATAATGAATCTTTTCCTATACTACTGGTGGTTTATAAACGGATTTTGTGGAAACAAGAGTCAAAGGCGAAAGATTTATTCTCTTAAGTTATTCATGAAATCCCTTTTGGCATACAGCCTTCATTAGAATACCTTGTTCCTACGCCAGCGGCTTAAATTATTACTACTATCTAAACTAGAATGCTCGTAGGTAAGGTAGGCACGATAGTATTTTGTTGTAAGGAATGTATTAAAGGATTTTATCGTTATGTTAGTGTAGACTGCGCCTAAACAAGCGATTTATCGACTGCTTTTATTTCGGAGATGGTACAGCTCGCGGCTTAAGAATATAATAACTTTTATATCTACTACTGTTGGATTTCGTTAAAGGGTAGCTGAACATGAAAAAATACATATTGAGAAAGAAAATATTTAGTACATCTGTCATTTATAGTCAGTATAAAAATTTTTTTTTGTTCCTATATTCCCCTGTTGAATCTCGTAATAGAATAGCCTAATGGAAAAAATACGTAATGAGAAAGAAAAAAATATATTTATTACCTCTCTCCTTTACAGACAGTGTAAGACATTTTATAACTAATAGCAACAGATAACCAATTATAGGTCCTCACGGATAGCTATCTTATAAATAATAGCATTCAAATAATGAACACCAGAATACAACTAAGTCTAACCATTATGCTTATAATTAAAGTCAAATTAAAGTCATCTGTCATACCGTCTGGTATAAGTTTTTTTTTTAATTTTAGCTATATTTAAATGCAATTTTTTTTTTTTTTTTTATGCATTATAGGTTAGCCTTTGACCACTATCTCACCTGATGGTAAGTGATGATGTGGTCGAAGATGTTGTTCAGGCTAACCTAGAAGTACTGGCTCTCAAGGATAGATGCCGGAACACACCGTTAGGTGCTTGGCGGCAGATTTTCTACTTGAGGGTGGTAGCTAGCCAGGCGGGCATTCGCAAAATGCCCTACCACCATGCAAATTTACGTAAAAGGATAACCTAATGACATTGACATTTATAGACAGTAGATATAAGATATTTTTCTTTATTTTTGCTATATTGTAATTTCGAATTTCGTAACAACAATGGCAAAAAATACGTAATAAGAAAGTATAAAAATATGTGTTACATCTGTCAGTATACGATAAAAAATGGGCGTAGGCGCGCACTGAAATGTATAAAATAACTAGTTAAAATCAAAGTAGATTCAAAACACTATGAACAAACTTTATGGTCCAACTCCAACAAGTGATTTCTTACTTTTCAGTGTAGATTTTTAATTCACTCTTTTCATTGTTGATCGTTTGTCACGCGCCAATATTGGTCACCATCGACAAGAGATGCAATTTTTTTTATAGCTGATAGTTTAGCCTTTGAGCACAATCTCACCTGATGGTAAGTGATGATGTGGTCGAATGTTGTTCAGGCTAATTTAGAATTATTGGCTTTCAAGGACAGCTGCTGGAACACACCGTCAGCGATTTTCGCGACAGATTTTCTACTTGATGGATCCATGTGTCTGTGACGGCCCGACCGTTATCGTTAGTATTGTAATCGTTAGGTAGGACATTCGCAAAATGCCCTACCATCAAGATGTAACGACTGGCATCCTAAGATAACAACCGGGACCGACAGCTTAACGTGCCCTCCGAAACACGTGCACGCTCAGTAGTAATGTCACTAGCGGTCACCCATCCAACTCATGACTGCGGCGGACGTAGCTTAACTTAGCTGGTCGGTTATGAACAGCTAAGCAAACTTCGCTACGAGTGCTTTAAAATATTTTATAATATTTAATTACCTACCATGAAATCATACAAGTATATATTGTTAAAACCTTCGTAAGTTATGCACATATATAAACAGTTATTGAACCGATTTAACTTACTTTAAAATTAAATACAATAATTATCGCAAGTTCCTGCTCGGCGGCGGAATATGGTTCCAACATTTGGATGTAGCGTAGCGGAAACTGTCCCTGAAAGCGGCGAAACTATGCCTTTCCGTTGAGAGCTGTCGCGAGCATTGCCGACGCGAATAGCTACGAAAATGAGCTAACATTTGGTACCTCATTTTCGTAGCCATGCGCGTAAGAGAACAGTCGATCTGTAAATTAAAAATAAAGGCCCTCTTGCGCTGATATTTTTACGAAATGTTTACTCCAGAAGTCCTATCCCGGCTAACGTATAAAGATAAAGGTTCTGTATTTGCGTAAAACTATTTTTTTATGTCATTGTGGCGGAACTAGCTCGACGCCCACCTGATATTCAACGGACTAACCTCTGCCTATAACAGATGCATTTCCCCACAAGTCACGAATTGCACTGCGCCAGTTACTTTGAGGCAGCTTTTAAGTCTCATTTGCCTGTAGTTTCACTGGACAAGGACAGCTGCCCGAACACACCGTTAGGTGCTTAGCGACAGATTTTCTACTTAAGGGTGGTAGCTAGCCAGGTGGGCAATCGCAAAATACCCTTCCACCATGCGGTGAAGCTCAAGCCGGCGGTGGGGATCGAACCAGGGTACTGCGGCGCAGCAGTCCATAGCTATTACCGCTCGGCCATCATCGTTTCAAATTGATTTCATCATTGCTACATTAAGTTTTAAAGTTGCGCTGATCTTTATACGACATGTTTATTCGAGTAGTGCCTCTCCGTGCTAAAGATCAAGGTTCTTTATTTGCGTAAAACATAGTATAAAGTTCTTATTATAAAATGCCTTATGTTTATCTTACCACCAGATACAGTAACATATATACACACTCACACACACACAAAGTCATACACATACACAATATTTTATAAAACTTATCCTTTTTTTTATTTCTTATATCTCCGATACTGATACCTATTCTAAATTATATGTCTACATTGTTTAAATATACATCATTGTGGGAAAGGAACTGCCTTCTGCAACACAGTGAAAACTACAGCAGCGGGCAGGGATTTCATCTTTAAATTGTACCAAATTTTTATACAATAAAGATATTTGTATTTGTATATAACGGACAAACGTAGTAAATGATCACCAAAATTAAACCCGCATTTTAATGTAAACTTATAACCAAAGTTTTAACATCTAGCTATCCTATTTAAGCAAAATGACTCCAAATAAATCATTGTTAACCCAAAAGTAGTAAATGATCACCAAAAGTAGTAAATGATCATCAAAATTAAACTTGCTATAATTCTTCTGGCGTTGTTGTGGTCACAAGTAACCTAACGCTCCTCCTCGCTTCGCTCGTCGTTGCACCTAAATATGACTTTGAGATTTAGTGATTATTTATACTACATTTGGTGTTAGATTACAATTTTTAGTAAAAGAACTAAGGGTATCAAAGCATTTTATGGTGGTCATTATATATAATCCTTTGTAAATTAAGGTAGTCATGTTTTGCTAGTATAGAGCAGCATGCGAATTAATACCATTTGAACATCTGAACTAAATTTATAATTATAAAATTAAATTATTTAAGTAAGGTATGACAAGATAACAAGACTCGTATTTCCTCTTAAATCATGCAGGTAAGCGAATACATTTTTTAATTTATTGACTATAACATATAAACTACTCAACCGATTTGGTGATTTTTATATGGAACCACCTCGGAGGTATTATACCCTTTCCAAGAAAAAAATAATTATTAAAATCGGATTACTCTGTAAGAAAAGATAAATAGTATACATGAATATAAAAAAAACTAATATGTTATATAATAATAACAAATATTTTAAAATATTTTAATTACACTTAAAAAATATATAAAATATATCTATTCACAATTCCGCTTAATTTACCTGGTAAGCCGACGTGACGTCACAAACGCCACGCAGCCAAACCGGAAGAATTTTCGACGCGTTCGCTTCTACACGAAGCATCATCAGGAGATCTTGACTCTACGAGCGCACGATCTAGAAATATTATATACCTAGGTAAAAAAAAACATAATTTCTATTCAAACAATTATTTGAGGTATAGAAACTATTCTCAGCAAGCGACCGCATCAAGTGTGCTCTGAATCTAAAAAAATGTCATGTCTTTGAAGTGATTACGAATTTAATTGTAAATTTTGATACACGTTATGAAGCCAAAAAAGTTTTACTTTCATTAATTTTCTTGCATTTCAGACGGACCTATCACGATAAATCAGCGTGAGCTGTTATGAGTTTTATTTCTATGGCGGTTGATTTCATTTTCGTACTGGACGGCAACTGCTACTAATTTGCGTATTATAAGGGTCCTAATTGTATTATTTTAACAAGATTGAAACCGAAGAACCTTCAAATTAATAATTATGTAGTAGTTTTTATCGATTTAATCATATTTTAATGATGAGCAAGTCCTTTTTTGTTCAAAAAATGTTTGCTTATTTTTACCAACGTAAATTCTTAAAAGTAAAAGCCTAATACGGAGTGTGCTAAAAGTACAACTTGCTTTTCAGGATTCACCTAGTGGTTTATTGAAGATACTTCCACATTACCACTGCGCGGGAAACACATTCCTTGGCTCCCTGACGTTTTGCGGAGCAGACAAGACTGACCGCACTCGTCGTTTCAGAACATTCCAGACGTGTTCTACGGGATTGAAGTCGGAATTTCGAGCTGGACTAGCTAAACGACGAAACCCGACCTCTTGGATACACGCTTCCACATCATAACTGGTTTTATACACTCGTATTATACAATGTACCATTTTCAATTGTAACCATAAAGTAATTGTTCGACAATGGGAGCGACTTGAGTTATATTCTACAATGAACCTTAAGTTCGGATAATTGAGCAACATATATGTAACATATATGCGTACAGAAATATACCGTCGTATACTTAATTAATTTCTGATTTTTAAAAGTCATTTCAAAATAACAACGTCAAACTATTCCAAGCGTATAAATAAATATTTATTCGTAGGCTAGAGGGTAAAAATAGAAAATGAAAATATGACAGCCAAATAGATTTTTCACATTATCGTCCCATCGTTCATTCGTGTGCATAAGTGTCACAAATAAACCCAATAACATTAGCAGCTCTCTCCTTACATATCCCTCTAATGGATTTCTCTTGCCTGAGGTATTGAAGCAGTTATGGGTAATTCTAACCACAGACCCCATTGCCAATGATGTTGTCGGCTCTGGCTATGGTCCCGTAGTTGGAATCGATGATTAGCTAATCCGTCGAATAGAAAATCTGTTGCTAAACATGTAACGGTGTGATCTGGCTGCCTTCAAAAGCCGGTTCACCACTTTGCACTAGATTAGAAGGCAGCTCTGTAAAAAATAGAAATAATATTAACATTATTTTTAAACAAAGAACACGCGAAGTATTGAATTTACGGACCAATAAATTAAAATCCATTGCAGGAGTGTTTATTGAATTTGGAACATTATAACGATCCAGTAATGTTGTATGAAACGGCGAGCTTTAGGGTTATTAAATACTCTTTGATTGGATCTCTTTGATCATTCTTGGCATACCAAAGTAAGTATCTTTGCAGTTTGCTTAGTACAAATTGAGTTCACGTGGCTGTATAGCCATAAATGCGTTTGCCTTTCGGCACAGATGAAAAATAGAAAATTGGAGGCAAAGCTGAAAATTCGTCATGATTTGTTATTTACATACGTAATAAATATAAATTTAATAATTAAAACAAGTTCCAATGGTTTAGAGAGTCAGATGAAGATTGATTGTACTCCAACAATTTAAGATTAGAAGCCAAATTGGCAATGGAAAACCTGCATCCAGTGAAGTCAAATAAAAATACATGAATGTGCCTATGTGAAAATGATTTAATGATTTGGAAAAATGAGTAATAAGTGAATATATTCACTGAAACAGTTTTTTGGCGTGTTTTATTTATTGAGATTGTTAAAACTAAATAGCCATCTACATTATGGCCAATTTATTCCATGCTGAAATGTACAGTTAATGTTGAAAACGGCATTAATTAAAAAAAATATGGAAATTTTACAATGGCATACTTTTCTTAAACGAAAATCGACCGGATTTAAAAGCGAAATTTTTTTTGACAGTGATGACTTAAGGCGGTGAAATTGGGGATGAAACTTTGTATGGAAAGGTCATTGTTTTTGAAGTGATAGTGATGAAAATTGGTATCTGGATATGTTTTTTAAACAAAAACATGTAAGACAGTTTGTCACCTGAGCCTAAACCGCTGGCGTTAGGCCTGTTCGTCCATCTGTCATATTGATGTATATTTTGAACCGTAATAGGCAGACACTTGAAATTAAAACAATTTATAAAAAGAAAATTAAAACTTCACGAATCCTGAGGGAGGGATAGTCCACGCGGGCGAAGCCGCGGGTAAAAGCTAGAATAATTACCAAGCTTAAGTAAAAGGCCGATAAAACTGATAAAAAATTATAGCTGATAGGCTTGCCTTTGACTACTTTCTCATATGATGGTAAGAGTAGAATTACTGGCTCTCAAGAACAGCAAGTGGAACCCACGTTTAGATGCTTGGCGGCAGAATTGAATTTCGCGCAAATAACGCAACTTTCATCCTAATCATTTTTAAGACATCCAAAGACATAAGAATATGGAATATATAGTCTTTTACACGATTAAGGGAACGTAGCCAGGAATCGTAACAAAAATTACTTTCGTATCAAAGAAATTGATATCTTACAAGATTCATCCCTGCTCAGTTATGTGGTCAAATATTATATAGGTACCAAGAATCTTATACTTATCTTGCCTCGGAGTAGGCATTGTCTTTTACTACTACTATCTAGGACTAGCAAGTCTATCTTCTAGAAGAAGTCAAACCAAAGAGGTTGTTAGCATTTTACCAATAACCCTGTATATTTATAAGTATTTAACGGGACTTAATAGCGATAAAAAGATATATAAATTTATTTACCTCGAGCAGAAAATCTGTCGCCAAGCACCTACCGGTGTGTTCCGGCAGCTGTCCTTGAGAGCCAGTACTTCTAGGTTAGCCTGAACAACATCTTCGACCACATCATCACTTACCATCAGGTGAGATAGTGGTCAAAGGCTAACCTATCAGCCATAAAAAAAAAAAAAAAAAAAAAAAAAACGACGTTTCGACTAAGTTGCATTGGTCGTGGTCACGAGCGGACTGAAGAGGCGGGTGTCAACGTCTTGAAAGGCGGGTATTTTCTCCAACTACCCGCATTTGACTTCGAAATGTATCATCTCGACACATGTATCGCGATTAAATCCCGTTAGATACTTATAAATATGTGTTCAAGTTGCGAAAATCTCAAAGTTACTAATAACCCTGTATATCAAGAATGGCTCAAACGCATCCCTAACAATACTGCTCTAATGGCAATGTCGTGTACAGAGCGTCCCCTGTCTCCGCTGCGCTAGGTTTGTGTGTTTACCGCTCCAACCACAACATATCGAATATTGAGATAATTCAGACGAGATGAGTAACAGATCGATCGGAGGAACTTGTGCAAACAGTTAGTCACAGAATAAACAGGATATGGATCAGTTTGTGCACGTTCAATCAATGTATATTGTTTAGACGTGAATACGTCTCACAAAAAACGAATAAAAACAAAATCGAGGGATACAGATTAGTGTTGCAGCTACATATCTATCATTCTCATCCAAATTTCAATTACACCACTGGATAGGTAAAGAATCAAAGAATTTTTTACGGTAAGTAAGAACTGTAACTAATCGCGCGCAGTGAGTAGGGAGCCCGCCATTTTGAGGCATATTCACGTACAACAAACGGCCGTGTCCATAACACAGCCACACCCCATTTTTTCAACGGGGTTTTAACTAAACATAAACAGTATATCAGCTAAGGAAGGTGTGAGTAATGGAATTGTGTACGTTGAGGTTCAATAATAATCAAGATAATATGAGCAATACTATGTTAAACTTCTTAATACCATGGTCATTTAAAATAATTACCAAGCCTGGCTAAAAGCTCGATAAAACAGAAAAAAAAAATATTTATTTATAGTGGACAGGCTAGCCTTTGACCACTATCTCACCTGATGGTGTAGAATTACTGGCTCTCAAGGACAGCAACCGGAACCCACCGTTACGGGCTTGGCGACAGATTGAATTTCCCGCCATTGATGCAGTTTCTATCCTAATCACCTTTTACGATATCCAAATACATGAGAATATGGAATATATAGTCTTTTACACGATTAAGGAGAACGGAGCCGGGAATCGTAACAAGAAGTACTTTCGTATCAAAGAAAATGATATCTTACAAGCTCCATCACTGCTCAGTTATGTGTTCAAATCTTATATACCAAGAATGGTTCAAACGCATCTCTTACGATATTGCTCTAATGGCAATGTCGTGTACAGAACGTCCCCTGTCTCCGCTGCGCTAAATTTGTGTGTTTACCGCTCCAACCACAATATATCGAATATTGAGATAATTCAGACGAGATGAGTAACACACAGATCGATCGGAGAAACGCGTCGGTAACTTGTGCAAACAGTTATATAGTCACAGAATAAACAGGATATGAATCAGTTTGTGCACGTTCAATCAATGTATATTTTTTAGACGTGAATACGTCTTCAAAAACGAATGAAAACAAAATCGAGGGATACAGATTAGTGTTGCAGCTACATATCTATCATTCTCATCCGAATTTCAATTACACCACTGGATAGGTAAAGAATCAAAGAATTTTTTACGCTAAGTAAGGATTGTGACACATCGCGCGCGGCGGAAGGAGCCCGCCATTTTGAGACGTATTCACGTACAACAAACGGCCGTGTGTATATCAGCTAAGGAAATTGATTATGTGATAGCCTTTATTCGTAGCTAATATCATACAAAATCATTGCTTTCAGGTAGTAGCTTTCAGCACTCTGGCATTTGGTTGACATCCTATAGGCTCATGATTCCCTGGTACTTAAGTATTAGTTGCAAAACATTAAAATTAACTACGATTTTATTATACAGGAAAATCCAGGGATTTGACACATATTTATACATGCATAAAATCATGTCTCTTTCCCGTAGGGGTAGGCAGAGACCACAGATTACCAGTTACTATGATTTGCTTCATCTACACTCATCAATCCTTTCATACATAAGCGCCGGTTGACTAAAACGGTTGAATCCTGAACTAAAAAAATTTCAGAACGTCTTCAATCTTATTTCGGAACGTTCGCCTAGGGAAAAGTGAACGGCAGTGTTGGAAGGGGAAGCCGTTCTATTGTCCCATGTATACCTATTTAGTCAACCTCATTTCATTCATTCTCTCTACCTGTCCAAACTTCTTAACATACCTTTCTCGATTTTTGTCACTACATCCTCATTTACACCACATCGTTCCATTATCACACTATTCCTTATCCTATCACTACGTTCGACTCATGCTTCTCAATTTTAATATTGTGATGTTAGTAATAACGCCTGCTCGGCGGACTACTCTTCTCAATGCTCTCATCTCCACGCATTTATTCTACTTTCATGCTTTTTCTGCCGTAACCAACTTTCACTACTATACATTAGTACCAACATTTTAATTTGTATATTAATTTAAAATCCTACTTCTTAAGGTTAAAGCCGATGTATACTTCCAGCTACAGGTGCAAGAGTGCGTTCCATAGCATCGCATAACGGCGCAACAATCGCACTTTGGCGTTCACGAAGTCAGTTTGATCGTCCATGCGATCACACCAAACCGTTTAACATGATCGGGCGTCGGCGAGCGAACGCAACGGTTACCCTGTCAGCTGTCATTTTGACAGATGATACGTCACATGGACAAGAAAAGAGAAGCAAAGTTATGATTATGGCGAATATATTATTCCAAATTAAGAATATGATATTTTTACGTAAAGAATGATATTTATATTCTGAAAGTGTGTGGAGTCAATTCATTTAGTCACCTGTCAAGTTAAACATCAAACTTATCATGACGGACGATCAAAGCCGTTCAGTAAGTCCATCGGGTTGTCAGTAATGCGTGTATGATCGAGCGACATTCGCCTGGTCGATTTTCACTCTGAGTACGTACTAAAAGATGCTGGGAGAATAAGGTGAACCCTGTCTTCTATAGCGAAATATACAAAACCTTTTCATTTTGTTTTATTGCTGGGTCTTTTTACTATTATAGATATTTGATCAGGTATGTGATGAGAATAAGTCTATAGTATGCGAGATTTGAATTTTTTTAAGGTATCTAATATATTGTTACAATACTTATATAATTGGTTACATATGTTACGTGTATACGTATTTTTAATGTTTATTTGTTATTTTAGGGGTAAATTATAACATTGAGTGCGTTAATAATTTTTCAGGATATTTCTAACAATAATATTTTAACCATATCCTTTATTGATGGCTTGTCTTTAAGAGATCACTCTGAGCGATAAGACCGCCTATTGACAAACTTGGTTGTAAGATATTCTTTAGTGATAAGTTTATTGTTGTTATTATATTACGATACGATAACTCTTTACACCAAAAACAGGAAATTACAAAGAAACAATAATAATAGTTAAGCACAAAGGGCGGTCTTATCGCTAACAGTGATCTCTTCCAGACAACCTTTGGATGGATGGAGAATAAATTATTTAACAGTGAGGGTGGTGCAAATCTCTTATAATATAAACAAGTGCATAATATAATTAATAGCTGTATTACGATATACTACTTACATATATTATTTTCAATAAAAAGTTATCTACCTATCTAAACAAAATTCAACTGAAACTGAGTACCTTTAAGGTGAAGAATTACACCCTGTTGTAGACCTCATCTCAAGTCAATGCAGCCTAACCTTCACTTCAGATGCCGACCGGCCATAAAACAGATAAAAGTAAGTAGTCAGTTCATTATATTAATACCAAAGGTCTTCCACAGAGAAACCATGCCTCATTCTCCGAAGAAAAACTACCAAAACGCTCGCCGATACTTCACAAAAGGCATCTCTAATGAAAAAACGTCGTTATCCGTTTTTCCGCGAGATAAGTAGCTGAAACAAATGGAGCTATTGTCTGAAACACAAAATAAAGAACTAATGTATTGTAGGAATTGTTTTAGAGAGAGCTTTTTCTACACGTTGGGTTATCTTGGCAGCTGTGGTAATTAATTCTTGTCTGAAAAGGTATGTTGTGTTGTAGACTGCGGTATATTTTTAAACAGCTACGTTGATGTTATAGCTAACGACTCGTAGATGAGTACTGTATCAGATTATCCACTGCTGAACACAGTGTCCCCCATTATGGGGAAGTTTGCCATAATCCACACGCTTGGCAGGCGTCTTGGGGATCGCAGTGTGAGATATCAGTTTCTCAGAAAGCGCTGCTGCCCACCTTCTGGTGTGTTACCCTTAGTCGCCTCTAACGACACCCACGGGTAGAGATGGGGGTGACACTCTCACTGAGTCTGTAGCTCCATGAATTGATCTATTTCGGTATTACCGTTACTATGGGACCTATAAAGGCACGCGTAGATTCGCGGATGGTCATCGCAGTCTACGCGCAACCAAATGTCAGATAGGCCACGTCCTTCAAGGTTACTGAGACGACGAGCACAGATATCCTCCCTAACGTAAACACACACCCCCGCCCGCGGCAAAAAGGAATGCTCCAGTTTGTACCCTGGGTATGTGAGGAATGAGGTGTCTGTCGGAGAGCATATCTGTGTTTCGGTCAAAATGAGCAAGGCCGGCTTAGCAGTCTCCAGGTGGTAGTGGACATCGCTTAGGTTAGAACGGAGACGTATGTTGCAAAAGTCCACGGCTAGCGTGGAGTGGGGTGACTTAAGCCTCCTGCTTCGTTTGCCTCGAGGAGCAGAATTAGATTTGAGCACAGTTTTGCCCCCTCCAGAATACGCAGGGCAGCCCGAGCATCCACTTTCAGGTTCAGGTCCTGGAGGTGGATGCCAGGAGAGGGATTCTTCAGCGCTGTCGCGGCGGGTACCCTCCTGGAGTACTGTCTCTTGAAACTGTGCCGCCATATTCCTTAGGGGGGGGGGGGATTGGGCCTCCGGGTCTCCCACAAATCGATCTAAACGCAATGGTAAAGCCAACTACTTTACGTCGATTTCATGTGGGAGAGTAGTACTTCCCCGGTCGTGCCGGCCCATGCAGCTGTAACCCTTATTTAAGTAGAAAATATTTCGCGAAGCGCCTATGGGCGTGTTCCGGTACCTGCCTTTGAGAGCCAATAATCCTAACTTAGCCTAAATAACATCTTTGACCGCATCGTCACTTTCAATCAGATGAAATAGTGTTAAAAATCTGGCATATTAGATACAAAAAATATAAAACTCACATTTACAAAATGTTCGTCTTGAGCGGTACTCGAACCCTCGGTCCCCAATCCCCATGCAGCTTTTCGCACCGGGGAGCGCGAATCGGCACTATCCCGTATGACAGGTAAATTATAGAAAAAAATAGTTTAAATGCCGATAGAGACGAAAACTTTGTGCTCTAAAAAGGTGTATCTAAGCGTGATTTTCGCTCAGCATGCAAAAGTGCTTGGAATCACATTGAAAAAACATGTACCACAGATTGAGCGGTCTTTACGCCGCTTTTGAACCTTGTCCGTATAATTCTTATACCTAATACCATAAGCCGTACTTGACAGCTGGATTGCGGTTTTATTTTATTAAGCACCTGTATAAATTATGGTAAAGTATGTCAATTCTGCTAAATGAGTTGATTCAAATTCTTTTGATTCAAAATCGGAGGTATAGTATACTGTATCAGCTGGATAGTCCACTGCTGAACACAGTCTAATATGGGGGGGTGGCCATAATCCCCACGCTTGACAGGCGGCTTGGGGATCGCAGTGTCAGATATCAATTCCTCAGAAAGTGCTGCCCACTTTCTGGTGTGTTACCCTTAGTCGCCTCTTACGACACCCAAAGTAGAGATGGGGGGTGACACTCTAGCACGGCACCCCACGGGCATAGTATACAAGTTTTAATTAAATGTACATATGAAGGCATAAATAACATACTAATGAAATGGATTCTAGCGAATCACTGAAGGATTTTTGAAGAAATCAACAGGTTAACTTTACAAAGTCATACTTTATTATTATTACATTACAAAGAACTTAGGTAAATCTAAATAACACGGAGCTTATATATATATATATATATTTATGTTATTGTGACGGAACAAGCTCGAGGCCCACCTGATATTAAGCGTACTAACCTCTGCCTATAACAGACGTATTTCGTCTCAAGTCACGAATTGCACTGCACCTAGAAACATAGTTATTAAGTCACATGTGGCTGTAATTTCACCGGTTCTCAAACACTGCTGCCGGAACACACCGTTAGGTGCTTGACGACAGATTTTCTACTTGACGGTGGTCGCTAGCCAGGCGGGCATTTGCAAAATGCCCTTCCACCGTGCGGTGAAGACTAAGCCCGTGGCGGGATTTGAACCATGGACCTGCTGCACGGCAGTCCATAGCCAATGCCACTGAGCCATCACTGCTTCAAAATTTATTTACTATAACAAATAATATTGTTTTATTTTCATTTAAATAACATTATAAACGTAAGTACAATTCTTAATATGAATTGAGGTAAAATATTGTTCTAGAAATGTAATAAAACTTTGGTGGAGGTAAAAGTGCCCTGAATGCTGGCTGCATTACCTAGCTGTATATTAATAATGGTTTTTGGCCAAGATACAAGCCAGCACTCTATTCACATGTCGCCTCCCCCAGAGGCTTCGATATTTATTTTGAATAATTGATGGGTTCCAACTTCCCACGCCAAACTGCACCAACATATACCCTCTGTCGGAGATTACATATTTGCGCCGCTTGAAGTTTTCAGCCTTGAAAGCGACACCACAAGCCCGAACATTAGTCTCTGTAAGATGAGACGATGCTAAAAAATCAACATATGTTGCGTCCCATACTAAGGGCCGTCCCATCTTATCATATTACAAATTGTAAAAGAATAACATATAAAAGAATGGCCTCGAGTTCCTTTGTGAAGAATGATCTGTATTAAATGGAACTGTGACGACAGCCAGCTAAAGCCTGGTGGTAAGGCATTTTGCAACGCCCGCCTGGCCAGCTACTAGCCTCAAGTAGAAAATCTGTCGACAAGCAACTAGCGTCGGGTTCTGGGAGCTGTTCTTGGGAGCCAGTCATTCTAGGTTAGCCTGGACAACACCTACCACATCATCACTTACCATCAGGTGAGATAGTGGTCAAAGGCAAACCTATCAAGCATAAAAAAGCGCAAGTAGATGCGCAAGTTGTTCCGACACCACCAAGGGGAGCCCTTAGCATGAGATAAAGGCAAGAAGAAGAATTCTTGCCAAGCTAGTGCGCAAATATTAAATCTGTGGAGAATATCAAGTAAGCCTTTGAGAATTAGTTTCTTGATGGCAGTAGGATTAAAACCGGTGACAATCGCATAGTCAGAAGATTGACTACCTCCAAAGGAGTACACAGTCCATTCTCAAACAATCAGAAAGAAGCGCTCGTAGCGAAGTTTACTTAGCTGTTCTCAGCCGATCATCAAAGTTAAGCAACGTCGCCCGCGGTCATGAGTTGGATGGGTGACCGCTAGTGACATTACTATTGAGCGTTTCCGTGCTTCGGAGGGCACGTTAAGCCGTCGTCCCGGTTGTTGTGTTAGGATGGCAGTCGTTATAGCATGGTGGTAGGGCATTTTGCGAATGCCCGCCTGGCTAGCTACCACCCTCAAGTAGAAAATCTGTCGCCAAGCACCTACCGATGTGTTCCGGCAGCTGTCCTTGAGAGCCAGTAATTCTAGGTTATCCTGAACAACATCTTCGACCACATCATCACTTACCATCAGGTGAGATAGTGGTCAAAGGCTAAACTATCAGGGATAAAAAAAGTCATTTTTTAACAATTAAGAATCTCTACTTATAGCAGAATTGTCTCTCTAATTTCCTGCTCATCACTTCGGAGACTAACAACGGAAGGCCTTAACGCAAACCCATTACAGGATCAAAAACATCAGACCGCTTCTTGATATTTAAGCGAAAATATGTTTTTGTTAACTTTAAAAACTGTGATCCAAATTAGAATTATAATAAATAATCAAATCATGTCGAGTGTAAATAATTGCTGTCTCAGTCACTTGTTTTGTAATGAAAATATCTTACTTATACAATTTCAATTGTTTAACAGATCGGTGTAGTTCCATTAACTTACCTGTTCACATCTGCTTGCCAGGTAGCCATGCACAGAAATAAGTAGGCCATCCTACCTAGGCTGTGTGTTGAAAACTATCAGTTGAGATGAAATTCATTCGGCTATGAAAAGAGTGCAGGAGATGAAAAAAAAAATATTGGAATTTAAGTAGCTATGAAAACTTTTTGATAGGCAAGATATCATAGCATGTTTGTTAATAAATTATATTTGATAACAAAATATATGTCTCTTGAAGATATCTGATCGGTGAAGGTCGATCTCCCACGTCTCCTCTAGCCACTGCGACGATATGCCCACCAACTATCAAACGCAGGCAGAGAGCAGGCGGCTCACCTGGTGGTAAGTGATCACCGTCTCCCACGAACAACCACAACAGACCTCTGGAGAATGCGTTGCCGGCCTTAGAGGAGGGAATATATGCGCTCTTCTTGAAGGCTCCTAAGTCATATCTGATCGGAAATACAACACCTGATCTAGTATGTATGATACCGACTACAACAGGTAAGATGATGATAGCAGTCGACGCACAGTGGCATATACTGACCATGAGGACACAATGCTTTAATATTTTTTTTTATGTTTTTGAGACAGAACAAGCTGGAGGCCCACCTGATGTTAAGCGGACTAACCTCTGCCTATAACAGATGCATTTCATTACAAATCACGAATTGCATTGCGCCCGTCGCCTTCAGACATAGTTGTTAAGTCTCATTGTGTCTGTAATTTCACTGGCTCTCAAGGACTGCTGCCGGAACACACCGTTAGGTGCTTGGTGACAGATTTCCTACTTGAGGGTGGTAGCTAGCCAGGCGGGCGATCGCAAAATGCCTTTCCACCATACGGTGAAGCTACTACGGTACGAGCAACTTTACAGTACAACATAAAATAATCTTGCGAAAGCTATCCGTGGCGTGCACTGCACAGTATCGTCTAGTAGTGCCTAGTCTAATGGATGTTCGCTGTCAAGTTATCATACTAGTGGTACCAAAGGCACTTCCAATCACTTGTTTCATTAGCGAGCACTAAAACTTGCGCGTTCCTTCTCAAACAATGAACAGTCACTTACCTACGTATGCGTGCTGATATTTATCTTACAAAAGCGTGCAATTCGAGCCTTACATGAAATGGATCCTGAGAATCGCTGAGGGATCTATTAAAGACTTAATATTCTCAAAATACTACGAACTATATATAACACTGCAGCTACTACAGTAAAATCATTTAGACAACCTGTAAGTCATTGCAGACTCACAGGCAGTCCAAATGCGCCCACCCACTACCAGTTGGCAGCGTGCTCAGCGTGCTGGCAGCATTGCCCCGTTGAATTGCAGTGCTTATTCGTTGAGCCAAAAAGGTGGCAGCATTTTGATCACGCGTCGCATCGACCAAGCACTCTAATAAGTTTTGGAAAATATGATGAGCTCCCGGTCACCACGGACCCAACGTCTCTACACCAAACGAACAAACATGTAACCACTACCGAGGTTAGCAAACTTATTACTTACATAACATACTTTACCTAGTCTGTATTTATTTGAAATATTACGTATGTTGTATCGCAGTTGCTCGCATTCAGCACCAAGACTTTAAAATAGGTGTTGCAAATTAATTCTTAGTGGCATCTGTAGTTCTTGGTGCATCCCAACTTTGACTTTAGGCCAGTGGTTCCGAACCTGGGTGTAATTACCCCCGCGGGGGTAAAACAGATATTCTATGGGGGTAACAGAGGTGGTCCCTAAAATAGATGAAAAGACAGATAGAAAATATGATTTTATGTTTAAAATAAAATGATACCGCCCCGGCGCGGACTCCATCCGTCAACGAGCCCTGAGCAATGCAGCGGCTCATTTATTCGAACACGAACGCGCGTTTTATTTGTTTCGCACTGCACACCTCCATAATTATTTGGATTGTTTGAGGGTATGTAAACAGAAATATGATTTATCTAAAGGTAATTAATTAATAATTGTTTGTTACAGTGATGTTCAAGTGTTTTATTCTATTGTTGAAACATTTGAAACTATTTTTTACTATTGTTGTAGGTGACATTATTATGACATGGCTTGACATCCAGCAAAAAAACGCTCTTTTAAAGAAGTATTTCTGCAGTAGAGTTGCACAAGTATTGTAGACAGGAAAATAGAAAAACCTCAGTGTGTTATATGCAATAAAGTACTTTTTACTGGCTTGTATAATTGTTTGCTTAAAAAAATTTTGAATTAGGGCCAAAATCAGTTTCTCTAACAGGCCGTAGGGGTAACAATCCTGAAAAGGTTAGGAACCAATGCTTTAGGCGCTTGGCTACAATTTATACCACAGTTATGCTCTTCAGGTACAAGTTGTTGTACTGTACAACTTATTTCTTACACTGTGATTACAGTAGGTATACTGTAGCAGATGGCAACTAACAATTTTGTAGATAGATTTCGTCCAGAGTGTATTAATGACTCGCGCGAAAACGTCGGCGTTAAAGGTCAGGTCAGGTCAAGGTTCAAAGGTTGGAAGGTCAGACTTAGTTCCTATCGTGTAACTGGTGCATTAGTGATATTAAACTACGAAAAGGTTTGGTAGTATTAGCATAATAACATTCATAAATACAATGTTTTACAAAAGATTTATACTTGACTTTGATAGGTCGTTAAACTGTCTAACCTAGGTGGCAGGATTTTTAAAGGAGAAGGTGTGTGAATTAGTTCTATAAACTTTAATTCAAATATGTTTATTTGTAGTTTTTTTTATGTTAATGTGACAGAACAAGCTCGAGGCCCACCTGATCTTAAGGGGACTAAGCCCTGCCTATAACAGATGCATTTCATGGCAAGTGACGAATTGCACTGCGCCCGTCACCTTGAGACATAGTTGTTAAGTCTCATGTGCCTGTAATTTCACTAGCTCTCAAGGATTGCTGCCGGAACACACCGTTAGGTGCTTGGCGACAGATTTTCTACTTGGGGGTGGTCGCTAGCCAGGCGGGCATTCGCAAAATGCCCTTACACCATTTTGTGAAGCTCAAGCCGGCGGTGGGGATCGAACCAGGGCCCTGCGGCACGGCAGTCCATAGCTATTACCGCTCGGCCATCATTGCTTCAAAATGAATGTAGTGTTAGAAGATACATTTTTTAATTTGAGAGAAGATTGTTAGCGGCGAACCATAGTTCGTCCGGGGAAGTACTACTACTATACCAATTTCTACTGCTAAGTGCTAAGCAATAATGTTTACATTACTGTGATCCAGTGGGCGTTGCGAGCAGCCACCCGCAGAGCGCGTCTAGCAGCCCTCGAAGCTGCCCGCATTGCTTGAGGATGAGCATCTTTACTGCTCGAACACCAGTCGGATATTACGACTAAAGACCGTGTGTGCTAGCCGGTATATTTAGTTAATAATTATGACAACTCACGTTAGTTTTTATGACCATACTGTGTCCAGAGAGTTTGAAGCAATGATGGCTCAGTGGTATTGTCTATGGACTACCGTGCAGCAGGTCCATGATTCGAATCCCGCCGCGGACTTGAGCTTCGCCGCATGGTGGAAGGGCATTTTGTGAATGCCCGCCTGGCTAGCACCACCCTCATGTAGAAAATATGTCTCCAAGCACCTAACAGTGTGTTCCGGCAGCAGTCCTTGAGAGCCAGTAAAATTTCAGGCACATGAGACCAAGCACCTCAACGACCTAACGTACGTCTCAGTGTGACGGGCACAGTGCACGAAATGCATCTGTTATAGGTAGAGGTTAGTCCACTTAACACCAGGAGGGCCTCGGGCTTGTTCCGTTACAATAACATAAAAAAAAGTTTGAAGTTTATGAGTGCCGATGAAATTACAGGCAGACTTAACAAACTTTATATCTTAGGTGATGCAGATTGTCATTTGTGACGACTCCCCTGCAACAACTGGAAATTATTTTTAAAGATTATCACCTCCAGAGACACTTCACCAGTGGTGTCAGCTGTAAATGTAGTTTCGGTTCTCATTTTTCTCCAGTTGCGACACGGTTAATACTATTATGTCAGTAATGACAAAGAACAGCTATCGATGAATACTTACATATAAATGAACCATCGAGTAGAATTTTGAACGTCCAAAGGGTACTTACTGATATAGGTCTATCTCAGAGGTAAAAATAAAGGAGCCATTATGATATGTAAAACAATCGTAACTTCTTGCGCCAGTGACAATATAATGAATATATTTTTCAATTCTCATGTTCGTATAGTGCTAGGTTATGCGCGGTGTAAATGGATTTGAGCGGCTTTTTATGCTCTAGTACGCAAAAGCCTGGTATAAGCCCAAGTGCATAAAAAGAATTGTATTTCTTTAATATGTTCAAAGAGTTCACTTTGTAGAATATTTCATAAGAAGTTGGCCTGAGTCTTTAATAATACCCAAAGACCAGGCTATTATTAAAGAATAAGATATGTTTCTTTATTTCAAAACAACAGCTATCATTTTTGTTTTCAAACACCAATTTTATTTAAGGATATACATATGAGGACTATTTATGCACTCTTTGTATAATCTATTATTGTCCAATTAAGTGTATTATTTCTTTTACAAAATCTTGATATCAATTTTATAATGTAACTAGTTAATTAATAAGTAGTTACTAACTGAAAATAATTAGAATACAATTAATTTGTTTATAGATAAATAACAGAACTGAACAAAAAACTGATGAACAAGGGTGATTTAAAATTCCTTAAATTTGATTTTATATTATTTCATTAGGCTTATTTGTTGTACCAATTTAGTGGCAGCATTTTGACCACGCGTCATATCGAACAAACTCTCTGGTAAGTTTAAGAAAATACGATGAGCTCTCTGTCCCTAAGGACCCAACCTCTCTACACCAAACAGCTCAAATAATTATGTAACCACTACCGATATTAGCATATTTGGGCACAGACTTGGGCCGTTTGAGTCCCTCTGCTGAAATCGCCGCAATTGAGATAATAAATAAATTGATACACTAATCCACTACAACTATCATCAAATCATCACAAATCAGATACTATTCACCATACTTGGATTTCATAAATAAACAGGTAACAATAACAATTAGTTATGTAGGCAAAAATGCAATTAAATTTATCAAGAATTCTAACAATATCTCCAAGTTGGCCTCATTAAAATTTCATCAACTTTTTTAAAGGGAGGACAAAGATGTTGCCTGCCGTTTTCGACAATGCAACTCTACTGGACTTTGGGAGAGGGAAGGTTCTCTCATAGCCCTGGAATACAGATGGAGGTAGAAGGCGCCTTCTAACTCCGTCTCTTGGGGCTGCCAAATGCGCACCGTTGCTAAAAGAGGAGTTGACAACAGGCCCAAGGGTACCTCTGTGGTACGGACCTCATTGAGTCGTTGCCTAGAGAAGTTGTGGAGGTTGGAACTAATTGCCCCGGTACAAATGCAGTGTTTTACCGTAGAGAATTGGCCTTGAGCTCGCCGGCGAGCTCGGTGTTTGATCGTGTAATCTCTGATTACCGCACACCTGGGGATGTAACCGGGACTACTTGTGGATAACGCTAAAACTGCAAATGGCTGTAATGGGGTTACCGGGTCGTCTATTACATGCCTTGGACGAAGGGGAGGTTTGAAGTAGGGATCGGGGATTTCATCAACTTCAAGCAATTTTTAAGTTACACTCCGTATTTTTTTTCTACCAAAACAAGATTGGATAATGCCGTACATACAGACGTGTATTTTGAATACTGTATCAGCCGGATTGTCCGCTGCTGAACACAGCCTTCCCCATTAAGGGGGGGTTTGCCATAATCGCCGCAATCGGCAGGCCTCTTGGGGATCACAGTTTGAGATAGCATAGTGCCTCAGAAGGCACTGCTGGCCACCTTCCGTTGTTTTACCTGTAGTCGCCTCTTAAACACACACATAGGCAACAATGGTGGGGTGACATTCTGGCACACTACGGGGCCACGGGGTGTTTTGAATAGTAAGATGATAATCATCAACATCATCAGCCAGAAGACGTGAACTGTAGAACAAGGGCCTCCCCCACAGAACGCCACAGTGAACGGTTATAATATAAACCACTTGTAACAATGGACTCATGGCGACTAACGATATCGTCAGTTCACCTAGTGGCTCCACACCAACTTTAGTGGAGTTACCAACTCTTGATCAAGATGATAATAGGGACACAATATTTTTTTCTAATAAGTCTTCGGGGAACACTTGGATCCGAGTAGCAAGCGACCGCGAGCGAAGCGGCATATAAGATAAACATACAAAATATAGGCCTATGCTCGATGACAATGACGAAAATGACACTGTCTCTTGAAACAACACATAACTCTAATGTACTGTATCACCCGGATTCGTCGCCCAGCGCCAGTCCTCCACAGTTGCAGTGCCAACTGTTGTACGTTCTTAATATCGTCTGTAGTATCGATATCTGAGTAAATTCACTTGCCACAAAGCCTATATATAGTAGTGTTTGCACAATTGCACCCCAAGTCGCGCTTCTTGCCAATTTCGTGCAAACATTAACATTGCCAAGCGACGATATGATAAAGTCATGGATGCCAGGTGCAAGGGAGTTTTAAGCGTATTGTAGGTGTACTCCGCCTGACGGAAGAACTTACATGTTGTAGAGAAAAACCCCGTTTGTTTTTTTCCTCCCTTAATACCCGCGAAGCCACGCCTACGAGCTATCAATACAACCTTCATCAACATCCTGCCTTCATCATGCAAAGAGGTCGGCATCTATCATGACTTGCCAGTTCGCAAATGCCTCAAATATGCTATTTAGCTGAATCACGTTTGACATTTCATAGTCACGGAGACGCTGTACAGCTTTGTCATTTTCAACGCAAACTTATAAAAATATTACGCACTGTCTCCTATAGCGGTTAAAATAATAACTCTTTAGAAGGGTGTGCATTGGTTTTACCTGTTATTATAAAATGTACTCTAACTTGTTTCAGTGACTTCAGAAAGCTGATTTTATAGCATTCAGACATTTATACAAAAACATTTTTTTTGTATATTGTTAGGTTTGCAATAACGCCTGCTAAGCGGATTACATTACAAACATCCCGCACACTACACTGACTAAAATAACTGGCTGACTAAAATTTTTCGTATCGTATATTTGTGATTTTGTAACATTTATTTTATGTTATTGTGACCGAACTAGCCCGAGGCCCACCTGATGTTAAGCGGACAAACCTCCGCCTATAACAGATGCATTTTGTCACAAGTCACGAATTGCACTGCGCCCGTCACCTTGAGAGATAGTTATTAAGTCTCATGTTGCCTGTAATTTCACTGGCTCCCTAGGACTGTTGCCGGAACACACCGTTATGTGCTTGGGAACAGATTTTCTACTTCAGGGTGGTCGCTAGCCAGGCGGGCATTCGCAAAATACCCTTCCACCATGCGGTTAAGATCAAGCCTACGGCGGGATTCGTTCCATGGACCTGCTGCACGGCAGTCCATAACCAATGCCACTGAGCCATCATTGCCACTATGAAACCAGCTGATGAAGAACATAGAGAGTTTCATTTGCCTCAATAAACTTTTACAATCTTCTGGTTATACGTCGCAGACAATTGTACGACTAGTAACCAACAAGAGTTTTTCTGTGACCCTATAAGTAAAACTCTGCAGCTGGCTATAACTCCCCTCTGTACTGGTTACTGAGCCATCTCAATGCACTTCTGGACGCAAACCCTGAAACTTAAAATATTTAATGACAAATGAAGATCCGTTTGCTTGACAGATTTTCTACTTGATCTGGTAGCTAGCCAAATGAGAATTCGCCAAATACCCTAATAACTCAAGCTCAAACCCATGCCAGATTTCTGACCATGGACCCCTGTTCAGCAGACCACAGACATTAAAACTGGGACTGACAAAAAAAAATTCAATCTTGTTCATTCGTGATGAAATTTATCAGCAGCACCTGAACTATGGGTATAAAAAAACCTACGTAAGTTTATTAGACTTACCTAAGTAGTACCCCTAGTACTTATCTAGAATCTAAGCTAATCATACCTTTTATAATAGTATTAGGTCACCCTACTGAATTAGAGTCAGAGCGGTTCGAGGCAGAGGGAACGATTCAGAAAGTAGACTATTCCGACTTCTGAACGCGGATCCATACAAAGTCAGTTTTTTTTTATTTGCTGTTAGGCTAGCCTTCGACCACTGCCTCACCTGAATGGTGAGTGATGATGTGTTCGAAGATGTTGTTCAGGCTAACTTAGAATTACTGGCTCTCAAGGTCAGTTGTCCTTGAGTGTTCTATATCGGAACACAAAGTTGGCAACATATTTTGTGCTTGAGTGTGGTAGTTAGACAGGCTATTTCATCCTAAGAGAACAATCGGGACCGACCACGCTACGAGTGCTTCTATGATATCAGTCGGGTGATAAACTTACCACAAAACGTAAATAACAGTTACTTTTATTCGCATGGCACAACACATATTTTAGGTCAATTTTTATTGCTTTGAGCACAATCTCACCTAATGATAAGTGATGACTTAATCGAAGCTAGAATAACTAGTTTCTAGTATTTTACTATCGTATGGTACCTACTTACGTTTTCGTGGAGTAAAGCTATAAATATCCTCAGCTAGCACCAATCTCTACTCAGTAATATTTTTGGACATATGTTAAATCCAAAAATAGAACTAAGTCTAATTACCCAAAGTCAATGACATATGCAAGCACGGAAATTAATAACCCACAGGAAATTTGTCAAGCTTATAATAATTTTTTTGTTAGTAACTTTAATTCGCAGTCCCATATTTCTTCTCGTAATGATGCCCATGCATCAATGAATAATAATAATGATAGTATCCACGATATTTGTGTATCGAGAGAGTTTATATTCAAACTCTTAAAACGCTTAGATACATCAAAAGGACCTGGAAGTGATTGTATTCCGCCCTTATTATATACTAGGGGTGCTGAAACGCTATCATTGCCTCTTACTGTTATTTTTAATAGATGTATAAAAGAAGGCTACTTTCCCAAAGTGTGGAAGACAGCGCATATTGTGCCTATTCATAAAAAGGGCCTTAAGACGTCTATTGAAACCTATTTCTATACTAAATGTTGTAAGTAAAGTAATGGAAAAAATCGTTCACCACTTTATGTATCCTACCATTTCCAAAGCCATACCTATAGAACAACATGGTTTCATGAAAGGCAGGTCTACATGCACTAACCTAGCCATATTTTCTAACGATGTTCTCCGTGACATGGAGTGTGGAGGGCAGGTCGATGTGGTCTACACGGACTTCGAAAAAGCATTCGACCGTGTGGATCACTTGATCCTATTGCGTAAACTACATGAGCTCGGAATACACGTGAATGTGCTTCGGTGGGTTACTTCTTATCTGAGAAATCGTAGCCAGGCGGTTGTTGTTGGTGGCTATAGATCTGACTATACTGACGTTACATCAGGGGTGCCCCAAGGATCGATATTAGGACCTCTCCTGTATGCAGCATATCTATATGATATAAAAAAGTGCTTTCAACACTCTAAATTCCTAATGTATGCAGATGATACTAAAATTTATTGCAAAGTAAACGACTTGAATGATTGTTTTAAACTCCAAAAAGATTTAGATGCATTAAACGTATACTACAAAGATAACCGTATAGATATTAATGTAAGTAAATGTTTACAAATTAGTTTTACACGCAAATTAATACCTATTAAATATTTATATAAAATTAATGATCACACTATAAGTAAAACGGAATCCGTTAAAGACCTAGGAATAATTCTAAATTCTAATTTTGACTACTCTGAGCATATTATGAGTAGTTATGGTTAGCAAAGCTTATAAAGCCTTAGGTTTTGTATTGAGAGTTAGTCAGCCTTTTTCTGACACAGCTTGCATTAAAACGCTCTACTACTCATACGTCCGCTCTGTACTTGAGTATTGTAGTAATATATGGACCCCACATTATGTAACATACATTCACGAAATAGAGAATATACAAATTAAATTTTTAAAACATTTAAACTACAGTACATTTACTTATCTTAATAACTACTCTGATTCTTGTACTATTCATCACATATTACCTCTAAAAGACAGGCGTATTATCTTAGATATGATGTTTCTGTACAATATCTGTAATAGTAAAATTGACAGCATGGATCTGAGTAACCTTATTTTAAGATTTTGCGTCCCAAGAATCCGTACTCGACATACCAATTTATTTTCAACGCCCCTGACTCGAACTAATTACACAAATAATGCAGTTGCAAGCCGCCTACTTAGAACTTATAATAAAATGTTTGATACCATAGATATTTTCTGCTCCAGCAAACAAGCGTTTAGAAAATTAATCTTAAACGTTTTGGAGAACAAAGGCCAATAGATATTAAGTAATAACAAATCACATAATTATTGATACACACATGCATTTTCACACCACAAACATCAAATTGCACACCTTTTATACTAAAATAAATTAGTAAAACCAAATAAGTTGAGTTAGTTAAGTGTTACTTCATAGAGCATGTGATTTTACACTCACACACAATCACTCACATTCTCATACAGAACATCGTACAAATGTACTCTTAAAACCTCCTAATAAATGTCATATAATGTAAACTTAATTTTAAGTACTGTTTATACATTAAGTTTTATATATATTAGTTTATATATTATATATTAATACGTTGAATGTAATTTTGTATACTTATAAAATGTTAGTCCGTTTTTGGCTGTAAGCTTAAGTATTTCTCAATATATACGTAAATTTTAAGAGCTGTGGATTAATAAAATAAATAAATAAGTAAAAAAAGCTATACGGTTTTAATAAAAAAAAAAGTGTAAATACATTCACATAGATAGTATTTTTTTCACGACGCTTTACATACTGATGAGGTAGTACCCTTATCCAAATCTTGTTATGATCAAGGATGTCTTCGAAAATAACACACAGGCAGGACAGCAAGGAAGGAGTAATAGTAAAAAACGTTGACTTCGGTTTTATGGCCAATTTCGCTTCCCGACTCCAACTCCTCGTTGGAATTGGAAGACATACAGTATACACGCTACGTTTTGGATAACCTGGGTTTTAAGCTGCTAAGGAGGCCTTTTGTGCGCCCAAGGTGCAGCAAATTAGCAAGTGGCGGGAAGCCGCTCATTAGACTCATGTAATAACCGTGTCCACTTTTTACGACATCAAGAAACATTAATTTTATAATTTTTCAATGTGACACCCTGATTATGCGAAAGGTACAACCAGATAATTTCCATGAAGGGTTTGCATGGGGTATATTTTGGTACCATCTGGGAGCGAGTCTATCGCAATAAACTATGCACAGATTCAATTTTTTCCGCAGAAAATATCAATTAGTAGGTACCTGCCCCAGGACCTGAAATCTATGTTCATGCTACGAGTTTTTGCAGGTCAATATCACATCCTTTAATTGAACTGCTCGGAACATGACATGGTATTTAAAAGTTCATGGTGGGCCTGCTGAAGATTCCAAAGTAACGCTGCTGTACGCAACTCACACCAGGAGGCTATATAAGTAAGGTTTGATTTGATCAACTGATGATCTTATCACTGATATCTTGTGAGAGAATCAGCTTAAATCGCCTCTATCGATGCGTCCTTTGCGAGACTAAAGTTTATAAAATAAACTTTATTAATAATGCACTGTCAGAGGTGGTTTCAAGCCGAGATAAACTTCGGAATAGAATATGTAATCTCAAGGGGTTACTTTGAACTCTGACTCAAGTTAAGGTGACAAAGTAGGTAAAACTTAAGTTGAACCTTAATTAATCCTCAGAAATGTTTGGCCAAGGTTCAAACTGAGTAATTTGATAGCTTAGACGGGTATAGGGCGACAAAATGTTTGACAAGACCCTATAAAATAATATTGGAAACTAAATGCACAGCCTAATATTGAAGTTTTTAGATTTTACTTGAGATCAGTGTACACACATCTTTTTGTTACAAAGCATTTATACACACACTCTACTGTAACATGTAAACAACGGTGTGTGTGTGTAGGTATAAACAGTAGGCCAACTTAGAATTATTGGGTCTCAAAGACAGCTGCCGTTATACTATGCCGTCTTTGGCGACTGATGCCAACTATTGACCATGTTGAAGCGCTCGTAGCGAAGTTTACTTAGCTGTTCTTAACTGATCAGCAAAGTTAAGCAACGTCGCCCGCGGTCATGAGTTGGATGGGTGACCGCTAGTGACATTACTACTGAGCGTGCATGTGCTTCGGAGGGCACGTTAAGCCGTCGGTCCCGGTTGTCGTCTTAGGATGGCAGTCGTTATAGCATGGTGGTAGGGCATTTTGCAAATGCCCGCCTGGCTAGCTACCACCCTCAAGTAGAAAATCTGTCGCCAAGCACCTAATGGTGTGTTCCAACAGCTGTCCTTGAGAGCCAGTACTTCTAGGTTAGCCTGAAGAAAATCTTCGACCACATCATCACTTACCATCATGTGAGATAGTGGTCAAGGGCTAACCTATCAAGAATGAAAAAAAAATAAAAAATAAAAAAAAATATCCATAATACTTCCTGAAAATCTAATATAGTAGCGACGTCTGCAAAAAGTTTCTACCTGCCATAGATCTCAATTTATTAACTATACGTTCCTAAAAGACTATTCACTTAGTAGTTGAAAAAGACCGTGACACAGACGAAAGCACTGAGACATTGGATAGTGTAATTGAAAAAGACTGTGAGAGGGTTGAAATCGTTAAGTCATTTGATAGAGCACTTAAAAAAGATCGTGATACAGATGAAATCCCTGTGACATTTGATAGTTTAATAGAAAAAGGCCGTGGCAGGGATTCATCAATCGATGAGCAAGGAGCAGCTAGATATTAATATTACGGATCGGCTAGATTTTACCTTCTACCTCACTTTTAAAAGGGTAAGTAATAAAGATGTGAGCACAATACAATTAGAAAGGAAAATTACTCTCCTAGGTACTTGGCGACAGACTAGTTTCAGCGATAACTAGCGGGGGTATCTATTTCTGTGTGACTAGCTTAGGCAAGCATTCGCATGCCTCACCACGAGCGTTTTAAAATCCTGCTGTGAGATTTGAACCAGGGAACCCACTTTCGGCAGTCGATACTCTCTGTCACTGGTGTGTCATAGCTTCAACAGCAGTCAATTATTAAGGTAGGCACACAGTAGTATACTTCATGTATTTAAGGAAGCTTTTATCGTGAATTTGGTTTTCTATGGCTGTGAATTTCTGAGTGGTAAGTACGTAGGCTGCATAACCACCAGAGATGTTCGAGGTAAATGAGAAGGGAAACGTAAAGTAGTGGTAATTGGTAGATAATAGAGGTAGTTGTGCGATGGGGAATCAGAGTTATTTCTAAGTTTCCTAGGACTCAACCAGCTAGTAGTTGTGCCTTGGATCCGGATTGAGTCGTTGGTACCTCAATTGTGTATAAGGGAATCAGAAGTGCCCATGGCAAAACCAGTTGTGCATTGTAATTGTGTCATCGGTCCGGAAGGGATTTTTAAGAGGCAAAGATCGGTAGATATCGTTTAACGCCTTCTAGTTGGAAGGCGTTTTTGTACGTATTTACGTTTGGTCGGTTTTTTGCCTTATACCATATAAATTGGCCGTCATTAGGGCGCTTTTGACTTTAGATTTTTCTCAGTGTAGGTAGTAGGTAATAAAGCAACATTTTGTTTATAAATAATTTAATTGATTATTGGGCACTAATACCGATGTAGTTACACAACATATTTACATCATTGACATTTAAGATTCCAACACACGGCTGTGTATCTCTTTTTCTTATTACTCTAAGCTAAATAATACCGTAAGTACGTACATTACCGTACATATTAAAATGAGTATTGCTTTCTTTTGTAAATAAACTTTAAAAATAATTTTAATCGATTATGCGTGTCATTGCTAAAGTAGACATCATAAATAATGTGCATATCATCATAAATCAGTGCGTAAATAGAAAGATCGTGGAATTTTAATATTTGATTCATTAGCCATAAAAAAATATATAAGCAACATTTTTGGCCGCGTTTAGCGATCGCAACGAAAGCCAAATTATAGACTAGAAAAAAAAATCTGGTTAAACTTCCGCAAGTAATGTTTACATAATAGGTAGGTAAATAATAGCTGCAATGTAAAAATTGTTTGCGCAAGTCAAGTTTTGCAAATTTTCATTTAAGTAGGTAAGTATTAAGAGAATAGCTGGCAGGGTAGCAGCCAGGGTCTTAGCATAGTCCAGTCGTCTACCGTGCTAAGCCTTCGACATCAGGCATGTGATCCAGCGAAAGGCCTCAGGAATAATTACTTAGTCTTTCTGTAAGCCACGATCGTTCCTTTCCGCACAGACTCCGACAGAATGGATACCTAGCTAAATAATTATATGGTAAAGCACAGGTATTGGTCACAGAAGTAAAAAATATTATTGTTATTATTTTGGTAGCTAGGTTAGCATTCTGTACTTATCACATACGTAGCTAGCGTATTATAATATGTATATACGGATATACTAGGGTAGGTACGTAAAAAGCATTGAAGAATTTTGATACATTTTTGTACGCATAAAATGTCCCGGGTTTACGTTTCCGACTTCACGCAATACCGAAGTATTGCAAATCAAATTGAAAGAATAACGCTAAGTGTATCATCTCTTTAGCAGTATACTTGACTCTATACAGAATAATCTAAGATAATGGCTCAGTATGCCCGGTTCACAGGTGTGGAAAAAAGAAATTCGTTGAACAAAACAACATACACGACTCCGGGATAAAATCTGGTTATTTTAAAAATAGATTAACAGCATTTTATCTTGATCATTGTATTTCAGGCGTTTTTCGAAATAATGTTTTATTTTATATATAAATGCAGCAGTTAATTATAGTTAGCAGCGTGCCCAGCATGCTGGCATCATTGCCCCATTGGATTGTGATCTTATTCGTTGAGCCAAATGATACCAGCATTTTGGTAACGCGTCGCATCGACTACGCGCTCGATATTATATATATTATTTTTTAACTGGACACGCTGCCAACTGGTGGTTGATTGGAGTCTGCAGTGGCTTGTAGGTTGTCTAAATGTTTTCATTGTAGTAGATGTAGTGTTGTATAAGGTTCGTAGTATTTTGTTAATAAAGGCATACCGCCGATTTCAAAATTATTATCATATAGTTACTATATTAAGACATAGGGCCCGCGTAATCGATTTTCTATCAAAACAAATTTCTGGCTTTTGTACTTTACCATACTGACCTATCATATGTATTATGTAGCAACGGGTTAGGACTTGTGTAATATTTCACCAGAAATTTCTGAAACCTAGTTATGTGAAATATTGACTCCCAGATGATGAACTTCAAATAAGTTCAAAGCTGATTTCAGAAATATTCGGTAAATATTATGCGAATCGTAGCCGGTTGCTAAATAATAATTATGGCCAAAACTCACGATAGTTTTCCAACTCAACTCAAAATTGAAGTTATTATTAAAATTGCCTCTTTGATTTCATGCTCGCTGTACAATAGTACCTGAACTAAAAAAAAACATTTTATTATTTGTTGTCCATCAAAAAATGGATTTCACAGTATCCATATAAATAAAATCTTGATTGTGATAAGCATTACAAAATCATAAATACATAGTTCTATAATTAATTGTCATTAATATGATCAAATAAACATTTCAACTACACACTTTTTACAATCTCATTTATACACACACACTTAACAACTACTGCACTATTTTATGTACAAAAGGCGGAATTAAAATAAAATGTATTATCTACCAGACAACCAGCTGGATATTAAAGCAAATAACCGAAGATCTCAGTAACAAAATGCAGGTGAAACCAAACCGCCAAATAGAACCATTTGTATTCACTTGAAATAAAAAAATAATAATTAAGAAACGAATTGCATCGAAAATAGCGCCGCTAAGCAGAAAACAGTATTATTTATTTATTTATAGCTAATAGGTTAGCCTTCGACCACTATCTCACTTGATGTTAAGTGATGATGTGGTCGAAGATGTTGTTCACGCTATCCTATAATTACTGGCTCTCAAGGACAGCTGCCGGAACAAACCGATATGTGCTTGGCGGCAGATTGTATACTTGAATGTGGTAGCTAGCCAGGCGGTCATTCGCAAAATTCTACCACCACCATGCTATAACGACTGCCATCGTAAGACAACAACCGGGACCACCGGATTAACGTGCCCTTCGAAACACGTGCAAACTCAATTGTAATGTCACTTACGGTCACCCATCTAAGCCATGACCGCGACGGACGTTGCTTAACTTTGCTGATCGGTTAAGAACAGCTAAGCAAACTTCACTACGAGCGCTTCAGAAATATATATACAGTACATACAGCACTAGTGTGCGAGTGAGAGGGATAGCGGCGCCATTTTCAAATCGTTCCTTTTTTAAATTGGGTTATATTCTAATCGACAAGTCTTTTAGCTACAATAAATTATATCCATTAAACGCGCTTTCAAAAATGTTCCTAACCCAACTTCCGCACTGAAATATGTATTCCACTATTTTCTAAAGTCGTAATCGGTACATAGATTCGTGTTACAATATTAAAATTGTAAAACACAGCCGGTGGAAGGAAATTGCTCTTGCCCTTAACTTTATTTCTAAACACTTTATCATACCGAGAAAAAAAGTAATACATGCAACTTCAAATATACATCGTCGGAGTTTTCCGTGCACGGATATCGCGGGATATGGCACTGGAGCGTACCGCGTGTCGTCTGCATGCGGTCAAACTGACCTTATACAGGGTTATTGGAAAAATGCTAAGAACCTCTTAGGGTTGACTTCTGCTAGTCCTTACAAATATTTAATTAAACTTTAAGCACTCACGCTCTAGTATTGATAGCATACAGCAATATATATTTACACTACATGAGAATCTGTAGTAATTTTTCAGTACCATCATAAGTCAACATGGATAACCATTTATGAATAGTGTGTTTAGCTTCCACTACCGTCATATTTATCATGATTTTTGTCCCAACGTTTCACCCCGTGACCACGATCACTGCAAATTGTTTGAAACGTCGGCACAAAAATAATGATAAATATACGCGATTAAAACCGTTTAAAGTTGTTTAATTACTATGTGTAATAATCTGCGAACACCAGACATTATTTTGTGTATTTTTTTTTAATTAGTACTTAGTGAAAGACAATGTCTACTCCGAGCCAAGAACGCCCGCCGCGGCAACACTGGACCGCGCCGCGCTCCCTTTCCATAGTTTTGAATGTTTACATCAAGCTAAGTAATCAAAAATATGAAATTATAAATTACAGGCACAAGAGACTTTATACATCAGGTGGTCCTCGTGCTTATTCCGTCAAATACACATAAACAAACACACATAAAACTTTCACCTCAAACTGTTTGTTAGGACTAGCAGAAGTCAACCCTAAGAGGTTGTTAGCATTTTTCCAATAACCCTGTATACAAGTGGCGGGTAGGCGCCAGGGCATTGCGGTCAACTCATGACCGCGGCGGACGTTGCTTAACTTTGCTGATCGATTAAGAACGACTAAGAAAACTATATAAGAATATAAGTTTCAATTGACAGACGCATGCTTCCACGCAAGTTGAAAGCTCACCCAGTTTAGTAACACCTTATTAATTGCAAAATTGCGTGCATTACTTTACTCCTTACATTTATATTTATACAAACAATGGCAACCTCGCACATCACAAACATTGGAAGCACTACAAAGTTATTAGTTTAGCTGCCATTTTAAATTAAATGTCACTGTCACTCTAATGTCACTGTCATCATGAAATATTTTTACAAAATACTGCAGTCACTATGATAATTATACACTTAGACCTACTTTTTTCCTTCTTTCTCCCTAAAACTGCGTATCCACCAAAGATGTGCGAGCAATTGAGCGGTGTAATAGGAAAAAATCTATCCACAGGATCACTGAGCTCAGATATGCTAAGAAAATGAAGCGATAATGAATAGATGCTAATGTTACATTGCGGAAATCCATATTTTATTAATCACAAATATTTTAAGAAAACACGATCGGTCGTGCCCTCGACTCAAAACCATATGAGGATTCTTCGTGTAGAAGAGACACGCTTCGAAAATTATTCCGGTTTGGCTGCATAATATTAATGACGTCACGTCGGCTTAACAGGAAAATTAGGCGGAATCGTCACAAGATTACATTTTTATATGTTTTACTAAAATATTAATTTAATATTTTCCTAAAATATTTTTGATTATGAAATAAAGCTATTCTATTGGCGCATTTTTTCCTCTTACACCGCTTATTTTCCTGTTGGATACGCACCCTTATTCAAGTTTTACCAAGACTCTAATTTCTGACTGAAGTTTCTGGTCCACAAAATGGATTTGACCAGAATGGAATCCCCGTGGCAATTAATTGATTTCCAACCTGTATGAAGATTTATTTTAAAACTTGAACCATCATTACCTTTATCTTTGTGATCATTATCTGGATTAAACGGTCTCAAAAGATTCAGGGTTAGCATGTGATAGCAACCTTGAAGTATCAACATAATTTGTAGGGTTGTACTATATATTTTTTTAATAATTAAAGCTGATGTCGGTTACGGATATATTATATAAGGTACACGAACCTAATTTCACTTTTGAGTTTTTCGGATATTTTAGGCGCAATGGTTTTGTATATATTTTCGACACGAAGCGCCAGAACTTCACGTACTTCAAAACCACAGCCACGTCTAGAATTGTCTATACATTGGGCCAAAATAAGCTTAATAACGGTATGAAAGCATTATTTTTGGACATTTTCCGCTCGAAGGACCACAGGTTATTCCAGAAACTTCCTAACATCTTACAAAGTCTTAAACAAAGATCTTTTCAAGGCATTTTCGACTCAACTAATTCTAGAACGACAAGTTCTTCAAACCATTCCTGGGCGGTAATCACTACTATGCTATTCACTACTACAAATAATACCCAGGTCTGATAAATGCGGAGAAATCGTTTTGCGGTATCTCTTCTGTTTTCTTTTTTCTTCTGTAGTCTTTCCTGCAACAAAGAGATATCAAAAGAAATAAATCTCCGATTTATTTTTAAGCTATATTGCTTTCTAAGCTTAAGTAATAAACTTAAGAGCACAAAATTTTCGCCTCGATCGGTGACTCACCCGCGTTTTCATACTATATTTAATCAATTTTATGAGTCGTTTGTCTAAAGTGTTTTTGAAAACATTCAAACTTACTTAGTAATACATTACCAAATTTTAAGAGCACAACATTTTAATCCCTCACGTTTATCGAACCCGCGCCTCCAGGTGTCTTAACCGCTCAACCTAAAAAACGGATGAATGAGATGCAAATTTTGTGCTCCTATTTAATTATTTTAACCATATTAAGGGGACACGGTGCGGCCATCAATCAGACTATTGATGTACCTTCCTGCATTTCTTTTGCCACGACAAATTTTGCTCTAACCACGAGTAAACACCGTTCCAGTTCCAGCATTCCAATCGAGCTTAATTTGATCCTTGCAAGATTTGATCATACCCTTTCCCGGCGACCTGTAAGATTATACTTAGTCTAGCCAAAATTTTACTACCCCTTTGAATCAGTCAAATCTAGGCTAGTTGTCAAATATGATTACTAAATTTTGTTAAACCAAAAATTTGTGATTATTAAATTACTATAGTTTAACTACGTAAAGAGCACAAGTTTCAAAAAAGGCAAAAAATATTTAATCTAACTCGACCAATATTTGATCTCAACGCATTGCTGGAATGAACCCCTCGACCAAAGTCTGACCGAAAGACGCCCTCTAAATTAGCAGTTACCCAAGAAACAAAATGTCACTTTTTCCAGCGTAATTATTAACTATTACGGTGGAAAAATATTATATTTTGAAGCGCTCGTAGCGAAGTTTACTTAGCTGTTCTTAACCGATCAGCAAAGTTAAGCAACGTCGCCCGCGGTCATGAGTTGGATGGGTGACCGCTAGTGACATTACTACTGAGCGTTTCCGTGCTTCGGAGGGCACGTTAAGCCGTCGGTCCCGGTTGTTGTCTTAGGATGGCAGTCGTTATAGCATGGTGGCAAGGCATTTTGCGAATGCCCGCCTGGCTAGCTTTTTTTTTTTTTTTATACCACAAAGGTGGCAAACAAGCATACGGCCCGCCTGATGGTAAGCAGTTACCGTAGCCTATGGACGCTTGCAACACCAGGGGTATCACTCGCGCGTTGCCGACCCTGAAGAAATCTCTTCACGCCCTTTTTGAAGAACCCCATGCTGTACTCCATCGGGAAAACCACGGCGGGGAGCTCATTCCACAATCTGAGCGTCCGCGGGAGGAAGCTCCTTTGAGCCCGCACAGTACGAAACACTTCTGGTTTCAATGTGTGGGGTTGGACTCCCCGTCGATGGCGAGAATTGCGATGGTGGAAAGTAGCCGTGGGCATCAAGTCAAACAATTCCTTAGAACACTCTCCGTTATACAAACGGTAGAACACACATAAGGAGGCAAAGTCTCTCCTCAGACTTAGGGGTTCTAAACCGCTTGTGAGCTCGGGATCGTCAACAATTCTGATGGCACGTCGCTGAACCGAGTCTAAAGGCCCAAGCTGGTATCCAGGTGCTCCCGCCCACAGATGACAGCAGTACTCCATATGAGGCCGGACCTGCGACTTATAAAGTTGCAGCCTTTGCCCCGATGTGAAGTACTGCCTCGCTCTGTTGAGCACTCCAAGCTTTTTGGAAGCCAGCTTCACCTTGTCCTCCAAGTGACTCCGGAACAAAACGTCGCTGGAAATGTCGATACCAAGGATCCCGATGCTTTGACTGAAGTTTAAGAGAGTGTTCTGGAATTGTGGAGCCACAGACCATGGGGTTTTCTTAGCGGTGAACGCGCAGGCTTGAGTCTTAGTGGGGTTGAAATGGACTAGGTTTAGTCGACCCCAATCGGAGACACAAGTTAGTGTTCTCTCGATTTCAGACACCAGCCGTTCGCGGCTTTCCTCCACCTCAGAACGAGGGATATTTGCACGGCCCGTGTAATGGGTGTCCCCTGTACTGTCGTCCGCATAGCAATGAATGCCGTCAATAGACAGCATGTCATTGATATGCAGTAGGAACAGTGTTGGGGACAGCACAGAGCCTTGCGGGACGCCAGCATTTATGTCCATGCTATCAGAGCAGCTACCGTCAACGACAGCTCTTATGCATCTGCTGGACAGAAAGCTGGCAACCCATTTGCATAATCCCTCGGGAAGACCGTATGATGGTAACTTCGTTAGAAGACCCCTGTGCCAGACCCGATCGAACGCCTTCGCTACATCTAGGCTCACTGCCAATGCCTCACCTTGACTCTCGATGGCGAGTGACTAACGGTGCGTGAGATACACTAGGAGGTCACCAGCTGAGCGACTGTGGCGGAAACCATATTGTCGGTCGCTCAACAACTCGTGATCCTCCAGGTATCTCAAAAGCTGCGTGTTGATCACACGCTCCATGACTTTGGAGAGAAGGGAGGTGATGGCGATAGGCCTGTAATTCGACGGGTCTGATCTGTCGCCCTTTTTGGGCACTGGGTGCACGTGGGCAGTCTTCCACGAAGACGGTACTTCCTTTTTGGTGTAGGAGAGTGCGAAGAGACGCGTCAATACTGGACACAATTCAGGAGCACACCGCTTCAATACCACTGCCGGTATACCGTCTGGCCCACTCGACTTGTGGATGTCCAGAGAAAGCAGTTCCCGCCGGACCTCCCGTTGGGTAATGCTTATCTCCGGCATGGAGCTAGCACACTGCGGGATGGTAGGCGGTGTGGCGCCCCCGTCATCCAAAGTCGAGTTCGAGGCAAAGAGACAGCCCAGAAGATCAGCTTTCTCCTTTGCACTATGAGCCAAGTTTCCGTCCGGCTTACGGAGTGGTGGCAAGGACGACTGGCAAAAGTTTCCTTCAGCAGCTTTGGCAAGAGACCAGAAAGCACGGCTTCCAGAGGGAAGGCTAGTCAGCCTCTCACCAAACCTGCCGACGAAATCAAACTTAGCCCTGGCAATCATTCGCTTACTGAACCTGGAAGCAGCGTTAAATTTGCGTTTCGCATCAGAGATGTTAGGGTCCTGATTAGTTCGGGCCGTGGTCCAAGCCTCATACAAAGTTTGCTTATTTTGTCTAGCATCTTTGCAGGGCCGATTAAACCACGGTCGCTTCTTCTCCCCTGCTGCCACTAGTGGGTTTGGAATATAACATTCCATTCCCACCAGTATCGCCTCAGCGACGGCAGCTGCACAGGTGTCAAGATCATCTGATGCGAAGCAAAGCTGTCTCCACGGGTACGATGCGTAGAAATCTCGCAATCCATCCCAATCTGCTGACTTGTAGTGCCATACACGTCGCCTTCCGGGGGGCCGGAGCGGATCATGTCGGGCGCATGGCACTTGCGTCCGGACGAGACAGTGGTCCGATGACCCAAGTGGCGCATCCACTGTCACTGCATAGTTGTCCGGTTGCGTAGTCAGCAGAAGGTCCAGTAAGGAACTTGTATGGCTCTCGATATCTGGGATTCTCGTAGGAGAAACAACCAGTTGTGAGAATCCATAGGCCAGGGCAAAGTCGTGAGCAGTCCTCCCCGCGAAGTCAGTGGACCGAGAACCAAGCCACTCAACGTGGTGAGCGTTGAAGTCTCCTAATATCACTACCTCCGCGGAGGGGTACTGCTCCAGTACTTTGTCAGTCGTCAATTGCAGGTGCTCAAATAACCGGATTGTGTCCGCGTCACCGCTGTGGGACCTGTAAAGGCACGCGTAAACTTTGGTGTGGCCACCGTGATCTACGCGCGCCCACAAAGTCGACAGGTCCCGGTCTTCTAGGCCTTGGAGACGGCGGCAGCAAATATCCTCCCTGACGTACATACATACCCCGGCGCGGCGCACAAAATTGTGCTCTAGTTTGTACCCAGGATAGTGTAGATACGATGTATCATCAGGGCGGGATATTTGCGTCTCCGTTAGAAAAAGCAGGGTCGGCTGTGCAGTCTCAAGGTGTTGGTGTACTGCATTGACATTAGCGTGAATTCCCCTGATGTTACAAAAGTCCACTGATAGTGTGGACGTGGAGGCCGCTGAAAAACCATTCTTTTTCTTTTTCCGAGGCATTACAAAAAGAGATTGATAAGAGATTAAGAGGAATCGCTGTGCCAGCAGTGAGAGGGACAAAGTGCAGTGTTCTTAGCCGAGAATGCTGGAAAGGTGATGCGGTTTGTTGGTGCGGCAGCCGGAAGGGCCCCCGGTCCCCTAGCTACCACCCTCAAGTAGAAAATCTGTCGCCAAGCACCTAACGGTGTGTTCCAGCAGCTGTCCTTGAGAGCCAGTACTTCTAGGTTAGCCTGAACAACATCTTCGACCACATCATCACTTACCATCAGGTGAGATAGTGGTCAAAGGCTAACCTATCATGCATAAAAAAATAAATTAAAAAAAACTATCAATATTTAACTTTGTAAATTGTGCCTTTACTTGAATAGATCCCTATTATAATTGTTATATTCTTTTGATCAAATTCAAATATCAAATCAACAGAGTCAGTTAAAAAATAATTAGAATGAAGAATTTGCACCACTGCTATCGTAAACGGTAGCCAAGGTAGAGGCACACCAACTACGCCTGGAAGAGCTATAGAGCCTCGATGGAGTTTATGACAAGTGGACCTCCACTTCGCATGAAACGCAAACTTATGGACGTGTGTGAGGATAGACCAGACCAAGGTGGCGGTACAAACTTGATTTGCACGACAAAGACTGCTCCACCAAAACCGAAGACCGGGATGTTTGGAAGGGCTTCCTTGGTTACACACTACAGTCTAATGATAATAATAAAACCATGATATCCTACTGATGCGATATTTAAAAATGACTATGATTAAATAATTAACTAGACCAAAAAATTTAACTGACTTTAACACTCAAATGTGTGAAATAACTTGTGGAAATCGGTACCTTGATGGTTCAAAAGTACCTATTATCACAATATTGTGGCCACGGTACCGACTCCGACAAGTTATTTCACACATTTGAGTGTTGAAGTCGGTTCCAATTTTTGCTAAAATAAATGTTTACCCTTTTTAGTGACCTTGCTATTTATGGGATCAATTGTCATTCACTGTCAATGACTATGGGTGCGTACCATTTGAAGTTCAATTCGCCAAAAACGATAAAAACGATCACACTCCCAAAAAGTTGTTCCACTTGGGTCTTGGCATTATTTTCGCTTTAAACGCTATGAAGCTACTGGAACAGTTTGAATTACCTACATCTAATGTCAAAATTGACAGAAGTGGCATTCTTAGCGTTCTTATCCTAAATAGAACAGGGGAGAACAGTTACAAACGATCACAGTGATCACAGCCATAGATGCGTCTATGGCTGTGTGTGATGAAAATTATCGAAAATAACGAAATTAGCGTCAAATGGAATACGCCCTATATCATCAAGATAGGAAAATACTTTTCAATTATTGGAGTGTAACTCAAATCGCTTCACCCAGTCAAAAGTTCTGAGGTAAGAAACAGAAAAAAAAATCAGACGAATTCAGTACCTCCTCCTATTTGAAGTCTGTAACAACGAAATCTCACCTTCTAGGGTACTTAGGGTAGGGCATCTTCAGATGTACAGTCTTGTAGTGCATCTTCATGGAAGACTTCTGTGTGAATCTCTTCTCGCAAACCGGACACGGGTAGGGGCGCTCGCCGGTGTGCGTCACCATGTGCTTCGCTATGTTACCCGCCTGGGGAACATTTACAATTGGTTTGCCATACTTTGGATAGGAAGCGCTCGTAGTGATGCTTGCCTAATCTTTCTTAAGTGTGAACTGACCGGCCCGTTCTCCATACAAACGTGGTAGGATGATTACTCCCTTATTTGAGAATTTAGGTCCAAAATAAAGCATAATAGCGATTGATCTCGTCATTATCTAGGCTTGTATGATGCCGAAATTTTAAAAAGAAAATTAATTTGAGAGTTATGAGCTTCGACACATTTTCATACAACATTTTCGAGGGTCATAACTTTCAAATTTGTACAATTAAAATGCTTATTAAATTAGTGCACTTTCGTTTAATTGTATATTAATTAGGATTTTTTTATCAATAACGCGCCGATATTATCTAAAGTTGAAAAGGGAAGAGGCAGAGTTGCCCTATATAATAATTAACATAGGTTCATACAAATGTTGCTAGTAAAATAAGGTTCGATTAAGTACAACTTAAATCGATTCTAAGATAAATGTTTTACATTAATTATATGGTCATTTTGTATTGAACAAAATTAATTATCTTTTTAAAATTTCGGCATCATTCAAGCCTACATAATGACGAGATCAATCGGTATTATGCTTAATTCTGGACTTACAATCTCAAATAAGGGAGTGATCACCCTACGGCGTATGTATGGAGAATCGACCGGCCAGTTCAACCTTAACCGATCAACTAGGTTATGCAACGTTCTGTTATATCCATTACCGGCGATGAATGCTGACAGGTTGGACACAGATAAAATGTAGGGTCACTCCGTAACCACGATCACTGCAGTGTTTCAATCGTCTGGACAAAAATAATGATAAATATCCGCGATTTAAACCGTTTAAAGTTGTTTAATTACTTTTAGGAGTAACAATGCCAAACAAACTTAAGTCATGATATAAAAAATGCCACAACTAATTATCATTTAAAATACCAGTATTATTAATTGGATTATATATAAAATGTCAAGTAGAATATAAAACGTATGTCAAAAAAATAATAATAATAGTACATGTCAAAAATAAAGTTTATCATTTACTTTCACAGAAAAACAAACATTATTTATTCCTGATAGGCTAGCCTTTGACCATTATCTTCCCTGATGGTAAGTAATGATGTCGTGGAAGGTGTTAACAGGCTTAACTTAGAATTACTGGCTCTCAAGGACAGCTGCCGGAACACTGTTAGGTATTTGGCGACAGATTTTCTACTTGAGGGTGGTAGCTAGCCAAGCGAGCATTCGCAAAATGCCCTTCCATCATGCGGTGAAGCTCAAGCAGGCGGTGGGGATCGAACCAGGGACCTGGGGCACGGCAGTCAATTTCAATTTTTCAATTTCAATTCATTTCAAAGAAACAAAGAAACAATTCAGTTACAATACAACATATAACATTCACACAAAATAATGTTAACAGAACCTACACTAAGTTGAAAATAACTTGTGCTGTAGGTTACTGTTACATCCCTTTCTAAGATTGATATGTATTACTAACTTTATTTCTAATATAATTATGTATCCTTAAAGTACTTTTGTGATGTTGTGTGTATGCAGCGTGTCCGTGCACTTATTTGTCGGTGTTGGTGTGGAAGTGTGTGTATATGTGAGAGAGTGACAATGTGTGTGTGAGCGTGGGTGAGTAATGTGTATGTGTGTTTGTGTTACAAGGATAAATTTATGAAACCACCATTAGAATTTCTTCTGTCTCACCATAACTTAATGTATTTATCCAATTTAATAACTTCGTCTTAGCCTCAGAGGTTCTTAATGCAACAAAATTGTTGATTATTCCATTTATTTTATTATAAACATAAGGATCAAGAAAAATGTCATGCCTTTTTGCTAGTTTTGTGTTAGTCCTATGTCGTGAAAAAATTAGGTCTTTACGCCTTTTAATGCTATTTTGATATCGATGCTATTTGATTTAACACGACTACTAAGGAGGTCTATGTGAGGTTTCCAAATCATCTTATGATCAATAGTGACACCTAGATATTTTATTTGATTTACCCGCTCCAGCAGCGGGCAATTGCAGTCGTCTAAAGCACAGCTAGAGCGGTGCACCTTAACACTGACGTTGGTAACCCACCTACGAGAGCTAGAAAAAGCCATGAATTTGGTTTTATCCACATTGAGTGTCAGTAAATTATCTTCAAGCCAATGAGTGACCTTTCTAACTCCCGATTCAGCTAATAAACGAGTTTGCTCCCACGTATCCCCAGCAAATATCAAAACAGTGTCATCTGCGTAAGAAACTATTGTCCCGTTACATAGATTTAAGTTGCATAGATCATTGACGTACGTAAGAAACAGCGTAGGACCCAATACACTGCCTTGAGGTACTCCGTAATGAAGTGATGTGCTGTCACTCATTAAATCATCTATTTTTGTCCTTTGCGTTCGACCTCTTAAGTAGTCCTCCATAAGAGTAAGTGTAGTACCCCGAATTCCCGTAAGTTCCAGTTTCCTCAGTAATTGGGGAACAGAGACAGTATCAAAGGCTTTTGCTAAGTCTAGAAATATTCCAATTACTTTTTTATTTTTATCTAGTGAATCAACTATAAAGTTAGTTAGACTAGTGACGGCGTCAGCAGTCGATTTCCCTTTTCTAAAACCAAATTGAGAAGGGGACAATATTTCATATTTTTCATAAAATGCTATTATTCTTTTATTTATAATCTTCTCAAGTACTTTAGAAAATACAGGAAGGATTGATATAGGCCGATAATTACTGACACTATCTCTGTTTCCACTTTTGTGCAGTGGGATGATAACTGCAGTTTTGAATACCTGAGGAGGAAATATACCCGTAGTCAGACATAGGTTACATATATAAGTGATTAGAGGTACTACTGTTGATGCTACTTCCTTTATTATATTAGTTGATATCCCATCATGCCCGGCTGCGCTGTTGTCTTTTAACATATTTATTATACACAGAACCTCGTTTTCATCAGTGCATAAAATACCTATAGAGTTTAGTTGAGAGGGCGGTGTTCTGTTTGTATTAAAAGTATTTTTTAAAAGGTCATCTTTAAATGAACAATTAATAATAATATTATCAGCTAAACTTTGACCTATACTGGAAAAATAATCGTTTACAAAATTTATTGACTTTTCAGGGCTAGATTTTATTTTAAGTAGTACGTCATTGCTAGGTTTCGGCTTTTCGTTCGAAGTAATTTGTTTTTATGGTTTGCCATGTTTTCTTAACATTATTTTTATCTAATTCTGTCCTGTGATAATTTAATTTTAATTTTTTAAGTAGATTATTACAATAATTTCTATACCTAGAATAAGTTACTTTTAAGATGTTATTGTCAGGTGTTTCTTTCAACTGTAAATGCATTTTATCTCGTGTGCGTATGCAACGAAGCATGCCTGGTGTAATCCACGGTTTAATTATACGTTGATTATGAGGTAAATTGAATGTACGCGTGTTTACTTTAATTATTTCCATAAGTCTGTTGATTAGTAACTCAGTTGCTAAGTTAGCATCTAGTGTAATAAAAATATCAGAAAAATCACAGTTCCTTATTGATTTAATTACCTTTTGTATGTTTGTTTTATAGACTAATTTACTGGGTAAGTAGGAGTTTAACTTATTATTTTTGATATTTAAAAGCACAGGAAAATGATCAGTGACAAATGACTCTAAGGCTGAAATTCAGAGACATTTGTGTAAGACGGGCAAAGACCAGTCTTAGCCAAGCGTCCGCTAAGCCAATCTGCAAATTTCATATTCAGAGATATAGTACTAGTCCTACTTACCTCGCTCTTAGCTTAGATCACACTCTATTATCTACGGCATATTTTTCACTTATGGAACGTTTACCGGTTCTTGTTTATCTGTGCATCCTGACATAAAACGAAAACGACAAGAACAACAATATATAAAATGTGATTTGAGTGAGTGAAACAAAATACGTTTTATGCCTACCTAACTACAAGTTGAAAAGACGTCTGTTGTTTTTGCACTAAAGTTCTTAGGTTATAAAATACAAAGTCAACCACAAACAATTTCAATTCAATGTCAATAAAATCTTCAATTTTGCTCACTTGGCGGCGCCACTTCTGCTTTGAGACAGGCTAAAGTAGTCGATTTCCACTACTTGGCTTAGCATAGCACACGCTAAGTTTAAGCGCTGTATCAGATGTCTCTGAATATAATTATGAGGCTAAGCGCTACATTATTTATTTAGCATTTAGCATAGATTAAAGCATTAGTTCACGCTTAGATTTGTCTCTGAATCTCAGCCTAAGACAATCGTAATGCAATCGGTTTTACTTTTTAACATGACGTGATCCAGGCATTTCCTACCTCTAGTTATCATATTATGACTGGAAAGTAGTCCGTGACAAGAAAGTAACTCTAGATAGATAGCTGAATGTCTGTCCGTAGTGTTTGGTGAGATATCAATATTTATATCACCCAACACTGTTATTGTTTGGTATTTTTTTAAGGACGTTAATACAGAGTCTAGGGAGTCTATAAAAGCATCCGTAGAAGTAAAAGAAGGAGACCTATATAATGCTACTAGTGCAATATTATTGCCTATTTTAATTATTAGACAATTTGCTTCCTTAAAGTCAGGTTCTTGTACTGTAATTTCAATATGATTTCTTGAAAATACTACAATGCCGCCGTTTTGGTTAAAACATTTTTTTGTAAACGATGATTGATAGTTATCTAGTTTAGGAAAAGGTTTACCGTTGGCAATCCAGCATTCCGTGAGTATTATAAGGTCACATATGAAATCAAGCCTTGCTAGTAAAAGTTCCAGTGCTATGAAATTCTTGTTAATACTCCTGATGTTCAGCGATAATATATTAAGACCTGAGTCATTGCAGTTGTATATGTAAGAATTGCATAATTCAGGTGTGCAAGAAATGGCTTTTGCCACAGTGAACTCATCCAAGAGGTCACATAAGACATTATCTTGGATGTTACTATCCATAATCTTTTATGGAGTTAGAGGTACTAATTTCCTTTCCCTTACTTAAATAGCTAATACCAAGGCGAACATTTACTTTTAAGTGGGCATTGTTTTTGTTTATCTGACAAATATCGTTGATGTCGAACCCATCTTTTTGATTGCACGATAGTTCATGATGTTTTGTATTGTACATGTGATTACTGTAGTATATGGTGTACAGGTCCATAGCTATTACCGCTCGGCCATCATTGCTTCCGAACACTCACCGATATAGATGCGCCGCAAATCTCGCAGATCTCTCTATTCTCGAGCGGTATGTGACGATGTTCGGCCAAGTGATGTTTCCGACACGCGCCTTTCGTTGGGAAGTTCTCGCCGCACTATGAAAAGAGAGACCAATCAGTAAATCACTGTTCGATGGATTATGTAAGTTTTTCAGCGTAATTAAACAACTTTAAACGGTTTAAATCGCGTATATTTAACATTATTTTTTTTCCGACGTTTCAAACACTTTGCAGTGATCGTGGTCACGGATTGACTAATTGGTTTTATTTGTCACATGAGTTAATAAGAAATTATTTGTCCTACCGTCAGAAATTTTATTTTAATCATAACGTTCCCTATTCACGCAGTATTCGCTCACAGTTTCCAGAGGTCTTGCACATTTGTGTCGGCCTTGGGATTTTATTAATTTGATAACAGGATACCAAGCAGTTGGTACTTGCCAACCATCATCTCTATTGAACTTTGAGTACTTTTTGATTTCAATAGCCTCGCGTAACATTGTTGGCATAAACCGGGTCTCTCTGGCGAGGATTTTTGGATTGTCGAACCGAATGTAGTGGTTGGGTTTGTCCTGGGCATGTTCACAAACCGCAGACTTGGTCGAGAGAGCGAATACTGCGTGAATAGGGAACGTTATGATCAATATAAAATTTCTGACGGTAGGACAAATAATTTCTTATTAACTCATGTGACAAAAATGTAAAACCAATTAGTCACCCCGTGACCACGATCACTGCAAAGTGTTTGAAACGTCGGAACAAAAATAATGATAAATATAAGCGATTTAAACCGTTTAAAGTTGTTTAATTACTATGTGTAATTATCGCGAAAACCTAAGACAACATAACGGTGATAACGATTGCAACTTACGTGTGCACAAATAGTAGGTATCTTCTTTTCTCTGAAATCTCTGGCTTTCAAATTCCTGTAAAGATAACAATAGAATTTTATTATTATTGTTATGTTTGCAATAACGCCTGCTCTGAGGATTACATTACAAATTTACGTAGTACAACGTAAGTTGAGCTATAGGTGTCGCTCCATAACCATACGATGGTTGAAGAACGAGAGCAAAAATTAGAGTTATGAGTCATACTGTTAGCTCAGTCGGTCAGAGCGTACCCCGGCTATAGGGGTGATGGACGCGGGTTGGAATCTCGCACATGACTATAATTTTTTGTGTCGTATATTTGTAGAATTATACTATTTTTATTTTTGCAATGACGCATTCTCCACGGATTAAATTACAAAATGACAATGAGAGGGAAAATTATGGTCATGTGCGGGATTCGAACCCACGCCATTCACCCCTATAGCCGGCGTAAGCTCTAACCGCTAAGTCAACATGACATATGACGAATAAGTCTAATTTGTCATTTCGTTCTTAATCATCGTATTCTTGTTCCAATCCCGCACATGACTTTATTATTTTCTTTCGTTGTAATTTTGTTTAATTATTAAAGCATTATAAAAAGTTTTGAATCCAATTTTAGTCGTCTTTGACAGCCGCCCGCTTTAGTGTATGTGTGGTGATTTGCTGGGTATTGGCACCATTGAAACGTATTGTTCTGAATTTGTTTTATTGCTGCACATAACTAACCCAACGGTTATCACGCAAATATACGATACTTGCACTGTATTCGTGCAAACGGTCGGTTCATAATGTGCTAAACTGAAACCACAATAGTAATGTGACATCACACCACCAGCTGCATATTATAACGTTCTCAGAAAAGAGGTTCAGCAGCATGTGCACAAACGTCAAACTTTGACAGATTGATTATGAGATTTTTGTTGCTGTGGTCAGAATTTTACATTAAACCATCTTGTCCTCAAAAGAATGCCTTGAAATGTAATATTATTAATGATTGATTGATTGATTGATTCTTATATTAATGGCTTCTGTGGCATATTGTCACAAATATTATTAATGTCAATAATTGAAGTGAAATTTATATTGGGTTAATTGAAAAATTTTGACAGTTGACAGATTACATGAGCAGGGTATGCGAAACGGTTCAAATTGTTTGCGTGCAAACAGTGAATAATTCTCAGATCTATGGTGCATATTCCCGTATTCCAATTATGAACCGAACGTTTGCAATGTATTCAACTAAAGCAGTGTTTGTATTATTTAAACAGTAGTTTACTTAATAAACTACTATTATAATATACACAACAGTATGGAAGTGATGTATCTGTAATATAATAACTATTATTATATCTGTGGCTTTGATTGGTTGAATGTATACTTACGCGATAGCATCCCCGTGCATCGCGGAGTTGGCCAAATGTTCGTCGTACGCCGTTTGTGTGACAAACTTTATATCGCACTTATCGCAGTAAATGGTTGCCGTGGCCGCTGGACCCATGCCTTCTTCCTGGGAATCATGAAGGTATTTTATTTACAGCTGATAGGCTGGTCTTTGACTATCATCTTACCTGATAGCAAGTGTTTTGTTTTTTATTTAATTTATTCAAAATTAGTACCGCTACAGAGCGAGTTACACTAATGATAGTAAAAAACTTAAAAAAACTAGCACATATTACAGGCAGTCAATTGAAATAATAATTACTATAATAAAATGTATCTTGTCAAAATTTAAATGTCAAATTGAAAAACAAAATTTAAATGACAAGTCAATTAAAAAATTACTTCATTATGTCTACAAAATTATAATAATAATAATAATAATAATATCTTTATTGAAAAAACATATAAGGTACAAATAAATGTTGTAGCTCTGCCTTTTGTTTTAGTAAAAACTGTGTTACAAAAGGCAGTCTCTTCCATAAGGTACAAATGTTTATTATAAAGATACTAATAGCTATTACTTTACTTTAGATTCTAAATTACACGAACATATATTCTAGAGAGTAGAAAATCATCAATTATATTATAACCGCTTACTCTAGGTAGCATAGAAAATATGTAGTGTGTATACATTTACAAAAACTTTTACCCTAATGAGACAACCATGACATGTTTTTTTTTTGTACTGCTTTAATTTATGAAATTTTATTGTAGGTATTTATTATTATCTTTCTTAATCTAGCAATTCATTATATTTTATAATTATGTGTGTGTGTTATGCGTGTGTGGGGTGTGTATGAGAGAGTGAGAGTGGGTGACAGGGTGGGTGTGTGTGTGAGGGTGTATCAGCTTGTCTTGGGTATGTATGGGAAAGTGACTGTTTGTGAATACGTGTATTGTATGTTACACTTGGATAGTTAGTAATTAGTACAACAACAATAAATTTCAAATATTAAATTCAACAAAAACTAATCTCAATTTTTTTTAATTACTAGTATAATTTCTCTAATAATTTTTCAATTTCTTCGTAGTTTAGGCTTTTAAGCCATTCAAGAACTTTTAATTTTAATTTATACAAAGTAAGTGTTTTAATTTTCTTCTTCAAGTGTAGTATGTTGTAGAAAACCGGAGCTAGGTGATTATAATGTCTCCATGAGGCTAAGCAATTGTGACTGGGAACAGGACATTTATCAATTCTTTTATTGGTTATAGGTAGATAAGGGACAGTTTCTCTATGGTATCTCTGTATGCAATTATAAACAAAGAGTTTTCTAACTGTTAAAACATTCGTTCTATGGTATAAATAGCTGGTAGCAAATCTAAAAGGGAGACCTAACATTACTTTTAGAAGGATTCTTTGCGCTCTCTCAGCGCATATCATGAGAGATTTACCCGCGCCGCCCCAGGAACTAATGCAGTAACTTATCGTGCATTCTGCTAAAGCTATGTATATTTGAATGAGCAATTTTTCATCTGCTACAGTTCTAAGCGATTTAAAGACATGAATTAATCGTCTGATACGCTTCGATACTGTGTCTACATGCGCATCCCAACGTAAGTTATGGTCAATAATTACACCTAGATACCTAATTGTATCTGCACGAGATAACGTGCTACAGTTGCAGGTAGTAGGAGATGGCACACGATTACATGGATAAGAATGGGCCTTTATTTGCAAATTTTCCGGTGGTCTTCCTGCTTCTGTCTTGCTAAAGGATAGGTATTTGGTTTTACCAGAATTTAAGGTTAGCAGGTTTTCTTCCAGCCATCCAATAGACAAAGATAAGCCTAATTCCGCTTTTTTATATACTTCGGCCCAGGTAGTGCCATGGAAAAAGAGAACTGTATCATCAGCGAACATGAGCACTTCAGCTCTTGATAAATTAGACTGACATAGCTCGTTGATATAAATTAGAAATAGGGAAGGACCGAGCGTTGATCCCTGAGGTACACCATAGCTACAGATGGCATTGTTACTCACATAACCGTCTACCTTGACCTGCTGAACACGATCCGTCAGATAGTCGGAGAACCACTTATGTACAATTCCCCTAACTCCAACACCTTCAAGCCTTGCCAAAAGTATAGGTATCGAAACTGTATCGAATGCTTTTTGGAGATCCAAAAAAACACCGATACATTTCCGACCCTTATCCAAATGATCAGTTATAAGTGATGTCAGGTGGAGAACAGCATCATCAGTAGACTTTCCTGCACGGAAGCCATACTGATTATTTGCTAGAATATTGTGTTTCTCCAAGTATGATATTAACCGTTTGTTGGCAATTTTTTCAATTACTTTAGACAGAGTTGACAAAAGGGATATAGGTCTATAATTAGAAGGTATTTGGGTGTCACCTGCTTTATAGATTGGAACAACAGTGGCTTTCTTAAGTACCGCAGGAAAAATTCCATTTGAAAAGCTTAAATTACATAAATGTGCTATCGGTTCAGATAGGTATTCAATGCATGCTTTCAAAATGAGCGTGGATATTTTATCATGACCTGGTGCAGTATTGGTTTTTAAGCTTGTAATAATGGATTTTACTTCTTTGTTATCGGTCAAAAAAAGGGATAGTGAGTTTTGAGTTAGATGAGTTACCTTTAAAGCCGCAGTAGCTAGATCCGTATCAGATTTACTCAGTTTTTGTAGAGTTATGCTAGCCAAATCTTTTCCTACATTGGTAAAAAAATTATTAACATCGTTTAGTGAGTCAACTGGGTTCATTTTCAAGTTTAATAGGGGACTAGAAGGTACTTTTTCGGGAGAGTATTTGCAGAAATCTTTTATGACGGACCATGTAGTTTTTATATTTCCTCGTGATGATTCAAGTTGCTTTTTATAATAGTTCTGTTTTAAAGATTTTATAATATGGTTACATTTGTTCCTATATTTTTTGAACTTATTTTGTACATCTATATTATCAGGAAACTGTTTAGCATGTTTTTGCATATTGTTTCTTTTTCTTATACATCGAACAACTCCACTAGTTATCCAAGGTTTGATGTTTTTAAATTTGCATGGAACTCGTTTAGTAATTGTATTTTTCTCAACTGCAGACTGTATTATTGACAATAAATTGTTTGCAGCAATATTTACATCTGTTATTGCAAAGTATTCCTGCCATGTGTGTTGTGATAAGGTCTCCCTAACTGCATCTATATTTGTTACTGATTTATTTCTAATCTTATTGTTTTTTTTCAATTGAGTGGCATCCATAGACAATAAAATCGGAGCATGGTCAGTTAACTCTTCGAACACTACTGTTTGCCACTTGTTACTCGTCTTCACCATGAAGTGGTCAAGGCAAGTCTTTATTCTAGTTGGTAAAGTGATACCTTGTATTAGCCCATGCATTGCTAACATGTTCAAATACTTCGAGGCATATCCTGATTGGTCTATTCCTGGCATGATGTTTATATTTACATCTCCAGTAATTATGATATTACTTTTCATTTTGATATCACTAAGAATGTTGTCAAGGGAATCTAGGTAAGCAGTAGGATTATCAAAGCATGGTGGTCGATATGTACAAATAATTGAATATAGACTGTTTAGTTCAAGAAGAAGACAATTGCCTTCCTCGATTTCAAGTTCGCAACAATTTACAACGTAATTACTTCGGACGTACGCGACAACACCGTCATTCTGATTAAAGCTTCTTTTTGTATAATACATGTTATAATTATATATTGGAGGTGGGTCGTATTTTCTTGTCCAACATTCAGTTAAAACTATTACATCAATATCTACATCGAAACAACTTAAGAAAACAAGAAAACTGTCAATGTTTTTACGAATACTTCTTATATTAAGCGATAAAACATTTAACTTACGAGAATCTTGTTTGTATTCTAGAAGCTGGGAACATTTTCCTGGGTCACTAAGTTTTCTACATAAAACACTACTGTGTATGTCGATGTCATTTACTAAATCTTTATTTAATGAACCAAATTTAATAAATATATTGCAAGATAGTACTGGTAACATTGGGCACGAGATTGAGTACATAAAAGTTCGTTCGGCATCCAGGTTGTGCCATAGATCTTTAAGTTATGTAGCAGAATGGCAACGAAAAAGCTTACTGTATTAGGCATGTATGAATCCTGATGCGTGATTGCATGAGATGCAGTTCCAATCGAAATGACTGAGGCATTGTAAATTTTAGAGTTATTAGAGAGTACCAAAACGGAGGGAATGTGTAACTTAATATATGTCATGATAATGGAAAATATAATTTGAAGTACGTAGCTTAATTTTATAATTTTGTTGTAATTGATATTGTTGGTAAAGCTGATTGTGTATGTTTTGCGCGGTTTTCGGTGCATATGTGTGTGTTTATTATTTGGTGTGTTACATGTAGAAGTGTAAAATGTACTTCGATGTATTAAACATACTAGTGCTAGGAAATACATAAGGGGTAAAGCAGTTAATTTAACTATCAAAGTATATAAACTATAAATACTATTTATATAAACTAAGCTAGGACTGAACTTGTCTTCATCTATGTTAGACAATATCAATGTAGGTGATAGTCACTTAGACCTTAATTTTTCAATATCGGACTCTTCGGCTATTCGAATGTGTGGTGTGCCTTCCGATTTTCTTATGTAAATCTTCCCATAAGATGTCCAGCAGTAACTATACCCATTTCCAGCCGCGAACTCCCGAGCAAGATAGTGAAGCCTTCTGTCTTTTAGTGTCAAATTTTCGGATATGTAGACTGGCATCTTTGGCCCACTTATTTTAATACTCTCTGTATTGAGCTTCATATTGTTATCTTTGTTGTATTTTTTATAGTTATTTATGAAGTTTTCTCTCGTTGATACAGTAGTAAATTCAGCAATTATAGGTTTAATAGAAGACTTCGTATTAATTCGGTAGATGTCTCTTATTTCCAAGTTTTGTAGAGGAACGCTTAAACGGTTCGCTGTATTTTTAATTACTTCCTTCAAGTCATCTTTAGTCTCTTTTGGGGCCTGTGGGACGTTCCTTACTTCAATACTAGTTGATCTCGCATTCTTGTTCGAAATTTCTAACTGTTTCTGTAGAAAGTGTATTTCTTTTGCTAAGTTTTTATTGTCACAATATGTGTTACTAATACTACAATATGATGTGATGATGTGGTCGAAGATGTTGTTCAGGCTAACCTATTGCTGGCTCTCAAGGAAATCTACCAGAACACACCATAGAGCACAGGCCATGTTCACCTCGATGGCTACCACTTTCCAGTACTTAATCCAAAGGCCATTAGATGTGTTAGATGTCTTTGAGAATTGGTTGCGTTTTTCCTGAAACCCTGACCGATAGATGGCGATAGACTCGCTTTCTACACTTTCTATACCAAAGTAAAAAACTTGGTTACTACTCTGTCTTCCTCTTATTACAAATATTATTTCAAGGTGCGGTGATACCTCTATATTAAGTCAAGGAGGCTTGTTAGATTTTAATTTACTTCGTTAGGATGATTTTCATCACCCTGGAGGGTAGATGAAAATATAAATGAATTAATTAATGATTAGGTCCCTAATTGCACAGATAAAATAGCATAAAAATAAAGTTCCAACGAAACTCTCCTAAATGGCGTGCAAATATTTTTAACATGTCCATGCCAATAATTAGTAAAGTTCAATGTATAACCGGCGGTGGGGATCGAACCATGGACCAGCGGCACGGCAGTTCATAGCTAGTCTATTTAATGCTTTAACGGTATATATGAAGCAATGATGGCCGAGCGGTCATAGCTATAGACTGCCGTGCCGCATATCCCTGGTTCGATCCTCACAATCGGCTTGAGCTTCACCGCATGGTGGTACGGAATTTTGCGATTGCGCCTGGCTAACTACCACGCTCAAGTAGAAAATCTGTAGCCAAGCACCAAACGGTGTGTCCCGGCAGCAGTCCTAGAGAGCCAGTGAAATCACAGGCACATGAAAACTAAAAACTATGTCTCAAGGTGACGGGCGCAGTACAATTCGTGACTTGTGATGAAATGCATCTGTTATAGGCAGAGGTTTGGCGCTTAACATCAGATGGGCTTCGAAACACAGTACAGGTAATAATGATAATGTGCCGGGTTAGAATTGCACCTCCCCATATCATCCCGTGGGTGTCGTAAGAAGCGACTAAGGGAATTATACTGGAAGGTGGGCAGCAGCGCCTTCTAAAGAGATGCCATCTTACACTGCGATCCCCAAGCCGCCTGCCAAGCGTGGGGATTATGGCAAATACCCCCTTAATAGGGGAGGCTGTGTTCAGCAGTGGACGAATCAGCTGTTACAGTACAGTACAGTACTCACAGCATCATTATCGTTAGTGTCAAAATGCGTGATCTTCTTATGGTTCTGCAGGCCGAGGTCGCTGACGAAGGAGGCGCCGCACGTCGTGCAGATGTGCGCGCTGCGGTGCGTCATGCGCAGGTGTGTGTAGTATGTCGACAGGTGTCTGCATACATACATACATACAATACATTTGAAAATCAAATCAAATCAAATAATGTATTTGCAAGAATACAATCATGTATGTACATTTTGAGTTCTTGTGTTTTTTTTTATTTTATTTTATGCCTGATAGGTTAGCCTTTGACCATTATCTCACCTGATGGTAAGTGATGATGTGGTCGAAGATGTTGTTCAGACTAACCTAGAAGTACTGGCTCTCAAGGACAGCTGTCGGAACACACCGTTAGGTGCTTGGCGACAGATTTTCAACTTGAGGGTGGTAGCTAGCCAGGCGGGCATTCGCAAAATGCCCTACCACCATGCTATAACGACTGCCATCCTAAGACGACAACCGGGACCGACGGCTTAACGTGCCCTCCGAAGCACGGAAGTGGCTCAGTAGTAATGTCACTAGCAGTCACCCATCCAACTCATGACCGAGCGCGACATTGCTTAACTTTGCTGATCCGTTGAGAACAGCTAAGTAAACTTCGCTACGAGCGCTTCAATATGGGGTGGTGGGTGGTGCTCATTGTGGCGAGGGTGGGCAAGGACTACAGATTACACTTGTATCACATTCTCATTGGTTTAGTTCTTGCGTAAAAATGCTAAATTGGAATCTCAAGATGCTGGGTTGGATCCCCAGGTCTACGTATTGGGTTTTCTGTCAAAAACATAGATAGGCTAACCGTTTTTTTTCTATAGCTGGCTAACCTTTGACCACTGTCTCACCTGAAAGTGATAGATGATGTGATAGATGTTTTTTAAACTAATTTAGAAGTACTGACTCTGGGAAATGTGCCAGAACACACCTTTTAGGTGTTAGGTGTTTAACGACATATTCTCTACTTGAATACGGTAGCTACCCAGGCAGGCATTCGCAAAATGACCTACCACTATATTATAATCACTGCCATCCTAAGACATCTGCAGGTGTGTGTGTGATCACCATAAAGACACATCTCCCGCAAATGTTTTTCCCAAAACGCTACCCAAAAACACGAAACTTTAGTCTATAGTGAGATTATTTGTTATTAAGAGCGGCCAACCCGTCTTACTTTTCATACAAACGCTCGTACGTGATTATGGCGTTGTAACAGATCTTTCTTTGAAACTTTTGAGCTAATAGGTATCTTGTGCACTATATCTAGGTTTTTATGCAAACAAAAAGTAAAATTTGTAGAAACAACTTCAATATAAGCCTCCAAAAATCAGCTGTTTTGCACAAACTTTACCTGAACTTTGGGCGTTCAGAATGTACTCATAAATTGTAAAAGTAGAGAAAGTATTTTGATAGAAACCTTGAAAATATAATGGAGATTCTAAATAATAAACATTTATTTTACAAACTTACAAGGCTTTTTGAAAACCACGTAATTCTTGGATCATGTTTTATGAATTTTACGCACACTATTTTTCGTTAAATGTTATCTAATTCTCACTTGCTTGTTAGCCAAGTGGCGGAAGAAGGTACGCGGGGGAAGGAGTGAGACGGAGAATTGAATGCCAAGCGCTGAAGATGAAAAAAGATGATACAACAAGCTTTTCAATCATGCTCGCTTTGACGAAAGACGGACCGGGAAAGAGAAGAAGATGTAAGAGATATTTCAGCCTCAAAAGACACGCCTATTCTAATTTCTTCACCACTATATCCAAAATTAATACGCAATACACGCACACTCGCCAATATCATTGGTCTTTCAGTGATCGTGGTGTGTGTGGGATCTGCGCGAACCTGTGACTGTTCACAGTAAAATCCCTGCACGCACACATTTATATAAATAATCACGTTCAGTGAAGAGGATACCTTTAACACCGAACTATACTTACGTAAATTCTTTCCCACAATGTTCGCATTTTCTCGTGACACCGTTGTGAACGTCATCGTGGAATATTGCTGATCTCCTGAAAACAATTTATATACAATAAATTACAAACCAATTATATTATAGGGGAACATTTAGAGACGGGCCTAATGGGTACTTATATTCAATTATTTTTATTTATAAAATGAAGTGACTAGCTAAATTTTATCGAAGCGCTCGTAGCGAAGTTTGCTTAACTGTTCTTAACCGATCAGCAAAGTTAAGGAATGTCCACCGCGGTCGTGAGTTGGATGGGTGACCGCTAGTGACATTACTACTGAGCGCTTCCGTCTTCGGAGATCACGTTAAGCCGTTGGTCACGGGTGTTGTTATATCATGGTGGTAGGGTATTTTGCGAATACCCGCATGGATAGCTACCATCCTCAAGTAGAAAATTTGTTAGATGTAGATAGCGTCATGTGGGAAAACCACGTCAATAGAGTAGCATTGGGCGACTCATTATCGTTCCTATCTCAGACGAATAGTTTCGTGGAGAGAGGAGAAGCATGACGTGAGGCCTGCCTGACGTAACCCATTTCCCCCAACAATGTTGAAAAATTCTCCGAACAATATGTGAGGCAGTGGAACTATGCAAATTAAATTATTATTATTATAAGTATCATTTGTAGTCGCGCATCGCTTATTACAGTTACAGTATCACATTTCTGTGGTACAGTGCACTATGCTTGCCATTCCGAGACAATTATCTGACACTGTGGTACTACCAAAACGAAATCTTGCTAAAGAGGCTACCACCAGAAATTTATTGGAGGTAAGAGTTAAGAAAGACACAAAGTTTTTGTGTATGTGTTGACGCACTTCTAATATTAGAAAAGAGATGGAGCTGTTATGATGACTTACTCTCTAAACTGCATATCACAGCGTAAGCACTGAAACCGAATGTAATGCTCCGGCATATGTCCCGTCAGCCCCCACTTCTTCGGAAACCTCATCTGACAGAAACGGCACTGGAATGAACCTGCAGACTGAAAATAATGCACTGTTTATTATTATTGTAATTAACAAATGGACACATCCTAAGTATTGATAAAAGCAGTAATGGCTTTGGTGTCAAGTCTATACTGATGAGTAGTTGGGGTGGTTTAGTAATTATCTTTTTAGACTTCAGATTTAAGGCACAGTCAAAGAATATTTTGTATGTTTCACTGGATTGTTACTAAAGGACGCAGTTCTGTAAGATAATATAAAATTCTGCTATTTGAGATGCAGAACATTCGCCATCCCGCGATATATTCGCCATCACGCAAATAGCTGTATGAAATTAAAATTGCTTACTACAACATTTTAAGAGTTTTACTGAAACAAAAACGGTTTTGGAGACGCAAATAAAAAAAGACACTGAAAGAAACGGTAGTATCATCGTAAACATCATGAATCATAGAAATCTTGTAGTTCAAAATCAACTTCATACGGTTTGACTTTAGATCCACATGCAAGCCTTTACAAGAATGTCCTGTAGATTTTAGAATAGATATACACAACTCGCAGTTTGCAGAATTTGAATTTTGTGCCTTTGAAATTTAAACATAATACAAAATGAATGATTCAGGCGTTACTTTGCGGAAATCCATATATATAATAATAACAAATATTTTAAAAATAATTTTACAAAATATTAAATTAATATTTTAATCAATCACTTAAAAATATAAAGAAATATATCTACAATTCCGCCTAATTATCCAGTCAAGCCAACGCAACGTATGGATAAGCATGAAAGAGCATGGATAAAAGGATTGAGGAGAAACAAACTCCTCAATCCTGCTTATCCCATTCAATGAGCAAGTGGGAGTAATCCCACTTATTTACATGCCTCAGTATTTCAGGTTACCAGTATTGTGGTGTTACTTTATGTGGTAGTACTAGTCACCAACCACTAGAAGAAAAAATATGGCCAAACTCCTACTAGCATGTTCCAACAGTTGTCCTTTATTACCTGCACACCATCTTCAACAATATCAATTATGATCAAACACTACTTATTATTTTAATTGTCATTAGTTTTGGTTAGCCTTTGATCACAAGCACAGCTGACAGTAAGTGATGTGTATGAAGATTGTAAACAGCAAAAAAGGCATAACCTTGAATGTGACGTGGCTCTCTGCACTGGCGGAACAAACCAGTATACCTACAGAACTTTTACTTCTAATAAAAATACTGTTATGTATAAACATGACCTATGTTCTGGATCATAGTCCTAAAAGTTCAAACTCACCTCTTCATGAGCCCGTTTTGCATGCCGTAACAACATATCAATCCTGGAGAACCCTTTAAAACACTCCTTACACTTATAATTAGCCTTCAAGTATTTGTCTGATGTCTCTCTCGTCTTAAACTCAATCATGGCTTGCTCTTCGCTCAAGTTTATCTTTTTCCAATGATCCGGATTCAACTTCTTTTTGTGCATCAAGAATTTAGGGTCCTTCTTCACCCCATTATTATCAACACCAGTACTAGGCTTTTTTTTCTTAACCTTCTTAGGTTCAACTGTCTTACCATTTTCGTTCTCATCATTTTTACCATTTACATTATTTTTTGATGGTGGAAAATAGTCATCGTCACTTGATACATTATCTGTGTTCATTATGTTTTCAAGGTTAAATACATTGTTTGGATCAGGAGGTTTTTCTGCTGGTTTTTCTCTCATTGGCATTAACAGTTCATCATCACTTGATAAAGCATCTGGGACAGTATTGTCTATGTCCATATCATCATTAACTAAATTGTCATTAATCAGATAATCATTCAATATTTTTTCTTCATTTTTCAAAGGTTCTTCTTCTTCTTCCTCCTTAATGCCAACTTTTTCATGTTTCGGGAAGTCTGTTATTGTAATGTTTTCAAAATTATTGTCCTTTACATTTTCATCTGGTTCATCTACTTTTTTATTGGGGTCAGGCTTATGTTTTATGAGAACAGTTTTGACATTATTTTTATTGAACATTGTTATTCCAATAGGGGATACCAATCTTTCACTATATCTATTTATTACACTGACTGATTCATATGAGATCTGTAACAACATGTTAATTATATAGTTTTTTTGTTTTTTTTTTATGTCTGATAGGTTAGCCTTTGACCTAGTGGTCAAAGGCTAGCCTATCTCTAGGATAGTTCTCACCTGATGATAAGTGATGATGTGGTCGAAGATGTCGTTCAGACTAACCTAGAATTTCTGGCTCTCAGGGACAGCTGCCGGAACACACCGTTAGGTATTTGGCGACAGATTTTCTACCTGAGGGTGGTAGCTAGCCAGGCGGGCATTCGCGAATTGCCCTACCACCATGCTATATCGACTGCCATCCTAAGATAACAACCGGGACCGATAGCTTAACGTGCCCTCCGAAGCAGGGAAGCGCTCAGTAGTTATGTCACTAGCGGTCACCCATCCAACTCATGACCGCGGGTGACGTTGCTTAACTTTGCTGATCGGTTCAGAACAGCTAAGTAAACTTCGCTACGAGCGCTTCAAAATGCAGTAAAGTTAGTGTTGGCAGAACTCAGCATTCTTCAAGTATTATTTAAGTATATTTACTGTACTGTATGAGCAGGATTGTCCACTGCTGAACACAGCCTCCTCCATTATGGGGGATTTGCCGTAATCCCCCTCTTGGCAGGCGTATGTATATTTGCATAGTATTAAATGTTTAGAAGTATCTGCCATAAGGGACACTCTTAATGTTATTTAGAAAAATAAAGTGACTTTATTAGTGAAAATCTAAACCTGCTGTAAATTAACTAAAATCTTTATTTCTGCAGAAGTAGTGACAGATACTTGAGATACATGTTTACAAAAAATTGTCATTGTGCAAGTGATATAGAGAGGAGAGTGATTGCTGGAAACTAGGTGAACAGAGCATTGCACGCGTTTATGAACAGTCAGAAGGTGTCTAAGAAGGCTTGGCTTGCTGAATGAGGATGTAGTGACAAAAATCGAGAAAGGTATGTTAAGGGCTTATTCCATTTGACGCTAATTTCGTTATTTTCGATCATTTTGACCACCTTCCCCATCTATGGTTGTAATCACTGTGATCATTTGTAACTGTTCTCCCCTGTTCCATTTACAATAAGAATGCTATGAATGCAACTTTAATTTGCCACTTCTGTCACTTTTGACATTAGATGTATTGTGATATATGTGATTCAAACTGTTCCAGTAGCTTCATAGCGTTTATGGCGAAAATAATGCCAAGACCCAAGTGGAACAACTCTTTGGGAGTGTGATTGTTTTTATTGTTTTTGGCAAATTTAACTCCAAATGGTACGCACCCTTAGATGGTTTAGATATGTACAGAGTATGAATGAAATCAGATGATAGACTAAACAGGTATATGTAGGACAAGTGAACGGAAGTGTTGGAAGGGAGAGACCCAGACTACTAAAAAAGACCTGGTCAGGAGTACCCTAAACCGATGAAATCTGTGGTCCCTGCCTACCCCAACGGGAAAGAGACGTGATTTTATGTATACATGCATGTAGTCACATTTTCTTCTCCTCACAGACCTGCTGAAGCAAATTATGCCGTCAACTACAAGTATGCCTAAAAAATCATGAGTTTGTGCTGTACATGTCAACAAAATGGGAGAAATTCCATCACCAAGCACCTAACGGTGTTCCAGCAGCTATTGTTAAGAAAGTTTCAATTCTAGGAAAAGCCTTTTCCCCACATCATTACTTACACAGCTGAGATATTGGTCAATAAAAAATTTCTACAGGATCACCAAAATTAATAAAAAACACTACCTACCCCTTTACTCCAAAGCATCCTTCTCAATGTGATTTGTCCTTTATTGCATTTATCCTTAAATTTATCAAATTTGTCCAACATAGCAGAACATTCGTAGCAGAACCATTTGGGAAGACCTTCTCTATCATTCACCTGGAAAATGAGGACACAGATTTTTTTTCTTTATAGAAAAGACAGCACAATGAGACTTTGATGTATCATATCTATCAAAGAATGTCAATAACTGACATTCTTTGGTTTCATATTTTTTTCTCAGTAGTGCAATAATTTCAGAACTTTGTTCATCGCATCAACTAGAACATCCACTATTGAACTTAACAAGTTGGCATCATCAGAACCACTACATCCTAATTATGAATGAGATTATATTGTTATCATTGCCTTCAACCTTCCCCATTAAGCAGATTTGCATTAATCCTCAAGATCACAGTAAAAGTTGTCAGTTCTTCAGAAGGTGTTGCTTCCCAAGTTTCCAGTATTTTACCTTAGTCTCTTTTACAAAACACACATGAAGAAATGGGGGGTGAGAGTCTAACCTGGCATCCCATGAATTAACATTTAATTACAGGAGGCTTATTTTTATATTTTGACACATTTCATGCAATTTTATAAATTCATTTATAAATCAAGCATCTAGCAATTAGTACAGCTGTCTTTGACAGCTAGTTTTATAAGGTCTAGTCTGTTGTAACACATATAATCACATCACTAAGTTTATTTCCAAAATAGGTGTTTACTGGGTACCACTGTCCCCTTCATCAAGGAGGTAAATATTTAGAATTTATTTGAATTAAGCTTTTGGATTATTGATTATTTTAATAACAATCTTTTCATTTAAATCTTTTCACTCATCTGTCTAAAACATAAGAACAGAAAATAATGTTTGGAAGCAATTTTTACGGTACAGTACCACTTTTTGTGAACCAGGCAGAAACTATCGCCTACTAGGTCTGTATACATATAAGGATTGAAGAAGTCGCATTTTACTAGAGCATAAATAATAAAACATTGGTTTGAACTTACTTTGGCTCTCATTATTTGTTCGTAACATTGTTTGAGATTGTATCGATCCATGGAGAACCCCCGAACATCTTTGATGAGGCAAATACGGCATATACGTAAGGTATCCATCTTCTGGAAGAAGCCATTCAACAGCTAACTATGATTTTATGTTATAAATAAGAAGATTATGAATAAAAGGCTATCATTTTTGTGAATATTGATAAGTTAAAATGAAATCCATCTAAAGCCAAGCAAAGCAAGCCAAGTCACAGATTAGTTAGATTTTTTTGACACTTATCTGTTGTGTTTAGAATTTGAAGTTGACAATACTAGACATGCCAAAAAGGTTTATTACCATTAAGGTTATATTCCATTTGACGCTAATAACGTTATTTTCGATAATTTTGATCACATTTGTGTCTATGGTTGTGATCACTGTGATCGTTTGTAACTGTTCTCCCCTGTTCCATTTAGGATAAGAACGCTAAGAATGCCACTAAAATTGGCCACTTCTGTCACATTTGACTTAGATGTAGGTAATTCAAACTGTACCAGTAGCTTCATAGCGTTTATAGCGAAAATAATGCCAAGACCCATCTGGAACAACTTTTTGGGAGTGTGATCGTTTTTTGCGTTTTTGGTGAATTTAACTTCAAACGGTACTTACCCTAAGCTACATTATAGGTATATTCCATTAGTCGCTAAGAACGTTATTTTCGATAATTTTTAATACATTCTACGTCTATGGTTGTGATCACGTGATCGTTTGTAACTGTCATCCCCGTTCCATTTTTGGATAAGAATGCCACTAAAATTTGCAACTTCTGTCACTTTTGACATTAGATGTAGCGTTTATGGAGAAAATAATGCCAAGACCCATGTGGAACAACTTTTTGGGAGTGTGATCGTTTTTAGCGAATCTCAATCAAATGGCAAGCACCCTATTATAAAATTGGAAATTATTTCGTATGGAAAAAGATAACGTCCAGATGGACTTGAGCCCGCACCCCAGAATACCATCCTGGTGCATTTCCAATTATGTCATGGAAATGGGAGATGGATAGTCGAATTACATATTTCCATCCGTATAAATGCACGTCTACCCAAAAAGCAGAAAACTATTACTTATGCTGTTAGATTGATATACGATCAACAATGAACACCAAATCGATGAAAGCATTTTTTTATTTTGATTAGTATTATTCAAACGAGCATTGACGCATGCTAACCATTTAGAGCCGACTGTCAATCTGACCACCAATTTCTCGTATGCAACCTCAAACTTAAATTACGTAACTCCATACCTCGTAAAACTAACAACAGGCTTGAAATAGTGGACCAAACGTCTTTCAGAAACCTACTGGCAACCGATAACAGCACGTGGAGGTCACAAGCTCTTGATGATGACCCCGACTCACTCTGGCAGTCCGCAAAAGAGCACATAAAAAAGACTGTACGCTCGTCACAACCTACCCGAACTAAAGGGAAACACCAACACTGGATGTCAGACGACACCTGGCGTCTAGTAGAGAACCGTCGTGAGAGGAAGGCCAGGGGGGCATCAGTACAGGAATTGAATTTGATGGGTGCACAGATCCAAACTTTTACTCGCAGAGATCGTAATAACCAGCTCAACAACCTCTGCCTAGAGTTGGAAAAAAACGCAGAGCGCCACGAAACTAAAGATTTATTTATGAAGATTCGAACCATAACTCGTCAATTCAAATCGAAAACCTGGGCTATTGAGGATTTAAATGGAGTGACTGTAACAGAAATCAAGGATGTTGTGGATGTCTGGAGAGAATATTGCGAGCAACTTTTTAGCGATAGCAGCATAACAACATCGTGTAGCACTAGTACACTCTCACAGGATGATATGGAACCATCAGTCTTGAAAAGTGAAGTACGAGCCGCAATTGATCACCTTAAAAAGAATAAAGCTATAGGAGCTGACGCCATTCCAGTGGAGATCCTTAAAGCGATGGGTGAATACGGAGTTGATATCATGCATGTTATCTGCAACCGCGTCTGGGAGACAGAGAAGTGGCCTCGAGACTGGGCACACTCCGTGTTCATTCCATTGCACAAAAAGGGATCAACTAAGAAATGTGGCAACCACAGACTTATAGCCTTAGTTACACACGCCAGCAAAGTACTTCTTCATGGCATCAATACCAGACTGCAAGCTTTTCTTAATCCCGAAATAGCTATTGAGCAAGCGGGATTTGTCAAGGGTCGAGGAACAAGAGAACAGATCCTTATTCTTCGACAAATAATTGAAAAGTCTAGAGAGTTTAACATCCCACTCTATATCTGCTTTGTCGACTTTCGCAAGGCCTTTGATACCGTGAAATGGCACATGTTATGGGACATTCTTATTAAAATGGGAGTACCTATCCCCCTAGTCCGTCTCATACGCCGACTTTACGAGGACGGAACTGCGACTGTTCGAATAGACGACGTTGACTCGAAAAGCTTTCATACACATGCTGGTGTCAGACAAGGATGCATACTCTCTCCACTTCTGTTCAACATCTATACGGAATGTATTATGAGAATCGTTCTGGAACAATGGGATAAAGGCATTTCAGTGGGAGGTCAAAGGATATCTAACTTGAGGTATGCTGACGACACTACTCTTCTCGCACAAACAAAAGAAGACATGGAACACCTGCTGACACGTCTAGAGTCAATAAGCCTCTCTTTCGGACTTGCAATCAACAGAGACAAGACCAAGATGATGATAGTGGACCGAGCTGAACAAAACCATCCTGACATCTCTATGATTGGCAACTGTGAGGTTGTCCAATCATACTCGTATGTGTACCTCGGCTCCACTTTCACAAACACCGGAGGATGTGAAGACGAGATCCGAAGGAGATGCGCTATAACCCGATCTGCCGTTGACAAGCTGAAAAGAGTCTGGTGCAACCGCAATATCACCAAAGCCACGAAAGTCCGCCTTATGAGAAGCTTAGTCTTCCCGATATTCCTTTATGGCGCAGAAACTTGGACGGTTCGCCTAAAAGACCGGCGCAAAATCGATGCACTCGAGATGTGGTGTTGGCGGCGACTGCTGCGGATTCCCTGGACAGCGTTTAGGACCAACGTCTCGATCCTGGCAGAACTAAATATCAACCAGAGATTATCGTCGACTGTGCAAACACGAATCCTCAAATATTTCGGACACGTTGTTTGAAACGAACACTCCATGGAACGAATCGTTGTCCAGGGACGAGTGGAAGGCAAGCGGTCACGCGGTCGATCACCAATGCGTTGGACAGACCTCATCAAAGCTACGACGCAAACCTCCATAGTTCAGAGTTTCCGAGATGCTGAAGACCGCAACAAGTGGAGGCGCATCGCGAGGGCTGTTTTAGCCAATGAAAATGCAGCATCTTCAATCACGACCACTCTGTCAAGAGTGAACGACTAAGGAGAGAGAACCATTTAGAGATCATAGGTAACAGATTATTTACTTGAATTAGCTTATTATCTTTTCTATCTACTTTAAAATTGTACATAGAGGTATCACCTGACAATAAAACATATATCGCAGAAATGTTGGGCCATGCAAGGCAGATCATCAATAAACTAACTTGCGATAAGAACACCGTGTTTTACCTTTGATCAAGAATACCTAGATTTCGTGTCACATACAAAATCAAAGCTCTGTGCTGTCCGCGTAAACATATACTTATACACCTACATTCATTTACTTAAGAACTGAGAAAAGGTTTTAAAGTTCATCCTAATCTCAACCACTGTGATAAAGTCAGAAATCCTTTAAATATTACGATTATTCACAATAAAAACGAGCAAAGCAATAAATTACACATGTCACTTCAAAATAAAAAGACGTAGGTTAAATAACTTTCATAGTAAAATCAACCTTACGTACTAACGAATAAAGTACTTACTCTTTCTGGTTCTAGCCTTGCGAGCTACATCGTTTTATTTCATTTCTGGTTGCTTCTTCAAATTTTACTAAAAGAGGTATGGGGTCGCGTTCAACTCTAAGATAATATAAGTAATAAGTGTGTTAAAGTTTTTATTTAAGATTTGGTCATCTAAATATATTTTAGTTTATGTATTGTACAAAAATATATAGAAATGTAACGTCAGCAAAAAAAAAAGTACGCTTGTTATTTTACTAATGTATGTGTAGGTATGTAATGTCGGCGGCTGGCCGACTAGGGTGCCTTATGCTGAATATCACAAATAAAAATACATATTACTAAATTCCACATCCTTATAATATTTTTTCTTATTTTATAATGTATTCGTTTATGTACAGTTTGTTTTGTTTGTTATTACTAATTAAATAATAATTCCATAGTACCAGTATCAATTAAGCAATCGACGTCTATTAGTATTTCCGGCTATGTCTAATTTGTCAAAGTGGTCCGAACATATCACCGAGTTCTTAGCCGGCTTATAAAACTCATCTCTTCTTTCTCTTGCGACAATCGAGATCCAGTCCGCACACATCAAGGGGTTACTAGGAAACCTAAAAAGTAAACTTCTATTGAGAGTCCAACAAACAGATACAAAAGCTGCACAACTCATTTTCAGACATAGAGCTATTAATAATTATTCCAATACAAATCTACTCTGTGCATCTATTGTTCTGTTGACTAAACGTTGGCCAAACATTCGCCATGGCGCGTGTTTGGTTTTGGTCCAACATTCTCAGCGGTGTTTAAAAACGGTATTTAAAAAAAAAATATTATTGGTTGATATAAAGTTTAAAATATTACTTATTTCACATGTACTAACCGAAAGTAAGAAACTCCGGCCGATAAATTGCTTTTTCGGGCATTATTTTTATAACTTTTAAATACACATTGTGGCATTGTGAATCACGAGTGTACGTTGGCTAAGTTTAAACCGAACTAATGAAAATAAGAGCTCACGCCGCAAGTGCGCTGTTATTTATCGAGACGTATTTTTTGCGCCGACCCTAAAATAATGCCTCTAACATACTCGGACTCCATATTGGAAACCCCTTTACGAACTTCGTAAGTGATTAATGATCAAGTGGTTGTTCAATGTTTTTAAGCTTTATTTGTCAATTAGAATGTATACCTTGAAATTTCATTTTATTGTCAACCTAGTCAGAAAAGAGACATCGCACCATCGCGGTTAGTTAGAGCCTCTAGCTATGACTGACGCACACTTTTCTGACAATGAGCTCAATCCGGTTACTTACAAGATCCTTGGACAGAACAGACAGATATCACAGATTGGTCTGTATACATTATAAGGATTGAAGAAGTCGCATTTTACTAGAGCATAAATAATAAAACACTGGTTTGAACTTACTTTGGCTCTCATTATTAGTAACATTGTTTGAGATTGTATCGATCCATGGAGAACCCCCGAACATCTTTGATGAGGCAAATACGGCATATACGTAAGATATCCATCTTCTGGAAGAAGCCATTCAACAGCTAACTATGATTTTATGTTATATATAAGAAGATTATGAATAAAAGGCTATCATTTTTGTGAATATTGATATTAAAGTTAAAATGAAATCCACTAAATCCAAGCAAAGCAAGCCAAGTCACAGATTAGTTCGATTTTTTTGACACTTATCTGTTGTTTTGAATTTGAAGTTACAATACTAGACATACCGAAAAGGTTTAATTACCATTATGGTTATACTCCATATGTCGGTAAGAACGTTATTTTCGATAATTTTGATCACATTCTGCGTCTATGGTTGTGATCACTGTGATCGTTTGTAACTGTCATCCCCTGTTCCATTTAGGATAAGAACGCTAAGAATGCCACTAACATTTACCACTTCTGTCACTTTTGACGTTTATGGCGAAAATAACGCCAAGACCCATGTGGAACAACTTTTTGGGAGCGAATCTCACTTCAAATGGTAAGCACACAATGTGTTGGGGTGCGTACCATTTGAGTGAGATTCGCTAATAACGCCTAAAACGATCACACTCCCAAAGAGTTTTCCACGTGGGTCATGGCGTTATTTTCGCCTTAAAGGCTACATCTAATGTCAAAAGTGACAGAAGTGGCAAATTTTAGTGGCATTCTTGACGTTCTTATCCAAAAATGGAACGGGGATGACAGTTACAAACGATCACGTGATCACAACCACAGACGGAAATGTAATCAAAATTATCGAAAATAACGTTCTTAGCGACTAATGGAACATACCCCGGTCTGTCGGTGATATCAATCATATCTAGGGCGTTCGGATAGCCTATCGGTGCCAAAAATAACACTCACAAACGCTAAAAATGATCACACGGGCCGTTCGTTTTGGGACTTTGTGAGCAAAAATATCGTTTTCTGCCGTTCGGATAGCTTTGAAAACGCTACAAATGACAGAGAAAAGTGATATTTTTGACCCATGTCTTACCGTGGGATCGTTGTGATCGTTTTTTGACAACTGCTGTTTTGACAGTTGTGTTTGGCGCGATTGAAGAATTCACAAGTTTTTTATATAGCAATTATATTTTTTTTATATTGGCGATATGCCTTTATTAAACAAATACTACAAAATACATACAGCAGTACAGCTACTACAATACTACAGCTACTACAGTAAAAGCATTTGGACTCATAGGGAGTCCAAATGCTCTAGCCCACTATCAGTTGGCAGCGTGCCCAGCATGCTGGCAGCATTGCCCCGTTGATTTATATTATATATAAATATATGGTTAATATATAATATAAATACTATATTATATAGTAGGTACCTACATGTTTTGTTAATTTTAGAGATTGATTCCATGTTTCGTACTGTGCAAAATTGTTAAAATATTGTCGGTTGTCAAAGTATGTTTTAAGCCGTTCGGATAGCATGCAGTAATTGGTGGTCAAAAATAGCAAAAGCTTCTATCCGAACGCTAAAACACTAATGCCACTTTTGAAATTGCTACAAACGCAATCGAGCCAAAACGAACGCCCCTATCATAACTCATCTGTGGTCAAATGGCGGCCGATTTACACTGAAGAAAGTAAAGCTTTTCCAATTTTCCATGATTTTTTATCGTTACAGATAGAATCATGAGCTAAAGTGTATGTCTCGTGCTAAACAAATGTACATTCAACATGAGTGACCTTAAGATATGTCGCATTTGCCTCATGAAAGATGTGAGGGGCTACAAAATGGATCAATACCATCTCAGGCAATGCTATGAGCAAATATTGAGGGCAAAAGTAAGTTTTTTGATAAAATAACTATTTGCTGATGATTGACGATTAGTCTATTTAGCCCTAATGTCTCAGATTCTAGTAAGAATGTGGAAACAACTCACATGAAATCAATTGTAAATACGGTAATTGACGCGCCCATTTTGAAAGTGTTTTCGGAAGTTCAACACTAAGCTCATACTCACTTTATCGGATCTTGGTTCAAACAACATTAGCCACACCAATCAATAATTAGCTCAAATTGAATCGACGAGCGTGAGATTTAAATTTGTCAGTGAGCTTATAGATCACCACATCTTTATTACTAGTGGCACTCAGAGCTGAGCTCCTAGCGACTGAAATATATAAATATATTTATTTTCATATAATTATTGAATGGTAATAACATATAATACAACCATAGATACAAAATTTGGTCAAAATTATCGAAAAAAAATAATAATAGTGGTGTTAAGTGGAACAGGGCCTTTTAACTTATATGGAATTTCACCTTGAGTAACTGACAAATGTTAGATTGCTGAGAAATCACTGGTTTCCAAACCCACCTACAGTTAACATAAAATATTTGTACCTCTAAGCTTACTATTTTGTATGGACCTACCAGTGAAATACAATTTAAAGTGATATGTATGGTAGTCTACCTAATTTTATATTAATAAAATATTTTGCTATAATTTTAAACATTAGACACATTGTCTATTTATTATAAAAGTTGTAGGTTCTACTCAATATAAGAGTTTGTACAATAATATCCAATATCAATAGGATTGTATTAACTTAAGAGTGATGTTTCTAGGTGAATGACCGGGAGGGGTTGCCGCTGTGGTTCTGCTATGAATGTGCCTCGCTCCTGCACAAGTTTGAAACATTCAAGGACAGGTGCTCTAAAGGACAGACTACTTTGAGGCAAATGTTGTGGAGTAGGGGTGTAAGTTTTATTATATTCTGAATAGTTATGTAGAGAATAAGCCAGCAATAGATCAAAATAGGATGAATAACTGCCTGAAATCTCTTAGGGTCCAAACTCTAAATAGTAAATGGGATTTTCTAAAGCACAAATTTTCATAGTTTGGAACTGCTGAGTAGATGACTTCCTCAATTATATTGTACCAAAACATTTGTCTATATGTTTTGGTACAATATAATTGAGCAGCAGTACGTCTGTACTGCTTATATAGCAAATATATTGTGGCATTGTGACCATGTTGTGAAAATGTGGCTCGTACTACTAGGCCAGTATTATTTCACTATAAGCTATCCACTGTTTAATCAATCCTTTTGTGCCCTCATGGCGAAGTTTGCTTAACCAATCAGTTAAGCAGTCATGACTAGGATGGGTGACCGCTAGTGATATTACGACCGAGCGCTTCCGTGCTTCGGAGGGCACTTTAAGCCTTCGGTCGGTTGTTGTCTTATGATGGCAGTCAATATAGCATGCTGGTAGGGCATTTTGTGAATACACACCTGGCTAACTACCAACCTCAAGTAGAAAATTGTCTCCAAGCACCTAACAGTGTGTTCCGGCAGCTGTCATTGAGAGCCAGTAATTCTAGGGTTAGCCTGAACAACATCTTCAACCATGTTATCACTTACCATCAGGTGAGACAGTGGTCAAAGTCTAGCCTAGCCCTAGCTATAAATAAAAACAAAACTTTCTCATATACATAGTTTAAAGTTTTATATCGCTTTAATTACTATTTCAGATCTCATACGAAACTGTTGGTTTAATAAATAGATTTAGTGAAAAACTGGTTTCGCCATTTGGAGTCATCAGAGCTAACCACCGTGTGAAGACCTGCCTCATCAAATACAAAGGGACTCCAACCAAAAAGGCTGAAGAACCTATCAATCAATACCTACAAGAAAATGTGACCTTTGAAAATGTTACATTACCATTTGAAGATGAAAAAGCAGAAGCAGTGGAAATCAAACTAGAAACGGAAGTAGTAAAAGATGATAAAAAGGATACCACACATGATGATTTTGAATTGGACTTGGGTGCGGACAATACATTGGACAGTGATGATGATGATGACTTATTCCTACGACCACCAAAAGAAGTTGAAAAACCTCCAGAGACAAACCATGACATAGATTTAGACAATATAATGAATGAAATTATGTCTAATGAACCTGAGATTACTAAGCCAGAGGAAGAAGTTGTTCCAAAGCCAAAAAATGGAAAGAAACCAGTAAAGAAAGGGTACAAAAATGTTTATGGTATTTTGATACCAAAGACACCAAGTGACAAACCCAAGGCCAAAAAATTTGAAACCAAGAAGAAAGATATGAACCCGGACCATTGGAAGAAAATAAATATGAGTGAAGAAGAGGCTATGATGGAATTTAAGCAAAGAGCAAATACAGACAAATTTTTAAAAGCTAACTTCAAGTGCCATGAATGTTTTAAGGGATTCTCAAAGCTTGATATGCTAATGCGGCATGCAAAGCAGTATCATGATGAGGTAATAAATTATTTTAATTTGCTTTTACATATTTAAGCCATTTGGTGTAGAGACATTGGGTCCGTGGTGACTGTGAGTTCATCATATTTTCCAAAATTTATCAGAGCGTTTGGTCGATGGGGCACATGATCAAAATGCTGCCACCTATTTGGCTAAACAAATGAGCATTGCAATTCAACGGGGAAATGTTGCCAGCATGCTACCAACTAGTAGTGGGCATTTGGACTGCCTGTGTGTTTTCAATGACTTATAGGTTGTCTGCATTTACTTTTATTCCAAATAATAAGAAACTTCAGAGATCACTAGATTAGGGATGTTGATTCTTGTCCAAATGTTTTTATTCTGAAATCGACTTTGCCATGATCGATTCTCAATTAAATCAACTTCCAATATATATATTTTTAATTAAAGAACCAATTATTTTAAATAATATTTATACAAAATAAAAGACGTTTGTATTCTTGTTCAAGACAAAAAAAAAACACTAATTCTTGCAGACATCATAAATCTTAGAAAATTAATATACATTTTTTGCCATGTATTTCATAAATTCTAAGGAATAAGTTTGTTGCAAAGGAATTCATGTAGAGACACTGTTTGGCACAAATGGCTTGAATTCAGCTTCAAAGAAAGCAGTACAAGATATTATTATCATCTAATAAATGGAATCCTACTCCTAGCTTATGAGGCAGAAAATCGCCTACTATTCTTAATAATAAGTCTAATTGATGTCATATGGTATGACATTCTGAACATGCAAATTAGACCATAGTCTAATTTGCATGTTCAGAATCACTTTGTCATGTACTAAATTCTGTTTTACAAACGTATTTTGTAACCGTTACAATTTTTAATCTTGTATGTCCGTCCACTACAGAATAATATACATTTTTAAACATATGTGATATTACGGCGCTCGCTAACAAAAATCATTAATTTGGCAAATTTGGTTTCTGTTAAGCTGTTTGTGCTTGCTTGTAATATTTTTATTTATTAAGTAAACATAAAAAAAATAGCTTTGTGAAACTTGTGATAGTTTATTGTGTTTATTTGGTTTATTTATTTTAGATTTTGTTTTTCAATGCAAGTCCTTACCCGTTATAAACAAGAGTGACTTCATTTTGCTCACTAAAGGATTTGAAAAAAAAATCATCCAAACTTCAAATGTACTACCTAAAAAATGCATTAATAAAAAAATTATTTTACCACTTTGTCGGCGTATTTTATGTACACACCCCTACAAAATTACAGCTTTCTAGTACTAACAGTCTCGTAGGAAATCCTCAGACAGACGGACTTGACGAAACTAAAGGGTTCCTTGTCAGGACTATGGAACTCTAAATAACGAAGTATTTCTGTTGCATGAATGTGATTATGTATGTAGTTGTGGTTTTAACATTTGAATTGTGATCAAAAGTTAAGACTGGAGGGAAGTCTCGAATTTTCATACAAAAAGAGAAAACATTTCTACCCCCTAAACAATCACCGATTTTGATGATTTTTGGAAATGTTATAGATGTTATCAATATCCAGGTTTATAGGTTTGGATTTTTATAATTATACTAAAGGAATTTGAATTAATGGATATTTAAATACCGATATTTTTTCAAAACTTGTATCTCTAGTTTGTGAAATATTTATAGGAAAATTAATGATAAATAAAGAAAAAGGGAACCCTAATTTACTCTGTCAGTTATAAAATAAGACCAAAATTTTCAGATTTGATTAATGTTTACTGTAGGAGAAAAGTTTTCTCCCAGAAATTGGAGTCTTTTATGCGCAAATTCTAAGTTAAAACTTGAAGAAGCTGCAATTGTCCTTATCGCACTATTCTGTTCGGGCGTTTGCGGCGAGACAGCATCACTTTGTTAAAATACCTATTTTTCTGTAGGAGATTCTCTTCCTGTTCCTCTTAAGCTATCAGCAATAACAATAAAATGTATGCCTGGTTTTAAATCAGTCCCTTAGTGTACATAATATTGTGATTGTGGTTGCAGGCATGCGGTTCGTTCCTGTGCCGGTTCTGCCACATGCGGTTCGGACGCAAGTGGGCACTGACGCGGCACATGACGGAGCACTACATCATGTTTCAGTGCCGCCGGTGCGACATGCGCTTCAGAGAGTAAGTACTATTCCATACCATACCATGTACTTGTACAGTATACATCTTTGATTTTAAAGTCACCTCGAGTCAGTCGAGGGTAGTAAGGATTTTCACGTTTATACCCGTAGCTCGATCCCTTAGCTAAGGTATATCACATTTCAAGGAAATTAGAACACTCGCAATCAACAACTTGAATTCGTGCTTATGGATTCTACTTGTCATACTGCTTCAAGCTTCTGTGGAGAGTACACCACACGCCTATAGAGAGAGTGAGATAAGTACTTTTGTAAGTACCCTTACCGATACTGACTCTCAATTATTAATTAATATTTTTATTCTTCGTAATATAAATATTAAGGATTGTAGTAATTGGAAATCTGTGATCCCTGCCTACCCCAATGGGAAAGAGGCGTGATTTTTGTATGTATTTATGTATTTTTTATTTCTGTCAACAGAAAGTCAGCACTGTTCCACGACGACGTACACAATGGCGTGATAAGAAAATGTGAGCATTGCGGCAAGGAGTTTGTGTGAGTCTAATAAACATCTTTTACTTGTACCGCAATGTTTTTGATATGAATGTATTTCTATTGTACACTATTTTGCAGCCACTCGTCGACTTACTACACACATTTGCGAATGACACATCGAAGTAATCACATTTGTACACTATGCGGAGCATCGTTTGTCAGCGAACTGGGACTGCTGAAGCACAAAAGAATTGCTCACTATGAGGAGAAAGAAGTAAGTGGATAGCAAATACAATACCTTACTTTGTCGACATATAATACTCACTTGTAGAACATAATCTTTTGAAGCAGTGATGGCTCAGTGGCAATGGCTATGGACTGCCGCGCGGCACGTCCATGGTTCGAATCCCGCCGCGGGCTTGAGCTTCACCGCATGGTGGAAGGGCATTTTGTGAATGCCCGCCTGGCTAGCGACCACCCTCAAGTAGAAAATCTGTCGCTAAGCACCTAACAGTGTGTTCCGGCAGCAGTACTTGAGAGCCAGAAACATTACAGGCTAATGAGACCTAACAACTGGATGTCTCAGTGTGATGGGCACAGTGCAATTCGTCGTTGACGAAATGCGTCTGTTATAGGCAGAGATTTGTCCACTTAAGATCAGGTGGGCCTCGGGTTTGTTCCGTCACAGTAACATAAAAAAAAACATATATACACAATATGTGGCTATATAGGGCTTCGTTCCTTAGCAAACGGGAAAACAAAACAAGTAAGTGAATCCATAAACTTAACATCGTCCACATATTCCACTCTTTTAGCAATACATTCAAGTAACCACGTTTGCACATTATGGAAAGCTTCATTTGTCAACTAACTGGAACTGTTGAAGCACAAGAGAATCGCTCATTACGCGGAGAAAAAACTAAAATCGAGTTATTATTTAATATAATAATAACCCAACTAAAATAAAAAGTTTAAATATACTAAAAGTTACATATTAGGGGCAGTACCTAATATGTAACTTTTAGTATATTGATAATCTTTTACCCTCATTACGCGGAGAAAAAACTAAAATCGAGTTATTATATAATATAATAATAAAAATAAATAATAAAAAAAAAAGTTATTACTGCCCCTAATATGTAACTTTGAGTATATTGATAATCTTTTACCCTAAATATTATTAAGGCGATTTTTATTTTAGAACGCCCCATATTTCCACGCAGTTGCATGCATCATGATCGCGGGAAGACTGGAGAAATGAGCAGTTGACAAAAATCACGAGCAGACGACACTGTCTACCCTCTTTCTTTGTCTTTTGCTACATACCACTGGAACTCGAACTCGACTGAAAGTTTCGACAAAATACACTCACAGTATCACTGCACATGTTATTAGAGGCACATGCCGAACGTGTAACATATTCGAATCTTCTAATACTGGATTTCACGTGCCGGAGAGTTTATAGCCTTCTTCCCTATTGAAACCCTTACATTTGGATATTTCAATCACTGCCTTGACTAATATGGGAATCTAGCGGCGCTCCGTAGATAGAATCTCTGGTTTATGAAATATGATCAAGTGATTAGGGCCCGAGTCTAGCAGATGTTCAGCAATGGCAGATTTGTGCATTACGTTGATTTTTACTGCCTTTATGTGTTCCTTAAGGTTGAACTGGCCGGTCACTTCTCCATACAAACGCCGTAGGGTGATTACTCCCTTATTTGAGGATGTAGGTCCAGAATTAAGCATAATACCGATTGATATCGTCATTATCTAGGCTTGTATGATGCCAACATTTTTAAATAGATAATTAAATTGTAAGTTATGCGCCTCGAAAACTTTATATGAAAATGTTTCGAGGCTCATAACTCTCAAGTTAACTATTTTATTGAAATTTCGGCATCATACAAGCCTAGATAATGACAAGACCAATCGGTATTATGCTTTGTTTTGGACTTAAATCCTCAAATAAGGGAGTGATCACCCTACTACGTTTGTATGAAGAACGGTCCGGCCAGTTCACCCTTAATGCGGCATGAGATAACAAATAATTACGGCATGAGATAGTTCGCTTGGTTTGTCTGATGTAAGAACCTCCACAGCTGTAGTTGATTTATATACCCTGGTATGTTCAAATGGGATTTTATCCTTTGGCGAACGCAGACCCATAAGTAATAATAATATACAATCATAACCGTTATAGTTAAAAAAAAAATCTTTTACCATATTAAAGGCCCGCACACATAGTTCTATTACACTACACTTATTGTTATAACACTTATTATTGTATAATTCTATCTTCAAGATTATTATAGTCTACTTTTACTATTCTATTACTATTGGTTATCATTATTTTTATTGGGTTACTGCTTTTTATTCCTCATCGGTATCCAGTACAAGTTCTTCTTCAGATTCAGTACTATAGTGCCTGGCTGATCTTACTTTCTTTTTTGTGGATGCCAGTGGTGAGGTGGATAATGCCTGTTTATTCCTAGACACTTCCCCAGAACCTCTCGGCACCGCGATATCCTGTGGTCCTGTCAGTCCAATGATATCCGCCCATTTGCGTGGTGAGGGTATCACTATTTTACTGCTCTCATCACTTTCGCTTTCTACTTCTGGAGTGTTCGGTTGCTGTTCCCCCTGTGTTGGTAAGGTTCCCCCAGTGTGCATCAAATGTACATCATGCAAAAATGATGCATAAGGAAATATATTAGAATATAATATATTACATTTTATATTATTAACAGCTTACAAGCTTTGGTAATTATTCAAATTATTGTATAAATAAAGTTTTGTAAAATTAGACAAATAAATGAGTTTATAAATGCTTCCGGAATGTATACAACTAAAATTAATATATATATATATAGAGATGATCTTGAATACACAGAGTCATTTTTACTCTATAGAAATTGGTATTGATACAAGATAGTTTTTTGCCTAATTTCTTCTTTGGCCTTGCACTGCATGCTCAGCTCTCCACAGGTGTAATCTTCAGCATACAACTTCTGCACTACTTGGTTATCTTGTCTGTAGCTCCAAATGTAAACCATACTTATCTTTGTGTTTCAGGAAACGTCAACAACAGAACAGGAGGAAGAGATATACTGCGACAAATGCGACATAAAGTTTGTGTCGCGTCGCGCTTACAACGAACATCTGTCAAACTCCAACAACCACGGCGATGCTACAGAGTGAGTCATACATTCTAGATATTAAGGTACAAGTAGACTTTAAAGCAGTGATGGTTCAGTGGCATTGGCTATGGACTGCCGCGCAGCAGGTCCATAGTTCGAATCCCGCCGCGGGCTTGAGCTTCACCGCACGGTGGAAGGGCATTTTGCGAATGCTTGCCTGGCTAGCTACCACCCTCAAGTAGAAAATCTGTCGCCAAGCACCTAACAGTGGGTTCTGGCAGCAGTCCTTGAGAGCCAGTAAAATTACAGGCACCCGAAACTCAACAACTATATCTCAGTGTGACGGGCGCAGTGGAATTCGTCACTTTTGACGAAATAGATCTGTTATATGCAGAAGTTACCGCTTAACATCAGGTGGGCTTGGTGCTTGTTCCGTCAACGATAACATAAAAAAAAGTTGTGTAGAAGAATCTATCATATATACGAGTACATAATTTTAAATATTTGGGGCACTGGGTTACTGACGACCTGAAGGATGATTTAGATATGGAGAGGGAACGCAGAGCGTTGTCTGTCCGAGCGAATATGTTGGCCCGCAGATTCGCTAGATGTACAGATGCTGTAAAGGTTACTTTGTTTAAAGCGTATTGTACGTCTCTGTACTCGGCGAGTCTGTGGTTTAACTATACTAAAAAGCCTTACAACGCTCTGCGAGTCCAATTTAATAATGCGTTTAGGGCGTTGTTGCGACTTCCGCGATACTGCAGCCCTTCACAAATGTTCACGCAAGCACGCACTGACACATTTGTTGCGGTTTGGCGTAAAAAAACAGCGTCGCTGCTGAACAGACTACGCTCAAGCCGGAACAGCATCTTAAACGCAATAGACGTAAAATATAATTGTCCTTTGGTATTTAAACTCATCCAGAGGACAAACTCTCTTTTAGTTATAAAGTACTAACGTAATTCTAACGCGTTACTAACTAATAAAAATGGATCATGTTGTCTGCAATAAAAACATTTATTATTTATATTATTATTATTATATGGTCAATGCTAGCATTATAGATTTTGTTTTTATCATGATCTGCGTGTATTGGAATACGTTATCACTATGGTTTGTTGTTTCAGGAACATGAAGGCGAAGGATTTCAGACAGAAGAAGATACCGACCGCTTGTACACATGTAAGTTGAGCATTACCCCCCTATCTCGGAAACTATTGAGCCCTTCGCCATACGAGCCCGACTTGCACTTGACGACTTGTTTTCATTTTCGATCTATTCCTTCTAAGGGTACGTTCCATTAGTCGCTAAGAACGTTAATTTCGATAATTTTGATCACATTCTGCGTCTGTGGTTGTGATCACTGTGATCGTTTTTATCTGTCATCCCCTGTTCCATTTAGCTAAGAATGCCACTAAAATTTGCCACTTCTGTCACTTTTGACATTAGATGTAGGGAATTCAAACTGTTCCAGTAGCCAGCGTTTATGGCGAAAATAACGCCAAGACCCATGTGGAACAACTTTTTTCAACACAAGTGTGATCGTTTTTAGCGAATCTAACTTCAAATTGTATGCACCCTAACATTATTAATTAAAGTATTTAAATTTAGTATATTTTGAAGCGAATATCACATTTATAAATTTTTACGAGCATAATTTTTTTTTAACTGAAACCCCAAATTTCATAAGTAAGACTTTTGTACTTGATCACGTAATGCTCGTTATTCTGAGAACATTTTTACTATATTTTATATACATTTTGAAAACTTATTACCTTTGTTACGGATAAACGTATTTTTATAAGGGCCTGGGGTCCAACTCCCAACTTTTACAAAACCATCATATAAAAGGAGCGTTTTGTTTCATGCTTAAAATATTCATTCGTAGTCACGAACTATCACCGACCCACAATCGCGTCAAGCTATTAAAATATTGGTGTCATCCTTCATAAAGAACGAATGAAATATGTATCACGGATGTGCAAGCAAGATACAAGATGTTTATAATATAACGTTATCCCGCTCGCACTGTTCCGAACCACGATGTTATGGAACGGTGTTCCATAGTTTTACGACATTTTATTGTTTTTTTTTTATATTATTGTGACGGAACAAGCTCTAGGCTCACCTGATGTTAAGTGGATTAACCTCTGCCTATAACAGATGCATTTCGTCACAAGTCACAAATTGCACTGCGCCCGTCACCTTGAGACATATTTCTTAAGTCTCATGTGCCTGTAATTTCACTGGCTCTCAAGGACTGCTGCTGGAACACACCATTAGGTGCTTGGCGACAGATTTTCTACTTGAGGGTTGTCGCTAGCCACGCGGGCATTCGCAAAATGCCCTTCCACCATGCGGTGAAGCTCAAGCCCGCAGCGGGATTCGAACCATGGACCTGCTGCACGGCAGTCCATAGCCAATGCCACTGAGCCATCACTGCTTCATGCCCTTCCACCATGCGGTGAAGCTCAAGCCCGCGGCGGGATTCGAACCATGGTCTCCAATCCATCCATGAAACCATCCGCTGCTAGAAAGTAACTTTTTTGAGATGGATAAACATGACGGATTTGTCGTTGGAACAGTAATACATCGTATCAAATGTAAGGTCAGAGTTCGCGAATAGAGTGAACAATTTGTTTTGACGTCATCAAAACGCTGAGCGATTCCATTACCAATTGTGAGCTTGCTTAATTGACGTGGAAGTATACAATTTTGCAGTAAGATTAAGTTATTATTACTATAAGAGGTGAGAGTTGGCCCCCTGTCCTGAAAAGGCAATCTTTCGCAAAGTCTCTTTTGGGCTCTGTACAGTACTGTATCAGCCGGATCGTCCACTGCTGAACACAGCCTCCCCTATTAAGGGGGTATTTGCCATAATCCCCACGCTTGGCAGGCGGCTTGGGGATCGCAGTGTAAGATTGTTACTTTAGAAAGCGCTGCTGCCCACCTTCCAGTATAATTATTCCCTTAGTCGCCTTTTACGACACCCACGGGATGATATGGGGAGGTGCAATTCTAACCCGGCACCCCACGGGGATTTTGAGCTCTAGTTGTCTTTAAACCGTAAGAGGTAGTCAGTTGAATTTTTCATTGCATTAATGTTAATAAAATTGTCAAACAAATCCAAGGAATCGTGTCCTTTGTAAAGTTTTTGGTTTAAACTCTATAGTAAAAATAGTAAAATATACAAGCATCAAACTTTGTAAGATAATTGCTAATGGTTTATTAAGTCATATTGTTTTATTAGCCTTTGTCTACTATCTCACCTGATTGTAGATAATGATGTGGTCGAAGATGATGTTCAGGCAAACCTAGAATTACTGGTTCTCAAGGACAGTTACCGGAACACACCATTACGAGCTTAGCGACAGATTTTCTACTTGAGGGTGGTAGCTAGTAAGGTGGGCATTCGCAAAATGCCCTACCACGATGCTGTAACGACCCCCATCCTAAGACAACATCCGGGACCGACGATTTAACGTGCCCTTCATATAAAACACGGTAGAAAGTGCGATCCCAAACTTGGGTGTACTCAAACTACTTCGATGGGAATCAGTCACATTCTTCCCTTGGTTAGCAATGTATTATTGTACTCTGTATTCCGTCCAATAAGTAGTATAAATAAAGGATATATGTGTATGTTTCAGTGCGGGCAGAACTTCCCGTCTCGTCAGGCGTACAAGAAGCATCACCTCACAGACCACAGCCACATCCCGTTCGACGACAGAGCCATTTGCGAAGTGTGCGGCGTCTCATTGTCGGTCAGTATTGCCATCATTATTGTCGTTCCACACTACTACTGTCACGAAGAATACTGAAAGAAAAACAAAAAAATAATTAAATGAAGTCTGACACTGCGTGGTATTCCATCGTAGTAGGGCATTTTACTAATGCTAACCTACCACCCTCAAGTTGAAAATCTGACACCAAGCACCTAACGGTTTTGGCAGCTGCATTTGAGAAAACATTCTAAATTAATATGAACACTAGGACCACATCATCACATACCACCAGGTGGTCAAGAGCTAGTCTAAAAGCTTTAAATCTAATAATAAATCTTCGTGAATTTTCGTTGTTTTTTTTTTCATTTTGACAGTCTTTAAACTGACATTTTTCAGTTTACGAGTTCAAAAATAGTATTTATTACACCTGATATATTAACCTTTGACCTCTATCTCCCTGTTGGTAATGTTGATAATGTGGTCAAGGATCCACCTAAAATTACTGGCATTTCAACCTAAGCTGCGGGAACACACCGTTAGGTGTTTGGCGACAGATTTTCTGCTTAAAAGTGACAGCCACTGGCAATGGCAGCCCACACCACGAGGATGACATAAGTCGTTAAGGCTTAACCCATTGGCATCCGCGATAATGATAACAATAGAATTTCATTCATAACTAGGACATAGTGGTCCTGACGATGCCAACTTATTAAGAACTGCAATAAGCTTTTGAGGCAGTGATGGTTCAGTGGCATTATTGGCTATAGACTGCCCAGTAGCAGGTCCATGGTTCGAATCCCGCCGCGGGCTTGAGCTTCACCGCATGGTGGAAGGGCATTTTGCGAATGCCCGCCTGGCTAGCGACCACCCTCAAGTAGAAAATCTGTTAATAAATAGGTTCAGTATGTTTTATTTAAATATTAATTTGATGTTTTCATAAAATATTTTTAAAATATTTGTTGTTATAGAAAATCTGTCGCCAAACCCCTTACGGTGTGTTCCGGCAGCAGTCCTTGAGAGCCAGTGAAATTACCGTGCTTCGGAGGGCACGTTAAGCCGTCGGTCCCGGTTGTCGTCTTAGGATGGCAGTCGTTATAGCATGGTGGTAGGGCATTTTGCGAATGCCCGCCTGGCTAGCTACCACCCTCAAGTAGAAAGTCTGTCGCCAAGCACCTAACGGTGTGTTCCGGCAGCTGTCCTTGAGAGCCAGTACTTCTAGGTTAGCCTGAACAACATCTTCGACCACATCATCACTTACCATCAGGTGAGATAGTGGTCAAAGGCTAACCTATCAGGCATAAAAAAAAAATACAGGCACGTGAGACTTAAAAACTATGTCTCAAAGTGACGGGCGCAGTGCAATTCGTGACTTGTGTTGAAAGGCATCTGTTATAGGCAGAGGTTAATCCGCTTAACATCAGGTGAATCTCGAGCTTGTTCCATCACAATTACATTAAAAAAACACACACACACTCTATAATCTATATGATATTTAATTGAAAACAGGACTGTAAATCTAAATAACAGATGAAACTCAAACTCCGCACCAAAATGGAAAACAGTAGTGCCAATCGTAACAATCAATAAGGAAAAAAACGTCAAATTGGAACCATAAACTACTTATCAATTCTCGATATATCTTTGGCTGAATGTAGATAGTAATAGATGTATTGTGTTCTCGTTGGTTAGGCCGGCAGCGTGGCGCAGCACATGGTGACGCACACGGGCGAGCGTCCCTTCCCGTGCTCGATGTGCGACAAACGGTTCACGCAGAAGTCCGCCATGAAGATGCATTACAAGACTGTCCATCTCAAGCAACCCTATCCCAAATATCCAAGAAGGTAAATGTTCCCAGGGACTGCTTGTATAGCAATTGAATAGTTATTTGTTGTGCAAGGTTGCAAAGTTGTTGTTATTCATGTCATTACAGGGAGAAAAATTATACGTGCAAGAAAAACAGTTAATTTTTTTTAGTAAATTAACGTTTTTTTATATACAAAATTTTAATAAATAAAGGCAATTAACAAAATACTCCGAACTATATACAACACTACAGCTACTACAATAAAAGCATTGACATACCCGTAAGTCATTGCAGAGACACAGGCAGTCCAAATGCTCCAGCCCAGTACCAAAAGATCTTTCCATGCTAGCTCGCATAGGGGCCGATCCCACTGTTTCTGAGATGACAACATTTTTGGGAATTCAGTATTTGGACAAGCCAGTCTCCGTGTGGTTTTGGCCTCAGCCAGATATGCTACATATGTTAACCTCTATTAAAGTTCAAGAAAAATTAATTTACTGAAAATAATAAATGTTACCAATTTCGATAATTTTACTTTAAATTAACGCAGATTTACTACATTATTTTTTAAGCTGGTTTTCTTTCACCTAGCATTTTAATTGCTCTAGTGAGGTCTAAAATTGTATGTTGCGCTCAGCAGCAACATTATTTTCCGTCTCATAACTTTAAAACTTTTGATGCACTCAGGGTTCTATATTTTGAATGACTTGCTTAACTCATGGTTCAATCCTAGAAACCTTCACTTCCTCAGGTTGTAATACAAATACTCGCGCCAAATAACAAGTACAAATTTTCTTCCCAGCGGATAAAAAGCTATTTTGCACACCGATTATGAATGAAAAACACACTTTCCGAGCTTGAGAGTGTATTGTTATCAAATTCCATCTACCGTACGCAGCGCAAACTCTGTACTGCTATTGAGAATTGTCTGACCCGGGGATCAAACCCTGGATCTGGAGATTCCACAGCTACTCTTTTGCCACTTTATGGCTGGGAAAAACCATGATATCCTTAGTGGTGGATCTTTACTAAATCAAACACTGCCATACATTATGCGCTCTTCTCTCTTGCAAGAATAACTCCCACCTTGTCCACAGTGGGGCTTATAAACCCTGGAGTAAAGTGCATTACAAAATATCTATTTTATTAATTACCTTAAAAATATATACCTTACATTCTACCTTTCAGAAAACCATACAGAAGAAAAAAGAAGACCGAAGAAGTGCCCCAGAACGACTTCACAGCATTTATAAGGCCTGGTTATTACTCATAGTATAGACAATAGAAGATAATGTTTATTAAGTATTACGCGAGTGTAGAATATCGAGTGATTCCAAAAAGTAGGGAGTGTTTGAACATTTTTATAGCCACTCACAAGAGCTACCCATGACAGGTGTCAGAAATTCAATATGGCGATTCAAGATGGCCGCCATACAAAAGACGTCGATCCCAGTATAGCTAGGCTGGTAAAGACTCGCATTGCTATCGAGATCTTTTAGTCTAAAAATGCATGCTCCGGACATGCAATAGTGTATAAACGCAATACATTCAACCTAGTCAATATCATTGGTTCTTCAGTCATTGCTATGTGTGTGCGGAGTTTGTGGAGTCAAGAGTTTATAGTATCTGTTTCGTGGAGGGATTTTTAGCCTGAAAGATCTCTACTACGTATTCATATTATCAAATGCCCGATTTGACAGTTAACGCAGTGATAGATGTTCATTTAACTTTTGTTAAAACGGTATATAAGCTTGATGATGTTTACGCCTTTATTCCTCCAAAGGAGTAGACAGGGGTATCTAAACGTCCACATTTCATAGGATACGTTATAGTGGTATGTAAGTGGGTTGAGCTTATTGCCACCTACTGGGCATATTTGTAGAATACTGCTTGAAAGTTTCTTTGGAAATATGATTGTAAAATAACGCATGAACATTGTTGCAGTCATTGTGTATGCTCGCCAGGCTAGCACCTAAAATATTTTTTTTGCATGGTGGTAGGGCATTTTGCGATTGCCCGCCTGGCTAGCTTTCATCCTCCAGTAGAAAATCTGACGCCAAGCACCTAACGGTGTGTTCCGGCAGCTGTCCTTGAGAGCCAGTACTTCTAGGGTAGCCTGTATAACATCTTCGACCACATCATCACTTACTATCAGGTGAGATAGTGGTCAAAGGCTAACCTATCAGGAATTAAAAAAAAATTGACGACAAGCACATACAGAAAATATTTACTGATGCTTTCCGGTAGCTGTCCCTGGTAGGTATGAGGTCTGGTTCCCATTCTACGAACCTGCCACCTTGTTTGTACTTGTAGTATATTTCGTTATAGGTATGTAAATTTATTTTGTTAATTGTTTAATAATTTACAACGCTAACATCACACTCACGCATGTATTTCCATACAAAGGTTCACTGAAAGCAATTGTTTCCAGCGATATAAAGTATTTATACACTTTAAATACAAAACTAATTCTATTTTAACTTGTACGATATCTTCAACCTAATCATCACTTACCATCAGTTGTGATAGTGGTCAAGGGCTAGCTTATTTGGCTATAAACAATTTAATAAAAGAATATATGTTTGTTAATATGTACTTATATAGTGTCAGTCTAAAACAGGATAGATGGCAATATATTTTGCAAACTTGTTGCGATTATTCACGATAATTTTATTTAGGAAACTTGCACATTTGTAATACAATATATTGTACTGCAGTATAGTTATACAGAAGATATATAATAATAACTAAAATTTTCTTTCACATAAATATTTGAATCACTCGAAAACCAAATAATTTATCCTCCACATATTAATATTAATCTATTCTGGCGGTTGTTAGGTAGCCCGGCGACCGTGCACAGTGACCAACCACAGCACATCTCTTTCAAGAACATAATAGCATTATATATAGGTATTAATAATAACAAAGAGTTTAAAATAATTTAGGAAAACATTAAATTAATATTTTAATAAAACACTTAAAAAATAAAAAATATGTATATAGTGACAATTCCGCCTAATTAATTATGAATAATAATGAATTATGAATAACAATTAATTAGACGGAATTGTCACTAGATATATTTTTTATATTTTTAAGGTGTTTTATAAAATATTTTTAAAATATTTGTTATTATTAAATATCGATTTCCGCAAAGTAACACCGCAATCTTTTCATTAGAGGTATAATATTAATGAACTGTAAACTGCTGTCAAAACGGGCCTTGTTATTATAATATAAGTAAGAAAGAACTTGGTTAGTGAATTTAACGGGATGTTCAGTCAAATTGTTAACAATAATAAAAGATTTATAGCAATAAGTATTAGTCATAGTAAAAATATATTCTTTGAGGCATCGAATAGTATTCATAAAGAAATATAACATCACTATTTATATTATTTTTATTAAGTGTTTTTACCTTAAAGCAAGCAAAAATTATTTGGAGCATCACATTAGTTTTAGAAAAGTATATTATTTATTTATTTGGAATATATTTATAAATGTCTTCCTCGGGCAGGAGTTTACCTCGTGACTTGGTTGATTTGATTTCCAGTATGAAGTGTCGTAGCCTAGAAAATCAGTGTATTTAATTTTGATTGAAGTACCTAATTATATTGCCATAATATTTAAATTTTAGTATTGCCAATCATGTTGTTAATTGGAATATTCAATTTTAATATTGTTATGTTTGCAATAACGCCTGCTGCGGATTACATTACAGATTTACGGGAGTAAAAATGACAGTAGTAGATTCGAACAATATCAGAGCGATAATCCGCAGAGCAGGCGTTGTTGCAAACATAACAATAATACAATTATAAGGTTGTGTCATCAACAACAAGTTTAAAGCCAATTACAAAACTGGTCTTGTTTGTAGTACAACATAAGTTGAGCCATAGGTATAGCCATAGCTATACTTAAAAGGTAGTCCCCACCTCAAATTTGTAAAAATGTTCAGATAAAATAAAAGATTTATTATTATTATTATTATTATTATTATAGGTGTCGCTCCATCCCGATACGATGGTTAAATAAAGAACGAGAAGAAAAATTTTAGTTATTAGTCCTGTTAGCTCAGTTGGTTAGAGCATGTCCCGGTGGATAGACGCGGGTTCGAATCCCGGATATGAATATAATTTTTTTCTCTCTAAAATTTGTATGGTTTTTTATGGAATATTCAACTTATAATCCTGCCCATGCAGTTAACCCTGCATGGTGATTATGTAATTTTAGTTAGCATGTCGAATTAAAAGCATCACTCTGAGAACTCAATGGAAACATCGACCTTCATAATCATGCACTTGGCATTATTAGACCCTGAAAGTGAAAGCAAAATCTTCCAACTAACTGCTCGGGAACTAAAATTTAACATTAAAATGATCTCACCTTGGCTTGCAACCTGATGGAACTGTATGAATAGTTACATAAACATTAAATATTGTCCTAAGCAAGCAAGCAATGATAATGACTTTGCATATGCAAGTCTAGCTATTAATAGAAGTCAATGAACTGTAATTATTTTTGGCATTTATTTGGTTACAATAAAACAATGTCAAAATAGATAGATAATCAACCTGCTGTTATATGATGAGTTTGAATATAAATTATTAAATAACCAACTGCCTCACAGCAGCTGCTACTTGACATGTTTGTTCTTAGAAAATCATAAGAAAAGGGTCACAAAATAACAATTGATGATGTTGTCTTAGGTTTTCGCGATTATTACACATAGTAATTAAACAACTTTAAACGGTTTAAATCGCGTATATTTATCATTATTTTTGTCCCGGCGTTTCAAACACTGCAGTGATCGTAGTCACGGGGTGACTCCCTGACGATCACTGCAAAGTGTTTGAAACCGTTTAAAGTTGTTTAATTACTATGAACAATTGATGAATTTAAAGGTTCTTAGTCAGAGAAGTGGAACATCTGCTTGTCAAATTCTACTAACGAAATCTTTTATTTCGTCATGTATTTATTTTATATCTATATTTCATATTTAAGCATCTGGCCTAAATGTATTTGCGAACTGAAAATAACGGACCAATCAGGTCCACAATTTTCACTTTCCCGTCATTTGTCATACCATACTAACGACTAAAAGAAAATAATGTAGTGTAGACCTTTGTGACGTCAGAAATACCGGTTTTCACGGACTGTACAATTTCCGATACGTGACCCTAAGCCAAATTCTGATCGTTTTTACGAAATCATTACAATTATTTTAGTTACAATTTATTTTAGTTGATAATTATACATATAGGGCAGGTACTTACTAATACTAAAGGATGCGTCCCACGGTCCATGATATTACGGATCAATCCATTGGTCGGCTGGTCATGTATTATTCGAGTTATAAAAACATTTATTCTACCTCAAATTATATCTGGGTAGGAATAATATGACTGAAAGAAATATAGGTACGATCTACTCCTAGAAACTATTAGCCAATCTGTGATTGTTTTCCGTAAAATCGCGCAGCTCGGGAAACCACCGTTTAAACTTATTTCGATAAACACTTTTTTCGCTGTTTGTATTTCCTGAAGCCCTTTTTTAGAAATGAAGTAGTGCTTTTCTCATTTTAATATATTTTAAACAAGGCGCAACAAATATATATAAATAAAAACTAGGGCACATTAATATGGCAGCTGTCAAAATAAAAGATGATATTTTGGGTGAAAATTCCCGCCTTGTCCCGTACATTACATATCATACATTCCGTTATGAACAAGGAAAAACTAGTAATCGTACAGAACCAATTGCTCATTATTGCCTAAAAATGGTTCTGAAAAATTAACTCTCCAATCAAAGATCTATGACGTTAGGAGATGACCCGCGATGGGGAATGGGTGAGTGGCTTGTTTTTATCCATGTCCTAAGTTTGGTATGGCACATAGCCTCACGTAGGTATTATGTGAAAACCGTAGAAATCTGTTATCTAACTGTACTTTACGTACCTTTTTTATTTGAAATACTGTAGGTACTTGGCTAACATGGGACTTAACGAAACTATACTTAATGAAATGGCAACAAAACCGTACTCTTGTATTATTGTTTTATTCGATATCGCAGTTCAATCGACTGAAATAAAAGATTTTTTTACATTTTAAACTACATTTTTTTACTATTTTTTGTACAATTGTATGCCTGCTGGACCTATGTATATAATGTGTGAGTCTATTTATATTGTAAATATTTATAAATTGTAATTGATAAATAAATTATGTTATATGTACATACTGGATTGTTTTTTTCACAATTGCAACACAACGCTTAAGCATTGGTCTCACGCTCGTGACGCACATCTCGGTAAGCGGCGCCAACGCAATTCATGTTTACGGAAACTTGATCTGCGTTGGCGCCAATAAATTTGAAAGTAATTAAGTTGAGTTTAAATTGGACGAATCAAGTATATACACGGGCAGACTTTCAAATTTCTTGCCTACTGTCAAGAAATATTACATCATTTATAGCTGATATGCTAGCCTTTGATCACTATCTCACATAATGGTAAGTGACGATGTGTTCGAAGATGTTGTTCAGGCTAACCAAGAATTAATGGGTCTCAAGGACAGAACCCGGCAGGCAGGACAGGGCGACATGTTTTACACTTAAGAGCAGTGGTAGCCATTCACAAAATGTCTTACCACCATGCCTTAACGACTGCCATCCAATGATAACAACCGGGACTGACAGCTTACGTGCTTCGGAGAGCACGTATCAATGCCACTGACGGTCACCCACCCAACTCATGACCTTATGAGACGTTTCTTTTACTTGTTCCTTAGTTGATTGGTTATGAACGAATAAGTTATTGGATTTAGTTTGTCACTACTTTAATGCAAGTTTTCGTATAAATAGTTGTAATTTCTAAACGGCAAATGTACGAATGGTACGAGTTTAATTTGAAAACAAAAATGGTTACAGACACCAGGGGGACAGTGCTGCCAGTTGTTGGCAACACTGTCTCCCTGTAAAATATTATATGTAAGTTTTCGTTTTCCTAATGGATTTCGGTGGTTTTTCCTCCCAGGACGATCCTGTCCTGCTAATGGATACCGATTCTCCTCACGACCACGATGACTTCGGCTCGCCTACGAACACTGATACCTCTCCTCACTATGACCCTGGTTTGCCTTTGGATACCGTAACTTTTCCTAAACAGGAGAATATTCGGTATCCAACCAAGGGAATTAATAAAACAATATTGCTGTTGGCCGAAGGACAGTGGGGTGCAGCGCACCCGTCATGACGATAATTTGGTTTTTGTGCTGGGCAAGGTATTGGTAAATCCACCTGCCCATATTCTAGATAACATACTGTTAACTAATGATAACGAGTAATAATAAAAAAACAATTAAAATATAAAAAAGCAATAAATAAGTTTGTTTCTTTTTCAAAAGCTATTTAAGTAGAGCGTGGTCACCAAGGGCTTGTCTAAGGTCCTGATACAAAATAACAAAAATATTAATATTTTAAGCTAAATAATGTATAAGCTATAAGCCTATAGCATAATTATACATGCTGTTGCACACTTCTTCATGAAGTAGATTGTATACGGTACATCTTTCATTATTATAAGAACTAAACAACTTACATTCTAATGCAATAAATGAATTTGAAATTGAAAAATTATATAACGCCTAGGTCGCGGGAAAAGTGAAGATTGAATGCATCTGTCACGACTTTGTCCAAATGAGCACGATAGGTAGTAGGTACCTAAATCTAGTTGTATTATAGTGCTGACATTAGTATCTGTTTTATAATATAGTTATTATGTTATGGTATTTGAACGAGATCATAGAGTGATTAATTGCAATATTTTGATTGGAGGTGAAAAAGTGGAACAAGTGAAACAGTTAGTGTACTTGGGATCCATGTTTACAAAAGATGGACAGTGTGAAAGGTGTGCAATGGAGATGAGAGTATTGAGAAGCATGGAGTCAAACGGAGTGACAGGATAAAGGATAGTGTTGTAAGGGAACGATGTGGTGTGAATGAGAATGTAGTGACAAAAATCGAGAAAAGTAGGTAGGTAGGGTTTGGACATGCGGAGGGAATGTATGAAATGAAAATGACTAAACAGGTATACTTGGGACAAGTGAACGGAAGTGTTGGAAGGGGAAGACCTAGGCGAACGTTCCGAAATCAGATCGAGGACGTTCTGAAAAGTGCCAGTTCAGGAGTGCCTACCCTAAACCGACACTTATGTATGAAAAGATTGATGAGTGTAGATGAAGTGAAAGAGATATCTAAGGATCGTAGCAAGTGAAAATCCGTGGTCTCTGCCTACTACACCCCTACGTGAAAGAGGCGTGATTTTATGCATTAGTATCTGTTCGGAATCCTAGTCAACACGTTAGCAATTTGGTTACCAACACTTAGATGGATATCACGTTATAGGTATGTATATTACTTTTCTCTATGTATTATAGGTTGACTAATGTTATTCACAACTCTCAGTGAATGTACGGTAGAATAATAGAAGAATGAAAGTGGAATAAATGAATACAGAAAAAAGTGATTAAACAGTTTGAAAGAGAAGACGTTGAGGTCAAGAGTAACCTTAACATATGGGAACTTTAATAAGGGTGAAGGTATTAGCATAGAACAACGTAAAAAAGTAACATATGAAAAAACCTACGAAGAAAGCCTTATTATTTATTCGTAGGAAAAAACACATATAATTTCTTTAGTCAAATGCAATCTTTGCGCTTTGGCCCAATCCCAATTGCCCTGGCAACATTGTTGTATCATGAAAATAAGAATATAGCCTATGGGAATGTATCCATAGACACCATATAGTATAGACATTAAATTATTAAAAAAAAAAAACTAAATGGGAATGGCGTTGTTGTTAAATTTTAATTTTGTATATTTATTTATTTTATCATATCCACTGCCTTTGTTATAAATTACATATTTCTTAAAATAAACGTTTGTATAATGCCTAATAATGTGCGACCTAAACATATGTCGAATATGCCTCAATACGAAGGTGCGGGGGTACAAAATGAACGCTAACGATCTTTGCGATCATTATGAACATTTAACACGAACTAGGGTGAGTTTCCTCCGTATATTGAGTATTAACCTTTACTTTCAATACTGTCTGATGACTGTAGATATAGAAGAATTTTATTTAGGGCCTGACCGTTGTCCTGTCGTAAAAAGTTTACGGTATATAAGTTCTCTACTAAAATTAGGTGTACATACCATCTATGAGGTCTGTGACCAACAAAAAATATCATTCTTTTATATTTTTAGTAGGAGAACCTACCAGACCACCTAAGTTGTGCCATGGCAATGCTGAATACCCTGTATCCCATATGCCAATCTACAGCAAGTACTTAGATACCTATGAAGGTCATTGGAGAAGCCTGTTAGCCTGTCTGTGCTAGCTCTGTATGCTCTGGGACTGTTATGTGCAGGGATGTTGTGAACTATACACAACTTCGTGGTAAATTTATCACTGTACTGCTACTGTGTCCATTGCATTGCAGGAAAAGTAACTAGAATCATGCTTGGAAGCATACAGTAATTAACACTTTTGCTTTTGATAATGTGAAGCTAAAGTGACAGCAATTAAGATCTGAAGAGATGATCATGTGAGGACCAAGTTGTGAACTTCAATACTCATTACTTTTGGCTCTTAGCATCTCTGAGCTTGATTCCATTAGCAGTGAACACATAAATATTTATTGATGTAGTTTATATAGTGAAGGCATGAGAGACATGCTTAATGATATGTATACATTATAAAGTGCGCACTTACACACAGGTGATGCAAGTGTGCACTTTACAGACAGCCAGCATACTGGCTGCTTATATATAGATACTCGGATCACTAATCTATATTGCCTTGTGTGTAATGATCAACATCCTACACTTGTATCATAACTTACTATTTCCTGATGACATAATGCAGATTTAAATGTTCTCTCTACTACTTAAACCAATTATAAATGCTGTCACTTTATCCAGATATTAAACCATAATTGTTATGTACACTATAATATGCCAAAACCACATGAAAGGAGATAAAATGTGTTTCTAGGAGAAAAAAATAAAGCCTAAGGAGTTAAAATATGGGTATGAAAATCCCATATTTATAATTTTGAACTCACAGTTCTAAAAATTAGTTTATGGATAGTTCATTCAAAGTAAAAAATATCTTGTTAATTTTTTTTTTACAAGCATTGGGATGAGCGCGTTTGATGTGACTGTCTTTCTCCTTATTTAGCTTCTAGGCACTCGTCCTGTTTATCCGGTTGTCATTATTCTTTTTTAAATTATTTTGTTGTGACGGAACAAGCTCGAGGCCCACTCGATGTTAAGCGGACTAACCTCTGCCCATAACAGATGCATTGCAACACACGTCACGAATTGCACTGCACCCGTCACCTTGAGACATAGTTATTAAGTCTCATTGTGCCTGTAATTTCACTGGCTCTCAAGGACTGCTGCTGGAACACACCGTTAGGTGCTTAGTGATAGATTTTCTACTTGAGGGTGGTCACTAGCCAGGCGGGCATCCGCTAAATGCCCTTCCACCATGCGGTGAAGCTCAAGCCCGCATCAATCTCCCATTCTAGTTTCAGTAGCTGCAGTTTCCTCTCAAGGTATGAAATCAACCTATTTTACCATTAAATCATAAAACGCAAAAGCAATCTTTAAATGTGTGGACTTAAGGGAAGATTTTTTCTCCCATGGCCAATTTTAAACAATCTCGCATTTAAGTTCACCTACTTTGCTCATCATTTTAGATAAAGACCCTCCAAATAGACAATTATAAAATATAGCTTACAAAGAAGATAAAGGAGTTTCATGCCACCAGCAGTGAATTTATCCTTACCTCTTACAACACTACTTATGGATGGACAAAACTGGCGACCCAAGGCCAGTTTTGTCTAGCCAGCAATGATATCCAAACTCTCCCTGCCCATCACAATGCCACTGTATGAGGACATTGCATGAAGCCAGTTTTTGCTAGTCACTAGTGTTTATCTTAATGCCTTCCATGCCCTTTACAATTCCACCATGAGAGGACACTGCACATGGCCAATTTAAAAATATTCAAATTCAAATTCATTTATTTCAAGCTACTTAGGACTCATATCATAGACACAATCACATATTTTAACATAATTGAAAAATAATAAGAAATTGAAATTGTAATAAAACTAAAATAATAATTAATAATAAAATAAATCATATAAATACACATCCAGAATTAAAAAAATTACTTAAAGAAAAAATTACTTAATGAATATTAAAGAGTATAATTATGTGTGGAGGATTAAAAAGTAACCCATGTTTCTATCACAGTTTTCACATGGCTACCAAAAAAGGTGGGCTAAGTTAATTTTATCTCAGAATGATAAATACAGTTCCTGAGGGATAGTCTACGCGGGCGAAGCAGCAGGACACGCTAGTTCCTTTGTAAAACCCTCAGCCTCAGCTGTATGACATGTCAGTAAGTGATGATGTACTAGCATGTCATACAGCAGTGAAATGCTAGCAAATTTTACTTTATACTGTTTTATACAATGACAGTGATGGAGAGTAAGGTTTTTTCCACTGTGGTTATATATTCAATGATGTGCCCATTCTTGAAGAGTGATGAAAATTTCAATGGAAATAAGATTCTCAAGGTGATATGTCTCCAGTCAGTACTCTGCCTACAGTTCTGTGTACAATATGCTGGAATACACTATACCTATAATATAATATGAAATTGATATCTCTTATAGGTAAACCCCATGGACGGACTGCCAATGTGGCTGTGCTATGAATGTGCGTCTGCATTCCACAAATTCCAGAAGTTTAAGGAAAAGTGTCTCCGAGGGCAGATGGTTCTAGAAAGTTTATTGAGAGTAGGAGATGTAAGTATTCATGATTTTAACCCCTCTGTATTGGTAACTAACCTTTCAAGATCAGCTGTGACTATTTAAAAAAAAAACTGAGCACTTTGAGCGTGATGAAAAAATGATTCAGAACATTAATATATCAATTAAATCAGAACATAATATAATGTATATGTTATAAAAGTTCATTTATGCATGGTGAAAGGGCATTTTGCGAATGCCTGCCTGGCTTACACCCTCAAGTAGATAATCTGTAACGGTGAGTACTGGCAGCTGTTCTTGAGAGCGGGTAATTCTAGGTTAACCTAAACAATATGTTAAAGAAACTACATAAATACAATACTGAATATTACTTGATGTAAGTTAAGCAACGTCGCCCGCGGTCATGATTTGGATGGGTGACCGCTAGTGACATTTTTTTATTTTATTGTGACAGAACAAGCCCGAGCCCCACCTGATGTTAAGTGGACTAATCTCTGCCTATAACAGACGCAACAGTGCCCGTCACACTGAGACGTCCAGTTGTTAGGTCTCATTATCCTGTAATTTTTCTGGCTCTCAAGGACTGCTGCCGGAACACACCGTTAGGTGCTTGGCGACAGATTTTCTACTTGAGGGTGGTCGCTAGCCAGGCGGGCATTCGCAAAATGCCCTTCCACCATGCGGTGAAGCTCAAGCTCTGGGCGGGATTCGAACCATGGACCTGCTGCGCGGCAGTCCATAGCCAATGCCACTGAGCCATCACTGCTTCAAATTAAAACATTACTACTGAGTGCTTCCGTGCTTCGGAGGGCACGTTAAGCCGTCGGTCCGGGTTGTTGTCTAAGGATGGCAGTCATTATAGCATGGTGGTAGGGCATTTTGCGAATGCCCGCCGGTCTCGCTACCACGACCTATCGAAAATCTGTCGCGAAGCACCCAACGATGTGTTCCGGCAGCTGTCCGTGAGAGTCAGTACTTATAGGTTAGCCTGAACAACATCTTTGACCACATCATCACTTACCATCAGGTGAGATAGTGGTCAAAGGCTAAACTATAAGGAATAAAAAAAAAAAGTTTAGTACTAATTTAATAATATAGAAAACTACAGAAACTGTAGTACAAGCAAATGTTGCTTCCATCTTTAGATGTCTGTCATCAATGTCCTCGAGCCTCCTCCTTTCATAACCAAATTTGCATATTATAATTGAGTTACTACGTAGTACCAAAAGAATATTTCTTTAAAAGTGACTGCCTTTTAAAGAAATATATATTCATAGCTGTTTTCCATTTAAATTTTTAAATAGTTATTAATCAATGTACACATATTTCTCATATATTTAATTAATTTACAGATAACATATGAAGGAGTGCGGAGAATCAATAGGTACCAAGAAAAATTAATATCTTCCATTGGTATATTTGTAGCGAACTCACAAGCTAAAACAATAACAATCAAACACAAATACCATAAACCAGAACCAAAAGAAGTTGAAAATGTTTCGGTTAGTTCAAATGAGGAAAAATGTGTGAAAACTGAATTTTCTACAGATCATAAAACACGCAGAAGTAGTAGGAATTTGATTAAAACTTCAGAAATAATGATAACTGATGATAACGATGATAAGAACCTTATTAAAATACTTGAAGTCAAATCCGAAACTCCACCACCTATTGTAGAACCAGTAAATGATAATGAAATTCAACATAAAATTGACGTAAGTGCATTAGATGACACAAAAAATACTAGTGATGTTGCAAGTATTACCAATAACTACCCTATTAATACTAATATAGAGTTTGAAAACAGCGATAATGAGATGGACAATACAGATCACATAGATAATGCAATATCTAGTGAAGACGAAAATATATTTTTAGATATTGTAAAGAAAGCTGTCAAAGGTGAAAATGAGCTGGTCTTTCTTGATAATATACAAATGGAACCAAAACTAAAACAGAAAGAAAGAAAACAGAAAGCAGAAGTCAAAAAAACAAAAGCACTAAAGTTTACAAAGCCCAAAAAAGAATTGTTAAACCCTCAATATTGGCGAAAGTATAATTTGAATGATGAAGACGCAATGCAGGAGTTTAAGCAGTTGGAATTCAGTGATAAATATGTAAATGCTAATTACAAGTGTCATAATTGTTTTAAAGGTTTCTCAAAAATAGAAATGTTGATGCGGCATGTGAAATTCAGGCATGAAGAGGTGAGAGTTGTTTGTTTAACTGCTTTAATATACAAAAGAATGGTGATGATTAATAAACTATTACATAAGTCGGTTGTAGGTCACCAAATTCACTAATTTTGCTATATTTCGATGAAATTTAGAATTTTTCTTCAATCCCATATGAAAATATATGTAAAGAAGTGTAACTCTCAAACAGTTACCACTTTGATTTCGACTCATCAAGTTCACAATTAACAAAACACGCATAATCTTCGAAATTCAATTGGACTGGTTAATTCATTTGGTGCTCAGAATTGATTGCATCCGAGTGGTCGCGTCAACGTAATGTTCTTGCGCCGCACGGTACACTTTTTATACCACGACCGACGCGGTTAGATTTGCGTTCTGCTGTATTGAAGATTGGCTTACATTTTTTTTAATTTATAATAGTAGATCTGTAACTAGAAATAAAATCAATATACATCAACACCCAAAATGTCCACAGTTGAACTAAGGCGTATTATGTTGTGGGAAGGTTGCCCTCTTGGCAGGCGTCTTTGAAATCGTAGTGTTTGATGGCAGTTCTTCAGATGGCACTTCTGCTCACATTAATTTCCCTTTGTTGTCTCTTACTACTCCCACAAGAAGATATTGCAGGTTTCTAGCTTGGCACCTAAAAGGGATTCAGAAATGGAATTTGTGTAATGTATTTATGATTGTTGCCCTTTGCAGTCCAGCGGTCCGATAGAGTGCCGGTTCTGCCACATGAGGTTCCACCAAAAGCACAGATTGTGCAAGCACATCAAACAACATTACTCTGTCTTTCACTGCCTCCGGTGTGATCTACGCTTTCGACTTGAGTAAGTACTGTTATTGTTAATTAGATTGACAGATGACGTCACAAGCCTACAGATTATGCCTCAGGATTTTTTAAATAAATAAAAACATTAAACAATATCCATACCAAGCACATACAGACGTGAATGCGCTGACGTGTAACCAAAAATAAGATAGCTCTCATGGACTCTTTTGCTTAGGTATAGTTTTTGTAAATAAAAAACTAGTACTAATTTGTACACTTAGTCTAAATGGCACGAATTGTAGATGAAATATTACTGTTTCAGAACCTCTGCCATATTCCATGAGGATTATCACAACGGCGTCATAAGGAAGTGCAAACACTGCGGGGAAGAGTTTAGGTAAGTTCAAATAATAAATGATTTCGCAAATTGATTTTAGTATTGCATTTTACGACAAATATATGGCACTTGCATTCGCACACAAGTCAATGACGGTCTTCGCGCGATTGAGGCGGCAATAAGAAGAGAAAAGAAAGGTTGAGGTTAATGACCGAAATTCTTTATGCACGGCGATAATTTTATACAAAAACATATATTTTTCTTTGTTGTTTCATTACAGTTTGACCACACCGAGAGAATGCATTTGACTGTTCGTTTTGTGAATATTTTTTCTCCAGTTCATAGTGACATGGACAGTCTGACTGTATAATATTGTATTAGTCAGGCATTTAAGTATCTAAAAATAAGGTATATACCCTATTTGTATTTGTTTGTATTGTATATTTTACTCCATTTACAAGCCACAACAACAACAAAAACACGTACTGTCAAACGCATTCTATCGGCGACCGGGCTGTAGTTATTATTGTGACCGTCATGTACAATAGACTGCTACATATTTTGTGATTTTACACTAATGCAAAGTAGTTGTAAAATTTTCATGGTTATATCTTTTACATATTTTACTGACCACCGTGACATTGCGCATTGGTATCTAGCGCAATAACAAATTTACATATCATTTTACAGGGTGGGTAAGAGATTATAGGTATGTTGGACAAAAATGAGTATCTTATGATTTACAATATGTTTAAAATACAAATTTATTCTATTCATATAAGAAATATTTCCTTTCAGTAAATTCTGCTATTGTTAATAGTATATAAGCTATTTACTTCCCTTCCAAATCATCACCGCACATAATAACACGCTTTTGACTCACTATTATAGATAAATGACATCCCTTACCTTATGCTTCACGTCTAAACAGCGAATCCCAAACATTTTCAGATATATTCGGATTCTAGAACACTAAGAGATTCCCAGTAGTATTCCAGAGTATAGAAACGTAAGGGAAATATGCTGGGGAAAGGGGTATTCAGATAGCTGTTAATTACTTCCGGACCTGGCATCATCAGTCAAGATAAAAATATCTGTCAATTCTATAGGAATTTAGTTTTTATACCGTAATGTCAAAAATTGGATGCAACAAGCAATAGTATTACAAATTGTTCCATGTTGGTTTAAAACATTTTTTGATTCGTAATTATTCTATTTAACAGTTATTTTATTTTGTTATTAGTTTATTATTCTACATTGAAATTTAGATCAAGTAAAATATCTATTCGTGGTTTTGGACTCTTATCTTCGTGTGTGTTGTAAAAACTAAATAAGCAAGATCCATAAATCTGGCAACAGCGTTTTCATGGCAAGACGCGCTAACAGGCGTGGAAATATAGACACAAAATGTTCAAGTTAATCAATCCTGGATGTCTTGTGTTTGATAGACATTCGTCGACGTACTACACACATCTCCGAATGTCGCATCGGTCCGCACATCTGTGTACATTATGCGGAGCTTCCTTCGTCAGCAACGTGGGGCTGCGGCAGCACAAACGGATCAAGCATTACGACAACAGCGATGTGAGTAAATTTCCATTAAAGTAGAGATATATTGCTCTTTCAGTCGCACAGAAGTCAATTACTGTAGTTACGTGAGCGCAAAGTCAATTTTATTTCTAATAGACAAAGAGGTCAATGACCGAAATTCTTCCTGGTCCGCGCGATCTCTTTAATAGTAGGAGATAACGTGAGTCTCGCAATGCGATTGTATGTTCGTGTGAAATATTATAGAATGTTAATGCAAGAAGCTACTAATGAAACTGCACTGTTGGTTGTACGATGGTAAATTGTCATAGAATACCATTGACCAATCAGCGTACAGTATTCTAGTATGTCAACTAATCAAAGCTTCGACTAACTTTTTTTTTTATGTTATAGTGACTAAACAAGCTCGAGGCTGATGTTAAGCGGACTAACCTCTGCCTATAACAGATGCATTTCATCACAAGACACGAATTGCACTGCGCCCGTCACCTTGAGACATAGTTGTTAAGTCTCATGTGCCTGTATTTCACTAGCTTTCAAGGACTACTGCCGGAACACACCGTTAGGTGCTTGGCGACAGACTTTCTACTTGAGGGTGGCCGCTCAAGCCCGCGGCGGGATTCGAACCATGGACCTGCTGCGCGGCAGTCCATAGCCAATGCCACTGAGCTATCACTGCTTCAAGTTACTAGGGGTTGGGTTCCTATTGAGCTGTTTGTAATTGTAAGCTACTGAATTATCCGCTCTTAAGAACAGCTACCAGAACACAAGTATTTGGCGACTGATTTTCTATATGAGGGCCTACCCTCAAGAAGAAAATCAATAGCTCCCAAGCTAGCCAGGCTAGCATTCCCAAAATCCTACTACTATGCCATAACGAATGCCATCCTAAGACAACAACCGGGGCTGATGGCTTAACATGCCCTCAGAAGCAAGGAAACGTTCAGTAGTTAACCAACCAAATCATGACCGCAGCAGACGTTGCTTAGCTTAGTTGATCGGTTAAGAACGACTAAGCAAGCAGCAGTTTGTAGACTGTAATACCGTATCTGTTATCCAGGACGCGTCGGACGAGGCGGCCCCTGAACAGAACACGTACTGCGAGAAGTGCGACATGAAATTCGCGACGGTCGCCGCGTACGACGAACATCTCACGCACACCAACTTGCATGACGACATCGTAGCGTGAGTTATCTCATATCTTCCTCATCTTCTTTACCTCACTAGTTTAGGGTCGGCATATTGCTATGTTTTTCTCTAACGCCAAAATAAGATATTGGTATAATTTTTCTGTAACTTTACAAAGGTCCACGGTACTGTATCAGATATTCCACTGCTGAACACAGCCTCCCTCATTAAGAGGCGTTTGCCATGATCCCCACGCTTGGCAGGCGGCTTGGGAAACCCAGTGTAGCATGATAGTTGTTCATAGGGTGCTGCTGCTCACTTGTATTTTATTCATTTTTTATGTCTGTTCGGTTAGCCTTTAACAACTATATCACCTTATAGTAAGTGATGATGTGGTCAAAAAAGGTGTTAACAGGCTAACCTAGAATTACTGGCTCTCAAGGATAGCTGCCGGAACACACCGTTAGGTGCTTGGCGGCAGATTTTCTGCTTGAGAGTGGTCGCTAGCCAGGCTGGCATTCGCAAAATGCCCTACCACCATGCTATAACGACTGCCATCCTAAGATAACAACCGGGACCGACGGCTTAATGTGCCTTCCAAAGCACGTGCACGCTCGGTAGTAATGTCACTAGCGGTCACCCATCCAACTCCTGAACACGGCGGACGTTGCTTAACTTTGCTGATCGGTTGAGAACGGCTAAGGAAACTTCGCTACGAGCTCTTCAAACTGGGCCCGAGATGTTTTTTTTTTTTTTTTTATGCCTTATAGTTTATCCTTTGACGTCGAAGATGTTGTTCAGACTAACCTAGAATTACTGGCTCTCAAGGACAGCTGCCGGAACACACCGTTAGGTGTTTCATTGGTGAGATGTGAGGAAACGGCCAATTCTTGCCAGTCACTTGTTAGCTTTAGATTATTGCAGTATTTACTCGGTAGGTAATTCTGTTTAGCTCTGTGATATTGTGTCAAAGGCTTACCTATTAGGCTTATAAAAGTCCTTTCTTCCATCTGTATCCCCTTCTAATGAATCTCTGAATGGTATAGTGTATATATGTTACAGGGAACCGGAAGTGATACATAAAAATATGAAAGGCAACAGGAGACCGATATCAACAACGCGGGGAGAGCTGCCTCGAAGGAGAAAACCCACCACTTGTCAGCACGTAAGTCAGTGCTTGTTGTAACTTTGGTTGCGGTCCGAAATGCGCCAATAGCACTAACGGATCTAACAGTAGGTGCTAACGATTGGGCCGATTTGCATATGCACTCTCACAGCCGTTTGCATTACTATCAAGGGTGCGTACCATTTGAATGAGATTCGCTAAAAACGCTAAAAACGATCACACTCCCACAAAGTTTTCCACATGGGTCTTGGCGTTATTTTCGCCTTAAACGCAACATCTAATGTCAAAAGTGACAGAAGTGGCAAATTTTAGTGGCATTCTTAGCGTTCTTATCCAAAATGGAACGGGGATGACAGTTACAAACGATCACGTGATCACAACCATAGACGCAGAATGTGATCAAAATTATCGAAAATAACGTTCTTAGTGACTAATGGAACATACCCCAATTCGGACCAAGCAAAAGCGTGCAATGACATCATCCATCTATCTATCTATACAAATAAAAAAGCTTCTTACCTTCTCAAAATATTAACGGATTTTAACTGTTTTACTAGTTATTGTTATTGTGATGGAACAAGCTCGAGGGCCACCTGATATTAAGCGGACTAGAGGTTAGCCTATAACAAATGCATTTCGTTACAACACACGAATTGCACTGCACCCGTCACCTTGAGACATAGTTGTTAAGTCTCATGTGCCTGCAATTTCACTGGCTTTCAAGTACTGCTGCCGGAACACACCGTTAGGTTCTTGGCGATAGATTTTCTACTTGAGAGTGGTTGCTAGCCAGGCGGGCATTTGCCATTCCACCATGCAGTGAATCTCAAGCCCGCGGCTGGATTCGAACCATGGATCTGCTGCGCGGCAGACCATAGCCAACGCCACTGAGCCATCACTGCTTCAAACCTTCTTACCTTCTCAAAATATTAACGGATTTTAACTGTTGTGAATCTTTGTGCGAGTTTGTCTGGGGAAGTCCGTACCACCGTACCTACTCGTATTTCAACCGCCAAGCAGTGACACATTACTGTGTTCCAGTTTGAAGGGTGCCGGTGAAATTACGGGCAATTTATGCCTTAGGGAGACGGGCGCAGTGCAGTTCGCCACTTGTGACGAACTGCATCCGTTATAGGCAGAGGTTACCGTTTTGCCAGGTGTTTGTTCCATCACGATTGCGAAAATAAGCTTTTTTGAATTTTTGAAGCTGGGATGGCTCAGTTGCATTGGCTATGGACTGCCGCGCAGCAGGTACATGGTTCGAATCCCGCCGCGGGGTTGAGCTTTACCGCATGGTAGAAGGGCATTTTGCGAATGCCCGCCTGGACAGCGACCACCTTTAAGTAGAAATCTGTCGCCAAGCACTTAACGGTGTGTTCCGGCAGCAGTCCTTGAGAGCCAGAGAAATTACCGGTAAAAATGAGACTTAACAAGTATGTCTCAAGGTGATGGGCGCAGTGCAGATCGTCACTTGTTATGAAATGTATCTGGTATAGGCAGAGGATACCGCTAAACATCATATGGGCCTCGTGCTTGTTCCGTCACAATAACATAAAAATATATATATATATGAAATAGGTTACTTGATAGAGAGAATTACGAGCTGTCAAACAAACTGTAAAAGATGTCTGATTTTAATTATTCACTTTTCATTTGTTGTGACATTTGAGCCGTAGATATAATAACGCATAAAAAAATTGCACTCATTCAGCGCCTTTTTTTATGTCTGATAGGTTAACCTTTGACCACTATCTCACTTGATGGTAAGTGATGATGTTGTTGGAGATGATGTACAGGCTAACTTAGAAGTACTGGCTCTCAAGGACAGCTGCCGGAACACACCGTTAGGTGCTTGGCGACAGATTTTCTACTTGAAAAAGACCTTGCTGACTTTATCATATCGGACATCAAAATGTGATTATGATGAATAAATGAGGGTTTGTGAGGGTAGTAGGTACCTATGTTTTATAAATTAAAATTTATATTATAGTACTTTTATGTTAAGATTGAAATGGCGAATGTATATCTATAAATGGTTTAGTTCTCAAGTAGGTGACTCTGTGTGAGTCTTATTGGGAATAAATGTCCTTATACTTTATAGATGTTAGCAAGACACTGCTTGGTCCGAAATGCGCACACAGAGCGCTATTGGCAAGGAGTGCTCACGGTGCCCATCAGCAAGGCCATGAGTACTGATAGCGCTTGATGCTAGAGCTAGAGCTAGAGTGATGACGTCATCATTGTAATTTTGTGAAAGCATTTGAGTCTCAACAACTTTACGTCTCTTGATGATGGGAGCAGTGCAATTTAATCACTTGGGACTGGATTTTGAAGCAATGATGCCGTTGAAGGACTGCCGTGCCGCAGGTCCCTGGTTCGATCGTCACCGCCGGCTTAAGCAAGACATGGTGGAAGGGCATTTTGCGATAGTTCGCCTGGCTAGCTAACACCCTCAAGTAGAAAATCTGTTGCCAACCACCTAACGGTGTGTTCCGACAGGAGTCCTTGAGAGCCAATAAAATTACAGGCACATTAGACTTAACTTCTATGTCTCAAAGTAACTGGCGCAGTGCAATTCGTGATTTGTGTTAAAATGCATCTGTTATAGGCAGAGGTTAGTCCGGTTAACATCAGGTGGGCCTCGTGCGTGTACCTTTACAATCACATTAAAAAAAAAAAGATATGGGGGGGTTGCAATTCCAGCCCGGCACCCCACAGTTTTAATTACTGTACTGTACTGCATCAGCCGGATTGTCCACTACTGAACACAGCCTCCTCCATTTACGGGGGGTTTGCCATTATCCCCACGCTTGGCAGGCGTCTTGGGGATCGCAGTTAAAGATATCAGTACCTTACAATGCGCTGCTGCTCACCTTCCGGTACCTTTAGTCGCCTCTTACGACACCCACAGGTAGAAATGGGGGGTGACATTCTAGCCCAGCACCCCACGGGAGTCGGCACCCCAAGGGAGACACAGTTTTAATTAATACGTTGAAAATAATGTAAGTTTTGTATTTGTGCAGTGCGGCAAGCATTTCCGCACCCAGTCCCAGTGCATGAAGCACCACCTGGAGGAGCACCCGCGCCGCGCGTTCTACCCGCCCGACAAACGGCACATATGTGAAGTGTGCGGAGTCTCTTTAGCTGTAAGTAAACATCTTTATTTACATTCTATCTACTTCACAATTATTTAACAGGAACGCTAAAGTCACGTAGTTTTCAGCGAAGGCCAAAATCTGCCCGAGGGGAGCCGTTTCCAACACAATATTTTAGATGCTGCCTGCCAAGTTTTAGAACATAATGTTTTAAAATTGTTAGGTTTGCAATAACGCCTGCTATGCGGATTACATTACAAAATCACAAATATACGTTATGACGTCATGTCATGTTAGCTCAATTGGTTAGAGCATACCCCGGCTCAAGGTATGATATGATGATGTATGTTATGTATTGAATGATCCCGAATATATATATATATATATCCCCTTGACCCCATCCCGCACATGATTTAAATTTTTCCTATCGTATATTTGTGATTTTGTAATATAGGTTACTGATTAAATATTTATATAAAAATGTAGTTTATTTGTTTGTAGACAAAATCTTAAATCATTAATGTGGGTTGAATGACATGGAAATAGATTGAGAGTTTTTTTTTATATATATATAAATTTTTGTAGTAACTCATGCTTCGCGGTTTAAATCACAAAGTTACGAGAGGAAAAAAATATTGTCACTAATTATATCCCGCACATGACTAATATTTTTATCTCGTTATATTGTAAACTGAATTTAAAAAAAAAGTTCTCAATATAGTTATTGTATTTGTAAAATAATTATGGTGTACCCAGTTCACGGGTATTGAGGTCAATGTTTCCATTGCAATTGAGCTATGACGCTAACTAGATTTGTCACAGTAATACATTTTCAACCAGAATTTGTTACTAACACAAGTTAAATTTTAACAAAAGAAACAGCCGACTTCACACATAAAATACACATTATAAGGGATAACTCAAAAACTACTGGTCATATCTCACAATAAAATGTATATGGGATCACATGTAAAGCACCACCACTTTCGAATATAAAAAAAACATCAAAATCGGTACATCCTGTAAAGAGTTACGAGGTAACACACAAAAACAACAGTCGACATGAGAACCTCCTTTTTTGAAGTCGGTCAAAAATTACACTATAGCCATACGGGCATGAAGGATGGAGGGGGAGAGGAGTAGTAATATGTAAGTCGGCCTTAATAATAACAAATATTTTAAAAGTATTTTAAGAAAACATCAAATTAATTATTTAACTAAACACTTAAAAAAAACTTTATAAAATTATATACCTATATCTAGTGACAATTTCGCCTAATTTCCTATTAAGTCGACGTGACGTGACGTCACAAACGCCATGCAGCCAAACCGGAAGAGTATTCTACGCGTTTCGCTTCTAATTGAAGCATCCTCAGGTGGTCTTGACTCTACGAGCGCACGATCGAGACATAATATTTGTTATTATTAAATATAATATAAGTATTAGTTATTATTAAATATGGATTTCCGCAAAGTAACGCCTGAATCTATTCATTATGTTAAGTCGGCCTTGTTTCCATCAAGTTAGCCGAGACGTCATTGTTAGGGGCGTGGTTCAGCTTAGTCTTCTTTAGGCGCTTGCATAGTGACTATTCCATTTGCACAAAAGCAGGGCTGTATTCATCGTGGTTGAGGGTCATCGAATGGGATCGTCAAATGGTTTTAGGAATAAGGTGGGGCCAGGACAGCTTCCCTCACGCCGCAAACTGGCCACACGTTTCTTCAAGGGATAATTTGTGGTCGGCCCCTCCTCTCCATCCTTCATGCATACAGGGCCCCAATTCTCTTAGCTATTGACCAAACGCCACACTACTGCGATGCTTCTGCGATCGAACTGCTGTTAATGTCAAATTCGGTAGTCTGCTAATTCTAGCTCCTAATCGCAGTTGTATAGCAATCGCGTCGCCCCGTATGGCTGTGCTATGGCTTACAAATGTTGCCACTGATATAATAATGAAAACTTCTAGCAATCAAGCAGCAGTCAAAGCATCAATACAGTGGTTTTCTTGCAAACAATACATTAAATGAATATATTTAAATCATTTAGCTATTTTTCTATGTAAAATACTTATTTTATGTCACTTTAGCAACGCAATCGCAACAAAATAGCTTACAGCATACTAAATATGTCAAAAACTATTGATAGCAAGCCACTGAGTTGCGAACCTAAATAGCTAAGGACTACGGATACTGTCAAAATTCAACGCAACTTAATTGCATGAAAATAAAATTTTCATGCAATTAAGTTGCGTTAATGCCGTTCAATGGCTAAGAGAATCGGGCCCCAGGTCTTGGCAGGTTACAATTTTTTTTTTTTTTTTTTTATTGTGTCGGAACAAGCTCGAGGCCCACCTGATGTTAAGTAGACTAAACCTCTGCCTATAACAGTTGCAATTCATGACAACTCACGAATTGCACTGCGCCCGTCACATTGAGACATAGTTGTTAAGTCTCATTGTGCCTGTAATTTCACTGGCTCTCAAGGACTACTGCCGGAACACACCTTACGGTGCTTGGCGACAGACTTTCCTAGCTACCAATGGTTTATCGGATCTAAGTTTGTATTAAAAGCGCTGCGTGTACACTAACCTTGTTACATATTGTATGTGATGTACTGTGTAGGCAGTGAGCATCGCGAGCCACATGAACCGGCACACGCGCGAGCACGTGTACCCGTGCGCCACGTGCGGGATGCAGTTCATATCCAAGAGCAGCCACCATCGGCATCAAGTCGTGAGTACACACTCTAGTCTATGCCATTCTCACACAACAGCCACGAGGGCCGCCTGCTGTCAACCTGTGTAACATTTTTTTTTTTATGCCTCATAGGTTAGCCTTTGACCACTATCTCACCTGACGGGAAGTGATGATGTGGTCGAAGATGTTGTTCAGGCTAACCTCGAAGTACTGGCTCTCAAGGACATCTGCCGGAACACACCGTTAGTTGCTTGGCGACATATTTTCTACTTGAGGGTGGTAGCTAGCCAGGCGGGCATTGACAAAATGCCCTACCACCATGCAAAACATCTTGTTGTATTAGGTTTTCGCAATTATTACACATAGTTATTAAACAACTTTAAACGGTTTAAATCGCGTATATTTATCATTATTTTTGTCCCGACGTTTCAAACACTGCAGTGATCGTGGTCACGGGGTGACTAATTGGTTTTATTTGTCACATGAGTTATTAAGAGATTATTGGTACTACCGTCAGAAGTTTTATATTAATCATAACGTTCCATATTCACGCAGTATTCGCTCACAGTGTCCAGAGGCCTTGCCTTGCCTTTGTTGACCTTGGGATTTCATTGATTTGATAACAGGATCCCAAGCAGGTGGTACTTGCCAACCATCATCTCTATTCAAATTTGGGTACTTTTTGATTTCAATAGCCTCGCGTAACATTCTGGCATAAACCGGGTCTCTCTAGCGAGGATTTGTGGTTTGTCCACGTGACCACGATCACTGCTATGTGTTTGAAACGTCGGGACAAAAATAATGGTAAATATACGCGATTTAAACCGCTTAAAGTTGTTTAATTACTATGCGTATAACATCTGTCTATAACAGTTGAATTTTGTCACCAGTGGAGAACTACTCTGCGCCCAAACACCCTGAGACATAAAATTGTTAAATCTCATGTGCCTGTAATTTGATCCACACCAAATCGGAACACAGTAATGCGAACATTACTGCTTAGCGGTGGACACATGTTTCTATATCTAGTGAACAGTAAAGCGGCCCAATGGCAGTGAGGGTCTATTGTGCAATCGCATCTTCTAATCCTGTAGATATTGACCATGACGCAGGGACAGGAGCTTCTCCAAGCTTAGTATCTTAAAATAAGATTATCAAACGTGAGACAACTCAATGTGTGTTTCGGCAGCTGTCTTTAATAGCTTGGTCTCATTCTGTCTAACCTGTATTAACAGGCAACATCTTAAGCATTTATTACATAATAATATTTATAGAATCCTATATATATATGACATCATAGAAATGTAATATGTATTTTAATATTGTTAGGTTTGCAATAAGGCCTGCTATGCGGATGTCATTACAAAATCACTTCACGCTCCATCCCAATACGATGGTTAAAGAACGATAGGAAAGATTCGAGTTATGACGTCATGTCATGTTAGCTCAATTGGTTAGAGCATACCCCGGCTCAAGGGGTGAATGGACGCGGGTTCGTATCTCGCACATGACTTAAATTTTATGATTACATATGACGTATTTTGTCTGTGGTTTTACAGCCAACCAGATATATATCATAATATGTTGTCTATGGATAGGATCCTATATGATAGAGTAAAGATGCACCCACACAGCAGTTATATAAAATTAGAGAATGTTTCATAACATTTGTTATCTAACTTTTTTGATAAATTTTAACAAAAGTTATTATAGATAGTGATGTTATACGACTTTATGTTATACAACTATGTTACTAACGATGTTTGGCAACATTTATTTATTGAGAGCTGTAGAATACTAGTAAATGCGCAATCAAACAAACAAATTATTTTTATTGACATATAAGATACAGCAAATACAATGAACCCATAGGTTCCCGAACTAGTGTTAAACAGTATTTCAGTAACTAGTGCTACCGTGCAAAGGCAATACACTGTAAGTCCGAAAAAATGCATTTTGAGAAAAAGATCAATTAAACTTTTTTTGACTTTATTTGATTATTCTTCTTCGTTATAACTCTAAAGTATATTTTTTGGTATAGTTTTCAAAGTCTTTTTAATACCTATCTAGCCATGTAGTATTTACCTTAGTATTTTGAATAGTAAGTGAAATATAAGCATAAAAGTGTTTTGCCATGTCAAAGTTCTTCGGTTATGTAGCAATTGTTGTGGCAAAACACTATATATGGTATTACAGTGTTTTACCTTTTCAAGTAAGACTTGTTATATGTTATTTCATTGAGTGATTAATTCATAATACTAACACCACGTTCCAAATCAGAAGTTATTTCCATTAATAATTCTTCACAAACATTGAGACTGCACCTCTTCGGAATTCAATAAATTTAATAACGTTTTTTTGGCTTGGATACCTTGCATTTCTTCTATTGAATGTGGCGCTGTCTGAGTAATAATATCACATTAAGTCGTGTCCAAGCATTCATCCTGAGAAATAGAAAATCGTTTACAGGTGCTGTTTTCCTGCTGTGGTTGCATAAGTACTTTTTCTGAAGATAGATTTTCAAAAGACGAGGCATATTTTGCCGTGTTGCAATGATTATTTGAATCAATCAAAATTTCGGGAGCTGAGGATGTCGATAGCAGAGATTCTTGGGAAGTTGAAGATGTCCCTGGAAGATAATCATCTCGTAGTGAACTGTCCAAGTTGGTTGCATGATGGTTCCGAACTATTTGCTCTAGATTATTGGATTCAGCTTTTGGTAGCAATTCACTGTAACTGACATCTTCTTCAAAGTTTTCCAAAATGCAGTCATTTACTTGCGATTCACTCAGGGGTGTGAATGGGCTGATGCGAGAAATAAAAGTTTGATCTGATATAAATTCATCGTATCGTTCATTTGCGCTGGAACATTCAGGATCTCTGTTTGTCATAACGTTTTGTAAGTTTCATACGTATCGTTTCATTATGTTTTGAACTCAACTCAGAGGCCATACTTGCAGACAAAGTATTGTTATGGTGTTGCAGATTATTTTGACACATATTAAGCAGAAGTTTGTTATGAAATCCGCGCATCTTTAACACGTAAAACAATTAAACTACCTATATAATTAGCCCTTAGTGATTCTTACGAACGGCCGTAACACCATAAGTGTGGTGCCTTATATCTCTTACTTCCAACTCCGACCCCGCGCGCCCGCGCAGATCCCCAATCAGACGATATCCTTATTAACCATTAATAGCTGAGCTCCAGGCAAACGCGGGCTGCTGTTTGGTGATCGCAGAGCGCGTGTCTAGAAATGTTGGTTTATTTAACACTGTATAATTTTTGCGCGCACCGTTTTTATTTGGTAAAACACGGTATGTTTGATTGCCGTGTTTTGGAGTTATAAACCGTAAAGTTTTGTTGAATACAGTGTTTTTTAACTTGTAGTATATCAGTATTGGTAAGTTTTAGAAGAAATATTTATTTACAGAAGCATAGAACACATTAAAAGAATACGATTGGGCACTGTTAAGCCAAAATACTGTAACTTGACTTACAGTGTATTGCCTTTGCACGGTAGAGTGGGCCCTCCCATTGTAAGTTCAATAAAAAAAAATGTCATTTAAGTCAATGCACCGTAACCTACCACCTTAAGGTGAAGCGCAATTCATCGGAGGGATACGAAACTTGGGAACATGACTGAAGTCCATAATTATAGCTACAGTGCCAATACTGCTTCAATAATTATTAGATCGAATTCAATGCCTAAGTGTAGATATATTGATATTTGTTTTTGTTTTCAGACCCACACAGGCGAGCGGCGGTACCCGTGTCCTCTATGCGAGAAGCGATTCACTCAGAAGAACAGCATGCAGCTGCATTACAGGACCTTCCACCTCAAACAACCATATCCAAAAAGGTACATAATACAGTATATGTTTTCAATAAAACTAATTCTTCTTGTCGAATAAGTCTAACTCTAAAGTATAGTCACCGAGCAGGGAGAACTTCGGCCATTGACCTTATCGTTTAGTCTGTCATTTTACTACGGGAACATCACAACACACATTGGCAATAAGATGCTAAATTAGGACCTTGTTACCAGCGAGTAAGAACATTAAACAAAGTATGGTGAAAGAAGGATCATTTCAGCGCGCGCACCGACGTGATAATTACGTTAAAATTCTCGTCCGAAAATCACACAAACCATGATGATGGGCGCAGTGCAATTTATCACTTGATACTGGATTTTGAAGCAATGATACCTTGGAAGGACTGCCGTGCCGCAAGTCCCTGAATTGATCCCCACCACCGGCTTAAGCTTTACATGGTGGGAGGGCATTTTGCGAATGGCCGCCTGGCTACCATCCTCATGTGAAAATCTGTCGCCAAGCACCTAACGGTGTGTTCCGGCAGCTTTCCTTGAGATCCATTAATTCTAGGTTAGCCTGAACAACATCTTCGACCACATCATCACTTACCGTCAGGTGAGACAGTAGTCAAAGGCTAACCTATCACACATAATAAAATTTAAAAAAACTGTGGGTATTCTTCTTTTCTCTGCTAAATAAATATATGTATATTTTGTACAGAAATAGAAGAAAGAAAACTGACGAGATGCCCATAATGGAGTGTACCCGCAGTGACATGGACAGTAACGACGCGCCGCCCGCCAGGTGGCGCCCGCCGCTATAACCTGTTAGTTAATTATCATTAAGTATAGATGGCGTCAAAATCTATAATATTATAATAGCTTTAAATAGGGTAGTTGACTATTTTTTTAAACATCGAACGGTAGAACGAAATTAATAATGTTTATGTTTAAACTTTTCGTTAAAATGCTTGTTGCTGATGCTTTTTTGTGACTGCCGTCAGTATATCTGTAGACTAGTTTGAGATACTGTGTACATAATTATTTAAAGCTTATAGCTTGGCTATAACTAATATTACCTATGCAATGAATTGTACCAGAATTGTGCGTTTCCGGTACATTTTTTTAATGTGTACGTCACGCGATTTAAGGGTGAACTGGCCGGCCCGTTCTCCATACAAACGCCGTTGAGTGATCATTCCCTTATTTGAGGATTTAGGTCCAAAATAAAGCATAATACCGATTGATCTCGTCATTATCTAGGCTTGTATGATGCCAAAATTTTAAAAAGATAATTAAGTTGAAGTTATGAGTCCTGAAAATGTTATATGAAAATGTTTCGAAGCTCATAACTCTCAAGTTACTTATCTTATTAAAATTTCGGCATCATACAAGCCTAGGTAATGACGAGATCAATCGGTATTATGCTTTGTTTTGGACCTAAATCCTCAAATAAGGGAGTGATCACACTACGGCGTTTGTATGGAAAACGGCCCGGCCAGTTCACCCTTAAACATCTCATTTACATACACATATCGCGAATGCGTGCAATAATCTAACTGTCAACTACCCTGTTGCAGAATTGGCCACTCTTAGTCTTCCATAGAACATATACCGTTACTCCGAGCTTCCTTTTACATGTTGCATATACATTTTTACATAATTCAGGTTATATATACATATGCAGTTATTAGTTTAGTTAACCAAATGCAATAGTACTCTGGTAAAAGTCTAATACACCCATTTGTTTACAAATATTTGACACATGAAATTTAATCCAGCAAGATAGCGAAGCGTCGTAGCGAAGTTTGCTTAGCTGTTCTTAACCGATCAGCTAAGTTAAGCGACGTCCGCCGCGGTCATGAGTTGGATGGGTGACCGCTAGTGACATTACTACTTTGGCGACAGATTTTCTACTTGAGGGTGGTAGCTAGCCAGGCGGGCATTCGCAAAATGCCCTACCACCATGCTAAAGTCCTTCAAAACAAGTGCAAAACGTAAGGTGCCCTTAGTGTAAGCTGGTAATTTATACAAATATGGGCAGCGACCACCATAAGTAGACCCGACCCCAAGTTAAACTGAGCTATCCGTGCTCGGCTTCCGCTCTACAATGCGCTCTTCGGTATTATTTGTAAACAAATGGGTGCATAGCGAATATAGGTTATATTTTTTTTACATTATGGCATAATTTTGACATATCTGGAGCACTGGAAACTTGGCCAAACTAATTCTGTTAAGCGCAAATACCGGTTAATGCGTCGTTAAGGGCCAGTACTCTTTAGGGATAGTGTATGCGCGGCTTTTTCCATACAAACCTAATTTCGCTCTTGAACCTAAAAATAAGCTTGAGCATAATTAGTTATTATCCTGGCTTTTATTGTATTTATTTTATTTAGGGCCTGTTTCAAAATGTTCGAGTAAGTTCCGGTTATACTACCCAGAACATATTTAGGGCTTGTTTCAGAATGTTCGATTAAGTTCCGGTTATACTACCCAGAACCTATTTAGGGTCTGTTTCAGAATGTTCGAGTAAGTTCCGGTTATACTACCTAGAACATATTTAGGGCCTGTTTCAGAATGTTCGAGTAAGTTCCGGTTATACTACCCAGAACATATTTAGAGCCTGTTTCAAAATGTTCGAGTATGTTCCGGTTATACTACCCAGAACATATTTAGGGCCTGTTTCAGAATGTTCGAGTAAGTTCCGGTTATACTACCTAGAACATAAAATAACTGAATGATAAAAATGACAGTTCACATGCGTTTCAAGCTTTAGGCAATATCGCGGACTGTGAAACGCAAAGATAGTGTTTTATTTATTAAATATGTTCTGGGTAGTATAACCGGAACTTACTCGAACATTCTGAAACAGGCCCTTAATCTTATATTCCTAATGAACCTAAATAACAGTCTTAAGGTAAAATTTCACCGAGTTGAAACAATTGTTATGTTAAATGTGATAAAACTACGTTTGTATAAAAAGCGCTGCGAAAACATTAACCTTAATTAACAGGTGAAATAAAATGTATTCATTATTGCCGCGGAAAATAAAACTTTCTTGATTTTGTATCTAGGTTTGGTTAACTATTGTACACAATGATGGCATTCGCCACATTAAAAAAATATGATTTTATACAATATGTTAACCAAACTAAAAATATATATAAAATCTCTTTGTTTATTTCCCGCCAAAGACATCCGCTTTATCATTAAATACAGATATATTTATCTGTTAACAAATGCTTCCGTCGTTTTTATCATACCATTGAATCTTGTTTGTGTTGCAGAATAATCATATTTAATGATAAAGCGGATGTCTTTGGCGGGAAATAAAAAAAAAATATTTTAGTATTTATTTCTAGTATGGTTAAAATTTTGTATAAACCCATAATTTTTAATGTGGCGAATGCCATCATTGTGTACAATAGTTAACCAAACCTAGCAACAAAATCGAGAAAGTATTTTTTCCCGCGGCACACGCGCGTCCTCCTTTTATTTACGTTTCTAACACTACTTATTACATATACATACAATTTATATCGTGAAGTTTAATATTTATTGAGTTTTCCAAGTGGCTAGTAAAAAGCGATGTTATTGACAGCGAACTGAGATGTAAGTCAATATAGGAAAAAATCAGATGGAAACGTCGATAGTTCCGTTTCATACGATGATAGTTAGAATAATAATTGTAACTTTTAGACAAAAACAGCTCATAATTATAAGAACGTAGCTTATGTAGTTGCATGTAATGTTTTTGTAAACTAATACCAAATACTTATGGTAAGTATTCTAATTCAATACAACATTTGAAAATTCGACTATGCGATATAAAAGTTGTAGTCAATATAAAAATTGTATTAAAAATTAGACACTAAGGGCCTGTTTCAGAATGTTCGAGTAAGTTCTGGTTATACCACACAGAACATAAAATAACTGAATGATAAAAATGACAGTTAACATGCAGCGCCTTTCAAGCTTTAAGGTTGAACTGGCCGGTCACTTCTCCATACAAACGTCGTAGGGTGATCACTCTCTTATTTGAGGTTTTAAGTCCATACTTAAGCATAATATCGATTGATATCGTCATTATCTAGGCTTGTATGATGCCAAAATTTTAAAGAACAATTAAGTTGTAAGTTATGAGCCTCGAAAACTTTATATGAAAATGTTTCGAGGCTCATAATTCTCAAGTTAATTATTTTATTAAAATTTCAGCATCGTACAAGCCTAGATAATGACGAGATCAATCGGTATTATGCTTTATTTTGGACCTAAATCCTCAAATAAGGGAGTGATCACCCTACCACGTTTGTATGGAAAACGGGCCGGCCAGTTCACCCTTAACCGATGGATAGGCTAAATCGATGACTGAAACACAAAGATAGTGATTTATTTATTAAGTATGTACTGGGTAGTATAACCGGAACTTACTCGAACATTCTGAAACAGGCCCTAAATATATTTTCTTGTATGCTCGCTTGGCAGATGTGATAGCTTATGTACAAAATATGTCAAGCACATCAAGTGTGTCTTCATGGTGATGACAAAATTACTTACCAACATATTATATATAGTAATCGAAGGCTAGTCTATTCGCAGTAAAAATGTACGATAGAGTGTACGCATGGGATTTAAACATAACTCAAGTGTTTTTTGTTTTTGTTATCTATATTTTTCTACTGTACTGTACTGTATCAGCCGGGTCGTCCACAGCTGAACACAGCCTCCCCTATTTAGGGGGTATTTGCCATAATCCCCACGCTTGGCAGGCGGCTTGGGGATCGCAGTGTAAGATGGCAGTTCTTAAGAAGGTGCTGCTGCCCACCGTCCAGTATTTTCCCTTAGTCGCCTCTTACGGCACCCAGGGGATGATATGGGGAGGTGCTATTCTAACCCGGCACCCCACGGGGTCTTTTTCTACAATCGTACTAAATTATTTTCTTATATCATCGTATATTTATGAAAATTAAAAGTTTTAATTTTCGAAATTATTTCCTAGACCTCGGAAGTTAAGTTAACCAGTGGTTAACTTGTAATAAGCTCGAAATTACATACATACATAACATAAAAATAATTTAGTGACATAATAATAATGTGTACAAGGTTAATTTTGAAGCCTCTGGTCCTCGACGTAGCTTAAAACTGTGTTTCGACTTTCGAAGACCAGATCCTTCTCCAATGTAGGACTACAGTTAACAGAAATTATGCCAATATACATAAAATCACGCCTCTTTCCCGTAGGGGTAGGCAGAGACCACGGATTTCCACTTACTACAATCCGTACATATCTCTTTCGCTTCATCTACACTCATCAATCCTTTCATACATAAGCGTCGATTTATGACTCCTGAACAGGCCTTTTTTCAGAACGAAATTGCTCGAATATATTTCCGGTAATTTTATCTCGAGCCCTAGCCGTTTGCTAAGTATTTATGAAAATACATGCGTACACCCTATTAGAAACATAATATTTTGTGTTATACATATTGCTATTGTCACTAAAATGTTATCTATATTTCGGAAACAAAGTAGACATAAATCGTCTAATCTATTTACTTATCTGTAGGTCATTAGTTGTTGCTAGAAATCCTTTTCTAAGAAATTAAGTTTGATTTCATGTAAATAATGTGTTGAGTGTGTGTATGTGAATGTTTGAATTGTATAGAAATAATAGATTTAACATTTCGACGTCACAGAAGGATCGAGCGGTCCGTTTATGTATTGTTGAATGTATTGTTCTCGTTATCAATGATGCTGTAGGATTAATTTATACATTTGTATACCACATTTTCGTTTATTTCCTGTTGCACTTCCAGTAATAACACGGCTAATTTTGTGACCTTTCTTCTTATGACCACCTTCGTAGTAAGATGGGGGTTTTTTTTATATCTTCCCACTTCCCACACACAGGAAATAAAACTTGGGGGCCAACTCCCATCTCTTAATTCAGTCTTATTTTAACCTTACATTAACAATTTTAATTTGTCCACATGTCGCTACAGTCAACTTGCATTAGAATAGAATATCATTTGCAAATAAATGATATTAATGCATTGAATCAAGACATTTGCGCGATAGAGATAGCGCTACATGAACATTATTATTTTGTGACGGCCGTGGTACGAATCTTAGTATCAATATTTTAAGTTTGAAATAATGATGTTGGTTTTCCATAATAGTTTTTAAAAGGTGGGAGTTGGGCCCCTGTACTATTTTATGATATTTAATGAAAACAACGTACTTATGACTTAGTTCTCACGGCTATCACAATCTGTGATCTGTTTTTAGGTTAATTTACACCCAAATTTGATATCATAATGTGAAATACGACCTCAACTGTCACTTTGACAGCTGTCGAAACTGAGACATATTCTTAGGTTTATATAAAATGTACTCACGATTTTTCCTGTTGTAGTAATATGAAATCCCCATCGTACTTCCACGAAGGGTAGTAGTTAGTTCTACGGGAAATAAACGATAATCGGCCCGTTTCTCCTGGTAATAAACACCAGAATATGCCTCAACCTCATGGTCACTGAGACGGTGAAAAGAGATGCGGAGTTAGTGCTCTTGTTAATTATTTTATTATAGTGTGCTTTATACTATGATATATATATTATCATAGTGGACGGTGCGGCTAACAGCTAAACCACACATAGTAATTAAACAACTTTAAACGGTTTAAATCGCGTATATTTATCATTATTTTTGTCCCGACGTTTCAAACACTTTGCAGTGATCGTGGTCACGGCTAAACCGCTCATTTCACTACGACCCCCTATTTCAGTCCCCCAGGGGACTGTACAACACTCACTATTCCACTACAGTACCCTATTCAAGTACTAGCAAATGCAATTCCACTTCGATCCTAGTAATTTTTAGGTAAAAAAAATCACCTATATACTACGAATAAATATGAAAAGAAATGTAATTCAAGCTCAAAAACAACAGAACGCAAACTATACCGCAGCGGGCGTGGCTTAAAAAGTGTACCGCGCGGCGCTGTCAGTTCGCCGCGTGGGTTCGAGTCATGCGGTTGTACCTCGGGAATTCGCAACTGAATTTATCAATGTTCTTCTACGTTGTTTAATTCTGAAAAAATACCATACTGTGTAGTAATATGGTGAAGAAGACATACGGATATAAAAAATCAGGAATAACTTGTATAAACGAGTAAATAACAATATTTTGGAAACCCATACTTGACTACCCTGGATAGTTTTATGCAACATGAATTTTACATTAAGTCAAAAATAACTTCGGAACATTGTTAGTATGAGAACATTTGATGTGAAAACTATTCGCAATTTTTTTTTCGTATGCTTAATTTTTATAAAACATGTACTACAAATGTCATAAAAAAACTTTGAGAGAGGTCTTCAATTCTAATTTAGTATTTGTGCTTCTAGTGACGTAAAAATATCCAAGAAGTAGGGTTTAGACCTGCCAACTGTCAAAGTGTCAATTAATGTCGTATTTTTCAGTATTGATTTAATTTTTGGGATGCAAAGGACATAAAAATTACAAATAAATTAATCTTAGGTCTTATAGCGTAAGAGTAATTTCTAGGTACTTTTTATCTCATTTTAATCCAAAATATGAAATAGAAACGGAAAAATATGATATTAACTGTCATTTTGACAGCTGTCATACTTGAGTTCTATTTCTAGACTATAATGTCTATATTGTCATTTGTACCTAAAACATAACATTAAAACAGATAAATACTACATCAACTGCCACGTTGATAGTTGTCACACCTATGGCTACGGTATTGTTACTTGCAATAGGTATATATAATCCATCTACTTAATTTGGTACAATGGAATAGAAGAGATAGAATAATAGTTCTGGGCATGCTGGGCACGCTGACAACTGGTAGAGAGCTGGAGTGTTTAGACTGCCTGCAAGCCTGAAATGGCTAGGTTGACTAAATGCTTTCGTTGTAGTAGCTAAAAGTATTTACAATAGTTTGCAGCAATACATACCGCCAAAAAAAACTTGATGTACTTATTAATCTAACAAACGCAATAAGACATTTTTAAAATCTTATTTAATTCTAAGTTATATCCTACAATCAATATTAAATTATTTAAACAAAAATTACTAAAAATCCCTTTTTTTCTCAGCGCATATACCGACTTTTAAATTAAACAATAATATTTCAAAGAAAGTAATTCCAATCTACTGAAATAAAGTGCATGAAAAACCTAAAATATTTTATTGAAAAAACCTGTAATAGAAAATGAATACGTAAACAAGCTTACATATTGTTGCATAACGCCATCCACGCGTATCTAAAGCTGGGAACGCACTACAGAGTTGTGTCGCGTCGCGGTATCTGAGCGACTGTCACTACCTAATATGCATTTACAGAGGTACAGAGCAGTGCTGCAGCGAAGTGGCGTGACTTTTTCGTTCACAATAGGAATACGGCGTAGCAGAACGGTTCTTCCAACTAATGGCAAATAATCTAAATGGATGAAGTCGTCGAAGTAAAATAATCGTGGTGTCTTGCAAAGAGGTAGATATAGCTGAACAATTAATAAGTGTTATATTTGGGTGCAAGATATAACACAATTCTCATTCGAAAAAAAACTCTTTTTCACGACTCTTCAGAGATAATGATCGATTTCACACAGATTTTAGAACGTAAATTAAGGTCTTATGAATTGATGAAACGTAGGTGGAACGTGAAATAACTGGATAATTTACTGCACCGCGTCTCTCCGGTGCCGAATGGCGTGGCGCAGGCGTGACGCAGAGTTGCCTTCGGAGACATCTCTGTAGCACTGCGCCGCGCGCCGTGCCTCTTCGAAACCATAGTGTGGTTTACGCCATTTATAAATCCATACAAATTATATTTCCCGAGCCGCGCTTTTTCGCTGCGGCGCTGTACCGCAGTAGTGCGGTTTGGCCTTGGGTAATGACGGCGGTGACAACTTCACCTTGACGCAACCAATCAGATGCGATCATTTCTAAGCGCCAAATCAATTAACCAATCCAATTGAATTTGGAAAATTGAGCGTGTTTTGTTACTTGTGAACTTGATGAGGCCGAAATCAAAGCGGTCACTGTATCAGAGTTATACTTCTTTACTTTATTTATTCGTAGCCTATATACGTAATCACAATCAAGTTTTATGACATCTGGTTTTATGTCACTTTGACATCTTTTCTGTGATATTGCTGTATTGGTAAGCACTGTTCCTATGGGGGACTGTAGTGAAATAATGAGTGTTGTACAGTCCCCTGGGGGACTGAAATAGGGGATCGTAGTGGAACGAGTGGGCTAAACCACAATAGACTATTGCGCGGTGACGGTGCGCGTCCCCGACAAATATATATACCACTTTACACATCGCCTATAAATAAGGAAAAATACTGTAATGTGCGTAGCTAACCGCAGATATGGCACCTGTTAAGCTTGTCTTGTGGTCCCTTTGGGAGGTCTCCTAGTGACTTTTTGTAGCGTTTTGGTAGTGCGTTATGGCATCGCTACTGTTGGCCGTTGCAGAACCTTGGCAACGAGAGTGAATGTTTACGACCAGCGACGGCATCACGATTATATAACACCTGAAACGGGTGACCTCCCTAAGGCGCGACATGGACGAATACTAATTATTAAAAATGGCCTTGTTAATCTGTTTAGTTTATGCATCATCAGAATTATCAACAGCCTTTTATCCCTTGTTGTTTGTTGAAAAAATACTTACCCCATTACGGGGATTAGGGGATCGCTTTAAACCCTACTCTAGGCAAGCGACTTGGGGATCGCAGTGTTAGTGGCGCAAAAGGCGCTGTTGTCCACCTTCTGGTATTATTCTATTTATTGAGAAACTCTCATTCAGAATATCCACAGATGAATTTAATGCAATTGTGATTCCTTTTTAACCTCTTTCATACTTACGCGATATTTGTCCATTTACCTCGCTCTTCTTTTAATTATTAAATATTGGTTATTCATACATAACTAATCAAGATACATGTTTTATCTCGTTAACCGCGTTGGCATTGTTCGGTGGGAACTCCGCCCCAACAGCTCGGCAGTTAAGAAGTAATGAAAATGTATTTCATCCTGACATTTGAACACATAATAGGTTTATTATTATCATAATATTAATAACTAGCCGGCCCGCGCAACTTCGTTTGCGTCACATAAGGGTTAGAGAGAGTGCAGCCTAGGCGACCATAATTCGAACGCCGAACGCTAGAAATATATTTTTTGTTTGTTTGTAATGTTCGCGTAAATATCAGAAACCATTATATTTGTATGTTTGTAATTGGTACTGATTATTTATTACTATTTTAAGCTTAAAATAAATTATCCTTGTTTCTCATAATAGAGGTTGGAGTTGGGCTCCTGGTAATTAAAGTTGAACTTTAGTTTAACTCCAGAATGGGTTCGTCGCATTTTCCAACACGTATAAGTTCAGGCAGTCATGCCTGATAAAGAATTGACTATACCGGCTTGTCAATCTTTTGTATTATATGATGGTACGCTTTTTATGGAGCAATGCAATAACGTTAGTGCAATAGTGTGTGAATGTGAAACTTTATGTAAGTACTGCGCTAAATTTCGTGGTGCGCAGTACTGTAGGTCAACTTCATTTTAAGCTAAGCGATAGTGAATATCATGTAAATATTAAGAAAATATATATTCACATAGTAGAAGCAAATATGAGTAACATGTTTAAGTGTTTGTATGGGGTATGTACGTATTGAAATAAAAAAAACATGAAATTGATTCTGGTGTTTTCATTTATTTAACATATAAAAGCAGCATTAACATTGAAATGGATGGTTAAAAATAACCCACGAAAGTAAATGAAATGACGCACTGCACTTAACATTTTGTACATTATGAGGTGTTGACATCCCTATAATAGGTCGGAAGAGGCCAATACATCACTCACTTATTTTAACCAGAGATGCAATATTATAATTACTGTGTAAAACAAATAAAGAGTTGTGTTGAATATATATTTATTTAAGGGCCTGTTTCAGAATGTTCGAGAACATACTTAAAATAAAACACTATCTCTGCGTTTCACAGTCATCGATTTAGCCCATCCATCGGTTAAAGCTTGAAACGCGCTGCATGTTAACTGTCATTTTTATCATTCAGTCATTTTATGTGTTGGTTAGCAACCCGAAACTTTATTAGGACATTCTGAAAGGACCCTTAATGTAATAATATAAATTATAATTTGAACATAATTTTAAAATATGATGATAAACAGGAGAAGGCACCCGATTCATAAATTATATAAGTAATCGTCAATATGCATACATGCGCCATTTCATTTAATGACGTACACATTTAATTATATAAAAGAAATTAAAAGATATATGTATAAGATCTAATTTGCTTCATTTCCAATGCTGTACTTATCTATCTAAATTACTATGTACTAAAATAAAATCTATGCAAGTAATACATTCAAGGACTACGTGGGGAAACTTCGGATGAAAAATAATGTAAAGACCTACACATAAAACGCAACGCTGAAACTGAAATAACAAGTTAGTGGTACTTTAACAAGATGCTTATACAAATGGTAAGCTAGCTTGAGGACATGGACTGTCCGAGCAATTTGTCTCTTTCCAATAAGTGTTTGGTCCCTTTATTAGTGTGAGACAAAGTACTCGTACTTATGTAGACAATTGTTCTAGATTACATTATGAGTACTCTCATATATCGCTATGGCACTGTTGTTGTTTAATAAAGTACGGTTACCGGGCGGAAAGAATTTCGGCCATTGACCCCTCTAGTAGTTCATCTCTGTCCTTTCCTTACAAAGCTCCTTGCACTCGTACACAAGTCTATACCTGTCATTGCGCGAGCAAGAGTTGTAAGTTTGTTTCCAAATGAAAAAATATGAAAGATTGAGGTCAATGATCGATATTCTTACAGTGCGGCAATTCTTTTAATTTGGTTTTAAGTGGTGAATTGATTTTGATTCTTATCATAATACCCTTATCTCTCACATTTCGTGGGTATTGTCACTTTTATACATAGGTATATACTCTGATGTACAGATTATATTCCGATACACAAAAAATTATTTGGAAAAATGGAAACAAATAACAACAGACGTCTTCGGCTTATTTTTGTAATAAAATTCATTTAATCTGGCTATATAAATGAAATTACAGTAATAACATATTAAAAGAGTACCAGAAGTTGAACAACCTCGAATTACTGGCCCTATATTTTTACAGTGGCTCTTTAATGATTATTAATAAAGTAATCCGCTGCCACGCATTAGTGAGTCTCACAAACGCGTGTCAGTTTTTTTAGTAATTGATCTTACGGATGTAAACAGTAAATTTTGAGGGAAATGTATTCTTTGCTAGCACTTCCCATACAAACTAATAAGTGACTCAAACTTGCTGAAATTGTGCACGTATGTCTCAGCCTAATATCTACTCTTCTGGTTGGTCAATTATCCGTAAAATTATGTGTTTTCAAGAATCGTTTTGTAGGGGTTATTTTTTTTTTCTAATTTGTAAATAACCAAAAGGAAAATCTAAAGACATGCGTATAAAATTTCACCGAAAACACATGAAAATATGTCGAAACTACGTTTGTATGGAACGCGTACATGAATACACTTGCCTTAACATTGATAACTATTGCCTCTGGAAGATGTCTGCATTACGTTTTATGTATCGGTCTGCTTCTCCGGAGTAATAATGATTTAGTTAAGTGGTTGTGACGTACACGAGAATGTTTTGTTACAATTAACGTAATATTATTATATTTTTAATAAAATACTTCACGTTAATATTGCTAGCCCAAAACTTTTGAGCCCTGGCCGAGAGATCATATCACCTGCGCAGTATATAGATATAATCATATGGATTTTCGCTACTGTACAGGATATGTGCTGCCTCGGTTAGGGTTCATAATGTATTGAGCGAGCTTTACACAATTAGCGTAAAAATTTTTTACCTCAAAAACAACTTTTTAAAACTGCCAGAATTCCCGCAAATATATGTTAATTTTGTTATTCGTCACATAACCGACTTACCTACCGTTTTACCGATTTATTCAATTAATTAAAAAAAACCTTGTATAAGTAAGACTGAATAATTTTTTTTTATTAAATTTTATAGCAAAATGCTACCCCACTCAACTAAAACCGCTTAAGTAATGTGATACATTTATGTAACTATACTTTTATTGTTCTATCACCTTGTGTTATTTGTCGAATAATAAAATAATGTCAAATTTATATAATATTGTATTTGAAATATTTGTTAGATCAGTATTTATTTGCATGATTCAAAACTAAAGTAATAATAAAACAATCACAGAAATATGTCATCATCAATAAAATCATGTATAATTATTGCTCATTTAAAATTTCCATGTGCAAAAATCAGCATCTTGGGTGAACACTAGAGAAATATTTTTCAATACTTTTAGGGTTTTCTATTTTAGTACATTGCGTTGAATAGTTTTTACTCAATTCCAATGCGCAGCCCTCTCTATAATATATCGTAATATAATTATAACATAATAGTGTTCCGATTAACTACATTTTTTAATATGTCTAAAGGCGGCTTGCTCCGAACATATTTGACAGAAATATATCAATAACATGTGTAAAATGCGACTGTAAAATTGATCTCTCAATCCAGAAGTAAAGGCAGAGGTATATATACAGGCCCATATATAAATATATTATATGCATAGATAGCCTATAAAGCAGTCTCAGTTTTAAAACTCCGGACTGTAACTGTTTTTTTGGGAGTAAAACCCACTAATTGGTTTCTCGGAACTCAAACACAGAACACCGAGAGAAAAAGCGAAGCTTATACGCGAGTCGACCAACGAGTTCAATTTATTAATAAATAAACACTCCTTATTATATTTATTTATTTTAATGTAAGTAATATTTCAGATAGAAATTTTCATTATAAGTACTATTTAGGATCCCTAGGATCTCTTCAATTATTTCTCTCCTTCCAATGGTAGTCTGGAAGAGGATCGCTTTCAGCGATAAGGCCGCCAATTATTAAATAATTTTGAATTGTGTTTCTGCTTAAACTATCTTTTAAGGTGTTTCAATAAAGTGTATCTATCTATCCTCATAGACCTCGCAATTTAAAAATATGCCCTGGCCCACAGCGAGAGGTCTTGAGTTCCTGAGTTCTGCGTTCATTGTACTACACACAGAACGGTTGCATTCTACAGTTCTGTAATCTAAGGTCACAAGTCCCACATTCTCTCTTCACAATTTTTGTAATTCATATCCCTTACACCATATAGCAAAGATCTTTATCACACTAGTTCATTTTTTTTTCCATGTAGTCAGACATTGCGAGTAAGCCGTCGTCGACTCAAATAGAATTCCGAAACGTGCGTTCTCTTTGACTGCGGCGATCTGACAGCTGTCATATTTACAGTCACCCAAGTGATTTCACAATTCACAGTGAAAGTAGACCGTAATACTCTGAACTCAGAACTAGTCTTGTATATTTTGCAAAAATATATTCTATAAAATAGAGTCGTCAAATATGGTCGGCGCAAGTCCTCCTACAGTATAGCAGCAGCACGAATATTTGCGTTACATTAATGTATTCGCGTATCGGTTACGTAATAATTGAAACTAGAAATTTTTTATCCTGCCCATATCCCTCTGCCAATGGGGTCGGCACAACATGTATTTATCTTCTAATTTACTGTATCAGCCTCATATCACGCTCTTCGCACACAAATAGTGCGTTTTGATAAAAACATTGTATCTAAAGATAGTAAAAAGTTGTAAGTTATAAATCGGTATGTGTCTTAGGATAACTACGCAGCAATTTTAATTTCTAATCATTTTCGAGTTTGTTTCTATCACTACTATACATAGTATCGCTTGTAAGACTTGCAAAGTCTATCACCGTCAAGTCTTTCATCCCATATTATACTGTAGACAGATAGGAACAAAGTAGAAAATTGTTTGACAGTAAAACCGCCGGCACTGCCAATGCAGTGTGAATTGACGCTCAGATTACACATTACTTTTAATATGTTAAATAGACTATTTCGCGTTCTCCCATTACACAACACAACTGAATTTGCAGACGACTAATTGGAGGTAGAATATCGTCACAGCCACTCATCACTGGTTGACTTGGGCGGTGACAGCTGTCAAAAATACATGCTGGCTGGTTCGAATTATAAGTATACAATACAACAACGTGTACGCAAATGATTCGTGCTTCTGACACTGTACATATATGATTTTGTACCTACATAATAATAACAGGTTCGTATAGATAGCACATTGAGGTATAAAGGCCATCTCGGTTTGTACTACACGATGAGTGACGTCGCCTGATCTCCGGAGCCGCAGGTCCCCACTGGTGGCTTCTTTTTCTGTCTGTTTCTGTAACACATATAATCCACTGATTAGAGACACCCTGTAATAAAATCAGCATGAATAAAATTGGGGTCCTGTTCTAAAGAAATCAATTACAGTTCAGTATAGCTGCCTATATTACTATTTAATAAGGATTTTACGAAGCTACTTGGTAGCTATGTTAGAACAGCACCAGGGGGTGCCACTGAGCTGCAACCCCTCCCCATATTTACTGTGGGAGTCGTAGTAAAAACTGCCAGAAAGTAGGCAACAAAGGTTTACGAAGAAATGCCATCTAGATTACATTGCGATTCCCAAAACATCTGCTTTTTTGAGAGCTCGTGGTGAAGTTTGCTTAGCTGTTTTTAACCGATCAGCAAAGTTAAGCAACGTCGCGCGTTGTCATGTGTTGGATGGGTGACCGCTAGTGACATTACTACTGAGCGTTTCCGTGCTTCGGAGGGCACGTTAAGCCGTCGGTCCCGTGCGAATGCCCGCCTGGCTAGCTACCACCCTCAAGTAGAAAATCTGTCCCAAGCACCTAACGGTGTGTTCCGGCAGCTGTCCTTGAGAGCCAGTACTTCTAGGTTAGCCTGAACAACATCTTCGACCACATCATCACTTACCATCAGGTGAGATAGTGATCAAAGGCTAACCTATCAGGGATTAAAAAAAATGTGGGAATCATGGGAATACCTTTGGGAGAGGTTTTTCAACTGTTGTTGATGATGACAGAACAGCAGCCTTAGTATCTAACAAGAATGATAATGGTAATGAACTTTATTTTGATATTTGCATTCCAGAATGGCCATACTTCTCAGAAGAATTTTTGTAATAATTTAGCGGTATGGGCTTGGACACTGAACAAATATAGTGTATGCATGGTTGAAGGATAGAATTGAATAAGGTCAATAGGGTAGTTGACACAGTCTAAAATAAGATACAGTGTAACGTTAACATGATAGTAGTTGGAGCACATAACTCGATGAAATTAACAAATTAGTTATTCTGCATTGGATTACCTTTATTTTGAATAAACAAAATGTGTTTAAATGTTCTTTAAGTCACGTGATCTCAAACGGAAGTAAAGGCGGAAATGATGTCATAAGGACAAAAACAAAGCCACAGAATAGGTAATAGTAATCGTGAGAGTTTGCTTCCAAAGGTTTTGAGTGACAATTGACATTAGTAATTGCTAATAGCAAGCAACCTACAAAATGTCGCATCACTATCGATTTACTACTTAGGCCCCTATTTCACTATCAAATCCATTGGATCCCATATATTTAATAGTGTAATACGTACATTTGACTCATTAACTTTGATCATATTTCGCCGTGAGATTTGATCAAAGATCAGCATAGATAATAAAACCCAAACTCGGAACAAGAATCTATGGAAACATTTTGCAATTATTAGGTACTCATAGTAAGACAACAACTTTAAACAGTTGGAAAAGCTTATGTTTATCATTATATTTATTCCGATGTCACTGCACGCCATTGTCTCGATCACTTGAAAGTGTTTATATATAGTATTTCGGGATTACAAAAATGTTCAATAAAATAGTGATTTTGAACCGGTTAAAGTTGTTTAATTACCATGTATGAAAAATAATTGGCCACTCATGTATCCGTGCTTCAAACTGTGTTGGTTCTGTGATTGTTTTATTCAGTCTACACCCCTGCACTATGGTACACGTTCTGCCGAACAACTGTATAATCGATTACGCACGACACTACAACAAGCAACAAAACGTATTACATTTCAGCACTATTTGTTTTTGCCCTAGTGACGTCATAAGCATACAGGCCGCCATTGAATGATGTTTTAGCGCCAATTTTAAAAGTTGAAATTAAAAGATGGATATCTAGTATTTCAGGAATCCTAAAAAAAAATGCTAGGTGTATATTTCAGTGTTCTAAATAATTTAACATACTTTAAAAAAACAAGTCAACAACCCTATTGCCAAAGTTATGATCATCGATAAGAACTGAAAAAGGAAATATAGAAGAATATTGATTGTATGTCACGCCTAGAAAGGATTGTTGTAAATTGAAACTTTTGTTAAAAGTGTAACATGTAGAAAACTGTCAGCTATAGTTCCAACAAAGTTTTCGAGTAGTAAAGGAAAAACTATATTAGGACCATACTGGTATCCTTCTTCCTTCAGCTCACCTCTCAGGGTCGAATACTCGTAATATGTTAACCTCCCAATGAACCCAAACCCATCTCAGAAGTCAAAGAGTGATGCACTCCATAATAATTAATTGAGATGAGATTTATTATTTGTAAAGTAAGTAAAAGTCAACAAGCTAACCTCTTTGGATAAGGCTCCTTGAGATGGAAAGTTCTGTAATGCAGCTGCATACTGTTCCGCTGAGTAAACCGCTTCTCGCATAGAGGACACGGGTACTTCTTCTCGCCTGTGTGGGTCTGTGGAATGTCAGATAGCAATACATGTACATAAACACTAGATTATGTGAAGAACAGTATGCCGTACACTCAGAGACGCTAATTACTCTTAGCATGGTGGAAGGGCTAGTGACCATCCTCAAGTAGAAAATCTGTCGCCAAGCACCTAACGGTGTGTTCCGGCAGCAGTCCTTGAGAGCCAGTGAAATTACAGACAAAATGAGACTGAACAAGTATGTCTCAAGGTGATGGGCGCAGTGCAGTTCGTCACTTGTGATGTAATGCATCTGTTATAGGCAGAGGATACCGCTTAACATCAGGTGGGCCTCGAGCTTGCTCCGTCACAATAACATAAAAAAATAAAATAACGTGTGACAACCACATTTGGGTGCGGGATGAGGACAGCCCGCAGACACCATCTTCTCTTCTATTTCTTTCTTCTTCGATTCTTTGGTGAGACTTGACACTTCTCACAAGATACCAGATAAGCCCAATCCATACTATCGATGAGTAGATAGCAATAACTTTTTTTTCTACTGCATGGAGCATAGATAAAATATAATAAGTTCAAATGATCTAAAATCCATGCTTAATTATAAGAAAACATTAAATTAACATTTTAAAAATATATGTAAAGACCACAGACCTAGGATTTTTTCGCTACGCTCAATAGACCTACAAAGAGTGTGAGTGAAAGGCCCTAAGCTGCTACAAACCGTCGCGAGAAAAAAAGAGATAGCGAAACAAGAAGACGGTATGTCATTTTTTACTCGAGTAAGAGGCCATAGCGTCCCGGTCTCTTCCAAGTCGGCGCGAATTTTGTGTATTTGCCCAAATATCTTACGATTATAATATAAAATATGTATTCTGCAAGCATGGTGTCTTGTTCAGTGAGTGAATGTGAGGTTACAAGACACAGTAACCCGAATATATACACGTTTCACAGGTAATTTATGTTTATTTGTACTGCTTTTTGGATAATCATTATTTTGTCATTTTGTTTTAAAATTAGTTATATGAACTATGGAAATATTAGATAATAGGTTTCTCTTCATACTTATCATCAAATTACATTGCTAAATGAAGAATTGGTTGGTATTTTACGAAAAATACAAAAACATTTGTTTACGATAGGGCTTGACAAAGTCCTGACGTCACAAGTATCGATAAAGTCGATAGTTTATGTCTGACCTGTAGCTTCGACGTAAATGCTCGGGTACATATTCGAACCTCAAAAATAACCGGTAGTTATTTTAATCATACATTTGTTTAAAAATAATATAATTACATTATAATTAGCGAGAAGTTGACAGGTCAGTTTATATCTTATTGAGTATTTACGAATAAGGGAGTAAATATTATCACAAGATATATTATTCAAAATTTATTATGATGTTTTCTGTGAAAAGTTCCCCTAACTCTCAATAAATAATTGGAAATATCTCTTACTTCTATCATAAAATATTAGCATCACGCATAATAATGTTTGTGTTCTTACAGATTACCAACAAATTTTCAGTATGTGATAAAAGGGTTCGGATTATTGACGCAATCTAAATAAAAACTCTACAGTTTGTAGTAAACTTTGAATCAAAATGCTTCATACAAAGAAAACATCGATGTATACTAATGAAAGACTCAATACCAACTTTTAATGTCCCTGAATGCATAAAACTGTGGAAATGGAAGTCAATAGCTTTAGGAAATGATGACACAAGTAACGTAAAGTTTAATTTGTAATATAATACATGGTCAAATATTTTTTTTTCATGTAAAGACTGTAGGATATGTTGAGTCAATCTAGTAACCCTTCCCTTAGCGTCCCTGGTGCAATAAAATCTACAATACTCGCGTCATTGCAGCGCTGGATATCTATGGCTATCCTGACACAAAATATTTTTTATTTTTCCTTTCAGATCAAATTGAAAATAAGACGGCCCTGACCTTACTTAAATAGAGATATATTTGCACAGTTAGCCATTACCTGCCCTCAAATCAAGTACTGTCTCCAAAGAAAAAAAAATATTAAACTAATGTTCTAAATTGTGACAAAAATTACAGAAAAAAATTAGCTCTTAAGAAGTTTAAAAGCTGAAACAAAAATAATGATAAAACGGCTTTTAGACTTAAAAGTAGACTTTAATAATTATATGTTTTGTAGGCCAGTTAGTAAAGATCATCGAAATTATGTAAACATCGTCATTTCTACAGCCCAATGAGCTATGTTTACACAAGGGACAAATTCGACCTTTGCTTACCACATGTGAATGCTTTACGCAAATGGTATTCAGATAAATGTTATTTAATAATTTACAGTACCTGTATATTTGCAGCTTAATGATTTTGTTGATAGTAATCATAATCCCTAGTAATGGTAAGTTTTAATTCATCTTGTTACGATGAAGTTATAGTAGTTTACTTTTAAAAGTGCTGTACCATTTTAGACCTACAATAAATGCATTTGACTTCAACTTTGAATGAGTTTTATTTTTAACAGATTAAAAAGGGAGCAGGTTCTCAATAAGGTTGTATTCATGTTTGATTGTGACATATTTGGTTTGATTTTCATTTGAAAACATCGTATTTTGCTTGAAAGGATATACTTTAAGATTCATCCCTTTGAAATTTCATCATAATCAGTTAAGTAGTTTGTTTTTAAATCATAATAACTTGAAAAATAAGTTGTTCAAGTTAATGAAATTGCATATATTGCATTTCTGTGATTTCAGTGTTGTTTACGATCATTACAATAGTCTCAATGAACTATATAGGGCATAATTTCAAACGAATGTGTCCTAAGATTCAACAAGTAAAACTGTCGATAGTATTACGCTCGCGTCATTACAACACTTTGTCACTCACACACTTACATTTCATTTTTTGTTACACCATTCATCCGTCACTGTTGGTCTTGTACATCCTAAGCCTATGGTAAAGACAATACCGCCTAGTGCATGATCGAGAGACGGTCGTACACTCGAAGACTCAGATAACGCTTTGTGTAGAATCGAAAAGCTTCAAAAACTCTTCGGTTAAGCTACGCGGCGTTTATGACGTCACTTCGACTTAGCACGAAAATAATGCAAAATTATAACTAGATATTTTTTGAATGTTTTTCAATGTTTGTTAGTGGGAAGTAGAGTATAGTTTTTATTTACCATTAGTATATTATATTTATTATATATATATATATTTAGTATTATTTTTGTTATTATGTATAGCATGTATTGTATAGTATTTATGGATAAAGGTATATATAATATTTTATATCTGTAATATTCTTTGCGTTTTCTGTTCTAGAGTATTTAAATATATTTTTTGTTGCACGCCTACTTCCTTTTCTCTATAACTAATATGTGGATGTCTGGTAGAAAATGCTTTAGCATTAAGTCCTCCATTTGTACTGTAGTGCAATAAAGAATTAAATAAATAAATAAATATAGTACTTACAACTCTGTGCCTGAGCAGCGACGTGGGATAGTTGAACTGCATCTCACAAATCTCGCACGTGTATACTTTAGCGCGGGTGTGAGCGTTCATATGCGTGTACAGACTCGTCGCCTGAAACAATAAACATTGCTTACTAAAACAACTTTAACAAATTATTGTAACTTTTTGGTGATTTTATTAGAGTCACTCTGGTTGTTTGTGTTTTTGGAAAAGCACTACATTGCAATAAAGGCGTTCGATCCTAGGGTCAGACCAGCTATTTGGTTTATAATGTACAAAAATTGTATAGAGCCACTGCTAAAAGAACGGGCAAGAAACTGGGGGCCATTCCTTTGAACCTCTTGTAACAATATTTTACAATTTAACAATTTGTTACATATTTACTATATAATACAATATAACAAGTATTTGGTTAAATTACGTAAGCGATAGATTGGCAGAGGCGAAATTGTCCAGGTATTTTTGTCGTTTAAGTAACCACAAACTGGGTAGTAGGATTAATCAATATGTTTTTCACTTGCAACTTGAATTTCCCACTCCCTAGGATCCATTTCATATATGGCTCGAATTGCACGCTTATGTAGGTTAAAGATTATCTCTACCAAATAGGAGATAACAGGAGACCAATACATATCTGAAGCGCTCGTAGTGAAGTTTGCTTGGCCATTCTTAACAGATCAGCTAAGCAAAGTCCGCCGCGGTCATGACTTGGATGGGTAACCGCTAGTGACATTACTACTGAACGTGCACGTGCTTCGGAGGGCACGTTAAGCCGTCGGTTCCGGTTGTTGTCTAAGGATGGCAGTCTTTATAGCATGTCTAAACACTTAACGATGTTCCGGCAGTTGTCCTTGAGAGCCAGTACTTCTGTATTTGACCTGTTTACACCTTCAACCGCATTACACTTACTATCAGATGATGTTGTGGTTAAAGGCTAATCTATCAACAACAAAAAAAGATAATTATTGGTACCATCAGTAATACCTGGCTTAGCATTCCTACTAATAATTAGGCTCCTTTGTAGCAATGTTTTATTTTCTCAAAAATTATATAATGTTGCCATAACATCTCTAAAAAATATCCAGAAAGTGAACTATATCGGAGACTTATTCACAACTGTCCAGTAAGAAGCGAGATTTTAAATTTGGAATCTCCAACTGTCCAGTAAGTATGTAATTTACTTACTGGACAGTAGTACTAAAACATAGTAGATGATAATATAGAACAATGTTCAGCACTAAACGCAAACTTTTTAGTAAAAAAAAAACAACGACTGGCGGGATTTCACATTCGGTCCGACTAACTCATACTTGGCCAGGAAGGCTTACTTACTGGATTCTGCAGTAATGTACTATTTCATAATAATTGGTTGATATTATAACAATGTCCCAAAATGAAATACATTATTGGTCTTCCCTGAAATGATATAGACTTCTTTGTGGTGCTTTGAACCCTTGACAAGCACTGTAATTGTCACCTAGCACTTAGTATGAAGTGACAGTGACAGATGGATGAGATACCTTGATGAGTGCTCCGCAAAGTTCACAGTTGACCCGTTCGTTGGTCTTCCCTCCACAGGAGATAGACTTCTTCATGAAGGGCACTGCGGGATGATGGTGACGGTGGTGTTTCATACATGCCGCGTACGAGTAGAACTGTTCGTTGCACTGCAATGATGTCATCAAAAGTATAATTTCTCTAATATTTAAAAAGGGGGGGAATCAGTGATGGCTCAGTGGCATAGGCTATGGACTGCCCCGCAGCAGCGTCACAAACGCCACGCAGCCAAACCAGAAAGCACGATCGAGAATTTCTCAATCGTGTGCTCGTAGAGTCAAGACCTCCTGAGGATGCTTCGTTTAGAAGCGAAACGCGTCGAAAAGTCTTCCGGTTTGGCTGAGTGGCGTTTGTGACGTCACGTCGGCTTAACAAGAAAATTAGGCGGAATTGTCACTAGATATATTTTTTTAAGTGTTTTAGTAAAATATTAATTTGATGTTTTCTTAAAATATTTGTTATTATTAATTGTATAAATGCTGGCACCTATTTGGCTCAAAGAATAAGCATTGCAATTCAACGGGGCAATGCTGCCAGCATGTTGGGCACGCTGCCAGCTGGTAGTTGGCTAGAGCATTTGGACAGCCTATGAGTCTGCAATGACTTATAGGGATCTTTTATTGTAGTAGCTGTAGTGTTGTATATAGTTCGTAGTATTTCGGTAATAAAGGCATACCGCCGGTAAAAAAATTAAAAAATAACAAAAAACTAAAATTCCATTGTAAGTGAACTTTGTTCTTTGTGAGAAAATAAAAAATCGTTAAACCTATAACTATCAAAAGGTAGACTTACCACAGTACACCTGACATATGGCTGCCGTCCCGGCATGTTGGGTGGCCGGGTCTCCTCAAGCATGCCGATCGGCATACTGAAACATAAAGCAATGTTTATATTATACCTATAAAATAAAATAGAACTTGATAAATTCGGGCAACATTCAGTAGAGACAAATGACTTCAAATCATCTTCCTACTTTTGTCCATCTCTGAAGTGGGGTTGGTAACTGCAATACATAATAACGTTCTCGCAACCGTTTCATAACTTTGTTATAGGTTTATTAAACGTCATTAGTACTTCTCAATGTTATAGTATAGAGTGATGAGACATGGCCATGCCAGCGTCAATGCTGCCGATTACAGTTGCAGTGACACCATCTTCGTACTATTTGACACTGCACTGCACTCGTCACTCCAAGACGTTAATTCTTATAGCTTTTTTTATTCTGACGAAGCAGGCATGTGTCACCTGATGTAAAGCGTGAACATCTGCCTGTAACGGATACAGTCTGTCACAATTGACCAACTGCACTGCGCTTATCACTCTGAAATATCAAGTAAGTCTCATGTGCCTGTAAATTATGGAGGCAGTACTTTCCCGGACAAACTCGTTCACAAAGAGTTCTATGCTACTAAAAATGTCTCGTTCGCGCCTAAGCACACTGTCAGGTCGAGCAATGGGGAAGGAATGAAGTCAAGTGTCAAGCCTCACTCTGACCCCAGCGTCTTCCTTCCACTTTCTCCAACATTTTCACAATAAATTCAAAACTTCACCAAATTCAAGATTTCTATTCAATAACCAAAATGCGGTCATCTTAACCTCAACTGAAGAAATATAATGCATCACAATTTATTTTGTTCACTCTTTTGAGTTATGCATACTGCGTCACTCGCTTAAAATACAGTTCAACATCGACAAAAGTTGCAATTACCATTACAACATGGCGGTATAGATACTTTTTAAAGTTAAATGACTGTAACTTATAAACCTCTTAACTGATAATGATGTACTTTAAATAGAACAAACTTGGAGTTAGATATTATACTCTAACAAAAAATCATCAATTATGTTAATTCATAATAATCGCGAAACAAACATACAAAAAAAAGATATAATTTAACTGAGAATTTCCTCGCTTTTAAGAAGTTGGTTAAAATAATACAAACTAAACTACAATGCGATTAAAATAAGAATAGGATCGGCCTAGCGCCATGTTGTGACGTCAAAACTAGAACTTGGTACAGTGTGCAAAAAAGAAATGATAAAACATGTATAAATTAATAAAGAAAATAAAAAACCCGACTACAAATAATTTATTTTAGTTAAGTGTTTTATCGATCCATTGAAATTAAAAATGCTGTTTAATATATTTATGAAATCGTTTTTTAAAGCCAATAATTTTGATACCCAACACGATGGCTTTGGAATAAAAAATAAATTGTTTTTCTCACTATATGGCGTCTAAAATCCATAATGTAATATGTCACTTGAGCTATTATGATAAATCTAACGATATCTCGTACATTAAAATCGGTTAAGCCGTTTAGAAGGTATGGTGAAATAAAGAAACTCACAAACATACATTTGAATCGCTTAGCTCTTCGTTGCCGCATGTCCTGATGACCCACTGAGTCAGACTCATCGTTATCATCGTAACGGATAACAAAAACAAATATAACCATCACCAAAAACATATTAAACAATCAACAAGAACAAATTAAACACTCAAAAACAAAAATTAAACGAGAAAATCAATAAGCACTCACATTTGAAGCGCTCGTAGCGAAGTTTACTTAGCTGTTCTCAACCGATCAGCAAAGTTAAGCAACGTCGCGCGCGGTCATGAGTTGGATGGGTGACCGCTAGTGACATTACTACTGAGCGTTTCCGTGCTTCGGAGGGCACGTAAAGCCGTCGGTCCCGGTTGTTGTCTTTGGATGGCAGTCGTTATAGCATGGTGGTAGGGCATTTTGCGAATGCCCGCCTGGCTAGCTACCACCCTCAAGTAGAAAATCTGTTGCCAAGCACCTAACGGTGTGTTCCGGCAGCTGTCCTTGAGAGCCAGTACTTCTAGGTTAGCCTGAACAACATCTTCGACCACATCGTCACTTACCATCAGGTGAGATAGTGGTCAAAGGCTAAACTATCATGCATAAAAAATAAATAAAAAAAAAACTCGGAAACGTGTCGCGTAGTAGTACACTGTCGAAGAAATATGACGCTCACGCTCGCGTTTTCATCAAACCAAGATGCCCTTAAAAATATGAATTTATTAAAATTAACAATTACGCGATAAGAAAACAAGTCTAAAAATTAAAATTACGTATAAATATGGCACTGCTCTATTTTTAAGTTTGTTCTGCTGATCGTACTTACAATGCGATTAAAATAAGAATAGGACGGGCTTTCGGCTAACTTCACTCATATTCACTCTAATAAATACGATCAGCAGAACAAACTTAAAAATAAAGCAGTGCCATATATTTATATGGCACTGCTATATATGCTGATATAAAGGTAATTTTAAATGAATGACCCGAAATTGTTAATTTTAATAAATTCATATTTTGAAGGTTGACAGCACAGACGCCATTTTGATTTGATGAAAACCCGGGCGTCAGGGTCTTATTTCTCCGACAGTGTACTACTACGCGACACGTTTCCGAGTGTTTATTGATCTTCTCGTTTTTTTTTTTTTTTTTTGACTGTTTAAGATATTTTTGGTGATTGTTATATTTGTTTTTGTTACCCGTTACGATAATAACGATGAGTCTGACTCAGTGGGCCATCAGGATATGCGGCATCGAAGAGCTAAGCGATTCAAATTAAGATACCTAAGTACAAAATATTGCTAACAAATAAAATCAGTTCAAATTATTTCTGTTTGCTGTACCTACAGCTTCGTTTACCTACCTATGACTACTTGTTTTTTTACACGACTGCCCACATAAACGTGTGTCAAGTTGACAGATTTAGTGTATGCATGTATGTTTGTGAGTTTCTTTACTTCACCATAACTTCTAAACGGCTTAACCGATTTTAATGAACGAGATATCGTTAGATTTATCTTGATAGCTCAAGTGACACTATGTACATAAAAAAAATAAACTGGTGGATTTTAGACGCCATATAGTGAGAAAAACAATTTTTTCTTCCAAAGCCATCGTGTTGGGTATCAAAATGATTTGCTTTAAAAAGATTCCATAAATATATTAACTGGCAGTTTTAATTTCAATTGATCGATAAAACACTTAACGAAAATAAATTATTTGCAGTTGGGTTTTTATTTTCTTTATTAATGTATACATGTTATATCATTTCTTTTTTTTGCACACTGTACCAAGTTCTAGTTTTGACGTCACAACATGGCGCTAGGCCGATCCTATTCTTATTTTAATCGCATTGTATTAGAGTGAATACGAGTGAAGTTAGCCGAGAGCCCGTTCTATTCTTATTTTAATCGCATTGTATAGCTAACTAGTTAACGACATTCAGTTGTGGGTTTGAATAAGTTTTAATTAACTATTTAATTAAGTGTTAGATATTCTGTTGTTAATAAACCAAACAAAATTGCAATTTAGTGCATACACAAAAAATAAATTTTAGTAGTAATGTTACAGTAGCCTAACTCAGTAGCTTTACCAACCGAGAGCATTCCAGGGGAGTGTAGGCGTCAGACAGGCAGCCGATCACAAAGCCGAAGATCAAAACAAAACGTGCATAATGTTGTCTTAGGTTTTCGCGATTATTACACACTAGCTTTCCAACCGCGGCTCCGCCCGCGGGTATATCGGTTATCGCGCAGAACCATTAACATCTTGTTGCGCAGTTGGATTAAAACTATCCTATGTCCTTCCCCGTGTCTCAAACTATTTCCATACCTAATTTCATCCTAATCGGTTCAGTAGTTTCAGAGCCAATGCAAACAAACAATCAAATCTTTCCTCTTTATTATATTATTATATATTGTATAGATAAGTAGTGTGCATGTTTCATTAGCAAAAGACGTACTGTAGTTACCGATCTCAGCCAAGATGTGGGATAAAGATATGATAAAGAAACATGCCTTTTTTTTATTGTAATACCACATTTGTGTGTATTAATATGTATTTGTTATTTACCTTTCGACGGATCCCTGACAGCTGCAACAATGAATTTTTTCATTGTTTTAGAATTCTTATTCAACTTATTCATTGATTTCAGTATTATGAAAATAAATATATAACTGAATCTTAGTATATTTTCGCAATCCTTTAGAAGAAAACTATTTTCAATTGGATACCGCTGGTTTAAAATTTTATTTTTAGTTAAAAATTTACAGCAGAACACCAAAACACATACTTCAGTAGTTTCAAACTATAATTTGTTTTAGTCTGTATAAGAGACACTAAAACTAATTTTTAGTCTACTATAATTCATTATGCTTTAACAGAATTGTCACCACTATTGTTTAGTCATAAGAACTAAACAAAATTACGTATAAAGTTTCATGATTATATTGATTATGCAACAAATTAGATGTGCGTGAAATTCAGCTCCCTTTAGGGCAATCAGATAGCATATAGTAAGCAAAAAGAACAACTTTTAATTCTAAATATGATCACTTTGGGCGTTCGGTTTATTTTTATTAAATTAGTTTTCTACTATTGCTATTGTTGACCCAAGTCTCAATATTTTGTCAAGGACCAATATTTTATGTTTTTTTTTGATAACTTTGATATCCAAGTTTGATAGAAAATCTTATAATAATGCAAGAATGTTAACTTTTATATACATAAAGTAAAAAAATATTTTACAGAAAATGACTAGCATGTTATGTACATTATTTCATACAAAGTTACTTAATGCTAATTTCCAGACTCTTTCTATTCACGTATAGTAATCTGTGAATAGAAAGTTTCTTTCTATTCACATATATAGTAAGCTATGAATAGAAAGAGTAATTTGTTGACATAATATATCATTTAATTTTTATTTTTGGGGCTTCAATCTCTAGTCTATTCCTATGTCTTGATGGCCCGCATATTTGTTTTTGCCCTGTCAAACTTATTGAAAACCTTACATATTTAGTACATCACATAGTATTTACATTCCCTTTGTATGTACTATTAAAAAAATGTATTACCATTTAAACATTCTTTATTATATTTAATCATTATTAATATTCTTCTGTTGAATTAAAATAGAATATGCTTTCCTTTGAAAATGACAGATAGGTATAACAATAAATGTTATCTGGGGTTGGCTTTACATCTTTGTTTCGTTTTGCTTTACTTGAAAGCCTATTGTTATACCGCTACAAACGCTCTAGTCTCAATTCCAACACACTATTAATAGTACAGTACAGCAGAATCCAGTAAGTAAGTCTTCCTGGCCAAGCACGAGTTAACGGGACCGAACTGCAGCGCAGGTGAGGTCCGGTTATATAATACAATGCCAGGATGGCTTTCTTACTGGTTGAAGCTTGTGTAATGCTTTTCTCAAAAATGAATGCCTCAGCTTTTAAATCAAATATTGTATTGTATTGTATAACTGTCACATCTGAATGTGAAATCCCGCCAGTCGTTGTTTCTTTTTACTAAAAAGTTTGCGTTTAGTTTTGTACATTGTTGTATTTTTACATTACATGAATTTTTAGTAAAAAAAAAAATGTTTTTTAAACTCCATGTTAATTTTGGAATGGATAGTTTTAATGCAACATGATATTTTATAAACTGAAATTACTAAATACAAACATAAAATCCCACACTTTACTTCTGCAACATTACTAAGTACAAAACGCAATTTGATACTTTTTCTGCGTCGCGTTAATTGTCACAAACTACAAAATATATATGGCTCCAAAATTATATCTATCTCATAAAATGTCATCCAAAAAATAGAGAGAGATATAGATTTGGAGCCTCCCTCCTATAACCATGTTATAATAGCTAAACTCTAGTCTGTGTCTGGTACAATGTTTTTTTTTTCTAAGCAGATCCAAAGAGGATGACCTACTGTCCAGTTAGTAAATTACATACTTACTGGACAGTAGGAGATTCCAAATTTAAAATCTCGCTTCTTACTGGACAGTTGTGAATAAGTCTCTAAGGTAGAATTCACTTTCTGGATACTTTTTAGAGATATTATGGCAACATTACATACCATTTTTGAGAAAATTATACTTCAAACGTAAAGGGAAATCTAATAGAGGGGCATCAATGCAGAAGATATTTTAATTAGGATTGTACTCACTCCATTCCATCAGCATGTAAGGCAGAATGTCGGTAGTGTTCCTGGTATGCAGTGAGAGTCACAAACTTTATATCGCAGCGCTTGCAGTAGATGTGTGCTTCAGGCTCTTTCATCATGTCCTGCAATATCACAACAACATATTGTCATTAATTAATTTATTAACTATAACCATTTTGGAATAGTTTCGTTTCCTTCATCTGTTCGAATTTTGATTTCGTTAGTATAACCCAGTTTAATTAAGAAACGAATCGAACATGGCGCTGCTAAATATTACATCACTTGCACACCACAGAACGTCTATAGTGTGCAAGTGTGATGTCATGACTTCCAGTGCATGCATGGTGGAAGGGCATTTTGCGATTGCCCGCGTGGCTAGCTACCACCCTCAAGTAGAAAATCTGTCGCCAAGCACCTAACGGTGTGTTCCGGCAGCAGTCCTTGAGAGCCAGTGAAATTACAGGCACATGAGACTTAACAACTATGTCTCAAAGTGACGGGCGCAGTGCAATTCGTAACTTGTGACGAAATGCATCTGTCATAGGCAGAGGTTAGTCCGCTTAACATCAGGTGGGCCTCAAGCTTGTTCCGTCACAATAACTTAAAAAAAAAAAAAAAAAGTGCCATCTTCAATTTTTTCTTTATTATGCCGGGTAAGAGTTTGTTTGTCTTTCAATATAGGCACATCCACATAGTTAAATCGTTCAACTTCAGTGTTTTTTAAGTCTCTTTAGCAAGAGTCCCTCTTCGTGGGTACCAGTGCCATGTGATATTCTGGTCCAAAACAGTAGTGTCCAAAAACTACTGCGCTTGGACGTGTAGGGCACTGTGGCAAGAAAAATTACTGTGTAAGCGGTGATTCCATGGAATGCTATGTAAATTCGTCGTCTTGACATGTGTGAGACATACCTTGTTCTCTAGCGAGTGCAGCCGTTTCTTATGCACGTTGAGTCCCGCCTTGCTGACGAAGGAGGCGCCGCAGAGCGCGCACACGTGGGAACTGCGGTGGTGCGTACGGAGGTGCTGGTAATATGTAGATTTGTGTCTGAAATGCAAAATTGAATCTTACTGCATTGAGTAGAGGACAGTTTCTGTAACTTAATGCTAAAACTGTGAGAATTTAACCTCTTACTAAATTTTTTTTCTAATAACTAGCACAAAGATTTTTGCCTCAAACAGTACATTATAACATTTCATAAGTTAATGGAACACACCAGAAGGTGGGTAAGTACTTCCTGAGGAACTGATATCTCACACTGCAATCCCCAAGCCGCCTGCCAAGCGTGGAAATTACGGTAAGCCCTCATCTTGGGGGAGGCTGTGTTCAGCAGTGGAATATCCGGCTGATACAATACAGTAGGAGAGTTAAACTATATGGCGATCATGTAATTTATACCATTCTGACAATTCTAGTTAGCGACCCAGCCCCACTGCAATGGAAACAATGATCTCCATACTCATATATAAGGATTGGATATATTAGGCCTGATAATATGGCAAAATTTTCTGGCCAATAATCCGGTACTTAACTAAATTTAACAATAAAATGACCACACCTCGGCTTACGCGTTATACGAATAGTATAGTTACGAACTATACGAATAATGTATATGTAATAGCATGTATATATTCACAAGCCGAGATAGTAGTATTTAATATTGAAAAAGCAAGCCTTTAGGAATAATAATAATTTTGCACCTGGAATACCAGTATACAAGCTTTAATAGAGGTTAGTGAACCGAAATTGAAAACCGATGATAATCAACCAATGTCAAAGCTGATAAATCTCTGCTTGTCAATGTTGGTATTAATTCTCGTTAATATGAACTTCTTCTTCTCTTATCTTGATTTTCTAAATTGCATTTCATGGCTATATGATGAAATGTTTTAAAAATCTAATATAACATATACCACTATGCAAAAAATATGTTAATCATCATCATGATCAACAGCCGTCGGAAGACGTCCACTGTTGAACAAAACCTCGCCACAACGCCACAAACGTAACACTTGTAACCATTGGCTACCCGCAACTTTTACGATGTCGTCAGTCCACCTAGTGGGGGGCCTACCAACTCAATTATGCAAAAAAATATGTTAATACAGCTATTTAAATGTTACCTGACAAAACACTTACATTTGGGATCGAATACATCAACCCGGGTTTCAAGAATATAAGTGCAACTCACGAGAATTTAATTTAATATATACAGCGTTTGTAGGAGTTCAAATTACCGAAATTGATGGTTGCAGTATTTGCAGGTGGTGGTCACGCCGCGATGAAACTCTTCGTGTTGGAACGCAAGCCCTCTGAAAAACAGACAACAACTCATTAAGCACACAGAATAATTGAGAATCAATATATGTTCATAGTGATACTTATATGTAATGAGGGTTACACAAGACCATACAACAGAGAAGAGGAAAAATGATTGGCCACCTTTTGCGACATGACAACATTATTAAAAACATAATTGAAGGGAAAATAGAAGGAAAGTGAAGAAGGGGTAGGCCACGGATAAGCTACATGAGCCAAATAAAACAACAAGTCTATGTCATGTCGTACAATGAGGTAAAACAGAACACATTAAATAGAACAAAATGGAGAACATTGCATCAGCTGCACCGACAAGAGTCTAACTCTTAAGTTATAATAATAATATATGTAATAGTGATACTTATAAGTTAGTGTTTCGTACCGATTGTAAGAAATGTCACATCCATAAATATTGAGATTTCAGTCCCATCTGTTCCATACAGACAGCTCGCCCCAATGGCAACAAAGCCGCTATCATGGATCTCTCGGAGTTTGTTGAAAAGAACTGTCCTTTTGAATTGGTCGTAAGTTTTGGAAAGCCAATTGGATCAATTCAATTAATGAAACTGTGACACATAAACTAAGGAATTAGCATGTCGCCGAGAGGCAAAACTGTTGAAGGCACCGGGATTGGTAATTTTTTTCTGAATTAGTTAGTTGCGAATTGCAAGAACTCATGTATAACTAAATGATATAGCTTATTAATGACAAGAACCGCACTTAAACCGAGCACCGTCTTCACTAGCAAACATAAGCATTAGGGGATACACAAATTTTGTTCCGTAATACAGCGAAATTTGCGATATTTATCAAACAAATTTGCAAGTTTACTTAAAATTCCAATACGTTGGAAATGTAGTTAAGGATCTGGCGATTTTAAGTATATTTTTTTACATTCTTTTAGAACAATCTGTGGAAGTAGATAGCTTTTACAGTGAGGTCAGATTTTGGGTCTTTTATCCACCTTAACACGATATTATGTCCAACAGAACGAAGGGTTGTGTAACAGTTTTGTTTTTATTAATAAAAACTTATAATAATGTTCGAAAACACTGCAGTATTGCCGACAGTTCCGTCTTTTCCCGCAAAAAAACGGTTAAGCAATGGCTACATAATTTGTCTTATGGTGACACCGAGAAGTTAATATAGACTAATAAATACTTAAACACACTCCCCCCATACGCTTTACACACTATTCACCCAATTTCACTCCCTGACCCTCTACACACACGCTCACATACACACATACACTCAATTTTATATAAGACCAGACTTGTATTATTACCATAATGTGCCAAGAGCCCTAGAGAACCTACCTAAAACCAGTAAATAAAGTATAAGCAATATCGCTCCAGAGCCCCAAGATACAGGCCTCGGCCTAGTTTGGGTCTCACTGGTAGAAATTAAAACTAAGGCTGTTTGTCCATTACTTTTTTTTTTATGCCTGATAGGTTAGCCTTTGACCACTATCTCACCTGATGGTAAGTGATGATGTGGTCGAAGATGTTGTTCAGGCTAACTTAGAAGTACTGGCTCTCAAGGACAGCTGCCGGAACACACCGTTATGTGCTTGGTGACAGATTTTCTACTTGAGGGTGGTAGCTAGCCAGGCGGGCATTCGCAAAATGCCCTACCACCATGCTATGACGACTGCCATCCTAAGACAACAACCGGGACCGACGGCTTAACGTTCCCTCCGAAGCACGGAAACGCTCAGTAGTAATGTCACCAGCGGTCACTCATCCAACTCATGACCGCGCGCGACGTTGCTTAACTTTGCTGATCGGTTGAGAACAGCTAAGTAAACTACGCTACGAGCGCTTCGAAACTTAAAATGTACTCCTAGTGTAAAAATTTGTATTTTTGGGTAATAATATAGGTTATTAGTATTGTATGTATACAATATAGAGTACTGACTCGCCCCAGAAGAGCATGTTGCACCGCAGACACTGTATCTGCACGTAATGCCGCTTCATGTGCAGCCGCAGCTTGCACGCCTTGTGGAACCGACGCTTGCAGAACCGGCACACGTGCCCGCCGGCCGACTGCGGACAATACACAAACAGTTATACATATGCCTATATATTTCTAAATATTATTACAAGAACTATCGCGTGCTCAGCGAAAATATATTTAAAAATATGTTTGAAGCAGTGATGGCTCAGTGGCACTGGCTATGGACTGCCGCGCAGGAGATCCATGGTTCGAATCCCGCCCAGAGCTTGAGCTTCACCGCATGGTGGAAGGGCCTTACGGTGTGTTTCAGCAGCAGTCCTTAAGAGCCAATGAAATAACAGGCAAAATGAGACTTAACAGGTATGTCTCAAGGTGATGGGCACAGTGCAGTTCGTCACTTGTGATGAAATGCATCTGTTATAGGCAGAGAATACCGCTTAACTCGCGCTTGTTCCTTCAAAATAACAAAAAAAAAAAAATTGGAGTACAAAATTTTAAGCCCAAGGCGCGCACCGTCCCCTATGACGGTCAAAGTAATACGATTGGAGTATGAAATTTCAGCTACAAATGCCGTGTCCAGGTGGCCGAGGAGGTTTAGGCATCCGACGCGATATCGGAGAACACGGGTTCGATTCCCGCCTTGGGCATAAAATTTTGTACTCCAATAACTTGTTAAATATATGCCTATATACTAAAAACTTTCGTTATTCTTTAAAGTAGCGTTAGATAGACACTACGGTTTAAATCATGCAAACACTGCTTTCGTTTAATACATTGCAAACGTTCGGTTCATAATTGAAATATGGGTATGCACCGCCAGATCAGAGATATATTTAGTTTGCACTCAAACAATTTGAACAGATTAGCAGCCGCGCATATAACATCTGTTTAACTGTCATTTATCTTCGTCGCAATGAACCCAAAATATCCTTCACTTCAATTATCGACATTAGTAGTATTCCATATTAAGGCATTTTTTTGTGAACAAGATGAATATAGGTATAACATTCTTACACAACATCAAAAACCTCCGCGTCTATCTGTCAATATTTGAGTTTAACACACGCTGCTCTACCCGTTTTCTGTGAGCGGTGCAGTCGGAGGTGACGTTATGACGTCATCATAGATGACATCATATTGCTATCGTGGTGTAAGTTGATCACGTTATGAACCAAACGTTTGCGTGCAAACAGTAAAAATAGCGCATATATTTGCTTGATTTGAACCGTAGGGAGAGTATTATGTTTTAACCAGCTATAAAACGGATTTTATTAAGTCCATCCGTTTGTCCGACCATTACAGGTACCATAATAGGTGGCTATTTGAAATTTATACAGAATATACCAAAAAAATAGTTAGGATGACGGCTTGCCTAACAAATAATAACAAAAAATAAAAATAATAGGATCGCCATAATAACGATGTTTTTCAGTACTATTTATGATGCATATGTTATTCGTAAGACAGTTGACGGATATACCTAACAGCTACAGCTCGACTGGTTGATTTCACATATTTCCACAGCATAATATTGTAGTGTATTGTTGTGGAGAGCAGCCGCTGATATACAGACCATATTTATCTAGCAAAAGAGGGCTATTCGTGCTATGTATGGAATGGATTTTAACAAATCCCTAAGGGATTTTTTCAAAACAAATAATTGTATAAACTTTTTACTCACAAGCTTTATTCTGTGTACTAAATAGGAAAACACCAATTAGTTAGCATCAAAGAGGTTCAATAAAATCTGCGTCCCTTTTAACATTAGGTAAAACAACTGGTACGAGCAAAGAGATTGGATAGATTACGTAATCTCCATGCTTCAACAATCAAGACAATCTTGCTAATCCTGCACTTCGTTCGCAACACGTCAAGTTCTAAATCTAAAATGGTGAACAGAAATAATGTTGTTTGTAAATAAAGGATGTCGTGGCAGTAATCAAAGTGCACCTATTATTTGACAATAAAGTACTAATTCAATAACGAGTTATTTCGTATAGAGAAGTTTTAGCCTCCATATGTACGAAGGCCATCGAAATTCTCATGAGAAGGAATTGTCATTAAGGATCCAGCACATGACAGAGTTTTAGCGAGATCGGTGCAGTAGAAGTACTTATCTATGTTAAATCAAAAATATGAAACATACAGATAAATATATAAATAAACTTGTGGTGAAATGTACTTAGATAAAGCTTGTAAAAAGAACTCACCTCAACATGATTAATCATAATATGCTTTCTGAGCATCTCTTCCCTTGCGAAGTTCGAAAAGCATTCTGTGCATTTAAAACGAGCATTTGTGTACTTAGGGTCGCTGGCTCTCTTGTGGAACTTCTCTATCGCCTCATCCTCTGACAACATTGTACGTTTCCAGTTGGCCGGGTCAAGGAATGAGCTCTTGTTCGCCCAGGAGGTCTTCTTCTCATCGGTACTGGTGGTGGTACTCTCGTTTATATCGGGTATCCATACTGGTTCTGGCTCGTGATGTGATATTCCATGACCGAAGATAGAGTGAGACGGGTGGAAGTTGACCTGTTATTACAGAAGTTTCAATCAAATTGTGAAAATATCTTAGAAGAAGACTGCGCGAGGTCCTTTAATCCCAGAGAAAGGCAGAGGTATAATAACATCAACAACAATAACAAATGGTGCCAAACGTTTTTGGCGAGGTTGTTGCCATTTACCGGATACCATAATATTAGGATATATTATTGTTTTACAATCTAATATTAACAAATACAGAATATTTTAAGAAAATATTTAAACAGTTAAAAAAATACGTATTTACTGGCAATTCCACACCTCCTGAAGATGTTTCGTGTAGAAAAGAAACACGTCGTAAACTATCACGCCTAGCCTGTGGCATCAAGTCGGCTTAACAGGAAATTTAGACGGAATTGACACTGGGCATATTATTTTTTAAATATTTAATTTACTACAACACTTTTTAAATAGCCCCAATAATTATTTCATTATTAATAAGTAACTGGTTGACATTTTCACAGAATATATGTTTTAATGTCGTAAGGCCTAACAAGTGAAACATACAAAATGTTACCTTTTGTATCGGTATTACGTAGAAGCGTCGTGACTTTCGTGCAATCTCTAACGAAAAACCACCGAAAATAAGGAAATGCCAGGTGCAAATCGGACTCGTGGCATTCAACCTGGTTGTGTATAGTTCGTAGAATTTTGTTAATTTTAATAGATATTTATTTCAGATATATTGAATAACACTATCGAAAGCAGTGAATGTCGATATCTAGGTGCGCGAGTCGGACACGCACTTGGCCGGCTATATTTGCCTTCTTAGACTGCATATGGTAAGTGATGGTGAGGTCAAAGATTTTGATCAGGCTAACCTAGAATTACTGGCTTTCAAGGACAACTGCTGGAACAAACTGTGGTCTATTTTCATAATCAGCTCTGAATGCCCTTTTATTGTAAAATACACATATGCCAAACCGCTATCCTGTACATCGATCTGAGGTATTTTTTTGCGTAAACCAAACTGGATACATAATCGTATATTGATTGGTAGTTCCATCAATATTACAGTTTAGTATAGAACATTAAGTGAAGCTTGTTTTATTCTATTATTTTCGTCTAACAAAAAAAAACATCTCAAAATGTTTGTTAGGATTAGCAGAAGTCAACCCTAAGAGGTTGTTAGCATTTTACCAATAACCCTGTATATTGGCATTGATAATTATCTTGATATCGGATAAACTTTATTTTGTTGTATCCCGATTTACTGAAAAGTTCTCAATAAGAATGCGATAAGAAGAAGTCATATACACACAAATATATATATATATATATATATATTTATTTGTGTGTATATGTATATATATATATATATAATAGGAAAACTCACCTGTTCAATGTAATGCGGATTAGTATTGTACTGGTGGTCAGGAACAGGCACAGCTTCTGGACGCGCCAAAGGAGGCGCGTTGTTCAGCATTTCCATGTCAACATTGAGGTTCTCCGTCTTTATCGACGACGATGAGGTCGACGATGCCGTATGCACTTCCGCCATGGTGTCATCTATCATATCATCTAGTCCTACATCATCGTTGGAGGTGGAAGGCTTGGTTATGTCCAGCGGATGGTAGACCTCTGTTAGCTTCGCTGTGTCATTGCCGATATGTTCGATTTTGATGTTGCTCCGTTTCTTGTAGGGCACAGAGGGGGATAGGATGTTGGTGAATGTCTTTCCGTCATCAGAGTTGGTGATCGATAGGGCCGATTCCAGGTTCCTATCGTCCCTGTCTACTTTGCTTACTGCCTCATATGATAACTGTGGAAGAAATTCAATCTTGTTGGTATTAAATAGTTTTTATCTAATAGTCTCCTGTCTCGCATCGGTTGTAAGACATTAAGAGGAAAGTCGCCAAGGGCTTCTCTATACCAATGTATTCCCAATTTTCTTCCTAGATAAGACATCTAGAGCAATTATATTTTTACAAAAAATTTAGACCAGCACGCCCCTTGCGGTAACTGATTTTGATGATTATTTTTTGTTGGGTATATTTAGTTACCTGCAAGTTGGTCCCATTTAAATTTTATGTAAATCAGTTGAGCAGTTAATTTATAGTTAATTAAAACTTTTGAAACAATAACATATAATAACTTTTATAAGCATCACTAAAATAAATAAAAAAATATGAACATGTCTGCAGTGCTTTAAAACTAGAACCAATTCAACTGACCATACCATTCCGCGCGATCTCTAGCAGGGTATTCTGTCCGATATATCACTTTTGTCTGAACCTTTTGTCTAGCAAACCATGACATTCAAAGTAGAATCAATTCAACTCGAAGAGGATTAATTGTTAGGTAGAACCAGAACCATTTAAACTTACCATACTATTCAAGGCGTTATATCGCAGGGTATTCTAATCGGAGAACATGTCTTTCTGAACCTATGGTACTTGTTTAACAGAGCATGCTCAGAAAGTAGAACCAATTCAACTCATCATACCATTCCATGCGATCTCTCGCAGGGTATTCTGTCTGAACCAGTGGTATTGGCTAGCAATGTGTGACTTTCAAAGTAGAATCAATTCAACTAATCCTGGACAAGTGTTAGGTAGAACCAGAACCATTTAAACTTACCATACTATTCGAGGCGTTCTATCGCAGTGTATTCTATCTGGTGAACCGTCTTTCTGAACCTATGGTACTTGTTTATCAGAGCGAGCACAGAGAGTAGAAACAACAACTCACCATACCATTCCACGCGATCTCTCGCAGGGTATTCTGTCCGGTGTAGCACTTCTGTCTGAACCTGTGGTACTTGTCTAACAACGCGGCGCATTCAAAGCAGAACCATTTCGGCAGGTGCTCTTTCTCGTTTACCTGTTCAACAAAGTAAACAAACTATTTTGAGTACAATACATAGTACTATTTTGAGTAGTTTGAAGCAGTGATGGCTCAGTGGCATTGGCTATGGACTGCCGTGCAGCAGGTCCATGGTTCGAATCCCGCCCAGAGCTTGAGCTTCACCGCTTGGTGGAAGGGCTTTTTGTGAATGCCCGCCTGGCTAGCGACCACCCTCAAGTAGAAAATCTGTCGCCAAGCACCTAACAGTGTGTTCCGGCAGCAGTCCTTGAGAGCCAGAAAAATTACAGGCTAATGAGACCTAACAACTGGACGTCTCAGTGTGACGGGCACAGTGCAATTCGTCGCTGACGAAATGCGTCTGTTATAGGCAGAGGTTAGTCCACTAAACATCAGGTGGGCCTCGGGCTTGTTCCGTCACAATAACATTAAAAAAAAAATATGATCCTTATTGCTTATAGTCTTGCCATGGGTCATAATCTTACCCGTTGCTAAGTGATTCTATATATGTGATTCTATTCGGTCAAATATATTTAAGCAATGGAGACTAGTATGAGAAGAGGGGGCCAACTCTCACCTCTTATGGTAATAATAACTTAATCTCACTGATACATTTTATTCCTCCACGTTAATTAAGCTAGCTTACAAACGGTAATGGAATCGCTCGTCGTTTTAATGACGTCACAACAAATAGTTCACTCTTTTCGCGAACTCTGACGTAACACATATTTAATACGAAGTATTACTGTTCCAACGACAAATCCGTCATGTTTATCTTTCTTAAAAAGAAGTTACTTTCTAGTAGCGGATGCGTAGGTCTAAACTAAAGCCCTTGTTCACTATCTAACCCTAATGGTAGATGATGATGCAGTCAGTTGTTGTAACATTACTGGTTCTCAAGGTTAGCTGCCATTACACACTGCTAGGTGCATAGTGACAGATTTTTCTACTTGGAACCAGAAACTATGGCTAGCCAGAGCGTTTACTAAATGCTCTTGCTAATGACTTCAATCCTGAGAGAACAACCAATAACAAAGGCTTAACATGCTCTTCAAAGCATGGACCAGTCATACATCCAAGTAATGACTTGTGGTTGCTCAACTGAGTTGGTTGGTGCAGAGCAACTAGGCATGCTCTGCTATGAGCACTATGAATGATTCAATGATGATGTTTTAGAAGTCATGTAATAAACTGAAATGTCAAAGACCCGTATAAAGCATCATTGAAATTGCAGGCACAGCTCTATAAAATGGACGCCGGGTTACAGAAGTGGAGAATGAAACCAAGTGTATCTAAATCAACAAAGGTAACATTCACGCTTAGAAAAGGTGATTGCCCGACAGTTTGTATGGAAGACAAGGTACTACCAACCAGCAACAGTGTGAAGTATCTCGGCTTGCACCTGGACAGAAGACTTACCCGGGCCAATCATGTTAAAGCCAAGAGAACAGAGGCTAATTTGCAATTTAAATCACTAAATTGGTTACTAGGACGTCAATCTCGACTATCTGTCAGTAACAAGTTGCTTGTCTATAAAGCCATCATAAAGCCAATCTTGAGTTACGGTATAGAACTATGGGGCACTGCTAGTAACTCCAACATTGAGATTCTTCAGAGATTCCAAAACATTGCCCTAAGAACCATCTCAAGCGCACACTGGTTTGTAAGAAACACAGATATACATGAATATCAGGAAATGCCAATGGTAAAACAGGAAGTTAGGAATGAGAAAGCAGAAGAAGCAGACTTAGTAAGCATATCAATGAACTGGCAAAGAAGCTATTGTAACACAAATAAAAATGTAAAACGCCTAAAAAGATGGCATGTACTGGACCTTGACCAAAGAAACAAAACTTAAATACATAATTATACGGTATCATTTAATGGAATGACACCAACACCTCAAAATCGTGGAACACATCTGATTATGGCTAGAGAGCCGATTGCAGATAATATTTAAGGAAAAAAATATATATGTAAATAACTAATATCAGTGATTGAAGAACTGCACATTTTGTATTCAGAAAGCTACATACGAAATCGGAGAGTTCAAATATAATAAAAACTAAAACACTATTTTTTTAAGAAAATGCTAAGCATTCATCTGAGTAGAGCAAAATGTCAGATACATTTACTTAAAGTTTTAAAAATAAAGATTAATTACATTTATCCTTTTACTCTGATTTCTGAGGTATTTATTATTTCTTGACCAATATTCAGTTTTATCCCTGTTCCAACCACAAGGTATGGAAGAAGTTATAACAGGCCTGCAAATTTTTTATTTTTTTCATTGAGTAAATATTTTTAACCCACAGGTGCAAAAAATAAATTAGTTATTCATGATTGATTATTGAAGTTTGACATTTTATAATTTTATTTACCATTTATTTGGACATTTTATAATTTTATTTGACATATTATATTTTACTATTGTTAATTTTGTTTTCCATTGACTTCTGTTTTAATTGTACTTATTAGTTTTTGATGTAATTAATGTGACATGAATGTAAATGTTTGTAAAATCGTTTTATCTCAATAATTTAAATTTAAATAAATAACCTTTGTTGGTTTTTATTGTGAGGTCTTTAAGTATGTTTATTAGGTATGTAAGTATAATTATTAAACAAGTTAACCGAAAAATGAGTTCAATAATATAAAAGCATGGTTCTTTGATTTATACAACATGTCTTTTTTCTATCATTAAAAATGTATATTTTTCTCATTCAAAAAAACTGACTAAAATTATTGTGAGTTATTGGTGATACAAAGTAATTCACATGATTTGGCATGTACAAATGTACATTTACTCATCAGAAATACTTAAAAAGGTAACATAGTATCCTATGGTGTCCAACAAAGTTCCACATATTGTCATAGATGCCTCGAATAAAAAAAAATTAATGCTACATCAATTCTATCAGCTGAGGTGAACTGTAAACCTATACGTTATATTAATTAGATTATTAGTGTAATTGTATTATTATGGTAGATTTTTTCAATGTACATATATATATATATATATATATATATATATATATATATATTCAATAATACAATATGCTATCACGGTCTGGGGTAATGGGGCAGACATAAAAAGAGTATTAAGATCTCAAAAAAGGGCAATCAGAATAATGCTGGGCTTAAGGAAACGCACATCAGTGAGAGAACACTTTAAAAATAACAAAATTATGACAGTAATATCGATGTATATATACAACTGTCTACTTGAAATGTATGATGCTAAGCTGACAAAAAACAAAGATGTACATACATATGACTTACGAAACAAAGAAAATCTATTTAAACCAAGTACTAGACTAGTAAAAGTAAAAAAGCAGGGTATCTATAACAAAATTTGCATGTTCAACAAATTGCCACCTAGTATCAGAGAATTACCCGCAAATCACTTTAAAAGAAAGATAAAGCTATTTTTCGAATTGAACCCTTATTATTCTTTAAATGAATTTCTGAACGCATCTTGTAGAATCTTCGTTCACGCAATAAATAAGCCTTGTGAAATGATTGATTTAAATTTAATTAGTAAATTATATGGGATTAGTAGTAATAACGTATATTTGATGTAAATCAGAATTAAAATTACTATAATGTATTGTACGAGTGTGACATAATAATAAGTATGTATTGTTGACATTTTCATTAATTTAAACACTTTGACATCTCTATTCTATGATAATTTAAGACATTTTTACTATTAATCTTATTAAGTTATTTTGAAATTGTATTAATATTTTATTTTATATCAATATTGTGAACCATACATTGTTTAATTATTTAAATATCTTACCATTATCAAATTTATATTGTTAATTGACTTGCCTAGTGTAGCTGTTGATGTTATAAGGCCAATAAATAATTCTATTCTATTCTATTCTATACTATCATACACTGGACAAATTTCTACTTTCCTAATTTTCTTTGTAACCTTCTCTGAAGTGCTCAATGCGAAGTTTGCTTAGTTGTTCTCAACCGATCAGCAAAGTTAAGCAACATCCGTCGCAGTCATGAGTTGGATGGGTGACCGCTATTGACTTTCTACTGAGCATGCACATGCTTCAGAGGGCATGTTAGGTCATCAGTCCCAGTTGTTGTCTTAGGATGGCAGTCGTTATAGCATGGTGGTAGGGCATTTTGCGAATGCCCGCCTGGCTAGCTACCACCCTCAAGCAGAAAATCTGTCGCCAAGCACCTAACGGTGTGTTCCGGCAGCTGTCCTTGAGAGCCAGTAATTCTAGGTTAGCCTGAACAACATCTTCGACAATATCATCGCTTACCATCAGGTGATATAGTGGTTAATAGAAAACAAGCATAAAAAAAAACCTTAAACTGTTGGTATTATGATGTTTTTCTAAATTATCTGCAATCACTCTTTGTAAAGAGCAGAATTGTATATCTAATCTAATATTATGATGAGGAAAGATTTAATTCTATCACCGTTAGAATCCTACATTATCCCTGATGTATATAGACGATCATATATTTAAAAAAAAGTGGTTTGAAATTTTTGGTGTATACCCGTGCGACGCCGGGGCGGGCTGCTAGTATATTTATAAATATACACATAGGTATGTGGTCTTATTTATTGTATTAAGTTTTTTAAAGATATTTGGTGTCAAGTGTGACATATCCCATAAGTGTCACTATTCTCAGTATCACGTAATATAGTATCCGATGAACTGTTCACATAGTAGTAATGGCTTTGCAAACAAGTTACACTAATATATAAAGAATAACTATATCTACTATAATGTCAAACCTGAATTCAGTTATGATTGCAAACTGCTGACTGGAGCTAGATAATAACCATACATAGCACCAGATGCACCACATCTTTAGACTTAAAATGTTATAAGTTTGGTTCCCATTACAAAAAGGAACAGTCAATCTTTATTTAGAAATCCCTTTCTATATACCTTCCTATCCCTACTCAAATATCATAGCATGATAGTTTACAATGAGTGTGATTGTAAAGATGGAGCTCTCCACCCAAAAAATGTTGCCAACTTTTGTTTTTCCACCATTTGTTAGAGATCAAGTTTCAATAAAACTGGGTTTCCTCCACTAAACAAAAATTAGAAACTTTTGTTTTTCCAGCATGTGTTGGTGACAGAAGTTGCAAACTTTTGTTTCTTGAAGATCCAGTTTAACACAGGCACTTGCCTGTAATGGGATATGTAAAACTCCTACATAAATCTTACAAATTATATGTTGTTGGCCATTATTGCGGACTCAAAGGTCTGTAATTCAATGAAATCATTTAAAATTACCATACAATATCTGCGAAAAGCTAAAAGTTAAAAAGGAACTAGAATAACTTCTAAAAATTAAACATATACCCAGTTGCTATGTAATTACTGTTCTCTGACCTAGATGCTCACAACAAAATGTAGTAATAATACTAATGAAAATGTAAACATAAACATAGATGAATTGTTGTTCAGGGATATTAGATTATGACAATCAAATCAATTACAATTTCACTTGTACAAGACTTTCACTTTCTCAAAGAATGCTCACAGAGCCACATAAGCATTGTTACTAATTCAATCCCAGATATAATGGGTTTGTTTTTATTTATGGATGGTTTTAGATAGATTCTGGAGTAAACGCTTCAGTAACTTGCGCAAATCGAACCAACGACGGAGATAGGTCGTAAGTCGAGATAACAGCACGAATGCCACAGTTACTCACTTTGCAAGCCGTAATTTGTTCGTAATAATACTTGAGGTTATACTGGTCGTAGTGATAACTTTTTACATCAGTACGCAGGCAAATCCTACAAATAACTAGATCAGGCATAATCACACTTACTTTTTTCAGTTTTACAAACGAAAAATCAATTTTCTTTTTTCTCGGCGCTCCAATCCAAAGCTTTCCCTTTTTCTTTTTTTTTTCAGGCGTCGTCGTTTCATTCGTTTTTCGTTTTATATCTAGGGCGTTCGGATAGCCTATCGGTGCCAAAAATAACACTCACAAACGCTAAAAATGATCACACGGGCCGTTCGTTTTGGGACTTCGTGAGCAAAAATATCGTTTTCGCTCACCGTTCGGATAGCTTTGAAAACGCTACAAATGACAGAGAAAAGTGATATTTTTGACCCATGTCTTACCGTGGGATCGTTGTGATCGTTTTTTGACAACTGCTGGTTTGACAGTTGCATTTGGCGCGATTGAAGAGTTTCATAAGTTTTTTATTTATGTAACTATCAGAAGCCATTAACAATAAAATAATAATAATATAGGTACCTACTTTTTTGTTAATTTTAGAGATTGATTCCATGTTTCGTACTGTGCAAAATTGTTAAAACATTGTCGGTTGTCAAAGTACGTTTTAAGCCGTTCGGATAGCATGCAGTAATTGGTGGTCAAAAATAGCAAAAGCTTCTATCCGAACGCTAATACACAAATGCCACTTTTGAAACTGCTACAAACGCAATCGAGCCAAAACGAACGCCCCAATCATGCACAGATAATACAGGACTTTGTTAGGCACAGACTACAGCTACATTAACTTTGCCCTGCACTGGGGTACGTTCAGAACCTTATTTGGAGCGCTTTCGGGTTGCATATTTTTACATTAACCGCGTCGTCTCGTTCACAACCTTAGAGTAAAGCGTTCGGTTATTGACAATTGATCATTCCAAACCTTTGAAGAATGCAACTTTTTAACCATCAAAATCGGTCGTTCTAAGGTTGCAAACCTACCTGACACTAAGTTAACTTAAGCTGATGATAGAATTTTATGGACTTATTAGAATTTTGCAGGTGCCGGTGGTATTTTGCTTTTCACATACTATATAAATTGTATATTTTTTTGCTACTTCCCCGCCAAAAAGAAACACAACAAATACCTTAAAATAGATAGACATTGAGGCTTTGAGCGTAGCCCTGCGCTGACCGAAGGAGAGCGTGAGCGTTATGCCGGGTACAGACCAAGCGAACGAGAGCGAGCGAAGGGTAACGAGCGAGTGCAAACGAATTGGTTTGGACGTTATGCCGTAAGCAAGCGAAGCCAAACGAGGGCCTTCGTTCGCCTTCGGCCGTGCTCCAGCGGCTGTCGGTACATCAAAGAGAAATGGAACGAACGAACGGCCGCGGTATGGACGGACGAGCGAATGCTCATTCAGTTGAGGGGATTGTATGTAACGGACGTTTCGATCCAGTGTTTTTTTTTTATCAATTTACGATTATCGAACTGAAGTTATCATATGCACCGTATTAGCTAAACAGTTGAATTATTCACACATGATGTATTTCTGTTGTCGCTATTAACGAATACTAAAAATCGGCCAAGTGCTAGTCTGAGTGAGTTTGTCTGTCACCAGACTGTAGTTATTTCATGAACCGTACCTATTAGCGAGACAGTTGAATTTTTCATTTTTTTTTTTTTTATTTTTTTTATGTTATTGTAACGAAAAAGCCCGAGGCGGACCTGATGTTAAGTGGACTAACCTCTGCCTGTAACAGACGCATTTCGTCAGCGACGAATTGCACTGTGCCCGTCACACTGAGACGTCCAGTTGTTAGGTCTCATTAGCCTGTAATTTTTCTGGCAGATGATGTATTTCTGGTGTCGCTATAAACAAATACTAAAAATCGGCCAAGTGCAAGTCTGACTAAGTTTGTCTGTCACCAGACTGTAGTTATTTCATGAACCGTACCTATTAGCTAGACAGTTGAATTTTTCACAGATGATGTATTTCTGTTGTCGCTATAAACAAATACTAAAAATCGGCTAAGTGCGAATCTGACTAAGTTTGTCTGTCACCAGACTGTAGTTATCTCATGAACCGTACCTATTAGCTAGACAGTTGAATTTTTCACACATGATTTATTTCTGTTGACGCTATAAGCAAATACTAAAAATCGGCCAAGTGCGAGTCTGACTAAATTTGTCTGTCACCAGACTGTAGTTATTTCATGAACCGTACCTATTAGCTAGACAGTTGAATTTTTCACAGATGATGTATTTCTGTTGTCGCTATAAACAAATACTAAAAATCGGCTAAGTGCGAATCTGACTAAGTTTGTCTGTCACCAGACTGTAGTTATCTCATGAACCGTACCTATTAGCTAGACAGTTGAATTTTTCACACATGATTTATTTCTGTTGACGCTATAAGCAAATACTAAAAATCGGCCAAGTGCGAGTCTGACTAAATTTGTCTGTCACCAGACTGTAGTTATTTCATGAACCGTACCTATTAGCTAGACAGTTGAATTTTTCACAGATGATGTATTTCTGTTGTCGCTATAAACAAATACTAAAAATCGGCTAAGTGCGAATCTGACTAAGTTTGTCTGTCACCAGACTGTAGTTATCTCATGAACCGTATTAGCTAGACAGTTGAATTTTTCACAGATCTCTCTTTTTGTAAGTCGTGCATTAGTTAGGTTCCATCATGCAAAAACCTGCTTGTAATAACGACGTCATCCACCAGCGCCACCGTTTTCTTCTAGATCGAGTACTTTCGTTTATCTCAATAAATGCAGCGGCTAATTCTATATCTAACCAAAACACTACGTGAGTATCGCTTCGCCGTGGTTCGCCGATGGTCGATGAACTTCAATGCGTTCACTTAGTGTGGACACAACAGCGAAAGCGAGCGAGCGTGCGGTACTGATTGGCAAATCACACTCGTTAGCATTCGCTCGGTCTCGTTCGCTTGGTCTGTACCCGGCATTAGATTCTTCCAAGAAAAGTAATTTATCGGAAAGATCACCTTACGAAGCGGTTTGCTTACTTGTTTGTTTGTATTCTCTTTGCTGCCAATCGATGAATGAAATTTGAATTGAAAGAAGACTAGCTAAAAGGAGGCAAAACATCTGTTTATATTGTTTATTTACAAATTTCTTTGTTGGAAAGTAAAGAAATAATTATCTTTTAGTGATTATTTTCTTTTAATAAAATGTCTGAATTAAACATTTGTAGAATATGCCTTCGTACAGAAGCAAAAGGCTATAAAAGTCAATGTTTTCAATTGAAATATTATTATGAAGAAGTTTTGGCATTAAAAGTAAGCATTTTCTTTTTAAATTTGCATGTGATTACAATGATAGCTTACATATTATAATTCAAGTTGTATCTTTGAGATAATATCATATATAGTTCAAAGTTTGATTTCACATCAGTTAGATTTTAACTTATTGGTTGATACTAACTGTGAGGTTTGACCCCTTCCCTTGAGTTTATTTCTATGAACCGTTTAACAGAGAGAATTCAATCAATATGCTAGCTAGCTAGCCTATATAATTTTTTTGTGACAATATTACAACTACAGGATGCATTTATGCTGCCCGGGATCACAATATTTTAAATTGTAAGGGGATTAATTAAATAAATGTGTTAGTACCTTACTCATTAAAATTAGACAACTATCCTTCGTAATCATGGTCTATTGAACTATGGGATATTAGCAAAATTGTGGTGGTGTCCATAAAAGCCACTAAACAAGAGCTGCAGTTGAGTAACACATAAATATTTTGGCACAAACCCTCACAAAGTGCAAGTCTGACTTATTTTATTTTACTTATTTCTTAATTATTTCAGGTGAATGATAGTGATGGACTGCCGCAGTGGTTTTGTTTTGAATGTGCTACAATGCTGCATAAGTTTCATAAATTTAAAGAGAAGTGCTATTTTGGACAGAAGGTTCTGAAAGAATTGCTCTGGAAAGGACCTGTAAGTTTGTGTTATGATTTTTTAAATACTACAATATTCCCTACATCTTACAGTATAGAAATTTATTTCCATTTGTGTTACTTGTATCCATGATTTTTTATGCAAGTATTAACCTCTGTGTTTTTCAAATTTTCTCAGCTCACATATGAAACAATATACAAATTAGACTGCACCACCAAATCACGTCTGTCCACACTGGAAATTATCAAAGTAACAGACCGAGTCAAAACATATACAGCCAAAGAGTCCAAACTTGTCAATTATGTTGAAGATAACAAAGAGAAGGAAGCACAATTCGTCAATGGAGACACAGAGTTGAATGACCTATACTTTTTAATGAACGACAATAATCAACCTAATGTACTAGATCATAAAGACCAACTTCAATCCGAAATACGGAATAAAGTAATTGATGAACCGTGTAGTCCAACTTCTATAATAGTAGCTGAAAATGAGATAGTCAAATTACAAAGTGAAGACATAGGCACAGCTAGAGTGAAACATGTACAAACAAGCTTAAAGGAATTGGGTACTAAATACTTAAACCAGGATAATTGGAAGAAAGTTACTCTGACAGAAGAAGAAGCCTTGAAAGAGTTTAGAGCAAAAGCTGAAGATGCTAAGTACTTGGATGCTGCTTACAAGTGCAGGGATTGTTTTAAAGGATTTTCGAAGAAGGATATGTTGACTAGACATGTTCAAACAAGACATAGTAAAGTAAGTGTAATATGTACAAAGGCAATGTATGTATCAATAATTTCATGTTATTAATTATAATAATTTGTATTGTATTGTACATGAATGTATGTAGATGCAAATGTCTGAGAGCCATTCTTTGTAGTGTTCAGAATGCAGAGGCATTATGTTCAACAATGAATATCTTTCTGGTTATGATGACAATGAATGTCTTAAGACATTTTTTTTATTGTTATGATTGCAATAACGCCTGCTATGTGGATTACATTACAAAATTTCAACTAAATCCCGCACATGACTTAAATTTTTCCTATCGTATATTTGTAATTTTGTAATGTCTTAAGACTATTTCCACAAAACTCAATTTGTTAGCCATTGAAGATATCCTGATCACAGTTCTGCCAAAGCACACCAGACTTATTTTTCTATGCATGCTGACCTACCTGCATTGGCCTGCTGTAGTGTCTACAACTGAATCTGAAATGTGGCATATTAAAATAAAGGTAGTCAAAATCCAGACCTGGCTGACATGCAAACAATAATTAGATTTGTATTTTCAACAGGAGCTAGGACGTCACGAGTGCCGCTACTGCCGCATGCGGTTCAAATGGAACTGTCACCTACAGAAGCACTTGCAGCAACACTTCACGAAATATGAGTGTTTGCGATGTCATATCGTCTTCAATTTAGAGTAAGTATGGAATTGCTCTGGAAGCACAAGTAAAACGTTGCACACAGCGCCATCTCTTTCCCTTAGGTGTCATCAAAGAATTTAGTGACAATTAACTTCATTCTACTGAAGAATAATTGCATGTGGGTTGCCAGCTTTGAATGTCAAGTCACACCCATTGCATTGTAAGCAGCCTTCTGAGGAATCTTAAACTGCAATCCCCAAGATGGCTGCAAAGTGTGGAGGTCATGGCAAACGCCCCCTCAATGGGGGAGGCTGTGTTCAGCAGTAGTCAATCCGGCTGATACAGTATAGAGACCTCTAGAGACTTTTTTCTCCTCTGGGGTGCCGGGTTAGAATTGTACCCACCCATATCTTCCCATGGGTGTCGTAAAAGGCGACTACGGGAAAAATAGTGGAAGGTGGGCAGCAGCGCCTTCTAAAGAGCTTCCATCTTACACTGCGGCACCAAGCCGCTTGCCAAGCGTGGGGATTATGGCAAATACCCTGTTGATAGGGGAGGCTGGGTTCAGTAGCAGACGATCCGGCTGATACAGTACAGAGACTTTTAGCGTGAGGTGGTTATTTTTAAATGTGATTTCAAGCACTAACTTATGCTAAGTATGGTATTTAAAGTGTTTTTAAGTAAATAAACAGAATTAACATATCATATACAATCAGGAATCCAAATTATATAATCGATATTTTTATGCACCATATGAGGGATGACAATTTTAAGATCTATAAATTTGTAAATGAGGTGTTTGATCTGATTTTGCATTTTAAAATACTTAGGTACATATGCTGATGTTTCTCTTTTATTTTCCAGTACTTCAGCCCTTCTCCATGAGGAATATCATAGTGGGACCATAAAAAAATGTGTTCACTGTAATGAAGAATTTAGGTAAACAAAATCATACATGCTAAACAACAATAATATAATAAAATTTATTTATTTCTAGTTCAATACTTAGCATTAATTTATTTTTACTATTAATGTTTGTGTATTAATAATTTTTACTATTAAACCTTTTGGGACGCCGGCGCCGGGCGAGAATTTCAATCGTTCTCAAAAAGTGAAAGAAATATATTTTGTTTAAATTTAGACAAGGAACATGCAAATATGTCAAGTGAATCAAAATTAACAAGATATTTACGTCTGGACTCTAGAGATATCTTATATTTAAAAAGTAAATCGTAATACACATTCATTGGTAAATAATTAAGATATTTACGTTACAAGCGTAATTTAGAGTCAACTTTGCAATATTATTATATCGAGTATTTTCAGGAATCGTGTTTCGGACTTTTCTAGGTGTTAGATAATGTGATAAAGATTAACATATAATTTTCTTAGTGCTACAGACAATACATTTGACTAAAAATCTGTTCAAGTAAAGCTATTTAGCTCTTGTCAGCGCCTTAACTACTTGTAATATGTGTTCAAGTTGCGAAAGTCTTAAAGTATATGTTGTGTTGTGTATATGTTGTGTTGAGTATATGTATATGTTGTAGGCACATGACTACGTACTACACGCACTTGCGCACGCATCGCAGCGAGCACGTTTGTTCTCTGTGCGGCGCGTCCTTCGTGAGCGAGGTGGGGCTGCATCAGCACAAGCGGAGGAAGCACGGAGATAACCTAGTGGGTATACACTCCTCGTATAGACAACATGACAGCCGTCAACTACGTTAAACAACGTCCGCTGTAGTCATTAGTGGTGATCGCTAGAGGCATTACTACGGAAAGTGGACGTTCTTCGGACGGCACGCTAGGCCGTCGGTTCCGGTTGTAGTCTCAGCATGGTAGTTGTTATAACATGGTAGTAAGCCATTTTGAGAATGCTCATCTGGCCAGCTACCAGCCTTTTTATATTTTATTTATAGCTGACAGGCTAGCCTTTGACCACTATCTCACCTATCGATGGTAAGTAATAATGTGGTCGAAGGAGATGTTCAGGCTAACCAAAAACTATTCTCAAGAACAGAACCGGAAAACACTGTTAGGTACTTGACGACTTATTTCTATTTGAGGGTCATAGCTAGCCAGGAGGGTATTCGCAGAATGCCATACCACCATGCTATAACGACTGCCATCCTAAGACAACAACCGGGACCGACATCTTAAAGTGCTCTACGAAGTATGGAAGAGTAGAAAATTAGTCGTCAAACACCTAACTGCGTGTTGGGGCAGCTGGGCTTGAGATCCAGTAATTCTAGGTTAAGCCAGTTTACCATCATCGACCACATCATCTCTTATCAACAAGTTAGTGGTTAAAGGCTAACCTAACAGTTCTAAAAAAGCACTGAATAACGGGCCAGTCAAATCATACTATCACACATAGATAGTAGCAGCAATAGATTTTAGATGTACATATTATAAAGATAATTTTCATCATCACCATCATCACGTTTCATCATTGTTTAGACGGGTAAAACCACGGGACCCATCTAGTATAGTATATTAGTATAAAAGCGAATGCTGAGTGAGCATGTTTCTTGTTGAGTATATATGGCTGAAGACCAGTCTTCAATCAGTGTGCGTTGTCAGTGGTGACATATGGCACTGAAACGTGGTCCTTGACTGTGGCCCTTATGGACAAGCTCAGAGTCACTCAACGAGGTATGGAGAGAGCTTTGCTCGGAGTTTCTTTGCGCGATAAAATCTGGAATGAGGATATTCGCCGACGAATCAAATTCAACGTCATAGCTTTCAGTATTTGCAAGTTGAAGTGGCAATGGGCGGGCCACATTGCTCAACAGATTGATAACGGATGGGGAAGAAAGGTTCTCGAGTGGTTACCACATTACACCGGAAGACGTAGAGTTGGTTGGCTTCACACTCACTGACGCAATCGTAAAACTTGTGGGTAACATCCAATGTTTTTTTTTATGCCTGATAGATTAGCCTTTGACCACTATCTCACCTGATGGTAAGCGATGATGTGGTCGAAGATGTTGTTCAGGATAACCTAGGTTACAAGCGGCTAATAACCGTTCTTTGTGGCGTTCTGTGGGGGAGGAATTTGTTTAACAGTGGACTTCTTTTGGCTGATGATGATTATGTTTGTTACTCCTTCACGCTAAAGCGGCTGAACCGATATTGATAAAGCTTGGGATATAGATAACACATAATATTTTTATAATGTTGTTAGAGTATGTATAATCAATAACACTAGGCGGGCCTCGTGCTTGTTTCGCCGCGATAGTAATAAACAAATACCATCCCACATGTGTGGGGGAGGAGATAAGGCAGAGTCTCTTTAATAACAGCTTCGTTACAGGAAAGCCACGAATCGTCCGACGATGAATCAAGATGGACGTTCTGTAAGAAATGCGATATCCGCTTCGAGTCGCGGCGCGCCTTCGACGAGCATCTCTTCCATTCTGCAATGCACGCACAAGTCATCAAGTGAGACCAGCATTATTTTAATGAGCATTGACGCATGCGATGTGAAATCATTTAAACATACATATGTATAATCACTCCTATATTCCCCGCAGGGGTAGGCAGATGTGTATTTCGTGAATTGGTTTTTAGTCCCATGTAGTGGGCGAGCCTATTGCCATTTACCGGGCACAGTTTCAGGCTCATACAAAATGTTTTCTGAGACGAAACACAAGAACATATTACGAATAATATGTTGACGCTAACAACATATAATACAAGAACATATTGTATGACACCCTGACAGGGCACTAATATGGTATACAGCCCTGTAGTGCGTCTAATGCACACAAAACCCTACTCATATCCACGGAAGTAGCATGCTGCTTCAGGAAAGTACGGAAGTAGCATGCTAAGGCATTTGGCGCACTTTTCCCTTAATCGCCACATACGACCGCCTCGAGAAAGAATGGGGAGGTGACATCCTAATCCGGCATTTTTTAAATGAAAAAAAGGTAACTTCCATCAAGACTTGAACACGCAATCGCAGAATAACCTAAAAATCGACCAAGTGCGAGTCGACTCGCGCACGAAAGGTTCCGTACCATTATCTTTTTATATTGTACCCTGATATATTTAAGTTAAATGATGTTTGTTAATACGATAAATAAATTTCATTTCATTTCATTATCTATACAACGTAAGACACTATATTATGACCTTGTTTTTAGTTTACATGTGCGCGAGTCCGACTCGCTCTCGGACAATTTTTAGTATTTGTTGTTACAACAGAAATACATCATCTGTGAAAATTACAAATGTCTTTCTATCACGGTTAATGAGATACAGCCTGGTGACAGACAGACAGTGGAGTCTTAGTAGTAAGGTCCCGTTTTTGCCCTTTGGGTACGGAACCCTAAAAACGACAGTCGAGCGCCCGCATCCATACCATAATTGGAAGCGCACCAGGACGGTATTCTGGGGTTGTGGGTTCAAGTTGCGCTGGTCGTTATCTTTTTCTATCCGAAATAATTTCTAAATCATCAAGTTTCCTTTATGTGCTAAAGCTCAAGCTACCAATGGGGATCGAACCATGAACTTTAGGCATGGCAGTAAATACCTATTACCGCTAGGCTACTACAAAAATGCCCTGCACGCTTAAATATTGTACTCTATTAGAAAATCTGTTGCCAAGCACATCTTTTTTTAGGTTGGCCTGAACATTATTCGCGACTCGAGATAGTAGGCCACGGCTTTTAGGCATAGCTTATCAGTATTTGAAAAACTAGCAAACGCTAGTTTTAAGTGCTAAAGAGTATTACTTGAAAAGGTTTTTATTAAAATTAATTTAGTTTGTATCAGTAAGAAAATTATATATTAATTTTGATGATATTATCTAAGGCCAAGTTGATTACAAAACACATTTCTTTTCTCGATAGAATAAGGCTCTTAATTACTACTACTTATTTGTAACGAAAATCTAATATATAAAATTCTCGTGTCACAGTTTTCGTTGCCATACTCCTCCGAAACGGCTTGACCGATTTTGATGAAATTTTTTGTGCTTATCCGGTATCTATGAGAATCGGCCAACATCTATTTTTCATCCTCCTAAATGTTAGGGGTAGTCCACCCCTAATTTTTTTTATTTATTTTTTAGACAACATTTTTAATTTCTATTTTTTTATGATACAACATACAAAAATACATACAATCCTCAATTTTCACCCTTCTACGATCAACCCTTATTTTTTAAAATTATTTATATGGCAAAACAACGTTTGCCGGGTCTGCTAGTATTTTTATATAAGTATGTCTATAAAAATATAACAATAATAAAGTAAATCCTTGTCCTTGGAATAAGTTAATTCACATTTTTATATAAATTAATTTAATAAAACTATTATAGTTTTGTTTCTTTTTTCACCAAAAGTTCGCAATTCAAAAGACGAAGCGTGGGAGTCCACGCAGTCCAGACGCCAAAACTAAAATTCTATCTATAGGACTGCGAAAATGAAAGAGAACCATGTGAGGTCAACTGGTAGTCCCGATCAAAAACTCGTAATATTAAGGTTATAAATTATTACTAAATATATAACAATTATCATTAATTATTAACTTTTACATTAAATGCCACTGTACTTGTTAAACTTTTTAATATCTGTCTTAATTATATTCTCCATTCGATTACACTCGTGCCTGTAAGTTGTGTAACATAATATCATTAAATCCTTTACATGTGACTTACAGAGAAGAAGAAGACGAAATAACGCCAACCAAGAAAATTTTGGGAAAAAGATTACGAGCCAAGGTGGGTATTTATTTTTAAATATACTGTTCTTCCCAATCGCGCTCTTTCATATTTTTGAGTGTAGTTACCACTACTAGTCAGTAGTAGTTGCAAGTACACCACACACAGCGATCACATTTTATGAACCAGTAGCATTTACACCCACACTAAGACGTAGGGTACAAACGAGACCTACCCATACAAATGAGCATCAATAATATACTTTCACCTCACAAGCTCGGAAAGGAATTGTTTCTATCATTCGAAATCTGCATAGAAAAGTTCTTTTTATCCGCTAGCGCGGAAAACGTTTTTGAAATTAGAACATCTACAAAAGCTTCCGAAAAATTAATTTACCTTAAATATTACTAATACTCGTAATAAAACATGCGATAATGAATAGATTCAGGCATTACTTTGCGGAAGTCCATATTTAACAATAACAAATATTTGATGAAAACATTAATATATAGTTTAGAGAATACTTAAAAAATATTAAAAACAAGTAGATCTAGTGACAATTCCGCTTGTCTTCTATTTAAAATATTTGTTATTATTAAGTCGTAATTCTTATGATACATTAAGATAAATTTAATGCATTATTGAAGCTGTTTTTCATGCACCTAGCATTTTCCGGAAGGTTAGCCATTTATTTCAACGGTGGCCGTTATGGCTGATGATGATTCATTGCTGCAAATGTACCTACCAGCACCAGTTGGCAGCGAGCCCAGCATGCTGGCAGCATTGCAATGCTTATTCGTTAAACCAAATAGGTGCCAGCATTTTGATCACGCGTCGCATCGACCAAGCGCTCTGATAAGTTTTGGAACATACGATGAGCTCCCGGTCCCCACGGACCCAACGTCTCTACACCAAACGGCTCAAATATGGAACCCATACTGAGGTTAGCATACTTGCGCTTGAGTTGCTCCACCGAAGTAGCCCACACTAGGGACCGCTACTTATTTACAATTTAAAATATACTAAATCGAATCGTTTCTTTTTCAGATTACCAAAGAACTAAGAAAACGGTAAGTTTAACATTGGTCTTACTGTGTAAATAGGTCTACTCCTTTACATCTTACTATAATTAACTAATCTGCCCGTGGGGTGCCGGTAATAGGTACCACCCACCATATCTTCTCGTGGGTGTGACTAAGGGAAAAATACCAGAAGGTGGGCAGCAGCGCCTTCAGAAGAACTTTATCTTACACTGCGACCCTCTAGATTCCTGCATAGCGATTATGAATCCTCACTATTAATGAAGGCTTTGTTTTATGTCTGATAGGTTAGCCTTTGACCAATATCTCACCTGATGGTAAGTGATGATGTGATCGAAGGTGTTGTTCAGGTTCACCTAGCATTACTGGTTCTCAAGCACAGCTGCCAGAACACACCTTTAGGTGCTTGACGACAGATTTTTTACTTGAGGGTGGTAGCTAGCCAGGCGGGCATTCGCTAAATGCCCGACCACCATTTAACGACTGCCATTGTAAGACGACATCCGGGACCGACGGCTCAACGTGCCCTCCGAAGCACGTGCACGCTCAGTAGTAATGTCACTAGCGGTCACCCATCCAAGTCGTGACCGTGGCAGACGTTGCTTAACTTTGCTGATCGGTTAAGAACGGCTAAGCAAACTTAGCTACGAGTGCCGAGCGCTTCAAAATTTGTTCAGCAGTGAGCGTCTTCTTGATGATTTCAAATGAATATTCAAAGACGTCTATTAACTTATAAATAGCATTTAATCCTTCATTTTGTTCTGCTTTTTTCCGTACTGTACTGTACTATACTGTATCAGCCGGATCGTCCACTGCTGAACACAGCCTCCCCTATTAAGGGGGTCTTTGCCATAATCTCCACGCTTGGCAGGCGGCTTGGGGATCGCAGTGTAAGATTGCAGTTCTATAGAAGGCGCTGCTGCCCACCTTCCACTATTTTTCCCTTAGTCGCCTCTTACGACACCCACGGGATGATATGGGGAGGTGCAATTCTAACCCGGCACCTCACGGGGATTTTTTTTCCGTATTTAACGGTTATTAATATGTCGGCGTCTTTATAATATAATGTCTATATAATGAGATTTTAAATAAGTTTGTTTATATGTTTCTCATTATAAAGAGCTAAATACATCCATCCTAAAAAGATGGATAAATAAAAAGAACGAGAGGAAAGATTGGAGTCATGAGTCATTGTCATGTAAGCTCAAGCGGTCAAAACATACCCCGGCTATATAGGTGGATGGACGCGGGTTCGAATCCCGCACATGACTATAATTTTTCTCTCGGCAATTTGTAATTATATACATGTTTTTTTTGTAGGAAGTCTGACTTCGATACCCAGGTTCCTGTTAAGAATAAACGTCGGAAAAAGATGAGAAGGAAACACCGGAAGCCCAGTTCATGTCACCAAGTGAGTTTCTAATAAAATGTCTAGATATTTAACATAATTTAATACAAAACTATATGCCAACTTAACAGTTTCCAGCTTGAGAATATAAAAAAAAGAATATGAATATTTTCCTGTTGAATGTCATAAAAGGTAACTGCGTGAAAGAATGCGCCAAATGAGCAGCTTGGCGCCACTTACGTTGATGTTAGCGCAGCGTGGTTGCACATTGGGCGCACATCAAGGCTCTTTACCATCTTTACGCCTTGATAACTCAAGAGGTAGCGTATTACAATCATTCCTAGGTTCAGGAACATGGAGGGTTGCAATTAGGAAGGTCATAAATCCATAGTCAAATCATTAAACAATTTATGTCCTTGTATTATCATATCGTCGCTGTAGTTGGGAAACTAGATAACTCACATAGTTAGTGATATCGACTTTATGTATTTTCATAAATTTTAATTCAAGCTCCATCTTTCTATTTAACTGTTGTTTTGATATTATCAAAGATTCTACAAAAAATGAACCTATCAAGACGCCACAGATAAAAATATAACTAAGAATTGAGAAAAAAGTAGCGCAAGAAACATAACCAACTCCGCAAGAAAAAGCTACCAAGGCGAACAAGACAAAGTGTTTACGTGGATAATACGTGTAAAAACTTATTTTTTTAATGTGTTGTTAGCGGTACCTTACATTTTTTTATACCTGTTGGCTAGCCATTGACCATTATCTCACCTTATGAAAGTAATGATGTGGTCGAAGATGTTGTTCAGGCTAACCTAGAATTACTGGCTCTCTAGGACAGCTGCCGGAACACACCGTTAGGTGCTTGAAGGCAGAAGTTTAACTTAGCTGATCGGCTAAGAACGGCTAAGCAAAGCTCGCTAGCAACGCTTCAAATCGAACGCTTTTCAGATGTCCTTTATGTTGTTAGATAACACATACCGACTCAACATGGGTGGAATAAGGGTAAGCCGTTGATGAAGCGGCTTACCCAACTTAATAAAGACCATGGCATGTCAATAACTACCCTAACCCCGAGTTTCTAAAACGTTCGACAAAGTCTTGATTATATAACTGATCAAAACAGTACTCTGATTGGCCAATGGTGTTCTATGACGCGATAGGTGACCAATGAGCGTTTAGTATCCAATCTATTAACTAATCAAGACTTTGAAAACGTTACAGACACTCAAATAAGTGCTTTATTTGAAAGAGCATTTAATTTTGTAGATTGTTACCAAATATGACTAGGCATCGAGAGGTTTGGATAGTGTGGAGATAATTTGTGTCACTGTAAAGAGCCAGTGCTACTAGACGTTTTTGATTAGCGATCGTACTCTATTCATAAAAAAACCAATTTTTTAAGGAGTAAAAAAGATATTTGTACATATATTTTTAGTTCTATTTAACATTGAAAAGCAAATATTTAATATAAGCTTTGGTCATAATTGAATGTACAAATTTTTACTACTCATCAAAAACGTTACCGGTTTGGAATCATCATTTCACAGCACTTGAAACGTGCTGTTTAGACAGTATGTGGGGTACACTGCAAGGTTTCGCATAAATCTAAAAAAAAATTTCATGTTATGTATATATTCTCCATTACATTTGAAACACATAATTTTTATTTTATTTAAGCATATTATATGTAACCGACTTAAAAAAAGAGGGTGATTCTCAATTTGACTGTCTTTATAACTCTTTACAGGGTGTACCGATTTTAATGTATTTTTAATGCTCGAAAGCTGGTGTTTGTCATGTCATCATCATCATCATCACATCAACCTGAACGTCCACCGTTGAACCACTGAACATTATGCGTGTTTCGTTACAAAGACATTATAAATAATTAACTTATTTGTTTGTATTAAGTGCGGCAAACAGTTCGAGACGCAAGCGGCTTGCATGAAGCACCACCTGTCGGCGCACCCCCGCACCTCTTTCTACGCCCCCACGCAGCGCTACATCTGCGAACTGTGCGGCGCCTCGCTCGCGGTCAGTGCCTACACTACACTACTCTACACTACACTACACACAGTGTACATATTCCAGTGATAGCCAAGAGGATGCCCGTGGGGTCCCGGGCAAGAATCTCTTCCCATGACTGCCGTAAGAGGCAACTAAGGGTAAAATACCTGAAGGTGGGCAGCAGTGCCTTCTATACTGCGATCCCCGAGACACTTGCCAAGCGTGGGGATGGCAAAACCCCCCATGGTGGGGGAGGTTGTGTTCAGCAGTGGACATTCTGGCTGATACAGTACAGTGGGTTAGGTAGACTAGTATATCGTGATATTTTAGTCGAATGTTTATCTCGATTATTCTTTACTCTGTTTTAGTTTCTCTTTCCTCTCACTATCGCACACTAAGTGGCTGATGACTTGATTTCGTCTTCCATTTTGTTCTATAAACGCATTAGTATTTGCACACTACAGCTTGGAGTGGACTTGGACTTTGGAGGCAGAATATTTGACACTGTGGTAGTACCCTCAAGGCAGTCTTGCTTAAGACGCCTACCGGGTTACATTTAGAAATCTGAAGACAAGCAGATAATGAGTGTGAATAAAATTATCGCATGTATTTTTTATCGTAGCCGGGCAGTGTAGCAGTACACCAGAACATGCATACCCTTGAGAAAGTCCACACGTGCGACACTTGCGGACGGACCTTCCACTCCGGGGTCGGGCTCAAGCGGCATCTAGTGGTAAGTATTCGTAAACATATTACACTTTATCTTCGTCATTTCTATTGTGTACATAAGAGGTGGAATCTCACGTCTGTGGGGGAAATTTAAAATTTATACAGTTTGTAGTAATAAATAATTAAAGTTAATAAATAAAAGACTCGAAGATGGCGTTGCAAGTCATTACATTGCACACTATATGAACATGTATACAATACATACTATAGAAATACTTTGACCGTGGTCGACTAGTATTAATCCCCCGGATTTCGATTCAGGACAATCAACTCAGTTACTATATCAGCCGGATTATTCGCTGCTGAACACAGCCTCCCCCACTATGGGGGGTTAGCCATAATCACCACGCTTGGCAGGGGTCTTGGGGATCCAACTCATAGTTCAATAGCCATGGTCTATAGAGAGCATGTGAGTGAGATGTAGAGACTTCAATTCCTTCCCTTATTAAACCGGATTATATTTAATAATATTTCTCAAATTATCTGTAAAAGTTGTTGAACACCAATGCACATAAGTAACCCCTTATGTCGTAAAATATATTTGAAATTACGTTAATCCGTTCAATAAACACTAAAGAAAAGTAGACATGGTAAAAAAACCTCCAATTCTCGCGTACTGCGTAAGTAATTAAGTACCAGTACCTATAACAGTAAGACAAAACAAGAAATAACCGCTATCTTCGAGCTTTAATGTTACATAGTGAGCTTGATAAACTTCGTAAATGAACGAAGCCCGCCATTAAGGTTGAACTGGCCGGTCGCTTCTCCATACAAACGTACTAGGGTGATCACTCCCTTATTTGAGATTTTGGGTCCAGAATTAAGCATAATATCAATTGATCTCGTCATTATCTAGGCTTCCACCGAGCATAAACAAGAATTTTTGGAGCATGAGAAATAAAAATGTATTTGGTATCACCATAGCGGCTGAGGATATACAAGCTTGGTTATTTTTTAACAATTTGGTATAATTTCAGACGCACACGGGCGAGAAGCCATTCGGTTGTCCACTGTGTGACAAACGGTTCACGCAGAGCAACAGTATGAAGTTACACTACAGGACATTCCATTTGAAACAACCTTATCCAAAACGGTGAGTTTCTTCTAATATTTTTTTTATTGTGACGGAACAAGCTCGAGGTCCACCTTATGTTGCGGACTAACCTCTGCCTATAACAGATACATTTCATCTCAAGTCACGAATTGCACTGCGCCCGTCACTTTGATACATAGTTGTTAAGTCTCATGCGCCTGTGATTTTACTGGCTCTCAATATCAGCGTTTTGCAGTTGACAATCTGTTCGGTTGTCCACTGTGTGACAAACGGTTCACGCAGAGCAATAGTATGAAGTTGCACTACAGGACATTCCATTTGAAACAACCTTATCCAAAACGGTGAGTTTGTTGTAAAATCCGCCTGTTACGGTTGAGAAATTGTTTAGTTGTCCACTGTGTGACAAACGGTTCATGCAGAGCAACAGCATGAAGTTGCAACAACGGATATCAATTTTAAGCAACCATATCCAAACTGGTGAGTTTATTTGTAATATCAGCGTTGTGCGGTTGACAATTGTTCGGTTGTCCACTGTGTGACAAACGGTTCACGCAGAGCAATAGTATGAAGTTGCACTACAGGACATTCCATTTGAAACAACCTTATCCAAAACGGTGAGTTTGTTGTAAAATCCGCCTGTTACGGTTGAGAAATTGTTTAGTTGTCCACTGTTTGACAAACGGTTTATGCAGAGCAACAGCATGAAGTTGCAATACCGGATTTCTATTTTAAGCAACCATATCCAAAACGGTCAGTTTCTTTGTAATATTAGCGTTTTGCGGTTGACAATTGTTCGGTTGTCCACTGTGTGACAAACGGTTCACGCAGAGCAATAGTATGAAGTTGCGCTACATGAGTTTCTATTTGAAACAACCATATCCAAAACTATGATTTTGTTGTAAAATCCGCCTGTTACGCTTGAGAAATTGGTTAATTGTCCACTGTGTGACAAACGGTTTATGGTTCACCTTCCACCCTCAAATAGAAAATCGAATTCGAACAGACCTAAATGGAGTCATCTATATTATCTCTTTACCTTGTACCCTTCGCGAGATATGTTTAGCATCGAAGGGGTACCAGATAGACGTGAAGATCTTCTAATTTTTGTCAAATGTCATTTTTCTTTACAGAATAAGAAAGAAGAAAAAAGAGCAGCCAAACCAATCTACGGAAGCGGAAGACTCCTACGAAGAGGAATCAGATACATTACCGGAACCGGATGCTTTACGGGAACCGGAAATGCAGCCGGCGTTGCCGGAAGTACCAGCAGCGAACCCCGTGACTGTGCTCGATGACGTGCGTGTTGACGGGATGGGAGACGAGAATATGCATTATTTGACGCTTAGTTAACTAAATCTAACCAATTTAGTTAATTAATGTCATAAATCGACTGTCCCTACGTATACTATCGAAACTAAATATCGCGAATTTTAAGTTTCGTGAGTTTACGAGGACCAGCGACGTCAAATTCCATACTTTACTACGCTAAAACTGAATATATTAATAATATTTAAAATAAATTTTATCTACACTGCAATATAATGTGATAGAAACAAGTTGCGATGGTAATAAAAAAATCATTTTTGAGTTTCGATACGTAGACGTAGGGGCAGTCGAAATGTACTATATGTAACAAGTTTAGTGTCAAGTGACTTAATTATTATATGGTGTAGCAATAATATATAGTACTGGATAGCGATTGATAATTAAAATATGGGATGCTTAACTTGTTCAAAAACGTCGATACCATGGCTTTTTGAGACAGTGTCAAAACCCCCAGCTTACACCAAACTTACGCGGATATTGGAAGTAAAAGTATCAGTCCCCAAACATAAATTGATGGGTTTTGCAACTACGTTATTTAATTCTGTAAAGAGACGTGTGTTACGTTGTACGTCATCTGGAAAAAGTCACTTGCGGCTGAGCAACGCTGCACCTCAATTGTCGCCATATAATGTTAACTTATAGAAACTTAGAGCTATTTTTAAAACGGATGAGCTAGTTTTCGACCACAATCTCCAGCTTTAGTAAGTGGAGTGGTCGAAAGTGGTAGCTACCTGGACCTAAAATGGGCCCTTGTAATGTGGTATTATTAGTATTATTAAATTAGTAACATTATTTATTTAAGGTAAGAATAAAACATTTTATGCATCAATCAAAATTACTTTTTTTTTTTTTATCTTAATACAATATATAATACAAACACTTTTATACATACATCAAGTAATATTTTAGAAATACACCTGGCGCCGGTGATTTTACCTTCTATTTAGACACCTCCGCCTTAGGATGCGTACACACCGCAAATGTGCGAAGAAAAACAAAACACCAATAGGATGGGTGCACTCAACGAGACCAGGAAAATGAAGCGATTTTATTGGATGATTTTTTTCCCTTTACACCATTACTATAGTACCACCAACTTAACTGTGCAGTTCGCGAGGGCGTTGCTGGTCAAGGAAATCAACTACAAACTGTCACAATTTGAAGGAATGTTGTAGTTCTTTTTTCAGCCACCTGAACAGATACAGACACTAAGTTGGTGGGACTGTATTTTCATAGCACATCGTTGTTGCATAATCAGCCTAACTCTATGGTTACACACGTGAGGCGGTATGTTTTTTTTAAACATTAATGCATGAACTTTATACCTATAACTAGTATTTCGGGCAGTGTGCGGGCCGCATGCGGCCCGCATTTATCGTTATGCAGTACTAAACTATATCAAAACTCCTGATACGTTGGAAAAAAGTATGTTCAAAACTCCATTAGAAGTATGAAATCCCATATAAACTCTCAATACAATAAAGAAACATACTGTAGCCACTAAAGGAAATTCACCCTACTGCCATAAAAAGGTGGTATTGGCAGAATGGGACCAGGGTTCTGAGTCACTTTTGTTAAGGAACCCCACTCGTAGGTGCTTCGGTTACCGCGGGCAGTTGCCATGGAGACCAGTCGGAGACGTGGAAAAAACTCTCAAGTCGGAGCTCGGCCTTCGGCCTCGCAAGTTACTAATACGGCTCGGCCTACGGCCTCGCCAAGCGCTCGCCCTTCGGGCTCGCGCATCATACGCTCGGCCTTCGGCCTCGCGGACCGAAAGTTCGGCCTTCGGCCTCACCAGGAGCTCGCCCTTCGGGCTCGCTACTACACTAATGTTGGACAGTAACTCAAATTCAGTCAAAAATCCCACAAAAACTCCTAATATAGTCGAAAATTAAGGAAAAACACTCAAAATGCAGTATAAAGAATGATAGGAGCACGTAAGACACATCCAAAATGTCGGATTTCAAGACGGCCACCATACAAACTGCTCCGCCCCTACTGAAGCTCGGCCTAAAGGCCTCGCTTCAGCAGGCTCGGATCACTTTGTATGGCGGCCATCTTGAAATCCGCCATTTTGGATTTTTGACAGGTGTCATTCGACTGCTCTTCCAATTCCCTATGACATTTGTTCAAACACCCCCTACCTATCTTGTACCGTTTTCGAGATACGTCATTCATCCTTACTTGGCAGGCGTCTTTTTAATGATTTTCGATTTTTCTCATACTCACCAAAACCTTCCGAACATTTTCGCTATACATCACGTTGCTCCTACTCGCCTCCTTCTAGGAGAACATTTATGTCAATGAGTCAGTGAGTGGTAATCGAGCTTTATATATTATAACTAGTTTTTCGGGCAGTGTGCGGGCCGCATGCGGCCCGCATTTATCGTTATGCAGTACTAAACAATACATCAACACCTTATACAGTAAAAAAAATAAAACAAAATTCCATAACAGTATGAAATCCCATATAAACTCTCAATACAATAAAGAACCATACTACATCCACTAAAGCAAATTCACCCTACTGCTATAAAAAGGTAGTACGGGCAGAATGGGACCAAGGTTCTGAGTCACTTTTGTTAAGAAACCCCACTCGTAGGTGCTTCGGTTACCGCGGGCAGTTGCCATGGAGACCAGTCGGTGACGTGGAAAATACTCTCGAGTCGGAGCTCGGCCTTCGGCCTCGCAAGTTACTAACACGGCTCGGCCTGCGGCCTCGCCAAGCGCTCGCCCTTCGGGCTCACGCGACATACGCTCGGCCTTCGGCCTCGCGAGCCGAAAGTTCGGCCTTCGGCCTCACCAGAAGCTCGCCCTTCGGGCTCGCTACTACACTAACGTAGTACAGTTACTCCAAATTCAGTCAAAAATCCCACAAAAACTCGTACAGTCGAAAATATAAGGTAAAACACTCCAAATGCAGTATAAAGAATGATAGGAGCACGTGGGGAACATCCAAAATAACGGATTTCAAGACGGCCACCATACAAACTGCTCCGCCCCTACTGAAGCTCGGCCTAAAGGCCTCGCTTCAGCAGGCTCGGAGCATTTTGTATGGCGGCCATCTTGAAATCCGCCATTTTGGATTTTTGACAGATGTCATTCGACTGCTCTCCCGATTCCCTATGACATTTGTTCAAACACCCCCTACCTATCTCTTACCGTTTTCGAGATACGTCATCCATCTTCACTTGGCAGGCGTCTTTTTAATGATTTTCGATTTTTCTCATACTCACCTAAGCCCCCCGAACATTTTTGCCATACATCACTGTGCTCCTACTCGTCTCCTTCTAGGAGAACATTTATGTCAATGAGTGAGTCAGTCAGTGAGTCAGTGGTAATCGAGCTTTATATATTATAAACTAGATTTTCGGGCAGTGTGCGGGCCGCATGCGGCCCGCATTTATCGTTATGCAGTAGTAAACTTTACCTTAACCGCTTATACATTTAAAAAAAAAAAGTTCAAAACTCCAATAGAAGTATGAAATCCCAAATAAAGTCTCCATACAATAAAGAACCATACTGTAGCCACTAAAGCAAATTCACCCTACTGGCATAAAAAGGTAGTACGGGCAGAATGGGACCAAGGTTCTGAGTCACTTTTGTTAAGGAACCCCACTCGTAGGTGCTTTGCTTACCGCAGGCAGTTGCCATGGAGACCAGTCGGAGACTTGGAAAAAACTCTCAAGTCGGAGCTCGGCCTTCGGCCTCGCAAGTTACCAACACGGCTCGGCCTGCGGCCTCGCCAAGCGCTCGCCCTACGGGCTCGCGCATCATACGCTCGGCCTTCGGCCTCGCGGACCGAAAGTTCGGCCTCCGGCCTCACCAGGAGCTCGCCCTTCGGGCTCGCTACTACACTTATGTAGGACAGTTACTCCAAATTCAGTCAAAAATCCCACAAAAACTCCTAATACAGTCGAAAATATAAGGTAAAACACTCCAAATGCAGTATAAAGAATGATAGGAGCATGTGGGTCACATCCAAAATGTCGGATTTCAAGACAGCCACCATACAAACTGCTCCGCCCCTACTGAAGCTCGGCCTAACGGCCTCGCTTCAGCAGGCTCGGATCATTTTGTATGGCGGCCATCTTGAAATCCGCCATTTTGGATTTTTGACAGGTGTCATTCGACTGCTCTCCCGATTCCCTATGACATTTGTTCAAACACCCCCTACCTATCTTGTACCGTTTTTGAGATACGTCATCCATCTACACTTGGCAGGCGTCATTTTTATGATTTTCGATTTTTCTCATACTCACTAAAACCCCCCGAACATTTTTGCCATACATTATTTTTACCCTACTCTACTCCTTCTAGGAGAACATTTATGTCAATCAGTCAGTCAGTCAGTCAGTGAGTGGTAACCTTAACCCCTTATACATTTAAAAAAAATAAGTTCAAAACTCCAATAGAAGTATGAAATCCCAAATAAACTCTCTATACAATAAAGATCCATACTGTAGCCACTAAAGCAGATTCACCCTACTGCCATAAAAAGGTGGTACGGGCAGAATGGTACCAAGGTTCTGAGTCACTTTTGTTAAGGAACCCCACTCGTAGGTGCTTCGGATACCGCGGGCAGTTGCCATGGAGACCAGTCGGAGACAAGGCAATTACTCCCAATTCGGAGCTCGGCCTTCGGCCTCGCAAGTTACTAACACGGCTCGGCCTGCGGCCTCGCCAAGCGCTCGCCCTTCGGGCTCACGCACCATACGCTCGGCCTTCGGCCTCACGAGCCGAAAGTTCGGCCTTCGGCCTCACCAGGAGGTCGCCCTTCGGGCTCGCTTCTACAATAACGTAGAACAGTAACTCCAAATTCAGTCAAAAAACCTACAAAAACTCCTAATACAGTCGAAAATATGAGGTAAAACACTCCAAATGCAGTATAAAGAATGAGAGGAGCACGTTTGACAGGTGTCATTCGACTGCTCTCCCGATTCCCTATGACATTTGTTCAAACACCCCCAACCTATCTCTTACCATTTTCGAGATACGTAGTCCAGCTTTACTTGGCAGGCGTCATTTCTAGGGTTTTTAATTTTTTCCCTACTCAGCTAAGCCCCTTTGTCATTTTCGTAATACATTACTATAACCGTACTCAACTCTTTCTGGTAGAACCAGCTACTTTTTTGAGGGATCGAAGGATTTTGTATGGCGGCCATTTTGAAATCCGCCATTTTGGATTTTTGACAGATGTCATCCGACTGCTCTCCCGATTCCCTATGACATTTGGTCAAGCACCCCCTACCTATCTCTTACCGTTTCAGAGATACGCCATCCAATTTTACTTGGCAGACGTCATCTTTGAGTTTTCGGATTTTTCCCATACTCCCCTAAACCTCCTCTACACTTTTCCCATACATCACTTTCTTCCTTCTCGACTCCTTCTGGGAGAACAATGATGTCAGTCAGTCAGTCAGTCAGTCAGTCAGTCAGTCAGTGTACGGTAATCCAGCTTTATATATTATAAATAATAAAATAAATTAGTAAGGTCGTATAGTCATCTCAATTCTTAATCGTGTCAATCGCCATATAAGTTGAAATACACTTGTCATTTTCGTATTTGTGAATTAACCCATTGGCATCGGCGATAATTATAACAATAGAATTTCATTCATAAATTGGCCATAGTGGTCCAGTCCGATGCCAAATTAGAAAATAAAAGAAAACTTAAGAGAGCAGTATTTTTTTTTTCAAGCGTTAATCATCATATATCATAGAATTAGCTAGAAATTGCGATTTAATTATATCAAAATTAAATTAATACGTTTCGTATTGGCTTATTGGCTCTTAGATAATATTTGCCCAATGGGAGGCCACCTCTACGGCTCTGTAAGATGCATATTTCAGATTAAGTGCATCAAAATCAAAATTAAATTTGATTTTGATAGAAGAGCGATTCAAAAATACACTCCAATCTCGAATAAATATATTTTTTTTAACTTATTAGGACCCGCGGTATATTTACCGGAAAGATTCCAAAAGGTACCTAATAAGTTAATATGGATAAAACGCGCGATAGTTTTGAAAGTGAAATATCTTTTTTGTTATATTTTGGTGCCATTTTCCAAAAGCATAATGAAGTAAAACTATAATCGCGATTGACACGTTTAAGGTGACGTGATAAACACTAAATGTTGACTGACATGATTTTATAATAATCTTTACTTATATAATTATACTGGTAATTTTGCTTACCCATTTTTGTACAAAGAAAACCAAACCAACGTACAACTTCTTTCTACTTGCATAGTCACATGTCACGTAAGAAAAAATACAGTTAATTTTAAATTTAACTCTCAGATAAAAATTTCATATGGAAGACGACCCACGATACAAGTAAAGCATAAAAACATACTCCTATCATAAATTGTCTCTTTCACACTCTACGGGTTTGCCATACTGTCGATAGAGACAGTATGATATGAGCAAGTTTTTGAGCGTTCGTCGAGGTCCATCCTAACTTTATGTATCTGAGAGGTAAATATAATATGAATTGGGAAGTTGAAATTTGATTCAGTTGTTTTTTTCATATTTAAATTACGAGCGGAGAAATTTGAACAATCAACGGGATTCAAGCCCGCGACCACACGTCCCTAAAACCGTGACATACTCCGCCAATTGACCTATCGTGGTGAGTGAGTCACACTCAAATTTATCCCTTCGTTCTTATAGTTGAACCGTCTTAACAGGATGGAATTAAATAGTTCATTTTAAATTAAACGGTATATTGGTTGCTCCCACCGGTCTTAATAACAATAAAATCAGAAACCACTATTGCTATTACTACAGTACTGTCAAGAGAGAAAAGAATCTGTGGGGCGTTCGTATAGCCTATCAGTTCCAAAAATAACACTCACAAACGCTAAAAATGATCACACGGGCCGTTCGATTTGGGACTTCGTGAGCAAAAATATCGTTTTCGCTCACCGTTCGGATAGCTTTGAAAACGCTACAAATGACAGAGAAAAGTGATATTTTTGACCCATGTCTTACCGTGGGATCGTTGTGATCGTTTTTTGACAACTGCTGGTTTGACAATTGTATTTGGCGGGATTGAAGAGTTTCACAAGTTTTTTTATATAGTATTTATATTTTATGTAGTAGGTATACCTACTTGTTTTGTTAATTTTAGAGATTGATTCCATGTTTCGTACTGTGCAAAATTGTTAAAATATTGTCGGTTGTCAAAGAATGTTTTAAGCCGTTCGGATAGCATGCAGTAATTGGTGGTCAAAAATAGCAAAAGCTTCTATCCGAACGCTAATACACAAATGCTACTTTTGAAACTGCTACAAACGCAATCGAGCCAAAACGAACGCACCTCTGGTAGTGCGAAGCAGTAGTGTTGCCTGATTTGTTATAAATAACTATCACCTGCACATAATTTATATATTAAAACCAATAATAAAAGGATAAACGTAATAAAAAAATTATGGTAAGCGCGCACTGTACATATTTTCTGCGTACAGTCAAAAATTGGTTTATTTAATTTAAAGTGGTCGTGGTGGCCCTGTGGAGTGCCGGGTTAGAATGTCACCTCCCATTTCTTCCGGAGGGTGTCGTAAGAGGCGACCTAGAGAAAAATACCAGAAATTGGAAAGCAGCGCCTTCTGAAGAACTATCAACAAAAGCCAAGCGTGAACACAACTAAAATTATAATAATATAATGAATTCCCGCCAAAGAGTAACAAGTTTTCATTGACGCGTCAATAGTTGAAAATATAATAAATAAATTCCATCGTGCCCTACCAGTGAGGTAGTATGTTGGCACGACGTTTTCCTTTTGGTAAGGTAGTTGATATATGTAACTAGTTTCTAAACGAGTAAAATTTAATTGACTGCTTGTAGCCAGTTATGAATTAGGAATATATTTCCCAGTTTCGTAATCATAATTTCTACCTAAATTCCAAACGGGATAAAACCCATTTACGAATCAAGTCTTCATCTTTAACAGTTTAATAAAAACAAAAATGTTTACAATTCCCAGAAAGAGAAAATAGATTTCCCTAATTTTAACCAGTTATGTAACTAAACTGTATTTCTCGTTTCGTAACGAATAAAACGTTGGATGTCGAAGCCTCAGCCTTGATGGCATTGAAATGCGGGCCCCACTTCTGTCTTCTATGCTGCGTTGTGGTAGATCAGTATACCGATAGCAACTTTGTGACGCATGTAACGTACAGTACATATATCAAAGATCTTTGTTACTCACCCCAGGTACCAAGTTAACTGGACCGGGATTTACAGACCGCATTGAGCGAAAACAATTTGTCCGAGACGTATTTCAGATCCACGGAACTGAAATTCAGCTTAGCCGCATTACAATATATCTATATATATGCTAACGAATAGTAAGCGGCGCGAAAGTAGAGCTCTGGCGGTCGGTATTGCGTGGACAATTCTTAACAATAATACACTCTAATGCTTGGTAATAAGACTTTACAGGTGGGATTAGGCGCCGGAGCTCAACTTCTGTTATACAGGGTTATTGGTAAAGTAAAAAAAAAATGCTGACAACCTCTTAGGGTTGACTTCTGCTAGTTCTAAGAAACATTTTGACACAATTTATTTTTTTATTTTCTTTTGTACTTTTCTATGTTTTTGACTGAATAAGACGAGGACCACCTGATGTCAAAAGTCGTTTGTGCCTGTAATGTATTTATTAATATTTTTATTACTTTGCTCGATGTTAATATTGGGCGCTCTAGGCTCGGAGGAGGCATTAAAACACCAAAAAAAAAAATTTTCTTTTTAAAACAAAAATGTACATCTCAAAATGTTTCATAGGACTAGCAGAAGTCAACCCTAAGAGGTTGTTAGAATTTCACCAATAACCCTGTATATTATTTCGATATTTTACAGTGCGCGTTTAATCTTGGACAAATGTCAACAAAGAATAACTATTTTTTTATTATTTATAGGCCATACATTATGTTAAGCCTTATGCTGCGGCTTTATCACTTAATGTCATTAAATATACCATAATAATATACATAACTATAAATCTAACATAGTGCCTGGTGCCTTCGATTATATAATAACATTCTTATATATGTTGCTTGTGAACAATCTTCAAAAATCACCTGTTTGTAAGGTCTATTTTTAATAGGTTTCTTCTAGGTAAGCGTGCTCCCTCTTAGACCACATCAATGCTTAACATCAGGCAGGGTGTGGTCAAATGCAAACCTATTATGAATAAAAAAAATGTAATGCAAAACCATACATCTAGAGGAAGTTAGTGATTTGAAGTAGAGACTTTTCAGTCTAAAAATGCATGCTTCAATAATGTCTTTACCCTTACATGCAAAATAATGTATAGAGGCAATACAAGCAACCTCGCCAATATCATTGGTTCCTCAGTCATCGCTGTGTGTGTGTTCACAATAAACAAATAGTTGAACGCACATATTAAAAAAATCACGTGTAATGGAATGTCATGCATTTTTAGATTAAAATATCTCTAGCTTAATTTCGAAAGTATAATTATTTAAGAGGCCTTTTACATTTTGCAGCCCTCCACTTTTAACGATAATTTCAAATAGCAACAATACGGTTTATATTTTTTAAAATGTGGTCAATCATTATTTCACTGCATGCGACTATAGATGGTCTCAACATATTTTTAATTTGTAACATGTTGAGTCCAATTAGAATTAGACGCCTGAAATTTAAAATAACTAAATTACGCGTTTTGGATCCCCCATTACAGATATCAAAATGAAAATTAGTCGAGACCATCTATAGTCGCATGCAGCGAAATAATGATTGACCACATTTTAAAAAATATAAACCGTATTGTTGCCATTTGTTATTATCTTTAAAAGTGCGAGTGAGAGGGCTGCAAAATGTAAAAGGCCTCTTAATATTTTATATATTATTATATGTTTTGCATTGTGGTTTTCTATGTTTCCTAGGTCTGATCCTTATAAGAAACACAATCTGATTTAAAAAGAAAATAATGATGTGTCGTACAGTACATTCATACTTTAGGAATTTCATAGTTATTACTTATTTTTGGGGTACAAGATGCTCATTTAATATAGAAATTCTGAACTCTAATACTAAGCACCGAATAATAGTGATGATAAATCAGATATAGTTGCCTATTATATAAACATCAAATTCCATTGCAGGGGTGAGCGATAGTTTTAGTATTTTAAGAAGGTTGTCTCATTTAAAGTTTTTTTTTTATGCCTGATAGGTTAGCCTTTGTCTATCTCACCTGATGGTAAGTGATGATGTGGTCGAAGATGTTGTTCAGGCTAACCTGGATGTTCTCACAGATAGGTGTTGAAATAGATGACACCGAGCACTAAATAAACTACGTAAGAAAAACTATTAGGTACAAATGTATAGTGTTTAACTCTTCGTCTCCTCTTTCCTCTTCTCTCCTTGTTCAGGCAGCCGCCCCAACAGGTCGCGCTGGCACCGTGTCTCCTGAAATTATGTTCTATTAATAGGGATTTGACAATATATTTTTATTTTTGCAATAGTAATCCGCTGAGCGCTTGCTCAGAGGTCACACTACAAAATTATAACAAGAGGTAAAATTATAGTCATGTGCGGGATTCGAACCCGCGCCATCCACTCCTATAGCCGGGGTATGCTCTGACCGACTGAGCTAACATGACAATGACTCGTAACTCACATAAATATTTACTTTAGGGCATAGAATTACTTTGTTTTTATTAGAACTTTAGGTTTTTATTTATGTTATAAATTTGTTTAGATAGGTGTCCAGGAGACGAAATATTTACTTAAATGCATAAGTATTGCTTTGTTATATTAGTACCTAGTTATGTTAGAACTTTGTTTATGTCGGTACGACAGAAATAAATTCAAATAGCTCTGTTTAGTCGTATGTGATTAGTAAGCAAATAAGAATAAAGGTTTATTGTGGCCCAGTTTGGTATATAAGTAGGAACGTTTTGTGCAGAGAGCCTGTAGTACCTAACCACCCTCCTAAGGGATAACATCAATAAGAAGAAAAGGAAATAAAAGGAAGCAAATACTGAAAGGAAGCTTTTATTCAGGAAGAACAACTTTTTTTTTTTTATGCTTTATAGGTTAGCCTTTGACCACTATCTCACCTGATGGTAAGTGATGATGTGGTCGAAGATGTTGTTCAGGCTAACCTAGAAGTACTGGCTCTCAAGGACAGCTGCCGGAACACACCGTTAGGTGCTTGGCGACAGATTTTCTACTTTAGGGTGGTAGCTAGCCAGGCGGGCATTCGCAAAATGCTCTACCACCATGCTATAACGACTGCCATCTTAAGACAACAACCGGGACCGACGGCTTAACGTGCCCTCCGAAGCACGGAAACGCTCAGTAGTAATGTCACTAGCGGTCACCCATCCAACTTATGACCGCGCGCGACGTTGCTTAACTTTGCTGATCGGTCAAGAACAGCTAAGTAAACTTCACTACGAGCGCTTCAAACAACTCCAACCCTCCAATCCAGCGATAGTGTATATGTGCCAGTACCCATCCAGTGGATACCTACCGAGCTTACAAACGGTGTGTTCACATAGGTACTGCACATATATTATCATTTGCACTCCAATAAAAAAATCTTAAAAAACCTACAAAACTTGGGAATTCGTTAATTTTGTTGGTCACAATGGTACAGCTCATGGTGTGAAGGCTCCTAAGTCATATCTGTTCAGAAATACTTCACCAAGCAGCTGGTTCCATATTGTGGCAGTGCGATGCAGAAAATGCCGTGAAAATCGCAAGGTGAAGCAGTGATGGCTCAGTGTCATTGGCTATGGACTGCCGTGCCGCAGGTACATGAATCGAATCACGCCGCGGGCTTGAGCAACGCATGGTGGAAGGGCATTTTGCTAATACCCGCCCGGCTAGCTATCACCCTCAAGTAGAAAATCTGTCGCCATCACGGTGTGTCTCGGAAGCAGTCCTTGAGAGCCAGTGAAATGACAGGCACATGACGAAATGCATCTGTTATAGGCAGAGGTTAGTCCACTTAACATCAGGTGGGCCACGTGCTTGATCCGTCGCAATAAAGTAGTAAAAAAAAAAGATGTGGACTTCCAGGCGTCGAAAAGTTTTATTTTTTATACAGAACTGGGTAGCTCTTGACCACTATCTCACCTGATGTTAAGTGATGATGCGATCGATGATGATGAGCGCGCTTACCAAAAAGATAATACCTATTCACTGAAATTGATGAAACATGATGTTTTGTAGTTACGTCCGATAGCGATACTTACAGAGTCAGTATCGCTGGAGTCCTCCCCGCTGTCGCTGGTAGAGTCTGTGTCGTAGTGTCCGAGGCCGGGCAGCACGCCCATGCACTGCAGCGCTTCGCCCCCCTCCACGTCGGGGCTCCCGCCGGGGGGGGACGGCAGGGACACGCCGTTCGACTTGGCTACCGGTGCCTCCTTGTCTTTCTCCGCTTCTATCTCGCTTGCTTTACGTTTGCGTACTACCATCTGAAATAGGAGCAATCTTTACTTGAACAGTTCTCGATCGTGCGCTCGAAGAGTTTTTACTCTTAAAAACGCTTTATTAGTATAAATTTTATTAATTCCTCGTGGGGTGCCGGGTTAGAATTGCACCTCCCCATATCATCCCGTGGGTGTCGTAAGAGGCGATTAAGGGAAAAAATACTGGAAGGTGGGCAGCAGCGCCTTCTAAATAACTGCCATCTTACACTGCGATCTCCAAGCCGCCTGCCAAGCGTGGGGATTATGGCATGTACCCCCTTAATAGGGGAGGCTGTGTTCAGCAGTGGACGATCTGGCTGATACAGTATAATAATTATAGTGTTAATGAAACTGTCAAGTTTAGAGACTCATATTCAATAAAAGAGTTTGTTAACACTGATTTTAATTCATATTACTCAAACATTTTTATATATTCTTATTCGAGTGCCTATCGTGCCGGGCGGGTGTCGACTGGTGCAGTGCACTTGCGTCATGCACTGTACAACTAGTGTATCCCAACATGTCAGCGGAATGCAAGCCATGCTCGATGTGTCGCTACAATAGTAATACCACAATAGAAATTATATTTCTTAATTTAAATGCCACACCTTCTGCAATCATAGACTAAAAGCGATCTAGCGCTGCGTGTATTAAGAGGAACGGAAAGAGAAGCTCCTACAGAAAAATAGGTATTTTAACAAATTGATGCTGTCTCACCGCTAAACGACCGAACAGAATAGTGCGATAAGGACAATTGCAGCTTCTTCAAGTTTAGACGTAGAATTTCCGCATAATTTGCGTTCTGGGAGAAAACTTTTCTCCTATAGTAAACATTAATTAAAACTAAAAATTTTGGTCTTATTTTATAACTGACAGAATAAACTAGGTTTATAAGTTTTCCTTTTTCTTTATGTATGATTATTTTTTCTATAATTATTTCACAAACTAGATATACAAATTTTGAAAAAATATTGGTATTTAAATACCCATTAATTCAAATTCCTTTAATATTATGATAAATCAAAACACACATGATAAACCTGGATATTGATAACATCTATAACATTTCCAAAAATAATTAAAATCGGTGATTGTTTAGGGGGGTAGAAACGTTTTCTCTTTTTATATGAAAATTCGAGACTTCTCTCCAGTCTCCAGTTAATAGTAAGGTTAGACGACATTTAATGCTGCAGCAAATACATCTTAGGCCACTGCGCACTCGGCCCGCGCATTCAGTTGTGATATTTTTTTTTTGTTGGATGAGCTTCTCTATTTCTTAGTACTTATACAACGCATAAAACCGTTTTCCAGTGAAGCTCTCTTGTCAGCCCCTTAAAATGACTAGCGCGTCTATAATATAAAATAGAAGCACTCGTAGCGAAGTTTCCTTAGGTGTTCTTAACCGATCAGCAAAGTTAAGCAACGTCCGCCACCGTCATGAGTTGGATGGGTGACCGCTACTGAGCGCTACCGTGCTTCGGAGGGCACGTTAAGTTGTCGGTCCCGGTGGTCGTCTTAGGATCGCAGTCGATATAGCATGGTGGTAGGACATTATGCGAATGCCCGCCTGGCTAGCTACCAGCCTCAAGTAGAAAATCTGTCGCCAAGCACCTAACGGTGTGTTCCGGCAGCTGCCCTTGAGAGCCAGTATTTCTATGTTAGCCTGAACAACATCTTCAACCACATCATCACTTACCATCAGGTGAAGTAGTGGTCAAAGGCTAACCTATCAAGCATAAAAAAATACTCACCCCTTGCAGCTTATTCTTCTGCACGGATTGCGTGGAGTTGGGTGTCCGGGCCGGAGCGAGCTGAGCGCGCAGACGGTTTATCTCCTCGCTTTCTGCTAAGTTTGACACACGCTCTCTGCAAACAACAAATCGCAGACTTTTAATAAGCTATCCTCAAACATACGCGGAAATATTTTCATTACTTTTGAATAATGAGTACGTGAAGTATCGTATTTAGGGTGCGTACCATTTGAGTGAGATTCGCTAAAAACGCTAAAAACGATCACACTCCCAAAAAGTTTTCCACGTGGGTCTTGGCGTTTCGCCTTAAACGCTACATCTAATGTCAAAAGTGACAGAAGTGGTAAATTTTAGTGGCATTCTTAGCGTTCTTATCCAAAAATGGAACGGGGATGACAGTTACAAACGATCACGTGATCACAACCAGAGACGCAGAATGTGATCAAAATTATCGAAAATAACGTTCTTAGCGACTAATGGAACATATACCCTTACGCACACAGAAAAACAAACACCATTGCCGGAGATTTTGAATTCAAAAGATATATATATGAACATATTGAGTGGTGAAAACATCATTACCTCACAAATAAATAATACGTATTTCAATCTTTCGTTAGCTAAAATCACGTTTGCGGAGGAAACAGAAAAATTGGTCAACAGAAAAAAGGTGCCATTTTTATTTTATTTTTTATTTATTTATTATAATAAGAACGCTTACAATGCAATTACACTTATAATAAAAAAAAACCAAAACTAATGATACATATAAATAATTCATAGATCATGATAATTAATAACATAAATTCAAAATGTCAAGGAGGTACAATATAAATATTACATTTATAATGTCACAATTATACATAAATATATTAAATAGGTATACAATGTCAAAAAAGTCAAATTGGTACAATATAAATATTAGAAAATTAAATTATCATATCACAATCACACATAGTTATGTCAAATAGGTTCATATTGTATTAAGTTCACAAAATGTCAATATTAGGATATGCGTTAAGGAATGCGTTGAGACCACTCATGATACGGCATAATATAGGTCTTACTCCGGGATACTGTACGTTTTCGGCCAATGTGGAACAACTCGTGTTTGTAATCGGGTCTATAGCGGATATACATATCGGGCAAATATACAAAACACATACGATTGTGCAGTGCATATATATACAATACGCCACAGAAGCCATAAATATAAGAAGTCAATAATTACCTTTAAATCTAATAAAAACCTATAAAACTTTAAGCACTTATAACTTGTTTTGGACTGAGTTCAGAAATATGTATGGTATGTGAAACAATTTTGGTTTATTACACTACATATACTCCCCCAAAAAAGCAAGGTGCGGTCAAAGACCGCGCTGTCTAAAAAAACGGCCAACCAAAACAGAATGTATGTAAATGTTATTTTTTTCATGCAATCGAGATTCTTGGCAGGAATCCGACCTGCATTTGGCTTTTTTTTTTTCAGTATTTGTAGTTGTAAATAATTACCTGAACTCCCGCATTTCCTTCTGCTCCTCGAGCGAGATCATCTGTGCAGCCTTGGCTTTGCTCTGCTCCACCAGGTCCAGGAAACCCACTTCATCGTCATCCAATCCCCGGATCATGTTCTCTGTTGAGTTTTAAACATTTTTTTTAAGTACTTTGCAAATTACTACTTGAATTTTAACCTAAGGGCGCATCAACAACCTTTTTCTTTAGTAGACCACACCATCCTGTGGTTACCTGTTCAGTGCATATGACCGGAAAATACGGGTTCATATGAAAATGTGTAAATGTGTTTGTTTCGACTTGTTCTCTACGCTTATGATAGTGCTTCAAAAGATTTTGAAACATTTTGTACATCACGATACGATACGATAACTCTTTATTGACACCAAAGAACAGGGAATTACAAAGAAACAATAACAATAGTAAGGTACAAAGGGCGGTCTTATCGCTAAAAGCGATCTCTTCCAGACAACCTTTGGATGGACAGAGAATAATTTTTTGAGCAGGGAGGGTGGTGCATGACTCGAATACATAAACAAGTACATATAATAAATTGATGTCTTACAGTATAAATAAGCTACATAAATATAAAACCATAATATATGATATATAGTACAATATATATTATATAATATATATACCTACACACATGATATATATATATATATATATATATATATATATAAATAGTTTGATATATACACAATAAACATAAACATTTAACAAATTAGAGAAATAAAGTTATATGAAATAAAAAAAAATAAAAAAAAATGAATTAAAATAAAGGAAAACGTCAGGGAACAATATTAATTATGAATGGAGAGATAGAAATTGGTGACATGCGATCTGAAAACATTGAGAGATTGGGCACGTCTGAATGTGACAGGGAGTGCGTTCCATAGGCGCACAGCCTGTGCGGAAAAGGACGATTTATAAAAGACTGTATTGTGAGCCGGTGAGTGAAGCAGAAGGTTATGTGATGACCTAAGAGAAAGAGAATGGGTAGAGTGTAAAAACTTAAAACATGCCTTTAAATAAAGAGGGGTAGATGGATTAAACAATATGTTATACAGAAGAGTAAGTATACGAGTATTCCGACGAAGACGAATGGAGAGCCACTTGAGCTTAGATCGAAATTGGGAAACGTGGTCATATTTTCGTAGGCCGAAAATAAAACGAATACAATAGTTTTGAAGGCGCTCAAGTCTGTTAAGCTGGTCCTCGGAGAGATCAGGATAGCTGGCGTCAGCATAGTCAAGTATTGGAAGAAGGAGAGATTGTGCAAGAGCAGTTTTGGTAGCAGTGGGCAGGAAGTTACGTATTCGATTAAGAGATGACCCTGAAGCAAATATTTTTTTGCCTTAATGATTGTAGCTGAGGTTCCCATGATAGACAACTATCTATTATGATTCCAAGGTTTTTTACTTGTGAGCTGTATGGAATAGAAACGTTCGCAAATAATAGTTTTGGCAGAGTTGAGAAATCTACTCGTGAAACCATTCTGGAACTGCCTATGACTATTGCCTGAGTCTTAGAAGGATTGATTTGAAGGCCATAAGACTTACTCCAGTTTTCAATACTACGCAAGTCAGCATTAAGTGTATCAATCGCTTGATCTAAACGGTCTGGTGGAGCCTGCGAGTAAATTTGGAGATCGTCTGCATAGAGATGGTAGGAGGAAGTAAGAGATATAGAAATAGAATTAATAAAAACTGCAAAGAGAAGTGGAGAGAGAACGCCGCCTTGCGGGACTCCGGCATTCGTATCACACCAAGTAGAGAAAATATCTCCAAAGCGAATACGTTGCCGACGCCCAAACAAGTAACTGTGGAACCAGTCAACTGCCGATGGAGATATGTTTATAGAGCGGAGCAATGCAAGGAGGATATCAAAATCAACGTTATTAAAGGCATTGCTAAAATCTAGCAATGTTAGGATCGTTAGGTCTTGGTTGTCCATTCCAAATCTTATGTCATCAGTTATTTTTATAAGAGCAGTGACAGTACTATGACCGGGACGGAAACCAGACTGCTGCGGACTTAAAAGACTATTTAAATTAATGTAAGAGTTAAGCTGGCTATGTATCAGTCGTTCGAGAACTTTGGATAAAAAGGGAAGGATCGAGATAGGACGATATTCAGGGTTCACGATATTCATCACTATATAGTATAAAACAAAGTCGCTACACGCTGTCTGTACTTATGTATACTTAGATCTTTAAAACTACGCAACGGATTTTGATGGTGTTTTTAATAGATAGAGTGATACAAGAGCATAATATAGTAGAGTAACACTGATAATTTTACAGGTTTCTAATGTGATGTAAATAAACACATTTTTTGCGCTTTCATTGCAATCGCTGGCTGAATCCTACAAGGTAGATCAAAATAATGTACTAAAGTACTGTACACCTTAAAAAGATCTAGAAAAAAGTTCGCGATGGTATATGTCTATCTCTTAGGGATGAGCCACAATCACCATTTTTTATCCTTTTTACGGAAATAATGGCTTATTTACGAAGCGATTTTAAGCAATACAGCATTAATCCTTATCCAATTAAGTACCTTAAATGCATTGTGCATTTAATATAAATCAATCTGGCCCATATAATAATATAAATCGCATGCTAAGCGAAAATCACATTATAAATTATTAGCACAAAATTTGAATGGAACACGGGTCCACCTCAAGAAAATTTGGGCTCTAATAATTTGTGAATGTGATTTTATACATATTATGTTATTATTACAAAATGTTGAGGAATTCGGGGCATATACTGACGCTAAGACGACACTTATGTTAAAAAGTATATTCTGTATGGCTCTCTTATTATATACTAATATTCCTAAACAAATAAGAGATCTTGACATTGCAGTGTTTAAACGAAAACTTAAAAGAATATTAGCCCAAACATGTTACTATACAATTAATGAATTCCTGATTGACAAGAATGTATTGTGTTAATAATGACTAAAATAAAATGACTAATTGTAAATTTTGACATTGCTTTTTCTGACATATGTAATTTTGAAATAATCGGTATACATATGACGACGTAGAATAGACGAAATGAGACGATGAAAGATAAAAACAACCTCACATAATTCTATATCTTGACTTAATTTTAACGCATTGACAATAATATTTTGATCAATTTTAATTGTTTCATTTGTTTGTAATTAATAATAGTATTCAATATAATATATTTTAATATAATTATATGCACAAAACACCCCAAGCGGGACGTCAGTGCAGGACATATCGCCCCCAAAGTAGTATTCAATATTAATGGACTTAGATTCTTTTATAAAAATGTGCACGCCACATGTGGCAAGGACATGAGTTACGAAATTTAAGTTACTGTACCACCTAGTATGCTATTGTATGATGTTATACTCACCGTGTTCCGACAAATAAATAATTTGAACTCGAATACTTACTGAGCTTGTGTGCCTCTTCATATTCCGCTTCTTTCTTCATCCTCTGTTCTTCAAGCCGCTGGAAGAGGGGTCGGTTGTCATAAGCCTCTTCTGGAGCTTCTGTGAATCAATAGCATGTTACATTTAAATATTTTACTTTATATTTGTAAGGTTCTATGAAATGTTATCTGCAATGATGGCGCACTTCACCTATCCAGGTTTATATGTGCGCCCTTATTTCTTCCATATGCGTGTTCTTGACTGTCTACTGGGAAGGGTAAATAAAATTCTACATTTCGGTGATCACCATTGATATTATCCGGCAGAATTACATATTAAGTTACATAAAAGGTTATACTAATAAGGTGGGTTGAAGTACGGACGCTCGGTACAAACGCGGGGGGCAACTGAGCGCATGAGGCGACTTTTGCAATAGCTGCAATTTGTGCTCACGTTGCATGTGTCCCTACATATTAATTAATTGCTGATAGGTTAGTCTTTGACCACTATCTCATCTATTGGTAAGTGATTTTTGCAAGCGAAGTATTGTTCTGGCTAAGCCTACAACTGAAACTAGCTGTTAAGGAAAGCAAGAACACAGTGTTAGGTGCTTAGTGACAAATTGTCTACTGCCAATCACCTTTTTTTTGTGGTATAGAGGGCAAACGATCAGGCGGCTCACCTGGTGGCAAGCGATCATGTTTCAATTTTATGAAAGACAGCAAAACAAAAATAAAATTTGTATGCCTCGTCATAGACTGGCATTATTTAAAAAAGGTGTATTTGGTATGGGTCCAAGAATATATAATAATTTGCCGAAGACAATACTGGAGACAGAAAACATAACCATATTTAAAAGGAAATTGTTTTATTTATTGACATCTAAGTGCTATTATACTATTAAGGAATATCTTGATGATAAAATATCAATCATGTAATTATTATTATATATTTTTAAACCATGCTATGACATTTTTATAATACTAATATATCAATCATGTAATTATTATAAATTTTTTGACCATTATATGACATTTTTATAATACTTTTATCCATATTGAATGACATTTTTGTATTTGTATTTTTGTACACAAATCTACACGGATTAAAAAGTAATACTGTACGTACTTGATTAGTAATTTTTGTAGGTACGTACTTGATTTGCATTATAAATAATAACTTAATTTAATAATATATTTTAATATTGTATGTCCGAAAAGGACGAAACTGTTGAGACTCAATGAAAAATTGTTATAACACCAATTTCTGTACAGCTTATGCAATAAATGATTCTGATTCTGATCACTGTCGCCCACGAACATGCGCAAAACCAGAGGTCTCGAGGATGCGTAGGCGGCCTTTGAGGAGGGAATATGTTCTCTTTTTGAAGGCTCCTAAGTCGTATCTGTTCGGAAATACTACACTTGGCAGCTGGTTCCATATTGTGGCAGTGCAAGGTAGAAAATGCCGTGAAAATCGCAAGGTTGTGGACTTCCAGATGTTGACATGAAATTGATGAAACATCATGTTTTGTCGGGACATCCGATGGCAAATTGAGCTGCATGAAGTAAATCGAACAGTTCCTCAGAACACTCCCCGTGATAGATGCGGTAAAAGATGCAGAGTGCAACCAACAACAATCCAACATCTCTACGTAGTGTCAAAGGTCAACGATTCCAGTCGCTCTGCGTTGAATGCGGTCAAATGGAAAAAGCTGTTACTAGTAAGCTACCACCCAGAGGTGAGAACAGTACTCCATGTGAGGCCGAACTTGAGCCTTATAAAGTTGCAGGCCATGTGAAGTACCGCCTCGCTTTTCCAAGCACACCAAGCTTTTTGGCCTAATTTAGCCTTATTTTCAAAGTGACAACGAAATTGAACGACGCTCGATATGTCGACGCCAAGTACTCCGATGCTAGTGGAGGTGGCACGGGGAGTGTCTTCAAAACGAAGGGAACGACAAAGGGAGATAATTTAGCGGTAAACTTAAAGCGGTAGGTTATTGGACTAAGTTCAGTCGGCCCCACTTTGAAACATTTGACAACATGGTCTCGACTTCAGACACAAGTTTGTTCCGACTCTCGACAACGTTTTCCCGAAAATTTTTAGCACGGCCGGTGTAAGAGGCATCTCCGGACCTGTCATCCGCATAGCAATGAATATCGCTGAGCTGCAACATGTAATTGATGAGGCGGAGATATCACACAGCTTTGCGGAACGCCAGCATTAATCGGCTTCAAGTCGGAGCATGCACCGTGGACAACGACCTTGATGCTCCGATCTGCTGAAAACTGGATATCCACTCGCATAATTTCTCGGGAAGCCCATAGGAAGGAAGCTTCGAAAAAAGCGCTTTATGGCACACCCGATCAAAGGCCTTCAATATTTCCAAACTAGACGCCAAAGCCTCACCCTTGGAATCTACCACCTCTGCCCATCGATGCGTAAGGTATTCTAAAACCACCAGCTGAGCAACCACGACGAAAACCGTACTGGCGATCGCTAATCAGCTGATGCTCCTCTTGATGTATTCACCAAACGGAGCGTTTGGGTGGCTAGCAGGCGAGTTTCCTGCAATCCTACTTGTTGGTTTTGGGCCCAATTACAAGATATTATATAAACTTTAATTCAAACAATCTTTTGTCTGGTTTACCATGATTTTCTTAACCAGACAGACATAAAGAAAACCAGACTGTCCTATCAAAACCATACATCTGGTAACGCTATGGATAAACCCTACAAATGTAAGTAAAGCATGTGAGCATTTGCGTTACTATGTACACCAAGACTATCATGCACGGCACCTGAGTAAGCCATATACATATATATCAAAATCCAGAGTGAAGATCTTGTTCCTTTAAGTCTATGGCACACATCCTGCTAAATCTTTGTAAAATTTTAGCCATTGTATCATTAATCCTCTGTGACATCACAAAATGCCTCCAATGGAAGACCAGGGGCCCAACTCCTACCTTTTAAAAACTATTATGGATAACCAACATCATTATTTCAAACTTAAAATATTGATACTAAGATTCGTACCACGGCCGTCATGAAACAATAATGTTCATATACTATCTCTATCGCACAAATGTCTTGATTCAATGCATGCAGCCCGCTCTCACGTTGAGGTTCTTATGTAAGTTTATTAGTGACATGTGGTAGTGCAAATTAAAATTGTTAATGTAAGGTTAATATAAGACTGAATTAAGAGATGGCAGTTGGCCCCCTGCACTAGCTTTAAATAAAACTAGCACATGCTGAGTTGGGCACCAATTTATGATGTAAAGCAATTATTTCTAAGTCTGTCACATGTGCCTTTTATGTAAATATATAATGTTGTAAATTGCTTACGTCGTAAATAAATTAATTTCAAGCACTAATAAATTCCTGAGGATGTTGGCGTTTCGTCTTCCAGAACAGATATATTTCTATACACAAAAAATCTAAAACGCATAGTACTTATAGAACTTACTGTGCCGTGGGAAACAAACATACCTAAAGACCACACAATAAAAATAAACAAATATTATGACCTAACAAATGAATTAACCAAAAACGGTTATGTGGTTAGTTTATATGCTGTAGAAGTTGGAGCAAGGGGTATACCAGCAAAATCCCTATATAACCTACTTAAAGACCTTGGCCTACCAAGAACAACCGTAACTTCCATCCTAGAATGTGTATCTAAGGCGGCATTAGTAGGATCTTATCAAATTTGGTTAGGTAGGGGAGGAGGATTGAGCGGTGAATGGGATCATTGATATATCATAAAGGGGCCCCTTAACGCTACTCCTGGGTTGTAAGTCCCAGGCCCCTCTAGCCTCTTCCTCTGCAATGCTATGGACCCAGCACCCGCATGGTGAATCCATGGAATGCTAAGTAATTCATCTCATCATTTCAAAACACTGCAAAGAAGGCTGTATGTTAATAGCTAGACAATATAAAATCAAAAGGCTTAGAAAGTATAGTACAAACTAACTATTTTTCTCTCAACAATGAGGCGGATGGTCACCTCAATGTTTTAAACGATGCATATCCAAGATAATGAGAACAATAGAATTTCATTCATAAAATGGGTGATATCTTCAATGTGGATGCCAAGGGGTTAACCTCTAGAGACCAATTACACTTTTAGTAAACCATCGTTACCACTAATAGCCTAGCCTATGATCAATATCCTACATCACATGGATGAAGATAAAGGTGTGTGTGTGTGTGTGTGTGATGAAGATTGTTAAGGCTAACCTATAATTACTGGCTCACAAGGCCTGCTGCCAAAACAGACCGTTAGGTGCTTGGCGACAGATATTTTACTTGAGCGTGGTCACTAGCAAAATAGGAATTCGCAAAATGCCCTATGCTATACCAAAAGCCATACTAAGAAAATAACCGGGACCAAACTTCTTTGAGTGCCCTACGAAGCATGGATACACTCAGTAGTAATGCCACTAGCAGTCACCCATGCAAGGCATAATCACAGAGGACATTGCTTTGATTAGTTATGAAAGACTAAGCAAGCTATCCTAAGAGCACTTCAAACAGAGCCAGAGAAGAGTTGTCTCCAAAAAAAGTTATAATTCCATAATCTTTCAAAGTATCTTCATTTATTTATGGGATTTGGAAAAACTGATTTAATTTTTGAATTTTCAATCTAACCCATCTTCAATCTCTTTTTGGGAATGTACCGTAGTATCAATGAGAATGTTAAAAACTTTGAGGAGAAAATCATGAACGTCGCAGGAGTCTCACAGGTGAGGGGGATATTATTGTACTATTCCAAGCGACATTGCCAACTGTAACTGCAGGCTGCAAATGCCGAGGTTGCATGCAGTCGGCTGCAGCGACACTACTGCTTTAGTGAATTTTTATTCACGTATTTTTTACATGTATTTTTATGAAATGATTTCCGAATGCAACGACACGGCGCGGCGCAGGCGTACGGCCCTTTCAGAGCCGTGGCGCTCGGAAGTCGATTCATAGAATTTCATACAAATCAGTAGTACCGCTGCTGCATGCAGTCATTTAGGAGTCGGCAGTTCCAGTTAGCAGCTTCACTCGGAATCAAACCTTTATTGTTAGATTTTGCAACCACAACAAATGACTTGAATTATTTCCTAATCAAAACTCGAGAAAATAATGAATCAGAAAATCGACCATGATTGCATTGTTTTTATCAAACGGATAAGATTAATTAAATTTATGGATCACCTTTTGGTTGGTCATCTGTGCGGACTTTTTCCCATTCTTCTTGGCGACGACGCCTTGCGTCGAGTATTTCTGATTCTGTTATAAATCCAGAACTCATTGTATATTTTTTGTTTTGGGTGAAACTGAAATCTAAAACTCCAGTCAATCTTCTCTTCTTTATTTTTTTGGGTTGTGTTGTGATGTGAACATTCAATTTGGCAAGAGCTATTTACCTGCAACCATAGTAATCTGTGGAAATATTTTTATAGCCCACAGATATGATAAAAAAAGGATGCATGAATGGGACAGCAGGGCTACGTTCCAAGCCTCAGAGTGTAGTTAGTCCGGAAATCACTTCACTGCATTTTTACATGAACTTGAAGCCGTTCGAAAAACAAGCATAAGTTCACTTGACAGTTGAATTTGTTACCAGATACAAAACAGGGTAAGGATTTTCACCTGTCAGGTGAGTGGTAGTCAGTATAGTACCACCAACTTAACTGTGCAGTTCTCGAGGGCGCTATTGGTCAGGGAAATCAACTACAAACTGTCACAATTTGAGGGAATTTTGTAGTTCTTTTTTCTGCCGCCTGAACAGATAAGTTGGTCGAACTGTAGACATATGAGAGTCCCTACATTGCATATTTCTTATACCTTGTATACATACAAAAATATATATTTGTTTATTAATGTTTTCAATAACCGGCTGCACTCACGCGTATTGGTTGAGATGGTCGACCTAGGTTTCGAGGATTTCCGAAGCCCTTCATCAGGTGAGTTCACGCGTCTAAATCGCGCGACGACTCCGCGCAACTGCTCGTTATGCACGGCGCGAGAGTGGAGGTGCGAGCGCGGCCAGTGGGCTGGGGGACGGTGTGCTGATGGTAGTGCATCCTCTTCGTCACTGAGCTCTTCGCCGAACTCTCCAACACAAACACTGCTGACTGTATCAAACTCTAGACTGCCTAGCACTTTTCGCTTTGAGGTAGCATATATCGGTATATTTGTTTATATTAAGAACGTGAATCTCTTTTGCATTTTCCAAGATTTCAGTGATAAACTTTAGTCATTGAAAAAAGTATGCAAGATTTTGGGAATTATTTATGACTACTAGTTCTACACTCGTGATGTTGGTACTCGATGCTCGTTTGCAAACGATCAAGTTAAGGCTCTTCTCTCCTAAATATCAACATTTCCGAGATTTTTGAGCTCTTACTGCTTTTCAAATATTAAAGCTATGATTCATATAGTTGGAGATGTATTTATTTCATTTCATAATGTACAAAAGCGCCAAGACAGTTTTTTGATTTGTTAAATTTTGTTTGAAAATAAAATAACAGAAATATCTCAATTTTGACATATATTTGCCTTCTACTCTGAACCAATTTGACTAATTGACTTGATACTTACATTAAAAAATATAACAAAGGTAGTGCTACAATTTCGCCAAGACAAAAAAAGTATTACTGGAACGGTACTCTCTAAATTAAAAGATATCGTTTTGGCAGTACGTCATTTACTTACAAGCAACTGCGGGGCTCTTGCGCGGTGCGAGGGACGAGCCGTCAGTGCCGCTCATGCATTACTAGACGCCGGACCTATGCTACTTCGTGTACAACCTATCATATTTTGTGACATAAAATATGGTATTATTATGGGTATGTTTAGTCGCTAAGAACGTTAATTTCGATAATTTTGATCACATTCTGCGTCTGTGGTTGTGATCACTGTGATCGTTTGTAACTGTCATCCCCTGTTCCATTTAGGATAAGAACGCTAAGAATGCCACTAAAATTTGCCACTTCTGTCACTTTTGACATTAGATGTAGGGAATTCAAAAAATTGTTCCAGTAGCCTCATAGCGTTTATGGCGAAAATAACGCCAAGACCCAGGTGGAACAACTTTTTGGGAGTGTGATCGTTATTAGCGTTTTTAGCGAATCTAACTTCAAATGGTATGCACCCTATAGCGCTCGTTATTTAAAAATACCATTCCAAGATAGACAGCATAGTAAATACATAGGTATGTAACCAAGTCATCCAATCGATGCCATTGACGGACGCAATGTGTCACAGAGTAAAATGCTTATTCGCCTACAGTATGGTTTTCTACTGCATTAAAATATTTTGTAGTTTTGTTTTTTTTTGTATGTATAAGGTATTTTGATATAGTTTAATACTGCTTACCAACTGAAAAAAGTTACTCCGATTGAGATGAAAATTTATATCTAAGTGTTTCTTAATGTGTTTATTTTATATTAGCTTTTTTTTTCCATAACGTCTGTTAGGTGAAAAAAATTAGTCCGATTAGATAAAAGTTTATATCTAGGTTGTTCCGGAGATCATTATTCCGAATTTGGTATTTATTTTCCGATAACGTCTGCCAAGTGATAAAAGTTACTCCGATTTGGATGAAAATCGATATCTAGGTCTTTCTGGACGTCCTTATTCCGAATTTGGAATTTATATTTCCATGACGTCTGCCAAGTGAAAAATGTTATTCAGATTTGGATGAAAATCGATATCTAGGTTGTTGTGGAGGTCGTTATTCCGAAATTGGAATTTATTTTCCGATAACGTCTGCCAAGTTAAAAAAGTTACTCCTATTTGGATGAAAATCTGTATCTGGGTTGTTCTGGACGTCTTTATTCCGAATTTAGAATTTATTTTCTGATGACGTCTGCCAAGTGATAAAAGTTACTCCGATTGGGCTGAAAATTTATATCTAGGTTGTTCTTGATGTGTTTATTTTAATTTTGGAATTTTATTTCGATGACATCTGCCAAGTGAAAAAAGTTACTCTGATTTGGATAAAAAATTATATACGGGACAGTAAATAAACCGAGCCAACCGCTACCTAGACACTCTAATTCGATTTTCTCAAAAACTAAAAAACCTACAAATATCAAAGTTGTACCTACAGAAAGTGCGTTTCGCGTAGATACTGGGTCACCACATGAGCAACATCAGGCCGTGCATTATCATGCATCAATTGCATATCCTGCCTGATATATCCTGCGTAAGGTACCACATGGTCTGCGAGGATTTCAGTATTGTAGCGATGAGAAGTCAGTCCATGTGTACGGCCCGTCGGTTCGATGAAAACTAACGCTGTATGTGCTGTTAACGAGATGCCGCCCCAGACCATTACAGATCCTCCTCCATAAGCAACAGTTTCCTCGATGCAACACTGAGAATAACGTTCTCCAGGGCAACGATATACTCTCTGACGTCGATCACTTCCATGTAGACTCACCCTAGTCTCATCAGTGAAGAGTACATTACTCCACTGCTCTAATGTCCAATCCCTATGCTCTCGAGCAAATTCAAGTCGTGCTCGACGGTGTGCTACCGTTAATGCTGAGCCTGTTGCAGCTCTTTTTGGGGTCAGGTTCCGTTCAGCAAGTCTCTTTCTGACGATATCTGAACTTATGACCACTTGGCGTTCGTCACGCAGACTTTGTTGGACTTGAACTGCGTTGAGGTGGCGATTTCGCATAACAGTAAGGTGGATATAACGATCATCTGCTGCTGACGTACCTGGACGGCGATCGAATGCTCCAGTCTCTAAGTATCATCTGTAAACTCGTTGCACCGAGGATCTGCTGATTCGAAGCCTTCGAGCGACTTCACGTTGCGCAATGCCTGCTTGAAGTAATGCTACAGCTTGAGCTGCTTCCTGAGGTGTTGTATCCATTATTAATCGGAAAAAGTAGCAAAAACACACGCGTCTGAGCAAATGATGGACAAAAACTAAAGAAATGATAAGAAATATCCGATTACCCTCATTGTAAAGAAAAAGAACGCTTATTTCAAACCCTGGGTTTTTTTTTAATGATATTGTGACGGAACAAGCTCGAGTCCCACCTGATGTTACCTCTGCCTATAACAGATGCATTTCATTACAAGTCATGAAGTGCCCTACGCCCGTCACGTTGAGACGCAGTTGGTAAGTCTCATGTGCCTGTAATTTCACTGGCTCTCATGGACTGCTGCCGGAACACACCGTTAGATGCTTGGCGACAGATTTTCTACTTGAGGGTGGTAGCTAGCCAGGCGGGCAATCGCAAAATACCCTACCACCATGCGGTGAAGCTCAAGCCGGCGGTGGGGATCGAACCAGGGACCTGCGGCGCGGCAGTCCATAGCTATTAACGCTCGGCCATCATTGCTTCATAATAAAAATAAATATGATGAAAACAGAGCAAATCGTTAGCATTGTGTTTGTTGCTTGATTACAATGTGAGATGACGGTACTTTCGAATTAATTTGTAGTCATTTTAATCACCATGAAACGCACTTTTTGTAGGTATAACTTTGATAGTTGTAAGTTTTATACTTTTTGAGAAAATCGAATCAGAGTTCCTAGGTAGCGGGTGGCTCGGTTTATTTGCTGACCAGTGTATTAATTTAGTTCTGTACGTCGTTTTTCCGAATTTGGCATTTATTTTTCGATGACGTCTGCCAAGTGAAAAAAGTTACTCCGATTTGGATGAAAATTGATATCTATTTTTTTCTGGACGTCCTTAAAAAGATTACATTTAATTCTGTCTTCTTATTATTTTCAAATAATCCATTATTTATGTACAGTCGAGGACCCCGAGGAGCCGTACAAATATAGGAGCTATGAGTCATAGTTAAAATCGGATTCCAAAAACTCTAAACCTGATATTGAATCAGCTTCATTGCTTTCTTCGCTGCTACTGCTACTGTACCCAACATGTATTATGAATGGTTCAAGTTCGTTTTCAGTAATACGGTCCCTTAATTTGTACTGATTTTCCACATTTAGTACATGATCAGTGTACTTCTTCCAGTCATCAGCAGTTATGGATAGAAAACATTCTTTTATTAAATTTTGCATTTCAGACCCTGGTATTCCTATATTTTTTCTTGCTACTTTTCTCTTCGCTTGACTCCATACAAGCTCAATAGCATTGTGATCGCAATGATACGGTGGCAGCAACAAAATTTCGTGATTGTGGATATGACTGTGTTTTTTTAGAAGCACTTCTGCTTCTTAAACAACGGCAGGTTTATTATCTTTCACCAAACACATTAATTCAGCTTTGGTGTGATGTTCTTCAAAATGAATATTATTTTCTTGAAGCCATATTCGGAGATTAGCTTTAGAATCAGACATAGTAGGGGGTTTGTTTACTTGTTTCACATGGTAACTTGCATTGTCCATCACGATTACACTAGGTTTAGTGAGATTAGGTATCAACATTTCCTCAAACCATTTCATAAAGTTGGTAGCATTCATATCATCATGGTAGTCAGCTGATTTGAATTTTGTGCTGAATACCAATTATGCACCTGGCACCAACCCTTCCTCCGATCCGGCATGCACAATAATATGTCTTTTTTCCTGATGATATATTAGTGGTGACACCGCTTGTTGAAGGTCCTTGCCATGATTTTTTAACTTTATAGTTCTGATGTACATATGTCTCATCAAGGTAAATAATCTGTTTATCTTCTAGCCTCTTTTTATGTATTGTCCTCAAGAATCTATGTCTCCATACCGCAATTTCATATTTTTCTGTAAGTAAATGAACGGGCTTTTACCCTTTCTTGTGTAAAATTTTTCTAAGGGTTTCACGGCATCCCTTAAATTCAATTGCTTCCCTCAGCTCATTGTGCAGGCTTCTCAGTGTTGGGACTTGTTTTCTAACTCCATAAAATTCGTTTATTTTGTTTCTTATAGCTGAAATATCAAAATTATCCAAATTGGAAACTGTTGCTGAATGTGGACGATTTTTCCCCGGAGTATTCCACTGTCCTTGATATTTAGACCCTTCAATTTTAATTCTTCTTAGAGTCTTCACACTGACATCTGAAGATAACAAATACAATAAATTATGTATGTAACAGTATATTATTAATTATCAGTCATTAAAGTCAAAAACCATAATAATAAACAAAGATATTATTACAAAACCATAATATTATATTATTGAATTTAGCCATCCATACATTGTCATAAATTTATATAACTCTTCGAAGTAACTGTTAAAATCTATAATTTCTAAAGTAATACCTGTCATTGAAGATATCTTTTCTAAATAATGTGTTTCAGAAGTCGCCATTTCATTTTTTTCGAGAGTTTTCAATTTCTTTACTGCTTCCACAATTTTAAGTTTTGTCTCCTCGTTGTTAATACTTCCTGAAAAGTAAATACACCATGAAAAATATTGCGATTTGTCTTAAATAGTCTAAAAGTATCAAAATGTTTCATTAGAAATTCAATAAACTAACCTGAAAGTGAAAGGATTGAATCCAGTCGTAGTATTTTCTCTGCAGATTTCTGATTTAAATCACTTTTATGTCTTTATATTTGTCAATCATAAAGTCAAAGTCAAAGTCAAAATCATTTATTCAATTTAGGCGTCTACGACGCTCTTATGAAGGTCAATTACAAATTTTAGTATTGAAATATTCTACATTGTACTGCCACGTTCAGCAAATAAATTGTATAGAGCCACTGCGAGAAGAACGGGCAAGAAACTCGGGGCCATTCTTTTAAACATCTTTTAACAATGTGTTACATACATACCATATAATAGAGTTATTACAATATTTGTTTACATTATGTAGGTGACAGGCAATAGCTTGGCGGAGGCGGATAGTAAATAGAAGCTTCCTCGTCGAACTTTATTTTAAACAAAATCAATGAAAATATGATGCACATAAACCAACGTAAACAGAAGATGACTCAAGTACGAAACGTCAAAGTGTCAATTTTGACAGTCTTAAATTATTGCCATATCAAAACTTCTGAAAATAATACGTGGACAGCTTTCGTTGGCCAGACTCTACTGGAGCAGTTTGAATTACCTACATTTAATGCCAAAAGAGGCAAATATTAGTGGCATTCTTAATGCAGAGGTCTGACGAGTCGCCAGACCTATGTGGAACAACTTTTTGGGAGTGTGATCTTTTTTATCGGTTTTGGCGAATTTAACTCCAAATGGTACGCACCCCAGGTGTATTAAGCCACAGACTAATAATATTTATAGAATAGTAAAACCAATAGGGCGTTCGGATAGCCTATCGGTGCCAAAAATAACACTCAGAAACGCTAAAAATGATCACACGGGCCGTTCGTTTTGGGACTTCGTGAGCAAAAATATCGTTTTCGCTCACCGTTCGGATAGCTTTGAAAACGCTACAAATGACAGAGAAAAGTGATATTTTTGACCCATGTCTTACCGTGGGATCGTTGTGATCGTTTTTTGACAACTGCTGTTTTGACAGTTGTATTTGGCGCGATTGAAGAATTCACAAGTTTTTTATATAGTATTTATATTATATATAAATATATAATATAAATACTATATTATATAGTAGGTACCTACTTGTTTTGTTAATTTTAGAGATTGATTCCATGTTTCGTACTGTGCAAAATTGTTAAAATATTGTCGGTTGTCAAAGTATGTTTTAAGCCGTTCGGATAGCATGCAGTAATTGGTGGTCAAAAATAGCAAAAGCTTCTATCCGAACGCTAAAACACTAATGCCACTTTTGAAACTGCTACAAACGCAATCGAGCCAAAACGAACGCCCCTCAAGTAAAACATGAATTTCTATTCAAGTTGTTTTCATTGTTCACATGCCGGTGTTTCTATTTATTTAGTATGATAACTATGTAAAGATTGTTAAGTGTATACATAATATAAAAAAACTCCCATAAATCAAGCATTTTATGTTCTAACATGTCTGCAAAAGAAGCTGAAGAAATCCAAGACAGCAGCAAAGTATTGTGTTTCGATCAGAATAAGGAGAATTATGTAGAAGACGGAAAGAACAAATGTACACTCAAATGCCCAAGATGTGGATCTAAAATATTGGAAAAGCAGAATGGACTATATGTTACTGTTGAGGTATGTAAGAGATATCACTAGTTTGATATGTGTTCTGGTATCAAATTCTTAAAGAGTGTCTATTTCAGCTTTTGCTGCCCAGACAATTAAGATACTGCTACATTCTAATTTACCTCACATGGTTTCATTTATTTCGCATGATCCAATTTTGAAGTACCTATCAAAATAAAAATAAAAATATGTAACATATAAGTTATAGATTTGCACTTATTTATATACCTAGTTTTTTTTTAGAAAGACTTGCCTCATCCTGATGTCAGTATTGACAAAACAGCTGATGTCTCTAAAGAGGTTGTAAAGGATTACTACCTTGTGGAAAATATGTATACATTTGAGAACATTGGATTCACTTACCAAGTAGATGACCTCAAGTATTTGAGTTGTGCAGACTGTGAAGCCGGACCATTGGGATTTTTCAATGTCGTCAGTAAACATAGCTATCTTGCCTTGTCAAGAGTTACCCACACTTGATCAAAGTAAAGATGCATGGTACTGCTTGCTCCAAAATTCTATAATTTTGTATACTGAATGCAAAATCAGTGTTTAATGAATAAAAGTACATTATTCTGTTTAAGTTTTAACTGTCTTTCATTTCTTCTAAAGTATAGAAAAAATAATCAATGGATTTCAACATTCACTTAACCCATTGGCATGGGCGATAATGATAACAATAGAATTTCATACATAACCCTTAACCCTACTCCTGGGTTGCAAGTCCCAGGCACCTTGACTTGAGCCTCTTTCTCTGCAACGCTATGGACCCGGCACCCACACGGTGAATCCATGGAATGCTAAGAAATTCGTCTCTCTATTTGTAGACTGAAACAAATTGATAAAAAAATACTGTGGTACTCGTAAATAATATTGAGGCACGGTATGAAAATGTTAAATATTCAATATTGGTCCAGATTTTCAATCATGAGGTTTAAACATAAGGTTTAAGATTGGGATACATGGTTCAAATAAACACTATTGGAACTATGCAAATTATTTCCTGTCATATTTAAAAATCTAGTTTTCTAGATAGCGCAAAATCTTTTAGCTTTGAAAACATTTTCCTTGTTATTTTAAACAACATACACAGTCAAGTATTTATACACATAGCTTATAATAAGATTACAAATTTTATAAAAATTACTTTGTCAAAATAAAAATAAGCTTTTTTTGATGTTGGTTTGGACTAATCCCTACCAAAATGTTTTCTGCATATTGTTATCTCACAGGCCTTTGTGTAACTAGAATGGTAATGAGTTAAGATGATTAAGTGCTTATTGCGCCAATGTTCATTCGAGAGTTAAAGTCGGGTTAACTTGGTTTTTGTATGACAATTTACACTTAACTCGAGTTTAACTCGCGTTTTCTCATTGGCGCAAGTGGGCCTTAGAATAGTAATGAGCTTAATTTTGACATTTATACTATATAATGGGCTTTGTTTCCAAAGGAAATTGACAAATTTGATATACATAGATCTTATTAGATGTGGCTCCTTGATATCGCTCATATTTATGCTGGTGCGGCTTAGATTGTTGTTGATATTTCTAGAATAACCAATAAATGTGAATCAGTAGGTACCAACCTAATATTTGTATTAGAAATACACTGAAGTTAGCTTTAGAGCAAAATATAAATTATTTACTCAAGAATAGTTTTCAAAACTTGCTTTACCCATGTGCATCATAGCTAACAATAGAATTTAATTTCTAAATAATTTAGATTGTGGTCAATACATAGCGGTTTTTTTAAAGAACGGTAGGTAAATTTTGCCACATCTTTCATCGGTTTCCGTGGTGTAGCGGTTATCACATCTGCCTAACACGCAGAAGGCCCCCGGTTCGATCCCGGGCGGAAACATAGTTTTTGTTCATTCTTTTTTGATGGTGATTGATGGTTATTATTTTCTTATTGCACAGATTAATAATGTGACGCAATTTTAAAATACAAGAATGTAACAAAAATAAAAGTTTATTAATTTAATAAAAGATTGTAACATTGTCATTATCAGAATCATTTTGTGTTAAAGTGTCATCTATCGTCGAGTGGCAGAACTAAGATTACCTTGCATTAATTTTCAAAACATTTTAAAGTTTCCAAATAATACACCCGATCATAATATTGCCACTAATTTGTAGATGTCGCTACGGATATACTCGTATAAACGAGGTTTCAATCATGGATAAATAATCTCAGACTGATAAAATGTTAACCGATGAAATATAAAACAAATGAACTTTTCTTGTATCCAACTTTCGTAAGAATAATAAAAATACGAAGGTTGTTTATCTTCTATATTCAAGCTCTATGCCTGAATGGGTCTGGATGGAATGTGACACATATTCTTGGAGTCGATTTTCCGGGCGATGTTTTTTTTATATTGTCGTGAACACATGAGGTTGCTGCTTAACCCATCAGGTGCAGCAGCAACCTCTGCCTATAACATTTGCAATTTGCAATATTAATTACTGAATATATTGTACATAGTTTTGCCTTGTTTTATGCTCTGTCGCCTTCCTGAAGCCGTCCCTTCTTGGGAATAATGTTGTTGGAAGTATAACTAATATTTATCGGTTGAGACATTAATGTGTACTAACTACTAAGCTAGTATTATTGAAGCAATGATAGCCGCGTGGTAATAGCTATAGACTGCCGTCCCGCAGGTCCATGGTTAGATCCACACCGCTGCCTTGAGGTTTACTGCATGGTGGAAGAACATTTTGCTAATACTCGCCTGGCTAGCTATTAGCATCAAATAGAAAATCTGTCACCAAGCACCTAGCAATGTGTTCCAGAAGCAGTCCTTTAGAGCCAGAAATTACTGGCATATGGAACTTTACAATTGAATTCAGAGTGATGGACCTCGTGTTAGTTCCGTAACAATCCTATAAAAAAAGTAAAGATCCCTGTTGTCTGCCTAACATGCAGCAACACCTTACACACGTAGACGCGAGTAGTGGCATGCTGTTCTTGCGGCGCAAGCTTTCCCTTAACTGCCTATTTAGACCATCCTAGAGGTGTATTATGGTATATTTTTAAGCCGGGTACTGTAGAAGCTAGTTTATTTATGTAAAAAAATTACATAATGCTCGCTACGACAGAACCAGTGACCAAGTAAATTGGTAGTTATGTAAGTTTGTGCCCGTTTTAGACTTGCTTTTTCAAACTGTCTCGGAAAGTTACTTCTTAGCAGAGATTGAAAATTTTCCTTTAAAATATGGCTAAGGCAGAGGAATTTTCCGGAGAAAAGGATTGGAATTCCTTGACTTAAGACGTTTTTCTGCTGGAACAGAGATATAATCAACAAATTTAGAAAATCTCCTACCTAGCATCTAACAGTGCGTTCCGGCAGCAGTCCTTGAGAACCAGTAAGTAATTATGAAGTTACAGTTACATGAGACTAAACAACTGTACGTCTTAGGTTGATAGGCACAGTGCAGTTTGCGACGAAATGCATCTTTTTTAGGCAGAAGTTACTGCATAACATCAGGAGGGCCTAGTCCGTCACAGTTCGATAAAAATATAATGTATTGATGCGGAAGATTCCACCCATATTGAACCTGAAAAATTACTGCTCAAGTTATTTGAGAGCCAATGGCAGCAATTCTGTTGTACACTCATCAGTAATCAACACCAATTTGCATGTTGATTAATTTTAGGTTTAACTATCTATGATTCCACCTAATATTACTAAATTATGGTACAACAGAATAGCAAATATGCAAATTTTACTTAGTTTAGTAACTTTAATAATTTTAGAGCGAATTAACTAAACTATGGCGCCAACAGAATTAGGAATGTTCGTTTCGTTCATTTGACATTACTTAATCTAATTTTACTAAATTTTAGTTAGTTTTTGCCAATAGAATTGCGACCAATATTTCCTTTAACTTAATTTGATTTTCTTTATTAGTGCATGGTTAGGTTATGACCGGAATGAAAGTTGAAAAAAGTCCCTGAGTTAAAAAAATGGGACTATATAATCAAGGGCAAGGGAGTAGTTCACCATTTATATACTATTAGATAGGGTACTGTACTGTACTGTAACAGCCGATTCGTCCACGGCTGAACACAGCCTCCCCTCATTAAGGGGGTATTTGCCGTAATCTCCTTGGCAGGCGACTTGGGGATCGCATTGTAAGTTGGCTGTTCTTTAAATGGCGCTGCTGCCCACCTTCCAGTATTTTTCCTTTAGTCGCCTCTTACGACAGCCACGGGATGATATAGGGAGGTGCAATTCTAACCCGGCACCCCACGGGGATAGGTATAATAACTTAGGGTAAATAAGTATTTTTATTTATTTCTTTATTGCCAGTGTAGTCATTGTGGTAAATGACTTTCAACTATCGAAAGTCATTGACCACAATCTCACCTGATGGTAAGTGATGTTAAGGTGTTAACAGGTTACACCTAGAATTTTCGAAATGATTTTTATTTTTACAATAACGCACACTATGGGATACATTACAAAATTACAAATGTACGAGAGGAAAAATTTTAGTCATGTGCGGGATGTCAGAGTCCCGATGGATCCCGAATTCAATTGATTCCGTGATTGTAATACACCTAGAATTACTGGATATCTAGGAAAACTGCCGGGACGCACCGTTAGCTGCTTGGCGACTGATTTTTTACTTGAGGACAGTTAGCTACTGGTTAGCTAACCAGTCCAAAAAGGCCAGTCTGGACTGCCCTTCACAAAAATCCCTCTCCATTATGCGGCAAAGCGAAAAGCCTGCTGCGGGATTCGACCCTCTACGTGACAGTCCATAGTTTACTACCTCCACACCACTGCGCTGCACCAGCACTGCTTCGAAAATTCATTTTTTTTATGCTTGATAGGATAGCTTTTGACCACTATCTCACCTGATGGTAAGTGATGATGTGGTCGCAGATGTTGTTCAGGCTAACCAAGGAAGTAACTGGCTCTCAAGGACAGCTGCCGGAACACACCATTAGGTGCTTGGCGACAGATTTTCTACTTGAGGGAAGTAGCTAATCAGGCGGGCATTCGCAAAATATCCTACCACCATGCTATAACGACTGCCATTCTAAGACGACAACCGGGACCGACGGCTTAACGCGCCCTCCGAAGCACGTGCACGCTCAGAAGTAATATCACTAGCGGTCACCCATCCAACTCCTGACCGCGGCGGACGTTACTTTGCTGATCGGTTAAGAACGGCTAAGCAAACTTCGCTACGAGCGCTTCAAAAAGTAACACGTAATACTATTACAACGTAGGCTATTTATTCGTAGAACGTAGGTATTTTCCGATGATTTCCATTTCGACGTCTGCGCTGCGACCTATTCTAGCTAGAGTAGGGCAATCGGGTCCCCCACTTACATAACTTATTAGCGATACCTAATGTGACTCATTTAAACAATGTTGTCTATTTTTTGACAAATTAACGTATCACGAGACGTGGCCCTATTACTAAGCATTGTTGGGCATTTTGCGAATACTCGCCTGGCTAGCTCGAGTCATAATGTATAGTTTTTTTATTTGTTTATTCAATAATACTTTATTTTCACAAGTAATGTACAATTTCACAAATAATGTATAATTTGTTTACAAACTAAATAAGGTTCTTACTTTTAATATTGTTAGGTTTGCGATAACGCCTGCTATGCGGATTACATTACAAAGCTAGAATTACTAAGCAAGCTAAGATACATGCGCTTTAAAATGTTGATCATTTTCTGAATGCGCGTCTAGCTGGCTTGGCAAGTAGAAATCTGTCGCCAAGCATCTATCAGTGTGTTCTGGCAGTAGTACTTAAGCACCAGTAAATGAAATTACAGGCACATGAGACTTTAATATCTGTATGTTTCAAGGTAAGTGCAGGTCGTTACTTGTGTCGAAATGCATCTGTTATAGGCAAAGGTTACCGCTTACCATCAGATAAGCTCGTGCGGATAGGTGTGTTCCAGTACCTGTTCTTGAGAGCCAGTAACTCTAGGGTAGCCTGAACAAAACTGTAGACCTCATCATCACTTACCATCAGGTGAGATAGTGGTCAAAGGCTTAGCCTATCAGCGATATACAAAATAGGTAAATTAACTTTTGGTTTATATTATTATTTCATAGGATATCAGCTAAGTAAACTGAAAATGTCAATCAGCATCATAAAGATAACAAGAACTGTGAAATAACGTTTTAAAATATAACAGATAAGGTACATTCTAACAGTGTAATTTTTGCATTAACGCCTACAAACCGAATAAACTTAAAAAAAAGAACTTTAAACGGTTTAAATCACGGGGTGACCCCGTGTCCACGATCACTGCAAAGTGTTTGAAACGTCGGGACAAAAATAATGACAAATATACGCGATTTAAACCGTTTAAAGTTGTTTAATTACTATGTGTAATAATCGTGAAAACAAAAGAGAACATAAAAAAAAGTTAAAAAATTTCGTGGATTCGAATTCCTCTCGTGAGTCCCAATTTTCCACTTAATTGTATAAGTACCAGATACATACACAGGTTCATTAAACTATTTTTTTCCTATATTTGCCTCTTACGACCATACAATGGGAGGAAAAATCTAAAGCCGGGAACTGTACGGCACTGTGTGAAATTAATCAATACTTATTAAATTATAGTAATCGATTCAGATCACATCGATCACGTGAAGTTATATCTTGTGGCAGTTGGATCATATAAAATGTGTGTTATTATTTATATGCTTGTATTCAATCCTTAAAAGGGGTATGGAACATTCTTTGTTCAATTACAAAGATGCTTGTTAAGCACTTAAAGCGATACTACATTTTAGCATGTGAGCGATATTTTGTAAAGATGTTGGAAGAAGTACATACATAGTAAGAAGGATGGACTTTACCGACCTAGGAGCCAACAACCAGGGTAATTACCTAATTTGTGACCTCATTGTCAAAATACATTTACAAAATATCCCTATAAACTTTTCATGTTACATTCTGTATAAAAATTAAACCATATAATTAAAGTCAGATTGAAATTTATGACATACACCATTTACTTAATAGAAAATACGTATGATATACTCCACAAATGATTTAAAAATGATTAAATATCGAAATAAAAATAAAATACACACTAAAAATATATATATCAACAAATCTATGTTTACAATTCTTTACGGCGTTATGGATATTACTTACAATGCTCATCAGAAACGTATAAGTATTATGAGCAAGCATAAAATCCTCTCAAGCCTCGATCCGGATAATCGAAAGTTTAGGGGCTCCGTAACGGCTACCAATAAATTGTTCGCTGATAGCTAAATTTCATTCAACAAAATGTAGAAGATTTAGCTAAGTTTTACACGTTTAACCTAACCTAATCTACACAAGCCAACATTATGTATAAACATAAGCTAAACCATTCTTCTCTATAGCCGGGGCTCTGAACTTTTAAGCTAACATGGCATATGACTCATAACTCTAATTTGTCCTCTCATTCATTAACAATCGTATGGGTATGGAGCGACGAATTAGAGTTATGAGTCATACGTCATGTTAGCTTAAACGGTCAGAGCATACCCCGGCTATAGGGGTGAATGACGCGGGTTTGAATCCCGCACAACAAAGACAAATAAAAGGTCCTTCTTAGGTAATTGTGTGTGGTTTTATAATAAAGTTCCGAAACATATTACAACGCTCACAGAAGGGAAATTCAAGTTGCATGTGAAAAACATATTGATTAAAAAATCCTACTACACAGTTTCTGATTACATAAACGACAAAAATGCCTGGACAATTCCGCCTCCGCCAAGCTATTGCCTGTCACCTACATAATTTAAACAAATATTGTAATAACTCTATTATATAGTATGTATGTAACACATTGTTAAAAGATGTTTAAAAGAATGGCCCCGAGTTTCTTGCCCGTTCTTCTCGCAGTGGCTCTATACAATTTATTTGCTGAACGTGGCAGTACAATGTAGAATATTTCAATACTAAAATTTGTAATTGACCTTCATAAGAGCGTCGCAGTCGCCTAAATTGAATAAATGATTTTGACTTTGACTTTGACTTTGCACATGATAACAACTTTTCCTCTCGTAATTTTGTAATTTTCTAATGTAACACGCAGAGCATGCTTTATTGCAATTTTTTTTTTAAATTTATGATTAATCTACATTTAGGCCTGCGAGGAAATTTTAGAGTCTAAACTGAGACGACCGCACACGCGTTCTCGCTCTCTCAGTTCTAGCTATCAGAATGTTTATCTTACATCTCTGCGGATACAGCACAACCTTTACAGTAATGTGTAATCACATCGTCCACATAGCAACTTAGTTATTTCTATAACTGATACTTACTTGTGTTTATTATGTCACTTAGGTTGTATAATACTTACGCTTGTTGGCAGTGACGCATTATATGTAAGTACCTATTATTGTGCATGTATTATTTATATCCGTGTGGTGCTGGGCTAGAACCTCATTCCTACATGTCTTCACTGAGAAAAACGACTTTGGAGCTTAAATCAAATTTGACCTTTTACCGTTGAATTGTAACTAAGCAAGGTGAATTCACAACTCTTAAGATGATTTTCACCAATCAATAAAAAATTACCATGTTTTATAATAAACAAAACCGTCAAAAAACGCCTTCCGTAAAGTATTTTCAGAATTGTATTTGTTATACGATAATAATTGCAGTATTGACCATAAAATATACCTTACTTTTACGGCGGTTTATATACGGTGATTATCACTATAACGTACGACTTAATCAGCTTCATCGAAAAGTCAATATTTAAGAAAGACCACAAAATACACCTTAAATGAAGACGAAAAGAAACATTCGCCTTCACTGACCTCGTTTAACGCCTTCTAGTTGGAAGGCGTTTTTGTACGTATTTACGTTTGGTCGGTTATTGCCTTCATACCAGATAAATTGGCCGTCATTAGGGCGCTTTTAACTTTAGATTTTTCTCAGTGTTCCCGTGGGTATCGTGAGAGGCGATTAGGGGTAAAATATCTGAAGGTGGTCAGCAGCGCCTCTATCTTAGGAATCGCTCTTATACTGCAATCCCCAAGACGCTTGCCAAGCGTGGGGAATATGGAAAAAACGCCTTGATGGGGACTGTGATCAGCATTGGACAACCAGGCGGATGCAGTATGTATACAGTATAATAATATTTTTTGATCAAAAAAAAATTACCAGGGCCCCTATTCTCACACCAGACAAATTTTCTATTAACCACTTACTTTTCATGCCCATAGCCTATAAGACCTTCATTGTGATACCCCACTCGAAGGGTTTAATATAATAAAAATGTTTTTTTTTCACAATAACTTGTATTTTTTTTGTTTTTGTGTTATTGTGACGGAACAAGCTCGAGGCCCACCTGATGTTAAGTGGGCTAACCTCTGCCTATAACAGATGCATTTTGTCACAAGTCACGAATTGCACTGCGCCCGTCACCTTGAGACATAGTTGTTAAGTCTCATGTGCCTGTAATTTCACTGGCTCTCAAGGACTGCTGCCGGAACACACCGTTAGGTGCTTGGTGACAGATTTTCTACTTGAGGGTGGTCGCTAGCAGGCGGGCATTCGCAATATGCCATTCCACCATGCGGTGAAGCTCAAGCCAGCGGCGGGATTCGAACCATGGACCTGCTGCGCGGCAGTTCATAGCCAATGCCACTAAGCCATCACTGCCTAAAAAAATTATATATGTATAAAATCCGCCGTTTGTTTTTGAATTTCTTTATGTACCTAATGTTACTTGAGCTATCAAGACGAATCTAACGATATCTGATACATTAAAATCAGTTAAGCCGTTTAGAAGTTATGGTGGAATAAAGAAACTTCAAACATACATACATGAACCCAAGATAACACTTCTTTTTTGAGCAGACGTGTAATAACTAGCTGCACCCAGCAGTTGCACACGTATAATGATGAAAAGTGATGGTGATGACAAACATCCAATGTGTTAATCCAGGACTTTAAACCTATATTCCAAGTTTCATTACAAAATGACTAATTTACGAGAGGAAAGATTATATTCATGTGCGGGATTCGAACCCGCGTCATCCACCCTTATACCTGGGGTAGGTATGCTTTGACCTACTGGACTAACATGACAATGACTCATAACTCCAATTTTTCCTCTCGTTCTTTAACCATCGTATGCTATTATACCTTCCTACGCTGTTTGGAACAAAATTGACCCTAAGTAAGGAGGTTAAATATCTAGGCATTTGGCTTGACAGCAAGCTTTTGTGGGGAAAACACCTTGAACACATCACAACAAAAGCTACAAAAATTTTGATGCAAAGTACAAGAGCAGTAGGGAAAGACTGGGGTCTGAAACCGAAGCTCTGCCGATGGATCTACACAGTCATAGTACGACCTGTCCTCACCTACGGTTGCGTAGTGTGGTGGCCACGAACAAGTCTGGTGACTACAATAAAGAAACTGCAGCAAACCCAAAGACTGGCTTGCTCTTTGATCAGCGGCTGTATAAAATCAACACCATCAGCTGCCCTTGATGTCATCCTGGGTCTGACGCCACTGCATCTTCATATATAGCAAGAAGCGATGGCGGCAGCACTAAGGATAAAGTCAACAAACCAGTGGATAGGCACGGGACAAATCACAAACCATTGTCGAATACTAGACAAGGCCACTAAAATAATCCCCGAATCAAAGCAAGGCACTGACAAAGTAGCCAGTACCCACCTTGACAATAAGAAGTACAAACTGGCTACTGAGAACAGTGCACTGGCAGATCTAGTGCCGACATACAATATCTACACAGATGGCGCAAAAAACAAGACTGGTGCCGGTTGCGGTTACTACTCACCGGAACTTGGAATCTCAGACGCAAAAGGGCTAAATAAGACCACCACTGTAATGCAAGCAGAGGCAATGGGCTTACTGCTAGCTGCGAGGGCAATATCACATCTAGACATAACACCTAGTTTAGAAAATGAGCGTGAGGACAAGCTCCTTCTTTTTACTACAGACAGTGCGGCTGTAATATATGCACTCAGAAGACCAGTAACCAGGTCTAGAGTCATAGCTGAGTGTCATTCTGCCTTACAAAGGCTGTCAAAAAAATACAGAATAATGATAACATGGACAAAGGGACATAGTGCATGCCCGGGTAACGCCATGGCAGATACTCTAGCAAAGAAAGGAGCAAAAAAATAAGTTTGTGATGACGTAAGGAGCCTCTGCAAGCCATCAGCAATGGAAGTACGGGAACTACTACGTCGTCACACCGAGAGAGAACAACAAAACCTGTGGAATAAGACAGAGGATTGTAAACAAACAAAGGCCATGTTCCCAACTCTAAATAAGAAGCTGACAAACAACCTGCTGAAACTAAAGCGTGAGGAACTACGCATTGTAGCAGGCCTTATCACAGGTCATTGTAACCTGAATTACTTTCTGCATAAAACTGGAGCAACAGACAGTCCTCTATGTAGAGGCTGTATGCTAAAAGATGAGACCGTGGAGCATGTACTGTTGCACTGCGAAGCCACGGAACAGATACGATTTACAATCGGACTACAAGAGTCATTCTCATCGACGACATCCTCACCACCATCACACAAGTCACTGGAGCAGCTATGCCAGCGACCCAAGGTCCTTCTCCGCTACGTTAAGGAGTTGGGATGGCTTGGGTAGAAGCTGGCGGGGGAAATGCACAATACACCCCAAGCGGGACGTCAGTGCAGGACATATCGCCCCCAAATAGAATAAGAATAAGATTAACCATCGTATCGGGATGGAATTTTGTGATGTGATCCACAAAGCATGCGTTATTACAAAAATAATAATATTAAAATAATCTTATTGTGAAGGAAATAGTGCGAGGCCCACCTGATGTTAAGCGGTATCCTCTGCCTATAACAGATGCATTTCATCACAAGTGACGAACTGCACTGCGCCCATCACCTTGAGACATACCTGTTAAGTCTCATTTTGCCTGTTATTTCACTGGCTCTCAAGGACTACTGCCGGAACACACCGTTAGGTGCTTGGCGACAGATTTTCTACTTGAGGGTGGTCGCTAGCCAGGCGGGCATTTGCAAAATGCCCTTCCACCATGCGGTGAAGCTCAAGATCTGGGCGGGATTCGAACCATGGACCTGAAACCAAGCTTGGTTTATAGAACGTAGATCCTACGAAGTGAGACAATGGCACCTGCTGATTTCAGGCTCATCATAAGACTGTAATACATCACATGAGACTTAACATCTATTTCTCAAGGTGACGGGCGCAGTGCAATTCGTGACTTGCGACGAAATGCATCTGTTATAGGCAGAGGTCCGCTTAACATCAGGTGGGCTTCGTGCTTGATCCGTCACAATTAAATAAAAAATTAAATAAAAAAAGCGGATATACTATAATAGAATTGCGGCAATTCAAATTAAAAAATATCCTTTAACCACCATAAACCATTAGCTATATTTAAGTTATCACCTATATCATATACATTAAGGGCCTGTTTCAGAATGTTCGAGTAAGTTCCGGTTATACTACTCAGAACATAAAATAACTGAATGATAAAAATGACAAAACATGCAGCGCGTTTCAAGCATTAACCGATGGATAGACTAAATCGATGACTGTGAAACGCAAAGATAGTGTTTTATTTATTAAATATGTTCTGGGTAGTATACCCGGAACTTACCCGAACATTCTGAAACAGGCCATAAATCTCATAACTTTTAAAAGTAAGGTTTGTCAGACATCTCAATAAAATACCATCTTAATGAGAAACTAAAGAAGTCCACGCACAATAAAACTATAAACTTTGCTACCGGAGATATCACACTAAACTATCCAATAGATATGTGCGTAGAAGTCACACACACATGCATGCGGTAGGGCATGTGACCTAAAATTGTAACTAAAAGATGCAAACAATTTTAGGTTTTGATACCAGGGCCGGATTCTGTGGATACAAATTTATAGCACTTGAAGTTATCATTCTCTATATACGCTCTATTTTATCAAAGAGGTCCCAAGCTTATTCTTGATACCACTGAAATATTTTTTTTAACTGTAATGGTTAGCACCACTATCTCACCTGATGTTTGAAGCAGTGATGGCTCAGTGGCATTAACTATGGACTGCCGTGCCGCAGGTCCATGGTTCGAATCCCGCCACGGGCTTGAGCTTCACCGCATGGAAGGGCATTTTGCGAATGCCCGTCTGGCTAGCGACCACCCTCAAGTAGAAAAATCCGTCGCCAAGCACCTAACGGTGTGTATGTTTACCGGCAGTAGTCCTTGAGACCCAGTGAAATAACAGGCACATGAGACTTAATAACTATGGCTCAAGGTGACGGGCGCAGTGCAATTTGTGACTTGTGACGAATTGCATCTGTTATAAGCAGAGGTTAGTCCGCTTAACATCAGGTGGGCCTCGAGCTTGTTCCGACACAATAATGTAAAAAAATATATATTATGCTCTATTTTATCAAAGAGATCCCAAGTTTATTCTTGATTGTTATACCACTGTTTTTTTTTACTGTACTGGTTAGCACTGGACCACTATCACCTGATGTTAAGTGATGATGCGATCGATGATGGAGCGCGCTTACCCAGAGGGATTTAATCTGTCGCGTTTTGAAGACCCCCATATCGTATTTAACCGGTAACACAGACTCAGGCAGGGTGTTCCATTCCCTAGCGGTTCGTATGATGAACGAAGAAGCAGATATCTTCCATACCAAAGAAGAAATATAAAGAAACAATCAAATGCTAGAATGTCTAGCCTTATAGATATCTTCCATACCAAAGAAGAAATATAAAGAAACAATCAAATGCTAGAATGTCTAGCCTTATCTATCACCAAAAGATGTTTTACGAGTCACCTTTGAAGAAACAGGAATTATTATTTATAATATCTATTTATTTAGGTGAACGCTGACGCTATGACGAATTTAAATAAAATTTAGCTTCTGTTTCTAGCTATGTAACGAAGTGTCATGAAATACGTGAAATTGTTTCTTACAATTTTTTTTATTATTATTACTACTTGACATAATTGACATCTGTATAATTGACATCTATATTATTTAATTTAATGACATTTGATTTGTGATGCATGTTTATAATTTTTCGTTCAAAGTGTTTGTAACTAAATTTATTCCATTAAGTGACATTCTATAGTAATAATATGTGTGTTGATTTGAATGTATTGTGTCAATTGTTGTGTGTGCTTTACATTTATAACAATTTTTAAATTATGATAATAGTAAGTGTAAGTGGCAACTGCCATGCTTATTATAATAATAAATAAATAAAATATTAAATAAATAAAAAAGGTGGTGGATTTATCGAGTCACAAAGGAGTTTCCTTACGATTTCAATACAACCATATTACTGTACTGTACCGTACTGTATCAGCCGGATTGTTCACTGCTGAACACAGCCTCCCCCACTAGGGGGTGCATAATTCCCACGCTTGGCAGGCGTCTTGGGGATCGCAATGTGAGGTATCAGTTCCTCAGAAAGCGCTGCTGCCCACCTTCTGTTGTGTTACCCTTAGTCGCCTCGTACGACATCCACGGGTTGAGGTGGAGGGGTGACATTCTAGCCCGGCACCCCACGGGTCCAACCATATTAATTGCAGGTAGAGATGTCGGTGTTCAAATTATAAGTTCGAGATTACAACAGAATATTCAATATGCCGCTTATACAAACGTGATATTCACAAATTCAAGTTTCCATATAAATAATTCAAATCATGTTATAAAATTTTCTCCGATGGTTATCTTAATACCTCACATCTAAACGCCGAACGACAACAAGATCATTTTTTATATGGTCAAATGAATATTTAAAGCTTGCACTTTCCCCAGCCGTGGGGGCTACATAGTTTTTTTGTGGTTGATAGGTTAGCCTTTGACCACTATCTCACGTGATAGTTAGTGATGAAGTCGAAGATGTTGTTCAGGCTAACCTATAGTTACTGGCTCTCAAGGACAACTGCCGAAACACACCGTTAGGTGCTTGGCGACAAATTTTCTCATTAGCGTGGTAAATCTACATAGTTATTCCTTTAAAATTGTTGCACTACTTATCCTGATCTTCCGTTTTCTCTTTTCTCATTTATCTTATTTTACAATTGTCAACTCATAAATAAATTGAACTGGCTTTGTGCAAGTCGCAACTCGCAATTTTAGGGTACCTCATTGCAACAGGGCATAAAAGAATAAAAAAAATATGTTAGTTTTTTTACTGTTTCATAAATATATTATTAATAGCTTTTTTAGTATTTGTTGGTTAACTAAATAATATGGTACATAATGTATCAGCTTGATTGTCCACTGCTGAGTACAGCCTACTAGGTATCCTATTGTAGAGTTTATATTATTATTCCATGTAGTTCCAATAGCAAAAATATTTAAAAATATTTTTCTAAAGAAATTTAAAATTACTCTTTATTTAATTAGGTACTGATCAGATAATAAGCCCACTCCTACTTTAATGACTTATTGATGTCAGTAAAAACACTTTAATTAGTCAATAAATATACTCGACAAGGATCCTTGTACGTATTATACTCGAACGAGTATACTTATCAGAGGTAAAGTAAAAGGTTAAAATAAGCTAAATTATATCCTCTTTTTCATAGACGTCCTATTAAAAGTAACAGATATAGTTATATTTTCATTTACAAATTAGATTACTGTATCAGCCTGATCGTCCACTGCTGAACACAGTCTCCCTATTAAGGGGGTATTTGCCATAATCCCCACGCTTGGCAGGCGGCTTGGGGATCGCAGTGTGAGATGGCAGTTCCTTAGGCGCTGCTGCCCACCTTCTAGTATTATTCTTTTAGTCGCCTCTTACGACACCCACGGGATGATATGGGGAAGTGCAATTCTAACCCAGCACCCCACGGGGGTTAATAAGCCTACTCTTACTTTATTGACTTATTGATGTGAGTAAAAACACTTTAATTAGTCAATAAATATACTCGACAAGGATTCTTGTACATATATACTTGTCAGCGGTAAACTAAAAGATTATAATAAACAAAATTATATCCTCATTTTCATACACGATTTTGCTAAATGTAACAAAAAAAAAGTATTTGTTATTTTACAAATTGGAGTAGATTATTATTATTACTACAAAATTTTCGCCGGATACTATTCTACATGGTAAGATTCATATGTATACATGACTAGGCATCCAGTGCGAAATCGGAGGACGTTCGATTTCGCTCAGCAAGCGATAGTGCTTGTAATCACAATTAGAAAAATATTTTTTTCACGCTAACATCATGTACATATAATATGTTGTGTTTTATTATGTTTAGTTACATCTCTTATTTATAGACAAAACCGTTGAAACATGAAAAATAAAGTCGATTCAAATCATTCAATAGATTTTCACCACACAGACCCAGTTCCATAAAAATACAAAGGAAAAAGTAGATAAGATCTATCTTGCGCCGGCCCTGTATCTTTCTATTACTGTCTGCGCGACCTATATAAGGGATTGCAACATAGGGCGTAGCACACACACAAATGATGTACAAGCGTGTACGAATACAGCTGTGTATGTGTGGGTGTGCGCATACGCAGATACGAGTAGTTTTTTCAGAGATAATTTAGAGAGTGTAGGATAAGATTATGTATAACTGTTTAAGTTTTGATACGGTTATCGCATTTCTTTTATAAGTGGGGAATATTTTATACAATGTAATGTTTTTTAATTATTTTATTTTAAAGGTTATTGCGAGAATATTTAGACCAATCTCGAGTAAAAATCTTGTGTATCTTATGTATGCTACTACAAGGAGAGATGCAGTAACTTAGTAAAAAAGCAGAAATAGTGGTAAAATAATAGGTAGTGATGGCCGAGCGGTAATAGCTATGGACTGCCGTGCCACAGGTTCCATACCCACCGCCGGCTTGAAGTTTTTAAAAAACATTGCTTATTTTCACTTTAAATAAATCATAGCACACATTAAAATTGTAAATTGACACGGACCCTGGAGTCTGTGGAATGTACAATACAATACAATACAAAACTCTTTATTGCACAGCGAATATACATTTAAATAATCTTATAAATAGTACTCTTAGACTACGGTTGTGCAATGGGCGGTCTTATCGCATATAGCAATTTCTTCCAGACAACCTTTGTATGGACAGTATCACATTTCAAGTAACACGGTGGTGAAAACAAATTATTATACATTTTTAGATATCATCTTACCAATAAAAACATTACTTAAAAACAAGTTTTGTACATTCATACTATATTATAATACATAGATATCCTACACGTTATTGATATACGTAAAATAAGTATAAATATTTACATACGAATAGGTGCAATATATAATACTGATAGATAACAACTACATACATAATACTTATATAATATGTACCTACTATGTAGTTGGTATACATACAAATATATATATATATATATATAAATAAATATACACATAATGATATACATACATATTAGTGTAACACATATTATAAATATAATACATTTTAGACAGTGTTACGTAAATGATAAATAGTGATTCTTTACCATTGTTTTGAATATTGCTAAAGATTTAGCACGTCTAATGCTAATTGGTAATGCATTCCATAGCCGTACAGCCTGCAGTGTAAACGACTTGCTATAATACTGGGAAGTATGGGGAGGTATTGTACTCGTTAGTATTAGTGTATTAGAAGACCGTAGGGACAGATCGTGAGTGAGATGTCGAAACTGAAAACGTTGTTTCAAATACAGAGGGGTGCTAGGGACAAAAAGGATATTGTAAAGGAAATGAAGAATGTGAGCATTCCGGCGGAAACGAATGGGCAACCACTTCAGCTTTTTGCGATATTCGGAAATATGGTCATATTTACGTAAACCAAATATGAACCTGATACAGAAATTTTGTAGGCGTTCAAGCTTATCGAGCTGCTCTTGGGTTAAATCTAGATAAGATATGTCGGCATAGTCGAGTATGGGGAGTAAAAGAGATTGCGTGAGCGCAATTTTGGTGGTAATTGGTAGAAAGTTCCGCAGCCTCCTGAGGCACGAAGCGGAAGCAAAGATTTTGCGACTGGTTTCAGCTAGTTGAGGGATCCATGATAATTGGTTATCCATGATGATGCCTAGATTTTTGACTGTGGTGCTGAATTCAATGACTTTTTGATCAAAGATTACTTGCGGAAGGTGAAACCAATCAATCAAGGATATCATTCTAGAGCTGCCAATTATTATAGTTTGAGTTTTGGCTGGGTTAACTGTCAGACCATATAATTTACTCCAGTTGGAAATTCTTCGTAAATCACTGTTAATGGTTTCAATCGCTGCTGGCAGCTCTTTAAGGGAAGCTTGTGTGTAGATTTGCAAATCATCTGCGTAAAGGTGGTAGAAAGAAGAGAGTTGATGTGAAATAGAATTTATGAAAATTGAGAAGAGGAGAGGTGATAGAACGCCGCCCTGAGGTACGCCAGCAGACGTAGTACACCATGAAGAGAAAGTATCATCGATGCGTATACGTTGCCGACGTCCATACAGGTAACTACGAAACCATGCAATAACCGTTGGAGATATGTTAAGAGAGCACAAAAAACCTAGTAATACATCAAAATCCACGTTGTTAAATGCATTACTGAAATCAAGTAAAGCTAAAACTGACAGTTGCCTGTTCGCCATACCATGCCTGATGTCGCCTGTAATCTTTACTAGTGCTGAGACAGTGCTGTGACCTGGACGAAATCCTGACTGAAAGTGATTAAAAAGGTTGTTGCGAAGAAGGAAAGAGGTAAGTTGTTGGTGTATAAGACGTTCTAGGACCTTAGAAAGGAAAGGAAGTATAGAAATTGGTCGATATTCACTGAAAGTAGAGGGGTTGAGTTTTTTTGGCAACGGAGTTATTTGAGCTTCCTTCCATATGGAAGGAAACGTACTAGTAGTGATGGAATAATTAAGGATGAATTCGATAACAGACAGAATCTCGTCGAGTATCAGCACTATCATTTTCCGAGTAATACAGTCACTTCCAACAGCATTGGATGAAATGGTTTCTATACTTCTCTTAACATCACAATCGGTAAATTGTTTAAAAATAAATGGCGGATGGTTAGGAGTTGGAATCAAAGAAAGATGTTGCAGCGCTGCGGCTTTTGTAGGCCCATGAAAGTTTGTAGAAGAACAGAAATGCTTATTGAGTTCATCAATGTTTAAATCATTAGGAATATTACTATCACGAGATTTACCAACTCCTAACGTTCTTAGAAACTTCCACACTTTTGAAGGATCGTCGTTGTCTACGGAACTATGGATATGTCGGCGTTGAGCATTTCTACACTCCTTATTGCAGTGATTGCGGCGTTCCGTATATTTTTCTTTATTCTCCTCAGTTGGGTTATATTTATATTTGGCCTTGGCTATTACCTTTTTATTCATAACTAGTCTAATGGCAGGAGTTAGCCAAGGTGCAGGTTGGTGCTTTAATTTCACTGGTCTTAGAGGGGCATGTTTATCATAAAGATTGATTATAATGTTATTGAAGTTAGTAACTTTTTCTTCTATCGTGGGAGGATTTAAAACATTGGACCAGTCTAAGTTACGTGCATCTGCTTTCAACAGTTCCAAGTTAATACCACCAAAATTACGCTGCAGCAGAAGTTTGGGCTTAGCTTTGGGGGAGCGGATTTTGTATGAGAGATAAATTAAATCGTGAAAAGAGAAGGCATCCGCCGCGCACTGACCGTGTTTTTTTACGAGACTGAGGGAAGATACAAGCATTAAATCAAGAAGGGAAGGAGTACAATTGGGAACAATATGTGTAGCATTTAATGGGAGAATAGTCAGATTGCTAGCCTTAGTAATTGATTCAAAGTTAAGTGTTCGAGAGTCCTGCTTTAATAAACACGTATTAAAATCACCCATAATAATGGTGTGTTCATAGGCAGAGGTGAGGTCTTCTAAAAGCTTTTCGAAAGAATGAAAAAAGTTTATCCGATTTGAAGAAGAATAATATACTCCAAGTAATACCTTAGTGTGTGAGAGAGTGACTTCGATAAATAGATGCTCACCTGCGTTTAGAGGTGGTGGTTGTGTTGACATACTCAGCATGGAAAAGGGGATATGTGTGCGTAGATATATTGCAACACCTCCACCACGACTACCGGTTCGGTCATTACGGATGAGTTTGAAACCTGGTAATAAGTACAATTTAGACGCAAGGCATGGTTTCAACCAGGTTTCAGAAACCAGGATTGCATGAATATTAGGGTGCTCAAATGATGCCAACATATCAGGAAAGTGCGCTGGAATGCTTTGGGCGTTAATGTGAAAAACATTAAAGTTTTTTGGGACGTCAGATATTATAGACTCAATGGTAGTGGACAAGCTTGGAATGCTACAAAAGCTATCTGTGCTGTCTGATGAACAAGCTGAAACAAAAGAATCACTGTCAATGCTAACTACAGACATGCTATAGATATATATAAATAATTCTTATAAAATTTAAATTTATATATATAATATAAAAAAAATAAAAATAAAAAACAAAATATACAAAAAAAAAACAAAAAAAATATAAATATACTATAATACTGCCACCAGCCATCTGCGTTTTAAGAAACATATTTTCCATGCACATACAGAAAACCCAATAAAGAAAAAAAAATGATAGGGTATGAAATAACCAAAAAAATAATATTGCACGTAGATACAACTGAACACTGTGGAAACGTACCATAGAGTATTATGCTCTACATGCAACGATCTTACAGAACGGATTTATGAAACGCACCCTTTTTGTTTGACATTTGCATTACTTATCATTGACACAAGTCAATGTCAACAAAAGAATTAGAATGACAGTATTGACGATAACTGACAAGTGCCGTTACTGTTATCAATACAAAACAAAATAATAGAATTTAAAAAGAAAGATATTTAAGTTACAATGCGATTAAAATAAGAATAGGACGGGCTCTCGGCTAACTTCACTCATATTCACTCTAATAAGTACGATCAGCAGAACAAACTTAAAAATAAAGCAGTGCCATATGTTTATAGGTAATTTTAAATGAGTGACCCGAAATTGTTAATTTTAATAAATTCATATTTTAAGCATTAAGGTTGACAGCACAGACGCCATTTTGGTTTGATGAAAACGCGGCTGTCAGGGTCTTATTTCTGATTCTTGATCTTATTTTTGACCTTCTCGTTTTTTTTTACTGTTTAATTTGTTCTTATCGACTGCTTAATAGGTTTTTGGAGATTCTTATATTTGTTTTTGTTACCCGTTACGATGAGCACGATGAGTCTGACTCAGTGGGCCATCAGGACATGCGGTATCGAAGAGCTAAGCGATTCAAATTAAGATTAAGACCTTAGTACAAAATATTGCTTACTTATAAAATCAGTTCAAATTATTTCTGTGTTTGCTGTACCTACAGTCATCTACAACTTCGTTTATCCACCTATGACTACCTACTTGTTTTTTTGCACGACTTCCCACATAAACATGTGTTAAGTTTACAGGTTTCATGTATGTATGTATGTTTGAGAGTTTCTTTATTTCACCATAACTTCTAAACGGCTTAACCGACTTGATATTGTTCGATTTATCTTGGTAGCTAGTAACACTATGTACATAATAAATAAAAAACAAACTGGTGGATTTTAGGCGCCATATAGTGAGAAAAACAATTTATTTTTTCTTCCAAAGCCATCGTGTTGGGTATCAAAATGATTGAGTTTAAAAAACGATTCCATAATATTAACTGGCAGTTTTAATTTCAATTGATCGATAAAACACTTAACGAAAATAAATTATTTGCAGTAGGATTTTTTATTTATACTTGTATTTTTTATTTATTAATTTATACATGTTTTGTCATTTCTTTTTTTGCACACTGTACCAAGTTCTAGTTTGACGTCACAATATGGCGCTAGGCCGATCCTATTCTTATTTTAATCGCATTGTACAAGTGAAGGTAGATAATAGAAAATTAGTTAAACTTGAAAAACAAAACAGGAATATTACGCAAGTACCCACTAACTGAAATGAAAGTCTGTGAAAGAACACAGTAATACACATCTTGATGAATGTCCTACTTTTTGGTAGCAGCACGCCTTGATTTGGCTGGAGCCGGGATTGCTTTGGTAGCTGCGGTCTCCTTCACAACAGCTGCTTTTGGGGCCTCTTGTGAGATTCCGTCAAGATCGCCATGAGAGCCTACGCGATGGCGGACACCATCGGGGCCGAGGACGTAAACGTTACCCTCCCTCGTCCAACACCTCGCGACGCCAAAGCGCTGTCGTGCGGCCATGAACACGCCATGCCGAGTCCTCGTTAAGAACTCTGAAATAGTTACGCCAGTACCTTTCAAGCTTGCCTTTACGGACCAGATCTTATCTCGCACAGAAACATCACGAAATTTACATAAGATTGGTCTAGGCTTGTCAGGATTACCTGTACGCCCCATTCTGTGGCATCGGCTTATGTCACTTACTGAAAATGCAGGCTGTTTTAGTTGCTCCACAACTGTCTTCATAACAACTTCATGTGGCAATTCCTTTTCATCTTCAGTAATGCCATGCAGCAAAAGAATTTTACGCCTGCTCCGCATCTCCTGCCGATCTGATTCTTTAGCCAGAAATTGTACCTGCTCTTGTAGTGACCGGAGGGACTTCATCACAAAGCTCTTGAACAAGGCATATTCTGCTGCTAGCGTTTCAGTGCTGGAACATGGTGCAGCTTTCTGTAGTTTGTCCTCAAAGCTATCCATACGTTTATAAAAAGTAGCCATGATATCTTGAACAGTGTTGGCGTCCATATTGGAAAGTGTTTGAAGTGCAAATATAAAACTTTTAAAAACTTGTGAAGTGCAGAGATTTAGTCAAGGATTACACAGTATGGCAGGTGGGAGGTGTTATTTTATAATATAGTGCATAAGTATATGTTTTAGGATAAGTTTTTTAATTTTTACTAATTATTATAGTAATGAGCAACAAAAACACTTGTTTTTAACTTGCCTACCCACCGAAATTTTTCAATGTAGTATTATTATAAAAATAACTACTACATTGAACGTATTAAGAAAATCTTCTAGCCATTGTTGTCCAACGGGCAGACCAAGTGCTTAAGCTCAATACCAGTTGGCAGCGTTTCCAGTCTGCTAGTATTACCCTGTTGTTTTTTTTTTATTGTGACGGTACCAGGAGGCCCACCTGATGTTAAGCGGTAACTTCTGTCTATTACAGATCCATTTCGTCATAAGTGACAAACTTCACTGCGCCCGTCACACATCAGTTGTTGAGTCTCGTGTGCCTGTAATTTTACTGGCTCTCAAGGACTGCTGCCGGAACACACTGTCAGGTGTTTCGCGACAGATTTTCTACTTGAGGGTGATAGCTAGACAGGCGAGCATTCGAAAAATGCCCTCCCACCATGCGGTGAAACTCAAGCCCGCGGCGGGGATCAAGCCAAGGACCTGCGTTATCGCAGTCCATAGCTATAACCGCTCGGCCATCATTACCGGACTTATCTATTAGCCAAAAAAGTGCCAGCATTAGGATGACACGTCGCATCGACAAAGCTAATAAGTTTTGGAAAACTAGATGAGTTTCACTTTGGAAACTATCGCAAGTTTTATCCATATTAACTTATTAGGAACCGGCTAGGACCCGCGTTATATTTACCGGAAAGATTCCGACCAGTTTCTTAGCGCAATCGTGACTCCCAGACGAAGGACTTTGGAGACCTTCGTCTGGGATGAGTCCGATCCGGGAACAGTCCGAAATAATTTGATGATTGATACCTAATATGACTCATACAGCAGCTAGGTTAGTACTAAGCAAATACCGCTTGATGGAATAAATGACAGCACTATTTCAGGTAGTTTAACGGGTATCAAAAAATACCCTTTTCACTACCTGTGGTGCAAGCGTACGAAATGGAATAACAGTCGGAATCTTTCCGGTAAATATTATACAGGGTTATTGGTAAAATGCTAACAACCTCTTAGGGTTGACTTCTGCTAGTCCTAAGAAATATTTTTTTTTTGTTTTGAAAATAATTTTTTTTGCATCCCTTTTTAAATATGTTTTTGACTGAATAAGCACGAGAACCACCTGATGTCAAATGTCTCTTGTGCATGTAATGTATTATTTCATATTTTTATAACTTTGCTCGATGTAAATATTCAAAACTCTATTCAAAGGGACCACGGCGCGGTCCGGTGTTGCCGCGGCGGGAGCTCTAGGCTCGGAGTAGGCATTAAAACCCAAAAATATATATAAAAAAATAAAAATAAAAAAAAGATTTTTTCGAAACAAAAAATTTCAACCTAGCAGAAGTCAACCCTAAGAGGTGGTTAGCATTTTACCAACAACCCTATATAACGCGGGTCCTAGCCGGTTCCTAATAAGTTAAATAAGATGAGTTCCACACCTGTCACATTGATTGAAGTAGTACTTTTTTAGCCTCGTACTAGCTAGATATGAGTCGCAGTAGCTCCAAGGTCTGCAGGCCATCATGTCACTGGGTCTCTGATTGACCAACTGACATATTGTATGCTAATCATCACGTCTCAGGTATAAATTACTAGCTATACTTACCTATACCTCGTATTTTTACCAATTGAACTAGGGCAAAGTTGGCGCGGTTAAAGTGACACTTGCAATTTTTGAGACCAAGAACAAATTGAAATTCGCTGCCATTCCTGAGATATCGACGTGAGTACGCTAGGATGAGCCTCACCCCAGCTTACTACCAAGAGACCTGAATAACTTTTGACTGTGTGAAGCACTATTTTTGAGACTTAGTATATCGTGGTCACTATTTTGGCACTATTTTTATTGTGACGGAACAAGCTCGAGGCCCACCTAATGTTAAGTGGATTAACCTCTGCCTATAAGAGTTGCAATTCATGACAACACGAATTGCACTGCGCCCGTCACATTGAGACATAGTTGTTAAGTCTCATTGTGCCTGTAATTTCACTGGCTCTCAAGGACTACTGCCGGAACACACCTTTCGGTGCTTGGCGACAGACTTTCTACTTGAGGGTGGTAGTTAGCCAGGCGGGCAATCGCTAAATGCCCTTCCACCATGCGGTGAAGCTCAAGCCGGCGGTGGGGATCGAACCAGGGTACTGCGGCACGGCAGTCCATAGCTATTACCGCTCGGCCATCATTGCTTCAATAGAGTAGATATTGATCTTAATTGTAGCTTGAGCCTTTTTTACGGACAAGAGGTGAGTACGCCAGAATGATATCATTCTAGCGACCTTACCAAACTATAGCTGTATTTTTTTTATATAGTGGCACTATTTTTATTTCTTACGGCACTATTTGTCACTATTTTTTGGCATAGTCAAAATCAATAATTGCTTAGGTGAGTAGGCTAGGATGAGGGACACTTCTTTTTTTGCCTATTGTCACCTGTCTCAAACTTTTTTTTTTAATACTGATAGGTAAGCCAGAATCTCAAGTGATGATGTGGTTGAACGTGTGAACAGGTTTAACCTAGAATTACTGGCTCTTAAGGACAGCTGCTGGAACACACCGTTAGGTGCTTGGTGACAGATTTTCTACTTGAGGGTGGTCGCTAGCCAGGTGGGCATTCGCAAAATGCCCTTCCACCATGCGGTGAAGCACAAGCCCGTGGCGGGAATCCAGAACCATGGACCTGCTGCGCGGCAGTCCATAGCCAATTTAAAGCTATAACCGGCAAGGCTAGCAACCAACCTCAAGTTGAAAATCTGTCGCCAAGCACCTACTGGTGTGTTCTGGCAGCTGTCCTTAAGAGCAGTAATTCTAGGTTAAGCTTGTTAACACCTTCGACCACATCATCACTTACCATCAGCTGAGATTGTGGTCAAAGGCTTACCTATCAGCAATAGAAAAAAAACGGTTACCATTACTTTTTTATTGGTAAGCTTTGCTTTAGGACACTGTTGCGGCGTTTGACCTTGGGTCAGCTATTGCATTTTTCGCTTACGATTACCGTAAAAAATCCACTTTTCATCACATGTCACAATTCGATCCAATATTGCTTCATTTCTGTATCGATTTAACAAGGCAAAACAAGTCCCAACACTTACTATAGGTATAGTTTAGTTATTAACAACTAAACTATAGCGTTTCTTTCTGCAGATTAGTCAAATCTTTAGGCACAAATTTTTCTAAATTTTCTATTTTATTGATTTGTCGCAAATCAGTCAATATTGTTGGTAAGGTAACATTAAACCATGCCGCCAATTCTTGGGTAGTTTGGTTCGGATCAACTTCCACCGTCTCTTTCAATTCATTGTTATTCACCTGTGTTCAATTCATGGGTCTTCCTCGTGGTTCGTTCTTCAAATCAAAGTTTCCATCACGAAAGCGTTTAAACCAAAATCGTACAGTGCGTTCATTAGCAGTCCCCTCTCCAAACGCAACATTGATATTGCGAGCTGTTCCTGCTGCGTTAGTTCCGAGTCGGAACTCGTATTCAAACATCACTGGTATTTTTGAAGTATCCATCTTTCTTGTCTAAGCTGAATAAATAAACAACTGAAATTCGATAATTGAATGTTGCACAAATTTTTAAAAGAAGAACCTCATAGGTATTATGTGAAAAAAGTTTTAATCTAAAATTTCAAACCATGCAGGTTCTATGTCAATTCGAAGAACCTTTTACAATAACACGGCAAATTCATACCTTACCCCCTATACACTTTTCTCTTGGTTCAATCCTAGTATACAAGTACTCGTGCCAAATAATACCACAGTGGCCTTGCATAGCAAATTACAGACCCACCAACTTATCTGTTCAGGTGGCAGAAAAAAGAACTACAACATTCCTTCAAATTGTGACAGTTTGTATTTGATTTCCTTGATCAGCAGCGCCCTCGCCAACTGCACAGTTAAGTTGGTGGTACTATACTAAGTATTTAGGTGTTCGAGCCTTCGCTTGAACCACTTGAGATTACGCTTCAATGAAATCGTCACTCACACATTCGCAAACTCGTGTTCTACCGTATATATGCACGCTCTATTGCTATCTCTTTCTATCATCACGCAGCGCTCGGTGGGGCGGCGCTAGCGCCGCGCTCTTCAGTACGCTTTTGAATATCGAACGACTCACACGTCTCTTCGAAAGTTCAAATATAATAACACAAATTGAAACAGCAAAGTCAAACAGTGAGTGCGGATATACATCTACTGTAAGTATACATTGGTAAAACTTACGACTGACCCTTATTCCGCGTGGCGCCCATGGCCCGGCGACGTCAAAGTGCTAGACACTTGAAGCTCTGCTTCTCCATTGGGTCGTAGTGTCGTTAGACCTGAAACGACATGATGTAGTCGACGCGCTCACCGTCGTATGCGCACTGAGTGTGTCTGTATACGCCGCCGTGCTACTTGCGAAGACGACATTTGTGGCGATGTGACGTCGTCTGAACCGATACGACACGACATCACTCTGTCCATCGGTAGTGTCGAATGAAATGATGCGACGCCTCACGTCGTATCATTTAATGCGACGCGTCGTATCATCTGATGCTACGCGTCGTTTCATCTGATGCAAAGCACCGTATCGTTGATGCGACAAGAACATCATGTTGTAAAATATGCTTCACCTCGCATGAACCATCATAACTCCCGTCGACTCTTAAGACGCGTAGGATGTGATATACCTACAAACAAGTCAATGTTCCCTTTTGACTTGTTTTTTCATTTCCAGATCATGCCTAAACTGACAACTCTGGGAGAACTAGCATCTCGTCCCTGTCCCTCGGGGGAAGAAGAAGCTCATGCTATCGTCGTGAATTCAATCGACGAATACTTTCCTCCAGATTGGCGATCATGGGCGGCCTACGACCACTCATACCATGAACTCTTCGGCGAACAAATCTCTCCAAAAGTTGAAGCCAAGCTAAGATTTGCTATCCCAACAACAGCCATTACTAAGGCTTTCGACCCTAACGCTAGTGTTTTATCGGAAAGAAAGTATCGAAGTGCTAGATCAAAGATCCTACACTGGTGCCTTGGTCGGGCTTTGTTGTACTCACCACATCATGTTGTATCTAAAACATTCGGCTCGAGCAAGTACTATCTCGCCTTTATGGATACAGTTCGTGACATTAAAAGTAAGAACCAACTAACCAGTCGTCAAAGTGTGTCTTCTGACCCTCAATGCCCACAAGCAGAAAATGCTACCACAAACAGCACCCGGGCAGTGTCAACGCCAGCACATGCAATCGTAGAAGAGCCCGAACATTATACTAGAAGAAAAAGGGCCCGGGAAGAGGTAGAAGAAGTCGATAGCCCTCATAGAAAACGGTCCTCCCCGTCCCAAGGACAAGGAAGCAGTGACCACTTGCTTGTTACCGTTCTAAACCAACAAATGGAAATGTTTAACCGCTTATTGGAAATACAAGCCAAACAAGGTAATAACATCGAAAAATTACTATCAAATTCGACACATAACAATGTACCTGAGTCCGCTATGCTGAATGCATCTTTCGACTCCTTGCCAGACAGTACACAATCGGACAATCATGAAGGATTACCACAATACGAACCGTGCCCCCAAGCAGAATCTCTAGACAATCATTCTTTGAGAGAACTTGAGCTACGTAATAAGATTTGTGAAGCTCAGAGAGAGCTAGCCGTATTAAAATCAGAATCAGGGGACATCTTTGACTTTGAACCGAATACAACTGTAGCAGAACCTAAAATATCTAAGACTGATCCACTATTTCTTAAGCAGGGAAAGCAATGTCAACGTCTCGGTCAGGAGGGGTGGCGCGACATAAGATATGTAGACATACAAAAACAATTTCAGGCCTCACCAGCCTTTTCTGCTCTGAAAGTTAACAACATTCTTTCTTCTGTTGCACCTAATTGGAAATCTTCCGGTGTACTCGAGAAATTTGACCTAACTTTGGGAGCTATCACTCACGGCCTCCTCCAGCAAAGGAAAATATTTCAAGATTTACTAGACAAGCTGCCTCCAGAATTTAAAAATAAAATCAGAAACGAATACTTGTCGGCTGACTCGCAGTTTAAGAATAAATCAGACGCTCTACTCCAATATGTTTGTGGACGACGAGCAGAGGTGATTCAGCAAAGACGAGCTACCTTTAAGGTGCCTAATAAATCGCTCAACGATGTTCTACACAACATACCTCCTTCAGAGACTCACCTATTCTCCGATGAAGCTTTAGTGGAAGCAATAAAAACCTGCTCAAACACAGACATTCGCAAGTTTTTTCCCTTCGCGAACCGCAAAAAATCTACCCACCCCCAACCAAAAGATAGATATAGACCCACCCGGCAATATACTGCAACAAAACCTAATCCCCGACCCAATCGCAATCCAAGAGGACCACCAGAACTACAGCGCACTAACTTCAAGCCACAAAATCAGCATCCCCATCAGCAGCAAAAGCAATCTAAGAGAAACTGGGGGGCTGGTAAAGGAAAATGACTCATTCAAGGCGGGGCGGTTACAAAAGTATGCTCACAAATGGCTACTAGCGCCCAAAATCATTCAAAAGTTTATACTAGGTTACAGAATCCCTTTCAAAACAAAGCCACCATGTCGAAAACTATCCTCGAGAAAGTCTCTCGAAACAAAAACTTCACCACATATGGAGGATCAGATACAAAAACTTCTGGAATCAAATGCTATCGAAGAGAGCCCATTCCAAAGCGGTTATCTGTCTCAATTGTTCCTTCGAAAGAAGAAAGACGGGTCACATCGACCCATATTCGACTTAAGAGGATTGAACCAATACATATTAGTACCAAAGCTTCGGTTACTCAATCATTTCAGGATACCTACAGTCCTGTCCAAAGGCTGTTACATGATGAAACTGGATATTTCACAAGCATATTTCCATCTGGCGGTAACACCCAGCCACCGGCGCTATCTGTCTCTCAGCTTTCAGGGAAAAATATATCAAATGACATGCTTACCATTCGGGCTAGCAAGTGCACCAGCAGCCTTTGCCAAAGTTACCAACTGGATCGCTCATACCCTACGCACTCTGGGTATAAAGATACTGGTCTACTTAGACGATTTTTTGATAATACACGAAGATCCATCAGAGCTAGAGACACAAGCAAAATATGTAATAGCACACCTGCAGGAGTTAGGTTGGCTCATCAACCAGGAAAAGTCATCCTCGGAAGCTACAACAAATTTAGAATACCTCGGGGTAACCTGGGATACAAAACTAAATCTGAAATATTTGTCAGAGGACAAAACGATGGACATACTAAACCTGTTAGATGCTCTGTTAACGAAAAAACGCTGGAGCTGGCACGATGCGAAAGTAACCCTCGGAAAGCTAGGTTTTGCAGCCTTTACAGTACCACTGGGTCGCCTTCACTGTCGCACTCTCCAAAGAGAACTGAAATGTCTACCAGAATCAAAACCCTACCTGGAGGCTGCAATATCGCATCAAGCAATAGAAGAACTAGTATGGTGGAAAGCAAATGTTCACGAGCCCTCAGCAATTCACTTACCAGACCCATCCATCTTTGTGACAACAGATGCCGCGGACGAAGGCTGGGGTGCCGTGATAAACGGTCAGAGATTTTGGGGCTCTTGGACAAACAAGCAGAAAAAGTGGCACAGCAACCAAAAAGAATTACATGCGTTATTCGAGGCACTGACACGAGTCCAAAATATCTTGGAAGGCAATACTATAATGTTCCAGACAGACAACAGGACAACAGTAGCGTATGTTATGAAAGAGGGGGGGACAAAATCCCTGAGACTTCTAAAAACAGCACGACAGATATTACATTTCACCCACCAACATCACTGTCATCTGATAGCACGATACATACCTGGAATCTACAACGGTCTGGCAGACGGTCTGTCTCGCAGAAAAACCCCACCGGAATGGCACCTGAAGAAAGAAGCAGTTTCGATGATATTCAGGTCGCTAGGCACACCAACGGTCGACCTATTTGCCTCTGCAAGGTCCGCTGTTGTGGAAAATTATGTCAGCGAAGATGCGAAAGACAATCGGAGCATATTCACGGATGCATTCAGCCAGACTTGGCAATGCGACCTAGGTTGGATATTTCCCCCACCTTCAATGATTCCTCGGGTGATTCGCCACCTCAAAACCTCCCAGGGAATTTACTTGATAGTAGCCCCGAGCTGGAACAAAGCGTTCTGGGAGCCCGATCTCAGGCAAATCGCTGTATGCCCTCCAATCCCAATACCGGATCTGAGAATGAACCTTGTCGACCTCCGAACGAATCAACCACCACAGAATGTGGAAAGGCTAAATTTATTGGTTTGGAAGGTACAGGCTGGAGTAGACATCTTGAAAGCTGGTCAGAAACAGACATAAGCCTATTAGAGGCGTCCTGGAGGAAATCCACCATCAAAACCTACACACCCATTTGGCTACGATGGCGAAAGTGGGCCCACTCCAACAATATTGCTACTGATAATCCAAGGCCTCTGGATGTAGCGCAATATCTGTGCCACCTACATAAGAATATAAAGCTGGCCCCTCGAACTATAGCCTTACACAAGTCAGTAATAACAACTTTGTCAAATCCTGAAAAGTCAGAAGCCCTAAGCTCTCATATATTAGTTAAACATGTCCTGAAAGCCATTTTCTCAAAGAATCCTCCAGTGAAAAAACCATTGTCTTGGAAAATAAATGACCTCCTTGAGTTCCTTAAGACCTACAATATGAATGACAACAATTTACTACACATTTTTAGACACACTGCTGTCCTTCTCCTGCTAGCCTCAGGACGTAGAGTACACGATCTCACTTTATTAAGCATTGAAAAAGAATCATTCATGGACAACGGGAATGAAATAATCTTTTGGCCACAGTTCGGCTCTAAAACAGACTCTGGAAAATATAGACAATCGGCTTGGGTCCTTAAAGATAACCCAGATGAGATTCGACTTAATCTTTTATCCTGGATCAGAAAATCCATACTGGTGTCCTATGAGAGACGAAAGGGAAAGAATTTAAAAAATTTGTTTATATCAACAAGAGGCACAATAAAGAATGCATCCCGTTCCGTGATCGCAGGATGGATCCGAACTTTGTTTCGTGAAGCGGGCATATCCGCTTCAGCAGGTAGTTTTAGAGCGGCTGTTGCATCCGACAATTGGACAAATAATAAATACGATATTGAAGAGATTCTAAAAAGAGGAAACTGGAGATCAAGAAATACATTCCTTAACCACTATTTTAAAGAAATACCCGCAACTAGGCTAAACGATTATCGTAATCCTACTATTAACACTTTAAGCGATATTTTTTCTACTTCATAAATGTCTATTACAGACATGATGATTAAGTGATCTCATCTGATACTAAGAAATAAGTAAGGCCTTTGTTATCTACATAATTGATATAATGTTATTTCATTGTAAGAATTCATATTATATTATAACCAAATCAGTAAAGAAACTGAATAAAAAGTTACGTTTTATTGTTCATCCCAAACGCTTAACAAAATTAATAATCACAGTACGCATTAGCAGCGCCGGCAGAATAGAAACACATCTCAAGTGGTTCAAGCGAAGGCTCGAACACCTAAATAGACCCGTTTTCCCCCCGAAGGGTAGAAAACGGATATTTAGGTTTCAGCCGTAGCTTGAACCACGCCTTTAAGTTCCTTGCCGGCTGATTTACAGGTACTGAAGAGCGCGGCGCTAGCGCCGCCCCACCGAGCGCTGCGTGATGATAGAAAGAGATAGCAATAGAGCGTGCATATATACGGTAGAACACGAGTTTGCGAATGTGTGAGTGACGATTTCATTGAAGCGTAATCTCAAGTGGTTCAAGCTACGGCTGAAACCTAAATATCCGTTTTCTACCCTTCGGGGGGAAAACGGGTCTATTTATGCGACCTTACAAATTATAATTAGGTAAATAAGCAAAAAAGGGTTTCAGAGGTGTATTTAAAAAATATGTTAAACAAAGATTTAACTGTTAATTTATAGAGAAAATTGTATTTAATCGTATTTTCCTTATCAGGGATCTTCGACAAAAGGGAATAAAAAATATATATCTTAAGGCGACTGATGACGTCAATGGCGGTCAATAACTAATATAGCGTCTAACTATTGTACTTAATCACGTAATTGATTCGGAGAAGATATAAAGAATAACTCTTATATTTTTTATGTTTATTGAATCTATTAAATTTGTCACGAGTAAAACTAATTGAAAAATTGTTGTAGACAAATACTCTTTAGTGTATACTCTTTCAATCCTTGACAAATGTCAGGTTTTTTTATGTTATTGTGACGGAACAAGCACGAGGCCCACCGATGTTAAGCGGACTAACCTCTGCCTATAACAGATGCATTCCGTCACAAGTCACGAATTGCACTGCGCCCGTCACCTTGAGACATAGTTGTAAAGTCTCATGTGCCTGTAATTTTACTGGCTCTCGAGGACTGCTGCCGGAACACACCGTAAGGTGCTTGGCGACAGATTTTCTACTTGAGGGTGGTCGCTAGCCAGGCAGGCATTCGCAAAATGCCCTTCCACCATGCGGTGAAGCTCAAGCCCGCGGCGGGATTCGAACCATGGACCTGCGGCACGGCAGTCCATAGCCAATGCCACTGAGCCATCACAGCTTCAAAAGACAGCAGTCACGACATCTATCAGTAGCCTATGTAACTTCCGTACATTACAGATGCTGCATCTGTTATAGGCTATGGTTATCGCTTAACATCAGAAGGGAAAAATAAATCGCGTTTCGGTCTGCGCCGTGTTTAGATGTGGAGTCATTATCGTTTAGCCAAAGTCAAAATCAATAAATAGATTCAAGCGTTACTTTGCGGAAATCCATATTTAATAATAACAAATATTTTTTAAAATATTTTAATCGAGAATTCGATCGTGCTCTCCTAGAGTCAAGACCTCCTGATGATGCTTCGTGTAGAAGCAAAACGCGTCGAAGATTCTTCCGGTTTGGCTTTGAGCGTTTGTGACGTCACGTGGGATTAACAGGGAAATTAGGCGGAATTGTCACTAGATATATTTTTATATTTTTTAAGTGTTTTATTAAAATGTTAATTTGATGTTTTCTTAAAATATGTATTTTAAAAATATTTGTTATTATTAAAGTCAAAATCATTTATTCGATTTAGGCATCTCGACGCTCTTATGAAGGTCAATTATAAATATGTATTAAAATTTACTACGTTGAACTACCACGTTCAGCAAAAAAAAAGTATAGAGCCACTGCGAGACGAACGAGCCAGAAACTTGGGGCCGTTTTTTTAAACGCTTTTTCACAATGTGTTACAAATATATTATAAAATAATTATAATATTTGTTTAAATTACGTATGTGACAGGCGATAGCTTGGCAAAGGCGAAATTGTTTTTTTCGTTTAAGCAATCAAAAGCAAAATAATAGCAAATATTTTAAGAACACAGTACAGAGAAGAAGTCACGACCTCCTGAGGATGCCTGTTGTAGCAGCGAAATGCGTCGAAAATTCTTCCGCTTTGGCTACGTAGCGTTAATGATGTCAAGCCGGATTATTTTTGAATTTTTTAAGTGTTTATCTTAATATTACTTTACTGTTTTCTCTAAATATTTATTATTATTAAATATGGATTTACGCAAAATAACGCCTGAATCCATTTATTATCTTATATAGTAGGAATCCAAATGTTTTTCACCTGCAACTTGCAAAGCCTTATACTATATTGTGGGGATGGGGATTGTGGTAAACCCGCCTAATGCAAGGTGTATTTGTTTTACGGTGGATGTAATGGTGGCACGGAACCCTCTGTGAGCGATTGCGATTCTCCCTTGCCCGGTTTTAATTTACCAACCCACGAAATATCCCGGAAAAGTTAAAATTTTTCGTTACAGCGTAATTATGAAGCAACATCAAAGATGGCAATCCAGATCCTTTTGTAAAAACTTCTATAAGTATCTACTAAACTTAATGATACATTCAAGCCCTCGAGCGCTCGTAGCAAAGTTTGCTTCGCTGTGTTTAACCGACCAGCTAAGTTAAGCAACGTCCGCCGCGGTTATGACTTGGATGGGTGACCGCTCGTGGCATTACTACTGAGCGTGCACGTGCTTCGGAGGGCCGTCGGCTGCGGTTGTTGTACTGACAGTCGTAATGCTCTGTCGGAGGCCTCCGGCCAGCCTGAAAACTTCGGCACTCTGCATGGTGGAAAGGCGGATTTTACTGATAGCCACCTGCCTACCACAATCAAGGAGAAAATTTGTCGCCAAGCACCTAACGGTGTGTTCTGTAAGCTGTCTTTGACAGCTCCCATAACCATGAGGTGAGATTGTGGACAAGGACTAAAAAAAATATTCTATTCGCAAACATCAAGCATTAGAAGGATTCAACTTCAGAACGAAAGTCCCCACTCTCCATTAGAGTTCAGTGGTGGAGGCAGTGGGAAACACCCCCCTCTCACCTACAGCCTCACCCCCCTCGGGCGGTGCGCGTGGGCATGACATACTTTCGCTTACATAATAACTATGATCTAATCTGTGGTCTCGCGCGGAGTCGTTTCAATACCGGCATTGTCGAATAGGACGCTTTATCGCTTTGGTTCATCCGGATCCTATGTTTTTGAATTTAGAAACTTGGAGCAATGGTTAATGTTAAAACTAGAATGTTCAGGTTCGATGTTCGTGTCAGAGATTTAAATAGGTTACAATTTCAGGATTTTTTTCAGTAATAGTGTAGATTCTGGTGTGCTCGATAGGCTCGACCTACATGATACCTTGAGAATTAGCTGTTGTTTAGATATTTGTGGTATTGAAGCGCTGGTAGCGTAGCGCCTAGACGTTTTTGCAACGTCCGTTAAGGTCATGACTTCGATGGGTGACCGCTAGTGGCATTACTACTGAGCGCTTCCATGCTTCGAAGGGCACTTGGTTGTTGTCGTAGAATGGCAGTCGTAATAGCACAGTGGTAAAAGATCCTTTAGACCTAAACAGGGTACGATGTAGATGTAAATCCCAACCGAAATACAGAAAGGTATATAAACTTTGATTATTTTAAACATCAGAGGAACAATGTAAATAAAAAAGCATAGTGGTATCTATTACGAATGTCTGCCACGGAACGGCATTTTCTGGCGGCAGTCCTTGAGAGCCAGTTTGTAACCACAAAATTACAGGCATATTTGACTTAACAACGTGTCTCTGGGTGATATGTGCAGTGCTATTCTTTCGTTCCTTCCTTGTTACTTGTGTTATAGGCAGAGACTACCGCTTAACATCAGGTGGGCCTCGTGCGGGCCCCTTCACAATCCCATAAAAGAAAATACTATTTAGCGTGTTAAGGATATTTAAATTTTATTTTTACAGTGTTTACCAATCTCAGAAAGGAAACAACATGTATATTTTCTATTATCTTTAGTTCTAGAGTACCTACTACCATTTTAGGGTTCCGTACACAAAGGGTAAAAACGGGACAGTTGAAATTTTCACAGATGATGTATATCTGTAGCCGCTATAACAACAAATACTAAAAATAATTAAAATAAGTATTTAAGGGCTCCCATAGAACAAACTTAATTTTTTTTACAGTTTCTTGCTCGATACTAATAACAGTGACAGGTAGACGCTTTAACTATTCACAGAATATTAAGTTTTATGTTCTCTTTAAATATAATTCATTAAAATAAATAAAATAATTAAGGGGCTCCCATACAATAAAAGAGGTTTTCACTGTACCTACCCAACTCAATCGGACACTGCGAAAAGTGTCTATAACTTTAACTTGTAAGATTAGGTTACAGATAATGGTACGGAACCTTTCGTTTCGTACTCGCACTTGGCCGGTTTTTATTTAATGTAGTTGAATGGCCCATCAATGAAACAAATAAAGAATATACTTCAAACACGAAGAATCAAATGTCCTGTCCTAACACGAAGTTTACGAGTCTTAATAATAAAAATGCAATTTTTCTGAGGCCGGGTTACTAAATAGAACCCTTCAAACTATGCTTAGTTATTGACTTTAAACAAGTATTTTGTTCGTAAGACTAGTAAAACGATAAAATATATTAAATAAATGTCGTATAAGTAAGGTGGAAGTTGTAAAAGAGTATATACATATTCGAGGGCACTCGCGTGACACGTATTCTTTTCATTCTTGACTCTTAACACATCCTAATTTATTGTAATTAGGCGTACATAGACAAAACAAAACAGAAGCCGTCATCTCCTTTGCCACTTTCGGAAGAGAAACCTTTAAAAAGTTAAGTTTCCATTTTCAAAACTGACAGCTCAAATTCGCGCCAGCAGCCATGGAGTTTAGACAAAAACGAACCGTTGCCGTTTGCTGAATGTAGGCAACCGGGCGGGCGGTTACGCAACGAGACTCTCACTTTCGCGAGCCGGCCGCGAGCTTTGCTTATATCATCAACCTACTATGGCATGCTGGTGCCCTGGTAGTTTAGTTTGGACTACAATAAAATTAACATGTGGAGCAAATTAAAATTTGAATTATTTTTACTACGTTTCTAGTCAAAGTACCGGGACGTAGATATGCTGTGTTTTTAACCGACTACCAAAAAGGTAGGATATATTTTATAGTTGGAATCGATGAACGAACGATAATAAACTTACTTGGTTCCTATTTTTGTTTGGGTTCAGCGAAATTACATTGTAATGCCTAACATTGTATGAAACTAAATCCTTCTACTCGATTTACACTTACTTCCCATAACTGTATGAAATATTGATTTGATTTGTAAGGAAATCTGGTAACGATACTAATATTAGTTGAGAAAGGTTCAACATACTCACGTGAAGAGGGAACGGAAACAGAACTTAGTACAGATCTAGCTTTAGAACTCTCTGTGCAAGTTCGTCCGTGGGAGTACTGTCATCATACCTACATCTACCGCCAAGCAGTAATAATCACACTACTAAGTTCCACTTTGAAGGGTGCCGGGAATATTACAGGCACATGAGACTTAACAACTTTGTCTCAAGCACAGAATGAAAAGGCACTACCTAGTGCTACCTACCTAGTATAGGTAGATGGGAAACTAAATATATTAATAAAAATTTACATATATTAGGTCCTTACATATGAAATTGGCGTTTTGTATGGGAGGAACAAAAAGTCGAATATTTTTTAATATAATATATTTAATTAATCAAAGTATGAACCATTATTTTCTATGCACTTTTGCCATCTCATAGGTAGTTCATTGATCCCTTTACTAAAAAAACCAGTCGGACGGGAATCAATAAAATCTTTGAAGGCGATTTGGACTGCCCCATCGGAGTTGAATTTTTTCCCTTGCAAGAAGTTATCCAAATTTCAAAAAAAATGGTAATCTGTTGGAGCAAGGTCCGGGGAGTACGGAGGATGTCTTAGACTTTCCAATTGAAGCTCTTCTAATTTAGTAGCCGTCTGTAGCGCAGTGTGTGGTCTAGCGTTGTCGTGAAGCAGCAGTGGCGTGGAGCGATTGACCAGCCTAGGTTGTTTAGCCGCTAGCTTTTCCATCATGGTTTGCAATTCCTGACAATAGACATCAGCCGTAATAGTCTGGCCAGATTTGAAAAAACTGTAATGAACAATACCGGCACTAGTCCACCAAACGCTTACAAGTAACTTTTTTGGGGTTAATTTTCGCTTGGGGCAGGATTTGGCTGGCTGGCCAGGATCTAACCATTGCGCTGAGCGCTTCCGATTATCGTAAAGAACCCATTTTTCATCACAGGTAATGATTCGGTTTAAAATACCTTCATTATTGTGCCGGTTTAGTAATTTAACGCAGCAGTCGACGCGCGTTTGCCGGTTTGTTTCAGTCAATTCGTGAGGTACCCACCTTTCAAGCTTTTTAATCTTCCCAATTTGCTTCAAGTGAATTAAAACAGTTTTATCACTAACATCGCAGCCTGCAGCTAACTCGGACGTGGTTTGCGATGGATCCGCTTCCACAATAGCCTTCAACTCTTCATTATCAACTTGAGTCTCAGGCCGTCCACGGGGCTTGTTCTGCAGGTCGAAATTTCCAGAACGAAAACGTTGGAACCAAAAACGAACTGTGTTTTCTTTTGCAACACGACCGCCATACACATCATTCACCCTTCGAGTTGTTTCCGCAGCACTAGTGCCACGGCGGAACTCGTACTCGTAAATAATGCGATATTTAAGGTTTTCCATTTTGTAAAATGAGTGACGCAAACAGAAAAAAACAGAAGAAAAAAAACAAATGAATGACGATCATCGAAGCACAAATACATGAGTCTATAGCTGTACAAATTTGAATTTGGAATTCCTTACCAAAGAGGAGAAATTCGTGATTAAAGTGGCCAGTACGAAAAACGCCAATTTCATATGTAAGGACCTAATATAATCTAGGTGTACATTTACTTACCTTTCGATGTCCTTTGGAAGAGAGAAAAACGTGAGGTTCAGATCTTTGTTATTATTCATGCAGTATGATCTTGCCTTCATTTCCACCTACCTACTAGATACTAGCCTTAATATTCTGTGCTACTAGGCAAGTAAACATATACAAATACAAACACGAAATACGGCGCGTTGAAATGAGAAGACGTGTGTTCCGGGCAGCGCGCGGCAACCCACTGTTGACTAAGCCAGTCTAGACGAAGTCGCCGATGTACTTGTAGCTTTGTACCTAAAGTGCGGAGTGCGCCAGGCCTGTCTCAGGATGTTAGGCGCAGTGCAGTTTGCCACTTGTGACGAACTACGTCTTGTGTAGTAGAGGTTACTACTTAACCCCTGGTGGGCCACGCGCTTGTTCCCTCATGATATAAAAATGACCTGACAATGATTTTACTACAATTAGTGGAAGATCAAACTAACTATTGGTATTTAGGAAATTTACTGCGACAGTCTTTGTCCGCTCGTGTTTCATTAATCATCATACTCTGCTTCCGGAACTACAAACTTATATAATCGACCAAGGTTATTAAAAAATATATGTTATACAAAGCGCAGGTTAGGCCGCATATGGAGTACTGCTCTCATCTCTGGAGCGGTGCACCGAAGTATTAGTTAGACCCATTTGACTCCTTACAGAGAAGAGCCGTCAGACTTGTCGATGACCCAAAATTGTCCAACCTGGAATCGCTGAGCGTACGTCGTGACGTAGGCTCTCTATGCCTTTTCTTCAGATACTATAATAGGCAATGCTCTGATGAGATTTTTGACCTCATACCTCCTTCACACTTTTATTACCGAACTGGCCTCTATCGTCAGAAGGGCCACCCGCACGTTATAGATACGTGGAAGTCTCGCACTACTCGATTTAATCGTCTGTTTCTGCCACGTACCTGTAAGTTGTGGAATGCTCTTCCACCTGAGGTTTTTCCTCAGGTCTACAATCTTAACCACTTCAAAAGAGACGTGAATAGAGTCCTTTCTTTTAATGGTAGGCAACGCACCAGTAATGCTGCGGATTAATATCCGCAGCATTACTGTCAGGTGTTCATAGGCGGCGGTGACCACTTACCACCAGGTGGACCGTCTGCTTGTTTGTCACCTTCGGTATAAAAAACAAAAAAAAAACTCGGGCAATTTCCACTTATCTTATTATATTCCATGTACTAATACGTCTGCACTGTACGAGGGATTAGTCTAGACTGCTATGTTCCTAATTAGAATTTACCCTCACAACTGCCGCCGAAAAGGGAAGTCAGTTTAGCTACTAGAATAAATTGGGAATGGACCAGAGTCTACCACATTTTTTTTTTATGCCTGATGGGTTAGCCTTTGACCACTATCTCACCTGATGGTAAGTGATGATGTGGTCGAAGATGTTGTTCAGGCTAACCTAGAAGTACTGGCTCTCAAAATAAATCATAAACATTAGTTATGCGCCGTGGAAGTCAATTTAATTGTTGTGATAAATCGTTAACATGTGCGGGAAAAAAGGGTATTTCTTAAACTTTCGCGAACCAAATTCGTGTTTAAATTACACTTTCGGGTCTATTCGCGCACAAATAAAGGTCAAAATCATTGATTTAAATAATAAAAGGCAGACAGGCTCTAATATCACGATAATATAATCTGGAGTAAATTTAAGACAAGCATATAATGCACACAGCCACACTTTCATTGTATATGATACGTTTTAATGAACGATAAAGACAGAAAGACAAGCATGCAGTAGACGCACATACGCACACTGAAACTCAATCAGGAGATGTCGCCTGATATGACATTGCTATGTTCGAGGTACGGGTGCAGTTACTCCCGATTTTTATATGTTCAATGGTCAAAATAGCATTTTTGACTAACCTCCACGTTTAGATTACTCTTGTCTACTTGTTCGACATCCAACACGAGGATATTTATTATCGTTTCGTATATTTTAAAACTGGGAGCTGGTCGGGAATTTGTCCTCGTACATACTAATTCTAATCTGTTACCGTTGAGTTCAAGAACATATCCTTATCCTTAAGATAAGACAAACTTGAAGCGCTCGTAGCGAAGTTTACTTAGCTGTTCTTAACCGATCAGCAAAGTTAAGCAGCGTCGCGCGCGGTCATGAGTTGGATGGATGACCGCTAGTGACATTACTACTGAGCGTTTCCGTGCTTCGGAGGGCACGTTGAGCCGTCGGTCCCGGTTGTTGTCTTAGGATGGCAGTCTTTATAGCATGGTGGTAGGGCATTTTGCGAATGCCCGCCTGGCTAGCTACCACCCTCAAGTAGAAAATCTGTCGCCAAGCACCTAACGGTGTGTTCCGGCAGCTGTCCTTTAGAGCCAGTACTTCTAGGTTAGCCTGAACAACATCTTCGACCACATCATCACTTACCAACAGGTGAGATAGTGGTCAAAGGCTAACATATCAGGCGCAAAAAAAAAGACATCGAAAGAGCTACCACATCGATGGATCCTCTACTATTTTATCAATAAGGTTGACAATAAGTAGGGTCATGTAACGTACCTAGGGACGCTTGTACCTTTGGACATAGATAATATTTGAAAAACTACCAACATTAAAATTACGAAATTCTGCTAAACGGGTAGTATTTTTCCTACTTGGCAACACCAGTAAATGGCGTGATTGTGTCGGCATCGGGTGAAACGTGAAGTTGTTGTGAAATTTTTTGAGTACAAAAGTAAGTATTTTGATGTTTTGATTATAGATTTATATATGACATGCATGCATATATTGCTCACAATAAATAAATTAACATATCTTTAGCTAGTTGCGTATACAATTCCATAATGAACAATATCGCATTCTAACCTACAAATCAACATAATTCGTTTTTATTTTATATTGCTTTGGTTGTACCTTTGGACACGTTTCTGTCTGTGCCTTGGGACACGTCCCGAGGTTCAAACAATGTTTGTACCTACGGACACTACTTGATGATGTTAAATTTTTTTTGCCTGCAGTGCCAAGGAGTAAAACTGGTGTGAAAAGAAAAGGAGTTAGCCCAGAACGATTAAAACTAGCATTACACTCTGTAAAAAATGGAGGAAAAGTGCGTACAGTAGCAAGAGAATTCGGATTGAAAAAGTCAACTTTACACAGATATGTCAAGTCTATTGAAAGTGATTTTACTATAGAAACAATAAGTAGCCCAAATTATGCAGTAAAACAAGTATTTTCCGAGGAAGAAGAAAAGATGTTATTGGAATATATAACAAAAGCAGCAAAAATGAACTACGGATTATCAGCAAAGCAAACATGTATTTTAGCGTATCAATTTGCTGTTGGAAGACAACTGGCAAACATTCCTGAAGCTTGGAATCGTGATGGAATGGCTGGCCGGCAATGGTTGTTCAGATTTCGCAGCAAATACCCTGAACTATCATTACGGAAACCAGAAGCAACGAGTCTAGCGCGTGCAATTTGCTTCAATAAAGTTCATGTTCAGAAATTTTATAACAATTTGAAAGAACTGTACCAGTGCCATGAATTTAAACCGCAAAACGTCTATAATTTGGATGAAACTGGATGTTCCACAGTTCATAAACCTGAAAAAGTTTTAGCTCCAAAGTCATTAAAATTATTAGGAAAAATGACATCAGGCGAACGTGGCGAGAACGTTACAATGATTGCTTGTATTAACGCCGCGGGAAACTCCGTGCCGCCAATGATTATATTCCCGAGAGTCCATTTTAAAGAAAATATGATGAAAAATGCCCCTTCCGGGTCTATTGCTGAAGCCAACCGTTCTGGTTGGTCCACCGAACCTATTTTTAGAAAATATTTGCAGCATTTCATCAAATGTGTTAAGCCAGCTCCTGATTGTCCTGTGCTCCTTATTATGGATAACCATGAAACCCACATATCATACGAAATTATTAACATCGCCAAAGACAATGGAATTCACATACTTACATTGCCTCCACACACATCACATCGTTTACAACCACTTGATAAGACCGTATTTGGGCCTTTTAAAACAGCATATAATAAGGCGGCTGATTTGCATATGATTAATCATCCTGGGATTCCTATTACAATTTATGACTCGGCAGAACTAATAAAAAAAGCATTTGAAGCTTCATTTCTTCCAAAAAATATTATACACGGATTTGAATCGACAGGAATTTATCCGTATAATGACAACATCTTTACTGAAGATGATTTTGCCGCTTCTTCAGTCACAGACCAACCAGAACCACCAACAACCAGCATAGTTGAAGAAAATTTAGAGTCAGTTTTTCCTAATGTTGAGAAGTCTCAAGAGAAATTGATTCTGTCTAAAAATCAGCCATCTACTTCCCGAGGATTCATGTCAAATGATGAACCAAATGCAACTAAACATTCAATTACTCCTGAAATGATACGGCCATTACCAAAATGTGTTAGAAAAGAAAGTAAAAGAGGAAGGAAGAAAGGCAGTTCTCGAATTTTAACTAGCACACCGGAAAAGGAAGCGATTTTAAAGCAAATGATGGAGAAAAAAAATAAAGGCAAAGGAAAGACGTCTTGTATTCCTCAGCTGAACCTAGACGCTCCTGCAGCTGTTAAAGCAACGAAAGTTCCTGCAACAAAAATTTCCATTCTCAGCGAAAAAATATATGTCACTTGCCAGTCTTGTAATAGAATGGATCTTAAAGAAAAGTTCCTACAATGCAGCTCATGCAAGTTTTATTACCATCAAAGATGTTGTCCTAAGAACTACAGAGAAAACATTCCAGATCTTGAAGATTCTGAGTTGTTTATGTGTGCAGACTGTTTTAAATTGGATGACAGTGATGATGAATCTGCTGAAGAATTATTTGAAATTGTTAAAGCATCCAAGTAAATATCTTGGGTGATATTGATCTCATTTTTATTAGTAATTTAATTAAAATGGTCCTATTTTATTACCTAAGACCAACTACACATGTGATTTTGTTTTAAAACTAGAAGAGGATATTTTTGTTACATTTGATTTAAATAATTATTAATAATAAGGAGATAAAAAGACTTATTACACAGAAAACATTGTCTTTCATTTCGTCCCAAGGTGCAAACAGTGCTGTCCAAAGGTACAAATAAGTAACGTACCTGAGGACAAAAGAACATATTTAAAACTAAGGTGATAAAATAAAAAATTGTAACACTGAATACATGATAAAAAAAACCCAGTAATATTAGACCGTATGCCCTACAACATAAGATTTTAACTATTTTTATATTTTGGGCATAAGCAAAGATACGTCGTTTCAAATATGAGGCTACCAAAATGTCCATAGGTACGTTACATGACCCTACAGACTCATCGTTAGGTATGAGAATTGTTTCTCTTACTTATCTTGTTATGTAATTTTTTTCACTTATCGCATCCTGAGGGGTGAGATTTAGTTTTATTTGGGGATAGCATATTTTTTACTCAGATACCTTCTTAGGGACAAAATTGGTTATACTTACTTCCTTAGGGATGGGGTTTGATTAATTTACCTCATTAGAGTAAGGTTTGTTCCACTTCTTGTAAGATGAAGGTACACAGTAAGGACAAGGACACAGTAATCACTAACGAAGTAAATTACGGAGATTTTCAATTACTTTCATAGGGACGAGATTTGTTTCAGTTGCTTCCTTATGGATGAATTTAGTTTCAATTACTTCATCCTTAGGGATCTGAATGGTTCCTTAGAATTCTTAGGTTCTTTACGTTTTAGGAGAATTGTGTTTCACTTACCTTATAGGGATAAGATATGATTTATGTATCTAATTCTTAAATATGAGATTTGAAGTTACCTCATCCTAATAATTTATAATATTTTAATCTACCTCACACTTAAAAAAATTTTCCGTATCCGAAAGGATAACTTTTGTTCCACTCACTTCTTTAGTTTTAAATCACTTATGTCATCTTGCATCAGAATTGTTTCATTATCCTTATTCTTAGGAATGAGATATATTTGCCTATTATTATAACCTTTAGGAAACTTTAAGGATGAGATTTGTGTCACAAATTTCCATAGGGATGATACTTACTTGACTAACCTACATCCCTAGGGATAACATTTTGTTTCGGGTACCCTCATACTACTACCCTCACTCTTCTTGAAGCAATGATAGCCGAGTGGTTACAGCTATATATTACGCCGCCGCAGGTCCGTGGTTCGATCTCCACCGCCGGCTTGAGCTTCATCGCATCGCGGGAGGGTATTTTGTGGATGCCTGCCTGGCTAGCTACCACCCTCAAGTAGAAAATCTGTTGCCAAGCACCTAACAGTGTGTTCTAAGCAGTCCTTGAGAACAGGTAAAATTACAGGCACATAAGACTCAACAACTACATGTCTCTGGGTAACGGGCGTAGTGCAGTTCGTCACTTGACGAAATACATCTGTTATAGGTAGAGGTTACCGCTTAACATCAGGTGGGCACCACGCCTGTTCCGTCACAATAATATAAAAAATACTTGCCTCATCTTTAGGGATGAGTATTGTGCCAATTACCGCATATTTAGGGATGAGATACAACACCATTACAGCTGCATGTCAGTCTTCAGGTAACAGCTTGCTGCTTCGCCTCCCTGCCACCTACCGCCGCCGTGCCGCCGGTGAGTGGGTTAGCGGCGCGGTTGCGTCACAGACCACTTTCTGCTGTCGTTCGCCTACTTACCCAGCCACTGCGACGCGGTTGCTACGAGAATTGGCTGCTGTGTGACATATGGTTTGCTAATTTGGTACATCTATGTCTAGATCAAAACAATAACATATTATAACAACTTTACTTAGGAGTAGAGTTTATTTTTAGTTTTAAAGTTTATGAAAGGTATTTAGACTTGATACTTGACACTTAAACTCTATCCTCTCCTATGAACTTTACAGAACATATTTCTATAAATTCGTATATGAATGATATAACATGAAGTTTATTACAAACTGTTTGCAATACCTTTACCATTTATAACCTTATTGCTTATTATATATTCTTTAAGGCATAGCAGAGTACTGCCATCGGATGTCACATCTTCCCGTGGAACTCGTAGGTGGTGGAGGTGACAAAGGGGAAAATACCAGAAGGTGGGCAGCAGTGCCTGCAAGAACTGACATCTTACACTGCGATCCCTAAGACGCCTGCCAAGCGTAGGGATTATGGTTATTGTTCAGCATGCGCTGATGATAAATAGTCTTGGAAAACTTAGTTAACTAAAAAAATCTATCAAAATATAAATTTAAATTCTATCAAAACCACGGCCTATAATTTCCTTAGCTATACCTTTAGTGCTGTCGATTGAAAACTATATCATTTGTTGTATTAAGTATACATATTTATAATGCTGTGTGCTTAGTAAAACTCAATAGGGATAAGTTAAGAATTTAAACAATTATTCTAGGTGGTTCGGGTGTGCTTAGTTTAGTAAAAATAACATGAATAGTGAAAAAATATATAGAACTCTTATTGATTCTAAGCGGTATAAGTATCCGCCATGTTGTTTTGCAAAATCAATGACCAATTTTCGTCAAACCTATTATAGTGTGCCGACTAGGTTGCATCACAGCCAATCGGCCGCTCACTCCCCCCAACTGTTACTAGGGCTTAGCGCATAGTGACTATGATCTAATCTACGTTTATTTAGCACTAGGTAATAGTAACTGTATTGTATACTGTGGTCTAACATTTACTTGGCGTAGGGAAATTCGCACGAATGCGCTCGCGCTGGAATTCTGGTTATTAAGTAGTTACGCGTGTTTTATTGGTCCTTTTGACTGAGTCAGTTTATGATTATCTATATCAATCTACCTCAACGGTAAGGTTTTGTTTATAATAATAAATCTGCGTGGAAAAGTGCTTTTTAGCAGCTAACTACCTAAAATAGAAAATTTACTATGTTACTATGTTGTATAAGTTATTTTTCTTGCTCCTATAGCATTATTTCGCTGCTGTGATGCAAAAAATGTATTTGCTGTTAGTGCTCAAAGGCTAGCCTATCAGTTATAAAAGAGTGAAAAATTGTGTTTCGCTCATCAGTAAAGTTATTTTACGCCTGGAACCTATGAAACTCTCGCTATGCTTAGCGCCAAAAAACAACTTAGCTTTCTATAACAATTGTTATTTTTTAGGCAAGGCAATTTTTCACTTCGACAGCGAGGAAAATGCTAGATACTGGTTAAATAATTATGTTAAATTAGTGTTAATTTAAATAAAAAATAAAATGACTCCAATTAGTTAAATTGAAGGTTCCAGTAGTTAAAAGCATTTTCCACGCATTAAACAACGCCTTTCCGTGCTTTTTTTGACCATATCTCGCCTGATGGTAAGCGATGATGCAAATGATGGTGGTAAGCAGTAATAAACCTGTAACATGGCTCTCAAATACAGCTGCTGGAATACATCGTTAGATGCTTAGCGGCAGATTTTCTACTTGTAGGTGGTAACCGGATGGGCATTCGCAAATGCCGTAATGTTATGAAAGTGCATAGTACCAGGCTCCCATAAATTCGCAAGAGGTGACCGATCACGTTCGATTCCGGGTATGACATATGGCATGCCATTATAACGCCCATTAAAGCACTTTAAACTCGCCTCAGAATTTATTCGCGGAAAAGTAAGTTTCACGTGGTGTGTGAAATAAGTGAGAAGGAAGAAGCACCTGCAATTTGTATGAGATTTTTCTGGTAGTTTTTTTTTGTATTGAGAGGAAAATTTACTGATAGGTAATAAATAATCTGCGTTTCAGTTAGAAATCATGGATGGCACAATACGAGCGTTTACTCTAATAGGGGCGTTTCATTGTACAAATTTTTTTTTTTTTTATTTGAAAGCTGATGAGCTTTCAAATAAAAAAATTAACCATCAATATCTGGGCTGGGCACGCTGCCAACTGGTAGTGTACTGGAGCATTTGGACTGCTGAGTCTGCAATGCCTTGTAGGTTGTCTAAATGCTTTCGTTGTAGTAGCTGTATGTAGCTCGGCGTATTTTGATAATAAAGGCATACCGCCCTTTATACTTATAAACATATAAAAGATACTTGAAGCAGTGATGGCTCAGTGGCATTGGCTATGGACTGCCGTGCAGCAGGTCCATGGTTCGAATCCCGCCCAGAGCTTGAGCTTCACCGCATGGTGGAAGGGCAAGTAGAAAATCTGTCGCCAAGCACCTAACAGTTTGTTCCGGCAGCAGTCCTTGAGAGCCAGAAAAATTACAGGCTAATGAGACCTAACAACTGGACGTCTAAGTGTGACGGGCACAGTGCAATTCGTCGCTGACGAAATGCGTCTGTTATAGGCAGAGGTTAGTCCAATTAACATCAGGTGGGCCTCGGGCTTGTTCCGTCACAATAACACATAAAAAAAAAAACATTTTCAACAACACGGTAAAGATTTTTTAAAGGTTTTCTTAAAGTTTTGGCTTCAGTTTTATAGCCGCATTCCTGACGCCAACTCTCCTTTGAATGGTTTCGTTGAGTGTACCCGCTACCATTTTAGTGACATGGTAGGAAGACCCTGATATAAACGCACAATGTGCAGCAACACCCACAACAACGTCAGTGGTGCTGATTAGTTGAATTTTTCCTTTCGCCTTTTACGATATCTACTAGGAAGGTATGAACAGTCTTTACGTTCTGCGGGAACATTTTCCATTAATAAGTAGAAGTCCATGTCATATATTATAAGCAGATATATGCTGGCACCTATTTGGCTCAACGAATAAGCATTGCAATTCAACGGGGCAATGCTGCCAGCATGCTGGGCACGCTGCTAGCTGGTAGTAGGCTGGAGCATTTGGACTGCCTGTGAGTCTGCAATGACTGATAGGTTGTCTAAATACTTTTACTGTAGTATTGTATATAGTTCGTAGTATTTTGTAATAAAGACATACCGCTGGTGAAAAAAAGCAGATATAATAATTGATTGAGATAAGAACAGTCCAAGAGATTATAATCAGTAAATTATTGGGTCTCTATAATATTGTTCGTGTCGTGATTTACCTACTTATGAATCATGATCGCCTGGTATGCCCCGTGTTTCGTAATCGATGTAATAGTTACTTAACACCGCCAGGCGCAGATATAAAAGCAATAAAAAAATAGGATACTAATAATAACAAATATTAAACAAATATTTGTTTTTATTATTACTCTCCTCGTTATTATTATTATACGCGTTTCGCTTCTACACGAAAATCCACAAGAAGTTTTGATCGCACAATCGAGAAAGATCGCGTCGAAAATTCTTCCCGTTTAGCTGAGTGCGTTTGTGATGTCACGTCATTTCAAGATAGGCGACGTAGGTGCTTGGCGACGATTCAAGTAGAAAATCTGTCGCCAAGCACCTAACAGTGTGTTCCGGCAGCAGTCCTTGAGAGCCAGAAAAATTACAGGCTAATGAGACCTAACAATTGGATGTCGTTGCGTTGAGTGTGACGGGCACAGTGAAATTCGTCGTTGAAGAAATGCGTCTGCTATAGGCAGAGGTTAGTCCACTTAACATCAGGAGGACCTCGGGCTTGTTCTGTGAAAATAACATAAAAAAAAACGTCGTCTTAGCAGGTAAATTAGGCAGAATTGCCCCTAGATACATTTTTAAGTGTTTATACTAACATATAAATACCATAGTAACTTAAAATATTTGGAAATCCGCAAAGTAACGCCTAAATCTATTAATTACCTGTTTTTTTTTTTATTTATACAGGCAGAATTGTCCGTAGATATATTTTTAAGTGTTTATACTAAAATATAAAATCAATGTTTTTTTAAAATATTTGGAAATCCGCAAAATAATGTATGAATCTATTAATTTATTTATTTTTACGTGACTTTTAGGCGAGCGTTAGTTTCCCAATTCGCTCACCCAAAGATTAATGTAGTTTTTCATAATATAATACTAAAGACAATGCTAACCATATACTAAACATATACATTTATCTAGAAGGGAATAACTCCAAATACTCTTGTGCCATTCTTGGGAATTCCCTCAAGGTACAGTGAAAAATATCTAAATTCTATAGAAGAATAATGTAGAAGAAATAGGATATTTAGATATAATAACGTGTATTTACTATGCTTCGACTACATTGATTATGTTCTCATTTTCACTTATCGATGTCAAATGAACAAAAAAAAAACTGAAGACGATGTTTTCTTTTTTCTTTTTTTATATTATTGTGATGGAACAAGCGCGAGGCCCACCAGATGTTAAGCGGCATCCTCTGCCTATAACAGATGCATTTCATCAAAAGTGACGAACTGCACTGCGCCCATCACCTTGAGATATACCTGTTAAGTCTCATTTTGCCTGTTATTTCACTGGCTCTCAAGGACAGCTGCCGGAACACACCGTTAGGTGCTTGGCGACAGATTTTCTACTTGAGGGTGGTCGCTAGCCAGGCAGGCATAGGTTTGATTTATTTACTTGCATTTTTATGCGCATTTATTATTTTACAATATTTTCTGAACGAAATAGTTTTTTTTGGTGTAATAATTTTTGGTACCTATAGTCTGTATATTTTTTAGCAAAATGTTACATTCTATTTAGGTTCGGAACCCTCTGTGCTTGAGTCCAATTTGCACTTGGCCGGTTTTATATTACTATTGGTTTGTTAGGTAGCCTACTTTTAGTCCGGGCTAGACACCACTTATAAAAATACAAACTAATCAGATTAACATAAACAAAGTAGTTTTTTTATCGGAAATAGCGTCAAGTTCTCATGTTTTGCTATATAAACGGAATATTTTGCAAGTGTGTGCCATATTTGACGAATATGTATTAGGTCACAGCACACGTGTGTTAAAATGCATAATTTATGTACCTAATGCGTAATTTATTGAATAAATAATGTATTTTTGAACGACTTCAACAAAAGTAGGAAGAACTCAATTCGCTGTTTGTTACCTCAGAACTTTTACTGAGTGAACCGATTTTGTTGATTCTTTTTTGTTTGAAAGCTCATGCTTTCCGTGTGGTCCCATTAACATTTCATCAAAATCGGTCCAGCTGCTTTTGAGTTACACTCCAATGAAAAGTGTTTTCCTATCTTGATGATATAGTCATCGACAGTGAATGACAATCGATCCCGTAAGTAGCATTTTGCAAATGCCTGGCTGGATAGATACCACCCTCAAGTAGAAAAACTGTCACCAAGAAGCCAACAGTGAGCTTCGGTAGCAGTCTTCGAGAGCCAGTAAAATTACTGGCACATGTTGAGACTTAACAACTTAATGTCTCAGGGTGACGGGCGCAGTGCAGTTCGTCACTTGTAACGAAATGCATCTGGAATAGGCAGAGGATACCGTTTAACATCAGGTGGGCCTCCAGCTTGTTCATTTACAATTACATTAAAAAAATATAGGAGGATTTCCGTTCCAGGTGGACCGACGACATCGTGAGAGTGGCCGTCAGCAAGACGACAAAAACATAATTTGAAAATTACATAACCAGACTGCCAATTGCAAACGCTTAAAACATTACTTAACCTCTCTTTAACTTTTTATCAATCGAGTTTTTCGAGCGTCTAATCGATTGCCCACGTCTTTGTGGCGTGTCTCATCTCGATTGGAAATCGATACAGTATCGATACCTAGTAGGTATTACAATCGAGTGATAGTATGCGTTTGATTGATAAGTGGCACGTGTGAATGTAGTGATTATGGACTTATATTTGAAAAAGCACGTATTTTTTTTTATATAAAGCAATTGGTAATGACTACGTAATAAAAATATCCCTGTAGGGTTGCCAGGATAGAATCGCAACCCAATCTTTCTGTGGAAGTCGTAAGAGGCGAAAGGAAAAATACCAGAAGGTGGAAAGTGGTGGTTTTGAAGTAGTGATGGCTCAGTGGCATTGGCTATGGACTGCCGCCATGTCCATGGTTCGAATCCCACCGCGGGCTTGAGCTTCACCGCACGGTGGAAGGGCATTTTGCGAATGCCCGCTGGTTAGCGACCACCCTCAAGTAGAAAATCGGTCGCCAAGCACCTAACGGTGTGTTCCGGCAGCTGTCCTTGAGAGCCAGTACTTCTAGGATAAGCCTGTTAACACCTTCGACCACATCATCACTTACCATGTGGTGAGATTGAGGTCAAAGCCTTACCTATCAGCAATAAAAAAAACTTTTTATTATGTCAACAACACTTCAGCTCGCAAAGCACGGAGTATCTAATATTTATATTCACCTATAAGGCATCTCTTTCTATCGCATAGCCACGCATAGCTCTGATCTCTTCTGACGCTGCACGCACCGCACAATAATCCCGTCCGGACGGATACGCCGATGTTTGCAGCTTTGCACCTAAAGTGTAGAGTGAGCCAGGGCTGACACTACTACCTTAATGGACGATTCCCTTTGAAGGTTGGGGAAAAAGCGAATGGAAATAATAATACTAGGGAATTAAAAGTTTTGGGATAGCCCTTTGAAGCAGTGATGGCTCAGTGGCATTGGCTATGTACTTCCGTGCAGCAGGTCCATGGTTCAAATACCGCCGCGGGCTTCAACGCATGGTGGAAGGCACAGATCAGAGAAACAAGGGATTTGACTTCAATTCGTGTTTGTTCACATAAAAGTGTCTCCAAGTCTCTCCCACACATTTCACTCTCACATCAATAAAAATGAGTATGGCGTACAAACGCACATTTTGCTACGCACACTAAGATTTCCGCTGCAAACTAATATACTAACTAATCATACACATGCAAAAATGGGTTGTGCTTCAGCCTGTAACGGTCACTAGTTACACACACAGACACAGCTGTTAAAACACTAATCCATTGCGTTATCGGAAGAATTGATACGTTTATTGATTTGTACTAAGCGCGCAATGGTTTCCTGACAATCATGCCTGATTTAGGCCAGATAAGTTCGAACGTGCTACGCCTCCATTACATATCTCCTTTGTTCCCTGATCTAAGATGGAAGGGCATTTAGCGAATTCCCGCCTGACTAGCTCCCACCCTTTTGTAGGTAGATTTTAGTCCACTTAACATTTATTTATTGCAAATTCATATACACAAATTATTACAGGAGTGTCCTAATTCAATCTTGTATGTAACATAATATGATTAAAGAAATAAAGATTACAATAATTTCAGATTCTACTAACCCTAGGTTGGCCTCGGGCTTGTTCCGTCACAATAACATAAAAAAGCCTACAGTGCAAATAGGGTTCAGCCGGTAGCATATAGTATTGTATAAACATAATTGCCTATTTCTTGTATGCAATATATGTATTGCAAATTCATTAGCAGCCCACATAATGGCGATGTGATTATGTCGCCTCCAATATTTATGATTAATGTGCATATAAATCATCATTATACACCTACTGTCACTTGATCAAAATTGGCAAACTTCATGGTGCATGTTGGTGCAATCAGCTACAACATAAAAGTCTGGATATACACATACCGTATCTATCACGGAGTGTTCTTAGGAACTGTTCGATTTACTACCTGCAGCCAGGGAGTTCAAATACATAGATTAGTTATATCAGAACACCACTGCTCTAAAAACTAACTAGAATTTACCTATCTACATATATATGCACATGTATATGCAGTTTGTAATGACAAGGAAAGGATTTTCAAATATAATGCGTCATATTTGTTGTCAGAAAGAGATACATAAGCAATGTGTGTTACCACCGCACCGCCACGAGACGTTCCGAATAGTTCCGATCACCACTACGCTGCGATCTCTTTCACTCTCAAACAAAACGATCCCTACATCTCACTCATCCATTTTATTGTGACAACAGTCGCATAAGATAAAACAAAATGACAATATTTTTTATTGCAGCTCAATTTCGCCATCGGACGTCAAAGCATGATGTTTCATAAATTTCAGGTCGATGTCCGGAAGTCCACAACCTTGCGATTTTCACGGCATTTCCTACCTCGCACTGCCACAATTTGGAACCAGCTGCCTGGTGAAGTATTTCCGAACAGACACGAGTTAGGAGCCTTCAAGAAAAGAGCATATTCTCTTCTCAAAGGCCGGCAACGCATCTACGAGACCTCTGGTGTTGCGGAAGTTCGGGGGCGACGGTGATCACTTACCACCAGGTGAGCCGTCTGCTAAACTGGCAGACGTATTTCATAAAAAAAAGTATTCATAAAAAAAATACAGATAAAGGTATATCGACCTCCATGTATTGTTTTATTTTATTAGTATACCTTTATTAACTGACACTACAAAATACTACAAATTCTACAATCAAGCCTCTAGGCCACTACCAGTTGGCAGCGTGCTCATCATACTGGCAGCATTGCTCTGACTGCAATGCTTAATTGTTGAATGAAATAAGTGCCAGTATTTCTCTCACGCAACGCAACGACCAAACGCATCAAACTATGTCCTTCCTAAGGTCTCAAACTATTACCATACCAAATTTCATCCAAATCAGTCCAGTAGTTTTTAAGTTTATTCCTTGCATACAAAAATATAAATCTTTCCTCTTTGTAACATTAGTGTAGATAAATATGCTCACCCAAATTACCACAATCAAATATTCAAACTTAAAGAATTTTATAAAGCATAGTTCTTAGTATCGACTTCAATCTTACATAAAATTAAAATAATAAAATATGTACACGAAAGTCACGTCTGTGGCGAGAAAATAAAGATAATTGTTTCATCGCGCTAGTAGCTAGGTTCGTAACGTTGCATCAGCAGGATCATCCTTTGCTGAACACAGCCTCACTAATTAATGAGAGGTGTTTGCCATAATCGCCATGCTTAGCAGGCGGCTTGGGGAGCGCAGTATAAAATGGTATTTCGTCAGATAAAGTGCTGCTGCCCACCTTTTGGTTACTGCTTACCTTCTAGCTGCTGCTCACCTTCTGGTTGCTACCCACCTTCTGGATAAAAATTACGTTTACCGGTCACAAATGTAATCTATTTAATAAGTGTTTCAACATCTCCGAAACTCTCGTATTAGTAATATTAATTAGATACAAAACCAAAAATATGTACAAATCAAGTTTTCACCTATCAAAACTAAATCACAATGAATAAAAGAACGATGAAAAATCATTGATGTTTATTAATGTTAATTTTGCCCTAGCAACATGATTGTATTTTAAATTGGTAGGTACATAAAGTGCGGACACTGATTAATGAATGTTGTAATAAAATAATAATAACAAATATTTTTTAAATATCCTAAGAAAATATCAAATTAATATTTTATAAAACACTTAGAAAATATAAAAATATATCTAGTGACAATTCCGCCTAATTTTCCTGTTAAGCCGACGTGACGTCACAAACGCCACGCAGCCCAACCGGAAGAATTTTCGACGCGTTTCGCTTCTATGCGAAGCATCCTCAGTAGGTCTTGACGCTACGAGCGCACGATCGAGAAAAATATTTGTCATTATTAAATATGGATTTCCTCTCTAAATACTCTTTGAGCCGAAACTATTGATATGTATATAATATATCGAGCGCACAGATAACTGAATAATAATCATAATTATAACAAAAAATAACAACTAGGTATGTCTAAATAAGATTATAAACACTATTGCGTGCTAAGCGAAAATCACACTTAAACAATTTGAAGCACAAAATTTTTCACTTCAGAGAAAAATTTTCACAGTAGATCAATGATAATCGAAAATTTTATGCTCTTAATCTCAGAGATGAAAATTTGTAAAACAATAAAAATGTTCCATAAACCAAGTTACTTTCATAGGAATAATATTATTTATAATAACAAATATTACAAAATGATTTTAAGGAATCATTAAATTAATATATTAATAAAACACTTTAAAAATACAAAAATATTTTTTTGTGTTTTAAATTTTTTTTGAGTGTGTTAGAGTCAAGACCTCCTGAGGATGCTTCGTGTAGAAGCGAAACGCGTCGAAAATTCTTCTGGTTCGGCTGCGTGGCGTTTGTGACGTCACGCCGGCTTAACATGAAAATTAGATGGAATTGTCACTAGATATATTTTTATATTTTTTAAGTGTTTTATTAACATATAAATTTCAAGTTTTCTTAAAATATTTGTTATTATTAAATATGGATTTCCGAAATATAACGCCTGAATATATTAACTAATAATATTATTATTAAAATACTAATAACGCTTATACTATTATTATCCTGTTATATAATCGCAGAATATGTTGAATGTACTATTTAATATGATACTGAGGATTTACCTACTGCTCGACAGTATCGTACATCGACCGCACGGCGATTCTACCGCGCTGTAGAGTTCTTTGACAATTATTGAAACGAAGTTTTTTAATAATTTTTTTGTAATAACGCATGCTGTTAATTACTAATATTATTGTTAAAATACAAATAACGCTTATAATATTATTTATCCTGTTATATAATCGCAGAAACGTTGAATGTACGATTGCCTATTTAATGTGATACTGAGCATTTACCTACTGCTCGACAGTATCGTACATCGACCGCACGGCGATTCTACCGCGCTGTAGAGTTCGTTGACAATTATTGAAACGTAGTTTTTTAATTTTTTTTTTTGTAATGACGCATGCTGTTAAATACTAATATTATTGTTAAAATACAAATAACGCTTATAATATTATTTATCCTGTTATATAATCGCAGAATATGTTGAATGTACGATTGCCTATTTAATATGATACTGAGCATTTACTTACTGCTCCACAGTATCGTACATCGACCGCGCGGCGACTCTACCACGCTGTAGAGTTCTTTGACAATTATTGAAACGAAGATTTTTTAGGGTTCCGTACCTAAAGGGTAAAAATGGGACCCTATTACTGAGACTTCGCTGTCCGTCCTTCCATCCGTCCGTCCGTCCATCTGTCACCAGGCTGTATATCAAGAACGGTGATAGCTAGACAGTTGAAATTTTCACAGATAATGTATTTCTATTGCCGCTGTAACAACAAATACTAAAAATAACATAAATATTTAAGGGGGGCTCCCATACAACAAACTTGATTTTTTTACCGTTTCTTGCTCGATACTAATAACGGTGACATGTAGACGCTTTAACTTTTAACAGAATATTTAGTTACGGAACCCTTCGTGCGTGAATTCCACTCGCACTTGGCCGGATTTTTATAAAATTATTATTTTCGTAATGACGCATGCAATTCATTAAAATTATTATTGTTAAAATATCAATCCCGCTTATAATATTATTATTATCCTGTTATATACTCGCAGAATATGTTGAATGTACGATTGCCTATTTAATATGATACTGAGCATTTACTTACTGCTCCACAGTATCGTACATCGACCGCGCGCCGACTCTACCGCGCTGTAGAGTTCTTTGACAATTATTGAAACGTAGTTTTATAATATTATTATTTTTGAAATGACGCCTGCTCTTCTCATTGCAGAAGGATTATTACAGTGTATTGTCATTAATATACGTTTCAATAAAATTAGAAATCCTACTACACAGTTTGTAAATACAATGCTTGGACAATGCCGCCTCTGCTAAGCAATCGCCTGTCACCTATGTAATAAAAATTGTAATTATGTAAATTAAAAAGCTAAAAATATATAGTAATGTGCGGGATATATTATATTTTTTTTACTCGTAATTTTGTCAAGTCAAAGTAAAAATCATTTATTCAATTTAGGCGTTTACGATGCTTTATGAAGGACAATTACAAATTTTTATATTGAAATATTCTAAATTGTACAGCCAAATTCACCAAAAAAAATGTATAGAGTCACTGCGAGAAGAACGGGCAGTAACTCGGGGCCATTCTTTTAAAGTCTTTTAACTATGAGTTACATATTATAAAATAAAATTATTACAATATTCCAAGATTACCCGCCATGTCATGTTAGCTCAATTGGTTAGAGCATACCCCGGCTAAACGGGTGGATGGACGCGGTTTCGAATCCCGCACATGACTTAATTTTTTTCTATCGTATATTTGTAATTTTGTAATGTAATCCGCATAGTAAGCGTTATTGTAAACATAACAATATTAATATTACAATATTTGTTTATACGTAAGTGACAGGCTTGATAGCTTGGCAGAGGCGGAATTGTCCAAGCATTGTATTCACAAACCGTGTAGTAGGATTTCTAATTTTATTGAAACGTAAATTAGTGACAATACACTATAATGATTCTTGATAGCTTACAATAACTGTACTGTGTTATAATGCTAATCTACACTAATATTATAAACAGGAAAGATTTGTATTATTGTATGTAACAAATAAACTTAAAAACTAACGGACCAATTTGAAAAAATTTTTTACGCCATTAGAATCCTACATTATCCCTGATGAACATAGGCTAGAGAACATTTAAAAAAAATAATTAAATACCCTTGCGAAGCCGGGGTTTGCCGCTAGTAGTAAATATTTTGGTATAGGTGACTAGTGACTCCGAAATGAGACATAATCTCTATATTGTGCATAATATGATTTTGTAACTGATAGAAACATTAAAAGTCTAGTAAATAAGCAGTGAAAATAATATGTTTTAAATTCTATTAAATGAACTTTAAAAAAAATGGGCTACTAGCGGTATTTGAATGCACGACTCCATTGAAGTTAATAATTTTTCCAATTATATTATTTAAATATTTGGTTCAACATAATAATTCTAATAAAATGAATTCCAAAATTATAACCATAGGCAGTAAGGCGCAGGCGGTGCGGCGCGCGTCCTACACGCGGCCGCTCCTCAGAGCAACAAACTTTTACTTGCGAACTTTCAGCCGACTTCAGCGCTTCCTTCCGGGCAACCTTGCAGCGCGGAGCGGGCGCGCTGAGCCAAGCCACGACAGTCCGCGCTTGTCCGCCGTTGCGCTCGCACGCGCCGCTCTCTTTACAATCGCGCTACACACGTGACGGCATTTACCGATACACAACACTCGGAGTGAACTCGAACGACGGTGCATGTGCTTTAGTGACGGCTACCCAGTGCTTTGAAGTGGAGGCTCGGGCCACAGGGGCCGCTGGGCCAGCTCTCGGCCCGAGCGGCGGCATGGAGTCCCCGCAGATGTACGACGCGGCCGCGGCGCCCCCGCCGCCGCCGCAGCCCGACCAGCTCAAGAAGAACGTCGAAGACAAGAGGCAGGCGTTCCCACCGCCCGATCTCGACGAGCTCAATGGACAGGAGATCAGCTTGGATTTACAGCACCTCATCGAGGACCAGTTTAGAGGCGAGGAGACGATGGCGTTGTTCCAGGAGATACTTCCTGGTGGACGGTCTCCTCAAGCCAGATCGTTTCAAAGAACGACATTGGCATACATGCCACAGCCGGTTCATTCAGGAGCGTCATATACCCAGGTTCAGTCTAATTCTGGCCACGAACAGGGTGGACCTCCAATAAAAGAAGAACCTCCAGAGCCTCATGATTTCCGAAGATCGGTGACTTGTGCCCAATACACAGGCCAGTACAACCCTCAGCCTCCGGTTGGCGTGGGCGGACCTTATGGAGGAGGTTTCACACCCTTACCTCCTTTGGGAGCTCCATTGCTCCCTCCGCTCTTGAAACACAAAACCGCGCCGCCTAGACGATCCTCCTCAGGCAAAGTGTTAGACAAAGGAACCGATGAATATAGAAGACGACGCGAGAGGAATAACATAGCGGTTCGGAAATCGCGCGAAAAGGCCAAAGTGCGTTCTCGTGAGGTCGAAGAGAAGGTGAAAGCGTTGTTGAGGGAAAAAGATGCTTTGATGAAAAGGCTGGAGGCTGTCTCTGGGGAACTGAGTCTACATAAGCAGATGTACGTCCATCTGATCAATCTGAACCTGCCGGAGATTACAGAGCTTTGCCGCTCGATGCTGCAGCTGGGCGCGCCGCATGGCCAGGATCACACACTCTGACCATGAGTAAGTATCTCTGAATCCCATCATTCTATGCATGCTGCATGTTTGCCTCTATGTGCGTGCCATAAAATCCGTCAGTGTGTTTCCGTCTCGTAAATCACACGGAGAAAAGAGTTTTGTTATTTTTATGTGCAGTTACGCAATGTTTATTGTTTCGTATCGCCACGGTTGTTTCAATAAGTGCGTGGATTTTGACAGTTATGCTAGTGGCTTTGTGCTAAGGCAGTTCATTTGTTATTAATTCTTTGTTAGGAGCGCAGTTCAATTTGTTTTCGAAGTCAGTTTTAGGACTTCCAGTTCAGCCAAAACGTGTGGTCACAATCCATTGCATAATATTTGCCAAAACAATACAAAAACTAACTTTAAGGGTCCCACACGCAGTGTTTCAACTTTGAGTCTTCGTTTTCCTTTGACCCAATTTCCATACTATTAATACTTGTTATTTCAATTACTGAATCAACTTCCATTTCTTCTTAGTCACTTATCGAATTAGTTATTTAAATAGCTGCTATTACTAATGCAGCTTTCTTTTCTATATCACGTTTTTAAGTTCACGTGCATTTATGTTTATACTTGCCATTGTAAAGATTATCGTAATGATTACAAATGATTAATAATTATTGCATTGAAAGTGAATTTGAATAATAATGTCATGTGGAAAGTAGTTTTTGAATGGTCAGATTATAATAAGTGGGTAGTAAAGTTACGTGAAAGTATTAAATGGATTTTGTGATTTTAGATTCAATCGGTGCTTTGGATACTTTTGGCAATTTTACTTTATTTAATATGAAATAAGGATCTACTGAGTAGTAGATACTTATTTTGTTGAAGTTATATGTTGAACGTGAAACTGTTGTTTTATACGAAACGAAACGGAAAGTGTCATGTTTTATACAATGTCAGCAAACACAAATAGGTTGTATACAATATAATAAAATTCTTTACATCCATATACATATAATTTATATAGTAGGTATACTAATTACAGTATTCATAATTGTTACCTGACTACACTAGATTCCCCATTAATGAAATATTTCCACGTAACTAAATTAGTATGAACTTAGTCAAAACTTGACCTGTGAAAAAAATAACTGTAGTTAATTTGTATGTTGGCCTAATTTGTCATCGTTGTGATGATAAGCAGATTCTAAAGCCGGAAAGTACACTCAATTGTCAATTAATTTTAAGGTACATAATTAATTATAAATGTCTAAATATCACAGCTAAAATCATCAATTAAACAATAATGTAAAGATACGTCAAAACCTTTTCCTGATGATACAATATAACTCTGGAAATACTTAGCATAGTAAAACAAGCGACTTAGGTCAAAGGTCAGTATATCAAATAGCATGGCAAAAAGCAAACTGTTATACCTATATCGAAGTGAAATTTGTTATCATGGCCATAGAAAAAATGTAATCACAATATTTTTTTCCTGTTAGAGGAAGTTGCTAACATCATTGTTACCAACCCAAAAACAGCTCAGCTTTAAAATTACAATTGTATGTTCAGGTTAGCTTTCAACTTGGTTATATCAACGTTTTATGCTTCCTTAATGATTTGAATGATTTATTAGCCACTTATTGGGATTTCAGGCAACCTAATTGAACCAAAAATAAGCCACAATGGACATTACAGTTCCTATGATAGGAGACCTCTGGTGACTCTTTTCACCAAATTAAACAAAATTATCTTTAAATTGATTGCCTTCATTATTAAGAATGATTATCGTAAACCGTATTCTCTACACCATTGAGGTTAAATTTGAATTACAATTGGATTACGCTCCCAGCGAGTCAATTGATACTGTCACTTTCCACGCGTGCACGTGGTCTGTTGAATAATGTAACCTGCTTTAGTTGCATGTTGTCCTGGTACTGCGGATAGTGAAGGAAAGCATAATACTTGTTTTCTCTGTTTTTTTTAACCTGTCATAAAATTATTATAATAATTATTATCCATATTACAAATTAATGTAAGTAATTAAGTACTGCATTAAATTTGGAATACATCACGTTCCTACTTGTTTTCATTATTGAACTTAAGAATTGGGTTATTATGACATTCATAATAATATGTATAATACCTGTAGCAAAAGCATCATGCTTTAAGATTTTTAATATTATGAGTCTGACTTTAGTTTTTCCAATTAACATTCTTAAGTGTCAAGTAATATTTAATTATCATGTTCTAGGATCCATCAGTATGTAGCTTAATATCAGGCGTGACTATTCGTTTGATAAAAACTCTTCAGCAAGTTCTTTATTCAGACCTAATCAATTACATAAAAAAAACAAGTTTAGATAGCAACAGAATTTCATTTCGACGGATGTGGCGTGACCTTAAAATGAAGTGATAATACGTAACAGTATGATACATAATTATAGCTCTTTTTAACTTAGATTTTTATATATATTTTTTTATAACTGATAAGTTAGTTTTTGACCACTATCTCACCATGTACTATGGGTCTATTAATGTTAAGGACATAGAACATTTGTCATGTATTTCGCAAGTATTGATATAATAGGAAACTTTTATCATTTTAAAATAATATTAATGTCACCAATTTTCTAATCCATTCTTTTCGACCATGGCTTCACTTACGCGTACATACTTATTTACTGTGCAGCTTTTATTTGAGATTGTGCTTTGTTTTTTCTTTGGCGGGTTGTGGCTCGTTGTTGCGGTGTGGTTTGGCAAGCAAAGTCTTTGGTTGTTTTTTAAAGTTTGTGATTGAAGTCGTACATATTGTATCTTTGCCATACGTTTTTCAGACTAAATTATATTTTTATGCACTGTGTCTTTGTTATCACTTTACCGATTAATACAATTAATCAAAAGACAATAAAACAAAATACAAAGAATTAAAATAATGTAATACATAGCAAGCATTTTGTGTTTTAATGATAAATGTTTTACGCGCCCTTTTCCTACCAGAGATAAGCAAGAAGAAAATAATCGTATTATTAAACAGTAGCCTACAATTCTGAAATATAATTAATAACTCTTTGAATAGGATAAATTCACACTAGTCCACCACTGTCTAGTAAGTTGCCGTAGCCGAAATATGCTAGGATGGTTAGCTTATATTATTAATATTGATGACCAGTAATTAGTGCAATCAGTTAATCACCAATCGATTCTTAAATCACGTTCAATTTGCTAATATTATGTCAGGTGTTATCGATCATGATTACGTCATCACTTTGCATTAGTAGGTCAATAGTTTAGTATTTATTTTGATTATAATAAAGTTTTTATGTTGATTATCTTTTTTGTTCAGTTTCTTTACTATTTTTCACTTTTGAAATGGACTTCTAATGTTAGTAAATTTTCCATTCCAGTTAAATTTGTGACTTCTGAATTTTAACTTTAATTTAATTAGACGTATGTGTAAAAATTCTCTCATCATTAGAATCCTACATTATCCCTGATGAACATAGGGTACAGAATATTTCCAAAATAAATATTTTTTTAGATTTCTTTTAGTAAGTACCCGTTTGAAGTTGGCACTGCCCGATAGTGACTAATATAATGTAAAAATAATCAACTGACTATTCCGGATCGAATGATATATAGTACCACCAACTTAACTGTGCAGTTGGCGAGGGCGCTGCTGATCAAGGAAATCAACCACAAACTGTCACAATTTGAAGGAATGTTGTAGTTCTTTTTTCTGCCACCTGAACAGATAAGTTGGTGGGTCTGTACCTATACCTCAAACACCATAGCCAATACCCATTTGGTGAGACGCACGTACATGAACGGATTTGATACCTTGGCTCTATCCTTATGAAAGATTGCCTACTCGCATAAGGTATGAAACATCTAAAGATCCGATGAGCCAAACTTTTAGTAATCGTAATATCCATATGTGCATATTTTCTTTATCTTGACGAGATTAACCCTTAATTACTCGCGTGGGGTCAGATTGACCCCAGAGCGTATTTAAACGTTCATATTTTTGTAGTTTTTGTGTCTATCCTCTTTGTTTTCCAAGTAGCTTCCTAAGTTGTAGTTTACTACATAACTAGTAACGGGCACGTTGCAGTCTAGAACGGTTGTAGCAGGAGTGGGCTTTTGGGGTCAACCTGACCCCACGCAAGAAATAAAGTAGTAGACTTTTTTAGTAAGTATTTGTTCCATATCTTCTTCACAAGTTGGCCAACGTCAAATTCGTAGCAGATACCACATTTGTCCAAGATGCAAGGATGAAAGAAGAAGAAAAAACAAAGATTGTGTGTAACTAATTCAAAAATTATGTATGCAATGAATACTAAAGCACGATATGCCATAATTGTTGTGAGGAAAATAGCTCCTAAATGAAAAGGTGTTTTCTATTTAGTATTGATTATATAATAGACAGTCAAATTACAATGTCATAGTAATTAGTATAAATAATGATTAAATTTAATAAAAAGGCACATATTTTATGCAGTCATTGTTTTATTAGCGATTGAATTTTGGGGTCAAATTGACCCCACGCAAGCATTAACGAAAGTTTATAACGCTCAACTAAGGGTTAAGATCATACCATTTCCGGGTGACCTGTCAGAGCTCTAGCTAGTCTAGCCAAAATTGTACTACCTTTTAAATCGGCCAAATCTCGGCTAGCTGTCAAATGTGACAGATTCTACAATAAATACTACATTTTGTAAGAAGCTAAACCAAAGATTAGTGATCACTAATTTACTATTATTTGAAAACGTAATGAGCCCGATTCAATATATAGACTCTAAATACAGTAAATATTTTACCACCAAAACATCACTGTCAAACTCATATTTTGACAGTAGCTATAGAGGTTGTTCTATAAAGGTCGATTAATATTTGTCCAAGCCCTTGCAGGAACGTACCCCAGGGCTCGTACGGATGGACAGAAAATTGTTTACTAATAGGGTCCCGTTTTCTAGTAACGAACCCTAAAACACCCTCCTCTAGCTTATTTTAATAACGTTCGTGAAACTGGTTTTTGTTGATATTTGAAGTACTTTCGCTTTTTGCCGTCATTATTGATCTTACGCATTCATAAGAGGCTGCACATGGACTTGAATTTAGTTATGTCATTGAGGTTAAGATTTTAAAATATTTGTTCTACCAATAGAGTTTAGTCCTACCTTTTGAATAGGTATATTTTGAAAAATTTTAGTGTTTCCGTACTTAAAGGGCAAAAGCAAGCCGTCGCGTCGGCCCCAGTTGTTGCATTTTGCGAACGCCCTGGATATCTACCAAACTAATAGATAATCTGTCGCAAAGCACCAGTATATTCCGGAAGCTGTCATTGAGAGCCTGTAATTCTAGGTTTGCCTGTTAACATCTTCGATCACATCATCTCTTACCATCAGTGAGATTGTGGTCCAAGGCTAACCTAAGAGCAATAAAAAGGAAGATTTCGTTATTATGTTTTATCCTTTACTTCCTATTCTATATTAATTGTGACAGTCATGCAAATCTGGTTTGTTTATTGACCATGACCTGCCTTACAGAACACTGACGTGAGCGTTCGTATGTTTTATTTAGATGAATATGCACTAAATTCAATTAGACTATGAAAAAGTGTAAGACCGCGAGGTCCTGAGTTCGTACCTTGGTCGCATTCCTTTAGGGTTTCTTATCAACAACCATAACGTTGAAAACAGGTCTCTCCTATTAGGCTTTGCCATAATTCCCTTACTTGGCAGGCGTTTTGGAGATCGCAGTGTAAATAGCAGTTCTTCCGAAGGCACTGCTGCCCACCTTCTAGTATTTTCCTCCTCGTCGTCTCATACGAATCCCACAGTATTACCTGAGACCTGAATAATATTTGGTAAACCATGGATTTTTTGCCTTTCCCTTCGGGGATACACAGGCTTAATAACACAGAACAACATCTCCTAGCTCATCTGCGGGGAAAAGTGCTTTTTGTCCGCTAGTGTGGAATAGGTTTCTGTTATTCGAACCTCTATAAAAGTTTAGGAAATGAATTTACTTTAAATTATCAATTTTAGTGCATGTACTTGTAATTTTTTATTAGAAATTAACGCTTGGACCTAGCATTTTCCTCAAAGGAGTAAGGCGAAAAATTGTGTTGCGGTTGGCAGCAAAATTATTTTGCGTCTCGTAACTTTGAAATCTTCTTTACGCTTTTTTTACCTTTTATCATAGCATCCTTTGCTTCCTGAGGTTTTAATAAAAAGTACTCGCTCCAAATATAAACTTTATACATCCAGTCCAACAACAAATAATTATTTATTCCATTGTATTTGCACAACAAATACCTATTTATTCATAATTTGTTATTTCGAATTTAAAAGAGTTCCGAACTGAATAAAAAAGTTACAATTATTTGGTAAAAATAAGTTTTTTCACTGGTGATAGGTTAGCCTTTGACCACAATCTCACCTAATGGTAAGTAACGTAATCAAAGGTGGTCAACAAGTAACACATAGAATTCATTCCGGCAACAGTTCTTGAGAACCGACAACTAGCTCTGGAATACAAGTTAGGTGCACCGCAAAATGCCCTACCATCAAGCAATATTATATTATGTATTGGTACGGAATTCTTTCCATACGAGTCAGACTCGCCCTTGTTACATTTTCTTCTTTATTATATACCTGTGTCAGACCGGATGTATAAACCTTGTCCCTTTCTAACAATGGCTCAAAACCAATATCAGAAAGAGATGCAATACATAAGATGCTATACTTCCGGTCAAATATAGTCCTCCTGAGGCATATCGCCGTGAATAATGATTCAAGAAGTTAATATCATGTAGGTAGAGCAGAGCACATAATCGTTGTCCCTTTCTAATAAAGGCTCAAAACCATACTCAGAAATAGATGCGAAAGATAACATGCTATACTTCCGGTCAAATACAGTCCTCTTGAGGTAAATCGCCTTGAATAATGATTCAAGAAGTTATTAATACATGTAGGTATTATAGCAGAGCACAGCTGCAATAATGCTCCAATTCTGTTCTTCGGAAGAAATGCATAATTCTAATTTTAAACACCCATTACAAATTTCAAAAGGGGCATAGCGATACCGGATCGAAAATTCAGCATACAAATTCGTTTCTGCAAAACGCTAACTACGACTTTCGTTTTCACTGTCCTCTTAACTATTTGAAATAGAACCTTATCAGCCGTGTAATAAGGTTTGTTCTTCATTGTGATTGTCAAAATTTTCGCCTGTCGTGCCCTACATTGCGGCTTCCGCTGGTTTGACTTGTTGATTTTAACTATTTTAATGTTTTGTGGAACAATAGATTGCTTTAAACGGTTTGAATATTTAATGCCTCTGCCGCGGTTGGAAATTAAAAAGGTTTTAAGTTTAATATTTACAAGGGCCTAAAAGTTAAGATATTCCTGTTACCTTTTTAAACTAACGGAAGATATATTCTTTAGGTAGACATTTTCAGTTTAATATTCTTTTATTTTATCCTATATATCTTATATATAATTGAAAAAATGCTAACAACAAAAGAGTTGACTTCTGTTAGTCCTAACAAATATTTTTAGTGGACTTTTATTAATTTTATTTTTTATTTGTTGTGACGGTATAAGCACGAGGACCACCTGACCTTCTGTCTAATTTTTATTACTTTGCTCGATGTAAATAAAACCCTATTCAAAGGGAGCGCGGCGCGGTATTAGTGATAAAAATTTGTAATAATACATTACAGACACAAGAGACTTTTAACATCAGGTGGTCCTCTTCTTTACTCCGTCTCAAACAAATAAAATAAAATGAAAAAAAAACTTTCTACTAAAATGTTTGTTAGGTTAGGTTAGGTTAGTGCAATTCGTGAATGAAATGCATCTGTTATAGGCAGAGGTTAGTCCGCTTAACATCAGGTGGGCCTCGAGCTTGTTCCGTCACAATAACATAAAAAAAAGAGTAACGATATTTAGCGGGAAAACTCAACTCTCTCTTGAAGTCAAATTTCGAATCATTGACGTAGTAACCTATATTGCAAATGTAAATAGGCAGGTACTTGAAACATTAGCCGTTATGTAGTAAAATAACAAGCAATACCCATAATACATCGTTCATTAACCACTCAAAATTGAAATGACGCCTGATTTGCATACTGCCTAGATAAATAAATAACCGCCTACGTCCGATGATTCAGATTAAAGCAAAACTATTTTGTCTATGACGCGGCTGTAGGCATAATGTGGGCGTGCGTTTGCCACAATCTCACTTTCACTTTTTTTTTCAACGATATGCCTTTTGTGTTTTGGATGGTGTTCTGTAACAAGGATGCACGATTTGCAAATTAGTTTTTTTGTTTCATTTGCAATAAGTATATACATATAGGAAATATGTTTGCCCTATAGGTATGATAGTTTACATTTTATGTAGCTGATAGGCTAGCCTTTGACCTGTATCTCACCTGATGGTAAGTGATCGAAGATGTTGTTCAGGCTAACCTACAATTACTGACTCTCAAGGACAGCTACCGGAATACGCCTTTAGGTGCTGACCGATTTTCTACTAACTTGAGGGTGGTAGTACATGGGCATATGCCCATCCACATGCGAATAAAATAGTACATTGTACATTTTACAGATTTTATATTCTGTGTTAAAAATAAAAAAGTTTTAGATAGAAAATGTGTTGACCTTTAGTTAAATCCAGTTAACAATGTCATTTTCAAAATCTTTTTGAAAGTTACTTTCATTATTTTATGTAAGGATTTATATAAATATTTACTAAATAACATATGGTTAGCAATACATAGAACGATTTGTTTTCATTATACTGAATGTAACCTACAACTCTTCGTACTCGTTCCAACCTATTTTTAAACATAAAGGCATCGAGGATATGATGTAATTAATCAATAAACTGCTAACAAGGTTTACTGCTCTTAAATTCTTTTTCTTACATTTACGATCAAATGGTATAAGATTTAATTTGTATTATTTCAGCTTCATACTGTAAGTTACCAAAAAAAATATTACAATTATTATTATAATTGTTGTACCTGTAACAATATTTATTTATCTTAGGAAGACTAACAGCAATATATAATTTTAGAAAAAGTACTAAGAAAACATGAAGCCAATTAAATATGCCAACAAAACATTCCCAATTATTTCTTATATTAGATTACGTTCCTTAAACGTTTCGAAAATAAACAACAATGTATTCTATCATGCCCGTGGGGTGCTGGGCTAGAATGTCACCCCCCATCTTATATCCCGTGGGTGTCGTGTGAGGCGACTAAGGGTACTTAACACACTAGGTGGGCAGCAGCGCTTTCTCAGGATATCTCACACTGCGATCCCGAAGACGTCTGCCAAGCGTGAGAATTAATGGCATACCCCCTCATAAAGGGGGCGGCTGTGTTAAGTGGTGGAAATTCCGGCTAAGTAACACTAGGCCAATATAACACCCCCAACTTATATCTAGGTCCGCATACTATAAACGCTCACTATCATTCCATAAACGCTCCGAAAATAAACAACAATGTATTTTATGAATCCCCAACTTTTCAAAACACTAGCAATTTTTTAATATCTCCGGAACTAAACATCATGAATGATTTAGCAAGAGTGCTAGAATTTTCCGCGCATCCGCAGCTTACAATACAGAGCAGATAAGGCTCGCCACACACGGGGTTTTACGTTTACTTGTAAGGGTATATTCCATTTGACTCTAATAACGTTATTTTCGACAATTTTGATCACATTTTGCGTCTATGGTTGTGATCACTGTGATCGTTTGTAACTGTTCTCCTCTGTTCCATTTAGGATGAGAACGCTAAGAATGCCACTTTTGTCACTTTTGACATTAGATGTAGGGAATTCAAAATGTTCCAGTAGCCTCATAGCTTTTATGGCGAAAATAACGCCAAGACCCATCTGGAATAACTTTTTGGGATTAACTTTTTGGGAGTTTGATCGTTTTTAGCGTTTTTGGCGAATTAAACTTCAAGTGGTAAGCACCCTAAAAGAATCAAATCACGTAGACACTGCACGATCTAAAACTGGAATCTTTGAATATAGCTTTAGGGTTTTTTATGTATAAAAACTGCAGTCCGTAGCTCAGTGTTTGGTAGATGTTGAAAGTTTGTGTGGAGCTAGCCTTAGCAGAGCAGCGTCGCGCACCACCACCGGCGCGGCAGCGGTGCCAGACTGCGCGCGCGCCGAGTGTCGCAACCCGCGCCGTATGTGTGTCAGACGATCGCCTTATGTCATGCAGAGACTGTTCAAGTATTGACATCGTTGATTTTATGTTTTCGTTGTAATTACTTTATTGTTTGTATTTTTACACTGCCATTGAGGAGTGTTATTTTTAATATTGTTGTTTTTTTTTTTTTATGCCTTATAGGTTAGCCTTTGACCACTATCTCACCTGATGTTAAGTGATGATGTGGTCGAAGATGTTATTCAGGCTAACCTAGAAGTACTGGCTCTCAAGGACAGCTGCCGGAACACACCGTTAGGTGCTTGGCGACAGATTTTCTACTTGAGGGTGGTAGCGAGCCAGGCGGGCATTCGCAAAACGCCCTACCACCATGCTATAACGACTGCCATCCTAAGACGACAACCAGGACCGACGGTCAGCGGATTACATTACAAATTTGCGCGAGAAAAATTATAGTCATGTGCGGGATTCGAACCCGCGTCCATCCACCTCTATAGCTGGGGTAGCTCTGACCGCTTGAGCTAATATGTAGCTGTGGCTTTAGGGGTGGACGCGGGTCCGAAACACGCACATGACTAAAATTTTTTCTCGAGCAAATTTGTAATTTTTTAAAGGAGTGTTATTTTCATGGTTCATGTATGTTTGTTTGTGAGTTTCTTTGTTGCACTTAAACTTTTAAATGGCTAAACCGATTTTGTTGTATGATATATCGATAGATTCGTCTTGATAGAGCAAATAACAATAAAAAAAACACTCCAGTGGGTTGGTAGTAAATTATAGGGCTTTAAAAAACGATTCCATTCATATAACTTGCAGTTTAAATTTCAATGAAATGATAATATGTTTAACGAAAATTACTAATTTGCAAGTAAGGGTTTTTTTACTTATTTAATTGATTCATACTTATTTTCTATCTTTTATAGAGCAATTTTAGAAGAATTTTATGGTAAACTCGTTTTGCATTTTTAGGTAGGTATATACCACATAAGTAAGAATAGCTTCATTGTTAGATTAATATAATTAATATAATATACATACGTATAGTACTTTGTTAATTTTTTCCCAGATTTAAACAATATATATGTATAGTACAAGTTAATTTTACCCAGATAACATAATGATATTTATTAAGTTGTATGAACGGAATTCAAAATACGATTCATGTTATTTCAGTTATGTAGTAAAATGTAAAGCTGGCCTTATTATGTGATAATTTATGTTTGCACTGAAAATTTTATTGCAGTTGAGACCTACTTACTTATATAATTGTTAAAAAGTTAAAAGAGATATCTCGCGCTCTATTTTAATAAAGAAATATTGAATTTGAAACATTTCATGCAATGCTTGAATCAGTCTAGTATCATTGATAGAATATATCTCTTTTTTTAATACATACGCTATCTGTAAAGCTGATTCGTAAATAAGTTGTTTGTGTAAATTTTAATGACATACAACAATATTTTCACTATGTAATCTTAATCAATCAATCCTACTACAAATTCGGGTTTGTGCCAAAAATAGTTCATATAGGTAAAAAATAACTACCGATACTTCTACTAAGGTCGGGTTCTTCAATCATCGGATAGTATTCCTAAGAATAAATATATGTACAACCTATATAAAAACAATGAATGTTGGTTGTTTAAAAGATAAAATAATTTGTTTTAAATTTTACTTTAAATTTTACTCGACCAAGTTGAACCAATGTGGAGGAACCAATGATTTATTGTACGGAACCCTCCGTACAATAAATCATTGCATTTTTTTTAATCTGTTTTACAGTATTGTATTTTTTTTATACCGACTATACACAAGACCACAGCTACTACAATAAAAGCATTTAGATCCCTATAAGCCATTGTAGACTCATAGGCAGTCCAAATGCTCCAGCCCACTACCAGTTGGCAGCGTGCCCAGCATGCTGGCAGCATTGCTCCGTTGAATTGCAATGCTTATTCTTTGAGCCAAATAGGTGCCAGCATTTTGATCACGCGTCGCATCGACCAAGCGCTCTGCTAAGTTTAGTTTAGTTTATTTTTTTAAGTTTAGTTTTTAGATCCTTTTTTTTTGTTAAATTAAGTTCTTATAAGTGCTTAAATAATTTTCTTTTACACTAAATATAATAATAACATTATATTTTTGGTCAACATTATAAGCCCCTTAATTTAATCTCTCACATGAATCACTAGATTTTTGCAGAACCTATTTATTTAACCCAAAATAAGCCTTGATGGCTTATTTATCAGAAATCGTTAATTTATACGCTTTTCGACTATAATCGTGTCAAATCCCTCTATAGTACCAAATTTCAAATCATTTAAAGTAAATAGGCTTTGAAACACTGACATATAAACATTCGAGTGATCCTTATAAGCTCTTTAATCAAATATGCGAAACCATTAAAATAATGAAGTATCCGGAAAGTATATTTTATAAGGGAAAAACAATTGAGCCCCTTTTCATTAATTAAACTCACTATATAAACTTCAATTTTCGCCCTCGCACCCTTGGTTACTTGTACAACAAACTTATTACTTGTATTTTGAATTTTTCTGACGTTATATAAATTTTTTAATATAATTTATTAATATATTTTGATTTTTTTTTTTAAATATATTAAGAGAGTTCCATAAATGCATACAATAATGAATCCTAAATCGAAACAATTTGTCTAAACGTCCAAAAAAGTTTTTTTATTGCTGATAGGTAAGCATTTGACCACAATGTCACCTGATGGTAAGTGATGATGTGGTCGAAGGTATTGTTCAGGCTATCCTAGAATTACTTGCTCTCAAGGACAGCTGCCGGAACACACTGTTAGGTGCTTGGCGACCTATTTTCTATTTGAGGGTGGTAGCTTACCAGCCGGGCATTCGCGCTACTGCAATACCACTATGCTATAACTACGATAATAATACATACCTAGTAATAGTCCATAAATTTACCGCTATTATACCTATATGACCAGAGAGTACGCTATGTGTATTGAACAAAAATAAACCTTTTTTATTTGTATTTTTGTATAGAGAATATTTATAAATGAACTCTATGAAGCATTTTTTTGATATATAACATCTTTATTTATACGTAACACAACTACTACCCTGGTTTCAGTATCATCCATAATATATGTCGTTCTTATATTATTTAATGTTATACCAGTTCTCTGTTAAATGCTAAAGCAGCACAATTTAAAAATAAAATATTCGTAAACAAAGCTGGCTACGTGTTGCATAACACGTGCGCTGCTCAGGCGCAGGAGCGGGCCGCCATGTTGGAAAGTTTTCGGCAACGTCCGGGGAAATCTGTGACGGCTGGCACCGACTCGCGCGCCTTTGTTAAAAGGTAATACATTAAAAAAGTTTCTGAGAGTGCGAATCGAAAATAAATAACTGAAATACACGCCATGGCTGTAAGTTAAGGCATATTTGCGCACAGTGGGCTACAGGGCGAACGTGTAATATAAGGAGAATTAGTTTTGGATTTACCTTGCACAGTTAATTCTTTGATCAACAACTGGATTAGTAATATTTATTGTAATATATATTTTTCTAGACTGGAATTGTACGAAGTAAGCAAAGGAGGTGTTATATTTAATAAACTTACATTGATTAATAAGTTGGCATCGTCAGGATCACTACGTCCTAGGTATTAATAAAATTTTATTGTTATCATTATCGCCGATGCCAATGGGTTAAGAATGCTCACGTTATGTTTACATAAACTGTTACATAGACGCGAGGACCTTTAATTGGCTTAATGGTGCTTATTTTTAAGAGACTACACTGTAAATAAAAGCTGTAGGTCTTCCTGTAAATAAATAAATAAGTAAGCTGTACTCGTGGTTCCCTGAAGAAGACAATGGTGTCTAAACTGTTTCAGACATTTCACCAAAAACATATCCAATATAATAATAGTTAAACTTAAACTTAAATATTAAGTTATCCTGGTCATAGCATAATTATTATTCATAGTAGTTACAACTATACAAAGGTTCTGAAATGTTTTTAGTGCCACGAGACATTAGCTACATACTTAACTTAAATGTTACTGCTATATTAAACTTGGTTAATTACTAAATAATCGCTCTCTGGTCTCAAGACACAGGTTCTCGCCTAGTCTGAGACTTGCTGGTAACATAACTAACTGTTTATAAGAAAAATATTGTATTAGAAGTCTAGTATTATGTACTGTGTTAGTTAAATAAGTTTAAAAAAAAATAATAACAAACAAGTTGTAATGTTTTTTACACAATTTAAAATAATTATTTTAAAACACTTAAAAATATATCTGGTGACAGCACGCCTCTCATAAGGCTAATTTACTTTACTACGCTAATACAGTCAAGTAAACAATATAAGAGTAAATGTATGTAATAATTATTTAATGTTACACTAAAACAAATACAAATTACAACAATGCATCGCATTTTTTTGGTTAATTTATAGATGATAGGCTAATCCCCTAAAATGACAGCTGCAGGAACACACCGTTATGTACTGAGGGTGGTAGCTAGCCAGGTGGGCATCACAAAATGTCCTACCACCATGCTATAAAGACTGCCATTCTAAGACAACAACCGACGGCTTAGCGTGCCCTCCGAATCACGGAAGTGCTCAGTAGTAATGTCAATAGCGGTCACCCATCTAAGTCAAAACCGCGGCGGACGTTGCTTAACTTAGCTGATCGGAGCAAACTACACTACAAGCGCAGTTATATATAATCTCTAATAACGATCCCTTCTAGAAACTGTACTGCCAAACTCATGAAGTACTAATGTGATATTATATGTATACCAACATATGTATTATATATACCTACTTGTATATGTATACCTACTTGTATATGTATACCTACTTGTCTATATTTGTACTATTTTACTCGTAAATAATGTTTGAATCGCACGATAAGGGCCAGGAAACACTGATATTAAAGTATGTACGTACATATAAAATGACATACTAAATAACATTTTTTTTCTTCATTCGTAGTCTCAGTAGATTTAAGTTTAGCTCAATATATGAACTGTGATCAAACTATGATAGTACGATAATTTAGGTAACTCAATAATAGTAATGATACATACAACCTACAGTTAGGCACAATGCCAACTGGTAGTGTGCTGGAGCTTCTGTACTGCCTGTGAGTCTGCAATGGCTTATATGGATCTAAATGCTTTTATTGTATAGTAGCTGTAGTGTTGTATATAGTTAGTTCGTAGTATTTTGTTAATGAAGGCTTACAGCCGGTTAAAAATATCTTCACACAACATAAACCAAGAATAGAACCTAAAGACCTATTATAGAAATTAAAATGTATTGGCAAATAAATAGCACAAGGACAATCCCTAATACAATTTCTACTACAGGTGTCGTACCCAAAAGCTATAAAATACTCACGTATATTGAGATACTATTCTGAATATAAATGGCTTAAAAAACATACTGTGTTTTGAAGCGGTCGTAGCAAAGTTTACTTAGCTGTTCTCAACCGATCTGCAAAGTTAAGCAACGTCGCGCGCGGTCATGAGTTGGATGGGTGACCGCTAGTGACATTACTACTGAGCGTTCCGTGCTTCGGAGGGCACGTTAAGCCGTCGGTCCCGGTTGTTGTCTTAGGATGGCAGTCGTTATAGTATGGTGGTCGGGCATTTTCCGAGTGCCCGCCTGGCTAGCTACCACCCTCAAGTAGAAAATCTGTCGCCAAGCACCTAACGGTGTGTTCCGGCAGCTTTCCTTGAGAGCCAGTACTCTAGGTTAGCCTGAACAACATCTTCGACCACATCATCACTTACCATCAGGTGAGATCGTGGTCAAAGGCTAACCTATCAGGCATAAAAAAAAAGAAACTGTAACACACCAGAAGCTGGACAGCAGCGCTTTCTGAGGAACTGATATCTTAAACTGCGATCCCCAAGACGCCTGCCAAGCCTAGGGAATTATGGCGAGCCCACTCATGATGGGGGAAACAGTGTTGAGCAGTGGACAATCTGACCGATACAGGACAGATAGCGGATTTCCTAACAAATAGTAATATTAAAAAGTAAAAAATAAACGGGGGTCATATACAAGAAACGTGTATATAAACGTTTTAATTTTTTCTCGTATGGTAAATCGTTCAACTTGGTATGATTATAGGCCAATATCTACCGTATAGCAACAATTACTAAAAACCGGCCAAGATAATGTCAGACTCCCCCTAATGAACTTTTTTTTTTGTTATTGTGAATGAACAAGCGCGAGGCCCATCTGATGTTAAGCTATATAGGGCGGTATCCTCTGCCTATAACAGATGCATTTCATCACAAGTGACTAACTGCACTGCGCCCATCACCTTGAGACATACCTGTTAAGTCTGATTTTGCCTGTTCACTGGCTCTCAAGGACTGCTGCCGTAACACACCGTTAGGTGCTTGGCGACAGATTTTATACTTGAGGGTGGTCGCTAGCCAGGCGGGCATTCGCAAAATGCCCTTCCACCATGCGGTGAAGCTCAAGCTCTGGGCGGGATTCGAACCATGGACCTGCTGCGCGGCAGTCCATAGCCAATGCCAATGAGCCATCACTACTTCAAGATCTTGAACTGTATATGTAAAATTATGATTTTATGGGACATTCTGTACGGAACCCTCCAGGTGTGTCTCCTACACGCACTTGGCTTGTTTTTATTTCCATAACTCCTGAATCCAATACCTATCAAAAGCTTACCTTTCTTTTATACCTGATTGCCTAGTCTTTGAATACTATCTCACCTGATGGTAAGTAATGATGTGGTCGAAGATGTTGTTCACGGTAGCCTAGAATTACTGGCTCTCAAGGACAGCTGCCGGACACACCTTTGGGTGCTTGACGGGAGATTTTCTACATGAGGGTGGTAGCTAGCCAGACGGGCATTCGCAAAATGCCCTTCTACCATGCTTTAACGACTGTCATCCTAAGAAAACAACTAGGATCGACGGCTTAACGTGCCCTCTGAAGCACGTGCACGCTCAGTAGTAATGTCACTAGCGGTCAGCCATCCTAGTCATGACCGCGCCGGACGTTGCATAACTTAGCTGATCGGTCCTTCTTAGGTAATTGTGTACGCTTTTATAATAAAGTTCCCAAATATATTACAACGCTCACAGAAGGGAAATTCAAGTAGCACGTGAAAAACATATTGATTAGGAAATCCTACTACACAGTTTGTGATTACTTATACGACAAAAATGCCTGGACAATTCCGCCAGATCTTATAATTTCATTAAAATATGTAATTTTACCACTTTTTCTAACGCTTCCTATTCTTTTGCTAGTAAAAAAATATTAATTAGCATTACAAAATCACAAATATACGATAGGAAAAATTTTAAGTCATGCGCGGGATTCGAACCCGCGTCCATGCACCCCTTGAGCCGGGGTATGCTTTAACCAATTGAGCTAACATGACATGACGTCATAACTCAAATCTTTCCTATCGTTATTTAACCATCGTATTGGGATGGAGCGACATCTATAGTACACTTGCGTTGTACTACAAACAATAATTAATTAGCATGTTGAATGAAGTACATACCTAATAAAAATTACAAACAATTTTATTTGAAAATTCGATTAGTAGGTGAATATATTATATGAGAACTTCGTTGAATTTAGACCTTCAAAACGCCTTCAATAATAATCTACACAATGTCAACGACCTTTACTACCAGTCAAAGGCTTAGCACGCACTAAGAAAATAAACCGCAAGCGTTTTCTAACCGACAAAATCGAAATAATCTGCGGCTGTTTCACACTCTTTCACTACCCAATATTTTATTTAATATAAGTAGGTGAAATAGGCCTTTGAGAATATAATCATATAAAATTTTCATCAATGAGTTTCTATTAAGAATTCCTCCTGTTATTACGAGTATTTTATGAGGTGATGATTTATATTTAAGGCTCTTATATCACTTCTTATATTATTACTGTGAAATTGAGTTTGACTGTCGATCTATTTTTTACTCTTTAACGCATAAACAGCGGACTTTATGATAAAAATATTTTAATAGAAAGAACACAGTTTTAATACTGATTAGACCCGTAAGTCCTGAGGGATCTTGATACCCCTCAAGACTTACGCGAAACGGTTAGATGTAACTAAAAAAATTATCTGAGTTTTATTTCTTGGTAGTATATTTAATCATATTTTAAAGGGCTCAAAATGCCAAAAGCCAAAACTAGCGGCTCATTGACGACTAATTAAACAATCAAGCAACTTAAAATAGATATAAGTTTATTTATATAAGCCCCCACTGCAATGTTACAACAAAATCTCTGTCTGAAATACCCAAGTATTTGAGAAAATAATACTTTTTAGATGCCATTGCCATTAGGGTTATCAATTTTATGCTATATCATATATAAGCAGTGATGGCTCAGTGACATCGGGTATGGACTGCCGCGCAGTAGGTCCTTGGTACGTATCCTGCCACGGGCTTGAGCATCACCGAAAGGTGGAAGGACATTTTGCGAATGCCCGCCTGGCTAGCGACCACCCTCAAGTGGAAAATCTGTCGCCAAGTACCTAACGGTGTGTTCCGGCAGCAGTCCTTGAGATCCAGTGCAATTATAGGCACATGAGACTTAACAACTATGTCTCAAGGTGATGGGCGCAGTGTAATTCGTGACTTGTGGCGAAATGCATCTGTTAGAGGGAGAGGTTTGTCCGCTTCACATCAGGTAGCCCTCGGGCTTGTTAGGTCACAATAACATAAAAAAAACACACGAACATACGCAGTACGGTGTTTGTTTCTTGTGACAACAAAGTCTCCAGTACGTTCCAAGGCTAATTGCCGTACCTACTGACACACAATGGTTATCTTTTGGCAGCGTTAATGAATACGTAGCGTATAAATTAGCAAATAAATAAAATGTTATATTTTAAAGCAATGATAGCTAAGCGGTAATAGCTATGGACTGCCGTGCCGCAGGTCCATGGTTTGATTCGCATTATCAGCTTGAACTACGCCGTATGGTGCATCAGTTATAGGCAGAGGTTACCGCTTAACATCAGGTGGACCGACTCAATCCCATATAAAATAATATACAAATTATCGGTCTGTAACCCAGCGCCGTGGGGTGCCGGTTTAGAATTGCACCTCCCAATATCTTCCCGTAGGTGTCGTAAGAGGCGACTAAGGGAAAAATACTGTAACGACTGCCATCCTAAGACAACAACCGCGACCGACGGCTTAACGTGCCCTCCGAAGCACGGAAGCGCTCAGTAGTAATGTCACTAGCGGTCACCCATCCAACTCATGACCGCGTCGGACGTTGCTTAACTTTGCTGATCGGTTCAGAATGGCAAACAAACTTCGCTACGAGCGCTTCTATACTTGTCCGTGTCACCACTAATTACATAAAAATATATTAAAGTTAAATTATAGAATGTATTATGTTAGTGCGAGGAGGACTGTACAACATTCCATACCAACTTAATAAATATAATATATTGTACCAAGTAGCAACCCCTTCCCAAAAATGAAATTGGAATAACAAGTAAACTTCCTGTTGATTTTACTTCCTGATGCCGCAACCCCTTTGTTTAAAAACGTCGTTGCTCCAACGTGATCTTGAAATGTTTCGCAAACCACAAAATATTACAGATATTTACAAAGCTTTATTTGCGGAAAAAATATCAAAAGAAAATGAGAAACAAAAGAAATTAATTGCGAAAGTTTGCGATTGTCACGTTGGTTTGGAGCCGGTAGTGGTCGTTTGCCAAGCTTCGTGTCCACAGGGCACGTGGCATCGGGTATTACATTTGTTTGTTATGGTACCCTGGTACCTAAAGAGTTTAATATTTATGTCAAAAAATTCAATATATTGAACTCTTTGTAGAAAATTTACCTTTGAAGTAGGACTTTAGCCACAGTTAAGCGGGAAATGATCTTGGAATAAAAAAAAATTGGCATAACCAGGACAAATATCAAAATAATATGCACTGTAGCATTTTCCTAAATAATTGCTGTTATCTTATTCATATTAATTCAACAGCGCCGCGTTGAAGTTACATTGACAAACCGAATCAGGAATTCGCAATTTTCAGTTACAAAAGAAGAACTTTACAATAATTGCACCCTGTAGTTAGTATTCTTTGTTGGTCACGTTTAATTTGGCTGGCTCATATTTATTTGGGAAGCAAAATTAAAACACGGGTTCGGCAATAACCTTCCGTAAGTTATATTGCCCTGGTACTAAGTGTTTATATGTAAAGACATACAGACGACATCAACATTCCTCGTTAAATTTTTTTTAAATTTTTTTTTTTGCTTATTCTATGTTTCAACACACTTATCTTACGTTTTAATTCGTAATGAAAACTACGAACAATTTTAAATTATTTTGCTATAACAATTTTATATTAAAAATGTCGTTTGAAATGGGTGAGTATCGGCTCTGTTACACCCTCGCCTTCGTCTCAGGATGCAGTCCAAAAATGATACAAGTGAACTGTGAATGAACACTCATTAGATGTCTATAATGAACACCACAGTTCACTTGTATCATTATATCTTACTACCTCTGTATTATCGGTTCAAAAAATAACTAAGTGCGAGTAAGACATCCCTTTTTTAGATTTAGGCATTTTAACAGCATGTATTTTTTTTAATATATTATGATGACGTATTCAACTAAATTTGAAATCACCTCACACATCCTTTTCACAGTGAGGAAAATGCAGGTCGAAGAAATGCAGCCGAAATTTCTTATTAAAAAAGTGTAAACATTAAAAGTGACATTTCACAATCGGTCATTTATGAGGTAAATTAACTTTTCTGGAACTTCTTATAAAGGTTTCCAGTGCTAGCGGATACAAAGCACTTTCCCACGCATATTTTTAATTATACATCTTTCCGAAAGAGGTGGAAAATATAGTTCTCCTTGACCTGATTTAATTTCATCTCAAAATTACACCATAACAGTAGAATAAAAAAAAACATTTAAAGAGGTATAAAAGGTAGCTTCTATCACTCATAGAGGTTTGGCATATTTTTACACAAGTTTTGAGTTTGGTTTTGATGACAGATTTTTTCTTGGAAATCTATTCACAATATTGCTTACGTACCCAGTAAATTCAAAAGAAAAACTTCTGTTTTGTTGGTGTCGACTGTTGGTGGGACTGAAATTCTTTCTTAATATGTAATATACGTAATATCTTTATTGTAACACAAAAACAAAAATTCAACGCGTTTTGTTTCTACGCGAAGCATTAGCCGGTTTCCCTCAAAGTAGTTCTACATATCTTTACATGGTTGTCACCTTGTCACCTAAATTGCAATAATTTGCTGTGTTATTAATAGACAGTACTGACAGAGGCTGGGTTTCACCATCTCCAGTTCACGTCAAATCGTTCGGCTATGTAATTATTCCTATGTGCAAATTCATGTGGAGAACTATAACTTAAACTCATTGGAATCGTCAGGACCACTACGTCCTAGTTATGATGAAATTCTATTGTTATCATTATCGCCGATGCCAATGGGAATATGATGCAATTCTAACCCGGCACCCTACGGGTTCTAACCCGGCACCCCACGGGTAATTTTAATAAAACACTTAAAAATATAAAAATATATCTAGTGACAATTCCGCCTCATTTTCCTGTTAAGCCGACGTGACGTCACAAACGCCACGCAGCCAAACCAGATGAATTTTCGACGCCCTACGCTTCTACACGAAGCATCCTCAGGAGGTCTTAACTCTACGAGCGCACGATCGAGAAAGTGTGTCTTTTACTTACTACTACTATTAGGCGGAATTGTCACTAGATATATTTTTATATTTTTAAGTGTTTTATTAAAATATTAATTTGATGTTTTCTTAAAATATTTTTAAAATATTTGTTATTATTAAATATGGATTTCCGCAAAGTAACGCCTGAATCTATTCATTATTTTGTTGTTTGTTTGTTACGCAGTTACACCGTCAATTATAACCTGATTATGTTTTTTTTGTTGGGTAGAAGGTAGTCCTATTTGAATTTTATGAAAATCGGTTGTGTAGTTGTTATCCTAAAGTCATTTAACTGTAAAAAGTATTTGCATATATCTGAATGATTTATTGGTAATTGCAACTCTAGTCGATGGTAAATAGTATTTTAGGAGAGTAATGATCTTGTAAGTAGTATACATCACCATAAAAAGAGAATAAAATATTTAAAAAAAGAACCGCACTGACTTTCAATACTAAAAAGTATCAAATAACTTGTTAGAGGTCAGTGTTTTAATCAACATGGTACTGACTTCAGAATTAAGTTGTTTCATACATTCAATATTGGAAGTCAGCTTCTGCAAAGCATTCTGCATTTTTTTAAATCCGTGTTGCGAACACGTGTTGGTGTCAAACTGGTGCAACTTTTGTTGGGTGGATACGTGACTTTAAATTTTAATTCTGTTTATTTGTACCTTCGCCTGTAGATAATTTCCTATGTTGGAAGTTACGTACGCCGAAACCACCAAAAAATTCCTAAAAATAACTTTCTGTTTTGTTCTGTTAATTTGTTTTATAGGGTGAGGTTTCCATACTTTTGGAAATTTATAAATAACCTCTTGACATTTTGCTGTAATTGGGAGCACGTTGTCAAGGAGCTGGTTTGGCGGGCACATGTTTACAAACGTTGGGGCAATTGAAGTTTCCAGAAGCCTTTGACAGATTTTGACAAGAGTTAAAAGAAAGGTTTTGGTAATTAATTAATTGTTATGCTTGCTTCTGTTTTGAGTTTTGCGAAAACAGTCAGTAATTAATAAATTGAAGCCTATTGATATCTACTAAAGGAGTTTGAAAGTCGATTTGCTAACAGTAACATTTAATTTTGATACTTCGTTTTCACCATTTTGCTGCCGTTTGTTTTGTTTGTTTGTGCAATCAAGTTAAGGACGGATTAAATACATGTTTTAATTGCTGATGGGCTAGCTTCCAGCCCATTATGGCAAGTGATAGTGTATTTGAAGTTGTAATCAGGTTAGGACTAAAATTACAACCAGATTCGCATACATAAGTGCGTGACATAGCTTAGATTTAGAACCCTTTGGACAGGGATAGATTTATTGAAGTTGTAAGCGGGCTATAACTAAAATGACAACAAGCTTTCAAGAAAACCAACCAGAACAAACCATTAGGTTCTTGCTATAGCTTTTTACTTGAGGGTGGTACGTAAACATTAGTAGTAGCGTACGTGAGCGTAAGTGCGTGAGATAGGTATAAGCTTTTATAACCTGTTGGTGAGGGATAAATGCATCGAAGTTGTAAGCAGGTTAGGACTGAAATGAGAACAGACTTTTAAGAAAACCAACCAGAACAAACCATTAGGTGCTTGCGATAGGTTTTTATTTGAGGTTGAGATAAATTCATCGATGTTGTGAGCAGGTTACAAACTTTCAAGATAGCCATCCTAGAACAAACGATTAGGTGCGTCCCGATGGGGTTTTTCGTGTAGTAGGTGTATATGAAAACGTAATTATGAGCAAATTTTTTTTTTTAATTCTATCTATTTATCCACGTATTTTGTTGTATGTGTTTTTATATATTTACATTTTACTAGACAAAAATTTGCTTAAGTTTAAATTTTTAATATTTATTAGAAATTAGTTATTATCTTCCTTTTATAGATTTCACTGTAGGCAGTATTACGTCTATTATAACATTTATTTAAATTATCACACTAAGGGCCTGTTTCAGAATGTTCGAGTAAGTTCCTGTTATACTACCCAGAACATATTTTAATAAATAAAACACTATCTTTGCGTTTCACAGTCATCGATTTAGCCTATCCATCGGTTAACGCTTGAAACGCGCTGCATGTTAACTCTTATTTTATGTTCTGGGGGAACTTACTCGAACATACTAAAACAGGCCCTTAGAATGTATTCCAATTCTAATAATTCTACAGACACGAATCGATTTAATAGAATCCTCCTCTGTAGAAAGTCGGAACAAAATATCTACCCTGTGTCGTTAACAATAGGCGACCGACCTAATTACTTAAATAGACTTTCGGATCTTTAGGGCACGAAGAACTTTTCACTGGCTTAAACCGAGCTCTTGTTACTGTGTTGTATTTTTAATTTCCAAATATCCGAGTCAATCCTTTCAAGTCACAACAAGTTTAAAACGGCGACATAGAAGTGATTCAGAAATAGTGAAAGTGAGCTTTACACTATTAGTCTCTTGAAATAACTACGGCAGTATACATATATGATGATGGTTAAGATACATCTTCCTACCCTGCTGAATAATTTTGTAGTTTACTCAAATTCACCTATTGCGTCGGTCTCTGAGCCATCTTAAGATAGCTATTCAGGTTAATTAGGAGTTTGATACTGAAAATTAAAAGTATTTACGTGTTTGCCGTGCCATTTTTATCATAATAAATAAATTTTTATTAAAATGAAGCATGAGCAATTCAACGGGGCAATGTTGCCAGCATGCTGGACACTCTTCCAACTGGTCTGGAGCATTTGGCTGTCTGTGAGTTTGCAATGCTAATATGCTGCCTGCAAAGTAGCCTAATTGCTTTTATAGTAGCTGTCGTGTTGTATACAGTACTTAGTATTTTGTTATTAAGACTGGAGGGAAGTCTCGAATTTTCATACAAAAAGAGAAAACGTTTCCCCTCCTAAATAATCACCGATTTAAATGAATACGCAGGTCTACAGGTTTTGATTTTTATCATTATATTAAAGCCATTTGAATCAATGTGTATTTAAATACCAATATTTTCTCAAAACTTGTATCTCTAGTTGGTGAATTATTTATAGAAAAAATAACGATAAATAAAGAAAAAGGAAAACCTATATACCTAGTTTATTCTGTCAGTTATAAAAAGACCAACATTTTTAGATTTGATTAAGATTTACTATAGGAGAAAGGTTTTCTCCCAGAACGCAAATTATGCGCAAATTCTAAGTCAAAACTTGAAGTAGCTGTAATCGTCCTTATCGCACTATTTTGTTCGAGCGTTAGCGGCGAGACAGCATAACTTTGTTAAAATATCTATTTTTCTGTAGGAGCTTCTCTTCCCGTTCCTCTTAAGAATACGCCGCCGCCCGGGCGAAAAAAAAAATGAATGGCTTTTTAGTACAAATTTGGTAATATTGTACCGGCTTTTAATTGTTTTAGTCTTGTTTTGTTTTTGTTAATTCACTTTAGCTAGAGATGTCGTTCCGTATCCTTGACGGTTAATTCATATTAATGAAAGTATAAATTTGACGACTCATCGTCACTAAGGTAGCTCAAATATTAACACAGCAACTATCGGCCCGAGGGACGTACGGTTATGTGTTCGAATCCCGGTCAGAGGTCAAACGCTTCCTTTCGATATAATTTTCTTAATGCAAACATTACAATTTTAGAAATAATTTGTTTAAAGGCCACTTTAAGCATTATAAATTTTGTCCATTTAAATTCCTTCATGAATCAACTAAAAGCTAAGAAGCGAGTTAGGCAAAGATTCTTTAACTGACCTCCCTGTGGACCTCCCCTCACACGTGTGGTGTTAGGTATGTAGACGAAGTCCTTTCGGCAACATAGTTCGTATATGGGTCAGTGGCTTAAGCTTTTTTCAAGAGTACCTACGTCATAAAAAAACAGGGTGTTGTTTAGTAATTATACAAACGTCTTTAAATATACATGTACTGATATATATATACATAGTTGCAGTACATGAAGTCGAAGTAATTGGTAGTTCTATAGAGTTTATACATATTCAAAACCAAGTCCTATTAATAATATATTTGAAGCGCTCGTAGCGGGCTTGCTTAGTCATTGTTAACCGATCAACTAGCTATAGATACCGAGCGATTGCTTGCTTCAGAATGTACCGTCAGTTGTTATCTGAGTTAGACAGTCAGTCCTTCATAGTGATAGGGCATGTTGCGAAGAAAATCTGTCACCAAGCGCTTTATGTGCTCCGGTTTAGAGCTATTGGTTAACTGAACAACATCTTCGACCGCATCATCATTAGCATCAGGTGAGATAGTGGTCAAAGGCTACCCTATCAGCAATAAGAAATAGAACTAGGTAAGTACGTATAGTATCGTGTATACTTTACTACAAAATACTTGAAATACTACGAGTGGTTCCATTCAATCCCATATCAGATGTTTGTTTGTCCGATACGATATATATGTCAGTGTTATCTTGTGTCCTGGTTATTTCAAGTGGCTAATAGTTTTTAAAACTAACTTTCACTATATCTGAATCATTCTGCTCGTACGTCATTTAAATTATTGTTACCTGAGTATTTTATTTAGAGTACAATACGATGTGTTTATCACTGACTTCAAAAAGTTCTTACTTCGACTGTTTTTATTGTAGGTGTGTACCTCATTAGAGATGTTTAGATATTGTACGGATTTTGATGACTTTTATTAATATTTGAAAGTACTTGTCATGTGATCCCATTTAAATTTGTGTGAGACCTGACGAGTAGTATATATCAAAGTCAAAGTCAAAATGTTTTATTCAATTTAGGCGTCTACGACGCTCTTGTGAAGGTCAATTACAAATTTTAGTATTGAAATATTCTACATTGTACTGCCACGTTCAGCAAATAAATTGTATAGAGCCACTGCGAGAAGAACGGGCAAGAAACTCGGGGCCATTCTTTTAAACATCTTTTAACAATGTGTTACATACCTACTATATAATAGATTTATAACAATATTTGTTTAAATTATGTAGGTGACAGGCAATAGCTTGGCAGAGGCGGAATTGTCCAGGTATTTTTGTCGTTTAAGTAATCAGAAACTGTGTAGTAGGATTTTTTAATCAATATGTTTTTCACATGCAACTTGAATTTCCCTTCTGTGAGCGTTGTAATATGTTTGGGAACTTTATTATAAAACCGCACACAATTACCTAAGAAAGACCTTTTATTTGTCTTTGTTAACCTAAAACCTGGCACGGCTATTTTATCTTTATTCCTAGTGTTGTAATCGTGATTGTCAATCTCAAGTAGAAAATCTTTCGCCAAACATCTAACAGTGCATACCGGCAGCTATCCTTGAGAGCCAGTATAACTACAGTCACATTAGACAACTGTATGTTTCAGGGTGAGGAGGCAGTGCAGTTCGTCACATGTTTATTTTTTTGTCAAATCGAACCTAGCAACGCTTTATGCCACTTTACCAACGACGTGATCTAAAAATAAAGACATAATCTCGAAAGAATTCCCTAAGCTGTTTCTGATAATGTTTTTGTTAAGATAAAATATATTCTTTTGAGCGACAATTTCAGATAAAAAATATGTAATCGTCTGTGATACTAAACCTAGAGATATATTCTCACGGATTTTATTTGATAAAAAATTATCACTTGCTATGAAATCAGTACCAAATGTCTTCCAATCGATCATGGTTCCATGGTGAAATATGAGCTTAATAATCAGCAGCCACTGCTTAGCACAAACTTTGAAGCGAGAGCAGCGGGGCTTTCCTAGACGTTCTTAAATCATGCCGCAGTTCTATGGTTCGATACCCACCGCCCGCCGGCTTGAGCTTCACCGCATAGTGGAAGGGCATTTAGTGAAAGCTCGCCTGGCTGGACCTCAAGTATAAAATCTGTCGCCAAGCACCAAATAGTGTATTCCGGCAGCAGTCCTTGAAAAATTACAGGCTCGTGAGACTTAACCACTACACTGAACACTATGTCTCAGGGTGACGGGCGCAGTGCAGTTCGTCACATGTAACAAAGTGCATCTGTTATAGGTTACTGCTTGAAATCAGAAGTCCTCGAGCTTATTTACGCAAAATAAAATAAAATAAAAAACGTTTTTTATTTAATAATACCTTTCGATGAACTCACATTACCGAATTTCTCGCCAATGCTCATAGACACTTGCAACCTTTTGTCAAATAAGGAATTAAAACAGTAATAGGCGTTTTTGTGTGCCTAATGTGAAGCAACATCCACTATATGCATGTCGACGTAACTAGTGCCATGCTGCTTACAAAGCACACTCTTTTCGTCGCCTTTTACAACAAACTATGTACTGAGATTCTAAGGCCGAGAAGCCTTACATACATCTAAACATTCTTTTAGCTTTTCAAAGAAACCGTAAATCTAAAAGTAAAGAAAGAGCATGTGTGTATGACTTACGATAATGAACAGTCTTTAGATTCTTAAGCCGGGAGCTGTACAGCTCACAATCCTTAGATCTTTTCAAATAATAAGATAATGCCGTAATCAGACATCAAAGCACGAATCGAATAAAAAAACGCAATATAGCATAACGCATCTTACATAAAAATAATTATACTTCACTTAAAAACTTTTATATTCAAAAGCTAACCTAGCAGCAATCTCCACTTTTGAATAAAAAAAAAAAATTTAGCTGGTTTAAATTTAGAACTTCTTCTCCATTCTACGTTAAGACTGGATTTTGACATATTTGTCGTTATTAGTCTATGAAAAACTTTTTAAATTCAACCTTATTCCGACGGAATAATTGACTTGACCAACGATTTGACGGTAACCAGAGATATTGCAACTAAAAAATAAAAAAGTAACTTAATCAGTTTAGGTTTAAAGAAGTTTATTCTCAAATAAGACAAAAAGTCACTTACAAGAGAACATGGTTAGACTTAAAATATTCAATAGACATTCGTCGTCACAATTGATAGTATCTAATCAAACAATATAATGAAACAGTTAGGGTATATTCCATTTGACGCTATTTTCGATAATTTTGATCACATCTGCGTCTATGGTTGTGATCACTGTGATCATTTGTAACTGTTCTCACCTGTTCCATTTAGGATAAGAACGCTAGGAATGCCACTAAAATTTGCCACTTACTGACTGACACACACTGACATTAGATGTAGCGTTTATGGCGAAAATAACGCCAAGACCCATATGGAACAACTTTTTGGGAGTGTGATCGTTTTTAGCGTTTTTGGCGAATTTAACTTCAAATGGTCCATACCCTTATACAAAATAATCACAAATCACTTAAGACATCCATCACATATTTAACGCATTCTTATCCTTATTGCTCATCAATAAGGTACAGAGCTAGTTGCTTAGTTTACTACCTTCTACCACACCATCACTCCTTCAGGTGAGATTGTAGTCAAATCCTATCGTAAATAAAAACCACTGAAATCCAGTTAAAACACTGTTACTCCTCAAGTAACCATAAGTGCTGGAATTTACCTACAAGGTTTCAGAATTCCTTATCAAAGTAAATTTGAATTGCGTTAGTCATGCTTGTTTATTTACTTAGGACTAGATAGTAAAATGATTCATTTTGTTACACGCATTTGAGTACACGATGCTTTTTTAGTTTTCCAAAATATAGATGAGTATCAAGTCTACACGTATAGTTCTTGTTATACACGCATAAAATTTTACGCAATACTAACAATACTTAGAAATTATTACGGATGGAAAAAGATAACTTCCAGCGGGACTTGAACCCGCAACCCCCAGAATACCGTCCTGGTGCATTACCAATTATGCTATGGAAGCGGTTGCTGGACAGTCGAAAATCGGTCGGTCGGGGGTTGCGGGTTTAAGTCCCGCTGGAAGTTATCTTTTTCCATCCGTAATAATTTCTATGTTTTCGCTTAGTATGCGTCAATGCTCCTATAAAATAATACTAACAACAATTTTGAAAATCTATCGCCAAGCACCTAACGGTGTGTTCCGGCAGCTGTCCTTGAGAGCCAGTACTTCTAGGTTAGTCTGAACAACATCTTCGACCACATCATCACTTACCATCAAATGAGATAGTGGTCAATGGCTAACCAATCAGACATAAAAAAAAAAACTTGATAGTAACCCACCAAGTAGGTCCCATGTAAATTTTACTAACTTTGGCATAGCAACGTTTAGGAACGCACTCAATTATAGCGTTTTCGTAGCGCTTTCCAAGTATACGTATTTTCGTCATATTTTAAATACCAAGTGTTTAAGCTCATTGAAATTTTGTATCCATATTCTCGAGTCATTAATCTTTCTTATCGTTTGCCAGTTCAGTTTTATACTGATTCTAAAGACTCTGCTCCCACACACAAATCTTTCGCATATATAATATTCGACTCTACCACAGTTTTCAGTATAGCAAGCATTAAACAGAGCAACATTCATAACAACAGTTAAATTTTTTTTTAATAATAATAAAAATTCATTTTTATTTGAAAAAATACATTTTACACGATGTCGCAGTAAGGAATACATATTTGTAGAACTATTAATAAGAAAAACAAAAAAAGAAACAGAGAAACATGTGTAGGTACAATGTAAGTATGTTACTTAGGCCACAGATATGCTCAAAAAAAAATATAAATAATAATAATAATACATTTTTATTTCAAGATTTTTTTTATGTCATAGTAAGGAATACATATATGTAGAACTATTAATAAGAAAAACAAAAAAGAATCAAAGAAACATGTCTAGGTACAATGGGTGCGTACCATTTGAGTGAGATTCGCTAAAAACGATCACACTCCCAAAAAGTTGTTCCACATGGGTCTTGGCGTTATTTTCGCCTTAAACGCTACATCTAATGTCAAAAGTGACAGAAGTGGCAAATTTTAGTGGCATTCTTAGCGTTCTTATCCAAAAATGGAACGGGGATGACAGTTACTAACGATCACGTGATCACAACCATAGACGCAGAATGTGATCAAAATTATCGAAAATAACGTTCTTAGCGACTAATGGAACATACCCAATGTAAGTAAGTTACTTAGGGCACAGATATGCTCCAGGACGCAGGCAGACCAACCGCTGTAAAGAAACACTACCCTCAGAACTAAGAAAAATCTTGTATCTCTGAGGGCCGGCCCTGACAGTCAGTAAAGCTGCACACGTCCCGAAAACATTTACATAGCTATGATATAACATGCCAAGCATTTTAAAATGCCCTACCAACAATGTTTTCTCTACCGTCTACGATTTTATTGAATCTTACGCTCCCTATGCACGCAGCTTTTCAAATAGTGTTCTAGTATAACCACCAAACGTCACATAAATCAAAACATCCAAGCATGTAAATTTCGCGCACGCGTTGAAGTCTTTTCCTTGCCAAAAGTTTGCGAATCTAATTTTAGCTTGCGTTATCTTACGCTCACTATAATAATTATCTTACACGCTAGACATATTTCTACAAGTTATCTTGTTAGGAATGAAATATTGTACAATTGTGAGTAAAATATTGGCAGATTCAACAACAAAATTCATTAATAAAAATACTGTTTTCTATTTTCCGGAAAATGGCTAAAACTGCAAACTTTAGAAAAACTGATGTTGCCTTTATTATATCTTTTACATATAAAACATGACAAGTGAAATTTTGTATAAACATAACATATTTACGGACTTTTATTTTTTTTTGTTACATAGTTCACCTATACTCAGGCATTCCTATTTCACAAACGGGTAGACAGATACCTAGAATTAATTACGATTGTTTAAATCCTTACGCCTTGCTTCATTCAACCTCACTATACTCTACATCCGAGTATTTTACACTCTCATTGGTTTTAGGTACTATTAGTTACAATATCCAAATAACAACTAATAAACTCAAAACTTTGCCAAAATGCATTTAATGATATTTTAATATAATAATAAATATATATTTCAGGGAAAACATTTAGAAATGTAGGTAGATCTAGTGACGATTTCGCCTAATTTCGTACTATGCCAACGTGACGTCATAAACGGTACGTAGGCCAACTGGAAGAGTTTTCCCACCAGTTTACTTCTACACGAAGATTATCAGGAGGTATTATAACCTCTTCGAACGCACAATCAAGAAACATCTTGACTTAAAGTAAAAAAAAAATATTTGTAACTTTTTATTTTTATTGTTCATAAAATGCTTTTCCATTTAAAACTAGACTATTACATAGATAACTAAATTGATATGGAGGAAACAAAGCCAAGGGAGGTGACTCAGTTTGTGCAGTCCGAAATATACATTCCGTGCAGCGCTGATTTTCGGAAATTATTTCACTATTATGTATAATTTTAAATATTTAGAACACAAAAAATTTAGAACGTTAGCATATAAATCTTCTATGAAATCGACCGCAAAAAAATGAGTACCATTAGGTACCTCCTTTTCAGTTACCTTATTAGAATTTAATTTTATTTATATGTATGTTTAAAGAAATCTACAGTAGACTCTACCTGTACCATAGCGTAGCCTACGTATTTAAACTATAGCGCATACAAAACATCTTGTATTCATCTAGGAATTAAAATACATTTCATCCATCGAACGTCATTCTGACACACGTCCGCTCAACTCGACGGTCGAGCGTAGACTGGACCGAAGTGAACTCGAACAGGCAACACTTTCACTACTCGTTTGTAGGCGTGTTTTTATTGGTGTCCCACATTCTGGGATGGCGTTACGTCATATGCACCAATCTGGATGTAGGAAACACGCGATGCGTTACTAGTAGCAATGTCATATTGCATAATGCTGTTTCAATTTTGATTAATGCACACTTGGGTTTTTCGACGCGACACCAGTGAAGGTAATGGTGAAAGAAAGAAAATGGCTTTTCGTCTCCATAGGAAGGTTTATTAAATGAAAAATCATTAATTTTCTAAATATTCACAGTCAAACAACGATTTACGTTTTACTGAGATTTATCGCTTTTACTTTACGGTGTAAAAACGGAAAAACTGTAGGCGATATTATATAGTATTAAGTTAGCTATGCTACGAATTAATTCTTTTTTAATAGTTGCTTTGTTACACATTGCAAACTACAGACCTATTATTACGTATACAAACTAAATAACTCAACTATGAGTACTTGAACTAATGATGAGAGTATATAGTTAGTATACTATAGAAAATTTCTAAATGCAAAAAACCCATAAATGATGAGAGAAATTGCTCAACGAAATTTGGCGGAGTGAGTGCAGAGTTCGGTAAAAGACAATTTTTTGTAAGAAATGACATTCACTCCCCAAGTTCAAGGTGACAGTAAGAAAATGTCGTTATTGGATTAACTTAACTTACTCACATCAGCATTCCGAACACCGAAGACGTCCGCCTTTAATCAAATGCTTCCCCTATTAGTGAAGATATTAGAGAAGTTAAGAAGGCAATTCTTTAGAACACGCTGCTTCCCACCTTCTGGTATTTTCCTTTCCTCATATGACTCCCATAGGGTACAATTCTACTGCTGTACCCCACAGTTGAGATTTACTTACTCACGTTTGTATAATTCCAAAAAAGTAGTGCGCGAACTTCCTGAAAATTTCCATCGGATACATTACAATTGTTACTTAAGAAGTAATGACCCAGTGGTCGCTTCCATGTCCGCCGCGGGTTTAAGCTTCTCCGGATCGTGAAAGAGTATTCTCTCTGGCTAGTTACCAATTGACAATGTTTCGCCAACATCTAACGATGATTTCCATCCAACAGCTGTGATTCTTGAATGAGATAGTGCTAGTAATTCTAGATTGAGCATGTAAACCAACATCAACATTCACCAACAGGTCAAAGGCTACTGCCAGCTGTACAAAATATTCCCTTTGTAGGACGGACGAAAGCACCGTAAAGTGTAGGCTCATGAAAAGTTAACTACATGTTTTATTGATTAATTATTGTTACACTTTTAATTAGAACTCCAGAATATAGAGGCAGTGCTGTCTCAGGTGCAGGAAGGGCGCTATGTGCTAATAACAATGGTATGCTGCGTAACACCATCATTTTGTTTTACTTCCGTCCCTAGAGTACGCGCTGGATGGGAGTATCAGGCCCTTTAAATTGCAGCACATAAGTAGATAAAACTTTATAAGCTGGTATCAAATGTATCTTGGTAGTTTTATGTTAATTTCACCAATTATTATTGCCACAGTTTTAATTGGTGTCAAAGATTCGGGACGGTGTTATGTCAGATGCAGGAAGCGTGCGATGAGTTACTAGTGACAATGTCAGGTTGCATAATACCATTATATTGTTTTATTGTCGTTCCCAGGTCTCTAAGAATATATAATTAGTATAACTGGTAACGGATGGGCTAGTAAATTTAACGCAAAGTGCAAAACGCATAGCGCATAAACAGACATAAAAACTAGTATCAAATACATGTGGCAAGTTTCATGTCACCAATTACTAGTGTCAATTGGTGCCAAAGATTCGGGACGGTGTTATGTCAGATGCAGGAAGCATGCGATGTGTTACTAGTGACAATGTCATGTTGCATAACGCCATCATTTTGTTTAATTGTGTTTGCAGAGGTTAAGTTTAAAGTCAAATTAATTATTTTTTATTTACAACCCAATATTGAATATAATATGCCAAATAGTGAGTTTTAGGTACAAGATACAACTATACAAAATTAGGCGAACGTTTTCTTATAACGAGTTACGTCTTTGTGTATGTCTCTGGTGTAAAAAGCAATGTTGTGCTTCTCAGACTTCATAAGTGTACTGGACGATCTCAAAGTCAAAATCATTTATGCCATTCTAATAAATTAATGCTCAGAACATGTAAATTCTAGCTGTCAATGCTGTCGGTCACTGATGGTTCGAATTTGACTCCGAGCTTGAAGTTTTTTCCAGGCGCTTTTAGGCGATTGCTCGCCTGGTTAGCTAATACTCTACGGGCACATTAAATAATAAGAGTTTTGAGCCTTCAGATATTGACACTTGTCCCGGGAATCCTCGAATCTCGCGAATCGGACACGGCACTCATGTCATCCAACCAGAACAAGGCAGGGTTATTCAAACTACTTACAAAGAGAGCAACGAAATGAGGTTGGGTTTAATAGAATATTTTCTGGTCTATGCCTCATCCACAATCATTCTATGTTTATGTTGAAGTCATAAGGTTCAAGTGGGTACTATAATAACTATGAAGCATACTGTGGCAGGATGCAATGACATCAAAGAGTTGCGCTCGGGTTTTGTGTGAAACATGGAGTACGTTCAGTTACATGCGTTAGTTCTACTACGAAATTGTTATATTTTAATAAGCATTTAATGTTATATATAGTTTATTAAAGAACAACCAAGAAACAAAAATAATAATAAGAAAATATTACCATTTATTTTCTAAACGTTAATTTTAAAATAATATGTCTAGTAAGCTTTTCGTCTAAATTTGCTACTAAGCCGATGCGACGTCAGGAAAGCCACGTAGCCTAGCAGAACAGTTTTCAACGCGTTTGGATGCTACTGATGCATCTTTATAGGGTTTTGACTCTTCCAGCGCACGAGTGTATGTTATGAGTCATATTCTGGTTAAAAGCCCTGATTTCCAGTTTCCACCCAATGCGCACCAACACCATATTTATATTGACATAAGTAATAGCATGCTGCTAATTCAAGCATTGTTTTCTTACGTCGGCTCTGAGATATAAACAAGAGGATATGGATATCCTCATTATTCCAAAGCCAAGAATTATCATGTAATATTTCCTAATGGTGTTTTATGGCCGCAATTAAATGTTAAAAGTTTTTAATTAGGTAGTACTGTTTCTTGAATTGGTGACTCCTTGAATTGACCTCATCTCTTGAAATCAACCTACGTACCATGAAATAAGTTCCAAACAAACACATTGAATTCCTATTTTTTCATATTTTATCTTACTTTACTCCATAATTACACTTATCTGCATGACAAAGCATTCATAAACTAGAGAGAGTCACCATAAAAAAATCACAGTGTGAAGAGTTCAATGCCCCCAAGGCTAGGTCGGCACCCGAAACGCAGGGTAAATGCACTCTGCTGCATCTGTGAGCGGTATAACCTATTTATCTGAACCTGTGTGCGTGACACGGAACTTTCTAACTCCGAACAACTTCTGGGAGCCTGGTAGTTCACTTCCACTTTTGGATATTTCGCTGACCTTCGTTTATTTTTGGAAATCTATATTTGGGAGTTCATTGTACTTACGATGAGTCGATCTAACTTGTTTGTTTTTGTAGTATTCAAGTCAGGTCATAATATATGAATTTTACTACTAATATTGATTATTCGTTAGTAATATCAAATAAGCGATGTTTATTTGATATCAATTTTTATCTAACATCCCATTTATGTGCGTTAGGTACTATATTATCGTTTTTGTACAATAGAATGGATGACTTAAAAACGTACCGTAGAAAGATTTGGCTTCGATTATATGGCTAGCTGTCTGCCTGACGACATTCCTCCTTAGGTTTTCTCTCGTTGGTAGTTTATCCGCTTACTTTTTGGTAAATTAGTGTTAAGACGATTCTTCAAACATCGAACAGGAAGATATGAAAGATTGGTTATATTCTTAAACGGAACGAGACTTGCGATTTGAAAAATCTGAATGAGCTCAACGTTTCGTATTTTCTGTTTTCTCCTCCAAAACTGAGCCGATTCAATTAGTTTTTGGCATTATAATTTTAAGAACGAGCATGTATAGGTTTTTATTTTTAGTTATGATTTTAAATTTTACTGGTGGCCTTCTGATAAGGTCGGTATAAAACGGGCCATTATTGGTGATTTGCAGGTTCATATTTATTATAGTAATAATAAGTTGCTGCAAATATTAAAAGTCAGGCGCATGTCTAAAATATGCATAGATTTTTAACCGGCTTTTGAAAAAGGAGGTTCTTACTCGTAAAACGACTCTAATTTTTTGTGAGTGTTACCTCCTTACTTTTTATAAGGTCTACCGATTTTGGTGATTGTTTTATATTCGTATGCTGGTGCTGATGTGTGGATCATTTAAAATTGAGATATGACGAGTAGTATTTCATATACATATTTTTCTAAATGTTGGACTACGAATTTTTTTTTGGAATAGGCGAACTTTCGCATTGTTCTCTCCACCACGCTAACTTCGATTCACATTTTTAATGTATATAACTTGAAATAAATAATTGAAAAATATGAAACTAACGTAACGCTATGTACTCGTTAGGAATTACAGTCGCAGAATATGAAACAGTAACTAGAGCTTAAGCTAAGTCTACACGAATGAACTTTTAATTCTAAGCCCCTAATTCTCACGCGCCACTTCCACACTGACATTAAAAACTGCAAGTTGAAAAAAAATATTAAACGTGACATAACCGCCGCAGTGGGACATTGGGTCTGGGGCCGTTACGCAAACAGTTTTTGGCGTTACATAATATGGAAAGTCGGTCGAATCGTTTCCGAGAGTGATGTAACACCTCTCAAGTGGTTTCTGACATAGTTCTTAGACCGTGAAATGCTGTAAGAAGGGCAGTTGTGACAGAGGTGATTGAGGACAGCCCTATGAGACCTTTGATTCGAGAAGCTATTGACGTTTATGATCGCCTGGTGGCTGGTCAGTTTGAGCTGCAATCCTGACTCATCATTTGTGTTACGAAATGGCCTTCCTTACCTTTTGTACGTCATAGAGAAGTATTAAAAGCTAATATAATGACTAGATTCAAGCGTTACTTCGCGGAAATCCATATTTAATAATAACAAATATTTTTAAAATATTTTAAGAAAACACCAAATTAATATTTTAATACAAGACCTAAAAATATGAAAAATATATCTAGTGACAATTCCGCCTAATTTACCTGTTAAGCCGATGTGACATCACAAACGCCACGCAGCCAAACCGGAAGAATTTTCGATGCGTTTCGCTTCTACACGAAGAATCCTCAGGAGGTCCTTAAATTCGACGCATTAAATTTTTTATCGCCAACCAAAAGGTTGTTAGGTCCTCAAGATGATTCCTTTTTTATGTATAACTCTTTATTGAATTAAGAAATTGAATACCTCTATGATTATTTTTTGTTGATTTGAGTATACCTCCGAATTGTTCGTATTACATTTTTACTATTAAATATATCATTAAATATGATTTTATAAGAAGTTCTTTAACTCGGTTAATTAAACTAATTGAATCAAAAATGCATCCTATAAACCTCTCACACACTATTGCTGTCTTCAGTGTGCGAGTGAGAGGTTACGCGGTGACATTTTCAGTTAGATTCCTTTCTTTATAAAACAGGGTTATATACATGCTCATACAAAAATAATCTTTCTCCCTTTAGTTGGCAGTTTGAGGTCGGATTCCTTTGGTATATATAAAACTCCGTTGTCTGTCTGTTGTGTTACTGTAGCTCCTAAACGGAATGAGGTGATAAGGCTTAAAGAAATTTATATTTAGTTTGTATAGAAAAATGACCCCAAAGGAGTGGTGGAGTGGGCTAGAAATACAATAAAATAATTGAAATATAATGGCAAATTTAGCCAATATAATAAATAGATTTAGGCATAACTTTGCGGAATATTAAATATAATAACAAATATTTTCATTAATATTTTCCCATTAAGCCGACGTGACGTCATAAACGCCACGTAACCAAACAGTAAGAATTGTCGATGCGTTTCGCATTTACTAGAAACATCCTCAGGAGGTCTTGGCTCTTCGAGCGCACTGTTTAGAAGGAGGCGATATATTTATGAATGTTAAAAAGAATCGTAACATTTTTTTTGCATCTCATCACTCTGTTGGGCGTGATGGGAATGCATGGGCATTTTACAAAAGCCTGCCTGGCTAGCCGTCAAGAAGAAATTTGTTCCCAAGCGCTCAACGGTATGATCCGGCAGCTGTCCTCAATAGACAGTTCCTAAGAATCATCGAAATCATTATTTTTGGTTTATATTTTTTTTTTTATGTTATTGTGACGGAACAAGCACGAGGCCCACCTGATGTTAAGTGGACTAACCTCTGCCTATAACAGACGCATTTCGTCAACGACGAATTGCACTGTGCCCGTCACACTGAGACGTCCAGTTGTTAGGTCTTATTAGCCTGTAATTTTTCTGGCTCTCAAGGACTGCTGCCGGAACACACTGTTAGGTGCTTGGCGACAGATTTTCTACTTGAGGGTGGTCGCTAGCCAGGCGGGCATTCACAAAAAGCCCTTCCACCATGCGGTGAAGCTCAGGCCGGCGGTGGGGATCGAACCAGGGTACCGCGGCGCGGCAGTCCATAGCTATTACCGCTCGGCCATCATTGCTTCTGATATTATCAGTCTTTAAAAAAAAATGCGTTGATATAATCTAATTATTGTTGCAACTATTTAAAAAAATAACGTTATTACTCTCGCCACCCAGAGATATTAATTGTAATATTTCACTGGCTTAAAAAAAGGAAACGATAAAATGTAATAAAGTAAACGAAATTGCGTAACTTCTTATTTTTACTCTGGTCCCTTAATTAATAAAGTATTTCCTTTGTTTCAGATAATCAAGAACAGATGGCGCTGTACCCCCAATACGTGTGATACGTAATATTATAAAGTGAATTGACTTTAAACTAATGAATAGTTGGCGTAAGGATAGTTAGCGAAATTACTTCTTATGTGATTTTTACAGTTATATTTTATATGAATATACACTTAGTTAGGTTTAGGGATTTAGAACTAAGATTCACAATCACTGGTATTTAGATAGAATATACAGCCTTAGTAAACCAACAGTGTTCTTATACAACATGTTCGTATTATTGACCAAATCAACGGTGTTCTTATGCAACATGTTCGTATTATTGACCAAATCAACGGTGTTCTTATGCAACATGTTCGTATTATTGACCAAACCCAGCGTGTTCTTATGCAACATGTTCGTATTATTGACTAAACCAAGAGTGTTTTTATGCAACATGTTCGTATTATTGACCAAATCAACGGTGTTCTTATGCAACATGTTCGTATTATTGACCAAATCAACGGTGTTTTTACGCAACATGTTCATATTATTGACCAGTTCTCAGTATCTGTTTTAACCCTTTTTGTATACTTTAGATGTAATGAAAATTTACATCCTGTAACATTTTTTGAGGTGAATCTTTTTAAATACTTTTATTTCTCTAAATACGAGTGTAATTTACGTATGTTCTGTCTCGAATTTGAAGCAACATAGCGTATATGTTAACTCACTGAAACAAAGATTTATTTATGTATATATTATTAATTATTTGACTTTATATACCTTTCCATACGTTTAAAGAAATAAAAACAAAAAGGAATTTATTATTTTCGTGATACACCGTTTATTTCTTGCTTTGTTTTTATTGAAAGTGTATATTTTGAAAACTTACCACGATGGTTATGTTGATTCTTGTTTGAGACAAACTATGTTTTAAGTAGTTTAGTATTTATATTTTTATATTCTAAATGTACGCATAATGTATATGGCGAATTTTAACCGCAAAGAAGTGATCTCAATGGAAGCGGTAGAAACTCGTCATATTAAATCACTGCCTTATTGATCCTTGATTATAGAAATAAAATAATTTATACAATTTACTAAGTGAGCTGAATATGCAGTAGATGGCAGTAGGTTTGCTCCTTATTACGTGAGAACAAAACATATCTGGTAAAACGTGGGTGCTTATAGGGTGCCTAAGTTATATGTATATAAATGTTTGAATACTATTATTTATATATGGAACGTATAGTTTTAAAAGTAGCATAGCTTATTCGTTCTTAACCGATCAAATAGGCTAAGCCGTTGGATGGGTGACCGCTAGTGGCATTACTACTGAGCTTGCACTTGTTCTAGAAGGCACGTTAAGCCGTCGGTCCAGGTAGTTTTCTTAGGATGGCAGTTGTTGTAGCATTTCAGGTTATTTTGCGAATGTCCACCAGGCTAGTTTTCACATTCAAGTAAAAAATCTGTCGCCATGCACATTGTGTTCCGGCAGCTGTCCTTGACAGCCAGTAATTCTAAGTTAGCCTGAACAACATGTCCGACCGCATCATCACTTACCATCAGGTGAGATTGAGGTCAATTACTAGGGTATCTGCTAAAAAACATACATACATGATAATTGTGCGACATATCGTATATAAAAAAGGACAGAAAAGCTACATTTGGTCTTGAAATTTTTATATCGTCTTCATTTTACAAAATAATATAAAAAAAGTTGAGATTTATTTAATCAAGGGTCAATCATGTCTCGAAATTAACATAAGTTTTATGTATGTTTGTATATAACTTAGGGTCAAAGTTTTTTTTTTATATTTTCACATACATTTGAGATATTCATAATAATTTCGTTATATCTGCATTATTCAACATTACATAATACATAAAAATATTAAAATACTTTAAAATATATTATTTCTTTGTGCGACTTTTATTATTCTATGGTACAAAAATAACCGGACAATTTTATTTTTTAAGGCCTTTGTTAAGATTTAATCCGATTATGTTGAAGTTTTTTAAATTCAGTTCTGGTATTTACTTGCTTTGACGCTAATAAACGTCAAATCGTGAAAAAACATTATTTATTCCTAGAATACGGAATAATACCGCCAAATTAAACGATTATAATTCCTGGTTCTTAAATTAGAGTTTTAGTTTTACTACAGCTGTTTTTGAATTTGAGGTTTCATGAACAAACCACGGCTAAATACTGCCACATTTTCGGAAATTTATTTACAACGGCCTTAAGTTTAAACAATAAAAATATCTGAGTTTAATAATTATTATACCTAGTTTAATGTTATTCACCATTAGTCTTACAAAGAATAATGGATATTAGTCTTCCAAAGACTATTGGAGAATCGCTTGCACTTCAATGTTTAATTAATTAATTCTCATTACAGAAATTCTAATTCTAATAAACACAGGTTATTGTTTCGTTATCATTCTTCATTCAAATGACTGAATTAGCAAAATTTCGTTATGTTTTCTTTTTCATATTAAGAAAATAGTTTAGTTTGTAACATATAGTATTAGTTTGATGTATATTGGTTGTACATAATTTTGATTTAGATTTTAATGGAGTGCGTTCGATTTAAGAGGTTTCTGTAATATTTACTAATTGCTTAAAAAAGGCAGATGAAAAAAATTTTTATTTTTGGAGATGAAGATATTGATGAATTGCCTTTTATAAGCAATTTAATTAATGAAATAATATTTCAAGTTTTAAATATTTAATGTACATAATAAGTAGTTAGTTAAGTGTTAAGCAAAACATAAAACGCAGAGCGACTATACTTAATACATTGTTTTAAATAAGTTATTTTTTGTTGATTTCTAAAATTTTTATTCCTATAGAAGTACCTTTTTACTTTTTTGTTAGATGCTTTTTGTCTACTTTTAATTTTAAGTGATTGTTTAAATTGAATGATGAAATCATGGTGGGAAGTACAAGGAGCTATTTATGATAAACAATGTCGATTTAAATGTTTTTTTCTTCGCTACTTAATATTTTCTTTAGGGTGGCTAAACAACGGGTTATAGGCTGCTTACACAACTAAACTATTTAAAATATAAAAGCTCATTAAGAATTTGGCAACCCTACAGAAATGGTTATATTGGGAGTGTTTTTAACTGTAACACGAAAATATAGGGTTGGCAATCCATAAACGGGTCTCGAAACAAGAAGTTACCAGATTTTTCCTACAATATAAGTAATGATAATAATAATAATTTTAATTTTACTACACACATAAATATACTACATCTGAACTTTAATGCTTCTTTTGAGCGTAATATTTTTTTCATAATTGCAGTAATACGATTACAATTTATTATAATAAATGTGTAGATGTCAAAATATACAATATACTCCGTCCCGTACATACCTGAGTTTATTTAAAATATAAAATTTAATATTAAGGGAACAGTTCATAAAAAAATATTATTTTTCATTACTTGATCATGATATGTAAATAACATTTTTGTAATATATTTACTTATTACAGATAGCATTAAAACGATTTTTGACAATATGAAAGAACTGAAATATATTTCTTGACATATTTTACACACGTTAATGTACATTGTATATATTTAAATATATTATATTGCATAACATTTGGAAGCTCTTTAAATTGTATATTATGTTCAAACGACTGTTATATGATAAAAAGGCTATGTTTAAATTGTTTTCTGTTATTTCTTGGCATTTGGCTTCTGTTGTTTTATTTTTAAGACTTATTCTATGTCCTCGAGATGGTGCTAGATGTTTTTTTTGTTTTCTGAGCCAAAGACTTTTGTTTCTTTATTAAAATTTTCACCGTGAAATTTTTATTTTATTGTCTTAATGTTTATTTTATTTGCTGAAAGATTTCAACTAATTGATTTTTGTAAATTTTTTCTTCATATACAAAATAATTTAATATGTAAATTCTGAAGATTAATGATAAAACTTCTTTTAAAATACAAAGTTAATAAAATAAAAATTATTATTTTTCTTGTGTAATATGTACATCTCCATATATTAATAACTAATATGAGTGTAAGTACCCTTAATTTTCTTTCTCAATGTGTCCTTACGAATGTATAGAGCCTTTGAACTGTCAGACAATAATGTAAGTAGATGACATCGATGGGAAAACCATTATTTCGATATTATAGGTGCAATTGAATTTAATATATACCTATTTAATATAATTTTGTATTAATTATCTACCCTAAATATCCTTAAACCGATTCCAACACAAAAACTTAAACATTGTATGAATACTGTAATTATTTTATAATCAGATATACAGGGTGGAAACTTTCAGCGGGGCAGTAAGGGGAAGTACCTTATCCGTTGCAGCTACTCGGAAATGGTCTTAGGAGACTATCCATAATTTTTTATGGAATTTTGATCCCCATTCACAGATGAGACAGAGAAAAAAAATACAGTTAGGAAGAAAATAGCCATTTTACACAAAAACATCTTTGATGCCAATCGATCGTGTTTCTAATACTGATCATAAACTTCTATGGGACCAATCATCGTTGGAGTACTCAAAAAGTCACAAATTGCAAAAATCTTTTCCCGTACATTTTGTACGAAAATTTTACTCATAAACTTTTTTACTGACGGTTGTGATCTATTTGTTGTCGGAATAAAAAAATAAGTATAAAAAAAAAACAAATTTTGAACTCGTTATTACTAAACAAAAAACAATCTTGACAAATAGTACCATGTGTTCCTATCCATTGATCACCAAACGATCAATGGATAGGAACACATGGTCCTATTTCTTGGCCAGAACTACCTGAAAAACTGAGGTTTACAAAAAGCAATACGATAGTGTTCAAGAACTTAAAGACTCACTAACCACAATTTTGTATGGAAATCATACAAATAAATTGTCAGCAGCAACTAGGTCGGTACAGAAACGAATCAATTTATGTATTCGCCAAAATGGCGGTCACTTCGAGCACACTTGATATCGTAGGGCAAGAAACTGCAAGCTTTTAAATAGAATAACATCATCAAATTATGTTAGTTAATAAAAAAAGTGATTTAATACGCCTTCTTTTCGATACGAGTAAAATTCTACGTGATCATTTGTCTTTTATTTTATTTTTTGTAATTCAGTTACACAAATTCTTTACAAAATGTAAGGGAAAAGTTTTTTTGCAATTTGTGACTTATTGAGTACTCCAACGATGGTTGGTCCCATAAAAGTTTTGATCAGTATTAGAAACAGGATCGGTTGACAAAAAATATTTTTGTGTAAATTGGCTATTTTCTTGCAAAATGTAATTATTTTTGAAAATCTATGAATGGGGATCAAAATTCCATAAAAAAATATGGATAGTCTCCTAAGACCATTTCCGAGTAGCTGCAACGGATAAGGTACTTCCCCTACTGCAAGTTTCCACCCTGTGATTGATAGTTTCTAAAGGAGGTATCTTATTTAGCAAGCCTTTCTACGAGTTTAAAAACTTTCGTAGTCAGGTGGATATCAGCAGCGGCCGTAAAAAAAGCAAAATTTTGCATGGTGGAAGGGCATTTTGCGAATGCCCGCCTGGCTACCTACCACCCTCAAGCTGAAAATCTGTCGCCAAGCACCAAACGATGTGTTCCGGCATCTGTGCTTGAGAGCCAGTAATGCTAGGTTAAGCCTGTTAACACCTTCGACCACATTATCACTATCCATCAGGTAAGATAGTGGTGAAAGGCTTACCTACCAGGCATAAAAAAGCAGTACTTCCCCGGTCGAACTCGAACAAATAGGTCTATTGCTACTAAACCAATTTTTTTTTCTATAACTTGTCTAGTTAAACATATCATCAGTAAGAATAGACCTCCCTCTGGTTCCTGCACTCCTGATTTGCGGGCGTCGATAACTCAGCTGATATTTTACCGACTTCAAAAAAAGGAGGAGGTACTCATTCATCAGTTTATTTTTTATGTTTGTTACCTCAGAACTTTTGACTGAGTGAAACGATTTTAGGATTTTTTTTAATTTTTATTGAAAGCTTGTCCGTTGAAAGTGGTCCCATTTTAATTTCATCAAAATCAGTTAAGCCATTTATGAGTTACACTCCAATAACTGAAAAGTATTTTCCTATCTTGATGATATAGTCATTGACAGTGACTGACAATCGATCCCATAAGTAGCAAGGGTCACTAAATAGTAAGATATTTTTTTAACCAAGTAATGGAACAGACTTCAACACTCAAATGTGTGAAATAACTCGTCGAAGTCGGTACCATGCGCACAATATTGTGATAATAGGTACTTTTAAACCATCATGGTACTGTCTTCAACAAGTTAATTCACACATTTGAGTGTTGAAGTCTGTATCATTATTTAGTAAAAAAAAAAAATTTATCTCTTTTTAGTGACCCTTGCTACTTACGGGATCAATGGTCAGTCAATGTCAATGACTATATCAGCAAGAAAGGAAAATACTTTTCAGTTTTAGGAGTGTAACTCCATCTATCCTGTTGAAGTCAGTTCCATTTTTTGGTAAAAATCTTTTTCAGTTAATTATTAGTAATCTTTGGGTACAATGTCTAGCCAAAACACATCAGCTGATAGACAGTAAAAACTACGTATTAACTAGGTTCAATATATAAATAGATGTAAGTCAAGGCGGCCAGGGAGACAATAGAGGTATTTCTAGTCCACCTGCCAATCGTTCTCGTTGGTTGATGCGTCAACCATCTTACAATGTTAATAGGATTGCCGGAGGAGCTAGACACTAGCGAAATTACTAAGGAAATCGATTAAATTTGGTTTCGTGTTCTTTTCTTCTTAACATAAGTAGGTTTTATATGACAACAATTATTAAACAAGCAGAAAAGCTGTCCCTAACGGTGTGTTCCGGCAGCTGTCCTTGAGAGCCAGTAATTCTAGGCTAGAATGAACAACATCTTCGACCAGATCATTACATACCATCAGGTGAGTTAGTGGTCAAAGGCTAGCCTATAAGCAATAGAAAAAATTAAAACGAACTATATCTCTATGCATTTTTTTCTGTTAAGCTGACATAAACGCCACGTAACGTCACGGAAGAATTTTCTACGTGTTTCGATTCTACATGAAGCATCATGAGGAGATCTTGACTCTTCAATCTTACGATTGAGTAATCTCGAATATTCTTTCGGCTATGATACCTAATTGGCGTTTCTGACGTCACGCTGGCTTAGAAAAAAATACCCCTATGTTCCGTGTGGGAGTCGTAAGAGCCGACGAAGGGAAAACATCAGAAGGTGGGCAGCAGCGCCTTTTGAAGAACTGCTGTCTTCCATTGAGATCCCCAAGACGCCTGAAAACCTTCGTTCAACAATAGACTTACTGGTTTCTGTGATGAGGTATGTACATAACTAAAATATCTTATATATGTAGTAACCAGTTTTGTTTAGAGATAATGAGTCCGTGGAGGCTGGAGTTCATCGTATTTTCTAAAACTTATCAATGCGCTCGGTTGATGAGACACGTGTCTAAAATTATGGGGTTATTGTTTTTTTTTTTTTTTTTTTTTGTATGCTTGATAGGTTATCCTTTGACCTCTATCTCACCTGATGGTAAGTGATGATGTGGTCGAAGATGTTGTTCAGGCTAACCTAGAAGTACTGGCTCTCAAGGACAGCTGCTGGAACACACCGTTAGGTGCTTGGCGAGAGATTTTCTACTTGAGGGTGGTAGCTAGCCAGGCAGGTATTCGTAAAATGCCCTACCACCATGCTATAACGACTGCCATCCTAAGACAACAACCGAGACCGACGGCTTAACGTGCCCCGAAGCAAGGGCACGCTCAGTAGTAATGTCACTAGCGGTCACCTATCCAACTCATGGCCGCGGGTGACGTTGCTTAACTTTGCTGATCGGTTGAACTCAGTAAACTTCGCTACGAGCGGTTCTGATCTTCATTTAATGCTTATTTTTTATGCTATTAAGTGACGAGACGAGCGAAACGGTGCCTGATGGTAAGCATCACGTCTGCTCATAAACAGTTGCAGTGTCATTGATCTGCACACTGCACTGCGCTCGTCACTCCGAGAAATCCGTTCTAAAGTCTCGTTTGCCCAGTAATTTCACTTGCTACAGAGCCCTTCATACCTAAACGCAGTGCAATACTGCTTTGAGGCAGAATACATGACACTGCAGTGGTACCCGCCGAGACGGCCGCTTGCTTAAGAGACCAACCACCTAGTTGCTGCCTGTTCAGCACCACCCAGGGACCACGTGTAGGGAATCAAGTTTAGGGGTACTCTTCTACGGACGCGGCCAGTGCTTGTAGCAAAGTTTACTTAGCTGTTCTCAACCGATCAGCAAAGTTAAGCAACGTCGCGCGCGGTCAGGAGTTGGATGGGTGACCGCTAGTGACATTACTACTGAGCGTTTCCGTGCTTTGGAGGGCACGTTAAGCCGTCGGTCCCGGTTGTTGTCTTAGGAAGGCAGTCGTTATAGCATGGTGGTAGGGCATTTTGCGAATGCCCGCCTGGCTAGCTACCACCCTCAAGTAGAAAATCTGCCGCCAAGCACCTAACGGTGTGTTCCGGCAGCTGTCCTTGAGAGCCAGTACTTCTAGGTTAGCCTGAAAAACATCTTCGACCACATCATCACTTACCATCAGGTGAGATAGATGTCAAAGGCTAACCTATCAGGCATAAAAAAAAAGCTCAGCCCCGTTTAGTAAGTAGTTGTAGTGTTTGTTGTATTTAGTTCGTAGTGTTTTGTTAATAAAGACAAGCTGGTAAAATATCGTATTATAATTTATAATACATTCGATACGTTCCTTTGTTACACATATGTTTAACAAAGTGTAGTTGTCAGCATATCATGCTGACAAATATTTCCTTTAAACTAAGTTAGCGGTTTATTAATTTGACGTCATTGGCAGAAATATTATACTTATCTAAGCGATATTGATGCATTAGCTGTAACATCGAAGTTAAATAATTTATGATATAGTATCATTTGCATTCTTTCTTTCAATAATTGCTTTATAACACGGTGGAAGGGCATTTTGCGATTGCCCGCTTGGCTAGCTACCAAGTAGAAAATCTGTCGCCAAGCACCTAACGGTGTGTTCCGGCAGCAGTCCCTGAGAGCCAGTGAAATTACAGGCACATGAGGCTTAACAATTATGTCTCAAAGTGACGGACGCAGTGCTATTCGTGACTTGTGACGAAATGCATATGTTATAGGCATAGGTTAGTCCGCTTAACATCAGGTGGGCCTCGAGCTTGTCCTGTCAGATAACATAAAAGAAAAAAAAATGACTGAATTGTCTTGAGAGAGCTCTACGGCTATATATCGCAGTTTTTTAAACTAACCTATTCCTGTATAGTTCTTCCTACAAAACAAATGAAAATACTGAAACAATCGCAAAACGAGGAAACTAAACAAAGGCTAAACACATTATAGACACGACACAGTTTTAGATTCTTAAAGAAGCACATTACCAGTAAGGAAAAATCTCCCGCGAAAACCCGGAAGAAGTATCGACCTAGAGATTTATCCAATTTACATCTAATACTTAATTGTTAATAAATTATTGAGGAGTTAAACAATGGAAATAGTGTTTTTCCTAGTGTCCAGCACGCAATCTGTGACGCTACTTGATGGGGTATAAAGTTCTAGATTGTATCTTACGTCTTTTACTTTGTACGGTTTTTATAAAATAGTGCTGGAACGTTGCTTTGTTTATGGTACGTTTTAGTCTGCCCCTAAATGAAGACAGTGATATATATATATACCTATATTTTGTTTCCTCGAAGCCGATAATAAATGCAGTCTCTAAATTTAAAATTTTGACATTTATATTGTAAAAAAATGTCTGTCTGTTACTTTGTAGGGTTCTTTCTTATGAATGTTGCTAGTGGCTAATAGAGCTAGAATGTTGCTTGGTTCATGGCAAGTTTTAGTCTGCCCACAAATAAAGACGATGATAGATATAGAATGCATTCTCGAAATTTAAAATACTCACATATACATTTTTTTTTCGAATATATATTTTTTTTTAAATACAATATACTGGCAAATGCACAAGACGTGCGAGACCATACCCCGCTATAGGGGAAAAAAAAAGTACAATATATAATAATTCAATAATAATGATAGGCAGAAATCTTACCTATAGTCAATGCTCTCCAGAATCCATCCCAATTTTGGGGTATTTCTGATTGCAACAGATCTATAATTTATATTTATTGTTACAAATGAAAATGGTTTATATTTCATAGAACTGTTATTTTTTTTCTGGAATTCTGGAAAGAATAAATATTACTTAGAAACTTCCTGTGGTTGAAGTAAAAATAAACATAGTCGTATTTAATAATTACTATATATATCTAGTAATATTAATACAAATGTTTTTATATAGAGTAATACCAATTGTCACGTAAGAGACAGATTAACATTGTAGTATCACATTTACCAAGAGCACAGAAAGTATTTTCAGAAAGTAGAACTAACAGTAATAGTACTAGGATAACATGAACACATAGAGGTGGCGCGAGACAGGGCTGGCCCACTAACGCATCCCACTTTAGAATTTGGGCCGGCTATTAATACTCCCTGCACTGCACTTGCACCGCGGAATAGGGTTGCTGCTGCCACTAACGTAACTTTGTACAATATGCAAATTATGTATACTTTCAAGAGTGAAAAGCAAATATAACCGTATACCAAAGATGTTAAATTAAATGTTTTGGATGCTCAAAATAACCTTATAATTTATTTCATCAATCTATGGTATATTATGTGGATTGCAGATAACTCTCTACTAGGTTTTGCTTTCATAGTTCGACAAACGATGTTTCTCGTAGCAGTTTTAAGAAAAAAATCCAACATGTATTTTATCTTGGTTCGATTGTATTACATGTTATAACTGCTGTAGTATATATATGTAGAAATATTATAGTGTCAGTTATAGAAAAACTAGGTTTATGGAACTGTTCCACCAATTTAAGAGTATAATTTCATAAATTTGATAAGATTTTCTTACTTTATTATAGATATATAGGTTATAGGATTATAGATATATGGTGGTAGGGTATTTTGTGAATGAAATGAAAATCTGTCGTCAAGCACCTAACGGTGTGTACCGGCAAGTTTCCTTGAGAGCCAGTTAGTTATTCTAGGTTAGCCTGGACAACATCGACCACATCATCACCAAAGAATATTTAAAGTTATGTAACAATGGTCTATTATATTTGGATGGTATAATTGAAATATTATAATAACAATAATAACATAATAATTATATATGTACCTAAATATAATGTAATAAAGCCGATATCAATGGTATTTTTTTGCAAAAATCGCCCTTATTTTGAAATAGGTGTGCTTTAGCCATACCTAGTGATTTACATATCCATCAAACAACCAGTCTCCGAGGTGTAATAACTATGTAAAATAGCGTGTGATTCAGTAGCTATTATGATATTAGGCTCACAGTAAGCAGGAAAATCGAATCCGGAAGTATTTTATCAAGCCATAATTATTTATCTTACAGTAAAATTTCTCCGTGTGCCAACCCTAGACGATATAGTTTTGCCGGACGCGCTGTACCGCCGCACAACCGGTATAGTTAAACATTTTATTGACATAACTATTGCACACAATATTATGCATGTTTACTAAAGACACAGATTAAATTAGCTATGTTGTAACTATGTAACGTTGGGGCAGAATGACAAGTAATTACCTAGTGATGATGACCTACCTGTGACTTACCATGGGTTCTATGAGACCAACTGCAAAAACGACGAAGTATTGTACTGTCTAAATCAATATACACACCAAAGGATGAGACAAGTACTTCGTAATCAGTAATATATATAATTTTTTTTTTTTTTTTTTTTTATGTTTTGTGAAGGAACAAGCGCGAGGCCCACCTGATGTTAAGCGGTATCCTCTGCCTATAACAGACGCATTTCATCACAAGTGACGAACTGCACTGCGCCCATCACCTTGAGACATACCTGTTAAGTCTCATTTTGCCTGTTATTTCACTGGCTCTCAAGGACTTCTGCCGGAACACACCGTTAGGTGCTTGGCGACAGATTTTCTACTTGAGGGTGGTCGCTAGCCAGGCGGGCATTCGCAAAATGCCCTTCCACCATGCGGTGAAACTCAAGCTCTGGGCGAGATTCGAACCATGGACCTGCTGCGCGGCAGTCCATAGCTATTGCCACTGAGCCATCACTGCTTCAAAACACATACATTATGCTCCATACTGGCGCGCTAAGTACTAAGGCAAAACATAAAAGACCTTCATAAGTGCTGTCGTTATGTAATGTAACTGAATGCTGTTCAACGAAAGAGGTGGATGAAAGAAGGCTGGATGTGGCAAAGATGCAAATGCTAAAACGGATGTGTGGAAGAACTTTGAAGCGCTCGTAGCGAAGTTTGCTTAGCCGTTCTTAATCGATTAGCTAAGTTAAGCAACGTCCGCCGCCGTCAGGAGTTGGATGGGTGACTCCTAGTGAAATTACTACTGAGCGTGCACGTGCTTCGGAGGGCACGTTAAGCCGTCGGTCCCGGTTGTTGTCTTAAGATGGCAGTCGTTACATGGTGATAGGGCATTTTGAGAATGCCCGCCTGGCTAGCTACAAACTCAAGTAGAAAATAAGCCGCCAAGCACTTAACTTTCTGTTCCGGCAGCTGTCCTTGAGAGCCAGTAATCTAGGCTAGCCTGAACAACATCTTCGACCACATCATCACTTACCATCAGGTGTGATAGTGGTCAAAGGCTAGCCTATCAGCTATAAAAAAAAATAGAATGTACAAAATTAGGAATGAGCATGTCAGCGGAAGCAGAAACAGTGACAAAAATCATCAAAAATAGTTAAAAGAGAAAAAGTAAAAAGATTTCAGTGAAGGGCGTTGAATATGAACAAACATATAGGTGCAGAAAATAGACGTATATGGTGAGGATGGACTCTTCGCGAAGATAGTGAATGATATGCGTTATGTGTATACATAGTATGAATATGTATACATATAATGGGTTATATGTATACATATAACGCATATTCTTAAGCAGTGATGGCTCAGTGGCATTGGCTATGGACTGCCGCGCTGCAGGTCTATGGTTCGAATCCCGCCGCGGGCTTGAGCTTCCCCGCATGGTGACTATCCATGCGTGGCCGACTGGTTAGCGACCACCCTCAAATACAAAATCTGTCGCCAAGCACTCAACGCTGTGTTTTTTTTTTTTTTTTTTTGTACGTGCGGAAAATGCATTTACGCATTCCCGTCCACCTCAGGGGGGGTGGCGCGGGATATGTCGGGCTCGACACCAACTACTCCCACAGCAGCAAGTGCCCCTACCGACTAAAAACCACACGATCTTCCTGCCGGACGCATTATGCCAGGGCAACGGGAACGCTTGTGAGCCAATAACTCTAGGTTAGCCTGAACAACATCTTCGACCACATCACCACTTACCATCTGGTGAGATAGTGGTCAAAGGCTAACAGTTCAGGCATAAAAAAAACTAAAATTAAAAATGTTATACGGTTACAAATGAAAGAAGAAAGAAAGAAGAAAGAAAAATGTTTATTTGCAACAAATAAATAATAATAGCAAGATGTAATACAAATAAATTTTAAAAGAAACATCATTCATAAATATCATTAAGTCGCCAAACGGCCTCAACTGAACGTTATGCTGGTCGTTCAACCAGCGCTGGTCTTCCGTTAAAGCCGTTTGGGTGACATCACTGACAAGCTACTTAAGTTAGTTATAGTTAAGATATAACAACTGTTGCTTCGTAAATTACGCAAACTTATACAATCCAATTTACACTACAATCCTCCTCAGACTAACAGATGTCGTAGCAGACGAGAATATGCCCAATGAACAAGTCTAGTATCGTGACTGTTGCTGCAAATCGGTCGCAAACCATGGTTTTTTTTCACCTTACCGCCTTTACTGCCCGAATGTATTAAGGCTGATATCCGGTTAAACTCCCAAAGATGGTAATAAAAGCACTCCCAAGGATGGTTGGTCATAAACCCCAAGTTGTCCTGTAGGCCGTTTACGTATACATATTTTTTTTTATCCCTGTTAGGTTAGCCTTTGACCACTATCTCACCAGATGGTAAGTGATGATATGGTCGAAGATGTTGTTCAGGGTAACCTAGAAGTACTGGCTTTCAAGGATAGCTGCCGGAACACACCGTAAGGTGCTTGGCGACAGATTTTCTACTTGAGGGTGGTAGCTAGCCAGGCGGACATTCGCAAAATGCCCTACCACCATGCTATTACGACTGCCATCCTAAGACAACAACCGGGACCGACGGCTTAACGTGCCCTCTGAAGCACGGAAACGCTCAGTAGTTATGTCACTAGCGGTCACCCATCCAACTCATGACCGCGCGTGAAGTTGCTTAACTTTGCTGATCGGTTGAGAACAGCTAAGTACACTCCGCTACGAGTCTTCAAGATTATTTGTTATGTTGGTCTTTGTGTTGTTAGATTCGACCCTCTGCGAGTGGGATAAAAGTAGGAATGTGCTGAAGTTAGAGCAGAGTCACAAAGCTTAAACTATGAAAGCAAAGGGCCAAAGACTTTAACTCAGGGTTAAGCATTTGGCAAAAGCATCGGTCTCAGGAATATCTCAGTTATTTTTAACCACCGGTTAAATAGGGCAACCCGCGGTTTACTCTCAGCATTAATATTTTAATGGAGTTTGGTTACTACCGGGCTTAGATCAAAGATTTGTTATGGAACGATACCATTTTAAAATTGCGTGTGGTCCATAATACTTGATTTAGTGTTGGGGAATCTTTTAGTGGAAGTTCGTGAGTCAATTAAGTCACAATAAAACAAATGATTTTTGAAGCGCTCGTAGCGAAGTTTACTTAGCTGTTCTCAACCGATCAGCAAAGTTAAGCAACGTCGCGCGCGGTCATGAGTTGGATGGGTGACCGCTAGTGACATTACTACTGAGCGCTTCCGTGCTTCGGAGGGCACGTTAAGCCGTCGGTCCCGGTTGTTGTCTTAGAATGGCAGTCGTTATAGCATGGTGGTAGGGCATTTTGCGAATGCCCGCCTGGCTAGCTACCACCCTCAAGTAGAAAATCTGTCGCCAAGCACCTAACGGTGTGTTCCGGCAGCTGTCCTTGAGAGCCAGTACTTCTAGGTTAGCCTGAACAACATCTTCGACCACATCATCACTTACCATCAGGTGAGATAGTGGTCAAAGGCTAACCTATCAGGCATAAAAAAAAAAAAAAAAGGTATTTCAATGAGCTCCTGTAAAACTCTATACAAGAGATTGCATTTATTACACTATAATAATAATGTTTATTTGACATATTTCTTAGGTGGTAGGTACTTACAAAAATTTTAGGCTTTGGGTTGCACTATTTGTGCAAATATGGACATGAAACATTTCTTAGTCAGAACGTTGATGCCTGTTGTAGTATACAGACAACAACGCCCTCTGTCTTTAGCAAGACGTAACTAAACCATAACTAGGGATTTCGGTATGTAAGTAATCTAATTACCGTATCACATTTCGAAATTAATAATATGTAAAGGGTGGTATACCTATTTAAAATATGTGTAGTGGGCTGGAGCATTTGGGCTACCTGTAGGCCTGCAATGGCCCCTAGATTGCCCAAACGCTTTCGCTGTAGCGTATACACTATCGGGCATGTATAATTTCAAACTTTTGTCAAAGAGCATAAGGCTTTGTTTAACAACTTCAAAGACAATCTCAATTCTAGGATAAAAAATAGAGATATACTATTCATAAATCTGCCTTATTTAAATAAAATATTCTCTGAGAATATTTAATAAAATATCCAGAAACATACGACAATTGACACTGATTGATAATAGAGACAAACTTCATTTGGGTATTTGGAATCCAGAATGGTCATTGTTTCCTGAGGAATTGGGTAAGAATTTAGTGGTAATAGACTTGTCTTATACGTCAGATAGTGGAAGTAATTAAACTGGGCTAGAAAGCATTCTACCCTTCAACGCTCTGCAAATTTACGATACATTTCGTTAAAATTTCTGAAACTCACCTCCTCTCCCTACCATTCTTCATGCTACATTTTTCATATTCATATTCATATTCATTTATTTCATAAAACATAGGTTAACAATGATGACAATTAGGAGAAGTACAGCTATGTTTCGCCTTATCAGCATATGAAAATTATATTATAAAATTGAATAAATTATGACATTAAATAAAAATAATAATTAAATTAACATGAAAATTGAATAATTATATAATGATATACGAAAATTACACAATAAAAATTCAAGAATTAATACGAGTAATGTCAATAGCTCACAAAATAAATTATAAAATTATCCACATTTCAGTCATTATATAATATTTAAATTATTATTGTACATTTTTTTCATTCAAAAAATCTCTTATGTCATAATATGCTTTTTCAGTAAGGAGACCATTGAGTGCAGTTTTAAATCGTTTATTATCGTTAAGAGACCTAATTGATAATGGAATTTTATTATAGATTGTAGGTGCCATACAATTTACACTTATTCTCTTAAGAAGGCTTTTGCATTTATGGGTTGTCTCTAAGTTACCTTGACGTCTGCTTCCAGTAGGTTTAAATTTAAAGTAATGAGGGTTACATTTAACAAAATTAGCGACTTCACTTATGTACAGCGATGGAACTGTTAGAATTTTAAACTTACGAAAGTAAGGTTCACACGAATCGTCTGTCATAATGCCAAACATAGACCGTATACATTTCTTTTGGGCTACGAAAACGCTCTGCTTGTCAGTAGTATTTCCCCAGAACATTATGCCAAATCTTAGAGTAGATGCTACATATCCATGATATGTTGCTAAGAGTGTTTGGACATTTGCAACTTTTCTTAACTTACCAAGTGCGTAGGAAAATTGATTTAATTTTTTTATTATATTACTAATATGATATTTCCATGACAGCCTATTGTCTATGATTAAACCTAAAAATTTTGTAGATTCTATTTCTTGAATTGGATTGGCTAGGTAATTAATGTTAAATTCTAGTGGGCTATTATTTCTTAGTTTAAAATTAATAAAATATGTTTTCGTCAAGTTAATAGTCAAGTAATGCAATGTCATCCAATTCATTAAAGATATTAGTGTATTATTTATGTCATATTCTACATTATTAAAATTGTCATAAGTGAATAAAATGGTACTATCATCGGCAAAAATTGTCATAAAATGGTTAGTCACATAAGGTAGGTCGTTTATATAAATGATAAATAGGAGTGGGCCCAACACGCTTCCTTGTGGAACCCCTTTTCTTAATATTCTTTCATTCGACGCGTAACAAGTGTTAGTACCAGTGATAGGATCAACTCTGTTTATGTGTGTGATTTGTCGTCTATTAGATAAGTATGATTCAATAAGTTTGTTGGCATTGCCTCTTATACCGTATTTCTCTAGTTTTTTGAGTAGAGTTTTATGATGTACGTTGTCAAACGCTTTTGACATGTCCATAAACAAAGCTAAAGTAGGCTTACGCTTCTCCACATTAGTGACAACCTTTTCTAAAAATTCAACGATTGCCATGTTTATCGACCTGTTCTTCCGAAAACCATATTGACATTTTGTGAAAAGGTTTTTGTTCTCAAAGAACCCATTGATTTATTGGTATATTACATTTTCTATGATTTTTGAAAATATGGAAAGTAAAGCTATCGGACGATAGTTATTTATCATTATCTTATCACCTTTTTTGAACATGGGAGTAACAACTGTCAATTTCAATCTATCAGGAAATTTACCTTGTTCTAAGCATAAGTTTACAATGTAGCATAAGACTGGTGCTATTAAATTTGCTACTTTCTTAATAATTTTGGTTGAAACATCATCATAACCTACGCTGTTAGTATTTTTTAAAGCTTTCATAATTATTACTAAGTCTGACGTAGATGTCGGTGATAGAAATATTGAGTTACATTGAACATCTTGTGCAGAAAACAGTCTAAAATCATCATTATGGGTATTTTCATCATTATTAATGAAAAACTCGTTAAAAGCATTCGCAATTTCTATCGGTTTTGTTATTTCATTATCATTAATTAAAATACTGGAAATATTTTCCCTTGGTAAATTGTTATTATATTTATTAATCACTTTCCATGTCGCTTGAGATTTGTTATTAGAATATTTAATGAAGTGGTCATTTTGAGCCTTTTGAGTCAAATTTATTATACTTTTATATCTTCTAGAATAGGTTTCAAATGTAGATTTGTTCATTTTTGTTGGACGATGTCGATATTTCCATAAAAGTTGACGTCTTTTTTTACTACAAAGTTTTATACCTTTCGAAATCCATTTGGGTTTTCTCATAGAAGGTATTTTATCTGTCGTTTTTGGGAGGCACAAGTTATAGAACAACGTGAATAGATCATGGAAAGTATTAAATGCAGAATCGACATTGTCTGATTCATATACTTCGCTGAAACTTAGCCTTGCAAGATAATCCTTAAATTTCCTTATGTTTTCAAGAGAAAAATCACGCCTATGTTTATACCAATATTTTAATCTACAAATTCTTTTAACCGGTACCTTGAGATATTGAGCCATGTGATCCGATAGAGCTAACTCTATTATTTGGCCCTTAACGCCGCGTATGTTATGTATTATATTGTCAAGGCAAGTCTTGCTCCGTAATCTAGTAGGTTCATTGAATTGTAATTTTACGTTATATTTTGATAGTAACTGTCGGAAGTCATTAGTAGTTTTATTTGTTTTCAAAATGTCAATATTGAAATCACCACAAATAATCAATTTGTAGTTGCTTAAGCTAGTAAGGAATTTTAAAATTTCTTCAAGTTTACTTAGAAATAAATTAATTAAATCTACTCTAGTTCGAGGGGGTCTATAAATACATAAAACGTATAATTTATGTTGCACTAACTTTATTGCAGAACATTCCATGACATCTTGGATCGATTGTTTGATTATGTCAGTATCATTTTCGTACTCGTGGTTATTCTGAATGAGAATACAAGAGCCCCCATGATGGTTATTTCTACAGTAGTAGGATCCCAGCCTATAGTTTGAAAAGTTAAGTTGATGTAAGTCACATTCCATCATGTTATGCTCCGTTATGCACAAAATATCTACTGGATTTCCTGCATCTTTCAAGGTTTCTAGATTTACCAAAGTCATATTAGTTTTATTTATAAGACCATCTATATTTTGATGAAGTATACTTAAGGAGTTAATCACGAAATAAATGGTTTGATGAGCTATAGTTAGATTTGGAACTTCTCTCAGTGGCTCTATTGCATTCAATATCTAAATGTGAGGCAGTAAGAGGAAATATTTCAAAATCAATTTGTACATTCTTCATAACACTCTGAAAAATGTCTGTAATGCCAAAGTTATTAATTCTGCCTGTTAAATTTGAGAACATTTTATATGTTAGGCTTTGATTTGAGTCAAAAAAATGTACATATTGATTATTTTGTAACTCTACGTATAGCAGACTATTAAACAATTCTATCTTATAGTTATACATGAGCGATCCCAATATATATATAGGTGCACAAATTATTACATTGGTCATATTTATTTCTTTAATTGCATCTCTAATTGTATTAATTAATTCAATAGAGTTACAATTCAGTTTAAAATCAGATTCTCCTAATAAAACAATACAGTAATCGTCCATAGTAAAATCACGTAGTTTGTCTTTAAGGTTAGTGAACAGTTGCTTAATTCGAGAGTTAGGCAGTAAGTAGCGACAAGAATTAAATTCTGAAGAGAACGTGTCATGCATTAAATCAAGTGAGCCAGCATAATGTCTATTACTTAAAATACATAATTTTCTTGTAGTTTTTACGTGCAGGTTTACGAGGTTATTAGGTGTGGAAGTGATACGGGATGATTCTTGAGAGATTTCCGCGTTTTCACAGGCGAGATTATTTCTTTCAGCTGGTGGTTTTGGAAAAAGATCAGTGGACGCGGATTGCCTATCCTGTTTGTTTTTCTTCTTTTTCTTTCGTGATAAGGGTGTTCCTTTGATTTGATCCGTTATGGTTACTTTTTTGTAATTTTCAATTATGGTGATGTATTTTTTTATATCCATCTTTAGACGATAGTTTTCACTGTTGATGTATTCTATCTCTTGGTGTGCACGTTTCAGTTCCATGCTGGTGCTTTGTAGTTCCTCTGTAAGGACTTTAATTTTTTCACTTAAGTCGGTACTATTTGAAGAGCCATTCAATGAGCTGTTCTGTAGGCTCATCATAGTAGTGTCAAAGATAGTTTCCTTAGAAAGATCTGGCAAAGAAGACGTTCTTGGCATCATGCATGGCCGTTTACGTACAGTTACATTTTCTATGTCATAATCCAAGTTACTGGTAGCGTCTTCTGTAGTCATTGCGCTGAACTTAGTCATTGAAGGATCCATAATTTCAACCAAATGCAAATTTAAGACTCAGAATAAAAATGTATAATGCAAAAAGAAGTTTTTTTTTTAATAGTTTTGAGCTTACTGGTTTCGAACCTGCACACACCGAAGTATATAGTCCCTTAACTGGCGTATGTACGTACCGCTAGTCCAATATGGCGATATTATTGTTAATAGCACAGTTTCGTGGTAATTTTCACTGTAATGACACTGATTTGAAGAGAGTACTGATTAATGCTATTATTGATATTGTAAGTTAACAATAAGACACTTTTGAGGGAAAATTTTCACTATTGATTCCTAACTAAAAATAGCACACTTTCTTAATGTTCACAGTTATTCTTAATGTCCACAGTTATAACGCTGAATTGCACAAAGTACTTTATAATGCGGTTGCATTGATAGTTAAGGTTTAATCTATTTTATTTATTTTATATTTACTTAGTAACCAGAGCGCAGCCTTTCATTGAGTTCTGATGTCCAAATTGCTGTGCAGACGTACACAAATCATACTTTACAAAGGCTTACGTATAAAATGCGGACGTTCACACAAAAAGAAGAAATAAGATTCTTATTACTGATAAAAGATACCCTGGAGAATACTGGCACCAGTATTTTCCTCCGGGAGCTGAAAGTACACAAAAATACCGAGATAGAAGAGCTGTTCGTGGAGCCAAACGTCACACAAGTCAAGGTGTACAGGTGGTTAGACCACGTCTTGCGGATGAGAGACGATCGAGCAGTAAAGCGAGCATACTAGATTCGAACATCGGGCCGGCGGCGACGTCCATTTCGACTCCTGAGGTACCGTTGGTCAGATGAAGTGGAAAAGGACCTATAGGAACATCACTTGCCTTACAGAAACTGCACAGTATAGGGAGCAGTGGAAGTTTTTTTTTTATGTTATTTTGACGGGACAAGCTCGAGGCCCACCTCATGTTAAGCGGACTAATGTCTGCCTATAACAGATGCGTTTCATCACAAGTCACGAATTGCACAGCGCCCGTCAACTTGAGACATAGTGTTAAATCTCATGTGCCTGTAATTTCACTGGCTCTCAAGGACTATTGCCGGAACACACCGTTAGGTGCTTGGCGACAGATTTTCTACTTGAGGGTGGTAGCTAGCCAGGTGGGCAATCGCAAAAAGCTCTTCCACCATTTTTATGTTCGCAGAGGCCAAGTCCCACTTTGTGTCATCGCGACATCTCAGTAAGTAAGTAACCAGAGTGATGATACCATGCCCTAGTTTACTACCTTGTCAGACACAAGTACATTAAAATTTAAGAGTTACCACAAAATAACCTATAAAACGAACAGATTGTAATGAGGTATAAATCAATGTAACAATAAAATCAAACGCAAAAACAAATTTATTCAAGTTTTATGGAATTTGTTATCGGAACTATAAATTACAATTTCTCTCTGATGATAAATCCGACTAAACTAAAATATAACTGTACTCTTTTTTTTTAATGTTATTGTGACCGAACAAGCCCGAGGCCCACCTGATGTTAAGTGGACTAACCTCTGCCTATAATAGACGCATTTCGTCAACGACGAATTGCAATGTGCCCGTCACACTGAGACGTCCAGTTGTTAGGTCTCATTAGCCTGTAATTTTTCTGGCTCTCAAGGACTGCTGCCGGAACACACTGTTAGGTCCTTGGCAACATTTTCTACTTGAGAGTGATCGCTAGCCAGGCGGGCATTCACAAAATGCCCTTCCACCATGCGGTGAAGCTCAAGCCCGCGGCGGTATTCGAACCATGGACCTGCTGCGCGGCAGTCCATAGCCAATACCACTGAGCCATCACTGCTTCAAAATACTCGTACCTATATAGTTTATATCAAGGTGTTCGTGTTTAGAATGTCACCAAAATTAATTACCGATTTGTGTCTTTATAACACTTTCCGTAAAAACGTAGTTTCGTCATATTTTAAAATGTTAAACTCGAAAAATTTTACATGCATGTCTTTGAGTGTATCTATGCTTCTGGTTTGCCAGTTTTGCGTTTTTATGTACTTTATCTCAGATGTGGATACATAATTTAGAAGCAATGATGGCCGAGCGGTAATAGCTATGGACTGCCGCGCCTCAGTACCCTGGTTCGATCCCCACCGCCGGCTTGAGCTTCACCGCATGGTGGAAGGGCTTTTTGCGATTGCCCGCCTGGCTAGCTACCACCCTTAAGTAGAAAATCTGTCGCGTAGCACCTAACGGTGTGTTCCGGCAATAGTCCTTGAGAGCCAGTGAAATTACAGGCACATGAGACTTAACAACTATGTCTCAAAGTGACGGGCGCAGTGCAATTCGTGACTTGTGACGAAATGCATCTGTTATAGGCAGAGGTTAGTCCGCTTAACATCAGGCGGGCCTCGAGTTTGTTCCGTCACAATAGCATAAAAAAAATATATAAATATATTCACATACACAATTATTTATCAGAATAAATTAGAGCTGTGTTTTAAATAATTTATTTAGAACACAGCTATGGTACCCACCAAGATGAACTCTTGCTGAAAAGACCTACCATCCGGTGATATACTGTTGACTTTAGTTGTTAAGTCTCTGTAGTAGACATTATCAGTGTCTTCAAAAATCGTTTTGAATTCTAACTACAATATTCTTATATGAGTGCCTTTTGTTTTCTCTGCCATGGTGGGGCAAGATGGGGTCGCGTTAGCATTCGCCATCTTGCCCCGGCGGTAGGCCCGAACTCCGTGGGGCCTCTGCGCCTGTGGAGGGGCGACCTTGCTCACCAAGGCCACTTCCCAATCGTGTGGGGCCGTGCAAGCTGGTGGAGAATCCCCCGACTCTCCACCAGTGACCCCACTTATATGAGTGCCTACCATAGCTTAGTTACAGAAAACTCTACGCAGGTACCTAGATAGTATGTGAACTGCATAATTATTGTGACTGCTTCAGAAACCAAATACGAAGCTGAAGAAGATTAAGTCGTTCCTCAAATGGCGCTATGAGCGAGTCACTCTTCGACCTGTAAATCACGTTGCTCTGTTGCTGTGTGGAATTTTCCATACAATCCTACAAATTTAACCTAGACTTTGATACTAATCTGTTGGTAATTGAAGTTGTGGTCGAAAGTGATAGAAAATATAGAATGGAAACTAGCTCTAGCGAATACGACTGCTTAGTGACAGCTTTTCTTCTTGAGTGACAGCCGGGCGAGCATTCCATACGTTCTACTTACAATCAAACTCAAGCCTGTAATATTAATAAAACCTCAACCTTAGCTGAGCTTTTCCGCTAAGTTAAAACCTTCACGAACGTTATAAAATTTCTACACACGAAAAAATTACAAAGCCCACATGGCGGGAATTTCCTCACACACACAAACATACTGTTTACTCCAAATCCGACGCACACGCACGTATGTCCCCATCGGTGAATGCATCGATGCACCTTATTATGTCTGTGTGGGTGGTTACATGTGTGTGTGTAAGTGGGTCACAGAGATAGGCGAGACACGTGTCGGAGGGCCGGGCGTTTATTACTGTGCTTTGCAGGGCTTGGAAGTTTTCAAGTACTTTTAGAGCTTATCCCTTAGCCTAAACCAGTGTTTCAGGCTGCGTGTGGCTTGCATTTATCTTTGTGCAGTATGTAGGTTGCATATACAATTTTATGGCATGTGAAAAATCATATTAACAACAAAACTTATGGGACATTACACATAATACAGTACACAATAAAGAAAACAAAAACTAAATCGATAAAAAAATACAGATAATTATCGAACCTTCTCATAAAATTTTGCGACGGAGAAATGCGACCTGTACAGGAGAACCGGACATTCACCGGTTACACGAACAAAATCATTTTTGCCCAAGCTGAAACGGAGATGCTTCGCTGGCGCTTCAAGCTCGCTCGTTACAAATTCATGGACATTGTTATTTATTATATACTAGAAACAGATTACAAAAAACTCTGAAATTATGTATCAATGAATGATATCCCATATAAAATCATAGTAGATAGGGTAAGTACTATAACCGCCATATTTTGATATTTATAATTTTATAAAAAATCATCGCTCTTAAATCTTTTCAACTTAATTCCATTTTCGTTGTACGTAGAACTTTGATGCGTGAAAAAAAAACAATTGACAAATGATTTCCCACCATTTTTTTTATTAGTAAAAAGGTTGCAAGTCGTTTCAAAAAATATAACATTCGACATTCAAATAGTTCCGATAAGCTAGAAGTGCAAAACTTTTAGTGTGCCCCATGTACATAGAAAAGGTAGGATGTTTTATTAAAAACCTAAAATCCTTACTTGAAACGAAATGTTTTTATTTCTAGAAGAATTATTCAACGAAAATTTGAATTACATAAAAATTGCTCGCTCAGTTCCTACCATTGCCATACCCTTATTTATTAGGTCATAAGTATTACACACACAAATATGTTAAATAAGCTGCATGTAGCTACATATTTTGCAATAAATAATTGAGTATTCAGTATTAAGTACATCTGACTTGAAACTCTTCAATGGGCCTTGTTACTGCCTATGAAATTAATTCAAACCTACCCTGCTTTTACGGTTTCTGAGATATAAGAATTTCAAGAATTTTAGTAGAAACTAGTAATTTTTTTCTATGACAGTTTTTTTTTAAGAATCGTATAAAGGATCTGTCTTTTTTTTAATTGATTCTCCGTGGTGCCCGCCGGGAGCTCGCAGACGCAGCTGCGCACTCGCCCTGATGAAGAGCATCTGACTTGCTCGGAACCCGCGAGATCAGAGATGAGAGACTGGGGATCGAATACGTCGATCACCAACCCAAGGTAAAATACCAGAAGATAGATAGGCAGCAGCGCCTTCTGAAGAACTGATATCTTAATAAGTTGGCATCGTACTGGACCACTATGTCCCTAGTTATGAATGAAATTCTATTGTTATCATTATCGCCGATGCCAATGGGTTCAACTGCAATTTTCAAGACGCTTGCCTAGCGTAGAGATCATGGCAAACCCCCCCTAATGGGGGAGGTTGTGTACAGCAGTGGACAATCCGGCTGATGCAATAAGTTTCGTGACTGTTGTTGTACCACTGTTTAACAAATGCGTCTCTCATAGAATGCCACAATAGACGGCTGTTAGCCACTAGCAACCATTGGCTACCCGCGACTCTTACCATTGTCGTAAGTCTACCTAGTGGAGGGCTTACCAATTATTCTACGTCTTCCGGTGTAATGTGGTAACCACTCGAGAACCTTTCTTCCCCACTGGTTGTCGTTTCAGGTTGGCCTGACCATTGCTACTTCAACTTGCAAATTGGTTTTTGACGTTTTTTAGTGACTCCCTCGTTCCGCTTTTATTATGCAGAGAAAATGAGACTAGCTCTATCCATTGCTTCTTGAGTGACTCTGAGTTTGTCTATAAGGGTTACAGTTGAGGATCAACCCCAGTGCCATAATTATTTTGCATGGTGGTAGGGCATTTTGCGAATGCCGGCCTGACTAGCTACCACCCTCAAGTAGAACAACTGTCGCCAAGCACCTAACGGTGTGATCCGGCAGCTGTCCTTGACAGCCAGTACTTCTAGGGTAGCCTGAACAACATCTTTGACCACATCAGCACTTACCATCAGGTAAGATAGTGGTAAAAGGCTAACCTATCAGGCATAAAAAAAAATCATCACTGGCAATAAATATGGTGGAATACTTTGGTCTCAGGTAGGAGAAGATGTGACGTAGTTTTAGGTTCTCCCTATCCCCTATTTACATATGTATATTTAACCTGATGTTAAGTGATGATGCAGTCTATTATCTAGCAACTTCACCTTGAAGATATCTTTTACTTATACAATGAACATAGACATTATATGTGCTACCGGAAAAAACATATTAAGGAAAAGGTAACATTCTATATGGTATTAAGGCATTTTACAAATGCCCACCTGACTAGCTACCACCCTCAAGTAGAAAATCTATAGCCAGACAACGAACAGTGTGTTCCGGAAGCTGTCCTTGAGAGCCAGTGTTATATCAAAATGTCTAGGTTAGCCTGAACAACATCTTCGACCACATCAACACTTACCGTCAGGTGAGATAGTGGTCAAAGGCTAGCCTATAAGCTATAAAAAAACACATTTATGATTTGTGTGGAATGTTTTAATAGTACATTGTACATCGAGGGGAGAAAACGATCTATTTCTGTTCGAGAGCTTGTTTAATTAAAGGCTTAAAGGCAACTCGAGAACAGAAATAGAACTTTTTCCCGTGTGATACATAGTGCTTTATACTACACCTACGAGGAAAATAAAATCATTATACGTTTTCTCGTACTTACCTCGAGACTTTTCAAAAAAAGGTTGCCAACCTCCTTTCATTGAAAATTGAGTACAAATAAAAATCACACCTCTTTTTTCTAATTATTTGATATGAAATCTTTTTGAGATTGAATTTTTTTATGTAAGCAGCTAAAAACAAAAGAACGCTACCAGGGCAGGTATGGATTTTCATACAACATTCCTTCTTTGCTACGGAGTGAAGAAATGAAAATCCATATAACTTTCCCCGCCGTACATTTATAAGGGAAAAATGACGAACTTTATAACATGTTTTTGAACGAGTAATGGGACCTTTTCTAAGTGGGTGTGGTATAAAATAATTATTAGTTTTAATTAAAATAAATGGCCCTTCCATTACAGCAATAAAGGCGCTGCGCCGGCGCACCGCGGATGATAGCTGAGAGCGTTCACCCGCCGCGCCTGCCCGCGCCTCGCCTCGAAGGGAAATAGGTAACCTATACCTACTGCTCAGTCAGTTTGCATGGTGGTAGGGCATTTTGCGAAGCTTGCCTGACCTTTAACAGCAAAATCTGTCGTCAAGCATATAATAGTGAGTTCCGGTAACTGTTCTTGCCAGTACCTTCTTGATTAAGCCATGTTTACCATCTTTGACCACCCATGCGTTGGACGAACCAAGCGAAAGCTGCTCTAGATCGCCCACGTACCAGGAAAGCAGCGGTGCGAGAGGAATGGCGACGGATTGTGAGGCGTGTCACCACTCCTGGTGTGACGACCACGACCACACTGTCAAGAGTGTAGCGACTAAGAAGAAGAGCCATCTTTGACCACAGAATAATTTAGATAATAATCAATGGTTATCTGCTGTTAAAAAAAGTCAAACGAGCCCTAGAGATAGAGAGCTTGTTTGGAAAATCCGCTAAAAAGCCAAAGTAATAAACAAAATTTCTAAGTTGAAGTAGCAATGTACTGGTCACATTACTCGACGAATCCATAAACTATGGGAAAGAAAGCTTCTCGAGTGGCTACCATAAACTGGAAGACATGCATGGTTGGCACACACACTTTGCATGGCGGAAGGGCATTTAGCGATTGCCCGCCTGGCTAACTACCACACTCAAGTAGAAAATCAGTCGCCAAGCACCTAACGATGTGTTCCGGCAGCAGTCCTTGAGAGCCAGTGAAATTACAGGCACAGGAATCTTAACAACTATGTCTCAATGTGACTGGCATAGTGCAATTCGTCACTTGTGAAGAAATTCATCTGTTCTAGGCAGAGGTTAGTCCGCTTAACATCAGGTGGATCTCGAGATTGTTCCGTCACAATAACATAAAAAAAAGTAGTGTACGTAGCCCCTATTAGGTAGACCACCGACGTTGTGAGAGCCACAGGACCTTGAGCTGATCTGGCAAATGGCTAGACGTTCATATACAAAAAATAGCTCTTGGCTACACTACATTTATCAGATTGTCCCTGTAGTCTTCTGTCTCGGAACTACATACCCCAACAGGCAAAAAGATTTCTGCTTGTGCACCTGGACCTCTGGAGCCCTGGTAAGAACACCGGCTCTTCATTATCTCACGGATGTAACAAAGAACCAAGGGTTGGTTTTTTTATTTTTTAGGGGATACAAGCTCTAGGCCCGTCTGTGCTAGAGTGATCCCTAAGACAAAGTTGTCTTAGGTACCTATAAATTTATTGGCATCCATACACATCAAAGCAGAACACAGTAATGCGAACATTATTACTGGGCAGTAGAAATAACTATGGTGGAAGTATTTCCCTGGACATATAGCCTGGACACATAGGGTGATGGTGTGTTCCAATGAAAACTTACCTACCTGTCTACAGACGAAAAAGTAAACTTGAACACAAGAAAGTTGGCGAATTAACGTAACTAATTAATATATATATAAATATTTCGAAAATATGCAATAAAAAAAAGAGAGTAAAAAACAAACATACCAGGCGAGCATGAACGGGAAGGGGAATACCTCATGAAAGCAGGTAAGTACCTACATATTCTGCTAATTAATATTTATACTCATACCAAACCCCCAAATTCCTAGAAATTGATGCAGTGACGTCGATTACGAATAAAGAATCCAATAACTCTAAATCCCACAATCGAGATAAACTCGTTATCGATAATATCAGAGTAATTAAATCAGAGTCATTAAGTTTTGACAAAAAAGTCATTGGCAAGCACCAGCAAAAGTAGTCCAGAAATCTGTCTACATCTTTAGCTCGTCATTCAAACTCATACACGACCTGCAATTGCCATTTCTGACAATATACTACTTTACTAATAAATGCTAAGAATTAAAAATTACATTTACCTAATAAATAAACAACTTTAGGGTGGTCACCCCGTGACCACGATCACTGCAAAGCGTTTGAAACGTCGGAACAAAAAGAATGATAAATATACGCGATTTAAACCGTTTAAAGTTGTTTAATTACTAAGTGTAATAATCGCGAAAACCTAAGACCTGATGAAACTTATTTAATATAATATATAATATATTAAATAAGTTTCATCGGTAATAACATATAACATATTATGTTATTTATCAAAATAACAGAATCGAGACAAACTCTGCTGTATTGCCAAATTTTTTTATACCACACCCACTCAGTTAAGGTCTCATTACTCATTCAAAAACATGTTATAAAGTTCGTCATTTTTCCGTACGGCGGCGAAAGTTATATGGATTTTCATTCCTTCACTCCGTAGCAGTGAAGGAATGTTGTATGAATATCCATACCTGCCCTGGTAGCGTTCTTTTGTTTTTAGCTGCTTACATAAAAAAAAGCAACCCCAAAAAGGTTTTATGTCAAATAGTTAGAAAAAAGAGGTGTGATTTTTATTTGTGCTCGATTTTTCATGAAAGGAGGTTGGTAACGTTTTTTTGCATTACAAGTAAAAAAAACGCGGCAATTTGTTATGTTTGGTAAAATTTTGTTTTTTTATTAAATTGATATTTTAACAGTACGCTTTTAATTATTCTAAATAATTTTCTAAAATGTCATCTGATAGTGAACGTGACGATTTTATAATGATGACGCCACCAGAAATAAGAAATGCAGCTCAAGAAGTCATAAAGAACTTACTGCCTGAGAAGTCTCGAGGTAAGTACGAGAAAACGTATGATGATTTTATTTTCCTCGTAGGTGTAGTATAAAGCACTATGTATCACTCGGGAGAAAGTTCTTTTTCTGTTCTCAAACAAACTCTCGGGCAGAAATAGATCGTTTTCTGCCCTCGATGTACAATGTACTATTTTTTAAGGCCTGTGTCGAAACGTAAATGCTTTTGCGGTTAATTGTACCATGATCGATGAAAGAGATCTAAATTCGAATGACACTTCAGCAAGCCTTCAATGAATTTCCATTATTGTCGACGTATATTTTATTCAAAATTCAAAAAACGTTCTAGCAATGGATTTGGTTTTTCTATATACGTAAATACGGTACTTTGTGTGCACTTTAATCAAAAGTAATGAAAATATTCCACGCCTGTATGAGAAATAGTTATTTGTTAAGCAAGCTGCAAAGTTGGTCTTGTTTGTACAACGCAAGTTGTACTATAGATGTCGCTCCATCCCAATACGATGGTTAAAGAACGATAGGAAAAATTTGAGATATGACGTCATTTTCATGTTAGCTATATAGGTTAGAGCATACCCTGGCTACAGGGGTGGAAGCGGGTTCGAATCCCGCACATGACTGAAATTTTTCTTCTCGTATATTTGCAATTTTGAATTTAAATAATGTAGTTAATTTGCATTAATTTACTTCAATTGGTACTAATGTAAAATACTTTTCTGGAAATAGAAGTTCGAATTCAAAACCCTTTTCCACACCAACGTTTATAAAGCACTTTTCCACGCAGATTTCGATTCTTGAACAACACGATGAAAAATAAAATGAATACCTATCCTACCTTCTTTTTATTAAAGTACGTTCAAAACCTACTTTCTATTTTGGAAGCAGGATTCAATAATATAAGGCTCAGATGTAAATGGTGTACGTAATCGTACGTAAATGCATCTCAAAAATCAGATCAATAATAAGATGCTGTTTTTGCGAGGTGTTCCATACATAAATCGTCAAATCTGCATATTCGAAGATCGATCATATTTGATGCATTTATATTATTATTTCACAAAAATGGTATGTAATGTTTGCATAACATCTCTAAAACGTATCCAGAAAGTGAATAAAAATTTGGAATCTCCTAGTGTCCAGTAAGTAAGTATGTAAATTCATTGCCGGACAGTTTTTTATTTTCCTATCTCGTAATTTGGACTCGCACGTATTGTGCATTTGCCAGTGTCCTGTTATATACTGGACAGTTAGATCATCCTCTTTAGATCTGCTCAGAAAAAAAACGTAGTAGCAGACACAGATTAGTTTTTAGCCATTATAACATGGTTATAGGAGGGACTCAAAATAAATATCTATCCCTCTTTTTGGGATGACATTTTATGAGATAGATATATTTTTGGAGCTTTTAACAGCCATTTTATAGTGTGTGACACTTAACGCGACGCAGAAAAAGTATGCACGTTGCGTTTTGTACTCAATAATGTTATAGAAGTATAGTGTGGGATTTTATGTTTGTATTAAGTAATTTCAGTTTATAAATCATGTTGGATGAAAACTTTCCATTCTAAAATTAACATGGAGTTTCAAAAACAATTTATTTTACTTAAATGTTCATGTAATGTAAAATTAGAACAATGTTCAAAACCAAACACAAACTTTTTAGTAAAAAAAAACAAGGACTGGCGGGATTTCATATTCAATTCCGACCGTGAACATTATAATCCCAAAAAATTAGTTCAAGCTAATTTGATTCGGAAATAGATGGTACTCCTCCCGATTTAAAATCTGAGCCATTCATTTTTGGGAAAAGCATTATACAAGCCTCAACCAGTAAAAAAGCTATCCTGGCCTCGTATATAACCGTACATATAACTCATACTTGGCCAGGAAGGCTTACTTACTGGATTCTGCAGTAATGTACTATTACGCAGTACCTTAGTGCGTTATTATTATAATTTATGTCCATCTATTTTTTTTTTGCCAACCAAATCCGACCTGTACCAGGCCATCATGAAGCGAAGGTGGTTAGAATTTCGAAAGCGGCGCGAAGGTCGTCTGCCGAATTTCACTGCGGCCAACGCTCTCCGGTGATGCGCTCCTGGTGATAGATGACCGCTTCGAAGGCTTTTTTAGTTATATTTTTATTGGTAAGCTGGTTTGGACGTATATTAAATGAAAGTGACCATAAATTTTAATTAAGACTGGTACTGATCAAATATAGATGCGATATTATTTATCGTGTGTACGTTAAGTTTAACATTCTTTATTACTTTGAAGTAAAGCCGCGCGTGTATTTCTTGTGTTTGTTTAGGTTTTGCTTTTACGTATATAAAACTGCCTTAAATAATATAATTATGAAATAATTACCACATTTAATAAACGTTAAAAAATATAAAATGCTACACTAATGTTGTTGTGAGTTTCTTAATATCTATTTTAATGTGGTTTAGACTGAAAAAGCACGAGGTCCACCTGATGTTAAGCGGTATTCTCTGACTATAATAGTTGCATTTAGACGAACTGTACTGCGCCTGTCACTCTGAGACATACAGTTATTGAGTCACATGTGCCAGTAATTTTGCTGGCTATCAAGGACTGTTCCCGGAAGGCTAGGTGCTTGGCGACAGATTTACTACAGGGTGGTAACTAGTGAGGCGAGCACCACAATGCTTGAACAACATATTCGACCACAGCATCACTTACCATCAGGTGAGATAGTGGTCAAAGGTTAACCTATAAGCGAAGTAAAAAAAATATGTTAGAAATAGAGGATAAAGCACGTCTTTTTTTTATGATTCCTAAACTAGTTTAGTTTTTGATAAAGACCACGTTAAAATTTCAATCGCATACCTCTTTAGTGAAAGTCCTTCTTATTTTTTTTTTACCGGCGGTATGGTATGCTTTTATTAACAAAATAATACGAACTATATACAACACTACAGCTACTACAATTAAAGCATTTAGACAACCTATAAGTCATTGCAGACTCACTGGCAGTCCAAATGCTGCAGCCCACTACCAGTTGGCAGCGTCCGTCTTCCTGGGTTATGTTTAACCTCAGTGCCAGGTATTCTGCTACGAAATTTGAGTGTGCAAACTCTACTGTGTTTAGCCGTAAGGGCATTGTAGGAAGTGAAATTACTGAGCGAATAGGACATAAGAACTAACATCACGAAGAGCGCGCAATGCAATGCCATGACGGGAATGGTGCAGGCGTGATGTTACTATCAGGCATGCAACTTGCTCGTATCTTTACTTCATAACAATACGACAAATACTTGTACTGTACTGTATCAGTAGGATTGTCCACTGCTGAACACCACCTCCCCCATTTAGGGGGGAGGGGTTTCCATAACCCTACGCTTGGCAGGCGTCTTGGGGTCGCAGTGTGAGATATCAGTTCCTCAGAAGGTGCTGCTGCCCACATTTCGGTATTGTACCTTTAGTCGCCGCTGACGACACCCACAAGTAGAAATGGAGGGTGGCATTCTAACACGGCACCCCACGGGGGATATAACCTAATTGCTGGAAATTGGTACACCTAAACTTAATATAATAAAGAGGAAAGATTTGATTGTTTGTTTGCATTGAATAGGCTCTGAAACTACTGGATCGATTAGGATGAAATTTAGTATCGAAATAGTTTGAGACACTGGGAAGGACATAGGATAGTTTTTATCCAACTGCGCAAAAAGAGGTTAATGGCTTTGCGCGATAACCGATATACCCGCGGGCGGAGCCGCAGCCGGAAAGCTAGTAATATATAAGTAATATATAAAGCTAGTAATATATAAAAAAATAAAAAACCTACAATATATACTTTTGAGATAGACCCTCTTTATGTCTTCATACCAAAATATGTTTATTATTTTAATTTATACCTATTTTTATGGCCGAAAATTGCCAACTGCCACATAGACGGCCACACTTCTTTATTTTTGAGAGAAAACAAAATCTCCACTGGATTTTCATAACATTTTTATTTTGTATTTCGTAGTGAGTTTATGTTTACTCGTAGTTGCAATTCTTGAACTTGAAGTTATATTAATTTTAATAGATTATTAAAAATTTGCTACTGTATTTGTATGGGATTGGCCCCTTTAAAACTGATTTGATTGCATTCCTAATTTTTCTTTTTTCTTTTATGCCTGATAGGTTAGCCTTTGACCACCATCTCACCTGATGGTAAGTGAAGATGTGGTCGAAGATCTTGTTCAGGCTAACCTAGAAGTACTGGCTCTCAAGGACAGCTGCTGGAACACACCGTTAGGTGCTTGGCGACAGATTTTCTACTTCAGGGTGGTAGCTAGCCAGGCGGGCATTCGCAAAATGCCCTACCACCATGCAAAATAAAATTTTATACACATTTACTTTTAGGTCCATATTCGACACAAAATATCTAAATTACAAAATATTACCTTGAACTTAAGATATTTTGCCAATTTTACAGCGGTACAGTTAACATTAAAATGCCGTTTTCAAAAATTGCATGATACCTGGCAATCATCTTCATTCAAACTTTGAAAGTTACATCATCATAGCTTTGGGTAGATTTCGCAATATTTTAGTGTCAGAATAGTCACGATTTATAAAAACAGTGAACATCCGTTTTTATTTATTGCTGATAGGCTAGCCTTAGACCACTATCACACTTGACGGTAAGTGATGATGTGGATGGACGGGTAACCACTAGTGGCATTACTATGAAAGCACGTTAAGGGATGATTTATATTAGACCGGGCCGTGTCCGGGCCGGGCCGTGGACGGGGCGGGCCCGGGGCGGAGCCCGTCCGTACGTTAGTAGGCGGGCCCGGACGGGACACGGATCAGGCACGGTTTAATATAAATTGCTTCATACACAATATATGTAACGTCTCAAATCCGTGCCCCGTCCGGGCCACGTACACAGCACGCCACGGGCACGGCCCGGTCTAATATAAATCTACCCTAAGCCGTCGGTCCCGGTTGTTGTCTCAGGATGGTAGTCGTTATGGTATAGTGGTAGGGCATTTTGCGAATGCCAGCCTAGCTAGCTACCACTTTTAAATAGAAAATCTGTCCATGCCAGTAGTTAAAAAAAAATATGTTTAACATTTTAAGAACATTTTTCTTTTGATTTAGTGGAGGTCCAGGGATTTTTGACAATGGCCAATGTAGGACATACCTAGATTGTGATACAGAGCAGGGCTAGAGTAGTACTGATAATTATGTATAATAGAAGGCAATAAAGGCAACGGCCTCACGGTATAGTCGTTTTGTTTATTTTTCTGATATGTAAACCTTTGACCACAATCTCACCTGATGGTAAATGATGATGTGGTCGAAGGTATCAACAGACTTAACCTAGAATTATTGGCTCTCAAGGACAGCTGCCGGAACACACCGTTAGGTGCTTGGCTATAGATTGTCTACTTGAGGGTGGTCGCTAGCCAGGCGGGTATTCGCAAAATGCCCTTCCACCATGCGATGAAGCTCAAGCCCGCGGCGGGATTCGAACCATGAACCTGCTGCGCGGCTGTCCATAGCCAAAGCGACTAAGCCATCACTGCTTCTAAATTATATAATTATTTAATGAATAATCTAACTCTATTTGTAGGTAGTGACTATTATATAATCTGTGGTTATACTCCATGCTGCTTCTCTCAAACATGAAATCTACCTTTCCACGCGGCCTCAACTATTGAGGTATTTTTTATTACATTACGTAAGAACTAAAGATCACTGATAAAAGTTTTGGAAGTTAACTTTCTGTGTCAGTAGGTGACAGTTATTGTGTAACCGTGTTATACTTTAATTAATGTTTTGTGTACATTTAATAACTTTTATTTCTTCCGTATTAGCCTGTTACGTTTTCACTTGCTGGAACAGCAGGTAGAGGGAGAGAGAGAAGTATCCATGTTGGCCCATTGCAGTTTGGTATATAGGCTAGTGATATCGCTATTGTGAGAGTATTCAGACTGCCCGAAGCTTCTAGCCTAACTGCCACTGCCCTCGAAAGCACGAATTTGAAGCAGTGATGGCTCAGTGGCATTGGCTATGTACTGCCATGCACCAGGTCCATGGTTCGAATCCCACCGTGGGCTTGAGCTTCACCGCATGGTGGAAGAGCATTTTGCGAATGCCCGCCTGGCTAGCGACCTCAAGAAGAAAATCTGCCGCCAAGCACCTAACGGTGTGTTCCGGCAACTGTCTTTGAGAGTCAGTGAAATTACAGGCACATAAGACTTAACAACTATGTCTCAAAGTGACGGGCTCAGTGCAATTCGTGACTTGTGAATGCATCTGTTATAGGCAGATGTTAGTCCGCTTAACATCAGGTGGGTATCGAGTTTCATCCGTTACAATAACATTAAAAAAAAACAAAGGCCACTAGCGGTCACCCATCCTAGTAGTGGCCACAATAAACTTTGCTTTACTTCTTAATCGGTTAATGTATATATGTCTCTATAAACAGTTATTGAGTACCTATATCTACCGCCATGCATTCACATTACTGTGTTCCGGTTTGAAGGGTATGGGTGCCGGCCAAATTACAGGCACATGATACTTAATAACTTAGGTCTCAGGGTGATGAGCGCAGTGTAGTTCGACTTATGACGAAATACATCTGTTATAGGTTACTCGCCTTAGCATTAGATGAGCCTAGCACGTGTTCGATCCCATATAAATAAAAAAAAACGCTATGCTATTTCCGCGCCCCGATTTATACTCCTTAATTTGGCTACATCGTACATATTCTGCGAATAACAATGCATAAGATTGAATAGCCGACCTCAATGCATAAAAAAGAGTACAGTACCATAATTTTACTCTGAAAACTGGTAAATTACTTAGGTTTTTGGTAGTTCATGGGTTATTGCATCGAAGCGAAGTTCAACTGACACTTGACCAACCTTTAGCGATAAGGCAGCCAATTGTAATTGCAATAAAGAATAAAATATATAAAGATTTTAATATTGTTATGTTTGCAATAACGCCTGCTATGCGGATTACATTACAAAATTACAAATATACGAGTGGAAAAATTTAAGTCAGTGGCGGGATTCGAACCCGCCTCCATCCATCCCTTCAGCCGGGGTATGCTCTAAAAAATTGAGCTAACATGACAATGACGTCATAACTCAAATTTTTCCTATCATTCTTTAACTATCGTATTGGGATGAAGCGACATCTATAGTACCACTTACGTTATACTACAAACAAGATCAATTTTGCAATTGATTTTATACTTGTAAATTATGACGCAACTTTATAATTTTAATATTGTTGTTTGCAATAACGCCTGCTGTGCGGATTACATTGTCATGTTAGCTCAATTGGTTAGAGCATACCCCGGCTAAAGGGGTGGATGGACGCGGGTTCGAACCCCGCACATGACTTAAATTTTTGCTCTCGTATATTTGAAATTTTGTAATGTAATTCCCATAGCAGGCGTTATTGCAAACCTAACAATAATCAAATTATAAGGTTGTGTCATCGATTGGTTAGAGCATACCCCGGCTAAAGGGTTGGATGGACGCGGGTTCGAATTCCGCACATGACTGAAATTTTTCCTCTCGTATATTTGTAATTTTGTAATATAAAGATTTGTCAAAGCGGATGATAGAAAAGATAAACGACCAAAGGGCTGGCACTTACCTCGACCAGCGAATAAGTATTGCCATTCAACGGGGTAATCCTGCAGCATTTTGGGTACCCTACCCGTGGACAGTGACCTGAGCTCTGTACTATTTATGATTGCCTAGTAGAAAACAGAGCTCACACTTAATTTTTCTATAGCATTTATAGGTAATATATGGACTTAATTAATTTTTTTAATTATTTTTGTGTTATTGTAACTTCAATCAAGTTTTATTGTGTTTAATATACATATTTTTTAAAATTATTTTTCGTTTGTTTTTTTAGTATTAAATTTGTGCATCCTTATTTGTTGTGTTTAATTCTTCCTTTGTTCTCTTAAACGCCTTTCGTTGGCACTACTGTTGTGAAGAAAGTCACTCTAAAGTAGTCATTTATGATATAAAAAAATATTTTGTGCAATTGTAATAGAATTTCTATACATTGGTGCAAATCTGTTCCTTTTTACAATTAGGAAAAAATAACGATATAAAATTGACAGATTTACAATAAATAGCATAGTAAATCAGCAAGAACTAACCACGCAGATCGGCTTCCCCCACTAGACTTCAGGGCGGGGATTGGAGGGGAACAAAGACGCCGAGAAACCTGCATACCTCCCCTCTCGGATCTTTGACGTTTGATGTAGATGACAGAAGAGACAAGGTTCAATAAGTGCCTAAAGTTAGGTTTCATCTGTGAGGTAATCAAATTAAGATAGGCGAATAGACAGAGATTGCCGTGGAGTTCGTTGAAGTTTAAAAAAAGTGATGAGAAATATCTTAAAATTATTGTAAGAAAGCCTTAAATTAGTATTAAACATATACTTAAAAATATATATATACCTAGTGACAATACTGCCTCATTTTTCTGCTAAGACATGAAGTCATAAACACTTCATATCAAGATCTACTGATGATTATTTGTGTAGAACCGAAACGCATCGATAATTCTCCCGGTTGGGCTATGAAGACTATGTGGCGTTTATGATATCACGTTGGCTTAGCAACAAAATTAAAAGGAATTGTCACTACATTTTTATTTTATTTTAAAGTTGTCTGAAACAGCAATTAATAGTTTTCTTTAAATATTTGTTGTTATTAAATTGGATTTCCGCTACCTACTTGTTTATGCCGGACTTATTTGAATAAACATACCCTGGTCATACTTTGACATTGGCTTAAATATTGTCAAACAACGATAAAAGCCAAAACATGATGAAGAAGAAGATGACTATTTGAAGCACTCATTTTAGTTTTTATTTGTCTAATATAAGCCTTGAATTATGTAGATTCGTTTGGTTTATACATTACCAGTGCTCAAGTTGTACGTTGTTGTTGTGGTACTTTTTAAAAATAAATTAGCACATGTGTTTTATTTCACAAAGATCCGTACTCAGAGACATCAATTAAATTCTAACTAGCATTAAATTATTATTTTTGGACTGCTTTTGACACTTTTTTAATTATAATTAGTATAATATGGCGTTTTCTTCTTTATTTGAACTGTGAGCGTAATGTTGAAGGCGTTTTCAAAATATCATGGATCGTAAGAAAGATTGATATTATAAAGAGAGCCAGCTTTACAACAAATTTAAAACAATTACTTTTAAACTATCTAAAATTTGTTTTAAGGCATTCAAGTGCGAGCTGGACTCTCATACCAAGGGTTCCATACCAAAATAACACAGGTATTATTTCTGTTGTATGTATTTAAGTAGCAACTAATCGTTATTTTCTCAGTAAGGTCGGGAGGCCTTAGCCAACCCGCTCTGAAATGTGTTACTCAAGGGCTACAGAATTTAGAGAATGTACTATAATTATATTAAATTTGATTATGTATATCTAAATTAAGGTAGAGAAAATCAATAAATGTTTGTCAAGGCCCCCTCTTCATTTTTCCTGTTTTTAACGATTAATTACAATATTTATTGTAATATCGCGTATTGTGTACATAAACATACTTCCAACCAGCTATCAGGTTATACGATAAAGCCCCTTAAGAAGCTTTGGCTATTTATCCATTTAGGGTGCTGTTTATTTTGGTGGAACCCTAATATGACAACAGTGTAGTCGTAAAAACCTGTAAAATAAGGTATATGTAAATTTAACGCACTTTTAACCATGATGGCGACAGACTGTCAATAATGTACCGTGGCTATACTTATAAATATAGTTAATATATATATAAAACTTTATATGTGAAGTTTTTTTTGTGGATACGATATATTTCTTAATAATTTCCTCAGCACTCTTCAAAAGATAAACCACGATTTTTTAACACGTACAAATTTCTACTAGATAGCGTTTGGTTGATTCTTGCGTAACTCAATTAAGTTATAAGATAATGCACATATTTTTTATCACCGCGTAAGTATACGTGCTATTTTCATTTCTCCATAGCTATGGGAATTCTATGACTTTCCTTGTATTATTCTACTGCCAGTATAGGCAAGTATTCATTTTCAAAGCAAGTATAAAATTCATATATTTAAATACTGAATATTTAAAACGAATACTTGCCTATACTAGCCTATACAGCCAAAAAAAATGCTTAAGACGCTGTCAAAAGCTGAAATTTGGACACTACCGGCCTCTCTTTCACTCTTACGCAAGGAGTGAAAGAGAGGCAGCGATAGTAAAATCTATAATCAGTTTAGGTAAAATACGAAGGAAGCTTAATTACACAAAACTAGTAACGTCAATCGAAAATGTAATTTTCTTCTCCCTCTTAATAAGGTTTTTCTATTTTATTCATATATTTTTATACATTGAATGTATATAAAATATATGAATAAAATAGACAAACCTAAAATACTTAAATAATTAATATATATATACATTACAAGAGTAATTTAGAGTCAACTTTGCAACTTTATTCCATCGAGAAAATTTTAAGAAAACGTGTTTCGGGCTTTTCTTGGCCTTAAGTAGTATGATCAAAATTCACTTATAATTTTCTTACTGGTATAAACTAACTTTTGCTGAAAATCTGTTCAAGTAATCTATATAAAACAAAACAAAATTTGTTTTTTAAGCTCCGGTCGCGCTCGAATAAACGGGAAACGATCGGGGATCGCGGCCCGCGTGCATTGTTGCGTGAAACTATTGAAATTTTTGAAAATTACACTTTATATATCCAAAAAACACAACATTTTGAATAAAAACAGGAAAATTGTGAATAACTTTATGACCGTATTTACCTAAAACCAACGTAGAACGGACCGCTGTCAGTAGCCGCAATTTACAAAACACAAAAAGTACACACACTAGGGAAACAAACAAAGATAACACAAAGCCTTAAGACTGGAGGGAAGACTCAAATTTTCATACAAAAAGAGAAAACGTTTCTACCCCCCTACACAATCACCGTAGGTGATTGTGTAGGGGGGTAGCTATATATTGATAATTTTTGGAAATGTTATAGTTGTTATCAATATCCTTATTGGTTTTGATTTTTATGATTACTTTAAAGGAATTTGAACTAATGGGTATTTAAATACCGATATTTTCTCAAAACTTGTAACCCTAGTTTATGAATTATTTATAGGAAAAATAATGATAAATAAAGAAATAAGAAAACCTAAAAACCTAGTTTATTCTGTCAGTTATAAAATAAGACCATTATTTTTAGATTTAATTAATGTTTACTATAGGAGAAAATTTTTCTCCCAGAACGCAAATTATGCGTAATTTTTAATTCAAAACTTGAAGAAGCTGCATTGCCCTTATCGCACTATTCTGTTCGGGCGTTTAGCGGCGAGACAGAATCACTTTGTTATAATACCTATTTTTCTGTAGGAGCTTCTCTTCCCGTTCCTCTTAAGTTTCAGAGACAAGGCACATCTGCAAAAATTTCGTACTCTTTGATGTGTCGCAAGCGCAGCCTCATCTCGACTCGGTCTAAGCGACTTCTTATGCAACCTTTCTCTGTTGCGCAACCACTTTGACCGACATACAGAGGGGTTATGCAACAACAATTGTTTTTTGCTACCCCAGTTTTGGAGTCAGGAAGTCAGATCTAGTTTTTTAATCTGTGAAAATAAGATCAGTGTTATAAAATTTAAATTAATATTGTAGGTCGTTTATGTTCGCTTGGTTGGTGTTTTCGTTTCGTAGGCATAGTATCGTGGTTTGTATTTCGTAGAGTATTGAAGATATACTAACCTTATTTTTCAAATTAGGTACTATACTGTTTCATTTGGATAATTCGTTCACTGCTGAACCACAGCCTTAAACATGGAGCTTGGGATCGCAGTGTAAGATGGCATTTTTTCATAAGGTTCTGCTTCCACCTTCTGGTTCTATTTATTTTACCCTTATACGATTCCCGCAAGAAGATATGAGGTGGGTGCTATTCGCCCGATACCCCACGGAAAATTTTCTTATTCTTTTATAACTTTAGGCTCAGTATAAATAAATTCTCAATTATAGGTAAATATGAATGCTCTACTGACGGATCTGCTGCCAGGAAAAGTAAAATATAAAGATGTTAATTTAGTAATTGGTTATTAATAATAATAATAAAAAGAATATTTTTTTGTATATCCACAATTTCTGTTACTAATAATATGTGTTACTATTATATTACAGAACACAATAGTAAAAATAACAAATGTTTTAAGAAAACACTGAAACTTTTTTTGTCATAACAACTTATTCATCCGATAAACTTAATGGGCCCAGGGTGTAAAAGAATGAAAAAAAATTGATTTCCTGTGTCATATCAAATTACAAGGGAATTTCATCAGCTTTTGGAATAAATACTTAATGGTTTTGTTAGGAGAGGCAGACCAATAACCAATATTATTGGCTATACCTATATATACTATGCCTATTACGAACCAATACTTTTAACCCATATAGCTTTTGTTCGCTATTTTTTTCTCTAGCGTTAAGTACTTAATATAGTGAGCAATACGATTAATACGAATAAATAAATTTCATATTATGTTGGGCGTAATAAATGCGATCGGTGCGGGAATGGGTGAGATGGAGGGGCGCGACGCGCACACATATCAGCAAAGAAACGCAAATTGTCACGGTCACATCCAATTAAGTTCATCAGTTTTCAGAATATAGAATATTTTGAAGCAGTGATGGCTCAGTGGCATTGGCTATGGACTACCGCGCAGCAGGTCCATGGTTCGAATCCCGCCGCGGGCTTGAGCTTCACCGCATGGTGGAAGGGCATTTTGCGAATGCCCGCCTGGCTAGCTACCACCCTCAAGTAGAAAATCTATCGCCAAGCACCTGACGGTGTTTTCCGGCAGCAGTCCTTGAGAGCCAGTGAAATTACAAACAAACGAGACTTAACAACTTTGTATCAAGGTGATGGGCGCAATGCAGTTCATGACTTGTGATGAAATGCATCTGTTATAGGCAGAGGATACCGCTTAACATCAGGTGGGCCTCGAGCTTGTTCCGTCACAATAACATATGTATATATACTATGATTTATTTCATTTTGTGACTCAGTCCTCCATCAGTGTACGGAGGGAACCTTGATTCAATGAAAAGCTATACAAGGGCAGACTCGCGAGGTTTAGCTCCGAGAGCCACTATACTCTGGTTTTTAATTCGAGATCAAAAATGTAAACAAAGGTGTTAACCTTGCAAAAAAATTACAAGTACTTAGTAATTTTTCTAATTTTGGGAACGGATGGAGCATTTAATGTAAAAAATATATTTAATGCTATAATTTATAGCATTATTATGAAACAATAAAACACTTTTATATGCGCGTACATATTTACGCACATATTCAAGCCTGAAAAAAATAGTGTAAGATTTTTTTGTTTTTAATAGCCACACTTGTGAGAATATTTTTGAAGAAAAACTATTGAACACCCTGACCTATCAGTTTGACAATGACATAATAATATATTGACATTTCTTTGTTTACATTTTTGATCTCGAATTAAAAACCTGACTATAGTTTACTTTTTTTAGATATACCCGTAACAAAAACGGTCTATAATTGATCACTTTTCCGCCACCTCATTTATTACTAGTTTTAACAAAAATATTTGTACTCTACTCAATAAGCTCTATACGTTGACTCACCACGTCTTCACATGCTAGGACGAAGTATTTTCATCCACCTTCTTCATATTGGGTCCCCATATGACTTTGTATGTAACTACTTCTGTTTAAGAATTAGAGACCCGTGACATCCAAACGGACGGACGGACAGGCAGACGGACAGCGTTTAGAAACTAATACGATTCCGTCTTGCCCTTTGGGTACGGTAACCTACAAATGTTTTTTTTTTATTCCTCATAGGTTAGCCTTTGACCGCTATCTCACCTGATGGTAAGTGATGATGTGGTCGAAGATGTTGTTCAGGCTAACCTAGAAGTACTGGCTCTCAAGGACAGCTGCCGGAGCACACCGTTAGGTGCTTGGCGACAGATTTTCTACTTGAGGGCGCTAACTAGCCAGGCGGACATTATCAAAATTTACCCTACCGCCATGCTATAACGACTGCCATCCTTAGACAACAACCGGGACCGACGGCTTAACGTGCTCTCCGAAGCACGGAAGCGTTCAGTAGTAATGTCACTAGCGGTCACCCATCCAACTCATGACCGCGGGTGACGTTGCTTAACTTTGCTGATCGGTTAAGAACAGCTAAGAAAACTTCGTTACGAGCGCTTCAAAATTTCGGTCCGTATACAGACCTGTTCACGAAGGCTCGCCCCTCTACCGTAAGTGCGCCTTATATTTGCACGAGGACACCTTAGTGTGGGTGAAAATGCTTATGGTACTACAGTAAAGCAATAAAATCTCTTTTATCTTTTCTCTTGTTTCTATCCATAAAGGTTATCTGGAAGAAATCGCTATACAGCGATAATACCACACATACCTTAGAAAATGTATGGTAAAACTCAAAATTTATAAATATGATTACAAGCACTATCGGGTGCTGAACGAAAATCTTATATATAAATTTCAAAAACAAAAAAAAAAAAATTTGTCCACCAAAAATTTTCAAGTTATTCTAAATGTTTGAATTTGCTTGGTAAACAGTAAAGAGTTTTTGTATTGTATAATGATCGCTTGGGAAGTCAGCAGTAGTTGCAATTACATTAATATAATATGGAGAAGCACGTTTACAAGAATTATTCACATCAATGTGCACGCTCCGGCTTCGAGACTAAATTAATTAATGCTCAGAAAGCCGTTTTCCTCATCAGAAATTTCACATATTTCGTCAGTTTGACGACATCTTTATTAATATTCGGGTATTCAACATACCCGTGGGGTGCCGGCTAGAATATCACTCCCCATCTCTACCTGTGGGTGCCGTAAGAGGCGACTAAGGATAACACACCAGAAGGTGGGCAGCAGCGCTTTTTGAAGAACTGATATCGTTTTTGTTTTTATTTATTCTAAAGTGGGTAGTACTTGACCACTATCTCACCTGATGATACGATTGATGATGGAGCTCGCTTACCCAGGAAATATTATACCTATTCACTCGCGTTTTGAAGACCCCATATATATCTATATATATCTCATACTGACGCCTGCCAAGCGTGAGGATTATGGCAAACCTTCCCGTAATGGCTATGTTCAGCAGTGTAAAATCCGGCTGATACAGTACACTAGTGCTTGGAGACTAAATTAATTAACATCCGTTTAACCGTTTTCCTCATCAGAAATTTCACCTATTTCGTCAGTTAAACGACCACACAACGAACGTTCGGGTAATCAAAAGACGAGTATCTGAGTGTCCCGTTAACCCAATACGGATCTTCGATCTTCGTCACGAGCGTAATCATAGTCAATTAAAGTATTTTCACTGAATCAACTAGGTCAAGGTTATTTTTGAGGATAACGAATATGAATATTGAAGTCGCATCCTGAATCCGTTTTGTGTGCCTATATGAATGTGAGAATGTCCATACTTAACAAGTTGGCTGTCTGTCACACCGTAGTTATCATACATTTTATTTATACTTTATTCATTCAGTTTTATTACATTTTGTTCGATATTTTATTTTGTACTTCCGCATCTCAGGGTTCCAAGATACAGGCCCTAGTTTGGAACTCCTTGATATCCTATTTCTGTTCAATAAATTAACTGTGTTCTAAATAAAAGTGTAATGAATTTGTAACTCTATAAGGAAATACATATTAATATTTTTATTTTTAATATTGTTATTTTAATAACGCCTGCTATGCGGATTATATTACAAAATTAGAAATATATTTTAGAAAATTTTTAAAGTAAAATTTAATCATGTGTGGGATTTTTTTTTATTCCTATCGTTTATTTCTAATTTTGTGCATATTATTATTATTATTACACATTAGTGAAAAGAAGTAACTGTACCATATATAATGGAATAAAATATAATCTGCCGGGTTAGACAGTCCCCACCTACTTCCTCCCGTCGGTGTTGTTGCAACTAAGGGAAAAATACCGGAAGATTCTCACCTTCTTCCCACCCAGCAGCACCTTCTGGAGAACTAACAAATTCTACTGTGATTCTCAAGGCGCCTGCTAAGCGTGAGGATTATGGTAGAGTACCCCAATGGGGGAGACCTTGTATAAAAATTGACATTCTGGTTGATTTGATATGAAAAAATATAACTAAAATATGAGGGGTTTGCCATAATCCCCACGCTTGGCAGGCATCTTGGGGATCGCACACATCAGTCCATCAGAAAGCGCTGCACCATCTTCTGGTGTGTTACCCTTATTCGTTATTGAAGAACCGCCTAGTTCGGTACGGATATAACGGTACCTGTTAAGGTGCATAGACAATTTTTTTTTTTTATGGGATAGGAGGGCAAACGAGCAGGCGGCTCACCTGGTGGTAAGTGATCACCGTCGCCCACGAACATCCGCAACACCAGAGGTATCGAGGATACGTTGCCGGCCTTTGAGGAGGAAATACTGCACCTGGCAGCTGGTTCCACAATGACAGACGACGAGGACACGCGTCTTACTCTAAGTACTAGACAGTATCGGTATCGCATACTGAACCTTAAAAATGCAACGCACTAAATCAAACATACCTGATGCATACGTCAGCCTCACAAGTTACAAATGTATTTTATTTTTACTTATTACAGTCAAATTCTGAAGAGAATGTTCAAGATTTCTAAAGCGAACGTTACAGTTCGGTGTAAGCGGAGGTCAGGCTATAACGGGTTTTTTTCTGAGTCACCCCCGCGAGGTGTAAGTAGGGCGTCTTCACTTTCTGTTTTAAAACGTCGCCAATTTTTACTTTTATTTTCATTAACGAGTGAAAAAGATCCGGTTCGACCTATTTTTTTGCCTTAAATTAGAAATTGGGTTTTTTGGAAATAAGTTTTCTGCGTAGCCTGTAGTGGCGAGAGCTACACTTTGGGTAACTCGATATTGGTGTGATCTCCGGGTACGGCAGTTATTGGGTTTTCTGACTAAACATTTCTTGGTAACACTCCGCAAGCAGGAACTGTGTCCGGATGATGGCAATAAGGCTCGTCTCCTATTACGGACCAATTAAAACATGTTTGATGAAAGGAGTGTTTTTATTTTATTTAATTTTTTAATGTTATTGTGACGGAACAAGCTCGAGGCCCACCTGGGGGCAAGTCTGCTAATAACATGTTCATATTTAGCATAGATACATTCAAGATTCATACAAGACAGAATCGGTAGTCTGCTGATCCTTTACGAATATATGAATCTAGGCTGGTTTGACGTTATTGCCAACAAAAAATAAAAAGAGAAAAGTAAGGTTATTCAGAAAACAATTTCGTTATTATTAATTATTATTTTATTATTTCGTTATGTTTTCATATGAAACCGAGATTGAATCAATATTGACTCAATATGAACGATATGAAGTTAGTAGACTACCAAAAGTGTCAAAATTGACCAGGCCGAGTCCATAATAGATTCATATTGATTAGCAGACTTGACGCCCTGATGTTAAGCGGACTAACCTTTGCCTATAACAAATGCATTTTGTCACAAGTCACGAATTGCACTGCGCCCGTCACCTTAAGACATAGTTATTAAGTCTCATGTGCCTGTAATTTCACTGGCTCTCAAGGACTGCTGCCGGAACACACCGTTAGGTGCTTGGCGACAGATTTTCTACTTGAGGGAGGTCGCTAGCCAGGCGGGCATTTGCAAAATGCCCTTCCACCATGTGGTGCAGCTCAAGCCCGCGGCGGGATTCGAATTATGGCCTTGCTGCAATGCCACTGAGCCATCACTGCTTCATAATGTGACCAATCGGTGTGTTTCGAGACACCGCTACTAGCCACTTAGGAGAAAAGGTATAGAACTGACGATACATTTGAATCCTTCAAGATTTTCGTTCAGGAAAATTTATCGTCACTTCTATACTTAAGCTGAAGCATCATAAACAATGAGAACAAGTGAAAGGACCAATCGATTTGTATGAAACTTTGGTAACCTATATCAGCGGACTCACCTCCATGGGTTGCCGGGTTAGAATTGCATTCACCCATGTCTGTATGAGGGCAGCAGCGCCTTCTGAACAGTGCTATCATGCATTGCGATCCAAGACGCTTGCCAAGCGTGGGTATTATGGCAAAACCCCCCTTTTATGAGGCATTTGTCCAACGACGTAACAGCTGTTGAAAGTGATGTGATGGTGGTAACAATTTGTGAATGCACGTTTGGCTAGCTACCATCCTTCAGTAAAAAAAACTGTCGCCAAGCAACAGGGGATTCCAGTAACTGCCCATGAGAGCTAGTGGTCTAACCTAATTTACCATCAGGTTGAACAATAGCCTATCAGCAATCCACAAGAGAATATTGTAAAATGCGACTAAGTTAAAAAACGCTCCTAATGAGTAACATGCATAAGTATAATATTATGTCTGTTTCCGTGGAACAGGCTGTTTACTATATTATTTGAAAGATAGCTAAACTATACTAAGGAATTCCAAGGAAAGTTGCCGTCAGACAGGCCACCAGCCATACAAGCGTTGCCAACCTTTACTAAGAATATAAATGTTGTATGGTTAGCATAAGACATATTGTACTGCCCCACGTCAAAGGCGGCAGTGTATTTATTTATTTAAGGCCACCATTACACTGTTACATGTATAGGTTATACCATATTCTTACTCTAGGTTCTTAAGCTAATTGCATTGTTTATAAATACAAGCACAGCATGCATTATTTAATATAAAAACGTAGGAAGATAATACTGATTAATTGATTCACGAGTAACGACAAATATTTTGATTGTTTAATTAATACCAAAACTGTAGTGGCAAATGGTCCCTTAATCTCCATCTCATTGATTTGAAGCAATGATAGCCGAGCTATAGACTGCCGTGCCACAGGTCCATGGTTCGACCCCCACGGCTGGCTTGATCTTCACCGCATGGTGGAAGGGCCTTTTGCGAATACTCGCCTGGCTAGCTACCACTCTCAAGTGGAAAATCTGTCGCCAAGCACCTAACAGTGTTTCGGATGCAGTCCTTGAGAGCCAATAAAAAAAAAAAAGAACAAACACACGAGTCTTAACAACTGGATATACGAAATGCATCTGTTATGTGCAGAGGTTACTGCTTAACATCTGGTGACCGTAATGCACGTTCCGTCATAATCCAATAAAAAAAGGCTTCCTATTTCCGTATCACGATTTACTCTCTTTAATTTGGTCACTATACATGTTCTGCGAATAACTTAGTTTCAGATACAGAATTCTTTTGAAGCGCTCGTAGCGAAGTTTACTTTGCTGTTCTTAACCGATCAGCAAAGTTTAGCAACGTCCGTCACGGTCAGGAGTTGGATGGGTGACCGCTAGTGACATTACTACTGAGCGACTCCGTGCTTCAGAGGGCACGTTCGTCCGTCGGTCCCGGTTGTTGTCTTAGGATAACAGTCGTTATAATATGGTGGTATGGCATTTTGCCAATGCCGGCTGGCTAGCTACCATCCTCAAGTAGAAAATTTGATGCCAAGCACCTAACGGTGTGTTCCGGCAGCTGTCCTTGAGAGCCAGTACTTCTAGGTTAGCCTGAACAACATCTTCGAACACATAATCTCTTACCGTTACGGTGTGATAATGGTCAAAGGCAAACCTATCTGTCACAAAAAAAAAAGAAAAACCATCCTAATTCATAAAAATATACAGAACCAAATTTTACTTCGAAAATATTACTACAGCTATATAACTTAGCCTTTTAGAAGTCGATACTATACTTAGGGCCTGTTCCAGAATATTCGAATAAGTTCTGGTTATACTACCCAGAACATAAAATAACTGAATGATAAAAATATGTAGCGCGTTTCAAGCTTTAACCGATGGATAGGCTAAATCGATGACTGTGAACCGCAAAGATAGTGTTTTATTTATTAAATATGTTCTGGGTAGTATAACCGGAACTTACTCGAACATTCTGAAACAGGCCCTTACTCAATTAAATTGAAGCAGTGATGCAATGGCTACGGACAACCACGCTTAAGGTTCATGGTTCGAAACCCGCTATGCGGTCTTGGGCTTGGGCTTCCCAGTGTGGGAGGATCACCTCGCTGGCTTCCACCATTCAGTAGAAAATCTGTTATCAACTTGTGGTTTGACATTTTTCATTAATTTGTCTGTTCTTAACCCAGGTATATTCTGTAGAAAATTATGATTTGGATACTCTTAGTCCTTTAAAGAGTCCTCGGAACATGACCACTCGGGTCATAACATAACCTAAAACACAAAAATAATTTATGGACTTAATATTTTGTACAAGGTTAATTTTGAAGCTGGTCCTCGAGGTAGCTTAAACACTGTGTTTCGAAGACCAGATCCTCAAGCTTCAAGGTCAAGCTTGGCAATCTTCGCTTTTGACGTCATTTCATTGAACTTGGGGCTGAAAATTATGGAAATAATTGACGTTTATTGTCATATTGTCTCCTCAAAGAGTATAACGCCTCAGTCTACATTAATGTGTTTTAAAATATTTATTGGAATAGACCAGTATATAGAAGTAGTAAGTACTTATTATACCAGGCGGGTTATGAGCTCCTTTTTATATTCTATATATCATATTATATATAAAAAAGTTAACCCAAAGGGTCTCAAAATTACTATCACTTCAGATTTAGCTGAAAGTTCTTGATCAAATCCATATAAAAATCTAGACCCAAACAAAAAACTATCCAAAGTTCACGTCGTCGATTTCATAATGTACCAAACGTGGATCCGTCATAAGGCTTTGAATCTCTCTGTGGAACCACGGCTCCTTCATTCCTTCCAAAACATCTTTATCACCAGTTAATGCAATGGTATTTCAGACCTTATTCTAAAGGTGCAATGAGCATTTCCGCTTGGGAAAGTATTGAAACATTGGACTGTTTTCACCTGAAAGGTTCACTTTCACAAAGTTGTTTTATCGAACTCTCTCCAACCCAATTTCGATTCTAAGTCATCACGTGAAAGAATATTTCTGCATGACGCTGTTGTTTTTTAAGTACTTTGTCGTAGTGTAAGGTTTGCCCTACAATTGAAAGTGAAAGTGTGCTCACGCGCAGTGGGAGGGGGGAGCCATGAGTCGAATTGTTAACGCGGATTTGGCGTTTTGATGACCCATGGCACGTCGAACAGACAGCAGTCATAATTCGCTGTATTTTGGTCATGCGCTGATGAAAGTTAAGAGATATGTTGGAGCAAGTACCAGGGTGGCATGAGTTGTGAAGAGATTAACGCAGTCATAAGTATTTTTCCTGGGATACAGTCTATACAGAGGGTTTGTCGATATTGCCCAGTGAAAAGCAGAGACTTCCTGTCTAATGATAACCGGTTGCTGATAAGCAACGAGCTGTACAGTTTCCGGTTTAAGGATTATGAATGTTGCCTATCCTACCCAAGCGATTATTTTTTTTAGTAGCCTAGGGCAAATAAGAGCACAAAAAAAATGCCACTCCTAAAATCATTGTCATGTACCTAGTGTTTGGTAACGATGTTGCTGCGCATTAGGCATTATTTAAATATGGTTACCCTAATCTACCATTATTTGTACCTATTTTAGCCTACTGGTAACGAATGCCTCATCATCCTAGCCTACTATTATCCCACGTATGAGGGTCGATACAGTTTTTTTCAACCGAGTTTAAAAAGGATGAGGTTCACGCTTCGTATTTTATGTTTGGCGTACACATGGAATCTCCAAACAGTATTCTGTATTTCTAAATAATCATATTTACAAATACAGAATACCACAGAATACAAGCAATATCGCGTGCTAAGCGGAAATCATATCATAAATTATTTGAGCGGAAAAATTTTGTCCCAGGCGGGAATCGAACCCGCGTCTCTCAGCCATCGGAACATGCTTGTTTAAGCCGAAATGATGTGGTCGAATTGTTGTAACTAGCTACGTCCAGCGGTTCCACCCGCGTAGACATTGATGAAGAATTAGTAGATAGCTATGATGATGATGATAATAAAATGTATCGTTTTTGCTTATCCAGAACATAAACTTTTGACATATAAAGTTTCATCCAAATCGGTTTAGCCGTTTCTGCGTGAAGGAGCAGCAAATATACACAGTCACAAATTTTCGCGTATATATAATAAGCGTAAGTTGATAGGCTTTTCCTTTGATCACTTTGTCAACTTTTGGTAAGTGATGATGTTGTCGAGCATAATAGGCTAATCTAAAATTGAAAACTGACTCTAGAGGTCACCTGTCAGAAGCAACACACCATAAAGTGTTATTGTAAAGTGTAGTGTTATTTGATGGAGGTAGCCAGCCAGGCAAGCAAAATGTCCTACCTCAATGCAAAATATATGGACCGGATTTAAAATTTGTTCAGGTTAGGTAAACATGCAAAATTTATATCTGAATTTCTGATCATAATGTTTCGGTAAACATGCAAATATTATATCTGAATTTCAGGTTTGAAATATTTTGTTGCTAACCAAGTATCCGGTCTACATTTTTGACAGCGGAGGGACTAAGGAGTAAATAATGGGCGCAATGTTTTTTAATGTTTTTGGCGGCGAATTATTTCATTTATTTCTAGTGTTTCCACGAACTGCATAAATTGTGTGTTTTGTTAAATTCAATAAGTTAATTTTAAATTGTATTCTTATTTTCCCCACAACCGGAGCGTCCAAATCGTCGCGAACAAATTTCTCCCCCATTGGTAGGGCCAATGACATTTCAGAATAATTATTAGCTATATTTTGTGGTATCGAAAATTTACAATAATGTTTCAAAGTAGCAAATTTAGGTATTAGAGTAGAAAAACTATTTAAATTTGAGTATTTTCTTACTCTCACTTACACTCACTTGATATATTTCAATGTTTTAGTGTTTTAATAAAATATTAATTTAGTTTTTACAATACTTTTAAAACTCTTGTAAATATTGCTTATATTTGCCATTCATAAACGTGCGTTTCCCTACCGTAATTGCTCTTAGTTATGAAGCCGAGAAATTGATATGATATTTAATTAAAAACCATAAAACTTGACGTTGTTACTGCATTTGAAGATTTTATTTTAATTTAGGCTTTTTTGTACATTTTACAATAAATTTGTATTCACGAATCAAAAATTATAAAAGTGTATCGAAACAATATCCTATCACATATTATATTCATCTTTTAAAATATCCGCATCCCTTAACTGTAATTGTAATGCAATAACTTACATTTTGAGGCAGAACTTTGGGATGTGTACAAATTTACAAATATATACTCCGTAACGTTTCAATAATTAATGTATTTCCCCCAAACCTAAGTACGGCCCTTATATCATTAAAATAATTCAAAATTTAAATCAACTTCTGCGAGTCGAACGGGATTTTTTTCACATTAAGTCTACGACATTAAGTAGTTATCTATTTTATGTTAAATCTACTTAAAATAAGTAGAACAGAATACCAATATGTCTACTTTACATTTACATGCACCAGTGTTAAAACATACAGAAACGAACGCGAGAAAAATTGCTCGCGCAAATCTTCAACTTCTGTAATGTTACAAGAAAGTCTGCAAGTTTTCACCTCAAGTAAGGTTTTTTGAAGCGCTCGTAGCGAAGTTTACTTAGCTGTTCTCAACCGATCAGCAAAGTTAAGCAACGTCGCGCGCGGTCAGGAGTTGGATGGGTGACAGCTAGTGACATTACTACTGAGCGTGCACGTGCTTCGGAGGGCACGTTAAGAGGTCGGTCCCGGTTGTTGTCTTAGGATGGCAGTCGTTATAGCATGGTGGTAGGGCATTTTTTGAATGCCCGCCTGGCTAGCTACCACCCTCAAGTAGAAAATCTGTTACCAAGCACCGAACGGTGTGTTCCGGCAGCTGTCCTTGAGAGCCAGTACTTCTAGGTTAGCCTGAACAACATCTTCGACCGCATCATCACGTACCATCAGGTGAGATAGTGGTCAAAGGCTAACCAATCAGGCATAAAAAAAAACGTAATATTGGCGTTTTGCCTGTATTCAGTATATCATTATATGAATATACAATTTTGCATGTAGGGGTACATTGGAGGGGCTTGGTCTTTTTGACTGAGAGATAGATGAACTCTTTATTGAAACACCACAATTTAGACAAAACGGTTACAAACAGATAATAAGACTAAGTGTTACAATGGGCGGCCTTATCGCGATCTCTTCCAGGCAAACAATTTAGAAGAGATTACATAAAATAAGATGACTCGGTATTTTTACAATATTAACATAACAAACTTTTAACTAACTGAACTTAACTAAAAAAACTTTAAATACCTACATAGACTTTATTACACATTATGTAGACTTAAAGAAATTTATAGATACGTTATTAAATACAATATATACCTATATATTTATACAGCGTGTCCCAAAATTCAACGATAAGCCGGCATCGGTGCATGGACCTACTCATGACACCTCGGAAAAAAAAAAAAAAAATTATAACTCTTTTTTTTTTTAATTACAGAGACTTTTATAAAGTTGCGCCAACTTTTAATAAAACTTGCCATGGTAGTGTCCATACTTTTTTTTTTAACCCAGACTATAGAAAGTGCATAGAATGTTAAAATCTATGAAAATTATAAGAAAAAATTTTTTTTTTACTGATTTTTGTAAAATAACTACAGACTTTCTGTAATTTTAAAGGATTGTGGTAGATAGCCGTCCTTCTTAGGTTGCTAATGCACAAAAAATATCAAAAATATGTCAAAAATTGTGGTCATGGTAGTTGAAAATAGCATAATGGGTATCGAGTATCGATGAAATTTATAAAAGTCTCTGTAATTAATAAAAAAAACAGTTATAATTTTTTTTGTTTTTCCGAGGAGTCATGAGTAGGTCCATGCTCCGATGCCGGCTTATCGTTGAATTTTGGGACACGCTGTATATACATTTATACTCTAAAAATAAAAGATCTCTTATTTTTTTTTATGCTATTTGTTTGGCTTTGACCTCTATCTCACCTGATGGTAAGTGATGATGTGGTCGAAGATGTTGTTCAGGCTAACCTAGAATATATCCTACTTTACAGTCCGTCGTTGCACAAATGCTTCTCTTTTCATAATCCCCACGCTTGGCAGGCAACTCGGGGATCATATCGCAGTGTATTAGGCAGTTCATCGGAAGGCGCTGCTGTCCATCTTCTGGTATATTTCCCTTCATCGCTTCGTACAAATTTTTTTTCTATGTTAGTGTGACGGAACAACAGACTGCCTAGAACAGATGCATTACATCACAAGTGACGAAATGTACTGCACCCGTAACCTTGAGACATAATTGTTAAGTCTCATGTACCTGTAATTTCACTGACTCTCAAGAACTGCTGCCGGAACACACCGTTAGGTGCTTGGCGACAGGTTAGCTACTTGAGGGTGGTAGCTAGCCAGGCGGGCAATCGCAAAATGCTCTTCCACCATGCGGTGGATCTCAAGCCGGCGGTTGGGATCGAACCAGGAACCTGCGGCACAATTGCATGCAGTCCATAGCTATTACCGCTCGGCCATCATTGTTTCAACTCCTACAGGAAGATATGTAGGGGCGTTTTTTCAGCCCGGCAACACTAGGGATGCATGATAGGTATTGCTTCGCTTTCAACCATTTTTGCAGGTGGGGAAATGCCTTCGCACTACCCTTTCACCACGGGGGCGGTGGAAGAGGATGTGTGGGACATGAACCCACTAAAACCCCCGTGAGCAATCCTCCGCCGAGGTTGGGCAAGTTAGGGTCGCGTTAGCCTTTACCATCTTGCCCCGGCCTCGCTAGCAACCCTACCTCAAGGTATTTGAATAACACGTTTACTCTTAGTTAAATTAACAAAATGGCCTAAGTCGGGAATAGGTGGATACTATTAGTTATTCTGTGACATAGGCGAGGTCAGTAACGTTTCAGTGAATTTCTCTAGGGAACAATAGATTAAAACGGATTTAATTTACTGGATGAGTGTGATTGCATGTTTGTGCCGGTTTTAGGGTTCTATACTAGAAAACGGGACCCTATTATTGAGCATCGGCTGCCCGTCTGCCGTCCTTCTGTCGTACTTTAAAAATCTGTATATCTTTGATCGATATGTGAAAATTTTAACCGGCTAAATATTAGGTAGCTGGCTAAAATTGACCAACTTAAGCCATTTCACACTGCAATCTCAAGACGCCTGTCAAGCGCAGGGACTATGGCAAACCCCCTAATAGGGAAGTTCTTTGTTCAACGGTGGAGATCTGGTTGTGGATGAATGAAGGAATACATTGAAATTAATTAGTTTATATTTTATTTAAAATAAGCCTGCATTATAAGGTTCAAGTACCAGGGCGCCATAAAACAATAAGTGTACTCGTTTGTTCGACTGTTCGTACCCACCACATATCGCTGGTTCAATGCGATTGTTCTTGCGAACTCTCCCACGAGATCGGTCACAAGATTATGTCTTGTAAAAAATATCTTTACGTAACAATTCGTGCATTATGTTATCCTAATAAATCTTTAAATACTTACTTATTACATTTGAATTAGAGATATTGAATTAGAGATATCACATTCGAATAGCGAATGCCCATGCCCATACCACGTTTCATACCATCAAGAATAATACGAAAAACACGGAGGACATTCCAGAGCGAAGGGTTCACGCCTTGAAATTTAATTGAATTGATTTTAATGCAATATTTGGTTTCGGATCAACATTGTACTCAAAATAGAATTTTTCTCAAAAATGGTATGTAATGTTGTCATAACATCTCTAAAACGTATACAGAAAGTGAACTCAACCAGAGACCACAACTATCCAGTAATAAGCGAGATTTTAAGTTTGGAATCTCCTAGTGTCCAGTAAGTAAGTAATGTAATATATAAATTCTTTACTGGACAGTTTTTATTTTTTCCTATCTCGTAATTTGGACTCGCACGTATTGTGCATTTGCCAGTGTCATGTTATAAACTGGATAGTTAGGTCATCCTCTTTACATCTGCTTAGAAAAAATAACGTAGTACCAGACACATATTAGTTTTTAGCCATTATAACATGGTTATAGGAGGGAGGCTCCAAATATATATCTATCTCTCTTTTTGGGATGATATTTTATGAGATATGTATAGTACCACCAACTTAACTGTGCAGTTTTCGAGGGCGCTACTGGTCATGGAAATCAACTACAAACTGTCACAATTTGAAGGAATGTTGTTGTTCTTTTTTCTGCCACCTGAACAGATAAGTTGGTGGGTCTGTATACTTTTGGAGCGTTTAACAGACATTTTATAGTCTATGACACTTAACTTAAAACTTTCCATTCTAAAATGAACATGGAGTTTCAAAGACAACAATTTTCATTTTTTTACTTAAACATTCATAATGTAAAAATAGAACAATGCTCAAAACTAAACGCAAACTTCTTATTAAAAAATCAACGACTGGCGGGATTTTACATTCAATTGCGACGGTGAACATAGATAATCCCAAAAAATTAGTTCAAGCGAATCTGATTCGGAAATAGATGTCACTCCTCCTGATATAAAGCTGAGGCATTCATTTTTGAGAAAAGCGTTATACAAACCTCAACCAGTAAGAAAGCCATCCTGGCCTCGTATATAATCGGACCTCACTGCGGTTCGGTCCGGTTAACTCATACTTGGCCAGGAAGGCTTACTTACTGGATTCTGCAGTAATGTACTATTTCACAAAATATAAATTTATATACAAGGCTTGTACCTACACCTTTTCACCCACGAGCTAGACACCTTTGACATATTGACGGACAGATAAACAAACTATGGCGTGTCATTAATAAGGTTTCAAATTTCCCTTTCAGAACGGAACTCTAGCAATTATACCAATATTTTTCACCAACATTGGTTTAGTTTGTGAAACTACTGTTGCGTCCATAGGCTTAGGATGTCGAAAAAATCTTAAGTCTACGGTTAAATAGAGAATTTAAAGAGCACCATTTTCAGTTCAATACTTCAACGGTGTGTTCCGGCAGCAGTCCTTGAGAGCCAGTGAAATTACAGGCACATGAGACTTAACAACTATGTCTCAGTGACGGGCGCAGTGCAATTCGTGACTTGTGACGAAATGCATCTGTTATAGGCAGAGGTTAGTCCGCTTAACATCAGGTGGGCCTCGTGCTTGATTCGTCACAATAACATTAAAAAAAAATCTACTTGAGTTTATATTATATAATATAAACTCAAGTAGATTGTGTGTATTATATAATATTTGTATTATTTTCATGCATTACAGACGGAGCGATTGCCGTAACCACGTCAAAACGCGCGCTTATATGAACGTAGATATTTATTCCGAACACAAGACAGTACAGTCACTTACATGAGAACATTAATAAAAAAATAATATTAGGTACATCGTCGTAATTGGGAAGGTACTCATTCAACGTATTTATTTTGTTATGCTAAAATGTAGTCGTGCAATTTAGATTTAAATACGTTGAATGAGTGTACATTTTAATGTGAGTGGGTATTTTATTGTAAAGTTTTGCTCCATCGTACGTTATTGTTTTCCGACCATAGTTAGTACGAATCCTTGGCAAAACTAAGAAACTAGCTCTTCGGGAACTATACGTTTGGTTATATTTTTTATCTTTAAGAAATTTGTATCCGTGTGTATGTTTTTGTCTAAAATTTTCCTGATTAAAATGCATGTGTTATAAGTATATAATTGGTTTATGTTCATTATTTTAGTGTCGGTAAATATTTTATGTGTCGGTGTTAGGTACGGATAGTTGAAAAGCATTTTTATTAATTTGTTTTGTTTAATTTGGAGCTTTGCTAGATTTGTTTTTGCGGCATTACCCCAAATTTCAACCAAATATAGCAAGTGTGGTTTGACTAGAGTGTTGTTATTTGAACAATAGTTTGCTTCCCTACTTTTTATACCATTCTTAACAAAACACTATAACGAAACAATTTAGGCAACCTAAAGACCATTGCAGGCCTATAGTCAGTCCAAGTTTTTGATGTGGCGTAACGAATAAGGATTGTAATGCTTCGTTGCGCCTAATAAGTGCCTACATTTTGATCACGTCACATCAACCATGCGCTCAAATAAGTTTTGTAAAATAAGATGAGGCCTGGCCTCACATACCCAATGTGTCGACACCAAATGGCTCAAATATGTAACCACTACCGAGAGTAGTGAAAAGTGAACATACTCGCACCGCTTGAGTTGTTACTTCGAGTACTCCGCCGTAGTGGAAGGCGCACAGGGAGGGGGCCGACGCCATCCCGCTAGTACTAGCGGGAGTGGACAAGCTCCTTTCTTGCCGCTAGGTAGCACGCACTGGACCCCGTAAGCCCCTAAGCCTGCCACGCCGTTCCGCGCGAAGTAGAAGACGAAGGCCCGCCGCCCGGAGTGGCCGCGGGACCATCCTTCACTTGTTTCAGAAAGATGTGACGACGCTAAAGTGTCAACGCCCACACTAATGGTCGCCGTAGCTTCCACGGAGCCAAAGTCATATACCATCAAGACATAAGTAGGTTGTAGACGCTTATAATAAAGGTTTTGATTTCATCTTCGATAAAAATCTTAATAAGTAGGTACTTTATTTGAATTTGTTGAAATAATCTGAAAATGAATGAATCTAATAAGGACCATATCGTGTTTTGCTGTAGGAAACTAGTTGCAAGGATGACAACAACCGTTTCCTTAAAAAAAATGGTAATTCAATTGTATTTGCAGTAATTACAATGTTAATCATGTTAATTGTTAATTGAACTGCACTTAGCATCCTTTGGCTGTGCCTACAGAAATGCTGATTTCCTGTTTTTTATACATTCTCCTACTATCTACCTATGTAGTATGTACGTATAGTAGTAGTGTACTGTACTGTATCAGCCGGATCGTCCACTGTTGAACACAGCCTCCCCAATTAAGGGGGTATTTGCCATAATCCCCACGCTTGGCAAGCGGCTTGGAGATCGCAGTGTAAGCTGGCAGTTCATAAGAAGGTGCTGCTGTCCACCTTCCAGTATTTTTCCCTTAGTCGCCTCTTACGACACCCACGGGATGATATGGGGAGGTGTAATTCTAACCCGGCACCCCACGGGGGACGTATAGTAGTAGTGTTTATGTATTTTTATGAATCTACTACGTCCACGTGTTATTAAACGCAAAAATAAAAACTATTTTTTAGTGTTCATGAACCTTTTTGGGAGCTTACCAAGTAGGAAGCTGAAATGTCATAGAATATATGATAGTACTAGCTGCGCCCCGCGGTTACACCCGCGTGGTGATGGATGATGATGATAAAAAGTATGATATGTGTTAATCCAGCATCCTTATCTACCTCCATGACATATATTTTTGTATAAGATGTATATATGGCTTACGCAAATATGATCATATCTCCGATTTTCGTAATAAGCTCAAGTGGCTCCCTTTTCGTCGTCGCCGGAATGCTCATATAATATTATCTCTCCTTTACAGTATTCTATTCAATCCTTTATCCCCGCGCTACCTCAAGGAACAATTTATTTTCAATAATATTTCGAAAATTCACACAATATCTTTTTAAATTATAGCCTATGTGTTATTCTGATGTATAAGCTATCTTATTGTAAAATTTCATTTAAATCCATTCAGTAGTTTTTGCGTGAAAGAGTAACAAACATCCATACATACATCCATACTTACAAACTTTCGCTTTTATAATATTAGTAGGATAGGATAGTAATACAGATTATAGTAGAACATAATATCACCTAAAAATATGAATAATTAGCGGCCAGCCCCTGCGGGTATTTAACAAAAATTATAAATAGAAACGCATGAAAAGTAGTTATTGTGACATAACTGTAATAGTTAGACATACGGCCTGTTTTGTACACTGAGAAAAATCTAAAGTCAAAAGCGCCCTAATGACGGCCAATTTATATGGTATAAGGCGAAAAACCGACCAAACGTAAATACGTACAAAAACGCCTTCCAACTAGAAGGCGTTAAACGCGGTCAGTGAAAGCGAATGTTTCTTTTCGTCTTCATTTAAGGTGTATTTTGTGGTGTTTCTTAAATATTGACTTTTCGATGAGGCTGATTAAGTCGTACAATATAGTGATAATCACCGTATATAAACTGCCGTAAAAGGTATATTTTATGGTCAATACTGCAATTATTATCGTATAACAAGTTCAATTCTGAAAATACTTTACCGAAGGCGTTTTTGACGGTTGTGTTTATTATAAAACATGGTACATTTTTATTGATTGGTGAAAATCATCTTAAGAGTTGTGAATTAATCTTACGTATTTACAATTCAACGGTAAAAGGTCAAATTTGATTTAAGCCTTTAAGTCGTTTTTCTCAGTGTAAATTTCCTTAATAAAATTGTAGTGCATCACTTTCCTCCATCGTCAGCAATATCCGCAGCGTACGCGATATGAAGTTTTTTTTGTTTCATTTGCACTTTGGGTTACATTATCAAGTTTTCATACGGATCCCTAAGTTTTTGAAAATATTCTGTAGCCTATGTTCATCAGGGATAGTGTAGGATTTTATAAAGAAATATTTTTTCAAATCAGTTCAGTAGTTTTTAAGTTTATTCGTTACATACAAAAATACAAACCTTTCCTCTTTATAATATAGAAAACAAAAAAGTAACAAAATTACAAATTTACGAGGGTAAAAATTATAGTCATGTGCGGGATTCGAACCCGCTTCCATCCACCCCGTAATGTAATCCGCCGAGCAGGCGTTATTGCAAACATAACAATATTAAAATAACAAGGTTTACTTTACGTTTGTTTCTCTTGCTCTATAGCTTTGACTGCAATACATACAAGTGACAAACTTGGCCAATGATTAAAAAGAAATAGTGGGTCTAACAAGCACCGAAGACATATTTCCCCGGAGAGAGGATAAAATTCATCACTTCTTTGTTTTTTTTCTACACTCTGAGCATCGGCTCGCCGTTGAATATATATTCACGGTTGATAAATACTTGCTCCATATACTGTACATAAGAAATAAAAATTAATTTATAATATTTCAGTCTTTTAATGTTCGTTGCGCTAGTCTTTGACCGCTTTATCACCTCATAGGGTGCGTACCATTAGCGTGAGATTAGCTAAAAACGCTAAAAACAATCACACTCCCAAAAAGTTGTTCCACATGGATCTTGGCGTTATTTTCGCCATAAACGCTACATCTAACGTCAAAAGTGACAGAAGTGGCAAATTTTAGTGGCATTTTTAGCGTTCTTATCCTAAATGGAACGGGGATGACAGTTACAAACGATCACGTGATCACAACCATAGACGCAGAATGTGATCAAAATTATCGAAAATAACGTTCTCAGCGACTAATGGAACATACCCATAGTAAGTAATGAAGTTGTCGAAGGTGTCAAACAGTATTAATACAACTCATTCTATTGTTATCCGCGAGCACCTATAATTGGCTTTAAATTTCTATTTATTTATGTATCCATAAGAAGTTTTTCCTAGCTGTTGGTCATCCATAAAAATAAATAAATAATTTTAGCGCAAAGTAAAATACGCAGGGAACATTGTATTATTCAATTAGTAATTTATATATATAACCTATGTCTTGAAAGAAGAGTAACTTCTCCCTTTCTTATGTCACACGGAGATAATATTGTCCACGTTCTGTGTCAATTCTTTTAAACGAACATTTCCACCACAAATGATGAAAGGAGATTTTACATGCCTCTGTAGGTGATTTCGTCTTTTAAAAGTGGATAAAAATCAGCGGATAAAATGAGGGGATAATAATGAATATGTCCATTCCATGCTGGGCCTGCTGAGGCACATTTAAAGTTATTTTTAATGAAAAGGAAGGTCTGAAAGTAACCCGTAGATAAGATGGATAAAATATAATATTAACCGCTGAGGATCAGCTGGGAAGTATATTGACAAGATAAAAATAAATTTATATTTTCTAAACGACTTTAAAAAGGACGTGTTTAATTCGTCTGTTTTTTTTTGTGTTACTTCATAACTCTGTACTGGATGTACCGATTTTGAGGATTTTTTTTATTCAAAAGCTGGTGATTGTCATGTGGTCCCAAATCAATTTGAGTAAGATCTGACGAGAAGTTTGTATTTATTCTTTATGATTGATAGTTTAGCCTTTGACCACTATCTCACCTGATGGTAAGTGATGATGTGGCCGAAGAAGTTGTTGAGGCTAACCTAGAATTACTGGCTCTCAAGGGGACAGCTGCCGGAACACACCGTTAGGTGCTTGGCTACAGATTTTCCACTTGAGGGTGGTAGCTTGCCAGGTGGACATTCGCAAAATGCCCTACCACCATGCTATAACGAGTGCTATCCTAAGACGACAACCGGGACCGACGGCTTAACGTGCCCTCCGCAGCACGTGCACGCTCAGTAGTAATGTCACTAGCGGTCACCCATCCAACTCATGACCGCGGCGGACGTTGCTTAACATTGCTGATTGGTTAAGAACGGCTAAGCAAGCTAAATAGTATTTGAAATCATGCGTATTGTATGTTTAAAGTCGTTTTTTTTTGGTAAGCATTTAAGTTAATGTAGGTAACAGGTCCTTTCCGGGGCTCAAACCTAGAACTTCGCGGATCAGACGTGACACTTACGGAAACTCGTCATTTTCCCCGAAGCTGTTGTCCCCATAGGAACTCTCTAGTGCAGATAAGTGCAGGGGCAAGGGCCCGGTCGCCGACCCCGGTGAAAGTACGCTCTGGAGCCATCTCGCCTATTTAGTTCATTCACTTCTGGATGGAACAGGAGACGAATGGAGTGGTTCGGGAAATATTACAGTATAAAATATGTGTATATTTATAAGTCACGACCTTAGTCTCCGAAAGGAAAGGCAGGGGTCTCGATACACAGGTATCACTCGATATATTATGTTTTTATGTAATTAGAGACGACTTGAATGTAAACTGTGCTCCTGACTGCGGAAATTTAAAATATTTTAGATAAACTAACATGTCAGATTGAGTGATATAAAATAAGGTGATAGAATATGTGATATTTTTATGGTTCTGTATTAAGGACTTATTAGTATTTATCTGCTAAATCTCCGGAGATCCGTCCGTCTAACCTTTATATAGGTGTAACTCTAAAACCGTAATTAGTAGGTAAGTAGCTGGTTATTACAGAATTGTATAAGTATGACGCCTTGCCTAACAATCCATAATAAAGATTTATACAAGCGAAACGCTTACTATATGTCGCTATCAATCTACAACTGTTTACCCAATAGCATAAAATTACTGTCTGGTGATAAATTTAAAAATGAATTGACTGCATGGCTGCAAAATATATTTTTTTTTAGTATTAAGGAGGTTAAATAATATAAATGTATAAATAAAATTATTATGTAATATATAACAGTAATTTAAATTGCAATGTAACTGAATGAAATATTTGCACGTCTGCTTGCAGACAGAGTACAACTGTGTGTTATAATATTTTTAAGATCCTATTAACGTGTATTCTTGCAAATAAACAATTTGATTTGATTTGATTTAAAAACAAAATCTTAAAAATACAAGAAATGTCTATTTACTATATTATGTCCAAAATATACGTCATAGGTGTCTGCATTAGCAAAGCATAGCATAGCATAGCATTTATAAAACTAGGTATATTATACGCTAAATTCGTGAAACGAAAAACTGCTGATTACTTAGGTTACCTATTGTAAATTAATACCTTTATTAGGTTTTATGCTGTTACGACATGTGTTTAAAAAATAACATTGCCTTAAGATAATATTGCATTAGTATAATTTAACTGTAGGATTTAATATAACATTATTTTTAATAAGATAGTTCGGTTAATAAAGTGTTAATTATTTTTATGAAGACACAAAGTTTTTTAAATTCAGAAGAGACAAACTGTGTATAAAGTACTAACAGAATATCCAAATACTCAACTCAGTATTTTTTTTCAATTAAAATTTAAACAAATTTTAACATACCTATAGAAAATTGTCTACTCCATACAACCTCTGTGCCAAATTTTCAAGGCTGTGTAGATGGAAGAAAGCTTGAAAAGCGATAGTGGAATGTCCGGCGCTTGCGCACCTCCCCCCTTTACCACAAAGATATGGACTTACAAACTATATATGAATCTGTGGCACGGGATCAACGCCTTGGGCCATTTCTCTGAGGAGCAAATAGAAAAAGTGAGGTACTTTTGATTTTAACCCATCATTTATGCTGATGAAAACGAAAAGACGAATATTATTAAGTTATATACTATATCAGCCGGATAGTCCACTGCTGGACACATCCTCCGCAATTATGGGAGGGAGGTTTGCCATAATCCCCACGTTTGGCAGGCGGCTTGGGGATCGCAGTGTGAGATATCAGTTCCTCAGAAAGCGCTGCTGCCCACCTTTCTGGTATTTTACCCTTAGTCGTCTCTTACGACACCCACGGGTAGAGTTGGTGGGACGACAATCTAGCCCGGTACGTCACGGGCAAGTTATATACGCCTACCCTTATCCCGCCCTTATGTGCGGTCGGTACAATATCTTATCTAACAAAGCAAATTACAAAACTAGAACATACTAAACTTATGATCGCCTAGTACCTTGCTATAACATCGTAAGTGAATAATCCATAATAATTATATTATTATTATATGCTGCCAGCATGCTGGGCACGCTGCCAACTGGTAGTGGGCTAGAGCATTTGGACTGCCTATGAGTCTGCAATGACTTATAGGGATCTAAATGCTTTTATTGTAGTAGCTGTAGTGTTGTATATAGTTCGTAGTATTTTGTTAATAAAGGCATACTACCGGTTAAAAAAAAAATTATAATCCTATACTTAATTGTAATATAATTGCAATAGCAATAAGAGACGATAATGAGGAAGTGGTGGGTATTTGGCGGTATATTTCTGTATAATATTACAGTTTCTGGGACACACAGCAAGGTGCTAAGCGACAAATATTCTACTTGCGGGTGGTATCTACCCAGGCGGGCATTCGCAAAATGCTATATCGACTGCCATCCTAAGAACATAATATAGAATCCTGAGCGTACCGGTTTCAAAGGTACGAGATGTAAAACAACTTTGCTGCAGAGCGCAACACACAAGTTTTCACCTCTTTCAAGTGAGGAAAAAGGTAGGTGGAAGAAAAACAGACTATATATTGTATTAATTTGGGTTAATTTATGTAAAAATATTAGGAAAAATACTAAAATTGGTATTAGCAGTATTAGCTAGGTAAATCCCTTTTTCTGGGTTTTTTATTGAGGTTCGAATTTCAAAAACGTTTTCCACGCTAGCGGATAAAAAGCACTTTTCCACGCAGATTTCGAACGATCAACATCTTTCCGAGCTTGTTAGGTGAAATAGTAGATACAACGGTCAAAAAGAATCAATTTCCATACGATGCTATAGTCCGAGTAGGAATCGATGGCTTATTCTATTTTAAGTGTTAAACACTCTACATTTCATTTTTTACCTAAGGAAAGTAAAAATAGTAGTTTTTCTAAAGTATTAACTGAAAATGATAACATGAAAGGAGATACCTCGTTGAAATTAATTTTAAGAGTTTGAACAATTTGTAAAATTTATAGTAAAATGTTTGGTAGTTGTATTTTGGCTAGTATCAGTAGTCCGATAATTTAGTCCGATGATTGGACTACTGTTACTATTTCGTCTAAGTAGCTTAGATAAAATAGGACTGCTGATCCTTTAAGTTCGATGTTACATCAACTACCTATTTAACCAACCTCCTTCAAATTCCGGCCCTAGAGAAGGAATCGTTTACTATGCCTTTTCCCGCCCATAAACGGGTTCCACCAGCTACTCAGATCAAACAAACACTACTTTCCGAGTATGAGAAATGAAAAAGTATTTGCCAATATATGCCCATTACGCACCTGGATATTAATTGCATCTGTCGATGGTGATCAGTACTGACGGTGAGTAAAATACTGAAGATATACAAGATAATTTTTGAAGCGCTCGTAGCGAAGTTTACTTTACTGTTCTTAGCCGATCAGCAAAGTTAAGCAACGTCCGCCACGGTCATGAGTTGGATGGGTGACCGCTAGTGACATTACTAGCGGTTCCTAGCTTCGGAGAACACGTTAAGCCGTCGGTCCCGGTTGTCGTCTTAGGATGGCAGTCGTTATAGCATGGTGGTAGGGCAAATGCGAATGCCCACCTGGGTAGCTACCACCCTCAAGTAGAAAATCTGTCGCCAAGCACTTAACAGTGTGTTCCGGCAGCTGTCCTTGAGAGCCAGTAATTCTAGGTAAGCCTGAACAACATCTTCGACCACATCATCACTTACCATCAGGTGTGACTGTGGTCAAAGACTAACCTATCATGCATAAAATAAAAAAAATATAAAATAGTGTAAGGTCGTTGATCCTGTAAAAGCAGTATGCACCACTAAAAGAAGTTAAAAATCTTTTAGAAGTTGGACCATTCAAATGCTTGCGCAGAGGGTTTTGAAAGACATGGTACCGACTTAAACCAGTTATATACTCTTCAAAGTTGCAAGTCAATTCGATTGTTTTTAATTTTACATCTATTCTTGTGACTGAACAAGCTCGAGGCCCACATGATGTTAAGCGGACTAACCTCTGCCTATAACATATGTATTCCGTCACCTTGAGACATAGTTGTTAAGTCTCATGTGCCGGTAATTTCACTAGCTCTCAAGGACTGCTGCCGGAACACACCGTTAGGTGCTTGTCGGCAGATTTTCTACTTGAGGGTGGTCACTAGCCAGGCGGGCATTCGCAAAATGCCGTTCCACCATGCGGTGAAGCTCAAGCCCGGGATTCGGACCATGGACCTGCTGCGCGGCAGTCCATAGCCAATGCCACCATGAGCCATCACTGCTTCAAACACATCTCATCAGAGACATCTGCGTCTCTTCCGTCCTCTTCTTTTGAATGTATGTGACAGGAAACTCCAAGAACTCCGTCCCGGTGATTAAGCCCGAGACTTCAGGACTTTAATCTTCCGATTTCCATAATTCTAATTAAAAATACATTACTTCCATTTCTAAATGCCACCCGCATTGAAAATAAGTAGGTGGTCAAATCTGAATTTATTATAATGAAAATACACTACATCTGCATTGAAGCACCTAACCACAATAAAAAAATCATTAGATTGTTTCACAATTCAAAGAGTTTTTAATTCTTCGTATTGTGATACGGTACTAATTTGCAATTATTGCGTGAAGTAATTTTCTTCGAAATTAACTTTACTTCGAACAATCGTTTTGTTAATTTTGCTGATGACAAGTTTTTATGGAATTTGCTGACTTGAGGATGTCACTCCACGGTTTGTTTGGTTCTTTATGTCCACAATTGATTTATATTTATATATAGTTTATTATTATTTTTTATCGGCGGTATACCTTTGTTAACAAAATACTATAAAAGCATTGAAATAATCTACAAGTCATTGCAGACTCACAGGCAGTACAAATGCGGCAGCCCACTACCAGTTGGCAGCGTGCCCAGCATGCTGGCAGCATTGCCCCGATGAATTGCAAATAGTTTTAGTTTATAACATTATAGTTTATTCATTATTATTTAGTTTATTTATGACTGTACTACAATCTTTAAAATCTAGGCTATACTAATACTACAAAGAGGAAAGATTTGTATTTTGTATGTAATGAATAATCTTAAAAACTACTAGACCGATTTGAAAAATTCTTTCACCATTAGAATTCTACATTATCCCTGATGAACATATGCTATAGAATATTTTCAAAAATTATTTTTTTGTTTTATACCCGTGTGAAGTCGGGGCGTGCCGCTTGTAACTTTTTTTTTTAGGTTATTGTGACGGAACAAGCTTGAGAACTAACCTCTGCCTATATAACAAATGCATTTCATCACAAGTCACGAACTGCACTGCGCTCGTCACTTTGAGATATAGTTGTATCTCATGTGCCTGTAATTTCACTGGCTCTCAAGGACAGCTGCCGGAACATACCGTAAGGTGCTTGGCGTCAGGTTTTCTACTTAATGGTGGTCGCTAGCCAGGCGGGCATTCGCAAAATGCCCTTCCACTGTGCAGTGAAGCTCAAACCCGAGCGGGATTCGAACTATGGACCTGCTGCGCGGCAGTCCATAGCCGATTTCACTGAGCCATCACTGCTTCAATATAACCCATAAATTAACTAAAAATGTTAAAGATAAAAATTGTGTTATGTTCCGTTTCCTACCAATTTTGCATGGTGGTAGGGCATTTTGCGAATGCCCGCCAGGCTAGCTACCACCCTCAAGTAGAAAACCTGTCACTAAGCACCTAACGGTGTGTTCCGGCAGCTGTCCTTGTGAGCCAGTAATTGTAGGTTAGCCTGGATAACATCTTCGAACACTTCATCACTTACCATCAGGTGAGATAGTGGTCAAAGGCAAACCTAACAGGCATAAAAAAATAAAAATAAACTTACAAACACACGAAGGGTTCCGCACCATTATCTACACAACATTAGACTCTATACTATAATTCATTTTTAGTTTTCACGTGCGCGAGACCTTCACGCACTTGGCCGATTTTTAGTATTCATTATTATAGCGGCAACAGAAATTCATCATCCAGCTGTCACGGTTCATGAGATACAGCCTGGTGACAGGGGGACAGATGAGTCGTAGTAATACGGTCCCGTTTTACCTTTTGGGTACGGAACCCCAGCCCACTGAGAGTGGGCTGAACGCATTGAATCAAGGCATTTGGGCGATAGAAATAGCGCTTTATGAACATTATTGTTTCGTGAAGGACATGGTATGGATCACGGCATTAATGTTTTAGGCTTGAAATAAGGACGTTCGTTTTTAGGGTATAGAAGTTCTAATGTAAGTTTACTTTTCTTTTTTTAACGGGGCAATGCTGCCAGCATTCTGGGCACGCTGCCAATTGGTAGTGGGCTAGAGCATTTGGACTGCCTATGAGTCTGCAATGGCTTATAGGGATCTAAATGCTTTTAGTGTAGTAGCTGTAGTGTGTATATAGTTCGTAGTATTTTGTTAATAAAGGCCTACCGCCGGTAAAAAAAAGAAAAGTTTACTTTAATAATAATTGGTAGTGCGAAATAAAATTGACAATGTAAGTTTAAAATATGACTGAATTGATGATAGTTGGTCTCTCTGTCCACGGGTAGGGTCCCAAACGGCTGGCGACATTGCCCAGTTGATTGGCAATACTAATATTCTGGCCGAGGTAAGCGCAGCCCTTTGATCATTTGTCTATTCTATCAGCTGCTTTGACATTTATATAGAAACCATGCACTTGGCTCCACGGACCTAGTATCTACTTAAAAGGTAAAATAAGTAACGATCTCAAATATTTCGAAGCCTTCTGCTGCCACTCCCGTTAATTATCCTACCTTTTTTCATTTCATTATTTCATTGAGAGGAATATATGGACTGTATCTTATCCTATACTGTTGGATGTCGTAACAGGCGACTATAGGAGCAGCAAAACCATAATTTACTATGGTAGATCTCTTTGCGCGAGTTATTCTGGAAAAGTACGCTACTATAAGTATTTCTACCGCACACAAGCAATAATGTTCGCACTACTGTGTTCTGCTTTGTAGGGTATGGATGAAGATATTACAGGCACATGACACTTAACAATTTTATGTGAAGGGTGATGGGCGATTCGTCAGTTGTGACGAAATATATCTGTAATGTGTTCGTTACAATCCCCTAAAGATGATTCTTTAGGGGACTGAAACACGCTGGATGTGGTGACTTTCTGTCCATTAGGTGGTGGCGATGTGTTACTTATACCATCCTTAATATCCAAATGGTATACCATACCGCTATACTAGCAGGTGAACACTAGGCAATCACTGCTTCAAACTACGCTGGTTATCGAACATTATAAACTTGCCAAAATAAGAAACGGGTGAATCTATTTTGGTGAAACATTTAGACTAAAACACGCTGTCAAATAACATGCAGTTCTGTGTTTTGCGGTATCAGTGCGGCTTGGTCGCGATGCGCGGAGGCTGCGCGGGCGCACAGCTTTGGTAATAGTTAGTTTATACAGGAGCCGGTCGGCGACCCAACGGCCTTGCACGTGCTTTGCACTGCCGCTGGTAAAACTGGCTAAAGAAGTGAGAACCTATGATTTTTTGTAAGTCAGTTAATAATAAGTAGCTTGTTTATTGATATGCCTGTTTACCCCTCAACGGAGTACGCAGAGGTGTACATGACCATACTGAAAAGTGATTTTGTCTATGACAATACTAATTTTGTCAGACGTTTCTAGATTGCCATCCTAAAGTCCGAGAGCCCTGCTCGTCGTTTTGCTGGGTCGAGTTAGTACGAGTGTTTGGCCTAGTGGGCTAACACTCTCCAGAAGGTACAAATGCACATGGGTATATGCAACTGAGCATGTACCCTTATGCATATGTGTGATCAGGCCATAATACCGGGTGGCTGTGGTTTCTACCAGGCTCAGTGACAGATTTCGTACTGTTACTGAAAATTTTACGTAGCAGAATCTGATGCTCTTTGTGCTACCCGGAGATCGTAGCGATCGGAACTCGTGGTTATGGACGTGATGCTGACGCAACCAAACCATAAAAGTTATATAAAATCTAGTAAATAAGCGTAAGTATTAATATATATGTCATGAAATGACACAATTGACTATATTATTTTGCTTAGTGAAAGGGCATTTTGCGAATGCCCGCCTGGCTAGCGACCACCTTCAAGTAGAAAATCCGACAGCAGTCCTCGAGAGCCAGTGAAATTACAAGCACATGAGACTTAACACGAGTTTGTCTCTACCTACCCCATCTGAGATATAGACGCGACCTTTCGAAATTTTCACCAATTAGCCATTACATCCTGAACTGCAAATCTATTTTGTTCCTACTGTTACTATCTTATTTTTATTAATTTACTTCAAGATTTTGCAGCTATATCTTTGTAATATATTTTAGTGCTTATTGCTAAAATTTCTCGACATCCAGTTTGACCAGCGTGTATACAAAGTGCATGGTGTTGAGTGCGTTGACATCGCTCTATGCAGTTTTGGAGATCGGATCTCGTAGAGCAAGCTGTCCTAGAGATAAGGGAGAGACGATGATAACAAAACTGAAGACCGGCCAAAGATGAAGATAGACTTTAGTCTTAGGCGGCATGCATGACTTTCAATTTAAATTTTCACTCAATAAAATTAGTTATATATTTTTTTTAAATAAGTATTATTATTTGATATTTTATATGGTAAGAATATTGATTAGTCACCCAGCTGTAGCATCCTTTACAGTTGCAGTGTTAGCATCATATTCCTCGTTCTGCTTGTTACTGCACTGCGCTCGTCACTCCAAGATGTTTGTTATTTTTTAAATTGAGAGCAATGTAAAGTCCTTACTAGGTGGACTGATGACATCGTAGAAGTCGTGGGTAGCCAATGGTAACAAGCGGCTAATAGCTGTGCATTGTGGCTTCTGTGGAAAGGCTTTGTTCAATTTGATGATGATGATGAAAAACATTCTCGTGCAGGACTAGGGTTGCCACACGTCCGAACTTTTTGGCAAACCAGAAGTATAGATTTTAGACTCTAAGACATGCATGTAAAATTTCTACGAAATCGAACACTTGTTAGGTATTCAAAATATGCAGAAACTTCGTTTGGATGGAAGGAGCGTTGGTGATACTAAGCCTTAACATTTAACGGGCGGGTGGGGTGGAAAAAAATCCCTGTTGACATTAGCTCGTAATTTTTAAGCAAATGTCCGGAATTTTGTCTCATCAACCGGATTTTACTCCGTTTTTTTTAATATGTTGATAGTCGTACGATGCAGGACAGTCGTAATTACATTTAGCAATGTTTGAACACCTTAGGTGTTTTTCTCGAAGCATTATCAAGCAAACACCACCGTGTGAGTGCTGCAGGAAGTAAAATTACTGAGCAAATCAGACATCCTCGTAAGAAGTATCGTTTCACATCTTTTTTTTTATTTTTTTGTTATGCCTGATAGGTTAGTTAGCCTTTGACCACTATCTCACCTGATTGTAAGTGATGGATGATGTGTTCGAAGATGTTGTTCAGGCTAACCTAGAAGTACTGGCTCTCAAGGACAGCTGCCGGAACACACCGTTAGGTGCTTGGTGACAGATTTTCTACTTGAAGGTGGTAGCTAGCCAGGCAGGCATTCGCAAAATGCCCTACCACCATGCTATAACGACGAGCTTGGATGAAACATTAAATATCCGATTTAAGTTACTAGTTTTGTGTAGATAAGCTTTTATCTACACAAAACTAGTAACTTAAATCGGATATGTAACTTTTCCCCTCTTGATAAGGCATTCGTATTTTATTGTTAAGTATTTATATACATTATGCTTGGCCCGCAGGATGCCGGGCTAGAATGTCACCATTGCTAGCTCTGGGTGTCGTAAAAGACGTCTAAAGGTAAAATACCGGAAGGTGGCCAGCACCGCTTTCTGAGGAATTGATATCTTAATCTGCGATCCTCAAGACGCCTGCCAAGCGTGGGGATTATGGCAAAACCCTTTTTAATGGGGGAGGCTATGTTCAGCAGTGGACAATCCAGCTGATACAGTACAGTACAGTACTTGAACAGATGTTGAGCAAAATATACTTAGTTTGTAGCAGTAAGTAATACATACATAATAACCACGCCTGTATTCCCCGAAGGGGCAGGCAGAGGTGTGTAAGCACCCACGCTTCGCTAATTGGGTTTTGGTCCCATGTAATAGGGGGCGAGCCTATCGCCTTTCCTAATTCACCGGGCACAGTTTTAGGGCCATACAAAATGTTTTCTGGACGAAACACAAGAACATATTACGAATAATATGTTTACGCTAACAACATATAAGACAGGAACACAAGAACATATTGTATGAAACCCGGGCAGGGCACTAAGATGTTTTTTTTTTTTTTTTTTTTTTTTTTATGTTATTGTGTCAGAACAAGCCCGAGGCCCACCTGATGTTAAGTGGACTAACCTCTGCCTATAACAGACGCATTTCGTCAGCGACGAATTGCACTGTGCCCGTCACACTGAGACGTCCAGTTGTTAGGTCTCATTAGCCTGTAATTTTTCTGGCTCTCAAAGACTGCTGCCGGAACACACTGTTAGGTGCTTGGCGACAGATTTTCTACTTGAGGGTGGTCGCTAGCCAGGCGGGCATTCACAAAATGCCCTTCCACCATGCGGTGAAGCTCAAGCTCTGGGCGGGATTCGAACCATGGACCTGCTGCACGGCAGTCCATAGCCAATGCCACTGAGCCATCACTGCTTCAAATGGTATACAGCTCTGTAGTGCGTCTAATGCAAACAACATCCTACTTATATCCACGTGAGAAGGGGCATGCTGCTCATTTGGCGCACTTTTCTATTAGTCGCCTCTTACGACACGGGAATAAATGGGGAAGTAACATTCTAACCCGTCACCCCACGGGTACATTAATCTTGATCATATTCTTTAAGGCCAAATTAATTCCGAAATTGATTTCATAAAATTTTCTCGATCGAATAATATTGCAAATCTGACTCTTAATTCCGTTTGTAACGTAAATAACTATTCGTGTATGAATTACTGTATCAGCCAGATGTTCTTCTACTGAACAGCCTCCCCCATTATGGGGGTTGCCATAATCCTCACACTTGGCAGGCGTCTAGAGAATCAAAGTGTGAGATATCGTACCTCAGAAAGCGCTGCTGCCCACCTTCTGGTGTGTTACACATAGTCGCCTCTTACGACCACGGATAGCAACGGGGGTGACATTCTAGCCCGGCAACGCCACGGGACAAACATAACATATACATATACTAACTGCGCCCCGCGGTGTTACCAAAACATATCCGATTTAAGATACTATTTCATGTTTCATCCCAACTGATCTCAATTTCACTATTGCTGTCTCTCTTTCACTCCTAGGTAGTCCGATAGTGATAGAATTTCAGCATTTCTCAGTGTCTTAAGTGTTAAGTTGTAACTTTCCTACCACAAACAATTTAATTACAAATTAGAAAATTAGGTTTACTTATAAAATAGATAATAAAATGATTTATTGTGTTGCTGTTACAGGGTGTTACATAAGCGGCCGCAAGCAACTGGACAAGTAGACCGGAACGCGGCGATCTACAGCATGCTTATATTTTAATGATACAATTTTATTGTAACGTAGGTTTTTTATGTGGTTGTGACGAAACAAGAACGAGGTCCACCTGCTTGAACTGGCCGGGCAGTTCTCCATACAAACGCCGTAGGGTGATCACTCCCGTATTTGAGACTTTAGGTCCAGAATTAAGCATAACACCGATTGATCTCGTCATTATTTAGGCTTGTATGATGCCGAAATTTTAAAAAGATAATTAAGTTGAAAGTTATGAGCCTTGAAAATATTATATGAAAATGTTTCGAAGCTCATAACTCTCAAGTTAATTATTTTATTAAAATTTCGGCATCATACAAGCCTAGATAATGACGAGATCAATCGGTATCATGCTTTGTTTTGGATCTCAATCCGCAAATAAGGCAGTGATCACCCTACGGCGTTTGTATGGAGAACGGGTCGGCCAGTTCACCCTTAAGTCGTAACCTCTGCCTGTAAAATATGCATTTCGTCAGTGACGAACAGCATTGTGCCCATCGTCCTAAGACATAAAGTTATTTGGTCTCAAGTGCTTGTAATTTCCCCGGTATCGATACCCTTCAAACCAAAACATAGTATTGCAAACATTACTGCTGGGCCGAGGAAATAGATACGGTAACTATTTGGGCTAGCTCGTCCGAGGAAGTATTGGTACTTCCTCGGACGAGCTAGCCCAAATAGTTCTACTGCTACTAAATGGTAGTAGTAAATGTAAGTTTACTTTAAAGTGGGTATGTGACCGGCAATGTAAGAAAAATAATTGTCCTCAATAAATTTGTAATCGTGATTTTTATGCAACTTGCGAAGATATTTAGAAATTACGCTGAAGTTTTATCATTTAGCAGATTTTAAGTATTTATACTACTTCTGCTAACACACAACAAAAAATAATTTATTGTATCCGGTCACTGGATCTGTGGTGTACACAGTAGTGTGTACCACCAACTTAACTGTGCAGTTCGCGAGGGCGCTGCTGGTCAAGGAAATCAACTACAAACTGTCACAATTTGAAGGAATGTTGTAGTTCTTTTTTCTGCCGCTTAAACAGATAAGTTGGTGGGACTGTAGCAACTAGGACCGTGAATTGAGTAGTGAAGGGTGAAGTATTTTTTTAACAGTACGTACAAATTTCATGAGACATATTTTTGTGTGTGTTACTTCATATGTCTTTACAGGCTGTACCGATTTTGTGCTTGTTATATGCAGATGCTAGATCTGACGAGCAGTATGTGAGTTTCCCCGAATATTGCGTATTTTATGTGTGAAGTCGAATTAATGATTTACGACTGATGTTCATCATGTGCCAATACTTCCAGCTTCAATCTCGTAGCTTTTGAATGTTTTCTTACCTATTGAAAAACGACTGCTCACGTGAAATTTTACTTATCATCATCAAAAATCATAATGTCAACGTTGAACAAGGTGAAGGAGTTGCCATAATCCCGACGCTTGGCAGACGTCTTGGGGATCGCAGTATTAGATGGAAGGTCTTTTGAAAGTTCTGCAGTTGCAGAGTGCAGTCCTGCCTACCTCCTGTTAGTTTTGCCCTTTGTCGTCTCTTACGAGTCCTATCAGATATGAGTGGTGCAATTCTAGCCTTGCACCAAGTGGACCAACTAAGAAATATTTTTGTGTGACGAAAAAATTTTTTTAATACACTGGAAGAGCACCGAGAACTTGTATCAAATTAAAATATTAAAGTGTACTAAAACAAAGTATGCAATTGAAACTTCAATAGACTGATATGATTTAAGAGCAACCTGTAGATAAGGTATCTTTAATGATTTTACGGCACCGCGTGCAAGCGAGAAGAATGACGTTGGCTTCCTTGTTCTTATGTCACCGCAGCCTAGATTTGCTAAAACCTATAAATAATTGTTTATAGATCATAATGCATTTGGTTCGGTTTGATCGGCTTCCAAAACGAGGAAAATATAGACTTCTGAATTACAAGAAAAATACTTTTTTTATGTTATTGTGACGGAACAAGCTCGAGGCCCACTGATGTTAAGCGGATAAACCTCTGGCTATAACAGATGCATTTCATCATAAGTCACGAATTACACTGCGCCCGTCACCTTGAGACATAGTTGTTATTAAGTCTCATGTGCCTGTAATGTCACTGGCTCTCAAGGACTGCTGCCGGAACACACTGTTAGGTGCTTCGTGACAGATTTTCTACGTGATGGTGATAGCTAGCGAGGCAACCGCAAAATGCCCTTCCACCATGCTGTGAAGCTCAAGGCGGTGGGGATCGAACCAGTTGACTTGCGGCACAGCAGTCCATAGCTATTACCATCATTGCACTGGCCATACTTAGAGTTCGATCAGGTGCGGATCTAGCCCTCAAAAAGGTTGTGGTCTCAGCCACCTGAAAGAAATCCAAGTTCGTGTCGGAGTATGGACTCGCTTAAGGTTTATATGCGGTGCATTCCTATAAAAGAGATGTATACAAATAATTGATGGGTTAAAATTTTAACAAAAAACTGACTTCAAACTGAAAATATTGAAAAATAAATAAAGCAAACAATCGTATACAGTTTAATTTGTTAATTTTACATCGACAAGTCAAAATGAGAACTCATCAATGTATTCGAAGCCAATTAAATACGCATTTATTAGGGATATTTTTTATATTGTTATGTTTGCAATAACACCTGCTATGCGGATTACATTACAAAATCACAAATATACGATAGGAAAAATTTAAGTCATGTGCGGGATTCGAACCCGCGTCCATCCACTCCTTGAGCCGGAGTATGCTCTAACCAATTGAGCTAACATGACATGACGTCATGACTCGAATCTTTCCTATCGTTCTTTAACCATCGTATTGGGATGGAGCGACATCTATAGTACCACTTGCGTTGTACTACAAACAAGACCAATTTTGCAATTGGTTTTATACTTGTAAATGATGACGCCACGTTAGGGCTGTGTTAGGGATAACTCAAATACTGCTCGTCAGATTTTACTGAAATTTTATGAGACCATATGATAGGCTTTCAAATAAAAAAAAAAACAAAATCGTTATGTAAAAATCTGTATAAAGTTATGAGGTAACACACACAAAATATAAATACAATCGAATTAATAACCGCCTTCATTTTTAGCCGGTTAAATATATGACCTCCTGACGAAGATTTTGTAAAAAGTATAGTTCCACGTAAAAGCCATGACGCGAACACTAGTAAATTATACCTGTAAAATTTTAGTTCGTGACGAAAATTATAAGAGTATATATGTCCCTGAGTGTTCCCTGACTAGTCTCAACGCACTCCTTAACTTCAATATCGAATGTGACATGTTGTATGACATTATATTTATAAATTACTAATCTACCCTCCGAAGCAGGTACATGGTTCGAATCCCGCCCAGAGCTTGAGCTTCACCGGTGGAAGGGCATTTTGCGAATGCCCGCCTGGCTAGCGACCACCCTCAAGTAGAAATTCTGTCGCCAAGCACCGAAAAGTGTGTTCCGGCAGTAGTCCTTGAGAGCCAGTGAAATAACAGGCACAATAAGACTTAACAACTATGTCTCAATGTGACGGGCGCAGTGCAATTCGTGAGTTGTCATGATTTAACATAAAAAAATAAAAAGCACGGAAGTACTCTTTTGCAGTCCTTCGTGTAACGGACGTCAAGGGTAAAGGTCGGTCCATTACGCGTGTTTTTCTCGAAACACAACACACAAGTATCTCTGAGAGCTAAAGAGCACGTACTTGAAATTCTATTTTTTTTTTACTACCACCATGTTTCGGCTACCAGCGGCTAATAGCAGTGTTTATGCGTGTTATCAGGAATGCCTTTGTTCAGTGGACGGCTTCCGGCTGATTTTATATTTTTATTTTACGCCTTATAGGTTAACCTTTGAACTTGTGGTCAACTGATATCTAAATGATGATTTGGTCGTAGATGTTGTTCAAGCTAACCTAGAAATACTGGCTTTCAAGGACAGCTACCGGAACACACCGTTACGTGCTTGGCGACAGATTTTATACTTGAGGGTGGTAGCTAGTCAGGCGGGCATTCGCAAAATGCCCTACCACCATGCTATAAAAACTGCCATACTAAGAGGACAACCGGGACCGACGGCTTAACGCGCTCTCCGAAGCACGGAAACGCTCAGTAGAAATGTCACTAGCGGTCACCCATCCAACTCATGACCGCACGCGACGTTGCTTAATTTGCTGATCGGTTGAAAACAGCTAAGTAAACTTCGCTACGAGCGCTTCAAGACATGTTTTATGACATTATTTTTATAAATTACTAATTTACCCTCCGAAGCAAGGAAGTACTCTTTTGCAGTCCTTCTATATCTAAGTCTTTTTGCTAAAGAGCTCGTACCTGAGCATTATATTTTTTTCGTTTACTACCCCCATGCTTCAGTTTCCAGAGGCTAATAGCTGTTCTATGTGGCGTGTTATCGGGAAGATCTTTGTTCAACAGTGGAGGTCTTCCGGTTGATGATGAAGTAGTAATATCCATAGCGACATACGCGACTGTGGCGCCGCGGCGGCCTGACAGCTCTTAGCGGAACCGGAAATTTATCACAATATTTGGGTGCTTTCGGCGAACAACACAGTTTGATACCAACCGCCGAACGTCTACGTAAGTAAGTGAAGCTGTAATCAAGGTGCATATCAAAAAGATAAACCTCGTTAGAGCCTCCTTTTCGGTTTCTTCTCAACGAGCGTAATCGAAACCGAATTATTAATGTTTTATTTGTAAGTCTATCCCCATGAACTGCAACAAAAGTTTTGTTTATACAATATGTTTTGAAGCAATAGCTATGGACTGCCGTGCCGCAGGTCCTTGGTTCGATCCTCACTGCTTGAGCTTCACAGCATGGTGGAAGGAATTGCCCGGCTGGCTAGCTACCACGATCAAGTAGAAAATCTGTCGCCAAGCCCCTAACGGTGTGTTCCGGAAGCAGTCTTGGAGAGCCAGTGAAATTACAGGCACCTGAGACTTATCAACTATGTCTCGACGTGACGGGCGCAGTGCAATTCGTCACTTGTGATGAAATGCTTCTGTTCTACGCAGAGGTTAGTCAACTTAACATCAGGTAGGCCTCGACCTAATTCCGTCACAATAACAAACAAAGAAAGTTTCGAAAAGCGCTGGGCATAGCGGTAATGCCTGTTCTCGTTACTGGTTCCTGAAACACAGTTTAACACTAGTTCGGGAACCTATGGGTTCATTCCATTTGCTGTATCTTATATTACTGTGTGTTGTACTGTGTACTGTGGATTGTCCACTGCTGAACACAGCCTCCCCTATTAAGGGGGTATTTGCCATAATCCCCACGCTTGGCAGGTGGCTTGGGGATCGCAGTTTAGGAAGGCAGTTCTTTAGAAAGCGCTGCTGGCCACCTTCCAGTATTTTTCCTTTAGTCGCCTCTTACGACAGCCACGGGATGACATGGGGAGGTGCAATTCTAACCCTATTATTGATGTATGCGCCTGTAAGAGGTGTACATATCAGGCCTCGTCATGACTTAATTGTCATGAATTTGTAAGAAATTATTTATATAATATATTTTTTTAATATGTACACTGTTGGTGCATCTTAAATAAATAAATAAATGAATAAAACCCGGTACCCCACGGGAAATCATATCATATGTCAATAAAAAATAATTTGTTCGTTTCTTCGTGACTCCCAGACGAAGGACTTCAAAACAGTCCGAGATTGGTCGATATCTTTCCCGTAAGTAAGCCAACGAGTACCAACCCCTATATAGTTATTTTATTATAGAAAATTCTTGTGAAATAATTATCTATATATGAGTCCTCTACTCTTGCATTCAATCGCACATTACAATACGTTACACCAGATAACCAATGATAACAGATAACGACAGTGCACTGTCATTGGTTTCAAGGAAGGTAAGGTAGGTTTTCACTGGGGAAAAAAATCTTGACTTACAGGTTCACTGAATAACGAAAAGATTATAAATAATGCATAAAAACTTTCCGAGTGCTCGTAGCGAAGTTTGCTTAGCCGTTCTTAACAGCTTAGTTAAGCACTGTCCGCCGCGGTCATGACTTGGATGGGTGACCGCTAGTGACATTACTAATGAGCGCTTCCGTACTTCAGAGGGCACGTTAAGCCGTCGGTCCCGGTTGTTGTCTTACAATGGCAGTCGATATAGCATGGTGGTAGGGCATTTTTTTATTTTTTATCTTAGTGTGAAGTAACAACCGCGAGGCCCACCTGATGTTAAGCGGTATCCTCTGCCTATAACAGATTCATTTTATCACAAGTGACGAACTGCACTGCGCCTATCACCATAAGACAAGACATACCTGTTAAGTCTCATTTTTGCCTGTTATTTCACTGGCTCTCAAGGACTGCTGCCGGAGCACACCGTTAGGTGCTTGGCGACAGATTTTCTACTTGAGGGTTGTCGCTAGCCATGCGGGCATTCGCAAAATGCCCTTCCACCATGCGGTGAAGCTCAAGCTCTGGGCGGGATTCGAACCATGGACCTGCTGCGTGGCAGTCCATAGCCAATGCCACTGAGCCATCACTGCTTCAAGATTTTGCGAATGCCTGCCTGACTAGCTACCACCCTCAAGTAGAAAATCTGTCGCCAAGCACCTAAGGGTGTGTCCGGCAGCTGTCCTTGAGGGCCAGTAATTCTAGGTTAGCCTGAACAACATCTCCGACTACATTATAACTTACCATCAGGTAAGATAGTGGTCAAAGGCTAGAATATCACTCCGCACTCAAAAGTTCCATACAAACCAACAATATAAGATATATTCGTTGTATAGGTATACTGTGTGCCCGTGGGATGCCGGTCTTTAACTGCAACCCCCCATATCTTCCTGAGGAAGTCGTAGGAGTAGACGAAGTGAAAAGTTTTAGTAGAAGCAAAACTCTGTGCGAGTTTGTCCGGAGACGTACGACCTATATATATTTCTAGCCAAGCAGTTTGTTTGCATTATGCAACTTATAAAGAACTGCTTCGGTTATAGGTAGAGGTCACCACTTAACATAAGGTGGGCCTCGGGCTTGATCCGTCACAATAAATAACATACAAAAATAACCCCTGCAGTATGTATCCAGGGTTTTTTTAATGTTATTGTGACGGAACAAGCTCGAGGCCCACCTGATGTTAAGCGGACTAACCTCTGCCTATAATAGATGCATTTCATCACAAGTCACGAATTGCACTGCGCCCGTCACTTTGAGACATAGTTGTTAAGTCTCATGTGCCTGTATTTTCACTGGCTCTTAAGGACATCTGCCGGAACACACCGTTAGGCGCTCGGTGCTTGCTTTGCTTGGTTTTCAGAAGTGTGTATTTCTTCTATAATATTTTAATTATTATAAAATCAAAATGTCAACAGGGTTATTAGAAATTGTATGAATACTTTATATCGCGTAAATAAATTCAAATAATCATTGTAATTTAACGGGGCAATGCTGCCAGCATGCTGGGCACGCTGCCAACTGGTAGTGAGCTAGAGCATTTGGACTGCTAAGAGTCTGCATTGACTTATAGGTAATAAATGGTTTTATTGTAGTAGCTGTAGTGTTGTGTTTAGCTCGTAGTATTTTGTTAATAAAGGCATCGGTATGCCTTTATTAACAAAATACTACGAGCTTAAAAAAAAGTCAGTTTAAAAAAAAGACATGTATTTATTATTATATATTATAAATACATTTTCCTATCTTTCAAATGCGCAGTTATAATCCTATCTTCCATATCCTATCATTATAATATTGTGAAACTTCTACATCTATTTTAAAATGCTTATGTTCCCCTAATACCATTATATTAAAATTACAACAGACAACTGTTATCACGATAACAGCAATGCACCGTTATCGGCCTCAAGGAAGGGTAATGCACTGAAAAAACCTTATCAGGCACGGATTTGCAAACGGATATACGCATAAAGAAATGGTTAACGCTCAATGATTCACCCGGCAGAGTTTCGAAATCGCCTCAAATTACGCCGTTCAGTATTGGAACACCATTATACAGAGCATACTTATAACTTACGCGGTCTCAGAATCGCCTGGGTACGCTCGCGATTATTTCTGAGAATGAGGCGAATAATGTTTAACAAAAAAGAAAGTTTGGAGGTGCCGATGGGCAACGTCTGCGTTGTCCTTCAATCTTCTCATTTCGCACTTGATAACATCACAGAATAAAAGAATCAGAAGGATCACTCCGCGATGCAATTCCAATAAATAAGCGATTCTAGCTACGAAGCAATAAAGTGTACTTCAGCTCGCAAAGTACTGTACTGTATCAGCCGGATTGTCCACTGCTGAACACAGTCCCCCCTATTAAGGGGTATTTGCCATAATCTCCACGCTTGCCAGGCGGCTTGGAGATCGCAGTATAAGATGGCAGTTCTTTAGAAGGCGCTGCTGCTCTTACAGTATTTTTCCCTTAGTCGCCTCTTACGACACCCATGGTATGATATGGGGCAATTCTAACACCCACGGGGAAAGTAGTACCTAATATTTATATTCACCTTCAATATCACTATCTCAACTGATGGTAAATGATGATGTGGTCAAAGATGTTGTTTAGGCTAACCTATAACTACTGGCTCTCAAGGACAGCTGCCAGAACACACCGTTGGGTAGGTGCTTGGTGACATATTTCTACTTGAGGGTGGTAACTAGTCTTGCTTGAAGAAATGCCCCTACCACTATGCCCTATATGGGACCCTTCCTACATGGCTTAGATATCAAAGAACTCAACTTTACACACTTTTCATATAAGTACTTATTTGGTTATATTAATGTGATGCCAGAATTTCCAACGCTAAATTAATTTTCGTCTACCCACACCACTTTGCATCAATTTCGCGTGTAGGAGGTTAAACTAAGCGAATGCTTACTATTAGGTCCTTACATATGAAATTGGCGTTTTTCGTACTGGCCACTTTAATCACGAATTTCTCCTCTTTGGTAAGGAATTCCAAATTCAAATTTGTACAGCTATAGACTCATGTATTTGTGCTTCGATGATCGTCATTCATTTGTTTTTTTTCTTCTGTTTTTTTTCTGTTTGCGTCACTCATTTTACAAAATGGAAAACCTTAAATATCGCATTATTTACGAGTACGAGTTCCGCCGTGGCACTAGTGCTGCGGAAACAACTCGAAGGGTGAATGATGTGTATGGCGGTCGTGTTGCAAAAGAAAACACAGTTCGTTTTTGGTTCCAACGTTTTCGTTCTGGAAATTTCGACCTGCAGAAAAAGCCCCGTGGACGGCCTGAGACTCAAGTTGATAATGAAGAGTTGAAGGCTATTGTGGAAGCGGATCCATCGCAAACCACGTCCGGGTTAGCTGCAGGCTGCGATGTTAGTGATAAAACTGTTTTAATTCACTTGAAGCAAATTGGGAAGATTAAAAAGCTTGAAAGGTATAGGGTACCTCACGAATTGACTGAAACAAACCGGCAAACGCGCGTCGACTGCTGCGTTACATTACTAAACCGGCACAATAATGAAGGTATTTTAAACCGAATCATTACCTGTGATGAAAAATGGGTTCTTTACGATAATCGGAAGCGCTCAGCGCAATGGTTAGATCCTGGCCAGCCAGCCAAATCCTGCCCCAAGCGAAAATTAACCCCAAAAAAGTTACTTGTAAGCGTTTGGTGGACTAGTGCCGGTATTGTTCATTACAGTTTTTTCAAATCTGGCCAGACTATTACGGCTGATGTCTATTGTCAGGAATTGCAAACCATGATGGAAAAGCTAGCGGCTAAACAACCTAGGCTGGTCAATCGCTCCACGCCACTGCTGCTTCACGACAACGCTAGACCACACACTGCGCTACAGACGGCTACTAAATTAGAAGAGCTTCAATTGGAAAGTCTAAGACATCCTCCGTACTCCCCGGACCTTGCTCCAACAGATTACCATTTTTTTCGAAATTTGGATAACTTCTTGCAAGGGAAAAAATTCAACTCCGATGGGGCAGTCCAAATCGCCTTCAAAGATTTTATTGATTCCCGTCCGACTGGTTTTTTTAGTAAAGGGATCAATGAACTACCTATGAGATGGCAAAAGTGCATAGAAAATAATGGTTCATACTTTGATTAATTAAATATATTATATTAAAAAATATTCGACTTTTTGTTCCTCCCATACAAAACGCCAATTTCATATGTAAGGACCTAATATATGAATATACCTCAGATGAGCAAGGCATCTGTGATTTTCTGAAAGAAGATAGTTTTTAGAACAAAGAGAAGTAAGACAAGTTTTTGCGAAAGAGACTTTTGCACTAAGTGATAAGTAACTTAACTCTACTCTTACTGGTACTCTTAAGGCGGTTGTAACAGATAGCCCAGTGGGTGGTCACTTGGTCCGAACATATGGCGACGGTAGAACCATACCGATCCAAGTATCGTTTTCATTATATTGAGAAAAAGAAGGAAAAGCGTTTGAACTTGTTTAAAAAACGTGATTTATTATGCTTTAATCTTTATCGAAATGATGGCTAATATGTCAGACAAAATAAAAAAAATCTATAATAAAATATTTTGATTAAAAGTAGTCAAAATGTTGGTTTCTGCAGAAAAAAAAACTGATAAAAAATAAAAATTGGATCAGTATAGCAGGATATATTTTTGAAAGTAAGTAAGTAAGCTAAAGTGAAAAACTGAGGTCCTCTAGTAAAATAAGGCGCTTTTTGTACTTGGATCAATGTGGCATCAATTGAATATTTTTTCCTTGCATTTGTTGCATATAACTCCAACATAGAAAAAAAATCACTTGGATCAGCATCTTCGCCATATGTATTTCTTCACAAGTCAAGTATTGCACAGCGCCCGTCACTTTGAAATATAGTTGAAGTCACATGTGTATGCCTGTAATTTGACTCTCAAGGATTGCTGCCGGAATATACCGTCAGGTGCTTGGCGATAGATTTTTCTACTTGAAGGGTGTATAGTTAGACTGGCGAGCAATCGCAAAATGTCCTTCCAGCCTGCGATGAAGTTAAAGCCGGCGGTGGGGATTGAATCCTTTTGGATTGGACCTGCGGCACGGCAGTCCATAGCTATTACCGCTCGGCCATCATTGCTTCAAAGGTTAGTGTCACATGTAGGCCATTGACCAACCCTGGTGTCGGAGTTGTCAGACCACCTGATGGGTTTTAACATAGCCTTACGACTGTCATTATTAGACCACAACTAGAACTGATGGCTTAAGACTGGAGGGAAGTCTCGAATTTTCATACAAAAAGAGAACACGTTTCTACCCCCCTAAACAATCACCGATTTTGATGATTTTTGGAAATATTATAGATGTTATCAATGTCCAGGTAGGTTTTGATTTTTATCATTATATTCAAGGAATTTGAATTAATGAGTATTTAAATTTTAAATACCGATATTTTCTCAAAACTGGTATCTCTAGTTTGTGAATTATTTATAGGAAAAATAATAATAAATAAAGAAAAAGAAAAATCTGTAAACCTAGTTTATTCTGTCTGTTATAAAATAAGACCAACATTTTTAGATTTGTTTAATCTTTACTACCTATAGGAGAAAAATTTTCTCCCAGAATTCAAATTATGCGCAAATTCTAAGTCAAAACTTGAAGAAGCTGCAATTGTCCTTATCGCACTATTCTGTTCGGGCGTTTAGCGTCGAGACAGCATCACTTTGTTAAAATACCTATTTTTCCTAGGAGCTTCTCTTCCCGGTCCTCTTATCGTGCCGTCCAAAACGCGGAAGCACTCAGTAGAGCAAATTAGTAGGTAAATGCCATGAGCAGTAACACATCCAATTCGTGACAGTAGCTAGCATTGCTTTACCTATCTTATCAGTTAAGAGTCACTACGCCAGCTCCGCTACAAGCGCTTGAACTAAAATTAATTCAAATTATATTCTTAATTCTTCATTCAAAAAGGCTTTTCACACAGCGCAGCGCCCCGAGCGGCGCGTTAGAGAACCAAGCATTATGGTAAGTATATACATAACTTTTTTTTCTCTCTCGAGTCATATCACGAGTAAAATTCGCACTAGGCCCACTATTGTTTCGACTATACGTAGTCTGTCAATCAGTCATTCAGGACAGTCTTCTTTCGAAGCGCTCTGTTATACCCCACTTCCCCTTACTATTCTGCTTACCTTTCCTATATCTATTCTTTTGAGCTAAGTCAGCATTTATTACTTCTCAGACGCCTCTCACTCCTACCTCAGTCCACATCCATATTCCATTCGCGCCGGTCATTTTCATAGTTTTAGTTCATTTTCTATTTTTTCTATTTCAATAAACTTTTAAATATTTGTGTGGAAATAAAACCTTTTTTTTAAAAACCTAAATCCCGGTCTCCGGATAACAATGGTGGCAGCGGTGGGATACATAAATCCCTCGGAACGTCTCATTCCTGAAAAACTGTAAAAACTGTGTGAAAAGTGTGAAAACGAAAGTGAAAACCTACTTACCGTGTCTACCTGTGTGTGTTGTGTAGTGTTGTGAAAATACTTGTTCTATATCTTCGTGTATCCTGCAAAATACCGAAATTTTCTCAAGTGAAGTAAACTAAAAAGAAAATATACATACCAAGTTACCGATGATCATCACTTGCATCTATAGTTCCTGTTGAATAAATCAGTAACTACCAAATCATACCATACCATCGCATCAAACCTAACTTCGTGTCAAGAATCACCTCATCAATCGCTCCGGAATGCGTCTCGGGCTCCCGCTCATCGTTATCACCGCCTACGCAGCAAATCTGTGAGTCTCTGGCCCTTGTTTAAGCTACATACAGATTAATTACCAGTAACTTATTCTAATAATAGACTTATATTGAACTTGATTGATTTATGCTTGTAATATAATTATATTGTAATGTTTGACTTCTACATTAATTGTATAACTTGTGTTTGACTATCGTGATGCTTAAAGGTATTAAACCAGAAAACAATAAGTTAACTATCGATATCCCCGATTTGCCCCCCTCACCTGTAGGATCAGATAAATCACCTGGCTTATCCCCGCGGTACACTAGATCGTCCCAAGCAACCGATATGGATCTCAATACCCTTTTTAAATTTATAAAATCATACGATGGCAGTAGAGAAACATTAAATTCATTCATAATTAACTGCAATAATGCATATGAACTAGCTACAGAAAATCAAAAACCTATTCTTTTCAAATATATCTTAAGCCAATTACATGGAAAAGCGGAGCTTGCCTGCTCTATAAAAGAATTCGCATCATGGGAACAATTAAAAGATTTTCTGAAAACCCAATTTTCCGAAAGGAAACACTATGCCCACCTACTTACTGATTTGCAAGAGAGCAGACAGGGCCCGCAAGAGAATGTAAATCAATATTCATTGCGCATAGAAACTTGTCTTTCACAATTGCTCACCGAGATTTCTTTAAGTAATACCAAGAAAAGTGAACTTGCTGGGCGCACCGCCGCCATGGAAGACTTAGCCTTGCACCACTTCCTTATGGGGTTGCAACCCCGTATTTCTAGCATAGTCAGATGTAGATCTCCCCGTAACCTGAACGAGGCCATTAACCTCGCTATCTCAGAGGAGAGAATTCAACAAACCGTGTACCGAAGAAATCAAACTGATAATAAACCTCGGATACAAACTCAAACCCAATTCAGGCAAAATCAGTATAGGCCTCCTCAAAGGCTATCTAACACATATCAGACACAACAAACCCCAAATTCGTCCCAACAAATGTCATTGTCCAATGTAACCTGCCGATATTGTAAAAATATTGGACATACTATTGAAAACTGTCGGAAACGTCAATATAATAATAGTAGACGATCAGATTTCAATCAACATCAACAACCATCAAATAACTTACAAAGACGTAATCAACCTATCCATTACGTACCTGAAACTCAAGAATCTGATCTAAATGACATCGATAATTTAAACGAACAGGCCTTCCTGCCCAGTATCGTGCGGGAAAATTAACAGGAAAAATCGATACAAAATCACTCCAACCTTGCCATATCACTGAATCAAATTCAACTAACAAACAGGGTATCCAGCCCCAAACTTATAGTTGTATCACTAAATCTAAGCCCGCTAACAAACAGGGTAACCAGCCCCAAACTTACAACGGCTCTTTCACTGAATCCATATCCACTAACAAACAGGGTAACCAGCCCCAAACCTATAGTGGTTTTGTTACTGTTTCTAATTCTACTAAATCCCAACCTCGAACTCGTGATACCCGATGCTCTGTTTCTAATCCTATTCATATATCGGGATTACTAGATCACCAAAATCGCGAGGATGGTGACAACACTAGCTTCTTGAAATCTGACACCATCCATCCGCAACTCACTAATAGTGTGAATTCATCTGCTAAATCATGTCCTTCGTGTTCAGCACCTGAAACAGAAAAAAATGAATTAAAAACATATAATATAACTACAAACCCAACAAAAAAATACTTACCTTTCGTGGAAGTTCAAAGCTCCGTCTCTTCCAAACCTCTGAAGCTTCTCGTCGACAGTGGCGCATCCATAAGTCTCATAAAAATAGATGCTGTTGAAAAAATGCCTGAAATAGTAAAGCATATTATTAGTTTCAGTGGTATAGGATCAATAGATAACCCGATGCACTCATTTGGTCACATAATAATTAACTTCGATTCCCTAAATAACCACTTCCATGTGGTTCCAAACATATATTTCCCATACGATGGTATAATCGGAAACGATTTTTTATCAACAAATAATTGCAAAATCGACTATGCCGAAGGCTTACTCTTAGTGGACAAAATAAAACTTCACCTGAAATTTAACGAACCGATCTTTACTATTCCCCCTCGAACTGAGACAATAATCGAATGTTCGGTACTGAATCCCGATGTTAAAGAAGGACTGATCCTTGATCAGAACCCAATTGACTCCCTCTTAGTTGCAAATTGTATTGTTAAAGTCAAATCAAACTCTAGAGTAAATATTTCAGTCGTAAACACCTCTGAATCAACAATACGCATCGACTCTAATAATTTGAAGTTTAAAATATCACCCTTTGATATTAGTTGCAGTCATGAGATCTTTCATGTGACTCATGCTGACGATAATCAAAATTGCCTGAACCGAACTGAAGAAGTGATAAACCTTTTACGTGTTTCTCATCTTAACTCAGAAGAGACAAACGCATTATATGACCTGTGTTCCGATTATTCTGACATATTCCACCTACCTGAAGACAAACTGACATACACTGATGCTCTGCAACATGAAATTACTACTTCCTCCGCAGTACCGATCAATACAAAGTCGTACCGATTTCCTGAAATACACAAACAAGAAGTGCAATCTCAAATAAATAAGATGCTTAATGACGGTATTATTAAACCCTCGACATCCCCATGGTCTTCTCCAATTTGGATAGTTCCAAAAAAGGCAGATGCGTCTGGTCAACGCAAATGGCGTGTAGTTATAGACTACCGTAAGCTTAATGACGTAACAATAGGAGACTCATACCCGATCCCCAATATTTCAGAAATATTGGACCAACTTGGAAAATGCAAATATTTTAGTACTTTAGACCTTGCTTCTGGATTTCACCAAATTAAAATCTCCGAACAGGATGCACCTAAATCAGCTTTTTCAGTTCCTCAAGGACATTTTGAATTTACACGCATGCCGTTTGGATTAAAAAATGCCCCAGCCACTTTCCAACGGCTAATGAATTCTGCACTTTCAGGTCTTCAAGGAATCCAATGTTTCGTATATCTAGATGACATTGTAATCTATTCATACGACCTTGAAGTTCACATGAAAAACCTTTCCAATGTCTTCGACCGACTTCGCAAATTCAGACTCAAATTACAACCCGATAAGTGCGAATTCCTTCGTAAAGAAGTTTCTTATCTTGGTCACATAATTACTGACAAAGGCGTGAAGCCAAACCCCGAAAAAACAAAAGCCGTAGAAGAATTCCCAACTCCTAAATGTCCCAAAGACATTAAGTCGTTCCTAGGGCTAGTGTCATACTACAGACGATTCATACCCGATCTCGCTAAACTAGCAAAACCATTAACTTCACTCCTAAAGAAGGATACTGTTTTCAGCTGGGAAAACGAGCATCAACTGGCATTCGAATCACTCAAAGGGAAATTAATTTCCGCACCAATACTAGCTTACCCCGACTTCACACAACCATTCCTTCTCACGTGTGACGCCTCAAACTATGCCATCTCCGCCATTTTGTCCCAGGGTCCAATAGGACAAGATCGCCCTATTGCCTATGCATCTCGTACACTCAACAAGGCCGAGTGTAATTACAGTGTTACAGAAAAGGAATGCTTAGCTATTATTTTTGGCACTAAAACCTTCCGACCATACCTATATGGACACAAATTTACAATCATTACCGACCATCGACCATTGAAATGGTTGTTTAATTGCAAGGATCCAGGTTCCAAACTTGTCCGTTGGAGACTGAAATTAGAAGAGTTCGACTACGACGTAATTTACAAAAGGGGAAGAATTAATAGTAACGCAGATACATTGTCCCGGTATCCAGTGAATCCAATCTTACAAGACGACGTAGATCCTCAACCTTCTACATCTGGTTTACTCGATGACTGTCCTATTCCAGAAACAGACACTCCTATAGATATCCTTGACGATCTGATCGAATTGGGCGATCTTGATATAAGCCCACTCGAAGAACCAAACTTAGATTTTATTCCACTGAATCCTCCTTCTGTTTCGGATCCACAGTCACCTCTGAACCCTGTTCCACCTCTAGATCCAGTTCCATTACCGAATCCTTCTACAACATCAGATCAACTTCCACCACTGAATACTCATTCCCCACCAGATTTTCCTGCTGGTTCACATTCTAATTCCAGCAAAGAATATTCCGAGTTTCTAAAATCCTTCTCTAACAAAGACGAAACATACAATACCTATATAAAGGAACACAATGAAAGCCTGCTTAAAAGCAAAACTAAAACGATACTAGTTCCATTATCTGTTGATTATGACGAATCAAATCCTTACCTGCCAGAAATAATCTCTGCAGCAGATGCCTCTATACATGACGGTGAACGCGAACTCCATTCATTCCAGAAGTTTACAATAAACGATAAGACCTATTACTTTCTCTTTACAAAAGTGTACTATTTTGACAGTTGTTCATATCTTGATATTTTCAAAACTCTGAAATCAGTTCGAGATGAAATTCTTCTTAAGGGCGATATAAACGAAATAGCAATATCTGACTTTAGAAATCCATTTGAACAAAATTCTTTTGTGAAAATATACAACATGCTCGCGTATCTTTTCAACAACACGAATATAACAGTTAATATTCATCATAACACGATTATATATCCAGTCCCAACTGAAATAGCAAAAATCCTAAAGGAAAACCATGACATTCCTATCGCAGGACACTTAGGCTCCAACAGAATGTATGATAGAATAAAAGAACGTTACTATTGGAAAAACATGCGTTCTGAGATCGAAGATTACATAAAAAATTGCAAACTCTGCCAATCAAATAAAGCTCTCCGTAAAATAAATAAAGCCCCGATGCAAATCACTACCACGTCTACACGTCCATTCGAAAGAATCAGTCTTGACATAGTCGGTCCTTTACCTGAAGCTGGACAGCAAAAATTAAAATACATACTCACTCTCCAAGATGATCTTAGTAAATTTTCTCTCGCATACCCCATGTCAAATGCAACCGCAGAAGAATCCTGTGAATGTTTGGTACATTTCATAACTGCTTTTGGTATACCAAAATCAATACTGACAGATCAAGGAACTAATTTCACTGCTGATCTCTTCAAAAAGACTTGCGATTTCTTAAAAATAAAACAAATTTGGTCCTCACCTTACCATCCACAAACGCAAGGTGCTCTAGAAAGAAGCCACTCAACTCTAAAAGAATATTTAAAGTCATATGTAAACGAGAATCAAACCAACTGGCACAGGTTTGTTTATACTGCCATGCTTACCTACAATAGCTCTGTCCATACAACAACACGTTTCACCCCATATGAACTCGTATTTGGCCACAAACCGTATATTCCTGATTCCATCTTTGACTTACGTGCTGACGTCACTTATCCAGAATACATTAAAATGCTCCATCATCGCCTTAAAATATCCCGTGAAAAGGCCTTACAAAATATACAAGCTTCCAAAAACAAATCGAAACAGTATTATGACAAACATAGCCGACCAGTTCAATACAAAGTTGGCGAATATGCATATTTAAAAAATCACGTCAGGCTCCGTAAAGCTCTTTCCCCTTTGTGGAAAGGTCCATACAAAATCGTAAAAGTACATAGTAACAATACCTTATCACTTCTTATTAATCGAAGACATGTCACCCATCATTTTGACGAAGTTAAACCTGCAAATGAAAGCGATTAGTATTAGTAAAGACCACTAGGAGTCTATTTACAATTTATTTAATAACATATACTTTATTATACTATAATTAACTTAATCTATATACAATATACAACTCATTTACTTAATAAAAAATATTCATATGCAATTCAAATTAGAGTAGTTATTATGATTTACAGAACCGTCGCCATTACGCGTAGAGACGCGTCGTCGGCAACTGACGACGCCCAATACGTGGAATTCATCACCAAAAGTCCTGGTATTTACTTCGATCCCGTGAGCAATCTGAAACTTATAAATGACCATGTTCATTTTGTTATTCCAGTGGATCTAAAATTTATAAAACCACATTTAACGAATATTGAAAACATTCTCGGCTCATTCAAAATTATTTGTGAACAAAATAAAGCTATCGATGATTTTCGATGCCTCAATGCACTTCAACCACTTACCTCCCTCTATAACGATATTCTTCGGGACTATGATTCCATATCTCATATGCTCTCAACTAAAACTAAGAGATCAGCTTGGTTTGCAGGGATAGGTTCAATTATGAAAAAGCTATTTGGTACTATGGATGAAAATGACTCCGAGAAGTATTACCACGATATTCAAACACTACATTCAAATGACAAACGATTAGCTCATCTAATAAAACAGAGCATTTTTATTTCTAAATCTGCGATTCTTAATTTTAATAAAACGTTAGAAACTATTATTGATAATGAGGCTCGTTTAAATGATGTAACTAATAACTTGCTGAAAAATGTATCCATAGTAACTAACGAATTATTATTTAGAAATAAGTTAAGTGAAGTGTTAAATGTTCTTCACGCCAGTTTACTCACTTTATCATTTAAGCTAGAAGATATTGTTAATTCCATTATGTTTGCGAACAGTAACACACTGCATCCATCAGTTGCTACGCCAACTCAATTATGTACAGATATTGAAAGTAGTATAAGACACTTACCTAAGTATAAGGAATTCCCAGTAACCATAGATGTAAGAAATATTAATGTATTATTAAAAATCTCCGAACTTGCTGCTTATTACAGCTCAAATAGTATTGTATTTGTGTTAAAAGTTCCATTAGTTTATCATATTGACTACGATCTCTACAAAGTCATACCAGTTCCTATAACTCATAACGTAACTTCTCCTAATTCATATGCACTAATTGTTCCTACTATTAATTATGTAGCTTTAAGTAAAGATAAATCCACATATTGTACACTGGATGACTTAAATTCGTGTAAAACCTTATATAATGGATATATTGCTTGTAACACTCTTAATATCCTATCAGTTAATTCGAATCCCATTTGCGAAATTGAATTTATGACTAAAATTATTAAAGCATTACCTTCACAATGTAATACAAAATTTATTTATGGACATATTGACATCTGGCAAAACCTAGGACACAATAATTGGATATTTGTGCAAACGCGACCTACCAAGTTAACTTTAGAATGTGACCTTCATAATAAAGAAATAACTATTATGGGCACAGGTATTTTATCTCTTAAACCACAGTGTGTAGCATTCTGTAGAAATGTGAAGTTATTGGCGATGCTCAACTTAGAAGTAAACATACCACCTATAAACTCAGATTTTAATCTAATTGATGACAAATGTTGTAATTTAAATACGTTTCAAAAATCTAATATTAATACATCTGCAGTGACAATATCTAACATTAATCTAGATAAGCTCAATAACTTGAAAGATCAAGCAGATCAATTATCCACCGAAGTCGACGATTTTATGAGAACTAATAATAACGTTTTCACAAACCATATTAGTTTTCCTATTGTCACTATCCTTTTTATGATATCTTTTATAATATTTATTATCTATTATTGCAAAGCCAACAACTATATTATACCATTTTCATGTAAGCATTCTCCTCCTAATGTAGAAGAGGAAATACCTGGAGAAGAAGAGATTCCTCCACCTAGACTAAGAGTATAAGAAATACATAGTTGTAACTTACTTTTACATAGCATAAGTACTAGCGTTAAGTTAGAAAGGCGCATCCTACCTCCCGTCTACTTTTCCTATCCCAATTTTAACTTACCTGATTTACCCTGTATTCTACATCTGTAAACTTCCTTTCAGTAGTAAGTTTACACTTAGTGGGGGAGATGTTATACCCCACTTCCCCTTACTATTCTGCTTACCTTTCCTATATCTATTCTTTTGAGCTAAGTCAGCATTTATTACTTCTCAGACGCCTCTCACTCCTACCTCAGTCCACATCCATATTCCATTCGCGCCGGTCATTTTCATAGTTTTAGTTCATTTTCTATTTTTTCTATTTCAATAAACTTTTAAATATTTGTGTGGAAATAAAACCTTTTTTTTAAAAACCTAAATCCCGGTCTCCGGATAACAGCTCGTAGCGTGTTTTGCTTAGCTGTTCTTAACCGATCAGCTAAGTTAAGTAACGTCCGCCGCGGTCAAGACTTGGATGGGAGATCGTTAGTGACATTACTACTGAGCGCTTCCTTGCTTCGGAAGGCACATTAAGCCGTCGATCCCGGTTGTTATCTTAGGATGGCAGCCGTTACAGCATGGTGGTGGGGCATTTTGCGAATGCCCGTTGAACTAGCGAACACCCTCAAGTGGAAAATCTGTCGCTAAGTATCTAACGGTCGTTCGGGAACTGTCTTTGATAGCCTATTTTGATAGATATATCTAGGATAGCCTGAACAAATATCTTTGACACCATCATCACCTACAATCAGGTGAGATAGTGGTCAAAAGTTAGACTATAAGCTTTAAATAAAAATAAAATCTTGTATATATTGATAATTTAAAATGATTGTCTGTACGTTTACTGGCTAGGTGGAGGATGCACCCTTCCCACCACTAAGTCTTCGCTTCTATCCGGTGGGGGACTGCATATTATTATGCTTTGAGCCTTTTGTAAAAAAAACTTTTTTTATGAATAAAATACTATACACTAGCATAAAGTAGGACAGTCCGTCAGTCATACATGATTCATACATGTATATACTGAATAATAGCTATAATACAATATTGTTTATTTTTATGCAATTTTAGTCATTTTGGTGCAATCAGTGCAACGGCGGGCTTCAGCTTCATACGTTGGTAGGGCATTTTGCGAATGGTCACTTGGCTAGCTATCACACTCAATAAAAAATAATCTGTCGACAAGCATCTAATGGTGTGTTCTGGACGTTGTCTTTCAAAACCAGCAAACTTTCTAATTTTATCCATATACTTTTTTAGCTTCGATTTTTTGGTTGGACTTCTACCCGACTCCAACTTTCTTCGGGAATGCTCTCGTTGGTAGGATACCCGCTAGCTGGTTAATTGTATTGTATGCGCCTAATGTGACCAGCTCCATACTTACATTGTCTTCAATGATAAAGTCAAATTGTTACTAGAGATTGCAAACCGGGCCCGGCAGGGCCCCGCCATTCTTACCGGGTCCGGTGACCGGACCGGTGACCGGACCCGGTACGTAAACCGCGGCGCGTAAACGTTACATTTTGTTAGTTAAGACTTTACAAGTTGTTTTCAGTTACAGTATAGCCTAGCCTACAAGTATTTGTTATCTGCTCAATTAGTAAAAGTAGTACTCACTGGTCTTAATAGCCAAATTTAAAGAAAAATCATAATAGTTTTAGCAAATAAGTTATTTTTTGTTTATAACGTTATTAGTTACATATTTTAATACCATGTGTTTGAAATAGACACTATATCGAGTAAATGTAAAGACCTGCTTGTTTAAACTTATACAAAATTTTCACCCGTTTTAGTGTCTATTGTTACTTTCGGGATCGATTGTCATTCACTGGCAATGCTTATCATCAATGTAGGAAAAAAAGTTATTGGAGAGTAACTCAAAATCGGCTTGACCGATTTTGATGAAATTTAAGAGGGACCACACGGCAAGCATCAGCTTTCAAATAAAAAAAAAAAAACAAAATCGGTTCTCCCAGTAAAAAAATCTGAGGTAACAAACATATAAAAAACAGACGAATTGAGGACCTACTTATTTTGAAGTCGGTTAAAAATTAATAATTACTAATACTTATGTTACTTTTCCGTCCATAAGTAAAAGTAATCAATTCTGTATTAAGTATGATTTTGAGACTTGAGTGAGAGTGATTATTGTTCATAAGCCAGTTTGAAATAAATGTTAATCTTGAATGATTGTGTTTTTCCGTTCATATATAGGAAATTTTCATAAAATACTTTAAAAGTTTTATCGCTAACACACAACCCGGCCGGGTCCGCCGGGTTGGCGTCGAATGCAACCGGGCCCAGCCGGGTTGAGAAACATACCGGGTTGCAATCTCTAGTTGTTACACACTGCCTATTTGGGCATTTTCTCATCGTCTATTACGGCATCAAAAGAGGCCATTTTAAAGCCGGCCGATTAAAGAGGCCGATACTCTACATTGAATTAAAATACATGTATTTTAATAAAAGATTGTACATAAGTACAGTTTAATAACCTTTACTTGACAAAGAATGCTGCATATTTTATCTGTCATGCATTTTTATCGTGCAACGATCTGTGCAGTTTTTTCCTGAAACCTTGCACGATAAGGTCTGATGTGTTTGATCAATAAATACACGCGCAGTAATGTCCGTTAATAGAAAAGTCATCTTTTCTTGCTTAGTTGCTTAATGTTATGTAACATGTAGGTAATAAATATTAACTTAAATTTCAAGTATCAGATGGCCTAGTGGCAATAGATGGGTGAGCGCGCTCCATCATCGATGGCATCATCATTTAACATCAGGTGAGATAGTGGTCAAGTGCTACTCAGTTCAGTAAAAAAAAAAACAAGATGCGAACTGCCATTCGTGGGGTACATGGTTCGGATCGCTTGAGGTTTTCACCGCAGGGCGTAGGCGTTTTAGCGACTAGAAAATCTGTCGCCAAGAACCAGCTACTGTCATTGAGAAAACTTTTAGAGAAAGCTTTCACCACAGATGATCAAAATCATCATCACTTACCAATGAGATGGTTTCAATTTTATTTTGTAATGACGCATGCTCCGTCACATATCTCGCACATGTCTTTTGAAGCAGTGATGGCTCAGTGGCATTGGCTATGGACTGCCGCGCAGCAGGTCCATGGTTCGCCACGGTATTGAGCTTCACCGTATGGTGGAAGGGCATTTTGGGAATGCCCGCCAGGCTAGCGATCACCCTCAAGTAGAAAATCTGTTGCCAAGCACCTAACGGTGTGTTCCGGCAGAAGTTCTTGAGAGCCAGAGAAATTACAGACACATGAGACTTAAGAACTATGTCTCAAGGTGACGGGCGCAGTGCAATTCGTGACTTGTGACGAAATGAATCTGTTATAGGCAGAGGTTAGTCCACTTTACATCAGATGCGCCTCGAGCTTGTACCGTCACAATAACATAAAAAAAAATGTAGGTACAATGTTTTCCCTCGTTCTAATTATGTAATAAGATAAGATGGTCGTCAAAGGTCAACCTAAATAAATAAAAGTGGAAGAAATTAGTATATCAGAAGTAGCTTAAAAGTGTAGTAACAATTGTCAGTGATATAGACTAGCGTGGGGTGGCGGGTTAGAAAGTCACCCCTCCCATTTCTACCTGTGGGTGTCATAAGAGGTGACTAAAGATAAAATGCCGGAAGGTGGACAACAGCGCCTTTTGAGGAACTGATATCTTAAACTGCGATCCCAAGACGCCTGCCAAGCGTGGATATTATGGCAAACCCCCGCTAGAAGAGGCTGTGTTCAGTAGTGGACAATCCGGCTGGTACACTAGAGACTAGCGTGGTACGTCATGAGGAAGTATTAAAGTTATATAAAGAAAAGAATCTAAAAAACTAAACTAGTTAAAAATAAAAGCGTGTTACAAAATCACAAATATACGATAGGAAAAATTTAGGTCATGCGGGATTGCATACAACAATATTAAAAAAATAAACATAAAAGCGTGTGTTGCTATAATAGCTTTATTAGGAGTCACATTATATGTGGCTATGATAAAGATTTTTTCTATACAGATTTAAATTAACTGAAGGAGGTTGACTTTACTTCTCTCTTACCATTTCCTCGTGGATTGAATAGATACTTTTCCATTCTCGCATCAAAGTCAAAGTAAAAATACTTTGTTGTCTTAGGTTTTCGCGATTATTACACATGGTAATTAAACAACTTTAAACGGTTTAAATCGCGTATATTTATCATTATTTTTGCTCTGACGTTAAAACACTTTGCAGTGATCGTGGTCACGGGGTGACCCTGCAAAGTGTTTGAAACGTATATAAATTTTAAATATTTCAATATTAAAATTTGTAATTGACCTTCAATCAAAAGCATCGTAGATGCCAGATGTTCTTCACATGCATCTTTTAATATTATGTGCATTCAACGCCATATTACAAAATAAGTTTGTAAATGACAAAGAAAATTATTTTGATTACATAAGAATTTATTTAGTTATATTTCACTAGTTTTGTTATGGAATAGTGAATTATGCTAAAAATGTGTGCGAAAGATAAATGACGAGTAAGAAAACGGAGTGTGACGAGTAACCAAATCAGTTCTGCCGGCCGCAATTACCGTAGGATATGAAGAAGTTGTCCACTCGTCCTTTGGCATCATCAAATAGTATTAGATACTACTATGCCCTGTTATTCTAGAAAAATTCCGACAGTAGGTATTGCGAAGTGATTCAAGACCATTATGGCACATTTTTTACATGCTATGCGATCCTGGTACTTACGCAGTGGTTAACAATTTTAATTGCGTTGTTTCACTTGATTTTTATCCATTTATCATAATATATGACTTTATAAGATCTCAGTTACAATGAATTATTAAATAGTTAATAAGAGTGATTGGTGATTAATGTGATAGATTATGGATTATGATCCATTATTAATAGTTATTATGGCTATATAAGTTAGTAGAAGTAAGTCAAGCAATGTAGGCAAGTTCCTGCATAAGCAAGTTTTCCAATGCTTCAGTGGTGTAGCGTCACTTTTGGGATTGTGAGGTAGGTACTAAATTCGATATCTAGGACAGACCTTTGTCAAATTCGCTGAGATTTCTATCTTAGCTCCTTACTCGTTTAGGCTTCATGAGAAAAAGAAGTATTTACAGTTGAAAGGAAATAGTACGTTTATTAAATAAATATTTTATTTACAAACTTTGCAATGCATAAACATTTCTTATGCAGTTTTTTTAGCCACCTAGCAGAGAGTAGCAATACTAAGAACTTTAGTTTATAATAGCGGCATCTACTGTCGCGTAGTGTAACTACTACATCTAGCTAGCGGTGTGATACTCAAGGTGTTGTAAGTAAAACTCCACAGGTGGCGCTGTAACAAATTTAATTTTAAACATCACTAGTGAAGAATGCCATAAAAGCTTCTTTGTTGCTGTCATCTTTGTAGTCGGGAAGTGTTCTTAAAATATTTTTATTTTCGTTGATCATTATTTCTCTGAGTGCTAGCGTTCTAAGAAGTTTCTCTGATTCGTTAGTATCGTCGTCTCCGAAGATTTTATCTTGTATCATATTAGTTAAGTTAATTTCGTCCATCGTTTTGTCGTCTAGTGCGCTGGAGTTTTTTTCTACCACTTGTGTGACTATGGGATAGAGTCTTCGAGTGCTGTAGTATCCAGCTTGAATTAGTTTTTTCTTGGCAAGTTCCAGGAACGATGGTGATTTCAACGTGTCTCTGAGCCAATTTTTGATTTTATTCTTTTTGTCTTCCACTCTTGCTTTAAACCTGGTTACATAAAACGGTTATGTATGAATAATCATAATCAAAGATAATTATGTACTTATTCTCCAATCAGTTTAAGTCCGTCCGCCTGAGGCTAAAATCTAAGTAGGTCATCATCATCGTAATTCTCTGGGTAACGAGTGTGTGAATATGCTCGCTTGATATTTAGACGATGGCCTGGGTCAATCACACACTCGCCATGATTTATATTTGGACGATAGTTAATAACTATCGTCCAAATAAAACATATCTACATAATATATCTGTTGAGGCATTTAACTTTTATTGGGGATTAAATAAACCCACATGTGTATCTATGTATTATATGACCTACCTCGTTAGTGAAACGAACCCTATAAACATTACACTTTCTTTGCAAAAAAGAAGTGTAATGTATAGTCCTGTAAAACATACATAACATACTATTTCGCCGTATGTCACAAACGCACATCATGCTCAAATCACTTTTTTTTATGTTATTGTGACGGAACAAGCTCGAGCCCCACCTGATGTTAAGCGGACTAACCTCTGCCTATAACAGATGCATTTCGTCACAAATCACGAATTGCACTGCGCCCGTCACCTTGAGACATAGTTTTTAAGTCTCATGTGCCTGTAATTTCACTGGCTCTCAAGTACTGCTGCCGGAACACACCGTTAGGTGCTTGGCGACAGATTTTCTACTTGAGGGCGGTCGCTAGTCAGGCGGGCATTCGCAAAATGCCCTTCTACCATGCGGTGAAGCTCAAGCCCGAGGCGGGATTCGAACCATGGACCTGCTGCGCGGCAGTCAATGCCACTGAGCCATCACTGCTTCTAAATAAACTATGATACGCGTAATTTGCGTTTATTTAGATTGACAGGTGAAAGAATCTAACTACGATCGCAGTGAGGTCTGTCTCAGTGTGTTGTTTGATCGAAGTGCTGTTCTTCTTCTTTTTCCTTATCACCACATAGTATTAAACAAAATAGCTTTCCACTGTCTGTCCCTATGTATATGCTTAGATCATTAAAACTACGCAACGGATTTTGATGCTGTTTTTAATAGATAGAGTGATTTAAGAGGAAGGTTTACCTATATGTATAATACATGCATAATATAATAGAGAAACTCTGACAATTTTAGAGGTTTCTAATGTGATGTCGTAAATAAACATTTACAACGTAAATAAACTTTGAAGCGCTCAAAGCGAAGTTTACTTAGCTGTTCTCAACCGATCAGCAAAGTTAAGCAACGTCGCCCGCGGTCATGATGGGATTGTACACCTTAAAAAGGACTCGAAAAAAGTCCGCAATGGCATATGTCTATCTGTAACGCCGCTGGCAAGTTTATTTATGAAAAACTACATCTCAGCTTAAAAAAAAAAAAATTTTTGTTACTTAGCGAAGAACTGTTCATTTGGCGTAATATAATTATGTTGTAACATTTTACGAATGTGAGATTAATGAGTTACATAATAAGGTGGTACTTACTTCTGTAGTTCTTTCTCCCGTTGTCTGGCTTTGTCGATCTTAGGCCGAAGCTCCGTCACAGAATACGCCTCGTTTTTGCTGATTGTCGTCTCCACCCAGTCTGTCACCTATTTGTGAAAAGCTTTTGTCAGAAAAAGAAGCTTATTATGTAAAGTTTGCAAAAATACAGGTGGCGCAGGAGCGTTAGAAATAGATAACTAGATATGATAAAAGTATCAGTGGCTCATTCCGTATAAAATCATCTATCTTTAAGGTGTATTAGCGCTTTCCATACATAAGTAGTTTCGTCTTATTTTACATGCCAAGTGTTCAAACTCGGTAAAATTTGAGCCTAATATCTATGAATTTAGTTAATTACTATGGATTGCCGTGCCGCCATGTCCGTGGTTCGATCCCCACCGTCGAGCTTAACCTCATGAAGTGCAATTCGCGAATGCTCGCCACCTCAAGTAGAAAATCTGTCGCCAAGCACCTACCACTGTGATCCAGCAGAAGTCCTTGAGAGCCAGTAAAAGTATCTCTCATTATCACGGCTGCAAATCATCACTTGCCACGAAATGGATCTGTTCTAGGCAGAGGTTAGTCTGCGTTAGTTGACTACCCGCCAATCGGTGATGAACGACAGTGCATGGTTTAATTTTCCCTGGTCTATGATTAAATTTCTAGAATTTACCAGCTTATATTGAGCTCCGTCCGCTTGCGTCAGCACTCATCATCAGTCGAGCTCTTAATCTAGTGCTAGAACATAGATCAATATCATGAGTGGGTACCTCAGATACTCTGCTGTAGACCCCCGGCGAGCGCGGGTCCCCGCACTGCTTGCCTCCAAACGACACGATTCCTATGAGAACCCCGTCTCGTACAGCTGGACCTCCTGAATCATGCTGAAAATGGACATGGATAAAGATAAACACTTCTATTGTATAGAATTTAGCATTGTTATGTTATACATTTATACATTTGTGGCGTTCTATGGGGGAGGCCTTTGTTCAGCAGTGGACGTCTTCCGGATGATGATGATGTTATACATTGCATTCCAATTGGGTGCCCTGAGTATACGTGTCTGAGTAACATGAGTATAATACCATTAATGGGTAGTGACAGAATAGCGAAATTTTCTTAAGAATGACTTAGATGCTGTTGAGGAAGGGCCTACCCTCAATAGCTCTGTGGGTGAGAGTTGAACGCACATCTCTTGAGCCGGACGCAGAAGACATGAAACGCCTTCAAAGCGCGGGCGCCGAAAATGCACCGCTACAAATGAAATGTGACATAAAAAATAAAAAAATAACAAGAAAAATGTATGCTGACCAGATTGGAGCAGATGTAACTAAGTGGAAAAAGGTCAGTTCATGAGTTTAGTAGAATAACTGGTGACATATCCCCGAAAGGCCACTGGCAGACTCAAGGAAACTAAGTGTCACGCATGTATGGAATCCATAGGATTGAGGTCTTGTAGAAGTCGGTGGATGATTTAGGCTGGTGATTCAGGAACAAAATAAACAGCCTGCTGGCTAATCAAAACGCAATTAATTTTGATATTTCTTTGAGATAAAAAAAATATGTGCACGTTAGTATACTTAAAATAACACTTAAAACTTGGCTATGATCACTGATGTACGATGAAACAGAAGATAAAATATTCATAACGCATTCATCCCCCGCCCCTAACTCCTCCACCATATCGCTACCCCCCTCTCTCTTCTCCCTCTGTCTCTACAACACACATACACCCTTACACAACCTCACACACAAACACATACACTCAAAAAGACATATAAAGCTGTTTAATATCTTGTAATTAGATTTAATTTTCTTTCTGCTGTACATTTTTATTTTTAAGTGGGAGAACGATGACCGCAAAAAAATTTAAAAAACACACTGTGTTTTAAATTTTTTTGCGGTCACCGTCGTGTATTATAAAATTTATACCATCGCTTAGGTTCATAAATTAATAAATTGAATTTGAAGTATTCTTATTGTTGCAATTTTACTTTTGTATAATCAAAAGTTAAGAACTAGGTATTTGAGAGACTATGTAGGCAAGTAAGAGAACAAGGATGGACTTAATATAATGAATAGATTCAGGCGTTACTTTGCGCAAATCCATATTTAATAATAACTAATATCATTAAAATATTTTGAGAAAACATTAAATATTTTAGCGGTAGATCGAGAAAGATCGATCGTGCGCTCCTAGAGTCAAGAACTCCTGAGGATGCTTCGTGTAGAAGCGCACGCGTCGAAAATTCTTCGGGTTTGACTGCGTGGCGTTTGTGACGTCACGTCGGCTTAACAGGTAAATTGGGCGGAATTGTCACTAGATATATTTTTTAAGTGTTTTATTAAAATATTAATTCAATGTTTTCTTAATTTTTTTAAAGATATTTGTTATTATTAAGAATGGACTTCTTTGCTACAATACCTTTATATTAGAATTTCGAATAGCAGTATGAATACTGCATATAGACAGTGAAAAATAAGAAGTGTACTTACTCTTCTTCTTTTTTTTTTTTTTAAATGTTATTGTGACGGAACAAGCCCGAGGCCCACCTGATGTTAAGTGGACTAACCTCTGCCAAGTTGTAACCGCTGCCGGAACACACTGTTAGGTGCTTGGCGACAGATTTTCTACTTGAGGGTGGACGCTAGCCAGGCGGGCATTCACAAAATGCCCTTCCACCATGAGGTGAAGCTCAAGCCCGCGGCGGGATTCGAACCATGGACCTGCTGCACGGCAGTCCATAGCCAATGCCACTGAGCCATCACTGCTTCAAAGACCAATTTACCACATTAACACTTCATTTCAAGAAAAGAGTCATCACGAACTGATGGGGGTGTATGAACAATGTTAGAATAGAATAGAATAACATTTATTGCCAGTAAAACACAATTTAACAAATTGAACATTGACCAAAAAAAAATTGAAAAAAGACTCTAATACAACTGGCAATAGGGGTAGGCTCAGCACTGTACTGCGTAAGCCGGATGGTTCACGCAGGGCTGGTTTTCAACATACCCCTTTGCTCAAACATAGGTGTTAATCGAGTGAAGATTAGTAGTGCGGGTACATATATATACATAATATTTATGAAATTAAAGTTATCCACGTAACACGCTTACATCTAAAAAAAATATCATAAACTTATTCAAAAGAAAAAGAACAGCTGAGTAAATGAAAATTAAAAATACAAATTAAAAATACAAAAATGAAAATGTTATGTGAGTGAAGGAGGCATGAGAGATATATCAAGATCAGCATATGATGTAGCAAGTGGAAATTCGTGTTTCGTTTCCACTATTCCAGGTAACGTTATGTACATTATGTTACTCACGTTACAAGCATCTTTTCCACCTGTAGCGTATCCAGCACAAACCATCCGGGGGGTGATGTAGAACCGGTACGACTTCTGGCAGTCTTCCAGCTGCATTATGGGGACAGGTACGAAGCGCACCCGATCAGGAATATGGCCATACCCAGATTCCTGCAAAAATATGTAAATTTAAAATATATATATATATGAGATTTGGATTACCAAACGCCTTACTAAAAAAGCAGGCAATTTTTTTATTTGATAGGCAAGCCTTTGACCACAATCTCACCTAATGGTAAGTGATGATGTGGTCGAAGGTGTTAACAGGCTTATCCTAGAATGACTGGCGGCTCTCAAAGACAGCTGCCGGAACACACTGTTAGGTGATTGGCGTCAGATATTCTACTTCAGGTTGGTCGCTAACCAAACGGGCATTCGCAAAATGCCCTTCCACCATGAAGCTCAAGCCCGCGGCGGGATAAAAAAAACAAAAAACATAAAATACGCACTATTAGGGACAATTCAAATAGTAGTACTCGTCAGATCTCACTGAAATTTAAAAGTGGCAAGCAACATCTTTCATATATAAAAAAGTCATCAAAATCGGTACATCCTGTAAATAGTACCTACTTAATGAGATCAAACACAAAAAAGTCTAATTAAGAACTTCTTTTTTAAAGTCAGTTAAAAACTAAAAATGAAAAATGTTACAGCAGCCATATTACGGTATGCAGTAACCACATTATCGTTGCTGTAGCATTGGCATTCAATAGTTTGAAAGGCTGCCAGCTATATAGACAAGCAGTTAAATGGGTGTCGGTCTTGCAAATCGGGATTTCCTTATAAAAACACATAATATATTTGTGCAATATATTTACGTACAAAATATTATCCCCTTGGGGTGCCGGGCTAGAACTGCACCTCCCGTATCTTCCTGAGGTGTAAGAGGCGACAAAAGTAAAAAATAACAGATGGTGAGCAGTAGCGCCTTCTGAATTACTACCATCTTACATCCCCAAGACGCCTGCCAAGCGTTGGGATTATGACAAACCCTCCCTCTTAATGGCTTTGTTCAGCAGTCGACAATCCTGCTGATACAGTAAAAGGCTGAACATTGCTACTTACGTCTGTACTACCCCATCCAGTCACGATAAGGATGTCCCCTTCTTTGATAGCGTAGTCTTTGGATGGAAGGTTCAGCACGGCAATGTTTCGGCCTATGGGCATGGGCCGATCTAGCCGCAGCAGCGAATAGTCGAAGTCAGCGTTTCCTGGCACATAGGTTTTTGGGAAGAACACCTGGGTAAAGATTGAACTCAGAATTATTATTTAACTGGCTTGCCTTTGACCTCTCTCTCTTCTTGTATGTATATGCCACCTGATGATAAGTGATGATATGGACGAAACTGGTAAACAGATTTAACCTAGAGTGGACACTGCCTCTCAGGTATAGCGGTCGGAACCCAACGTCCCTAACGTTAGCGACAGATTTTCTATTTTATGGTTGGCTCGGTGCCCCGTGGGGTGCCGGGCTCGAATATCACCCTCCATCTCTTCCCGTGGGTGACGTAAGAGGCGACTAAGGGAAAAATACTGGAAGGTGGGCAGCAGCGCCTTTTAAAGAACTGCCATCTTACACTGCGATCCCCAAGCCGCCTGCCAAGCGTGGGGCTTATGGCAATCTTATTAATTTTTCAAAACAATAAAAAATTCATCTCAATATGTTTCTCAGGACTAGCAGAAGTCAACCCTAAGATGTTGTTAGCATTTTACCAATAAAAGTATATTTAAAAAGTTAAAGTCAAATTGAAAATCATTTTTCAATTTAGGCGTCTACAACGCTCTTGTGAAGGTCAATTACAAATTTTATTATTGAAATATTCTACACCGTACCATATATTCTGCCATGTTTAGCAAATAAATTGTATAGAGCCACTGCGAGAGGAACGGGCAAGAAACTCGGGGCCATTCTTTTAAACGTCTTTTAACAATGTGTTACATACTTACTATATAATAAAGTTATTACAATATTTGTTTAAATTATGTAGGTGACAGGTAATAGCTTGGCAGAGGCGGAATTGTCCAGGCATTTTTGTCGTTTAAGTAACCAGAAACTGTGTAGTAGGACCTTTTATTTGTCTTTGCTAATCTAAAACCTGGCACCGCTATTTTATTATATATTTCAACCGAACATCTAATTTAAGCCCAAAATTATTTGATATATTAATTATATGAAATAGCTAAACCAAAAGACGAGCTATATATTTAATCCGGGTAAAACGGGGACCGACCGCTCCCCGTTAAAGCGGTTCACAGACGTAATTAATTTGCGGTATTGAAACCATATGTGCCTTGTAGAAATTTCTCGTACAACATTGAATTTTAGGCTGCAAGTGGGCAGATAATGAAGTGATTTGTGCCCTGAAATGATTTATTGAGTAATTTTCGTTGTATACATTTTCTAATTTTTTTTTGTGTGATTGTGACGTTTCTGTCACGAAGCCCACCTGATGTTAAGCGTACTAACCTCTGCCTATAACATATGCATTTCGAACGAATTGCATTGCGCGCGTCACACTGGGACATACAGTTCTCATGTGCCTGTAATTTTGCTGGCTCTCGAGGACCGCTTCTGGAACAGACTTTTAGGTGCTTGGCGACAGATTTTCTACCTGAGGGTGGTAGCTAGCCAGGCGAGCATTCGGAAAATGCACTTCCACCATGCGGTGAAGCTCAAGCTGGCGGCGGGGATTGAACCACGGACTTGCGGCACGATAGTCCACAGCTATTACCGCTCGGCCATCATTTCTTTAAAGCTTGAAGATAATGATATTCGTAATAGCTGTGGTAGCAGCCTAAATAATACAATATATAAGGAATCTTTTTCCTCTCGTCTCTACATCAAAAAGCAAAGGAAAACTGCAACTGAACATGCGTTTAGACAAATTTACAGTCTTTTTTACACGACTGAAAAATTAGAGTTACCTATGTATTCAGGGCTCATGTATGCATGAGTTTCTTTATTCCAACAAAACTTCTAAACGGCTTAACAGATTTTAATGTAAGAGATATCGTTAGATTTCTCTTGATAGCGTAAGTGACTCTGGGTACATAAAAAATAATACAAAACAAACAGGCGGATATTAGACGCCATTATAATGATATAATAAAATATTTTTTCTTTCAAACCCTTCGAGTGTTGTATTAAACTGAAGGTCTTTTAAAAATATCGTTTTTAAATTTAAAATTAAAAATAAAATGTACGGGAAAAGTTTTTGCAATTTGTGACTTTTTGAGTACTCCAACGATGGTTGGTCGCATAGAAATTTTTGATCAGTATTAGAAACAGGATCGATGGGCATCAAAAAATGTTTTTGTGTAAAATGGCTATTGTCTTGCTTACTGTATTTTTGTTTTAAAATCTGTGAATGGGTATCAAAATTCTATAAAAAATATGGATAGTCTCCTAAGACCATTTACGAGTAGCTGCAACGGGGAAGGGGAAGTACCTTTGTACTTTCGCTTACTGCCCCGCTGAAAGTTTTCACCCTGTATAACTTACAGCTTTAATTTCAGTGGAACGTTTAACGAAAACAAATAATTTGCAGTCGATTTTTTACTCATTTAAGAAATGTATACTTGTTTCTTCTAGCTGATGATAATGATATTTGTAATAGCTGTGGTAATAGCCTAAACACTACAATATTTTTGTATATTATTGTGACAGAACAAGCTCGAGGCCTGCCTGATCTTAAGCGGACTAACCTCTGCCTATAACAGACGCATTTCATCACAAGAGACATAGTTGTTAAGTCTCATGTGCCTGTCATTTCACTGGCTCTCAAGGACTGCTGCCGGAACACACCGTTAGGTGCTTGGCGTCAGATTTTCTACTTGAGGGTGGTCGCTAGCCAGGCGGGCAATCGCAAAATGCCCTTCCTCCATGCGGTGAAGCTCAAGCCCGCGTCGGGATTCGAACCATGGACCTGCTACGCGGCAGTCCATAGCCAATGCCACTGAGCCATCACTGCTTCAATTAATATATAAAAAATATGCTATTGTATATACTAACTTTATTTACTCTAGCTTGATATCCTCCTCTATTGTGAAACGAGCTGCCAGCTCGAATGATGAAAGGTTGTAGCTTTTTCTTGTCACCGTCGAAGGCTCTGGAAGAATAACAATTAGTCTGGAAGAATAACAATAGTACCTACATATAGTTGTAAAATAAATACCCACATTTAATATGAAATAGCTAAATTGGGGTGGCAGACATGGAATGGATTTCCCTACCATTTTTGCCACCTTGCTTATCTCAACCCAGTTGGGTAATTTTTTGTATGTGATAGGCTAGCCTTTGGCCACTATCTCACCTAATAGTAAGTGCTGATGTGCTCGAAGATGTTATTCAGGTTAGAATTACTTATCCATGACAGTTGTTGGAACACAGGAAAATCTGTCACACAGGTGCTGAGTGACAGATTTTCTCCTTTTTTATATGGCTTTGTGGCGGAACGAGCACGAGGACCACCTGATGTTGAGTGGACTAACCTCTGCCTATAACAGATGTATTTTGTCAGAAGCGACGAATTGAAATACGCCCGTGAGACATATAGTTGTTAAGTCTCATGTGCCAGTAATTTTACTGGCTTTTAAGGACTGCTGCCGGAACAAACTGTTGGGTGCTTAGACTTTCTACTTGAGGGTGTTAGCCATGCGATCATTCACAAAATGCCCTTCCACTATACGGTGAAGCTTCAAAACTACTTAAGGGTGGAAGCTAGTCAGGCGGCATATGGCACAATGCCCTACCACCATGCTATAACGACTGCCATGCTAATACAAGAACCAGGGCCGACAGATTTGTGTGCTCTCCGAAGCACGAAAACGCTCAGCAGTAATGTCACTAGCGGTCACCAATCCAACTCATAACCGCAGCGGACGTTGCTTAACTTAGGTGATCATGAAAAATTACTAAGCAAACTACGCTACGAGCGCTTCGAGAAATGTATCCTTGAGATGTGTTCCGGAGACTTTTAAGCAATAGCACATACTTTGTGAAGAAACTTCAGTTGCTCTACCATTGATGTTAAAATGATGAATGTACTTACGATTCCCCGTGGGGTGCCGGGTTAGAATTGCACCTCACCATATCATCCCTTGGGTGTCGTAAAAGGCGACTAAAGGGAATAATTATACTGGAAGGTGGGCAGCAGCGCCTGCTAAAGAACTACTATCTTACACTGCGATCCCCAAGCCGCCTGCCAAGTGTGGGGATTATGGCAAATACCCCCTTAATAGGGGAGGCTGTGTTCCGCAGTGGACGATCTGGCTGATACAGTACAGTACTTACGATTCTAAACAGTGTCCAGCAGTCAGCACCCACTGCTCATCAATGATGGATCCTCCGCACCAATGCTTTCCGTTTCTGGATATGGCCACATTGTAAGGGTACATACTGATGCTGGTCTCCATACCACCCACGATGCGTCGGACGGCGTATGAACGGAACGCCCAGGCAATATGGCGGTCATCTTCATTTTCTGGGAACACTAGAAAGTTTTGGATGCAGTTTAATTATATATATATTTAAAATTATAATGACGTGATCTTCAATTTTGACTACCCAATGTATTCTCAGAATTTACTTTCTTCAAGTCAGATCCAAAGTCTTATATATGATTTTAATGAACAGGATATACATGCAAAGTTTCACCGAGTTTGAACACTTAGGGCCTGTTTCAGAATGTTCCAGTAAGTTCAGGTTGTACTATCCCGAACATATTTAATAAATAAAACACTATCTTTGCGTTTCACTATCGTGTAGCCTATCTCGGTTAAAACTTGAAACGCGCTGCATGTTACCTGTCACTTTTATTATTCAGTTATTTTATGTGTTGGTTAGAAACCCGAAACTTTATTAGGACATGAAACGGACCCTTAGTTTTTAAAATATAACGAGTGGGTGTTCCGACAGCAGTCCTTGAGAGCCAGAAAAATTACAGGCTAATGAGACCTAACAACTAGACGTCTCAGTGTGACGGGCACAGTGCAAATCGTCGTTGACGAAATGCGACTGTTATAGGCAGAGGTTAGTCCTGTTAACATCAGGTGGGCCTCGGGCTTGTTCCGTCACAATAAAAACAAACGAAAAAAAACGAAACTACGTTAGTATGTAAAGCGCTCCGTGAACTCTACTCTTAACTTACTAACTGAAAGAGAACATACTGTAAGTCAATATCACAATCAATACCTTGGTGAAGGCTTTCGATAGACGCCAAAACATTGTAGATCATGATATCGACTTATAGTAAATTGTTTACACTAGTCAATTAGTTTTTACAATAAATACATTATAAAACCTAAACCTACAATTCGAATACATCTTATATGTTCATTATTAGGGAACTGAGATGAACTTGACCGCACATAGTCAAGAACCAATAGGATATTTTATTTCAGAATTCAAGGCTACTCTCAAGCATGGCTGACGGCGATTGTTCTTAATACAATTAAAAAGTAAGAAGTAAATAGTTTAAAAAAAACAATCATGTGATTGGCTCTTAACTAAATATTTTTATAGAATTAAGGAATGTATGAATATGAATAAAACTTTAAAATATTTAAATTTTAATATTTGCACGTCTGCTTGCAGGATGAATGCTGTACCTACTTGACAAATTGTAAAATCTTGTTAATGTAATGATATTGTAGTGCAAATAAAATATTGATTTGATTTGATTTGACTTTTGACAATGCTGTGATATCCACTACGAGTTCCGATGGACTCTTTCATTTAAAAGCAATTGTTAAGATAGATCTGATAAGTCTAATCCATAGACCTGATGAATTATCAACCGATGAAATATATCTCAACTGTTGATAAGTGATAAGGTTTCCTAAGATGATAGTCAAGCTAGACCGAGAATAAAACTGGTCTTTCGAGAGCCGTACCTGTTCGAGATTAGTATTTAGTAAAGCCAGCAAAATCAAATTGCCATTTTAAAATACTTTCAAGCTAAAACCTGTGACGGGTTTGAGCTACGGACCATTTTACAGAAATTGACGATCGCTGCCAATAGGCTATCACTATCATCGCTATTACCAACCACATATCCAACTAGGGTTTGCTCTGTTATGGTTTTTGCTTGTGCCACTCCCAAATATATTCTTTCAAATTTTTGCCTTAAGACTAGTACAGTCTTTGGCGTAAAGGTTATATGTATATTTATTTGAGTCAGATAAGTTAGCATTGCTACCGAATCAAGACAAACCCAAAATTAGTGTTTCCTTTTTCAGATTACAGATTAATTTCTTCGCCTTGATAACTTAATTTTATACTGTATCCTAGATCCATTTCATGGTTCACAAATCTGTATTCATCCCCCAAGCGGGTTTTGATTAATAAGAAATATTTGAGACAAAACTTTTACGCAAATGACTTCATTAACGTGAAGGTCAATATTATAATATATATAATAAGCTAGTAATACTACCCAAGCAAGTCATACCTATATTCCTTTTTTAGACTTCAGATTAACTTCCTCACCTGGATAATCCCTATCTTCATTAGCAATCTTATACCTCGTGGACATTTCATCGTTCACAAATCTGTATTTTTCCTCCAGAAGAGTTTTTATTTCCTCACTTTCCGGTACATTCCTGTCTCCTCTCATAACAGGGACCTTATTGCCATGATGATAGTCCTGCAACTCCCCATTATGATCATTGATAACTGGCGCAAATGCAATTTCTTTAAACACTACATCTTCTTCACCACTGCCACTACTCCCACTAGTTCCAACTCTTTCGTAACGTACGGAGAAAACTACAGCTATTTTAAGAAATAATATATAAAAAACTATGTTAAGATTTTTTGGATTCATCTTTGCACGATTGCTGACATTTTCAGTCAGTTATCTGAAATGGTAACTAAGCATGAAATTGTTTAGCTGGTGCGGTTTTACGATCGTTTTTATTGCTTATACTACCTTCTGTGTGTTACTTTGCCCAAATCATCGGTGTATTTAGTTAGAACTGATAGATTAGCCATTGATCTGGTATTTGCTTTATAATTATATGTATTGACAGTGATAAGAACTGTTTTATTGAGTTTTAAATGTTTTATTTTTCATTAGGGTCTAATTTTTCCTTATTACCAGACTGATTACATTTTATGCAAGCAAATTAGAAACATATCAACTTTTCTTTTAAACAACCAACATTTGTCCTTTTTATATTGGTTATGTATACATTTATTCTAATGACCCGGTATTTTGTAAAAAATTGGTCTGAATAAAAGCAAATTTTTAGCAAGTATACAGTGACTTAATATAAATAAAACTTAAATTTACTTTACTTATTGAATTTGATTATTCATCCAAAATGGGAACTTTATCCTGTAAATGACCACGCCGAGCGGCGTCTGTATAACATTTTTTTTTCACTACATTCTATATATCTGTAATTAAACCTACATACCTATAATTCTTCACACTGTTCATCCATATCGTCTTCGTCCTTCCTCTTCCTTTTATTCATATTCAACATTCATTTAAACCTACCACATAACACGTCTACACCATGGATATCTTTTAATTTTCCGACTTCACTGTCACTGGTGCTACTAAAGCCTTCGCTGATATACTCACCCTGAATCTTGTTTATTCTATTTTCACCCCATTCCTCTTTAGGTGTGGATCTGAAAACGTAGGCCTTGATTGTGGCCATATATTTTTCCCCTAAGTTTAATTTAATCAAATACGGACGTAAGTGAAAAACGTACATACATTTTACAAAACAACAATCTCTTTAATTTATAATATTTTTAGAATGGCATCGCTCGTGCGAAATTCACTAGATTCTGTATTTCATAGTTGTTCTATTATTAGTGATGTCAGTGGTACCACTGCGCCGGAGTGCCAAATCATTTTTGTGATGGTGTTTGGCTTTTGTGTTATAAAAATTACATCCTACAAGCCAAAAACTCAGCTGATTTTTACAAGTGAACGTGAATGGCCGATTCTGAAACGACGAAAATCTGCGAATGTGCTCAAAATCTCGGGATATTTTCATTGAAAAACTACAATTGCAGTGTATATAGAAAAAATAATTGCGTACCCTATATCCGGCCATTAAATCCTTGATTTTTGCAAGAAACAATGCCGGACGGATTAGTCGGTAGTGTCACAGATAGGGATCAAATCCTGAAACACAATGGAATTACTTCAAACTAATAATATAGAAAAGCACATCCATTTCCAAATAATGGGGTTTAATGCTGATTTTCGTGGGTACATCAAAGCAATCGAACTACTTTTGCAGAAAAACCTGGAGATGGATTTTGGTGTTATTCAATAAAATCACCTCAACACGCGGCGGCTTGGTACATAAAGAAGAGTTAGTCGTTGGGACCATTTTTATAAAAACAATATTGTGGATAATAATAGTTATTATTAATTATTTTTATTCCATTCTGTTTTATTTCCGAACAATCATTGGTATAGCTCCACCAACTTAACTGTGCAGTTTGCGAGGGCGCTACTGATCAAGGAAATCAACTACAAACTGTCACAATTTGAAGGAATGTTGTAGTTCTTTTTTTGCCGCCTGAACAGACAAGTTGGTGGGACTGTACGATTTTCCATTGATGTGCGTCGAATTGAGGGTAGAGAGGAGGGTGGGGGAAGGGGGGAGGAGTACCCACAATTTTACTGGCTATCAAGGTTGTTGTCTTACGATGGCAGTCGTTATAGCATGGTGGTAGGGCATTTGCTAATACCCGCCTTACGCTGGCCAGGTGGTAGCTATACCACCCTCAAGTAGAAAACCTGTCGCCCAGCACCTAACGGTGTGTTCCGGCAGCTGTCCTTCAGGGTCAGTGACTCTAGGTTAGCCTTAACAACATCTTCGACTACATCATCACATACATACACAAGATTGCCCTCGGAACTCACTGTTACTCGGCGACAGATTTTCTACTTGAAGTTAGGTTTAGAAGCGCTCGTAGCGAAGTTTACTTAGCTGTTCTCAACCGATCAGCAAAGTTAAGCAACGTCGCGCCCGGTCATGAGTTGGATGGGTGACCGCTAGTGACATTACTATTCAGCGTTTCCGTGCTTCGGAGGGCACGTTAAGCCGTCGGTCCCGGTTGTCGTCTTAGGATGGCAGTCGTTATAGCATGGTGGTAGGGCATTTTGCGAATGCCCGCCTGGCTAGCTACCACCCTCAAGTAGAAAATCTGTCGCCAAGCACCTAACGGTGTGTTCCGGCAGCTGTCCTTGAGAGCCAGTACTTCTAGGTAAGCCTGAACAACATCTTCGACCACATCATCACTTACCATCAGGTGAGATAGCAGTCAAAGGCAAACCTATCAAGCATAAAAAAAATAAAAATGTTTCAGCTGGCCAAGCGGGTATTTGCAAAATGCCTTACTACCATGCGGAGAAGCTCAAGCCGGCGACGGAGATCGAACCATTTACCTGCGGCATGGGAGTCCATAGCTAGTTCCACTAAAAACCAAGCGCACAGGTCCATGAGCCAGTAATTCGAGATTAGCCAGAACAACATGTTTGAGTTCAACCGCATTACTTACCATCAAGTGGCAGATTTGCATAAGGCTAACCTATAATATATAAAAAAAATAATAAAAAAAATTTTTCACCCTTTTTAGGGACCCTTGCTACTTACGGAACTGATTGTCATTCACTGTCAATGGCTGTATCATCAAGATAGGAAAACACTTTTCAGTTATTGGTGTAACTCAAAGACGGCTGGACCGATTTTGATGAAATTTAAATGGGATCACAGGGATCGCAGTAGGAATGTGCTTTGAGAGCAAAAGGTGAGTGTTGAGATGAAAATCAAGAGTTAGTTGAGGTAATATACATTTTGCGCGAATTCCACTTAGTTTGGAGATAGGGACACAGAATAAAAAGGTCCAGAAAGATCCCTCCGCCAAGACGTTTAAATAAATAAGCAACTCTGCTACGACGCAGTAAAGAGCAATTCAGATCGCACACCGCTGAGTACTAACATTTATATTCGCCTACAAGCACAGCCTGGACACTCGAATCATTCTCTATACAAAAGCCGCGTTCTAACTACCTATTACACAGACACTACACAAATGTTGTTTTTGTACAGGCGTAAATGTGTGCGTGAACTCTAAGGTTGTCACCGTATGAATAATTATTGTTGTACTTACCTACCTAACAATCTTTTGATGCTGTTAATATGACTATTTGATTTCGTAAGTTACCTTACTTACCTTCAGAAACATTTAAATGCACAAAAATCCAACTCCATGTCTATGCCGTAAGAATATGCGACACACAACCCAGTATAGATTTTTTGCCTTTGATTTGATTGCCCCTAGAAGCCACTAAGTCATTGGATTCTTGTCCCAATGTAGCAGAAACTATGTTAAAAAATAATTTTCCAAGCAAATCACCGGACTTTTCTTTCAGACACACCACAAGATTTGAAATTATAAAAACATTTCAAAGTTTAAACATAAAGAGTACTGAAGACTTGTGGGGTATGTCAGTAAAAGTGGTAGAGTCTATAATTTACATTATTGCACCATATTTAGAAACAATATTCAATCTTTGTGTCGATAGTGGAAACTTCCCCGATTTAATGAAACAAAGTAAAATCACTCCAATTTTAAAGTCGGGGTCTACATCTGACCCTTGCAATTATAGACCTATTTCCATCTTACCTGTTCTGAGTAAAGTATTCGAAAAAATTATGCTCAAACAACTACTATCCCATTTTAACAAGCATAATTTATTAAATGAGAATCAGTTTGGTTTCACCAAGAGCAAATCCACAACAGATGCAGGTGTTCAATTGATGTCGCATATACTGGAAGCCTGGGAGAGTTCACATGATGCTATTGGCGTATTTTGTGATCTTTCCAAGGCATTCGACTGTGTAGAGCACTGCACTCTGATTCGTAAACTTTCCCACTATGGTATTCGTGGGAAAGCTCTGAATCTTATAGAGTCATATCTGTCAGACAGGCTACAGAGGGTTGGAATAAATGGCAATACTTCTTCCGGGTCATTGGTAAAAATGGGAGTACCACAGGGATCAATTTTGGGACCTTTTCTGTTTCTAACATATATTAATGATCTGCCTTGCATGGTCAAAGATTTCTGCGATATTGTTTTATTCGCAGATGATACCTCTCTGATTTTTAAAGTAGATAGGAAAGACAGTGAACTGACGCATGTAAATAATGTATTATCTAAGATTTGTAAATGGTTTGCCGCTAATAATCTTCTCCTAAATTCAAAAAAGACGAAATGTTTAAAGTTTTCTTTACCAAATGTTCCTTATGTTGAACCAAACATAAAGCTTGGCCCAGATAAACTCCCTATTGACAAAGCGACAGTCTTCCTGGGAATCAAAATGGATTCCACTTTACAATGGGATCCACATATACATGATCTCTCCGGAAGACTTAGTTCTGCTGCATATGCAGTTCTTAGGATAAGACAGTTAACAGACGTAGCTACTGCTCGGCTAGTTTATTTCGCGTACTTCCACAGTATTATGTCGTATGGCGTATTGCTGTGGGGAACTGCTGCTGAGATAGAGACAATCTTTATCATACAAAAGCGTGCAATTCGAGCCATATATAAAATGGGTCCTAGGGAATCTGTGAGGGATCTTTTTAAAGAAATTGATATTTTAACTTTACCAAGTCTGTATATATTTGAAAATATTATGTATGTTCGTAAAAATTTGAGTAAATTTAAATTAAACAGTGACAATCACGATTACAATACTAGGAATAAAGATAAAATAGTGGTGCCAGGTTTTAGATTAGCAAAGACAAATAAAAGGTCCTTCTTAGGTAATTGTGTGCGGTTTTATAATAAAGTTCCCAAACATATTACAACGCTCACAGAAGGGAAATTCAAGTTGCATGTGAAAAACATATTGATTAAAAAATCCTACTACACAGTTTCTGATTACATAAACGACAAAAATGCCTGGACAATTCCGCCTCCGCCAAGCTATTGCCTGTCACCTACATAATTTAAACAAATATTGTAATAACTCTATTATATAGTATGTATGTAACACATTGTTAAAAGATGTTTAAAAGAATGGCCCCGAGTTTCTTGCCCGTTCTTCTCGCAGTGGCTCTATACAATTTATTTGCTGAACGTGGCAGTACAATGTAGAATATTTCAATACTAAAATTTGTAATTGACCTTCATAAGAGCGTCGTAGACGCCTAAATTGAATAAATGATTTTGACTTTGACTTTGACTTTGACTTTGATAGGTAAGTAGGTAATATTACTTCACATTTCACTCGCATTACTTATACAATAATAAATACCTACACTATGCAAAAAGTATCATTCCAAGTTCACATTTTATACAAGTAATGCTAGTAATTACAATCACAATAATAATTTATGTTCTTCTCGTATACTAAACAATAATGAAGTGTGCCGCGTGTTAACCGTAGCGAAGGTCGGTATGTGTATTGCTTTTCTCTATGGTAGGTATAGAATACAATGACACTTGTTTTGCTGCAAACGAAGTCGATATACACAGATATTTTTGCAAACGAAAATCTTCTAAAATATTCATTATTTGAATAGCAGTTTGAATAAAATACAATGATAAAGTATTGTTTGTATTTTTTTCAATATCGTCACGCTTCGTCGTCACGTCATCGTGCGCGAGTTGCGCGTCCCGTACTCAAGCCAGCTCAGTGACAGCTCAGAATCAGTGGCGGGGTGAGGAAGGCTCGTTTTGGTGGGGGGTGAGGAGTGTCCATTCTATACGTAGTATTATTTTATGTTCTATGCTACAAGGCGCCTCTCTTTCTTTCGCGTAGTTCATATCTCTTCGGACGCGGTAAGTGGGTTAGGGTTGTGATCGTGTGCTTACATGCTATTACAGCTATGTACGTACCTACATATAGTGACAATAAGTATTAAAGCAATTAAATACATTTCAAATCTAAGTACCTCACATTAGCAGAAAACTATTTTAAAATGTACCTATGAAATCGAACATGTAAAAGGCATAATGTTTGTTCAATCTATTTCGGTACAAGCTTATTTAATCTGGATTGACTTTTTATTTATTTATAGCTGATAGGCTTACCTTTGAACACTATGTCACCGGATAGTAAGTGATGATGTGGTGGAAGATATTGTTCAGACTAACCTATTATTACTTTATACTATACTCGGATCACGTTTGTTTCCTTCCTCACATTTTATTATTACTTGGGTAAATAAAAGTAGCTCGCCGTTATCTCTTGTTCTATATATACAATGTAAGCATACATATAGTAAATTTGACAACTAATGCACTTTACACATTCAGTAAATAATATATGATAAGCGATCATACCTATAATCTGCCAAGCACCTAACGGTGTTTCAGCAGCTGTACTTGAGAGGCAGTTTTCTTTAATGGTTTAGCCTGATCAATATTTTCAACCACATCATCACTTATCAAAATAGTAACAAATTAGTTAACAATAGGAACCTATAGGTATGCGTACATTTCCTTACCTTTCGATGTCTTAGAACACTTTCTAAAAACGTGAGATCTTTGTTGTTATTCATGTAGTCAAACGCAATGCAGTATATTGTTGCCCTCATTTCAACCTCACTACTAGCCTTTTTATTCTGCACACATGTCTTTATTAAACTATGTACGTAACAGACTATAGATAGATACGAACACGAAACACGGCACCTTAGAGCGAGATGACGTGCGTTCATGGCGGCGCGCGGCAACCCACTGTAGAGTAAACCCCTCTTGTCGCAGCCGCCGATGTACTTGTAGCTTTGTATCTAAAGTGCGCCAGGTCTGATAAGGATAAGAAGGAAAGACACCTTGACGCGCCAGTGTGTACGCACAATAAGGGATATTTATCAAGACATTCAACATGAATTTCATTCATTACATGAAGAAATTGAAGGCCTTGAAAAACTGCTTGAAAAACATAATATTTATTATTAGAAACGGGATATTTACCGTGTTTATCATTACTTTTGAGCTCTCGATATTTCGGCACTGTTGCTAGCGCCATGATCACGAGTAAACTGAAGTCTATGCGAGTGGATGGTAGGCACTAAGAGCAGAAGAACCAGTCTACCCTCTTTCTTTTCGTTTCTTCGTCAAAGCGATGCTATTATTGTCGCTGTCACTCACACCACTATTTAAGTTATGACACACTTCTTCGGCTGTTGCATAGGTTAACCACTGGATTCCATGTTCTCGACAGTTGAAACCCATCTTTCCTATGGAAGTTTCGATATTTTGTTATTGGTAAATATCCCTTTTCTACTAATAACTATAGTGTAAATGACCGTAACAGTTTAAAAACGTCAATGTATTTATAGTGTCGGATATTACGCTGGTAATGGTTTTGGATGTCTTTGGATGCCGGGAAACAAGATGCATCCACGAATCCCTTCCCTTGGGATTCGACGACGAAAGGGCTAAAAACGTCATTTGAGCAGTACGCCGCTACTCTCGTCGATCTTTGTGAGGTGCAGCGGCCTACTGGAGGCACAACTACCTCCTTACCATCTTAATGCCTTCATTACCTGAAAGGTGGAGGGTGCAGTGCCAAGCATTCCCAAGAGAAATACCAGCCAGTCAAAAGAACTGAAGCAATTTTTTTATTATTATGAGCTTATTGCCCTTTGTGTTGTTAGCGAAAACATATGTAAAAACTCTTTTAGATATACATTCCAATGTTTTATTGTTGTTTTATAATACCTAAAATGTATACTCGTAGGTAGGGTATTATAAGAAGAGGTAGGTTAGGTTAGGCTATAGGGTGTTGTAAGAAGACATTGTACCGACCGCATATACGTAGGCAAAGGGTAAGAAGATATTACTATGAGTTCTAAAAGAGTTTTTAACACATATCCACGGCATATGTCAATGTCAGGTCAGGAGAATTCTGTGATCTTTTTGTCATGTCGAAACCACGTCAAATAACCGTCATTAATCAAGTTTACGTAGATTTTATTTTCCATTTTATTTATTTTATAAATTTTATATAAAATTTCCATGTTGTTCCAAATGCTATGACTAAGAAAGTTGCTGTTGTTTTGGCAATTTCCCTGCTGATAAATGACGTCCATTTGCTCTTCCATGGTAAATTGAAAACTGTTATACCTAACTTGGCATTCACACATTTATTACAGAAAACATTATTTTTTCTTGAAACGTTCGTAGTGTAGCTTGCTTAGCTGTTCTTAATCGATGAACTAACTTAAGGCCCAGTATATAAGAAATAATGCTAGCAATATGTAGAAAATCTCATAAACCAGATAACGCATGGTACTGCAATTTATATACACAATACTCAAGGATATAGGTAGTGTGCTCATAGCACTCAAAACATGTTTCCTAATAATTGGCTCGATACAAAAAATTGACAAAAACCCCTCTGAAAATAAAGGTTTTCTACTTTTTCCGCTAGATTTTAATGTATTAAGATATGATTTATGTTCTAAAATATTGAATTTTTAAGTGCAATAAATTTTTGTTATTTAATTTTTTACAAAAAAAGCATGGTTAATGTGTAATAAGTCTGTTTCTAAAATGTCGCATACGCCCTTTCATTCCGAGAAGCGTTAACATCATGCCGCACTATTTTCTCCAGCGATCCACGTATAGCGCTATCATTATCGTTCAAACCGCGGCCAGCCGCGTTGAGCGTTGGACCTATGTCGCTTTTCTCAGCGATCTCGATTAAATAAAAATATGGTTAAACATACAAATAAACGCTTTGTAGGTACAAAAAAGGTTTATACAAATCGCCAAAAACGCATCGTGGACATAATAAGGCAGGCATCTGTACTTTTTCCTCCATTTATGTTTACTGTCATGAATGTAATTTTCTAATTTTAATTAATTCATCATATTACTGTGACACTATCACAATAAAATAAACATGCAAGATTTTATAAGACGTAGGAAGTACTTGAGCTACCTAAAGTCATTATGAGGATTATTCTGAATTTTTTATAATATGAACTTTTACATAAATTTACACAATACGATAAGAATCATACTGCGTTTACTAGTAAGGCACAAAAATTTGTACGTATCTCTTATTTTCGACCTATTACGCTATGTCTAAATGGCGCATTCTTAGCAAGGGCAGACCATAATCTGGAAGAGCGGAGTTCGAATCTGACGCATTGATCTTTTTGACTTTATTTTTTTTTATTAAAATTTGATACTCATTTACATAATATAATTTAGTTATCTAACGACTTTTCAATTCTTTAATGTAAATCTTGTGCATTTTTACCTTGATTTCGTAGTTAACCTACGTTGACAACTCTTTAGTTTTTACGTTGCCACATTTTGATCCAGGAAACACAATCACAAATGTTACATAGGTCTGTCATTTTCATCGATAAAACATTGTTTGAGTAGCTCATTTCTTCTAAGGTCGGACCAGAAAACTGAAGGTGCAAGGTTTAAATCCTAAGCAAAATTTATTTTTATATTTTTTTTATTTATTGATATAAATTGATACGTATTTACTTCTAAGTTTATTTACAATATGCTTTATGCATTCTGCTTGTAATTTTATTACCTAGATTCCATTTTTTTTCCTATTACTCACTCAGAAAAGTTTAGTATGCTGAATATAGTAAGTAATACGTAATGTATGTAAATGTTTTGAAGCAGTGATGGCTCAGTGGCATTGGCTATGGACTGCCGTGCAGCAGGTCTATGGTTCGAATCCCGCCCAGAGCTTGAGCTTCACCGCATGGTGGAAGGGCATTTTGTGAATGCCCGCCTGGCTAGCGACCACCCTCAAGTAGAAAATCTGTCGCCAAGCACCTAACAGTGTGTTCCGGCAGCAGTCCTTGAGAGCCAGAAAAATTACAGGCTAATGAGACCTAACAACTGGACGTCTCAGTGTGACGGGCACAGAGAAATTCGTCGCTGACGAAATGCGTCTGTTATAGGCAGAGTTTATTTCACTTAATAACATCAGGTGGGCCTCGGGCTTGTTCCGTCACAATAACATAAAAAAAAAAAAACTTAAGTATCTACCATATTTTTTCGTAGATCTAGGAAAATTATATTTCTTACCCTAGATGGACACCAGACAAACGAAAGACTTTTCATAAATATGAACATGCTGATGGAATAAAAAATATTTTGAGGCCACAGCGTAACAGTAACAGTAGGCCTTACGGTACCATACAAAGCTGTCATGCAGTAAACACAGACTCTTCTTTCCACAAATAATGGAACACACACAAACTATCAAACTAAAATAAGTATTCATAATTTCATAGTAATTATAGCCCAGAAAAGCAACCCATCATATGTACACTAGGATTATATCTAGGGTATGTTAGGATATAGTATCACTAGGGTTAAGGAGTGCTGCCGGAACACACTGCTTGGTTCTTGGTGACAGAAGGTGGTAGCTAGCCGTGCAGGCATTGCCCTACCACCTTTCTATAACGACTGCAATCCTAAGACAACAACCGAGATCAATGGTTTTATGTGCCATTTGATGTACGGAAGCGCTTAGTTGTAATGCCACTAGCGGTCACCCATCCAAGTCATGACGCAGCTGACGTTGAATTACTTAGTTGATCTGTAAAGAATGCCTAAGCCAGCCACGCTACGAGCGCTTTGTCACCTATATCCCGTTTACGAGCTCAAGATTTGTTTGATATTAAAACGGACGGATAGACAGATGACAGAAGTGTGCTCCGTTTCGCCCGGTGGTGGTTACGGAGCGCACGTAAAAATCAGCTAAAATAAAGGGTATGCATTGCACTGCCTTTTTTTACTTGGCTTTAGGTAGTAAGTATATATAGTATAAGTATATTTACTTCTTTCTACGAACTCGTATATGATTACATATGAATAAGATAGTATCTTAGTACTACCAATACAGTTATACCATATAGTAATTAAACAACTTTAAACGGTTTAAATCGCGTATATTTATCATTTTTTTTTAGTTACCCGTGACCACGATTACTGCAAAGTGTTTAAAACGTCGGGACAAAATAATGATAAATATACGCGATTTAAACCGTTTAAAGTGGTTTAATTACTATGTGTAACAATAGCGAAAACCTAAGACAACATTAAGTTATACCACAGTTTTACAATCGATATATAATATTGTGGTAATACGTACGAATAGTAATATTTACGTACGGGTACAAATAATATTTAATGGTAAAATTTATAAACAAAATAGCTATCTTCCTAAGTGGGTAATCTGAATAAGGATATTATTTTCTTAAAAGTTTTGTTGTGCCACCCATCTACGCAATAGCATTCACGAAATGTATGAATTATTATTAACAAATTGAAACAATAACTGTACTTACTACCTTCTCCATGTGATTTTTTGTTTATGTGACCTTAATAGGACTTGAAGTAATGACACGAGCAAGTCGTATGACTTATACTTAGTTTTTAAACAAGATAAAATCTTGTTTAAAAACCAAGCTACTTGATTATAATACCTAATAGTATACCCGCTATCTGTCTTTTGATCATGGGATACAAAAGCTTATTCATTATTTTCAGCGCAAATTTTACACCATATACTTGTTTTTGTAATAAATAAACTATCTTTTTTGTAATGGGTTACGCCTTACAGCAAAGCAATTAGGTCATCAAAATCGGCAAGTTGAAAATTTGCATACACAAAAACATGCAAGAAAAAGCTGGTATTCATGAAAATTAAACTTGTTCTACTGTAGGTATGGTAAATTTATTAACTGTGCCACACTAAATTGACAGCTTAAAAACAATTCATGAGCCTACTAATGTGTTGGTATCATATATGCGTGCTAGATGGCGCTTTATTCATTCATTCATATATCATTCGTGTGTGACAAGATAGTTACTACTAGTTCTACTAGAGAGCGCTCTAAATTTCTAATAAAATAAAATATTGCCATTGACTTGCGAACATGGCGCCATGGGGTACATGGCGCGAACTAAAAACGCGAGAAGTGGAGACGAAATATAACATCTTTTTCTACAGTGCAGGCCCTTAAGCAACGACCGCTGCGGGCATGAGTTGGATGGATGGACTGCTAGAGGCATTATTACCGTGTGTGGACGTGTTTCGTAGGGAGTCATTCCTGGGCTTTGTCTTAGAATCGCAGTAATTATAGCATGATGGTTCCGAAAGCCCACCTGGCTTGTTACCACCCTCAAGTAGATAATCTGTAGATAATCTGTAGCCAATCACCTGACAGTATGTTCCGGCAGCTATCTTTGAGAGCCAGTAGTCCTGGGATAGCCTGAAGAACATCTTCGAACACATCATTACTTGAGATAGTGATGAAACGTTTATGCTCCAAAAAAGATGCTGACGTTATTGTCTAGTCACAGTACACAAAAGATTATTCCAAACAAAAAGAAACTTTATTTATTTCTAAATATTAACAGGAGTGTATGAATCAGAATCCTACGTTTCGATTTCAAGATCTTCTGTGACCTTGCAGAGAACATATTGAAGAATAAATATTTTGCGTCGAACGTCACCTTCCTTCTAAGCATATGTCTGGTTGTGCGAAAATTAGAAGTTTTTCCCAGCGTCTTGTGGAGAAGATGCTCAATTATATGCACGTTTTTAGAGGTAAGCTATTTCAATAATGAATAGATACAGGCGTTTCTTTGCGGAAATCCATATTTAATGATAACAAATATTTTAAGAACTCATTAAATTAATATTTTAATAAAACAATTTCTAGATCGTGCGCTCGATGAGTCAAGACCGTTGTCGAAAATTCTTCGGTTCGGCTTAGCAGGAAAGTTCGAAAATTCTTCGGTTCGGCTTAGCAGGAAAGTTAGGCGGAATTAACACTAGATATATTTTTACAAGCTCACGTATATACTGGGGCCTGCAGTTTACAACCGTAACGTTTACAGCATACTTGAAAAACGCCAGACTAAGTGCGTCCTTACGCACTTTGTCTGGGGTTTTTCAAGTTCAAATTAAAGGCTTGGCTCGTCGAGAAGGCGTTCTATAATGAGAGAAAGTGGACTTTGTACCTAAATTAAAATACTGTACTGTACTGTATCAGTATGTCTGTCCACAGTGTATTGTCCACCGCTGAACACAGCCTCCACCTTTAAGACTTTTGCGGCTTAAACACATGTTTATAAGTATGAGGTAAATAAATTTATACATGTTTTTATCGCGATTAAGTCCCATTAAATACCTAAAAATACAGCCTCCCTCATTGAGGGGGTTTTGCCATAATCCCCACGCATGTCAGGCGGCTTGGGGATAGCAGTTAAAAATATCAGTTCCTCAGAAGACACTGCTGCCCACCACATTATTAAAAATTTTTATTTAATTTTTGTTGTGCAATTAATTCAATTTTTATATGTATATTGATCATTTTATTTGTTTTCCTGTTTGACAAAATATGTGATAACCACTAAATTGATTATTGATTATATTTTTAAGTGTTTTATTAAAATATTAACATTATTTATCATTAAGTAAGTTATTTAATTTAAAATTGTATAGTATTAATTTATTACCCGCTAGAGCCCACGTTATATTTACCGGAAAGATTCCGCACAGTTTCAGACTGTTTTGAAGTCCTTTGTCTGGGAGTCACAATAGGGTAGTTGACACAGTCTAAAATAAAATACAATGTAATGTTCACAGGATAGTAGTTGGAGCACATAACTCGATGAAATTAATAAATTATTTATTCTGCATTGGAATAACTTTATTTTGAATAAACAAAATGTGTTTAAATTTTCTGTAAGTCACGTGATTTCAAACGGAAGTAAAGGCGGAAATGATGTCATAAGGACAAAAACAAAGCCACAGATTAGGTAATAGTAGCAAGAGAGTTTGCTTCCAAAGGTTTTGACAGTGACAGTTGACATTAGTCATTGCTAATAGCAACTAGCTCACAAAATGTCGCATCACTATCGATTTACTATTAAGACCCCTATTACACTATCAAATCCAATGGATCCCATATATTTAATAGTGTAATACGTACGACTCACTTATTTTTGATCATATTTCGCCGTGATATTTGATCAAAGATCAGCATAGATAATAAAACCTCTCCAAACTTGGAACAAGAATCTATGGAAACACTTTGCAATCATAACTCATAGTAATACAACTTTAAACAGTTGGAAAAGCGTATGTTTAGCATTATTTTTATTCTGATGTCACTGCACGTCATTGTCTCGATCACTTGAAAGTGTTTACATTTCGGGACTACAATAATGTTCGATAAAATTAAGATTTAAGCCGTTTAAATTTATTTAATTACAATGTATAAAAATAATCGATAATGCTGTCACTCATGAATCCGTGCTTCAAACAGTGTTGCTTCCGTCTTTATTTTATTCGTTGATGCTTTATTTGAGTAAGTATATACATACCCCCTACACTATGGTACACGTTCTGCCGAACAACCTTTATAATCGATTTTAAAATCGATTACGCACGAGAATACAACAAGCAAGCAAAACGTATTATATTGCAGCACTATTTGTTTTTGTACTTGTGACGTCATAAGCATACAGGCCGCATGAATAAGTTTTTAGCGGCAATTTTAAAAGTTGAAATAAAAAGATGAATTTCAAGTAGTTCAGGACTCCTAAAAAAATTATTAAAAATGTTAGGTGTATATTTCAGGGTCCTAAATAATTTAACATACTTTAAAAAAACAAGTCAACAACCCTATTGTGCGAAGCGACGAGCACGGGCTTCAGCGCATAACTGACTTAATATAGATAAAACTCTCGATAGTTATCAAAGTGAAGTTTCATTGTATTTTCTATGGATCCGTGGGGATTGTATAGTGCTTAGAAATAATATTATAGCGGATATTGCCTGTTTGTACTGTACTGTACCAGCCGGATCGTCCACTGCTGAACACAGCTTCCCCTATTTAGGGTAGTATTTGCCATTATCCCCACGCTTGGCAGGTAGCTTGGGGATCGCAGTGTAAGATGGAAGTTCTTTAGAAGGCGCTGCTGCCCACCTTCCAGTATTTTTCCCTTAGTCGCCTCTTACGACACCCACGGGATGATATGGGGAGGTGCAATTCTAACCCGGCACCTCACAGGGCTTCAGTTTGTAACTAACCAATCAGTTTTTTTCATGGGAATGTAATGGAACAAGCAATGTAATGTTACGCGGTAGCCTCATCCTAACAGCATATGCAGTTCGACACAAGTGACGAACTGCATTGCACTCGTTACCTTTCTAAGAATGCCTGTAATTTTACCGGCCGTCAAGGACTGATGCTAGATTACACTGTTACGTGCTTGGTGACAGTTTTTCTGCTTTGAGGTGGTAGTTAACCAGGCGAGAATTTGCAAAATACCTTTCCACCATGCGATAAAGCTCAAGCCCGCTGTGGGGATCGAAGACTGACCTGTGGCACGGCAGTCCATAACTTTTACCGCTCGGCCATCACTGCCTCGTTATACTGAACGCTTTCTTGCTTCGGAGGGCACGTTAAGCTGCATGTCTCTATTGTTGTCCTAGGATAATAATGTCCAAGGCATATCGGCGGCCTCAAAACTTCAAGATTTAGTACGACGTAGTGGTAAGATATTTTGCAAATGCCTGCTTGTCTAGCTACATTTAGTAGAAAATCTGTCGTATTTTGTCAGATATTTTGCAAGATGTACTACATCTGCTTTGTCTCGTCTTACATAATGTTTATATATTCTGTCAGCTCACCCTATCAACAATAATTCTAGAAACTTCACTCTTGTACATATGGCGGTCCATCAAATACTTCATCCTCCTTCATGTTCATGAGTTCCTGGTATATTTAGGAGAAGATCCTTTAGATTGACTGATTTGTTGCAAGAATTAACTACAACTGCTATGTCTTACATAATGTTTATATATTCTGTCAGCTCACCCTATCAACAATAATTCTAGAAACTTCACTCTTGTACATATGGCGGTCCATCAAAGACTACGTCCTCCTTCATGTTCATGAGTTCCTGGTATATTTAAGAGAAGATCCTTTAGATTGAGCGATTTTTGCAAGAATTAACTACAACTGCTATGTCTCGTCTTACATAATGTTTATATATTCTGTCAGCTCACCCTATCAACAATAATTCTAGAAACTTCACTCTTGTACATATGGCGGTCCATCAAAGACTACATCCTCCTTCATGTTCATGAGTTCCTGGTATATTTAGGAGAAAATCCTTTAGATTGAGTGATTTTTTGCAAGAATTAACTACAACTGCTATGTCTCGTCTTACATAATGTTTCTATGTGCTTTCAGCTCCCCCTATCAATAATACTTCTCGAAACTTCGCTGTTCTACATATGGCGGTCCATCCAAGAGTACATCCTCCTTCACTCTGATGAGATCCTGATATATTTAGGAGAAGATCACAAGCTCACCTGGCTTATGTGCAACATATGGTGTGGTAAAAATGACTTCTCTGAGAGTTTTGCTGCCCTGGTAATTAAGTTGACCAGTTTTGCATTTTTATTGTGTGTCTGCAATCTTGTAAGTATTAAATGAATGTGAAAATAAGTGTGATAGTTTTATTATTTTGTGCTTTAGCTTCATGGCGTTGAACGTTGATTTCTTTACGTTGATTTCTTCTTTACAAAATTACAAATGTATGAGAGGAAAAATTGAAGTCATGTGCAGGATTCGAACCCTGGCTAAAGGGGTGGATGGACACGGGTTCGAATCCCACACATGACTAATTTTTACTCTCGAATATTTGTAATTTTGTAATGTAATCCGCATAGCAGGCGTTATTGCAAACATAACAATATTAAAATTATAAGGTTGCGTCAACGTTTACATCGACCACATCATCACATACTCTCAGGCGAGATTGTGGTGAAAGTTAGTCGTATCAACAACCAGCAACCATATATGTTAAAAAATTATTTTGGGAAAATAAATCGCAAAATTTTCTTGATAAAACAAAATACTTTATATTATGTACCATTTCTTTGTTTCTTATTTTTACCTTTATTAAAAAAACACTACGAACTATATAACACAAAAAAATATACACTACAGCTAGATACTACAGTAAAAGCATTTAGACAACCAATAAGTCACTACATAATCACAAATATACGACAGGAAACATTTAAAAAAAAATCCTGTCGTATACTTGTGATTTTGTAATGTAATCCGCATAGCAGGCGTTATTGCAAACCTAACAATATTAAAAAATAAATAAAAAAAATACTACCTATAAGTCATTATAGACTCACAGGCAGTCCAAGTGCTCCAGCCCACCACCATTTGGAAGCGTGCCCAGCATGCTGGCAGCATTGCCAGTATTTTGATCACGCGTCACATCGACAAAGCGCTCTGATGAGTTTTGGAAAATACGATGAGCTCCCGGTCCCCACGGGCCCAACGTCTCTACACCAAACGGCTCAAATATGTAACCCATACCGAGATAAGGTAAGTAAAAAGTACTTGCACCACTCCATGACCTATATATACTAGATGCGACATCTCCAACTGGGATAGTCGACCAGTGCAAGTATGCGAACTTAATGCACGTGTTATCTCTACGGGTGCCCAGCTGCGTGTGATGGAGAGTATGCCGGCCGGCATACTTGCACTGGTCGATTATCCTCGTTTGAGATGTCGCGTCTAGTAAATATAGGTCAATGGCGCCGCTTGAGTTGTTCTGCCGAAGTAGCCACGGCGCCAGCCCTCACGTTCAGAAAGATGTGATGGCGCTAAAATGTCTACGCATGTAGCGTCCCACACTAAGGTCCGTCTTAACTTCCTAGGTTTTTTTTTTAGTACATATATATTTTCTTTCACTAAGTTTCTTGTTCACATTATTATTTCATATATAGCTCAGCACTTTTATGACATTATACTTTAAGGCAAAAATGAAATATAAGAATTATTTATATTTTTCTTTGTTCTAAAGTTATAAAATGTCCTGAAGCAGGTCGGATTGTAGTTTCCATTTGGATGATCATCTTGCTGGCATCTGATGATATGCGGTACGTTTGTAATACCTTAGCTAGCATAATCTTCATTGACATCATAGCATATACTTTTCCTGGAAATAAAGGCCAATGATAAATTTAGCTTATGATACATAAAGTTTGTTATAACAACATTGTTATAACAACTTTATCGTATGTTACAAAATTACAAGAGGAAAAATTGTAGTCATGTGCAGGATACGAACCCGCGACATCCACCCTTATAGCTGGGGCATGCTCTGACCGTGAAAGCTAACGTGATATATTACTCGTAAACTCATAACTCTAATTTTTCCTCTAGTTCTTTAACCATCGAATGGGGATGGAGCGACACCTATTAGTTCAATTTAAGTTGTACTACTATGGGATTTATAATATTTTTTTAAGTAACTGTAACAGTTTCTTTATTTTTATTTTTCCCAGTTATCATCTTAACGAAATATTATTAATAATAACAAATATTTTTAAATTATTTTAATAAAACACTTAAAATATACAAAAAAATATATCAAGTTCGCGTTTCACTTCTACACGAAGCATCCTATGGAGGTCTTGAGTCAAGAGTCGAAAATTCGTCTGTTTTGGGTGCGTAGCTTTTGTGACGTCACGTCGGCTTAACAGGAAAATGAGGTGGAATTCCCAGATTTTTTTTTGTATTTTTTTAAGTGTTTTTTAAAATACTAATTTAACGTTTTCTAAAAATAATTAAAAAATATTTGTCTCTATGTGTATAAAATACTGGACAAAAGCAAGTATATCTATTACCAGGCCTAGTTCACCCCCACACTTTAAGTAAAGAGCTACAGTTACATTGGCGTATTCGTCCGGACAGGATTATCCTATGGTACGTGCCGCGTCAGAGCTATACATGGATATGCGTAAAGAGTCATGCCTTGTAGGTGAAAATAAATATTAGCTACTCCGAGCTTTGCGAGCTGAAGTGCACTTTATTGCTTCGTAGCTAGAGTCGCTTATTTATTGGAATGGCTTTGCGGAGTGATCCTTGAGTTCCTTTTTGTTCTGTGGCATTACTTGCAAATCTTACCTATACAGGCTCGCCGCCCTAATCCAAACGGTGCATAATATTTTGGATCCGGTAGTGATTCGCTCTCAAACCATCGTTCTGGCCTGAATGTGTTCGCATCTGGACCCCACATATTGTGGCGATTAACCCCATATATTGATATAAGACATCCAGTATTAGCTTTTAACGTGATGTTTTCTGAAATGTTAACAGATCATTTTTAAGTTACCATATATAAGATAACAGGACCCTATTAATTAACCTTCGTTATCTGTCCGTCTGTGCTAACTTTAAAGCTGTACCTTTGGAATCGCTATAGTAGTAGCCAGCCGATATTTGCCAATAAGCAGAGTGGTTTTCCTATCATTCACTCATCGGGTGAACCTTCATCCTCAAAGCCAGATAGAAACAAAAACATGCTTGAGAGAGAACAAACGATAACTTCAGTGCTAGATGCCCTTGCAATCGGAAAGATAACAATTAGACATAGCCTAAAGAAATTAGTTCAATTTCAAACTTCTAAACAAACGCAATCCAAAGATAGCCGTTTATGCCGCAAATTTTTGACACTCGCAATAAAATCAAAATCTTCAGGGTACCTCCAGTGCACTCAGAACCTTAATTTTTTTTAAATAGTATATCCAGAATTTCATCTTACATTTCAGTTTAAAGGATTGAATTTTTTTTATTTATAATTTCAACCAATTAATAAACTTAATCTACTTACTCAGTTGGATGTCTGTGTCAAGCTGTCTAGCGATGACAGGCACACTTGGGTACAGGCGTAATGTTTCCTTTAATATAGCTTCAAGGTATGTAAGTTTAGATAAGACTTCTTTGCCAACGTTTGTATTCGAGTTTCCTAGAACTTCAAGAAGCCTGAAAAGCATCGGAATTTGACACTCTTATTGATTATTCGATTTAGGGCCTCTGAGTAATAAATTTATGTTATTTTTATATGTCCCAAGGATAAGAAAATTTATATTTTTATTTGGGACAAGTGAAAGGAAATGTTGGAAGAGGAAGACCTGGGCGAACGTCCCGAAATCAGATTGAAGACGTTCTGAAAAAAGACCAGGTCAGAAGTACCCAAAACCGATGCTTATGTTCGAAATGATAGATGAGTTAAAATGAAGCGAAAGAGATTTGTAAGGATCGTAGCAAGTGGAAATCTGTGGTCTCTGCCTACCCCTACGGGAAAGAGAATGATTTTATGTATGTATGTAATGTAAATTTGTGATAATAACAATTTCCAAAACATTTGTGTTGGTTCTAAATAACGTTGGGTATCGGGACAGGGACATTTAGGAGTTTAGGGCTGATATTTGAACGACTATTTCGCACTTAAAAAATATTCACGTGTTTCGAAGAATTGAAACAAACCAATTGACATCAGCCCATTGGCTGTATAAGTAAGCTACCTCGTGTAGACATACGTTTTTGCCCGATACATTAGGGAACGAATTAATTGCCCTACACCGCGAAAAGAAAGACTATTGACTGCTTTAAAAAAATCTTCCCAAGCTCTGGATCTCCAGCTCTAAAAGCGATGCATTACTGATACTAGCGAGACCAATGAGAGAGTTGAAAACGTAATAATAATCTTATAAGTTTCACTACTACCACTTACTCTTTGTAAGCTTTTTCTTGTACTTCTGCGTTGGATCCCAGTAACGTTAAGGCGAAGGTCAGGGTAGAAGCAGTGGTTTCATGGCCCGCAGCTATAATGGTATTTGTTTCCCCTAATATTTCTTCTTCTGTAAAGCTGTTATTAGCCCCATTCAGTTCTAATATCAGATCCATGAAAGGCTTGAACTTACCTGAAAAATCATTTGGTTAAAAAGCTTGTTATAAAAGTGATAGACGCAAGCGTAGACTTGAATACTTGAGTATCGAGAATAGAATAGAATAGAATAGAATAATTTATTTGTAAGACATGGTATGTATACGGATTACAAAAGCATACAGGGTGGTATAAATCAATTTTGTTAGTACAATGCATGTCCTTGCCTTATTCGGCGTACAAATATTTAGTTAGAATTTACATTATCATACATCATTATAGAAATTTAATATTAAACATTTTGTCATACTTATCATAGTTAGATACTTAATACAATTAAAAAAGTCACATTATTTGTCAATTATATTTCATGTCAAATTTATCATTTAAAAATTCAGTTATACCGTAATAACATTTATCAGCGAGTAATCTATTTAATTTATTCTTAAACTGGTCATTGTTTAACTCTCTAATACTTTTAGGTATTTTATTGTAAATTATTGGTCCCATATTAAAAATACTATTATGTCTAAGAGCAGTATTATAGCTACGTACGCGCAGCCTTGTAATGTCTCGCCTGCTACGAGTACTAGTAGATGCTTCAATACAAGTGCAAAATCTGTCTGGGTTGTTTTTTACAAATGTTGCTACTTCGAGGATATACAGAGATGTTAATGTCAGCAGCCTATGTTTGAGAAAGTATGGTTTACAGCTATCTGTCTTTTTCAAATTGTTCATTGCTCGTATACATCTTTTTTGTGCTTTGAATACAACCCCTTTGTCAGTAGAATTGCCCCAAAAGATAATCCCGTAACGTAGAACTGATACAACAAGCCCATAGTATGCCGTTATCAGAGCATCCTTGTTTATTACGAAAGATAGTTTATGCAACGCGTACGCCGTTGAGTGAATTCTCTTAGTTAAAGTCTCTATGTGTGCCTTCCAGTTAAGTTTGCTATCAATAATCAATCCTAAAAATTTAGTTGATTCCACTTCTTGCACCACTTTACCATTATATTGAACTAAAATTTTCTTTCTAACTACACGTTGTCGGAAATTAATTACATTCGTTTTGTCCAAATTTATTTTTAAATTATTATTATCAAGCCATTGTATCATTGATTTTAAGCTGTTGTTTATGTCATATTCGTAGTTGTCATCATTATTACATTTAATTGTAATTGTACTATCATCTGCAAATAGTGTAGTCGGGTGATCAAGAGCCCTGGGTAGGTCATTAATATAAAGGATAAATAACAACGGGCCCAGTACGCTACCCTGTGGAACTCCATATAAAGTAGTGCGTTCATTGGACCTGTATATTTCTTCGTTTTTAGTTATTATATTTATCTTAGTAATTTCGGTATAATGTTTTCTATTTGTTAGATATGACTTAATGAGCTCTAAGATATTGCCTCGGATTCCGTAGGCGTACAGTTTTTTCAGCAAAATAACATGGTCCACGTAATCGAAAGCCTGCTTCATGTCACACAATATAGCACATATTGGTTTAGTTTTGTCTACGTGAGAGATAACTTTTTCTAAGAAGTCATAAATATCGATTGATGCTCGTTCAAATATCGTCAAATGCCTGATACCTATAAATAAAATTATACTTATATATTATATAGGTACCCACAATATATAGGTAAGATCAGTATTGTGGGCTCCGCCTAGCTGATATACAGTGGTTAGAAGTTGTAATTCAAATTTTTTATTATAGGCACTAATCCTGGCATCGTATGGATGTCAAGTCGCATTTAGCTCAGCCGTTCATTCTTTCTATGGAATTAACTTCATACTGCAGCGCACTTTAACTAACACCGTATTGGCATTGATACATGGACATTGACCTTTATACGCCCTAATATTTTAAATAACACCAAAGACCATCCACGTTGGTGTCTTTTCGTCGATTGTAGCATGTAACAAAGCTAAAAATGTACATATTGTAATGTAAATGTTTGACATTGTGCCACAAATAAGTCATACTTTGTTCCAAGATTTTATTTATGTTCAGAGTTAGGACAACATGTACCTTTACGTCTACAATATACCCATGAAGTCAGCTTTTCAACTAAATTATATTACAATACACATACCTACAGAGATTTGGACGAGAAATCGATATAAAACTTTGAGTTTCGATCAGTAAATGATCGAAGGTTGATCTTTGTTGATGTATTGATCTATTTATTTTATCTCATTGACGTAAACCGTAAAGCATATAATAATAAATCCGAAAAAATAAACGTACCGGATTGCCTTTCTGTGTGAGCATATAACCTCTCAGTTTTTTTCTTATTAATGACCTGTAATAATATATTTACATATAGTTCACACCGTTTTTCTAAACATGATTCTAGGAAGTTAGTATAAAACATGTACAGTAGCCTGCAATTAGAAATCTACACATTGTAATTTTCAAAATTATGGCAAAGAGTTCTGTTTTTCCCTATGTAATCAGAAGTATCTTAAAATCAAAGAATAATATGAATACTTTTACTCAGGTTTTTTTTCTACCGGCGGTATGCCTTTATTAACCAAATACTACAAACTATATACAACACTACAGTTACTACAATATGTTTCAGAAAGATGTGACGGCGCTAACCTGTCTACGCATGTAGCGTCCCACACTAAGGGCCGTCCTAACTTCCATGGAACCAGAGTCATGCCGTCAGGTCTTTTACCATCGTCACGCATCAGACCGTTTGGTTCGAGAACAGCTGGAACATTACTCAGGTTAACGTTACCTTCGATTATTAATAACTTAGCGACAACACATTATTATGAAAATTACGAAGTTTATACTTCTTATTGCAGGCGACTGTACCTATAACATAATAAACATATTTATATTAATTTCGTAGATTAGTATTTATCTTACCAAATTCGTAAGGCTATGCAAATCTTTTTGGACTTCATCTTGTTTTTTCTTTAAGGATGATATATTGTAAATAAAATCGTTGTGTAGCCAGAATTGTCGTGTTCTTTGATTGTAAATTAGAAGTGCTTCTTCAAAACGAGGTAAGTACTCTTTTTTAAAATTACCAAACTCGTCGACATCTACGCCTATTGCAGTAGCTGAAAATATACTTGAGTCATGAACGTGGTGCCTAAAAGTATGACAATCAGTTTGATGCTCATAATGAATGAATATATTCTTTATTTTAAAATAGGATGAAAGTTCTATACTGAAAAACCTGGATAAAAGATCCTATTTAAGACATCCTCAGATTTTTCTGAGATTTTCGCGATTGTTACATATATAAATCCCACAAATTTAACGGTAAAACTTCATTTGACACAATTGCGTTATTGTATTAAAAAAGTCCTGACTTAAAAAAGTCCTGACTTTTCCTTTACTAATTTCTCTTTACTCATTACACTGTATCATCTTATTCACTACTGGACACAGCCTCCCCGTTATGGGGGGGTTTGCCATAATGCCCAAGCTTGGGGATCGCAATGCTATATATTAGTTCCTCAGAGAGCGCAGCTACCCACCTTCTGGTGTGTTACCCTTAGTCACCTCTTACGATACCCAAGGGTAGAGGTGAAGCGGGGGGGTGGGAGACATTCTAACTTCTTTACACACAAAAAATAAATTTAGTATACAGTTTAAAGTCTACAAATAATATCCTTTCTTGACATACGAGTTATCAGGAATTTATGTTTGGTAACCATTGAATACAAATATTATTCGAAACATTATAATAAAATTGCTGAAATATATTTAAAACAGTTATTGAACACTAATGTGAGTGAAAATTTAAGTCACACCTTAAATCATCTTAAATATTTAAATTACTTTTCCCCGTAACACATATCATTTCTATATTATTATAAATTTTCATTATTCAGCTTGTACAGCCCCACACGTTTGTGGGGTGGGCTTGATGAGTCAGGTCGGCCTTCCACAGGCGCAGAGACCCGATTGAGTTCGGGCCTACCGCCGGGGCAAGATAGCAATTGCTAACGTGACCCTATCTTGCCCCACCTCGGCGGAGGACTGCTTACGGGGGCGTTTTAGTGGGTTCAAGTGGGTTGGTCGTCCAAGTTTCTCCTTTAGTGCCCGGAGATGTTTGGTACTGTTGCCGAAGGATTCCAGTACGATCGGTGGGTCACGTATGAAATTATACGAAGAAACGCCGAAGGTATGTTTGTGGTCGATGCTGTAGGCGCCGTGGAAGCATGTGCAGTTGTTGCGTAGGTTGCCCGCAAGGTGTGAGGCGGTCGATGTTGCGGTCCCTTTGTTGCCTCTGCGCGCGTTCTCTTCGCCCAGCGTCCAACACCCCACTGCAGGAAGGTGCTAGGACGCGTGAAAGTATAACCGTGATATTTACATTTTTAAGCCAATAGGAAACTACGCGCGGAGTCCCTGGGACCTAAATACCGGATAAATTAATGGTAAACTTTTGAATTCCGAACAAATAAGCTTCATTTACATAAAAAATAGACCTTTGACATATTTTCTATGGAGTGAAAACAGTATCATCCAAATCGGACAATCTGTAAAAACACAATTAAAAAATAATTATATCCAATTACAGCATAGAAAAGTTTTATAAAGCAAAATAAACTTACAACAAATCGTCTCCAAACTAATAGTTCTTAGTATATTCTCGTGATCAAAAGGCTTTCCAATCCCATTTGCAAATTGTTCAACCAATTTATGAGATTGAGTGTTAAACATTCCAATAAAACTGTCTAATACGTGTTGACTGAAGGCTGAATTCAGCAATTTTCTATGGTTTATCCATGTAGGCACTGAAAAAGAAATCTTAAATATAGAACTCGATTGAAATATATATTTTTTTTTTATGCTTGATAGGTTAGCCTTTGACCACTATCTCACCTGATGGTAAGTGATGATGTGGTCGAAGATGTTGTTTAGGCTAACCTAGAAGTACTGGCTCTCAAGGACAGCTGCCGAAACACACCGTTAGGTGCTTGGCGACAGATTTTTTACTTGAGGGTGGATCGGTGGTGGTGGTGGGCTTTGGTACCTTGGAGACATCATTCATAAAGATGTCTCCAAGGAAGGAAAAATTTTAGTACTGTATCAGCTAGATTGTCCTCTGCTGATAAGGGAGGGTTTGCTATAATCCCCATGCTTGGCAGGCATCTTGGGGATCGCAGTTTAAAATATCAGTTCCTCAGAAGGCGCTGCTGCCCACCTTCCGGTATTTTACCTTAAGTCGCCTCTTACGACACCCACGGGTAACAATAGGGGTAACTAGCCCGGCACTTCACGGCAAAAACATTTTAGTAGTAACCAAATCAAAGATTCATAATATATTTTAAGAAAATTGACACCCAATACTGAATATTGATTTTTAGACCGATTTTTATGACATTTCTATAGTGTACTCAAATATTACTAACGACGGCCTTTCAATATTAAAAAAATGTTTTCTAAATTTGTTCCTAAATAAAAGAGTCCTGCAGTATAAGAATTATAAAAACTAAATCGGATTGATGAACCTCCTCCCTTTTTACACGACTGCCCAAAAAAAGGATATTTATGTTTTCAGGGTTCATGTAGGTATGTATGTTTGTGAGTTTCTTTATTCCACCTTAACTTCTAAACGGTTTAACCAAATTGAGGGTATGGTATATCATTAGATTCTCTTTGTTAGTGCAGGTGAAACTAGATACATAAAAATAAATAGAAAACAAACTGGAGGATTTTAGACTCCACTTTTTCAAGCCTACAGGCTTGGGAGAAAAAAAATGGTGAGGGTTTAATATATAATACCACTTTGATACCCTACAGGGTATTATATATTAATATTTTCAGCCCGTTCTGTGGTGTTAAAATATCACGGGGAGTGTTCTGAGGAACTGTTCGATTTACTACCTGCAGCTCAATTTCGCCATCGGACTTCCCGACAAAGCATGATGTTTCATAAATTTCATGTCGATGTCTGGAAGTCCACAACTTTGCGATTTTCACGGCATTTTCTACCTCGCACTGCCACAATATGGAACCAGCTGCCAGGTGCAGTATTTCCGAACGGATACGACTTAGGGGCCTTCAAGAAGAGAGCATATTCCCTCCTCAAAGGCTGGCAACGCATCCTCGATACCTCTGGTATTGCGGATGATCGTGGGCGACGGTGATCACTTACCACCAGGTGAGCCGCCTGCTCGTTTGCCCTCCTATCCCATTAAAAAAAAAAAAAAATGATTAATATTTTTTTTTTATAATGTTCCTTAAAATATCGATTGTCACTTGTAGACACTGTCCGGCCACCATCGGCAAGTGTTGTAATCACCATGTCATTCAAGTTTAGGCATATCGACCAATACTTATTCCAGTCAATTGAGTGTAACATGAGAACTGTTCGACCAATGTTGATGAAATTTAAATATCAACTTGGAGGTCCACCAGGTAGTAGGTAAGAGACTACCTTACAACAAAGAATCATTAAGAATGGATGATCCAGTAGAAAGTTACGCATAAATAATATACGCGTTCCCTTGACAACGTCTTTTTTTTGCAATGCGGTTAAAATATATTGAACTATTAAATATCACATTACCATCTGCATTAATCAATCCGTTAACGATTACGAACTTCATAAACCCGTAGATGTAATGTTTCTCCAAGCAAACGTTGGCAACTTCTAAAGAATCCTCTGGATCTGTGATATCTAAAACAAACACACAAATTAAGTTGGATATGAGTTTGACGTACACGTATCTCCTCGACACCGTGTCAATGTGCGTCGTCTAGCCTCATTGTAATGATTAGTCGCGATCTTAACCAGCCCGGCTAGCATGCGCGCCACGAGTAAATTTTGTCTACACTTTATCCCGTGTAAAATAGACATATCGCACTATGTCTACGAGTGGTAACATGGCAGGGCAAAGGACTCGTCCTTGTTTACCTGTATTTTGGCTACCCGTGGCTACTTGTCGACCAACACTAACATGCGCGCCTCAGTTTAATCGATTTTTGACACTTATCTGCGAGTATTTGCGTGAATTTTCTCGTCCTACTTTTTGAGGACGAGATAAATACAATACAATACAAAACACTTTATTGTACACCAATAGAAAAATACAATAGAGAAGAAAATCTTAAAACTAAAGTAAGGGCGGACTTATCGCTTAAAGCGATCTCTTCCAGTCAACCTTTGGATGGAGAGAGTTAGTGTTTAAGGAGTCAGAGAGTTTGGCGAACACAATAAATTAATTATATATATATATATATATCTTATTACATAAATCAAATGCTTACTTTCAAAAGAATTCTAATTAGGTAATATTACAGGTACTAAACTAACAAGACATAACCATACTACATACTATTAAACCAATTACTTATACTTCTTAATACTAAATACTACATACTGGTACACATAATGGATACAGACTAAATTTTCAATGAGATGGTAGAGTGGATAAATAATGGTCTTTAATTTGACTTTTGAATTCAGCAATAGACTGAACTTGCCTTATATTAACCGGAAGTTTATTCCAAAGTCGCGCAGCCTGAACAGTAAAAGAGTTGCCATAAAAGTCACTACGATGGCTCGGCAAACTCAGCGTAAGATTTTCAGATGATCTGAGGTGACACGAGTGGGAGCAATGCAGGAACTTAAAATGTTCCTTCAAATAGAGTGGGGTAAAGGGATTAAATAAAATGTTGTTAAGAAGAGACAGTATGTGAATATCCCGGCGAAGACGAATAGGCAGCCACTTGAGTCTTGTACGAAATTGAGATATGTGATCATATTTTCGAAGACCGAAAATAAATCTTATACAGTAATTCTGGAGACGCTCAAGCTTATTGATAAGCTTATTATAGCTGTTCCTCCGTAAGATCGAGTTAGCAGGCATCGGCATAATCAAGAATGGGCAAAAGTAGAGATTGTGCAAGCGTAACTTTAGTGGCAGTAGGAAGAAAATTACGTAGCCTTCGAAGAGAGCTACCGGATGCAAACCGGATTTTACGGCTTATAGATGCTAAGTGAGGTTTCCATGAGAGATTATTGTCAAGTATAACCCCAAAATTTTTAACTTCCTGACTGTATGGAACGACAATCCCTTCAAACAAAATTTGCGGAAGTGTCGATAAATCCACCTTCGGTAGCATTCTGGAACTTCCTATTATAATTGCCTGTCTTTGTGGGGTTGACTTTTAGGCCAAAACGCTTGCTCCAAGCAACTATACGACATAAATCACTGTTAGTGTTATGAATGACTTCGGCCAGCTTGTCAACTGGAGCCTGTGCATAACTTTGGAGATCGTCTGCAAAGAGGAGATAAGAAGAATTTAAAGAATTAGAAATGGAGTTGATAAATATAGCAAATAGAAGAGGAGATAGCACACCGCCTTGAGGAACACCAGCAATCGCGTTACACCACGAGGAGTAAGAATCGTCAATGCGAACTCGTTGCCGGCGTCCATACAGATAGCTGTGAAACCAGTCAGTCACCGAAGGAGATATGTTAATAGAGCTGAGCGTCGCTAAAAGGATGTCATAGTCAACGTTATTGAATGCATTACTAAAATCTAGAAGTATAAGGATTGTAACCTGATTAGTTTCCATACCTAGTCTAATATCATCTGTGATTTTAACGAGGGTCGTTACAGTGCTATGACCAGGACGGAAATCATACTGCAAGTTATTCATAAGGTTGTGCTTGGAAAGATAATTACTTATTTGATTATGAACCAAACGCTCAATGACTGTGGACAAGAAAGGTAAAATAGAAATAGGCCGATATTCAGAAAATGAGATGGATTAGATTTTTTGGGAAAAGGAATTATTTGTGCTTCTTTCCAGGATGCAGGAAAAACATCATTAGTGATGGAGAAATTAATAATGTGATGAATTATATGCAGAATTTCATTTAAAATTAGTACAATTATCTTGCGGCTGATGTTGTCGCAACCCATTGCATTAGACTGAATTGAAGAGATGGCTTTACTAACATCACTTGCGGTGAACTGACTATAAAGAAAAGCAGAGTAATCTGAAGTTGGATGACTAGGAAGAAAATTTAAGGTGGTGATTTTCTCAATAGGGTCCATGCTACTAGAAGATGAAAAATGTATATCGAGAGAATCAATATCCAGATCATTTGGTATTGTATCTTCGCGTGACTTTCCAACTCCCAACGATTTCAGAAATTTCCATACTTTCGCTGGATCATCGTTTTCTACTGATGCGTGGATATGGCGGCGAAATGCATCTCTACACACTCTATTGCAGCGATTCCTTATACCTGTATATATTTCTTTATTGGAATCAGATGGATTCCGTTTCAATTTGGATTTGGCTACAACCTTTTTGTGTATAATAGTTTTAATGTCATTAGTTAGCCATGGAGTCGGTACATACTTCATCTTTACCGCTTTTACAGGTGCATGTGTGTCGTACAGCTGTGTGAGCAAGCAATTAAATATATTAACTTTATCATCGATAGTTGTGGCATTCTTCACTTGAGCCCAATCAAGATCCCGTGCATCATTACGAAGTTTATCCATATTATCTATGCCACTAAAGTTACGTTGCAGAAGAATTTTTGGTTTAGGTTTAGGAGAGCGAATTTTATAACTGAGATAAATTAGGTCGCGGTAAGAAAACGCATCGGCATTACATTGGCCATGCTTAGCAATATGCTGCAAAGAAGACGCAATCATGAGGTCGAGAAGAGAGGGAGTGCAATTAGGAAAATTATGAGTGGCGTTAAGGGGGAGAATATGCATATTGTTCGCGTTGACGATGGATTTTAGAGCTAAGGTCCTAGAATCGTTTTTTAGAAGACAAGTACTAAAGTCTCCCATTATGGTGTGACTGTATAAAGGAGAAAAATTTTCTACGACACATTCAAAGGCCGAAAAGTAATTTACTTGGGAAGAATGGCTGTAATAGATTCCAAGAAGAATCTTGGTATGAGCAAGCACAACTTCAATCAGCAGATGTTCGCCAGCATTCGATGGTGGCGGTTGTGCAGACAAGCTAAGAATGGAGTAGGGAATATGAGACCGAAGGTAGATCGCTACACCACCACCACGGCTCTCTGCGCGATCGTTGCGTATTAAGTGAAAACCTGGGAGCGAGTACTGAACAGTTGGAAGACATGGTCTTAACCAAGACTCGGAGACAAGAATAGCGTGCGTATTTATATCGTTGAAAGATGCCTGCATATCAATAAAATGAGCCGGAATACTTTGGGCATTAATGTGCACAATATTAAATCTGTAGTCTATCTCGCGCGTCCCAGTATAATGGGGGCTATCGACGATTTAGTACAAACGAACTCACAAACTCTGTGTGCGTAGCTTAAATTCAACTAATTTGATATCTAAAGATTTTGTATCTGGAGTTAAAGTATCTTGCAAGCATAATATTAGTTACTTACAATACATTTCCGCCGGTCCTAAATATACTTTGGCAACGCCACCTCTTTCAAGACTCTCTTCAGTCATTTTTGCGACAACATTATTGAACATAGCTGCAACATATAAATTACATAAAATAAAGTATTTTTAAAAACAATTCGAAGAATCGTTTTGTACAGAATTTGTTATTTTGTCATTTAGGGATACACTACTACAAAATATGTACTGTACTGTACTGTAACAGCCGAGTCGTTCACTGCTGATCACAGCCTCCCCTATTAAGGGGGTATTTGCGATAATCCCCACGCTTCGCAGGCGGATTGGGGATCGCAGTATCAGATAGCAGTTCTTTAGAATGCGCTGCTGCCTACCTTCCAGTCATTTTGTCTTAGTCGCCTCTTACGTCACCCACGGGATAATATGGGGAGGTGCATTTCGAACCCGGAACCCCACGGTGTAAATATGTAAGTTTTAATTATACATTAGGCTCTGCAATATGCATACAAAATTTCAACAAGTTAGAACACCTGGTATTTAAAATATGCCGAAACTACTTATGTACGGCAAGCGCTCCGTGCACTATACTTGTAAATGAAACATATTATGTCAAAAACTGCATCTTCATATCGATCTCAAGTTTGAGATGCTAATTAATATGAGCCTATGAGTGGTTTTAGCGTTCTGTAACATGTAACGGGACCCTATTTCTAAGCCCTGACTGTTCGTCTGTCCGTTAGACCTTCAATAAGCTTTATCTTTGGAACGGTAATTGATACCTAGTTGAAACTTTCACAGAATTTATAATCAAACAGCGGAATACTTGACAAAATATGATTATAATAACAATATATTAAAAAATAAAAGATGTACAAGAAATCCCATAAAAGTTACGTATTATTTTAACATTCAGGCAAACTATATATTGGCAAAACCGGTTAAAATTTGCGAAAAATCAAATTAATTCACCATGAAATCAACATTCCTTACAATATGTTTAATTCATTATATAAGTAACTAATTTTTTTTTTTTTTCACATAATGAAAATACCATAAACGGTTGTCGATAGCAAGTTGATTCCTTCAGACCGCTTAATATACATTTATAACTGTTTTGCATGGCATTGCGTTCGCTACTATTAGTTCTATATATCTTCTTCAAGTTTGCGTATTTGTCATCAATCATATTATAATAGTAAGCATAATAAACCTGTATTTGGACAACTTCTCTTAACATTACATAACTTAAAATGTCGTTGAGTAAAACAAGTTACTATATTTTCGCTGGAACCATATTCCCTTTATGAAAAAAGCTACTTTCAACTTCTACACTTTAACCCTTCACGGTATACGTGACCCTGTATCATTAGTTCTTTATAAAACTCCGTACGTTATGGAATAACTGTTTCATGCTTACCTGTACTATCTCCTAAAAACCTATGTCCATGACCAATCAAAGGCAGTTTCCCGGGCAGTTCAGGACACTGTTTCTTAGACGATGTCATCCTCCATAACAAACATAAACAACACAAACAAACCAATATATAAAACATAGCTAATAAATTAAAATTCGTCAAATTATCAATAACAATGTATGTCTTGATTGTATCAACGTTTCAGGCAAAATATCAACGTTTTAGTTAGGTAACGTACTTATATAGAAGTTTAAGTGATTCGGTTCGAAAGAAAAACTTATTACGTAATTACGCGTTAGCAGAGTTGTGCTTAAATTTTATAGAAACATACTAATAGCAACCTTAAGTCCTAAGTCCTAAGTCCTTCGGTGCGCATGCACACCATCTTGCACCGAACGTGCAAGATGGTGTGCACCGACGTGCGCACACCCCGTTCTTCACCTGTGTCCCCTAGTCCTACCGCGTCCCGTGACAACACACGGGACACTGTCTTATCGCTACAACAGCTGACCACTGTCATGGAATCGACGCACACACCTACGTATAGAGATATTGCCAGAACAAATGATAGCATTAAGAGGAATGAGGATGATGGTTTTGTTACTGTTACTCGGAAGAAGCCAATAACTTATAGGTACAGAAATACGCGAGGTACCTTACAGAATGAAAGTAAATTGCAAGCCGCTGAGTCATATGCATATATTTATCTCTCACGTACGCAGAAACATGTTAAAGAGATCGACATCAAAGAACATATCAAAGGTATGAATGAAGAATGTATAGATGTAGAAAAACTTAATCATATAAGAGAAACTAATTTCAATTCCTTTAAAATCACTGTGTTGACTTCAAAAGTCAATACATTTCTGCAAGGAGAATTTTGGCCACAAGCCTTAGTATTTCGACGGTATAGGCAACAGCGCTCCCCCGACGCTAACACCGCTGCGCACAAATAATTATGGGTACACAACTTAAAACCAATATGAGTTTTGTTTCTTTCAACTGCTACGGTATCAAAGACTGTATCAAGGACGTGCAGAAAATGTGCGAGAATGCTGATGTAATCTGTCTCCAGGAGCACTGGCTAATGCCTCATGATCTGGGCCTTATTGATAAAATAGACCAGGAGTTTAGCTGCTGCTCAAAGTCATCCGTGGATACTTCAGTGTTGCTGAGGGGACGACCATACGGCGGGACGGCCTTGATGTGGCGGACCAGTCTATTTACCAGGGCGGATGTCGTACAGTGTGACAGTGACCGTATTATTTGTGTTAGGTTGACCCAAGGTGACCGTAGCCTTTTAGTGTTTTGTTTGTACATGCCCACTGATGACAAAGATCATCTGCCGGAGTTTACTCGGTGTCTTGCGCTTATTAATGCTGTAATTGATAACGCGGATACCGAATGTGCTTTGATACTCGGAGACTTTAATGCACACCCGGGTACGCTTTTTAGAAAAGAGAGTTGGTGTGAGTTACTGCAGTGAGCAATCCTTAGTGTGTTTAGATATGGATAGACTCGACGCGAGGACATTTACATACGTAAGCGGCGCGAACGGCGCGAGCCGCTGTTTAGTGACTGAGGCGGCGGCCTGTTTGGTGTCGGACGTACGCGTAAACTACGTAACCACGTCGTCAGACCACTTCCCGTTAGTTGTGGATTGTGATTTTGATGTTATTATTCCCAAGACAATGTGTGATACTAATAGCGTTAACATAAGAAACAGACAAAATCATATTTGGGGTAATAGAGAGCAGGAACAAATAGTATTATATACGAAACTATGTGATAAAAATTTGGGTGAATTATTAAATTATTATGACAAGATTTTTTGTACGTTTGAATGTAGTGTGAATGATTCTTTATGTGAATGTACAGATCACTATATATGTATTGATAACCTTTACTCTGACATTGTGAAAACGTTGCAGCTAGCTGCAGCGGATACCTCGGAGCTTAAGTGTAATAAAAAACATGAAAAAATAATAGGCTGGAATTTTCACGTCAAGCACGCACATTCTAAGGCAAGAGAAATGTTCTCTTACTGGGTTCAGTATGGTAGGCCACGGTCGGGTTATCATTATGAAAACATGACTGACTCACGCAGAGAGTATAAAGCAGCTCTTAAATATGTACGTAAACATCAAGATAAAATCAAACTGGACATGCTGGCCCGGCATCATTCTAATTGCAATTTTGTTGAATTTTGGAAAGAAACCAAAAAGTTAGAACATAGACGTTGTATATACCTATAAGCATTGAAGGTGAGAAAAATAAGAAAAGCATAGCAAACATATTTCGTAAGCATTTTGATGTAACTAAGGGACAGAGCAACACGTCGAATAACATCGTTATTCGACGTGTTGCTCTGTTGCGCTCGTCGGGGCTCGGAGCCTTTCCACGTGGTGATAACACCGAAACATATTGAAGTGATTTTGAGGAAAATGAAGCGCGGCAAGTCTCCGGGTCACGACGGCCTCAGCTTAGATCATTTATTATTTTCGGGTCAGCATATATGTCAGTTGTTAGCGCAGCTTTTTAATCTCTGTATAAGACACTGTTACTTACCAGATGAACTTATCCGCACGCTAGTCGTGTCGGTCGTTGGTCTTCTGGAGTACTGGTACGTCACCAGACCAATAACGTCAGATGGGACTCCGAGCTGTCCGATGGGTACCGGTTGGCTAGCGGGGTGAGGCAGGGCGGGGTCACTTCTCCCGATCTTTTCAATATTTACGTGAATGATTTGATCGTGGAGCTGGGCAGAACCCCGGTGGGGCTCAGGTTAGATGGTAGATACGTCAATAACCTGAGCTACGCTGACGATATGGTGCTGCTCAGCCCCTCTATCAAGGGCCTACGAAAGCTAATTGGTATCTGTGAACATTTTGCGCATGAACATAATATGACATATAATACCAAAAAGACGCAGATGATGATATTTAGGTCGGGGAAGGGACCGGAATATGTGCCAGAAATTCATATCGCTGGACAGCCGATAGCCGTAGTGAATGAATTTAAGTACCTTGGTCATGTCGTAACCTCCAATCAGTCAGATGACGGAGACATGGAGAGACAAAGGCGATCTCTTTGTGTGGTAGGCAACATGGTTGCCAGAAAATTTTATAAAGCGGCGCCTGACGTGAAAATTACACTATTTAGGTCTTTCTGTCAAACATTTTACACGTGTCAACTCTGGAAAAAAAACACAAAGAAAGCGCATCACGGGATACGTGTGGCCTACAATAACATTTTCAGGCATCTTATGGGCTTGAAATGGTATTGCAGTGCGTCTGAAATGTTCACTGTGTCCCGTGTAGACTCATTCAACGCTATACATCGCAAAAGGATAGCATCGTGTAAATCGTGTAAAAATGTTATCATTAGGAGTTTGGCCGATAGACTTATGCAGATTGCAACGTATAAGCACTGGGTTGCTATTGTAGGTAACAGTAAGTAAGTTAATATTTTTTGCTTTTATTATGTTTTTTTTATTTTTTTTTATTTTGTTGACATTGAATTTTGTATACTTATGTATTTTTTATTGTTTTCTCTTAACATTGTATATGGATCACAGAGTCTGAAATAAAGAGCTATTATTATTATTAAAGTGGTGCTACACAGTCGGAAACGAGCCTCTCACCATGGTTGACAACCATGGTTTACGACTGTGGAGCTGGTGGTTTGCGACCAAATTATGTTTGTCCTTCCAACGCCCTCGGTGAGCGAGCATGCGTTGGCGACCGTGGTGAGCGACCAATAATATGTCCGACTGTGTGGACGCCGGTTGCACACCACGCGAGGGCAGTATGTCACTGCAGCCGGCGAGAGCGCACGCATGGCGGGAGCGCACGCATAACGCGTTTCCCTCTTTGAGATACGTAGGTATAAAAGCCACACCCATATAAAATGCATTCTAAATTTTGGAACGAAAATGAGATACTCTTAAAAATTGAGCTCAACGCCTAATGATACAATGGCAAAATAAATGATTTATTATCTTAGTAGTAATGTATTAATTGAAGTATATAATATGGTATATCAACAATATTTGTATAGGTTAGTGTAGATAGGATATATATATCCTATAGGTATGTAGGACATTCATTCCATATTTTGCCCTATTATCTAGCGTTAATTATGTACGCCCGCGGCTTCGCTCGCGTGGAGTTAAGTCCCAATGTAGGTATATGAGTAGATATATATATTATTATATTATATTTATATATATATAAAAGCCAAGTGAATAAAATACTCCGATTTGGCTAAAAATCAATATCTAGGTTGTTCTGGACGTCCTCATTCCAAATTCGGAACTTTTATTTCGATGACGTCTGCCAAGTGAAAAAAGTTACTCCTATTTGGCTGAAAATCGATACCTAGGTAGTTTTGGACGTCATATTCCGAATTTGAAACTTTTTGTCGATGACGTTGCCAAGTGAAAAAAGTTACTCCGATTTGACTGAAAATCAATATCTAGGTTGCTCTAGACGTCCTCATTCCAAATTCGGAACTTTTTTTTCGTACGTCTGCCAAGTTAAAAAAGTTACTCCTATTTGGCTGAAAATCGATATCTAGGTTGTTCTGGACGTCCTCACTCCAAATACGGAACTATTTTCCTAGATACAGGTAGTTCTGGACGTCCATATTACGAATTCGGAATTTCTATTTCGATGACGTCTGCCAAGTGAAAAAAGTTACACGAATTTGGTTGAAAATCGATGTCTAGGTTGTTTTGGACGTCCTCATTCCGAATTTGAAACTTTTTTCGATGACATCTGCCAAGTGAAAAAAGTTACTCCTATTTGGCTGAAAATCGATACCTAGGTAGTTTTGGACGTCATATTCCGAATTTGAAACTTTTTGTCGATGACGTTGCCAAGTGAAAAAAGTTACTCCGATTTGGCTGAAAATCGATATCTTGGTAGTTCTGGACGTCCATATTACGAATTAGGAATTTCTTGTTCGATGACGTCTGCCAAGTGAAAAAAGTTACTCCGATTTGGCTGAAAATCGATGTCTAGGTTGTTCTGGACGTCCTCACTCCAAATACGGAACTATTTTCCCGATGACGTCTGCCAAGTGAAAAAAGTTACTCTGATTTGACTGAAAATCGATATCTTGGTAGTTCTGGACGTCCATATTACGAATTTGGAATTAGTTTTTCGATGACGTCTGCCAAGTGGAAAAAGTTACTCCGATTTGTCTGAAAATCGATATCTAGGTTGTGATGGACGTCGTTATTCTGAATATGTATTTATTTTTTGATATCGATATCGAGATCTAAAAGAAAAATAAAAATAGATTTTGATCACTACCTACAGTACATTAAATATGTCGTCAAGTGCCACCTTAAGAGCTGCTATAAAGGCATTTTTCCTATTAATTTTTAGAATATTTGCAACCCAAATATTCAATGAACTCAAAATCGAGATATATTACAAGTGTCAATATGACATCTGTCACATCTAAGATCTATGGCTCAGTAATTTTTAGGATATTTGGTATAGAAATATAAAACTAAAATCTGGGAATACGTCATTCAGTGACAGATGTCACTTTGACATCTGTTGCTGAATCCCAACTCGCACTTGCCCAGTTTTTCATTTTTTATATGTACTTGTGACAGCCCTATAAAAAAAACAGAATTTTGGACTTTGGAAGCTTTCCTTCTGTACGGTTATTTATTCATGTGCTATGTTCTATATGTTTCTTTATCATGCTCATTATTTAAGACATATTTTTATTCCAAATTTCATACCAAGTAGTAATTTAGAACAGTTTACACTAATTGGTTATATTCCGTTCAAAATAAATGAATAAAATAAACACTTTAGAATTACTTTCTGAATATAAACTACGAACAATCGCATGCAGAATAGCTTTGCTTTTTCCATTGCTGCCCGCCGTTCCTCAAATTTCGCAGAGAGCGTTGTAAGCAGCCGCCCGCAGTGCGCGTCTAGCAGCCCTCGAAGCTGCCCGCATTCCTTGAGAATGAGCATCTTTACTGCTCGAACACCGGTCGGAGATAACGACTAAACATCGTGAGTGCTAGCCGGTATAATATGTAGTTTATAATTATGTCAACACACGTTAGTTTTTATGAAAATATACTTTCTGAATATTGATCGAAACGCGTCGAAAATTCTTCCAGTTTGGCTGCGTGGCGTTTGTTGAATTGTCAAGAGATATATTTTTTATATTTCTTAGGAGTTTTATTAAATTATATATTGATTGATTTGTTTTTCTCAGAATACTTTTAAAATAATAATAATAATTATTATCAAATATGGATAAAGATAAAGATAATATATTATATTTCATGTCGGTTTTATTTTGTTATTTTTTTAATAAACTAATGGGAGCGGTAGCTTGAGCTGCAACATGGAAATTGATCCTTTTTATGCTCTCAAATGTAGAGTCAAGACCCCCTGAAGACGCTTCCTGTAGAAGCGAAACGGGTCGATAACTTTTCTGGCAAGGCTACATGACATTCTGACTTTACGTTGGCTTAGCTGGAAATGGAGGAACAATTGTCACAAGTTTTTAAGCTATTGCATAGCGTCTATTGCGGGTCTTGAGCGTGCAGACCGAATCCAGAAATTCCGTAACGAAAAAAAACCTAACACCCCAAACAAAGAGTTGGTACGACTCTACGAAACTCGCACGAATCGAGACGAGCTGCTCCGAAATCGGACGAATACGCAATCAGCTGCCATCTATCGATGAATAGCAGAACTTATTTTGGCAGAAAAACAAGGTTTTGACAACTAACGTGTCGAGATTTTAACGTGAACGTTTTGTTACGTAAAAAGTTTTGTATGAAATCGCGAGCACGCACTGAATTCTAACGTAAGCTCGAAGACTGGCTATTGAGGGTCTGTCAAAAATCTACGAATGTTATGTCACTGAGAAATTTTCTGTGAGATGGCTGACGTAACGTATTCAATTGTGATATAACTTAGAAAATTCATGTTATTAATGTGCTTTTCATTCATATTTTACCTATAAAACGAGTTACAAACGTGGCAGCAAGATAACAAGTAGAAATGAACCATTTCGTTCACCAGGCACAAAGTAAGGATTTAGTAATTTTTGGCACTAGAGGAAAGTGATGCTAATGTACATTGTACAATGGATCCAATTCAGAAGATTTTTCAAATACTGTGCATCGAACAGCGTATATATTCAACCGTTCCAGCCGACATTCACACTAACTTCGCTCTTTGGATTTGTCTCGCGCCGCAACAATGCTATGACATTCTTCATTGTGTAAAATAAAAAAAATACAAAGTTTGCAGAAGATCGCCCATCCATTAGATCAACCAAAGCTGCTATAGTTAACAAATGCACCAGAAGAATACAGGCAGTGATACGAAAGGAATATCAACGGATCGTCAGACTAACTGCCTACGAACTCTGAGGTGATGTCCAAGATCACGCCAACAGTGTAACTACTACGAAGAAGATTTTAATATGAAAAGTAGAAGCGTAGATTGGACTTAAGGTTATTAATAAAAATAAACGAAGTGCTCTTGTGTGTTTTATTTATTGGTGTGCCGAACGGAGCGTGGCTTATGAATAGAAGGATTATTCTATATCCTGTTGTTGGCTGTCGTGAAAGGCGACTAAGATAAAATGCGTGGCAGCATGCCACTAATCAGGTCGGTGTTAATGGGATGTTGCAGCGCATTGGGCGTACAAAAAGCTCCTTATAGTTGGCGCTCACTGATCCATCCGGCTCCATATCGACTTCGACTTATATCCTGCACTATTTTTTTGTATGGTAGGTACTCCAAACTGCAACGAGCACATAATTATTCAACGCTTCGATTATGAAGACGATCGCTAGTTATCGTGGGAATGAGACAAGGCGAAATTGATACGCTGACAAGGCAATAAGTGTGTGCTGACTTCACTATAACCTAGCATGTATACTACAAGATGAAAGTATTCTCGGGGACAGTTGGCGTCTGGTAGGATTACTTTTCTCTAAGGTTACAGATATGGTAACACTAGCATTCATGAGTAGGTTTACATAATTACCACAATCTCACCTACAGATTTAAAAACCATGCAACAGCGTTAACCTACATTGCTATGCTTCATAAGTATTGAAGCAAAGGTTAGCCAGTGAAATAACCTAGGGACACATGCATAACAGACAACAACTTGGGCGGTGACCTCAATGCTGTAGGCCTGGGTAAGCTATACCATACTCTTTTTGCCACATATTTCCTTAAAAATACTCGAAAGGAGATGAATAAAGAGAAAAAACTACACCAACAATAAGGGACTTTATTTTATGGTAATGTAATAACAGACACAAAATTATAATCCTACCATATACGGACTCATACAACCATATGCTGACGAATAAACACTTTTATGGTTCTAAAATTAATATTGATTTAAAACAACACTCAAGCTTAGACGGTCGAAAGGCACAGCACTCCCGATTTGTTGTAAGGTGCAAACTTTAAATGTGGTTCATCCTAACAAAACGTTTTACATTACTACGCCCTCCAAGTTGTCACAGCATTCTTCTCAAGACAGGCGCTAAATTACTGCTGGAGACCAAAAGTCTGTAGCAGGAATCACTTTCAGTGAGCAGATAGCACTTAGAGAATACACTACTTGAACACTAGTAGCCCTCTTCTACTGAAACACCACTAAAATAAGCGCAAGAGCTCTTCGCGCCGGTCGCGGTCGGGAGCATTTCAGAATTTATAAAAAAGCCCGTATTTTCAAAAGAAACCTAGATAATTAAAGTATTGAAATCGTCTTTTTTGCGTCGTTTGGTCTTACACTCGCGGATCTAAGTCAACTAGGCCTAATTTAAAAAAAAAAACAGGCTTACTGGCTAAAAAAGAATTACTGGCTCTCAAGGACAGCTGCCGGAACACACCGTTAGGTGCTTCGCGACAGATTTTCTAGTTGACGTTTGCAAAATGGCCTTCCACCTTGTGGTAAAGCTCAAGCCCGCGGCGGGATTCAAACCATGGATCTGCTGCGTGGCAGTCCATAGCAAATGTCACTCAGCCATCACTGCTTCTAAACCTGTCACCGTCGTCTATTGACATTTGTAACACACAGTTGATAACCCCTCTGTCACCAACGCGCTGCCAACGTTGGCAGGTTAAGAAATTTTATGACGCATCTTTAAACAAACTCCTATCATAGGAAAGAACCTCAGCGGGAAGTTCTCTCGAAATATTTATAGTACGCGGATTAAACGTTCTAGAAAACCGTTGCGTAGTCTAGCGCTTTTGCGCTAGACGAGAGAGTAGAAAATAGAGCAACGAAGGCATCAATGGCATATTCACCTCCACCACCAGTTACATATATACAGTAGGCAAAATGTAAGTCATGTGCGGGATCCTTAAATTTTTCCTATCGTATATTTGTAATTTTGTAATGTAATCCGCATAGCAGGCATTATTGCAAACATAACAATATTAAAACAATTATATAACCTAGTAAAAGATCTTGGTCTGTCAAGAACAACCGTAACTTGGTGGTAGGATCCACCAAGTGGACTGACGCGGCTAATAGCCGTTCTTTGTGGCGTTCTGTAGGGGAGGCCTTTGTTCAACAGTGGACGTGTTTCGGCTGATGATGATGATAGTACTTTTACATTTGAAAGACGCTCAACCTCAACCAACCACATCGTTCTCTAACGATGGCAATTTAAGGAATAAATTATTGAATATTTATTTCCTAAAGTTATTGGGTGCAATATTGTAAAGTTGTTATATCATTATAATATCAAATATATTTCTGTGTTGCAAGCGGTGCGTGGGCAATGTGAAAAAGCCATGCAAGTGAAGAAGAACTATATTGCTTATTGGTAAGTGCAATTGATCCAGTTATAACTTCTATACCCATAACACTATAAGTACTACATATACAACGGGTTACCGTTTAAAAAACACAGCAATAGCTATTTCTTTATATTATACATGATCATAATTAAAAAAATCGTTTTTAACACGATGCTGGACATATAAAAATCACTATAGCAAGGAAAGCCAAGAAATTAATTTAATACATATATTTAATCAACACAAAATCGCACACATAGAACCCCCTAATCCAACAGTAGTTCTTCTTAAAGCTTCTGTGAACAGAAAACCATTCAAAAGTAGGAAATCTGACGAAAAATTTTAGTGCCAAAGGTGTGCGACAAAACATCACACTATAAAGACCTGTACTAAATAAGAAAAAAATATAAATTTACTAAATCTTGTAGATCCAAAAATGTACAGCATTGGTAACTAAACATACCTTACCAGTTACAAAAGAAGATTTTTCTTTTGGTGTTTTATAACTACTTGTGAGAGATAAAATATTATTCCACCTTCGTAGATAAAATGATTTCTTATTTTGTAACTCGAAACGTTAGTTAAATATACGCGGAGAATAAAAATGCGTACGAGCAGCGTGTGCTTCGCGTGTCACAGATTACATAGGTATTTAAGAACACAGATACAACACATATATCTGTGTTCTTAAATACCTATGTAATCTGTGCTGTGAAAAAGCAATAGTAACGATTATATACGCTCTCTACGCATACACACACACGCACACACACATACATACACACACACCCGCACGCACACACACTGACACACACGAATACATCATCATCCCATACTTGCAATACAATCAAATTGCCAGACAGCCAAATTGGTTTATAGCCTCGCCTATCACATTATGTAATAACTTTTAAATAATGATTTTTATTTTTGTTTTACAAGTACAGTTAACTTAATTTATATGACATCATTGTGGAAAGGTATTGTCTCTCATTATACAGGTTAAACTCCTAGTATGAGAGACAGTGCTACATTGAGTTTTGTAACATGTTCTATTTGGTTCAATAAACATTATTATTATTATTATTATTATTATTATATACTTTTGGTTATGGTATCACTTCTTTTTTGATGATCTGTCTGAAAAAGTATTAAAACTATAAACACCGCAAATCTCAAATCAATATTAGGTTTATTTTAATACAAATTAAAATTAAATACAACAATTTAGCGATAAGAAACTCGAATCTACGCGATATTTTGGAATAGTTGTCAAGTACCAAGCTGTTCAGTTGAAACAACATACATGTGCCTGATACCATAACCTCAAATAATGGTTATGGAAAAATAAGCATTGTGAAGGTACTTCACATACAAGTCTTGTAGTATAGAGATGTAGTATAGAGTAGTGTAGAGATGTATAAGTATCATAAAAGTTGTCGTTGCAGAGAATTTGGTTATATATTTACATTTCAATTCTACAAATAGAAACAGCTACGATCTCTATCAGTGGAAATGATCCGAAGAAGAACAGGAGCATGGAGCGAAACCTACGACATAACAGGAATTAATAAACCAAATGCTACGTGTAGGCAAATTGTAGCCAACTGTGAAACATTAATTACTTCTTTAAATCCCGATGACATAATAATACTAGGCATGGGATCACATGAAAAAAATCCCTTCAGAATATTAATTTACCTATGTCATTATTTTAGTAACATTAAAAACAATAAAATATTTGTACTGAACATTAATCATAATGACTATCAAAACACAAAAATGTTAAATTTTCATATAAAATCACTATGCAAAAATTATAGCAACTGGCATTACCTTGATTTGAGTGACAGCTATTCTAATTACATACACAGCCTTTATACGAGTATAAGATCTTTGATATTCAAATTAGACGTCGAATTTACTTTTTTGCAGTATCGACGGGTATTTCTCAACTCGATGCGGAACCGCCATAGTTCTCTTAATTTTTTTTTTATGCCTGATAGGTTAGCCTTTGACCACTATCTTACCTGATGGTAAGTGATGATGTGGTCGAAGATGTTGTTCAGGCTAACTTAGAAGTACTGGCTCTCAAGGACAGCTGCCGGAACACACCGTTAGGTGCTTGGCGACAGATTTTCTACTCGAGGGTGGTAGCTAGCCAGGCGGGCATTCGCAAAATGCCCTACCACCATGCTATAACGACTGCCATCCTAAGACAACAACCGGGACCGACGGCTTAACGTGCCCTCCGAAGCACGGAAACGCTCAGTAGTAATGTCACTAGCGGTCACCCATCCAACTCATGACCGCGCGCGACGTTGCTTAACTTTGCTGATCGGTTGAGAACAGCAAAGTAAACTCCGCTACGAGCGCTTCAAAATTTAAACAATGCTAATGTAAGTTTGAAATCCGACACTATCTGTCAGTCTATCATCAGGCTTTACTGTAGAACAGAATGTAAATATCTCACATACTAAGCAGCTTTTTCTTAAGTAATACACAAAAAGTAACATTTTTACACCAAAATATAAATAGCGCGCTAGGTAAAAGAGATCAGCTACTAATTGCCTTGCAGGATCTATCGTTCAAAATTGGAGATATAAATATAGTCTGTCTAACAGAGACTCATATTAAACAAGGATCAGAAAGTAACTTTGTAATGAATAACTACATACTTGTGGCAAATTACTCAAGAGTAAATCAACGTAGACGCGGCTCATGTATTTTATTAAAAAAATACATTTATTAAAGATTCGCATCTTTAAAACATTTAATTTATTCAATAAAACGACATTTTGAATACTGTGCTATTAAAATGCCAGTCTATAATATGATAGTAGTATGTATACATAGGACACCAAAATCTAACATTCAAATATTCTTTGACTCTCTAATAGAACTACTGACAAAGTTAAAAAAAATTACTAACAAATCCATTATCATTTGTGGTGATTGAAATATAAACTTACTGAAAACTGACAATATATCTAAAACGCTAAATTCAATACTTTCTAACTTCAATATTCAGAAACACATTTTAAAATCTACAAGACAAAATCACGTATTGACCTTATTTCTGGCAACATAAGCGAAGTAATTAGCGATACACATTATTTAGCACTCTCAGATCATGAGACGGCCCAAACCATAACTTTCTCAGTAACTTATAACAAAACCATGCTAGTCCAACGGTCTGGTCTGAAAAGCGGCGGGATTTCTGTATAGACAACATAAATAAATTCCAAAATTCTATTTCAAGTTTGTCTTTTAGTGAGGTTCTATCCGAGGCTAATGAAAACGCAGTATTCAACAGCTTTCACGACACTATACAGTGTACTCTCTGATTAAATAGGGCGTTCCTCAAGGTAGCGTTTTAGGACCATTGCTGTTTCTACTTTACATAAATGATCTCCCAGAAGCTACGAAATATCAATGTTTCTTGTTTGCGGAAGATACAACGATCGTTGTCACATGTAAAGATAAAGAAATTCTAGAATGCGAAGTTAATCAAGCTTCGTATTCATGATGTCATTGACTGGCTCCAAAATAATAATTTATATGTTAACTTACATAAGACCAATATTGTTGAATTTCAAACTTATAATAGCATACCAAATAATTTCAAAATTATGTATCAAAACAATATAATAAACAATGTTAATGAAACTGTATTCCTTGGCATAATTTTTGATAAATATTGTAGTTGGAAATCACATGTTAATAATTTATGCTCAAAATTGGATAGATTTGTGTATGTTATGTACCGACTCCGACAAATAACATTGGTTGTTATTTGTGTGGAAGCAGCCTTAACCGCATATCATGGCTATGTGTCGTCAAGTTTAAGATATGGTATTATACTGTGGGGTTTCTCCGTTGATGTTGACAAGGTGTTCATTGCGCAACAGAAATGCATACGATGTCTTTGTGGGGTGGATTATAGGGATAGCTGTGAACCACTGTTTAAAGAACTTAAGATTCTTCCTGTGCCATCATTGTAAATCTATAAAATAAGTGTTTTTGTAAAAAAATAACATATCTATTTGAAAAGTAAAGAAACGTAATAAAAAGAGCTTGGCCGTGTAGATATCCTCATAAGTTATTCACGCCAATTCAACTATTACAGCTGACCAAACAAAATGCTAATTGTATGGCAATTCGAGTGTATAATGCTTTATCTGACAACATAAAGGGAGCTACTATAAATCTTAAAAACAAAATGTTATTTGACTTATTATTACAAAACTGTTACTACTCGATAAAGGACTTTGTAACGATCCACCATGCGTCTCGTTTAGTCCACAAATATAGATATGTAATAATTTATAAAAGACTAATTCAATCTAAGGCAGAGGGTAATAGGATTTTACAAAGAACTGATAAATTCTTCTATCATACAAATTATTAGTTAAAAATTAAACTCAAGAGGATTTGTACAAGAAACTACGCAACCTACTTCAATGAAAAAAATAATTTTAACAAAAAAATTAGAATCGACTACTAAAGAGGATTATTGCGAAAAACGTAAAATTAAAAACAAACGCGTGACGTTGTCATGATGAAGGGGAAATGACGGCATTTCTTGCCTTTTTCTGATTCTTTTATGTTCGTCCGTCGGCGTCGTCGAAAAATCATCGCCTGGTACAGTTGCGCCCCGATATTCTAGAATATTGTGTGTTGCTCATCTATTGTGGTAACTTCGAGATCATTCTATGTCGCGTACGGGAATCAGAAATTATTGAGCTGAGTCAATACAGATTTATATTTCATTCTAGCTTCTGTATTGAGTGAAGATCTACAAAGGAAAACGAAGTGTTTTCCGTGGCAATGGATTGAACATCGGTGTGTTGACATAACCCTATTGCCATTTATCTTCGATCCTGGACTTTGAGACGATCCAGGGGTCGTATTCTTGCTCAGCAAGCGACCAGCAGTCTCCCAAAATAGTTGTATTCTTTTCTCTGGATATTGTGGCAAGTCGAAGAGTGCCACGACCTCACTAAGGATGTATCTGAGATTATGAATCAATTATGGAGGTCTATCTTTATATATTAATTTATTCGCACCTGTAGGTATCACTTCCCGGACTCGATTCAAACCACCTTTGCTAACCGATGAGAGTCCACCGCACACATAGGAAACTCGCATCTGGTCACATCTTCATAGGTCTCCGGAGCCGTGGCCACTCCAGTTCGTTTCTCCTAGGGAACCAGCTAGAGGGATAGGCATGGTACAGAATGCCTGACATACCGAGTTCTCTTGTTAGGAGCTGATTCTTTGGCTAAGGAAGAGGCTTACACTACTCGTTTAAATGTAAATGTGGGAGATAGGTCCCTAGCTTTGCTTAACACTTTAGCTCGAAAGTTAGGAGACTGTAGGCCTGGTAGGTTAGGCATATTTACTAGGAATTCAAGTTACAGGTTTAAGTATTGGGTATATGGTAGGACACTATCATTAGGCTTTTAGGAAGGTTTTGTTATGTATAGCTCTCTACAATATGAAGTTAAAGCTGAGCATATGCATTAATGTCCATTCTTACCAGGGGTCCACATAGGAATAATTATGGACAATGTAGTGTACCATGGTGCTCCTATGAGAACCTTTTATGGGAAAATGCGGTTTGCTATAAAACAATAGGGACAGGAGGATTAGGAGGATAAGGGTGAGTTGGGGGGTCATTCCCACTAGTACAACTGATTAGTTCAACCGTTGAACTAGTGAGGCTTTTTTTGTCCCAGTAGTTCAACTACGTATTAATTCGTCTAGGAGTTGAACTACTGGGACAATATGGTTGAACTCATTGTGTTAATTAAGATAATAACAATTTAAAAAACAAGTTATCGAGAATATGCTATTTCAAACTACGAGTACTATCCCTCTAGTAGCAGAAGTTTTCATCTTAAAACACTTTTCATAATAACAAATAAAATAAAACTAATTATACAGAAAATTAAATTCAACTATATTTGCGGCAGAAATTAAATACAAATATACTTAAAAATATTGCTCGTTCCACTACGATCCCCTGTTTCCGTCCCGAGGGGACTGTACAACACTCACTATTCCACTACAGTCCCCCAGGGGACTGTACAGAACTCACTATTCCACTACAGTATATATACACGTTGTATTTAAAATTACCAAAAAAAAACAAATGGCAATATCTGCTGCTGGTACTAAACAAGTACAAATAGTATTTGTTTATTATTACTTTAGAGTAAAAAAGTTATGCATAGTTGAAGTTTTCGAAAATTCCTTCTAAAATTATGGACACTAAGTAAACAAAACTATCACACACATAAGTACACTTTTAATGAATGAAAACACATGATGCGCAGAAATGAAACATATTTATCTCTCTTTCTTATTTCCGGCGTCGCGCGTGTACGTTTCGGTAGGTAATCCAAACGTCTGTTATGTACTAGTGAGTATTTGAAGCATTTAATGAAAGATCGACTTTAACTTTCTCTTCATACTTTGATTGCTTCAGGCTTAGCTTACATTATTTGTAGGTACCTAGTGAGTTGTTTGGTTTCAAATAACAATCGGACTCTTAGGTATCTACTTTATGCTTAATAAGGTTATCATCGCGTATTTATAAGTTAGAATGGATATTTACGACGATTGTTAACTATTATAGCTGTTCCAAAACATACCCACGAGTATGAAACAAAACAAGTCTGTGTTTTGTTTGAGCAATGACGTCCGCGGTTAGGTGATTGATGAATGTTGATATAATCTCACCCGCTTGTTTACACTGAGCTAAATAACTAGGTATCAGTTTGTTTACATTATTATTATATCATCTGATCAGTGTCTCACCTTTTTTGCCCGTTGCACGTTTGAATTGATTGTTTCGTAGTGACATTAAAAAGTCAAGGTTTTTCACTTTGCCTGTTATTTCACTGGCTCTCAAGGACTGCTGCCGGAACACACCGTTAGGTGCTTGGCGACAGATTTTCTACTTCATCAAACGCATGGTTACATTTAGTAATCTGCTTTAACATTTTCACTTCACTTTCATCCACTTGACCCAGTTCTTACTGACATAAATAGGTCGTAAGCACGCTTTTTCCATAGTCCGTATACATTCCATCCGAATTGATATACCGCGGTAGGTACATCGTCCTATTCTCTAGATGAAATATCATCATGGCGGTTATCAAATCGCGGCGTACCATAAAGAGAAATAAATTATTTTATTAACGACCCATCATCGGCGCGTGCGGTGCATGACTGAAATCTGAACTTTTGGCTTTTTCTTTCGGGAGGATCAAGGTCAAAGGCGGCGCGTGCGGTGCGTGTGACAAGGCGAGACGACATCCGATAATTCTCGAACGCACAAAATAAATAATAATCGGTATGAATTAGCAAGGTCGCGAGTTGACGAGTTATGTTTATGAATGACACGTTTCTATGTAGGGATAATTACGTATGTACATACGTATTCATGCATAAACCGCGTGCATGTAGTATTTTCTTAATGAGTGAAGGAAGCGGCGAGAATGAAATGCTTAGTGTGTTAATCAATGAAGAGGTTTGACCAAAAATTTATGTAAACGTTGGATATTTTTTTTTTACATTATTATATATTTTTTTTGCCTGTATGTTTTTAGTACCAGCAGCAGATAGTGCTGTTGTTTTTTTTTTGGTAATTTTAATGTAGTGGAGTACCTATATATGTATATACCCCTATAGGAACAGTGCTTACCAATACAGCAATGTCACGGAAAAGATGTCAAAGTGACACCAGAAGTCATACAACTTGATTTAGATTTAGGTTAATTTTTTTCAAAAAAATTGGCAAGGAAATAGGTTTAAAATATGACAGTTGTCAAACTGACAATTGATGTCGTATATTATGTACTCAATTACTTTTCGTTTTCGTGACATCTGTCAAACTTTTAAAGATCTCGTAGAGATCTTCATTTCAGATGACAGCTGTCAAATTAAAATAGTGTTTATCTCGGAAACTATTCATCCTTGACTACTAGTTTCTTCACAGATATGATAGATCTCATAGAGATCTTCATTTCAGACGACAGCTGTCAAATTAAAATATCGTTTATCTCGGAAACTATTGATCCTAGACTACTAGTTTCTTCACAGATATGATAGATCTCGTAGATATCTTCGTTTCAGATGACAGCTGTTAAAGTAAAATAGTGTTTATCTCGTAAACTATTGATCCTACACTACTAGTTTCTTCACAGATATGACAGATCTCATAAATATCTGCATTCCATTTGAACCGCTGTTGACCCTCAAGATAATTTATTGTAATATTTCATACTAATGTTGATGTACATAATAATTGCCATGCAAAATTTTATGAGTTTCAATTTTCATCTAGATTCATGAACAAAACTGTTCGAATTTTAACTGTAAAACATGTGCAATAATTATAAATAGTAACAAATGGTGACTATTTTATATAACTAAAAAAATGCAAACTAAATAAAACATATTTTATTATTATTAATGTTAATGTCACATATGTAAAATTTGACAGATGGCATAGTGACGTATTTATATATTTCCACATTACCTTGACAAATGTTGTATGTGACAGAAGTCAAAATGACATAAGACAATTGTCAAGCTTTTAAGAGCAATATCTCGGTAACTGGTTGTCTAAGATAAAAAGTTTCTTGACAAAAGTGATAGATCTAGGCGAGATCTTCATTTTGAATATCAGCTGTTCAAACTCTTAAGGACAATTCTTGGAAGTCAATATCTCGGACAGTATCTATGAGGTCTATCATATCTGTAAAGAAACTAGTAGTCTAGGGTCAATAGTTTCCGAGATAAACGCTGTTTTAGTTTGACAGCTGTTACCTGAAATAAAGATCTCTATGAGGTTTATTGTATCTGTGAAGAAACGAGTAGTCTAGGATCAATAGTTTCCGAGATAAACCCTGTTTTTAATTTGACAGCTGTCATCTGAAATGCAGATCTTTATGAGATCTATCATAGCTGTGAAGAAACTAGTAGTCTAGGATCAATAGTTTCAGAGATAAACACTATTTCAGTTTGACAGCTGTCATCTGAAATGAAGATCTCTATGAGATCTATCATACCTGTGAAGAAATTAGTAGTCTAGTATCAATAGTTTCCGAGATAAACACTATTTTAGTTTGACAGCTGTCTTCTGAAATTAAGATCTCTATGAGTTCTATCATATCTGTAAAGAAACTAGTAGTCTAGGATCAATAGTTTCCGAGATAAACACTATTTTAGTTTGACAGCTGTCTTCTGAAATGAAGATCTCTATGAGATCTATCATATCTGTGAAGAAACTAGTAGTCTAGGATCAATAGTTTCCGAGATAAATACTATTTTAATTTGACAGCTGTCTTCTGAAATGAAGATATCTACGAGATCTTTAAAAATTTGACAGATGTCACACAAACGTAAAGTAATTGAGTACATAATATACGACATCAGTTGTCACTTTGCCAATTTTTTGAAAAAAATTGACTGATGAAAATTTCTGCTACTAGACGGATAGTACTCGTAGTTTAAAATATCATATTTTCGATAACATGTTTTTTAAATTGTTATTATCTTAATTAACGCAATGAGTTCAACCATATTGTCCCAGTAGTTCAACTTCTAGAAGAATTTATACGTAGTTGAACTACTGGGACAAAAAAGTCTCACTAGTTCAACGGTTGAACTAATCAGGTGTACTAGTGAGAATGACCCGAGTTGGGCATTTGTAGGAAATGCTACAAGGATTTTAATACTGATAAAGTCTGAAGATTTAATAAATTTATTGGAAATAATTTGTAAAACATACAGATGAAGCAATATTTGCAAAACTAATCAGCGCAGAGCAGATGTCTAAAAGACATGCTTGTCTTATCATAGTGACATACCAAAAATAATTTAAATAAGAGCTAATAGAAGAAATCAGTATATAAAGAAACAAATATAAACAATATAAATTCTACAAAACAACTAAAAGTTAAAAGTAAATAGTCTAAGGATTTACTATTTTCTATTTTAATAAGATATATATTTTTTTTAAGTAAATGAATATAATAAAAAAAAAACTCTAAATACTAAAATAATCCACCTGGTTGTGGTATTCAGTTCGGAGAGATTGTCTGAAGGATAATATATATCTACTTCATCTCGTAAACTACAAGATTTGAGTTTGCTGATAACATTGGTCATTGGCTGGAGACATACGCTCCTTGGATAGCTTGTAGACTAAATATTACAGTCAGAGCTATCCACGGTCACTGGTTGATATTATCACCTGTACATCGCGACAGATAATTAATATACAACAACTAACTCTTTACAAATCCCGAAGACATAGATCTGTCTGATTATTACATCAGAGTAGGCCAAATATAATCATTACAAAAAATAATTGGAAATTCAAATAAAACAAACAAACAGAAAATATTTATCACACAAAATTAAAGTAAGAGAGACAATAAATTAACTTATAAAACAATATCTTACTAAGCCTAAAGTTAAACGAAGCTCTAGCATTGTGTTCCAAACTCCACCGACACAAAATAACAAGGAGGGGTTAAAGCTAAAATGATAAACGGAGATCGTTGACTTAGTCACAAAGGGGCCCCTTAATCCGGCCGCCCAGATGTTCGAAAGCCCATGGGGTTATTCTAGCTTCATCCTCTACAATGTAAATAATCCATAGAATACCTACTAATCATAGAATATCAAATTAATATAATTTTAAGAAAATTTCAAGCAATTACCTAAGTTGCATTTCATACAGAATCTATGGAAACAATTCACTTACATTTAGATCTAAAAATATATTATATATATTTTTAATGTATTTTAAAACAGTATAAATATTCATTTATATGCTTCAATGAAAACTTCTATTACATACAGTTGCAGAACATATGGAATCTATGCAAACTATTTACAATTAGTTTAAAAATTATATATCCTCTATTACTACTCATCATTATTAATAATCTAATTTTATCTGATTTACATTATTTTATAAACATCAGTTGACAAAGCATGAAAATTAGTTATATAATATTCCTTAATTATTATAATATTACTCTTCTTCTTCCCCGAATCAGAGGACTTTAAGGTAATGGTTCATAAGGTTTATTTATTTTATGCAATAATAGATAGCTGAGAATATAAGATAAATAAAGTTATTTAGTGATAACTGGATTTTATTACTACTGACAAACTTAGGATTGTATAAGTTTATAATTAATCATTGGAAAATGGTAAGTGAATGCAGAGTCCAATGGTTCTGAATGACAATCTTCAACTGATAGAGCACAGCTGTCAAGAAAGTTAGAATCTTATTAGGAAACTTCATATTCTGCTACATTTATTTGTTTACTAGGATGTGGCTTTATTTAGTTCTGAACTTATAGGTATCTAGCTTGTCTTAGCGTCCCGAAAAGAATTTAGGTTACTACAACGGTTCATAATGTATGGTTCTACCATTAGACTAGACGATCACACCTTGGCCAAAACTACTATCAGTCCAACACTCGAATAGGTAATTGTATTCATCTAGGTTTCTAGGTCAACAATAAAAATAACGTTAGGTTCCAAACAAACATTTCTTCAAAAATAAAAAAAAGTATTGAGGGGCGCGTTACAATTTGGCACCTTGACCAGGATTTCTTAATAATCTTATAAAAATAAAAATAAGATAGTGGGTTCGTTACAATTTATTATGCCGTGGACCAGGATCGACGTTAGGTTTCAAGCAAACAATTCTTCAATAATAAAAAATTTAAAATAAGTATAGATAGGGGTTGTTACAATTTGGTGCAAGGATGACCAGGATAGGATACAATAGCCTTAGTAGTGTTTTGAGTGTTTGGACTAACATTACAAGTGGCAGGAGATGCTTTTAGTATCTTTTTGCCACAATTTGTTGACGTGAGAACGGACGGGAGCTAAGACTGTTAGATGCTTAAATGATAGAATTTGCGGTAACTTGTATTGAATAGTTCATGGATTAAAAAAATATAAAATTAATAATACATGTAATATCTATTGCTATTGTCATTGTGTAGAAGTCAACTATCTGTAGGTTATTATGCTTATTACTATTGTAATTTATCATAGAAAAAGTCATTAGCATGAATATTAATAATAGAAGTTGTCATTTTAACATAGGTGAAGGTTCACCTATTGAACATAGCTAAGTAGCTATGTTACTAATAAATAAATGAAGGTTACACTAGAACAATTGGAATAGATTAACTTAACATTACATTGGTATTAGTATATTTTGATTTATGCATTTAAATACAATTACAGTCTTTTAGCAAATTTATAAATCTAATGTCATAGAGTGCAATAGTACGGTATCTGATAATGCATATGATTCTTAGTATAAATTGGGAATATCTATATTTTGAAGCGCTCGTAGCGAAGTTTACTTAGCTGTTCTCAACCGATCAGCAAAGTTAAGCAACGTCGCGCGCGGTCATGAGTTGGATGGGTGACCGCTAGTGACATTACTACTGAGCGCTTCCGTGCTTCGGAGGGCACGTTAAGCCGTCGGTCCCGGTTGTCGTCTTAGGATGACAGTCGTTATAGCATGGTGGTAGGTCATTTTGCGAATGCCCGCCTGGCTAGCTACCACCCTCAAGTAGAAAATCTGTCGCCAAGCACCTAACGGTGTGTTCCGGCAGCTGTCCTTGAGAGCCAGTACTTCTAGGTTAGCCTGAACAACATCTTCGACCACATCATCACTTACCATCAGGTGAGATAGTGGTCAAAGGCTAACCTATCAGGCAAAAAAAAAAAAAAAAAAAAAAAAAAAAACATTTTGTATGCAGAAGGGTTACTGAGTTGAGAAAAGTTCTGTCTTTATACTGGACCATCGAGATAAATATCTGTCTATACATGTTATAAATTCCAAGATGTAGTAGATAAATAACGTGAATGAGATTAGCAGGTTAGTGAATATGATTTTAGAAGTGCCATTTTATTGTCATTTATTAATTCAAAATGATTTTGATATATAAGAAGTATATATCAGAGAGCAGAAACATTGTGCTATTGCGTTTTGGGCAATTCGTTAACCATTTAGTGTACTGTAGAATTATAGTGTAGAGTAAGGCAGGTAAATTTTATAGTGTTTACACTGAACTGACATCAAAATCGATTAAAATTGTAACCAGCCAAGATCAGCATAAAGCGTCACTGGTCTGTAAATGTGTGGGCTAATTATTGAAATGTGAGGAGCTAAAAATTTTGAAAAATAAATTTATAAAACGCACTTCATGGTAACAATGGAAGATAAAATAATTTACGGTGAAAAAAAAAAGTTATGGTTATATGGTGAAGATAACAGTCTTGCTATAGTTATCTACGTACTGAGCATTAAAACATTTTGGGAATATATAGTTTTATTGATTACTATTTATTTATTTTATCAAGTTGAACCAGTGCTTTTAGATTTTGAGTATAACTTAAAGACTGGGGGTTGAAAGTATCTAAGAAAGTTATTATTGTACATACAAACTTATTGTTCTGTACTATTCATTACAGTTTGTTATGTAAGAATTTGTGAGAATAAAAGTAGTTGCATTTTTAAAAGTTAGAGTGTGTACTACAATTATTACTGCATCATTTGTTTAGAGCCAGATGAGAAGATATTGGTTGAGATGGTAAACTTATTTTGGAAATCATCTCCCTGTGTTGCGAATCATAGGTTCATAACATCAGAAATGCGGTTTTAGTAGTAGACTAATGTAATAGGTGTTATAATATGTAACTTATTTAAATATTTGATTATCATAAACTTATGTTAGACATGACAGTATCAGGAACGTGAATCTGAGCTGGACTCACAGGAACTTGTAGGGTTAGAATGGTGGTCCAGCTTAGGCGCATGAAAGAATCAGGGAAGTGTCGGGAAGTGGAAACCTGAAATTTGAGAAAGGAGATATGTTAGGTTAGGAGAATCAATAATGTGATGGAATAGTGGAAAGGAAAGTTTATGTCTATACACATATATAAACATTAAATAACGTCATTAGCGATCTCTGGGTGACCAGAATAAATTAAGGAAATTATAAGGTTAGTTATTTTATCCAGACTTCTAAATATACCAAGTGTATAAAAAAAAGATTCAAGTAGAAAAGTTAAAGTTTCATATCAGGTCAGTTATGGAAAATAAATTGGTAAAAAAAAATGAAGCAAGTAGAAAAGCTGCCAATTGGTAGTGGGCTAGAGCATTTGGAATGCCTATGAATCCAAAAGCCAGATGCTTCGTATCAGGTCTGTTATTGAAAAACAAATTTGGTAATTTTCAGAGTATCTAATGGGGGTCGAGATTACAATTGAATGACACATAACATAAGTCTAGGTCAAGGCTAGAAAATGTATAATTCCTTGAGCCCTGCATTATTACCCGTGGTGATGATGATTGATGATGAAGTTGATTTAAACATACTAAAACGAATTCAAATCTGTTTAGTCATTTCAACGTGAAGGTGTAGCAAATTTACAAATTCACTAGCAAACTTTCACAATTACTGTATACATTCTAAATACCTACTATAAATCAAGTAGTGTCCCAATACGTAGAGTACTATGATATCTAAATTAAATTCAGGAATTAGATAATGTGAACTAATTAAAATGCTATTATTTTGGGGTCGAACAGAATAAACACCAAAATTCTGAAAGTAGCGGAAAGTAGGTTATATACTTGTTTAGGTGGTATGTGTTCTTTGTTTTGAAATATACTGAAACATTGTGAATGAGATTGATATTAAAATTGAAAGCTTGGGTTTGCCTATAGGCAGATAGCTCCTTGTAGATGAGTAATGTTGTTACATTAGGAGAAATGACTTTGTGGTTGGTTTACCTTGGTTGGAGTGTTCTAGTTTCAATATAAGTATAGTTATAAGTAGAACTTAACATCAAGCAAATTGTTTGCTTGTTTAACATTTTATTGCATATTATATACATCTATTTAGGTAATAGACAAGTACATAGAGTACGTACATACTAACTATTATTTATTCTACAAAAGTAAACTTCATTTAACTAAAAGATAAGTTGTATTTTTTAAAGTAACATATTTAGTATAAAATGATTATAGTAACATAATTGAGGAGAGAAGTAACAAGGATTATTTATGGAACCTATAATAGATTAATAATTATCACTGTTGTGGGGTCGGAACAATGTCTCTTCTATATCAACATAGACAACAATATATTTATGTATGTACATATCAAAAACGTCAATAACTGCAGGGGAGATAATACAGGAATTTGTTTTAAGAAGCATGGCCTTCGAATTTTGTTGTGCCATGCAGCCCAATAGGGAATGAAATAAATTGAACATTTATAGATCATTAATTCTGAACCAAGTAGGTATATTGTAGAACTAAAGTATTATAGGATACTAAGGATGGGGGGTCAAGAAATTATTTTAGTGTGAATAGAGTTAGCTGGTTATAAGGAAATTGATATTAATTTGTAAGAATTTATGAAATAATACTGGTATAATACTTTAAAATTATACAGGGGAGAAATTTTCTATCAAACAAAACAAATCAAAAGTTTACAAGTACCTTTGTTATCCAAAATTAAAGTTCTTGATCAATGATGTGATGAGCATGTTTGTAATGTATATGAATACCAGGCAGGACATAATTATGTATCAGACTTTTTCATTAAACCAGTGAGGCATGGTTGCATACCATTTATATGTGTTTTTATAAAAGCTTATTATTTTTTTATTTTATTTATTGAGTTCACAAAATTCACAGATCTTAACTTAATTTACAATAGTTTATAAAAATATTAATTCTTACATCCAATGACGGATTTTCTTTATAATTATATAACTTTATAACAAAGAGAGCAGAAGCACAAAAAAAATCTAATTCATAAAAGTTACACAAACAATTGTAACAGGTAAATAAAAACATATATAATTAAAGAAGAAAAAAAAGTAAGTAGTGGGTTAATAACAGGTGAAAACATACTTTACTCATTAGTTATAATGTTAATAATTTCTGTTCTAAATACACCTTTCGAGCTGTTGAAAAGGTCTGTTGAGCTAAAATTATTATTATAGCATTTCTGTGTTCGAAGGATTACTGAATTCGCTGAATAATTAGTATATGAGCGTGGAATGTGGAACAAGCTAGTGTGTCCGGTACGGAACGTGGGGGCTCCGAGCTGCAGGAAAAGTTATGTCAGTTCTAGGCTGTTAATATCGCCTTAGAGTAAACATTTCATTGTCTTCATATTCCTGTAATAATAAAATTGTATATTAGTACATAGGTATTTACAGGCTTAAATCATAAAAGTACAGGTCTCTTATATCTAGATAGATCACTTAAATTGTGGGCTGTCTTGGTGGATATCATTGCAGTATTCAGATATCTGGGCAGTAGGGTATTAACATTTTGTGTTAATTTTAGAAGCACCATCAGTAACTGTTTGTATGACGGGGAGATCTAGGCATGACACATAGGTATCTTATAATTATTGTAGCAAGTACTACAATACTATTGAACAGATAGAGATATAGCTCACCTTCAAACAAGTTAACTTGTTAGTTTTGTGAACTTCACTAATATCATGTATTATCAGTAGTTCTCATATTAAAAATTGCTAAGTGTTAGGTCAGCGAGTTAAAGAAGTTAGAATAAATGATAACAATTAAATTTAATCAATAAATGCCCAAATTCGGTTGCGTGACGCACTGAACTCAGCGAGGAACATTTTTGGCGCTAAAATAAAATGAAACGCTATCAGTTAACACAGACGCGACGTTGAGTTTAAAATATTCAAAATTCGAACATTATTGTTACCAGAGTAGAGGAGGATCTTGCATCTTTGTACGAAATAATCTAGATTTCAGGGAACTACCACAATATAAAAAACTTTCGAAAGTTACGATTTTCGAGTGTTGTGCTATCGAACTTTTTACTTATAAAATTATTGTCATATCAGTGTATAGAGTTCCTAAGGAAAAGTATTTAGAAGACTTTATGGAAACTTTAGAAACACTCTTGTCAATGCCTTATAAAAAATAAGAATATTATAATTTGCGGAGATTTTAACATAAATATTTTATCTAAAACAAAAAGTTCTACTGACTTTCAAAAACTTATTTCAGAATACAAATTTAAATTAGAATTTAAAGAAGTAACACGAATGCAAAGCAAAACTTGTATAGATAATATTATACACAGTAACATCAGAAATTGTAGGAGTGAAGTACATCATTTAAAGCTTTCTGATCACTCTACCTTAATATTTAAGTGTCCGGTAAAACAAAGGTACTATTTGAAGTACTGGTATGTCAAACGACGCATGTATACTCAGGAGAATATGGATAAATTCCAATCGTGCCTTGAAAGCTTATCTCTGACGAATGTATATGAACAAAATGATGTCAACCTTGCATATAATAATTTCAGTGATACCTTCAAATTATTTTATAATCTTTGTTTTCCCTTAGAAAATATAAAAATAAAAACGCGAAACAAAGACCTCGCTGGTTAACACGAGGAATTAAACTATCATGCAAACGTAAAAGAACCATTTATGTTGATTTTAGACATAATTCTCAAATGAAAAAACAATACAAAAATTATAACAATATATTACATAAAGTCATTAAATCACAGAAAATGCAAAATAATAAAGAAATTGACCGATCAGATAATAAAACTAAAGCAACATGGAAGGTGATAAGCAGTTATGAACTAAAAGTGCCTAAAGTCCCGATACAACGATGGTTTAATAGAGAACCCAACACAAATAGCAAATGCATTTAATGATACATACATAGATTTAGTGAACAAACAAATAAAGATGAATAACAAATCACAAACAAATAAAATCTATAACAAAATAGACCGAATACCACATTCGATCTACTTAGAACCAACATCACCCCACGAAAAATCATATCTTCACTTAAAGATACAAATAGCGTAGGCTACGATGAATGGTCAACAAGGGTAATAAAACACTATAAAGAAATATTAGCAACCCCATTATCATACCTGGTTAACCTCTCAATTGAACACGGAAAGTATCCTGATCTCCTTAAAATTACAATAGTGAAACCACTCTTCAAAAAAGGTGACAAAGAACTCTGTGAGAACTATCGCCCTATAGCGCTAATACCTATAATATCAAAAATATATGAAAAAATAATTTATAAGAGACTCATTAAATATCTTGAAAAATATGTATAATATTTTAACTAATGTACAATACGGATTCAGAAAAAATAGATGTACAACGCAAGCAGTTTATGAAATGATGAAGACAGTAAGTGAATGTCTCAATAGTAGAATACCGGTAACATCAATATTCATGGATATGTCAAAAGCGTTTGATTTCGTAAATCATAAAAAGCTGCTACTAAAGTTAGAATCATACGGAATCAGAGGTATAGCGTACAACTTACTGGAATCATACTTAGGCAATCGTCAACAATATACTGAAATAACTCAGATACTCGAGAAAGTGGAAGTAGCATTTAAATCCAGATTAAGGCGTATAGAACATGGTGTGCCTCAAGGAAGCATCTTGGGACCATTACTTTTCCTCGTCTACATTAATGACTTACCAAACACCGTAAATCACCAAATGGTTCTTTTCGCGGATGATTCCACCCTTATAGTTAAAGGCATTAATACATCAGAATATGAAAATACTATAAACGAAGCACTTGAAAGTATTATGAATTGGTTTGACGATAATAACTAACTACTTGTCTATCTATCTATCTAAAACCAAGGCAATGCAATTTTATTTTCCACAATCAATTACAAAAAATATTACAATAAAACACCAAAATACAATTATAGAACAGGTAAAAGAGATAAGGTTTCTAGGATTAATGGTTGACTGTCACGGAAATTGGAAGAGTCACACTGATTACATACGCAAAAATATAAGTAGATTCGTTTATGCATTAAAGAGACTAACTAAAGTAGCATCACAGAAAGCAGCAATTTGTGCTTATCATGGAAATGTATCTTCCAATTTGCGTTACGGATTATTACTTTGGGGAAACTCTGCGAACGCTAGAAAAGTATTTGTAACGCAAAAAAAATGTTTAAGAGCAATAACCGGAGCCAGACAAAGACAAAGTTGTGTACCAATATTTAAAAGGTTTAAATTACTTCCCTTAGCATCATTGTATATTCTAGAGGCTTGCCTATTTGTTAAACAAAATTTAAATAGCTTTGACATAAAAATTACACGTAAGCCACGAAAAACTCGTAAAAACTACTATGTGTTACCCCCTCAGGGCTCCAAAACAAAATTTTTTTAGCAAAAGTATTTACGTAATGTGTACTAAATTATACAACCATTTAACAGATACAATGAAAGCTATGACATTCATCAAATTTAAAAACAATCTAATGAAACTATTACTGAACAAATGCTATTACACAATTGACAAATTCTTAGATGATAATAATCTTGACATTTTACCTATAAAATAATGATTGCATGACATAATATTAATTAGAATGTAATTAATTGTATCATATTGAAATATTGATTTATGTGATATTGTACGCCTGAAAAGGTAGCTGTTGACACTTTTATCATTTTGACCATCATGTAACACACAGCTGACAATAAACAATTTTGAATTTTTGAATTTTGAATTTTTTTGAATTTTTTGAGCAGATCTCAAGTTGAGAATGCAAGGCGCTGCTAGTCTGTTTGCCGAATTCAGCGATATTCAAACAAAATTGGAAGAAAATGTCCTTGAAGTTGACTTAGAGAAGCAACTAGGACAGCGTGACTTGTTTGAGAATAGTTACTATGACACACTAGCTCGAGTAGAGTGTATGTTGAACACAGACAAGGTTGCAACATGTTCAAAAAGATGTAATGGCGATTCTATTAAGCTTCCCACTATATCAGTACCTACCTTCGATGGTTCAAGTGAGCACTGGTTGGAGTTTAGGGATATATTTTTGTCATTAGTACATAACTCTCCTCAACTCAGTAGTATCCAAAAGTATCACTACTTAAAATCATCACTAAAAGGAAGCGCATCCCTCGTAATTGATTCCTTAGAGTTTTGTGCAAACAATTACAGTGTAGCATGGGAACTTCTCTTTAATCGATATAATAATAGCCGACTTTTAATCCAAAATCATGTCCGCACATTATTCAACATTCAAGCTTTGACAAAGGAATCACCAGACTTATTACGCAACTTAATTGACACCATATTAAAGAATTTACGGGCTTTAAAACTCCTAGGCGAACCAGTTCACAGTTGGGACACGCTCATTATCTATATAATTGTTTCCAAACTAGATAAAACCACAGAACGCGCCTGGGAACAACATAAATCAAATATTCTGCAACAGTCGAATGATTCCGAGTCACGTTTGAAGGTTGAAACGATGCTATCGTTTCTAAAAGATAGGGCAGACATGCTGGAAACATTGCAAGCATCACGTAGTTGTATGAAAACAAATAACGGTAAACACAATACAATTACGCACACTAATAATAAAGTTCACTGCAATGTTTCCACCAATAAGCCGCAGCTGAGTAAAATATCTTGTTTACTTTGCAACGATAACCACTCACTATACGCGTGTCAAACATTTTTGAGTTATAATTTAGAATCACGTATTAAATTTGTAATAGACAATAAACTATGTAAGAACTGTTTGCGCGGCGGTCATACGGTTACTCAGTGCAAGTTCGGTCCGTGTCGCAAATGCGATAAGAAACATAATTCCCTTATTCATAAGGATAACACAGTTTCGCACGGGAGCGGGCAGCTCCGACCAGCATCGGGCAATAATGTCAAACCGGCTTTGGCGATGCGAGCGTCCCTCGCGTCGGACCTACCTCCCGTAGATCCTGCCAATGAACATATGCACACAGACATATTATGCGCTCAGTATCAATGTATGCAACCAGTTTTAATGTCAACAGCTATAGTGGAAGTTAAAGATAATAACGACGGTTATCATTTAGCTCGCGCGCTTTTAGATTCAGGAAGCGAAAGATGCATTATTACGCAATCCTTATGCGATTCATTACAATGTAAAAAAATACAGTCCACTAGAGAAATACGCGGGGTTGGTAATTCTATAACACAGTCAACGCAAATCTGTGATATTGAGATTAAATCGCGAACCAGCTCTTTTATTATGCAGATGCAATGTTTCGTTCTGCCGAACATATCATCCACTATGCCGACTATACCTAAACAACACGCGCAATTTAGGCTACCTACACACATACAACTAGCGGACCCATACTTTAATGAACCTAAACCCATCGATATTTTGATTGGCGCAGATAAGTTTTGGGGTTTATTGACTGACGGTAAAATACGATTACCTAATGGGCCGTTCGTACAAAATACGCACTTAGGCTGGATAATTTCGGGTCCCATACATATCAATACGCGTAGTATTGGCCATATCCAGTGTAATTTCACTCAAGCAGTTGACGAACAATTACGAAAATTTTGGGAACTGCCCAGGTTAACTCATACGCGCACCGAGGAGGAGAAGGCTTGCGAAAATCATTTCGTTACAACAACGATGCGCAATAGTGACGGAAGAATTATCGTTAGCCTCCCCTTTAAATCCTCACAAGATAACCTGAGCGAAACGTTTACTCAGGCCCAAAACCACTTTTTTGCCATAGAAAAACGATTGGACCGCTCACCTGTATATGTAAGATTTGCAAGTAATGCCACAGAACAAAAAAGAACTCAAGGATCACTCCGAAAAGCTATTCCAATAAATAAGCGACTCTAGCTACGAAGCAATTAAGTGCACTTCAGCTCGCAAAGCTCGGAGTAGCTAATATTTATTTTCACCTACAAGGTATGACTCTTTACGCGTATCCAGGCATAGCTCTGACGCGGCACGTACCGCAGGATAATACTGTCTGGACGAATACGCCAATGTTTTTTTTTTTTTTTTATTCGAATTAGGTTCGCGTTTGACCACACCGTGCCTGATGTTAAGCATTGATGTGGTCTTGGATGGAGCACGCTTACCTAGAAGAAACCTATTTACTCTCGATTTGAAGACACCCATATTGTAATGTAACTGTAGCTTTGTACCTAAAGTGTGGGGGTGAACTAGGCCTGGTAAAAGATATACTTGCTTTTTCCAGTATATTATACACATAGAGACAGTTATTTTTTTTACTATTTTTGGAAAACGTTAAATTAGTATATTAATAAAACACGTAAAAAAATAAAAAAAAAATCTGGTGAGAATTCCGCCTCATTTTCCTGTTAAGCCGACGTGACGTCACAAAAGCTACGCAGCCAAACCAGACGAATTTTCGACTCTTGACTCAAGACCTCCATAGGATGCTTCGTGTAGACGCGAAACGCGAACTTGATATATTTTTTGTATATTTTAAGCGTTTTATTAAAATAATTAAAAAAAAATTGTTATTTTTTAATAATATTTCGTTAAGATGTAAGAAGCAGTGATGGCTCAGTGGCATTGGCTATGGAATGCCGTGCAGCAGGTCCCTGGTTCGAATCCCGCCACGGGCTTGAGCTTCACCGCATGGTGGAAGGGCATTTTGTGAATGCCCGCCTGGCTAGCGACCACCCTCAAGTAGAAAATCTGTCGCCAAGCACCGAACATTGGGTTCCGGCAGCAGTCCTTGAGAGCCAGAAAAATTACAGGCTAATGAGACCTAACAACTGGATGTCTCAGTGTGGGCACAGTGCAATTCGTCGTTGACGAAATGCGTCTGTTATAGGCAGAGGTTAGTTAGTCCACTTAACATCAGGTGGAGCTTGTTCCGTCACAATAATATAAGATGAAAAAAAAGATGACATTGATATATGGGAAAAATAAAAATAAAGAAAATGTTACAGTTACTTAAAAAAATATTATAAATCCCATAGTAGTACAACTTAAATTGAACTAATAGGTGTCGCTCCATCCCCATTCGATGGTTAAAGAACTAGAGGAAAAATTAGAGTTATGAGTTTACGAGTAATATGTCACGTTAGCTTTAACGGTCAGAGCATGCCCCTAGCTATAAGGGTGGATGTCGTGGGTTCGTATCCTGCACGTGACTACAATTTTTCCTCTTGTAATTTTGTAACATACGATAAAGTTGTTATAACAACTTTATGTATCATAAGCTCAATTTATAATTGGCCTTTATTTCCAGGAAAAGTATATGCTATGATGTCAATGAAGATTATGCTAGCAAAGGTATTACAAACGTATCGCATATCATCAGATGCTAGCAAGATGATCATCCAAATGGAAACTACAATCCGACCTGCTTCAGGACATTTTATAACTTTAGAACAAAGAAAAATATAAATAATTCTTATATTTTATTATTGCCTGTAAGTATTTTAATGTCATAAAATTGTTGAGCTATATATAAAATAATAATGTGAAAAGAAACTTTAAAAATATATATGTACTAAAAAAATCCTAGGAAGTTAGGACGGACCTTAGTGTGGGACGCTACATGCGTAGACATTTTAGCGCCATCACATCTTTTTGAACGCCGCCGTGGCTACTCGACGCGTGATCAAAATGCTGGCAATGCTGCCAGCATGCTGGGCACGCTTCCAAATGGTGGTGGGCTGGACCACTTGGACTGCCTGTGAGTCTATAATGACTTATTGGTTGTATTTTTTATATATTTTTTATATTGTTAGGTTTGCAATAACGCCTGCTATGCGGATTACATTACATTTTTTTATGTCATATGCGGGATCCCGCACTTGACTTAAATTTTTCCTATCGTATATTTGTGATTTTGGAGTGACTTATTGGTTGTCTTAATGCATTTATTGTAGTACCTAGCTGTAGTGTATAATTCTTTATGTTATATAGTTCGTATTGTTTTTCTATAAAGGTAAAAATAAGAAACAAAGAAATGGTACATAATATAAAGTATTTTGTTTTATCAAGAAAATTTTGCGATTTATTTTCCCAAAAAAATGTTTAACATTTATGGTTGCTGGTTGTTGATACGGCTAACTTTCACCACAATCTCGCCTGAGAGTATGTGATGATGTGGTCGATGTAAACATGTGCTACCTAGAATAGCATCGCGCTTCAACAGTTATACAATATTATCAAACTGTACAATAATAGATCAAATATCATCCAAAATACCACAAACAAATATTTCCACAACTTCAAGCTGTCAAAACACTGCAACCTACTAGATCCCTTATTAAATATTCCCAAACATGTGGATATTTTAGAAGGTGGTCAGTTATTTTATTCTTTGTTAATAATAACAAATATTTTTAAAATATTTTACGAAAACATCAAATTAATATTTTAATAAAACACTTAAAAAATATTAAATATATCTAGTGACAATTCCGCCTAATTTTCCTGCTAAGCCGACGTGACGTCACAAACGCCACGCAACCAAACTGGAAGAATTTTCGACGCGTTTTGCTTCTACACGAAGCATCCTCACGAGGTCTTGACTCTACGAGTGCACGATCGAGAATGAGCGGCCGGCAGCTCAGCACGCCTTTATATAGACTAGAGCTGAGTCAGCACGCCTTTGTCTAGACTCGAGCGTGAGTCACTGCTCTTTGTTTTAAAAATATTTGTTATTATTAAATATGGATTTCCGCAAAGTAACGCCTGATTCTATTCATTATTCTTTGTTACTTTAATGACGCATTCACTTGTTCCAAAACAACCCATTCTAATAAAAATTGTCTTTGGTTGGGTTTTTTTTATATGATTTGTTCGATTTTCTACAGACTCCAGGGTCCGTGACATTTTTCAAGTTAACATACAAATTTATTAATTAATTACATTACTATGGGGAGCATTCTTACAAACTTAAGTATGAAGTGCTCGTAGCGAAGTTTACTTAGCTGTTCTCAATCGATCAGCAAAGTTAAGCAACGTCGCGCGCGGTCATGAGTTGGATGGGTGACCGCTAGTGACATTACTACTGAGCGTTTCCGTGCTTCGGAGGGCACGTTAAGCCGTCGGTTCCGGTTGTCGTCTTAGGATGGCAGTCGTTATAGCATTGTGGTAGGGCATTTTGCGAATGCCCGCTTGGCTAGCTACCACCCTCAAGCAGAAAATCTGTCGTCAAGCACCTAACGGTGTGTTCCGGCAGCTGTCTTTGAGAGCCAGTACTTCTAGGTTGGCCTGAACAACATCTTCGACTACATCATCACTTACCATCAGGTGAGATAGTGGTCAAAGGCTAACCTATCAGGCATAAAAACAAAGGGGGAACACACTTCGGTTGGGTTATCAAAGGTAACATTGAAATAAACATGCTGTATAGTATATTTACAATACAGTCCACCGCCTCTCAATCCCAAACTCACAAACACTCTTATCAGCACAAATTAGCTCTGATGAATCTTGTGATTAATTACTACAACGGTTTAGGGAACAAGAAGAGCTAAGTCACAATGAAACTTGCAAGCGCTCTCACCGGAACACCAGTATTGTGAAGATTTATATAACACAACCACCACTAGAGATTAGTCAAGTCGCTTTACGGTTCATCTTCCTGTTATCAATGGTAAGCTTGAATCACTTGGTGAATCATACAATACAGCTAGAAATTGTTTTCTTATGTTAGAATATATATTTCCATATACACATATAGAATAATGTTAATTTTTTTACTAGAGATTAAGATTAAGAAATATTCTGATTAACATTAAAAATATATTATTTGACACTAAATTTATGTCTTCGCTGTAAATTAAAGTGGTGTCCTCGAAGGAAGCAGACGCTTACGACACAAGATTTATTCTTAGTGTGGGCTAGGCACGACATTCATACAGTAAAAACCATAAAATCATCATTTGTCTAGAATTTTCATTATCTAGAAGCAGTGATGGCTCAATGGCATTGGCTATGGACTGCCGCGCAGGTCCATGGTTCGAATCCTGCCCAGAGCTTGAGCTTCACCGCATGGTGGAAGGGCATTTTGCGAATGCCCGCCTGGCTAGCGACCACCCTCAAATAGAAAATCTGTCGCCAAGCACCTAACGGTGTGTTCCGGCAGCAGTCCTTGAGAGCCAGTGAAATAACAGGCAAAATGGGACTTAACAGGTATGTCTCAAAGTGATGGGCGCAGTGCAGTTCGTCCCTTGTGATGAAATGCATCTGTTATAGGCAGAGGATACCGCTTAACATCAGGTGGGCCTCGCGCTTGTTCCATCACAATAACATAAAAAAAAAATTATGTATTTTATCCTTTGTATGTATTTTAACCTTTGTGTTTTTTTTCTTTAAATTGTGTTACTATTAGAAATTTACTGATGTGTATTTAATGAGTACTGAGTAATAAACATTATTATTATTATTATTAATGGAAATTCATTAATGATAGCATGTTACATCAAGTTATTGAAGAATATATTCATCTAGGACATGCTTCATATACCTACTGCTGCAGTATGTACCGCATAACAGAAAAAATGTTAGATACCCTCTTTTAAATTTCACCTTAGCTCCATAATAGTGTTCAGATCGAGTAGCTCCTCTTGTAATATCCCATTCTCCACTTCCGATCCATCAAATGGATTTATGATGCATGGTGGTATTTTCAACGTCAGAATAAATGTTGAACAGATGTCTAAATATCCTCATCAAGAAATTCTACTTGTGACAAGTTTGGAAACCGGGAAAATTCGCGCCAAATAATATTTTATTTAAGAAAAGCTGAAATTACACCCTTTGTTTTTTATTCAATAAGACTATCCTAATAACAATTATTATTAAAATATTTTATGAAAACATCAAATTAATATTTTAATAGAACACTTAAAAAATACAGAAATATATCTAGTGACAATTGCGCTTAATTTTCCTGTTAAGCCGACGTGACGTCACAAACGCCACACAGCCAAACTGGAAGAATTTTCGACGCGTTTCGCTTCTACACGAAGCATCCTCAGGAGGTCTTGACTCTACGAGCGCAACGAGCGGCCGGCGGCTCAGTCCGCCTTTATATAGACTCGGGCTGAGTCAGCACGCCTTTGTCTAGAATCGAGCGTGAGTCACTGCTCTTTGTTGTAGCTAACAATAGGTAAGTGATACGTTATACTATCCTCTTGTCTGTCATATACGCATTGTATGCTTTCGAATTGATCAGGTTTTCTTTTAAATCTGAATCTTTACTTTCCAGAAACTCAAAAAATTATGCAATAAGTAAATAAAATCTTGTTTAACATGCACCTTTTGACAACCAGGGTACTTCAGAATGTAAGAGCAAATGTTGGAAGTCTTTGTCAATTTCATCGCGCAATTGTGCAAGTATACGAGTAATCAACGCATTGCTTATTATTTTGTTAACTGCATTAATCATAAATTGAAACGAGTTGTGCAATCTATCACTGAAATTATTCCCTACTAGGTGTTATCGGTGGATAACACAGTGAATTGCAGTTACCTCTGGTATAATTCTTTTAAGATGGCTGGTCCCAAGATGTCATCCGAGCATGGCAGGAGCTCCATCTGTTGCCACAGATATAACGTTAGTAAATGGAAGCGATCTTTAGTTAAAAGAAAAATCAAAGTTATAGGTGGAAAGTTTCGGAAAAAAAAACAATAAAAAATGCTGTTTCCCGCCATTTTTGTCGTCTGTTCAAACCCCTTTTCCTGTAAAATTTTCCATTAAAAGGTTTATTTTCATTTATTTTCCCGTTAAGCGAATATGATCAGGATTGCATTGGTATCAAGAAGTTTATATGTTGATTGGAGATTGCATCAAATAAACTTTAACGATTTAAAAACATAAAACCTCAAAATCTGTAAAAATATTTTTACATTTCGCTGTTTGATCCACTCAAACTAAATGGATGAAAATGTTATTTTTGTATGATATTGACTATAGGTGATATATTAGGGTATGGGTATATTAGGATGATATGTTTAGGTAATGGAAAACAACTAAGTACTAAAAAAACGTTACGGGGCGTAGAGGGATAAAAAACGTGGACAGTTCTGAACGGATGCGCAGTACCCCATTGACAGATTCAACATGTTAGAGGTAATGGTATCACTTCTTTTTTGATGACCTGTCTGAAAAAGTATTAAAACTATAAACGCCGCAAATCTCAAATCAATATAAGTTTTATTTAAATACAACAATTTGACGAAAAGAAACTCGAATCCTTGCGATATTTATATAAGATATTTTGGTATAGTTTGTCAAGTACCAAGCTGTTCAGTATGAAACAATATACATGTGACTGATGCCATAACCTCAAATTATGGAAATTATGGTTATGGAAAAATAAACATTGTGAAGGTACTTCACATTCAGGTCTTGTAGAGATGTATAGGTATCATAGAAGTTGTCGTTGTAGAGAATTTGGTTATATTTTGACATTTCAATTCTACAAATTAAAAAAATGATCGTAGTCAAAAACAAAATATGTCTGGCGCCGGTAATACGATCCTTAATGATCATAAATCCATAAAATATGAGACAATTCTTTTAAAACTACACAACGCAAATATTATGGCCACTTGAGCAGGGTCGTGGCTGTGTAAACTAGCCTTTATTCGATGGAGTAGTGTCGTTTAATAACTAAGTTCCTATGGTCATCCAGTTCCATCATCAGATCCTGGTTACCATCAAGCACCAAAGTACTCCTCAAGAGGAATCAAACAAGCCCATACTCGATGGGGTTATGTCGTCTAATTATTCAGTTACTACCACTCCTCAAGACGAATCTAACGAGCTAATACTCGATAGGGCTATGTCTTTTAATTACTGAGTTCCTATGGCCATCTTCCAATTCCATCATCAGACCCTGGTTACCATCTAACACCAAAGTACTTCTCAAGACGAATCAAACGAGTCCATACTCGATGGGGTTATGTCGTTTAAAAACTGAGTTCCTGCGGTAATCTTCCAGCACCAACATCAGACTCTGGTTACCATCTAGCACCAAAGTCCTCGTCCAGGCGAATCAAACGAAACCATACTCGATGGGGTTGTCGTTTGATTACAGAGTTCCTATGGCCATAGTCCAGCTCCAACATCAGACTCGTTACCATCTAGCACCAAAGTACTCGTCTAGGTGAATGAAACGAAACCATACTCAATGAGTTTGCGTCGTTTTATTACGGAGCTCCTACAACCACCTTTGAGCTCCATAATCAGACCTTGGTTACCATTGCAGGAACTACTTGTCAAGACAATTCAAATGAGCGCAAACTCAATGAAGTTGTGTCGTTTCGTTTCATTACGAAGTTCCTTTGACCACCTTCCAGCTCCATTATCAGTTCAACAACATGTCATAATATTGGATTGTCACGCGATTTACATATGTATGCAAAATTTCAGCGCAATCGGTAACCGGGAATTGGATCAAAAAATGAATTTGCAAGATTTGATGACAAACATCGGGGCAGGTAAAATCAAATAAAAGCTTGTAATAAAATAGGTTAAGTTTGAAAAGTTTTTATATTTTAGAATGGCCTAACCCAAATGTCATTGGTAAATAACACAAATCATAAGTTCTCTCGGCAGCAGCAGTTTTTGGAAGTTTAACCCTTAGAGCAATACTAGAGCAATTAGGAGACGGAGGATGATTGTGTTGCTTCAAGGTTTCAACTAATAAGATATTTTTTTTTATGTTATTGTGATGGATTAAGCACGAGGCCCACCTGATGTTAAGCGGACTAACCTCTGCCTATAACAGATGCGTTGCGTCGCAAGTCACGAATTGCACTGCGCCCGTCACCTTGAGACATAGTTGTTAAGTCTCATGTTATTTCACGGGCTCTCAAAGATTGCTGCCGCAACACACCGTCAGGTGCTTGGCGACAGATTTTTTGCTTGAGGGTGGTCGCTAGCCAGGCGGGCATTCGCAAAATGCCCTTCCACCAAGCGGTGAAGCTCAAGCCCGTGGCGGGATCCGAACCATGGACCTGCGGCACGGCAGTCCATAGCCAATGCCACTGAGCCATCACTAATTCATTAGGTTTGTTTTTAGTTAATCAAATTTATATTTGTAAATTTATAAAATATAATATTTATCACAAATATATTTACAATGACTACTAGGTAAAATTACGACACACTTATACACAATATTTCATGTACTGTTCACATTTTCTTTCTTCCCAAGAAAACGTCTTGTATCTGTTCATTGGAAAGTCCTTTAGTTTCTGGTACGAAGAAGTAGCTGATAATGGCATTGATGATGGCCATAAAAGCAAAGAAGTAGAAGGATCCATGGATGCCGAAAAAGCTGTTCATGAATGGGAAGACTCCTATGATGAAAAAGTTGAGGAACCACACCCATTCCACGATGATCATTGACGCGAGGTTCTGCACCTGGTGTAAAACAAAAGGATGTTTTATTTTTATAATGCAATATATATAATAATAACAAATATTATAAAAATATTTTAAGAAAATATCAAATTAATATTTTAATAAAACACTTAAAAAATATAAAAATATATCTAGTGACGATTTCGCCCAATTTTCCTGCTAAGCCGACGTGACGTCACAAACGCCTCGCTTCCAAACCGGAAGAATTTTTGACGCGTGTCGCTTCTACACGAAGCATCCTCAGGAGGTCTTCTCAGAGGTCACTCTACGAGCGCACGATCGAGAATGAGTGGCCGGCGGCTCAGCACGCCTTTATATAGACGAGCTGAGTCAGCACGCCTTTATCTAGACTCGAGCGTGAGTCACTGCTCTTTGTTGTAGCTAACAATTGGTGAGTTATACGTTTTCAAAGTGACAATGACATAATTAAAGTGGCGCACCTTGATATACGATTGGTCACCTGCCTTATTAAAATTCTATCTTAACGCCTTTCAGATGACCCTCCCAGACCAAAGTAATTTAGTAAGATGGGGGAAAGCCACCAAAAAGTCTTGCGGTATTTGTCGGGAGGCCATAGGTACAGCAAGGCACTTATTGGTAGGATGCAAGGTGCTCCTTGACAGGGGTCATTATTCCCGTCGCCACGATAGAGTCCTCGAAATCATACGTGAAGCAGCGAGTCTCTCGGTAGCTAGAGCAAAAAAGGTTTGACCACGAACATACGACACGTCGCTTTGGTAAAAGAAGGGTCATCTACAAAATATAAATCCAAGCCTTACTCCATCTTAGGCGCAGCTCCCGATTGGACTCTTTTGATGGACACGTATGAAAAACATTACAAAATCCCTGAGGATGTTGGTGTTTCGTCATCCAGACCAGATATATTTCTATACTCAAAGCATCTAAAACGCATAGTACTTATAGAACTTACTGTGCCGTGGGAAACAAACATACCTAAAGACCACACAATAAAAACTAACAAATATTATGACCTAACAAATGAATTAATCAAAAACGGTTATGTGGTTAATTTATATGCGGTAGAAGTCGGAGCAAGGGGTATACCAGCAAAATCCCTATACAACCTACTAAAAGACCTTGGCCTGTCAAGAACAACCGTAACTCCCATCCTAGAACGTGTATCCAAGGCGGCATTAGTAGGATCTTACCAAATTTGGTTAGGCAGGGGAGGAGGCTCGAGCGGTGAAAGGGAGCATTGATGCATCATAAAGGGGCCCCTTAACCTTACTCACTGGGTTGCAAGTCCCAGGCACCTTGACTGGAGCCTCTTCCTCTGCAACGCTATGGACCCGGCACCCGCACGGTGAATCCATGGAATGCTAAGTAAATTTGTCTCATAATGGCTATAAATTGATTACAAATAATAATTTTAATTTATATATATTATGCAATGTGTTTTTGAATATGAATAATATACATTGTACATAATGTATCTAATATACATTGTACATAATGTATCTAATATACATTGTACATAATGTATCTAAATCTCCGAACAATGTAATAGAACTAAACTTAGTGTTTTAGTACAATCTGAACCATTATATTATTCAGTCTATTGCCATTTACTCAACCTGTCTCCCAAAGTAAAACTTAAGTCACTCAACCGACGAAACAGTTATGCATAATAAATTTCACATAAAAACATTAATATTTTAAATACCCTATGAATTATTGATTTTCTAAAAGGTGTTGATTGCTCAGCCAAAGTTTAATGTATTATTTCACAGTATGAATTTTAAATCAAATCAAATCAATCATTTATTTACAAGAATACATAGTCATCAAAAGATCTTAAACACTACACGTTCTTGTATTTTGCCTGCATGCAGGCGTGCAAATATTAAAAAGTATTTTTGTCACTTAGATCTATATATAAACTCTTTTAAACTATAAAAACCTTTACATAATAGCCAGTCACATAATCGATTTTTAAATAAATCACCTTTCATAACCTTCATTTCTTTAGGAATCTTATTATAAATATGAATACAATTATAATATAATTTTTTTTGTAGATATCTTTACGAATTGGAGGTTGATATAATAAGTTTGCGAACTTGGCGGTTTTTGCCGTGAATATACTTCGCTTAGCATTTTGAAGTGTTCTGGGTGGTCTTTCACAAATAGACAAACGTCTCTGATGTACATGCACGGTAGCGGGTGAATGTTACATGCTTTGAATAACGGCGAACAACTATCCAGAAACCAAGCTTTATTTATTTTGCGGATGCAACGTTTCTGGATTGTTATAACTAGCATCGTAACTATTTTTCTTATTCCTACCTTTGTCGCAGGCTAAGTGGGTGCCCCACATGTATTGTGCCATGACCTTACTTAAACATATAATTCTAAGCATGCTATCCAAAGGTTGAACTATAGGTGTCGCTCCATCCCTATACGATGGTTAAAAAATGAGAGAAAAAATTGTAGTTATGAGTCATTGTCATATTAGTTCAGTCGGTCAGAGCATACCCTATATTTATTTATTTAACAAAAGTTCACAGCTGTAACATTGGTTTCTTATAACTATTAAAATATATTCTACATATGAGCCAAATAGAACCTTCACTTTGTAGGACAAGTTACATTTATAATATTACCACATGATTTGACGGGTAGTTAGTCACATATAGGGGTGGATGACGCGGGTTCAAATCCCACACATGACTATAATTTTTCCTCTCGTAAATTTGTAATTTTGTGATTTAATCCGCATAGCAGGCGTTATTGCAAACATAACAATATTAAAATAAAAATACTATCCATACCTTTTTCATACTAGCCTTATATCTGTGAGCATTGTCTGTGTTTTGAAGCAATGATGGCCGAGCGGTAATAGCTATGGACTGCCGTGCCGCAGTACCCTGGTTCGATCCCCACCGCCGGCTTGAGCTTCACCGCATGGTGGAAGGGCATTTTGCGATTGCCCGCCTGGCTAGCTACCACCCTCAAGTAGAAAGTCTGTCGTTAAGCACCGAAAGGTGTGTTCCGGCAGTAGTCATTGAGAGCCAGTGAAATTACAGGCACAATGAGACTTAACAACAATGTCTCAATGTGACGGGCGCAGTGCAATTCGTGACTTGTGATGAATTGCAACTGTTATAGGCAGAGGTTAGTCCACTTAACATAAGGTGGGCCTCGAGATTGGTCCGTCACAATAATATTAAAAAAAAAAAAAAAAAACAAATTTCTTTCTCTTGTTACATGCTTTGCATCCACCTATATGATAAGACCATACCATGCTTTTTCTATTTCATATTTATGGTAAATACTTACTTCATTCACAAACACCTCAGCTAACAGCAAATAAGGCACAGTAGACGCTCCAAACATGAAGGAGAAGCAGTACAGCATGATGCAGAGCACCGTCACCCACGGAGGAGCGATCCTGGTTTGCAGAAGATAGCCAAGCGCGGTCATACAGATACAAACCAGGATTGACGACGTTATAATGAGGATCTGAAACAGAAATAGATGATCATTGTACTTTTAGCCTCTATATGTGTGTATGTTCCGTGGCATATGAGTAAAGTCTGCACACGTTTTGAAGATAAAATAATAAAGCCTATTTCTGACGCAGTCATGGCTCAGTGGCATTGGCTATGGACTGCCACGCAGCAGGTCCATGGATGGAATCCCGCTGCGGGCTTGAGCTTCACCGCATGGTGGAGGGGCATTTTGCGAATACCCGCCTGGCTAGCAACCACCCTCAAGTAGAAATTCTGTCACCAAGCACCTAACGGTGTGTTTAGCAGCTGTCCTTAAGAGCCAGTTATTTAAGGTTAAGCCTGTTAACACCTACAACTACATCATCACTTACCATCAGGTGAGATCGTGGTCAAACGCTTACTGATCAGCTATAAAACAAAACTTAAATAGGTGTAGGAAGGAATATTACGAGAAACATCATTTTGTCATCAGTTTCAAAGCCAAAGCTTATCAGCTCTTATTGTGATGTTCATCGTGCAAATGAGAAACACAGAATATAACAAGCTTGGTTTATTCTTAATTTACATGTTGTTTGCCAATATTCCCAATATTATCCAATTTTATGAACGCATCTTTTCTAACTCAACTCCTACCTTCAACATATCCTTATATTTTCCCTTGGCTACCTTGGTGGTAGAAAAACTTGCCGTTGACGTCTGGCGTGCATAAGAACGAGTCGAGCTCCGTTTAACTCCTCGTTAAATATCGAAAAACCCAACGTTCAACAATCAGCCGCGATCCTCGCGCACGGAAAATTGCAGACGCGTCGCCATACAACCAGCACGCGGGGCGAGTTTCGAACCAGGTAGCCTTCCTATGTTCTATTTTTCCCAACCACATGTTATTCTAAATCATAAATGGGTCTATTCACGCACGAACGTCGATTAAACGTAGAGGTTTTTTTTTATGCTATACAGGTTAGTCTTTGACCACTATCTCACCTGATGGTAAGTGATGATGTGGTCGAAGATGTTGTTCAGGCTAACCTAGAATTACTGGCTCTCAAACAGCTACCGGAACGCGCATTGTCTTTTCTTAAAGACAAAGAAAAAATAATTGAGTGTTGAGTCCCTTAGTACGTAAAAGACAATGCGTAGAGCGCCGCCGCGCCAACACTGGACCGCGCTCCCTTATATAGTTTTGAATATTTACATCGAGCAAAGTAATATAAAATATGAAATAATAACTTACAGGCACTTTCAACATCAGGTAGTCCTCGTGCTTATTCCGTCAAATACACATAAACAAACAAAAATACCATCTCAATAGGTATGTTTGTTAGGCCTAGCAGAAGTTAACCCTGAGAGGTTGTAAGCATTTTACCAATAACATTGCCATACTTTAAAACTATCTGAAACGAAACTAATGCAAGAGCGCTGCGAGTGATATATTAACTATGCAGAAAAAACTCATTCGTATCTTACCGAACATAGAACAAATTGAAAGTTGCTAAAAATTTTATAATTTACAAAATCCTAACCTTGGCATGTATATACATCTTTGAAATATGCAAATTCGTACGTAATAATCCAATTTTTTTATAAAAAAGTCAAGATTTATATATAAACTACACACTTCGTCATGGAAACCGCTTATTGTTACCTGTGACGCGACTAGAAATGCACTCGTCTAGCACATTACCTATGTCTGTAAACATATATGACAAATTACCGAGAGATCTTCTGCGTGAAGAAAATTACAATATTTTTATTGAAAAAATTAAACAGCTTCTTATTAAAAAAGCATATTACTCAATTGACGAATTCTTATGTGAAAAATGACTAATTAGATTTACTCATTTCTGACATTTATTATATACAATACATAAATTTGAATTTAAAATTAATATACCGTCTCCTCTTTTCTATGTTGGTGTGCCCGACGGGGTCCATAATATAGACTTTGTACTCTTATTTATTGTAACTACTTGTATGTACTACTTATGGAAGCAATAAATGATCTGAATCTGAATCTAATAACGGAAACGTTCACCATGAATTGTATAAGTGTAAAAAAAATAACTCACCCTTCTTCCAGCTTTATCAGCAACAACTGTGGTGACAAAGCTCCCACTCATGAGACAAAGCGCAAAAATGACGGAATACAGATCTGATTTGGAAGGGTCAGTTTGAGTGAACACTGTTTTTGCATACACCTGGACCGGAACTATGCCCATAAACACCTGAAAATAATTTTAATATTGTTAGGATTGCAATAACGCCTGCTATGCGGATTACATTACAATTATTTTAAAATTTAAGTAACTTAAATTTTTCATATCCTATATTTGTGATTTTGTAACCTGAAAATAAGATAATAAAATATTATGGCAAATAATAAAGGTGCCAAGGCATAGCTACTAAAAATCAACACCCGTGGAATGTCAGTAAAACCCAAAAGTTTAGTAACCTGAACGAAGTTACTTTGTGTTTTAAGTTATGACAGTTATTTCTCTTTACATATATAATTGTTTATTAGAAATTCATGAGGGAAATTGATAGGGATATGCCAGAAAAGCAGGAAACAGTTTTACCTTACAATCTGCGTAATAATGAAAAGAGAATTATAAAAAATAATGAAATTCGGGCTGTACCAAAAATCAGACCAGATAAAGTACAGAAACAAGGTCGTTATTCGAAAATACTGATGTATAATAAGTTACCAAAAAGCCAGACCACCTTAAAATTTAGTTTGTTCAAACTAAAACGTAAGAACGTTTTTGAAAACAATCCCTTCTGCACATTAAAAGAATACTAGTATATGTCAATGCAGCTTGTAGAATCTTTGTTCTTAGGACAAGTGCAAACGTCTGTAACAGCCGACTCGTCCACTGCTGAACACAGCCTCCCCTATTAAGGGGGTATTTGCCATAATCCCCACGCTTGGCAGGCGGCTTGGGGACCGCAGTGTAAGATGGCAGTTCTTTAGAAGGTGCTGCTGCCCACCTTCCAGTATTTTTCCCTTAGTCGCCTCTTACGACATCCACGGGATGATATGGGGAGGTGCAATTCTAACCCGGCACCCCACGGGGGGGAAACGTGATGACTGTAAATTGTTTCACTATATTACGACTATAAATTTTTAATCAATTATTTACATAGACCTAATAAGAATTATTTAAGTGGTATAAATATGTGTTAAATGTACTTTGGACTTGCCTGTAAAAAAAATTACTAAAGGGCTAATAAAACTTCTTTGTATCTTATATCTTTGTAATATTAACAAAGTAACTTCGTTCAGGTGCATCAAGAGGAGACTTGACTCCCGCAATAATGTCGCTACAGTAATATTTCTAAATATTTTTACAAGCACTATCGCATACTTACCGAAACTTTATGGTCTAATAATTTTAAATGCGATTTTTGCCATAGTGTTTTGTGATATGTTACGCATCAGACTTGGAAAGTCTTCAAGATTTTATTGGGTATGGAAAAAGCTGGTACAGATACTTATTTTTTCTATATGCCTATACAGCGCTGAGATATGGACCCTCAAAGCATCGGATAGTAAACGAATTGATGCAGGTCAATTCCAGGTTAGCCTGAACAACATCTTCGACCACACCATCACATACCATCAGGTGAGATAGTGGTCAAAGGCTAACCTGTCAGACATAAAAAAATTCAAGATGTGAATGGATGTTGCAAATACCATGCATACATATCGGACCAATGCGTCCATCTTTAGGCAACCTGCTGTTCAGAGTCAGGCTTTCATCGACATGCCTACAGACAACTTTTAAGTACGCCTGTCACATATCCAGAAAAGATGGTGACAATCTAGAGAGGCCAAAGGGCCAAAGGTTATTGTAGAAATAGAAGAGGCGGAGATAAGAGATTTAAATTTTCAACTAAGAACGAGATAGTCAAAAGCGTATTCCATGTTAGCGAATACCATGCAGAATCTATAAAATGAATATGTTCTACATTATGTTACCAAAGTCAGTGTAATTCTTCAACTGTTGCGTGCCTAACGCTGCTTTTAGGAAATACAGCACTGAAGTCCTGCCACCAAGAGATTGCGTTTGATAGTCGTGTTCGTATTATCCTTGTGGCTTATAAAAGATGTAAAATAAACTTTTTTTTTTATGTTATTGTGACGGAACAAGCCCGAGGCCCACCAGATGTTAAGTGGACTAACCTCTGTCTATAACAGGTACATTTCGTCCACGACGAATTGCACTGCGTCCGTCACACTGAGACGTACAGTTGTTAAGTCTCATGTTCCTGTAATTTAACTGGCTCTCAAGGACTGCTGCCGGAACACACTGTTAGGTGCTTGGCGACAGATTTTCTATTGAGTGATAGTTAGCCGTGCGACCATACGCGAAATGCCCCACCTTGTGATGAAGCTCAATCCGCCGTCGACGATTGGGGATCAAATTAGAACCTGCGGCACTGGGCGGGCGGTCCAATGCTATTACCGCACGGCTATCATTGCTACGAAAGTTTTGGGCCACATATCGTTTCTGAGCTTAGTCCCAAAATTTTAAGTTTTTCAATACCTAGAATTTTATCTAGTATTGCAAGAGAGTGGGTAAACTTGAGACCTCTTTTCACCAATCTGCTTCTTAGCCATAGGGAGCTGTGGCATTCTGCTACTATTATTGTTTTTCATCACAATACATTGCAGGCAAATCAGCTTTTTAGTCGCTCAAAACAACAAAATAAACTGTCACATGCATTTTCTCAGCGGCTGCTCTGTAATATATTGACAGCCAACGAATAAATATGAACAGAAAAGTCAAGCTGAAAAAAGCAGAACGCAAACCTCACCGCGCTGGGCGTGGTTTAAAAAGTGTGCCGTGTGGCGCAAAAACAGTACCTTGACGCAACCCATCAGATGCGATCATTTTGAAACGCCATTTCTTTTTTATGTTATTGTTACGAAACAAGCACCAGGCCCAACTAATGTTAAATAGACTAACCTCTGCCTATAACAGATGCAACTCGTCACAAGTCACGAAATGCACTGCGCCCGTCACCTTGAGACATAGTTGTTAAGTCTCATGTGCCTGTAATTTCACTGGCTCTCAAGGACTGCTGCTGGAACACACCGTTAGGTGCTTGGCGACAGATTTTCAAAATCAACCAATCCAATTGAATTTAGAAGATTGTGTGTGTTTTGTTGGTTGTAAACTTGATGTGTCCGAAATCAAAGCGGTAACTGTATGATAATAATAATAATAATAATGTTTATTGAACCAAATAGAACATTTGTTACAAAACTCACTACACTTCTTTATATGTTTATTACTTTTTTTTTTAACCCCCGTCTTATTACTTCTCTATTTCCTCTCCATTCAAAGGTTGCCTGGAAGAGATCGCTGTTAGTGATAAGGCCGCCCATTGTAACACTTGACTGTAATCCTTCGTATTTTGTATTATTGTAATGTGGTGTATACAATAAAGAGTTATCTATCTATCTATCTATTTATTCGTAGTCGGCAGCCAAATTATGTACCTATGCTTTTAATATGACACAATATTATAAACGTTTTCACGTAATAATGTAATTACAGCACATAATCATGGGGGAAAGAGTATAGTTACCTGCATTGATATGACAGTAAGCACTACCAAAAACGCACGTCGTGATGATGGCGATACAACTGGAAATATATAATTGGAAAAGTCAAACATCGTCCACTCTCAAAAAGCCTCAAAAAGGTCAAAAAGGGCCGTATACATGAAGTTTACTTAGCTGTTCTCAACCAATCAGAAAAGTTAAGCGACGTCGCCCGCGGTCATGAGTTGGATAGGTGACCGCTAGTGACATTACTACTGAGCGTTTCCGTGCTTCGGAGGGCACGTTAAGCCGTCGGTCCCGGTTGTTGTCTAAGGATGGCAGTCGTTAGAGCATGGTGGTAGGGCATTTTGCGAATGCCCGCCTAGCTAACTACCACCCTCAAGTACAAAATCTGTCGCCAAGCACTTGACGATGTGTTTCGGCAGCAGTCCTTGAGAGCTAGTGAAATTACAGGCACATTTGACTTAACAACTATGTCTCAAGGTGACGGGAGAAGTGCAATTCGTGACTTGTGACGAAATGCATCTGTTATAGGCAGAGGTTATTCCGCATAACATCAGTGGGGCCTCGTGCTGAATCCGTCAAAGTGACATTAAAAAAAAACTGTTTTTTCAGCAAAATAATGTGGTGAAACTTGGACATAACAATAGTGCATATATTGATTTTTTTTAATCAAGATTATGTTTCGATTTTAGTATAAGATTTTTCGTTTAAAACGCTTATATTTTTTTTTATTTTTTTTATGCCTGATAGGTTAGCCTTTGACCACTATCTCACCTGATGGTAAGTGATGATGTGGTCGAAGATGTTGTTCAGGCTAACCTAGAAGTACTGGCTCTCAAGGACAGCTGCCGGAACACACCGTTAGGTGCTTGGCGACAGATTTTCTACTTGAGGGTGGTAGCTAGCCAGGCGGGCATTCGCAAAATGCCCTACCACCATGCTATAACGACTGCCATCCTAAGACAACAACCGGGACCGACGGCTTAACGTGCCCTCCGAAGCACGGAAGCGCTCAGTAGTAATGTCACTAGCGGTCACCCATCCAACTCATGACCGCGCGCGACGTTGCTTAACTTTGCTGATCGGTTGAGAACAGCTAGGTAAACTTCGCTACGAGCGCTTATCTTATGTGAGGACCTACAATGCGATTAAATTAAGAATAGGATCGGTCTAGCGCCATGTTGTGACGTCAAAACTAGAACTTGGTACAGTGTGCAAAAAGAAATGATAAGCATGTATAAATTAATAAAGAAAATATAAACCCGACTGAAAATACTTTATTTTCGTTAAGTGTTTTATCGATCAATTAAAATTAAAACTGCCAGTCAATATATTTATAGAATCGTTTTTTAAAGCCAATCATTTTGATACCCAACACAATGGCTTTGGAAGAAAAATTAATTGTTTTTCTCACTATATGGCGTCTAAAATCCACCAGTTTGTTTTTTATTTTTTTATGTACATAGTGTCACTTGAGCTATCAAGATAAATCTAACGATATCTCGTACATTAAAATCGGTTAAGCCGTTTAGAAGTTATGGTGAAATAAAGAAACTCACAAACATACATACATGAAACCTGTAAACTTAACACACGTTTATGTGGGCAGTCCTGAAAAAAAACAAATAGTCATAGGTAGGTAAACGAAGTTGTAAGTGACTGTAGGTACAGCAAACACAGAAATAATTTGAACTGATTTTATTTGTTAGCAATATTTTGTACTTCGGTATCTTAATTTGAATCGCTTAGCTGTTCGATGCCGCATGTCCTGATGGCCCACTGAGTCAGACTCATCATTATCATCGTAACGGATAACAAAAACAAATATAACAATCACCAACAACATATTAAACAGTCAACAAGAACAAATTAAACAGTTAATAAAAAAAATCTAACGAGAAGATCAATAAACACTCGGAAACGTGTCGCGTAGTAGTACACTGTCGGAGAAATAAGACCCTGACGCCCGCGTTTTCATCAAACCAAAATGGCGTCTGTGCTGTCAACCAAAATATGAATTTATTAAAATTAACAATTTCGGGTCACTCATTTAAAATTACCTATAAATATATGGCACTGCTTTATTTTTAAGTTTATTCTGCTGATCGTACTTATTAGAGTGGATATGAGTGAAGTTAGCCGAGAGCCCGTCCTATTCTTATTTTAATCGCATTGTACAGTTATTATTTAAGTAAGATTAAAATTTAATAAACTTACACAAAAGTTTAATAGATGACATTCTTTTCTGCTCCTCTGGTTCCACGTTCTCTGTGTTCAATTTCTCTTTTTCTGCTTCTTCTGCTTTTAGGTCTGCTTTCTCTGCTTCTGCAATTTGGATATTATACTTATTACATATACAAGCTTAAACAAAGAATATTGCAGAATGTAAGAGATGGCGACAAGTCTTTAAGACTAAATGAGCTTATATCGATGAATCATCAAGGCAGAAGTAATAAGACCATATTGTCCTGGTAAAGTGTATGGATGGCAAGGGTTTCGTCGGGAGTCTAATGCGTTAATCTGACCTGAAGTTTCCACCACACTTGACAATTTTGTCTACGGTAAATTCTCAGCTATCTGAGAGATATGCCGTCACCAATTATTCACTAAGGAATCACATTGTTCCAGCATCGCTTCTATTTCACCCCTCATATGCTCACACAAATATAAAAAAAAAACTTGTCATAAGGTTTGTTTTGGGCAATTTTGCAGACTTCCCTGACCTTCCAGTGACCAATTAGGCATGATATTAAGGTATCCAAAACCCGTGAAATACTCGCCATCTCTTATACAAATAAGAGGAGTGCATAGCCATAGTGCATAGGTTCAACTTGACAACATGCTGCCATGTACATGCTCCCATTCAATATCCCCCGATATCCGTGATGCTGTTCATGCAGCCGAAAACGGAGCAACATGGCATAATGTCGCGAAGGTGAATGTCATGAAAAGTGGTGACCACAACCCTCAGGCATGAGGAATACGAATCAAGGAGGATCAGGAGGTAGACCTGTCGTAATTTATGGTTCTGAAAATTGGGCAATGAAAGAGACAATCCGCTTCTTTTGACCTTAATCCAAACCTGTGTTCAAATTTGAATGTAGGGGCACAAAAGAAGTGGGTTACAAAAAAGGGCACGTGAGAAAGATGCAAATGATAATATGAATGAGTAGTTGTAACTAGAATGGACAAGATTAGGTATCAAAAACAGCTTGTGATAAGCACCAGTGAGACAAAAGCTGAAGAGTTATGGAGTAGGATAGGCATGTCATGAGGAAGGACGAATAATATAGATAAACTATGACCATCAGCACCTAGTGATATAGACGGATGGACAGAGAAACAGCATACTTTATCAGCCGGATTGTTCGAATTTGAACACAACCTACCCCATTAAGGTGGGGTTTGTCATAATCCTTACGCTTGGCAGACGTCTTGGGGATCGCAGATTAAGATATTAGTTCCACAGAGGGCGCATTGTAACTAATAAGTAGAAACAGTAAAGTGACAAATACAGCATCATTTTATTACCAACCCTTTAGGTACGTAATCATAAATATCAAAATACCATGCTTTTTTGCGTGTAGAAAATACATTTAGTTATTCTTTTCCACCCCCGAGGGTAATGGCACCAATTACTCTTATGATAGCAAGTACCAAGAAGATCATACCTCCTGTGACGGAGATCAACTCTACTGACGGCATTAGCTGCTGCTTCAATCTTGAGAACTCATCAAGCACGACCTTCGATGATGGAGAGCAACCTCGGTAATGAGCTATGGCTGCGCGGGCTTCCTGCAACGAATGTATTTGCTTTAACTTATTCGTTAAAATTGGGGTCATGGCATGGTACATCTAATGTGATTGTATCAGACGGATTGTCCACAACTGAAGACAGCCATTTAGGGTGAGTTTGCCATAATCCCCACGCTTTTCAGGCGTCTTGACGATTGCAGTTTAAAATATCAGTTCCTCAGAAGGCGCTACTGCCCCCCTTCCGGTATTTTACCTTTAGTCGCTTCTTACGACACCCACAGGTGGAACTGGGGCGTGACATTCTACCAGGCTAAAGTGAGGCAGAGGATAATTCGAGAGAAAGATTTACTCCGGGTATAATACGGGCAGAAGCGTCTACTTAAACTAAATTTTAAGATTTAGAAGACATTTGGGGAGAAGAGTTTATTTATCCTAAACCAAAATGATAAAATCTAGGATCTAGGTTAAGTAAACACTGCTATATCAATATTTGTGTTAATTTACATGTTGATGTGCCCAATTGTTTACAACCTCAATTGAATTGCATAATAAACAGACCTCGCTCGTTAAAGGTTCCGTATAGCAACAACCCCTAAAATATATAAATGTTTGTTGGTTTTGGTTCGATTTTACAGTTTTAAAATTCCATTAAAAATTGCCGTTGTTAATACGTTTTTGTAATTGTGACAGAACAAGCACGAGGCCCGACTGATGTTAAGCGGACTAACCTCTGCCTTTCTTTTTAACCGGCGGTATGCCTTTGTTAACAAAATACTACGAACTACAAACAACACTGCAGCTATTACAATAAAAGCATTTAGATACCCATAAGTCATTGCAGATTCATAGGCAGTCCAAATGCTAACATACATAAATTGATTAATGCTTAATTTTAACCTCTGCCTAGAAGTGCATTTCATCACAAGTGACGAATTGCACTGCGCCTGAGACCTTGAGACATAGTTGTTAAGTCTCATGTGCCTGTAATTTCACTGGCTCTCAAGGACTGCTGCCGGAACACACCGTTAGGTGCTTGGAGACAGATTTCTACTTGAGGGTGGTAGCTAGCCATGCGGGCATTCGCATACCTTCCATCATGCGGTGAAGCTCAAGCCGGCGGTGGGGATCGATCCAGGGACCTGCGACACGGTAGTCCATAGCAATTACCGCTCGGCCAACATTGATTAAAAATCTATCTAAAGCTATCTGTTAGTTTATAAGAGGATATGGTGCATAATATACGGAAATTTTAGACTACCAAGTTAATTTGTTTATTTCATAAGTTAGTTTAGTTTATTTCCTAAGTTTGTCTAGTTTATTTCCTAAGTTAGTTTAGTTTATTTCCTAAGTTAGTTAAGTTTATTTCCTAAGTTAGTTTAGTTTATTTCCTAAGTTAGTTTAGTTTATTTCCTAAGTTTAATAAATAAACAAGCTTAACTTTTGAGTGGTCAGGGTCTACCCCGTGAAAAATCTAATCTGGTCTCAAATGTACAAATGAAATAAAATCACCTTGTCTTTTCGTTAAAGGGATTGTGAAAGAACAAGCACGAAGCCCACCTGTTGTTAACTTCTACCTATAAAATGTACAATTCACAAGCAAATGCACCCGTCACCCTGAGGCTTAGACTGCTGCTGGAACACACTGTTAGATGCTAGACGATGGATTTTCTACTTGGGGTGGTAGCTAGCAAGGCGAGCATTAACAAAATGCCCATTGACCATGCGGCATTTCATGGTCAATGGGCATTAGGTGGGCCTCAATCTTGTTCCGTCACATTAACATTAAAACAACTTTAAAGTGTGTATTTTAATAAATATTTTCGAAGATATTATAGATTATTTAGTGCCGTGCGAAGCCGTGTCGGGTCGCCAGTTACTAATATAAAATACTTAATAATGACTTTTACATACTTGTAAAAGTATTATACTAAAACTACATACCTCTTCTCTTTTTTGTTTGAGTAGAAAAACTGGACTTTCTTTCACAAACATGATGAACAGAATAGCTGCGACGCTGAGCACCACGTTTATCCAGATGATGATGCGATACGATAGTAGCCAGCCCAACATATAGGAGAGCAAGGCGCCAGTGCAGTACATGAAAATTGGACCTGAGAAAACATTAATTGATTAAAAGTAGGTAACGTAAGTTTGACACAACATACTAAAATACATTTTTAGCCGATTCCACTTACGGTTATGCGTAAAACCGTAAGTGTAATCGGCTAAAAATTTATTTTAGTACTGTGAAAACATTACCTATATTAGATACATTTATAATACTACTTTGTACGAACTCTTTTATTAACCGACTTAATAAAAGGAGGGGGTTCTAGATGCATCTGTATTTTTTTATGTTTGTTACCTCACAACTTTTTTCTGGAAGGACCGATTTTGATGTGTCTTTTTTTTATTTGTCTGCTGATTTTTGTCGTGTGGTCCCATTTAAATCTTATCGAAATCGGTCAAGCTGTTTTTGAGTAGCACTCCGATAACTGTTTTTGTTTCTATCTTGATGATAATATAGTCATTGCCAGTGAATGACACTCGATCCCGTAAGTAGAAAGGGACACAAAAAAGTTTTACAAGACACAAAAAAAAACTCAAAATGTTTGTTTGGACGCAGAAGTCAACCCTAAGAGGTTGTTAGAATTTTACCAATAACCCTGTATAAGGATGAATAAAAAGTAATAAGACCAAGATCTTGTGTCAAAAGTGACCATGTGACCGGAAATTGAGCTTTTTTGCACACTTATACTACGGGAGCTCAAAAACCAATTTTAAATTTATGTGCGTTACGGGGCATACTGTATCCCGTAATGTGCTACTCCATAATGCGTTACGGGTGTAAAAGTGCCCCGTTCACCCATGTTCCTTTATACACGTATACAATATGTAACTGTCTTTAAATATTTTTTTATATATTTTTGTTAATTGACAGGTCATGAAATATTCTATGTTATAGTCGTAAGTTGATATAATCAAAACTGATCCTGACTTAATCCTTTTTTAAATGTGAATAAAAAATGATATTAAAAAAAAAACAAATGCTCGGTGTTTATTTATCCTCGTATCGCACGGGAAACGTGTGCGTACTCCCAGCGGCATAATGTCGAATTTTTAAGAAAATTTAGTAGATATTTATTGTATGATGTGGTGTATATGTGTATGATAGTTTTAAATTTTTGTGTCCAACCATTCTTGAGATATTTGCGAAAAACACTTTCCGCTAGGAGAACGATCTCCAAGCGGAACTTTTTTTTCAAAAAGGCCGCACGGTAATATGAATTATACCAATAATTAGAGTATAACGAGAGGTAAATGTGTGTGTTTGAATAAGAATTGTGTGTCGTAAGACATTGAAGATATTCAAGATGCCGCTGGGGGAACGTTTTGCTGATTGCTGGATATCCTAAACGGTTAAGCGCACAGTTATGATTATTTTTACACATGTCTCTATGAATTTGTGTGTAATGTTTGTGAAAACAGAATTCAAGAAAACATTACAAATTTATTGAATAAAAATTATATGGAAAATAAGGTTTTTAGGTTCTAGTAAGTACTTAAAATAGAGGTTCTAGAGACTAACTTTTCACGTCAATATGTGCCCTATAATAGCTTACAATGTCTTGCCAAGTCTAATTTGTACAATATTAATAGTTAATGAGTTTTGTAAAAAAATCTATGCCTACATTACGCCCATTTTTGCTGTTAGATTTGACGAGTTCTATAAGGGTTGGCTAATGAAGAAGGTATCGCAACATTTAGTGTATTTATCTAATCATATACCTGTAAAATTTTAGCTCAATACACTTAATAAATGAAGAGATAAAGTAAAAAACCCACAAGATGCGAAATTAGTGATAAGCCGACCAAGTTTGAATGGTTACAAAAAAGCGGCCGCACAGTATAAACTGCTAATCTTCCAAAATTGATATTGATACGAGTATACTCGTATAGATACAGGTGCGTACACAATACCTAGTGCAAAAAAGAATCATTAAAAACATCTATCTGAGTTAATTTTTTGTTGGTGTTAATTCCATACTTAAGCTTAATGTATGTTCGTAGGTACGCAAATATAAGTAAGTATATTTGCGTAACTTAACGACACGAAGCATAGGTACCTAGTTATTTTATGAAAATATACCCACATTACTATGAAAATATGAAAGCATCACATAAGTTTACTAATTGGGCTCCACATATATATGTAATGTAGGTACTACAATGTATCTAGGTAATATGTTGGGTTATTGAACAAATTACTTAATTGCAATACATATTACAAGTAGTGATATAATTTACATAGAACAATACTGGAATAGATGGTCATAGAAATGAAAGGTTCACCCAATGCGAAATTTCCCATTCATTCTAATATATAGCAGTGTTTCTTCCGTCAGCAAAAAAGCCGCCACCAAAGATGTTACACGGAGCTGAAGTTTGTGTTTGTAAGTCTAAGTATAAAATATTAATTATAAGTTTATTTCTGTAATATTTTTCAGGCTTTCATTGAAAAGTGACCAAAGATAATGATGAATCTGTTGAAGTTATATAGCCATCTGTTATTTGTGTAGTATCGTTTGGAGGACGCGTAATTTAAACTTAAATAGGGTCAACAAAGTTAAAAAAATTAAGGTGATCCGGTTTGTTGTTGTCATTATAAATGTGTAATTTTTAGGAAGTGTTAGACCATATTTTGAAGGTAAGCTGGCCACTCTCCCAATTCGACATTAGAGAATTAGGGCTCTGGCCCCTATTATCTAATTCAGATGGTAATGAAGGTGCAAGTATTACTTCTGCCACTCTTGATTTGAGTACGATTTAATAATATAGAGTTCCACAGACTATCAACAGAGCATTTTGCTTTTTCTTCATTATACCAATCAAATTTAAATTATATTAGTAGGTACGTAACTTGCGCAGTAGATTCTAAGTAAGTAAAACACAACATGTAATGTCCAGTTAGATCTTCATCTCTGGGCAGTAATGACTTACATAAGGTTGGATTCTCATGATATTCTCATGATCACATTATAGCAAAGTGAATATAAAAGCGCACACCCAGTACGTAAAATGCACACAGCCGCGTTGTCAATGGCTGACCACTTAGGTATGACTAATAAACCAAAACAAAAATTTAATGCAAGAGCCGTGCAAAACAGGTGTAGGCTGTGGCTACTACTCACCGGAACTTGGAATCCTGGACTCAAAGGGACTTTATAAGACGACAACAGTAATGCAATCAGAGGCTATGGGATTACTGCTAGCTGCGAGGGCATTATTACGTCTAGATTTAAAACCCATTTCAGAAAGTGAGCAAGAGGGTAAGCTCCTACTTTTCACTACTGATAGTGCGGCAGTAATATACGCACTCAGAAAACCAGTAACCAGGTCTAGAGTTATTCCTGAGTGCCATGCTGCCCTACAAAAATTATCAAACAATTACAAAGTAATAATAACATGGACGAAGGGACATAACATGTGCCCGGGTAACACCATGGCAGATACTCTACGCCAAAGACGGGGCAAAAAAACAGGTATGTGATAACGCAAAGAGCCTTTGCAAACCATCAGTAATGGAAATACGAGAACTATTGCGTCGTCACACCGAGAGAGAACAACAAAACCTGTGGGATAAGTTAGAAGACTGTAAACATACGAAGGCCATGTTTCCAACTCTAAACAAGAAGCTGACAAATAACTTGCTAAAGCTACAGCGGGATGAATTGCGCCTTGTTGTAGGCCTCTTTACGGGTCACTGCAACCTGAACTACTTTCTGCATAAAACGGGAGCAACAGACAGTCCTCTATGTAGAGGCTGTATGCGTGAAGAAGAGACCGTGGAGCACGTCCTATTGCACTGTGTAGCCACGGAACAAATAAGAGTTGAAACGGGTCTATGTGAGCCATTCTCACCATCAAAATCCTTTCCACCACCACACACGTCACTGGAGCAGCTATGCCAGCGACCCAGAGTCCTTCTCCGCTACGTTAAGGAGTTGGGATGGCTTGGGTAGAAGCTGGCGGGGGAAATGCACAATACACCCCAAGCGGGACGTCAGTGCAGGACATATCGCCCCCAATTAGAATAAGAATAAGAAGAATAAGAGCCGTGCAAAACAAAATCCGCTTTGTTAAGCTCTGTGTTTCCGGGAAGAGATTATTTGCGGTCTCTTTTCTTCTTTAATCGCGTAATCATGGGAGCGAAAGTGAAAAAATACTAAATGCCTAACTTGGATAGATCCAACCATCGCCAAACACACTGCCACGGATGATTTCCGCGTGACAACCACGCGTGCGCTCTCGCTTCGACGCTTTTTGTTCTCGCGGAATCGCAGCGACATGGTGACAGTAATACCTAAGATTAAAATTAATAAACTGGTAAAAGTATATTACTATTCAATCATGTTATGATAACATGACAATAATTTGAATATATTGTTAAACTTTAGTATACCTACCTAGGTACTATTAAATCATTAGGTAAATTAACTGAAAGGCAGAGTAACATTAAAATATTAGTAAAGATTTGAGCCACACATGTGTTCTGGTTTTCATAAAGGCCTCTGTAGATAGAAGACAGTCATGCTCATTCCCATGCAAATGGAAAAAAAACATATTATAAATGGAATACATATGTACCTATATTAAATATTTTATTACCTACCCATTTATTTATTGAGTTTGGATTATAAGTAAAAACTTGTTAAATAATTATGTACGCACATGTACCAGCCAAATAACAGTATAATAATTAATTAATTAATTTTGGAAGATTAGCATTTTATACTGTGCGGCCGCTTTTTTGTAGGCATTCAAACTTGGTCGGTTTATCACTAATTTCATATCTTGTGGGTTTTTTTACTGTATCTCTTTATTTATTAAGTGTATTGAGCTAAAATTTTGCAGGTATATGATTGGATAAATGCACTTAATGTGCTACCCACCTATAATAGCTTACAATGTCTTGCCAAGTCTAATTTGTAAACTATTAGTAGTTAATGAGTTTTTTTAAAAAAAACTATGCCTAAATTACGCCCATTTATGCCATTAGATTTGACGAGTTCTATAAGGGTTGGCTGATAAAAAGGTATCGCACTTTTTAGTCAACCCTTTCTTATATGATTATATACTATATTAACTAGTATATACCTGTTTGGTATGTTATTCTTGGTAAGATAAAGATTTCATAATGGGCTGATTGCATAGTCGTTGCTTTTGCTATTCAAAGAATAAAATCAAATGCTGTGTTCGAATCTTAAAAAAGCAGAACACAATACCTAATAGGTTGCTTCTTAAAATATCTCTTACCTGAAGCTAATGTCCCTCTGAATGAATCCTCTGCAATTTCAGATATAAATATAGGTGCATACACCAAAAGGCCACCACCTGCGATTCCTGATATAAACCTCGCTGCTAGCACAATTGTTTTGGATGACGTCACACTGATCATTGCCCAGGATATCTGGAAATAATAACTTGTTTTGACTAGTATTATTTTATAAGAGCATTGACGCATGCTAAGCGAAAATAAAGAAATTATTTCAGATGGAAAAAGATATCTTCCAGCGGGACTTGAACCCGCAACCCATAGAATACCGTCCTGGTGCATTACCAATTAATATTTGCGTACCTGGATGATGTAAGGTTGAACTGGCCGGTCACTTCTCCATACAAACGTCGTCGTAGGGTGATCACTCCCTTATTTGAGATTTTAAGCCCAGACTTAAGCATAATACCGATTGATATTGTCATTATCTAGGCTTGTATGATGCAATTTTTTTTAAAAGATAATTAAGTTGTAAGATATGAACCTCAAAAACTTTATATGAAAATGTTTCGAGGCTCATTACTCGCAAGTTAATTATTTTATTAAAATTTCGGCACCATACAAGCCTAGATAATGAAGAGATCAATCGGTACGGGCCGGCCAGTTCACCCTTAATGGTAATTGAAACTCATTTTGAAGCGCTAGTAGCGAAGTTTACTTAACTGTTCATAGCCGATCAGCAAATTTAAGCAACGTCCGCCACGGTCATGAGTTTGATGGGTGACCGCTAGTTACATTACTACTGAGCGCTTCCGTGCTTCGGAGGGCACGTTAAGCCATCGGTCCCGGTTGTCGTCTTAGGATGGCATTCGTTAAAGCATGGTGGTAGGGCATTTTGCGTGCCCGCCTGGCTAGCTACCACCCTCAAGTAGAAAATCTGTCGCCAAGCACCTAACAGTGGGTTCCGGCAGCTGTCCTTGAGCTGGCTCTCAATCAAATTTTAGGTTAGCCTGAACACCATCTTCGACCACATCATCACTTACCACCAGGTGAGATAGTGGACAAAGACTAACCTATCATGCATAAAAAAAATTACAATATTGAACAATACTTTAGACGAGTGAATGATCTTGTAAGAAGTATGGATCACAAAAACACTAAAAAAGAAAACAAAAAGAAAACGTTACAAACTGACAACTCTAAAACGTATTAAATAAAACTTGTAATAGTCGGGCCTAGACAAATTGAGCTCAGTGTTTTGAATCAACATGGTATCGACCATCAAATTGTTTCTATCTATAATAAATAGATTCAGGTGTTACTTAGCGGAAATCCATATTCAATAATAACAAATATTTTAAATATATTTGTTATTATTGTTTCTATCTATTATGAAAATTACATAGCTATTTAGATTATTCAGTACGTACTGTCTTATTATATTATATATTAATATAATAAGACAGTACGTACTGAACAATCTGTTGTCTTGAATGTTCACTCAACTAACATTTCAGCTACTTTCATTTAGTGTCAAAATCTAAAGTATCTCTTTATTATGGAATTTTCTTTTAATTCAAAGTAGTAGAATAAAACAAAGCTTACCACAAAAGGCAGTGAAAGTACTACGCCTCCGTTTTTTCTCCCTAGTTTGTTTATCAAAAATCCAATGACTGATGTGCCGAGCATGGCTCCAAGAGATGGTAGACTACCTAGCAAAGAGTCTTCTGCAGTAGTCATCGGTTCTGTCAGAGGGGTTGTAGCGTTTGATGAGTAGATGCTAGAGGTGTATGAAGGCCAAACACTGAGCATGCCCATTAGCGTCTGACCAAAACTACCTGAAAGATTTTTTTTTGTTACTACTTAGCTATATTTACCCACTCCCTCATCTATTGTTAAGAAATGATGTATTTGAAAATGGTGATTAGTTTAGAAAGAGAAATGTTTCATATAGTGGACAACTGAATCAATCATAGGGTGCAGTTTCATGACAGATATTTAACATAACACTCTAGCGAATGCTGGAAATTCAAGCAATGAACATTGATTCTGCACCATCTAATACGTAGTGGACATTAACATCCATCGGGCTGTGTCGGCTTAATAGATGTGAGTAAGAGTGACACTAAGATATTTTTTTTTCCCTGTTGATCATTTCTCATCATCTTCCTACTTACATCTTTTGCACACATATATTTCTCATGCAGTCCATTCGTAACTTCTTTGGCCTATTCTCTTCTATGGTTAAGGATTATGTATTTGAGTTTTTGTAATAAGGAGCAGACCAAATTAAAAAAAGTCGGCCTCGTATCAATTAAAATACTTAAACCTTTCTTTACACACAAACCCTTGCCTATCTGTGTTCAGTCTTTCTAGTATTAGTAAGGTACATTAGATTTGGTTAAAATTAAGAATTATTGCATTACTGAATGGAAAAGTACAGAGGATGTTATTGTAAACCAGGAACTAAGTTGGACCCAAGACACTTCCCTGATGAACTTAAAAACACACTTCAGATAGACTGATATGATCTCAATTTACTGTCACTGTTTTCTGTTTATTTCATTATGATTCAAGCCTGTGTAGCGAATGCTGTTGATATAGTTCCAGTCTATGCAGAAGTATAGGGCAAGATACAATAACAAAAGCTTTTGTCAAATTGAGGAGATTTCCTGTGCACTTCTGTCATTCATCTAGTTCTTTTATAACTAGATAAATTGGCCTTCAGATACAAGAGCATCGTCAATCGATTTACCAGAGCAATAACTTTTCAGTTTTTCTCGAAGAATTACGTTAGCAGTGATATTACAAACTTTTCTTTTTTTGCACTGCGCCCACTTTGAGACATAGTTGTTAAGTCTCATGTGCCTGTAATTTTACTAGATCTAAAGCACAATTGCCTGCACACATCGTTAAGTGCTTGGCGAAAGCTTTTCTACTTGATGCTGGTCGCTTGCCAGGCGGGCATTCGCAAAATGCCCTCCCACCACGTGGTGAAGCTCAAGCCCGCGGCAGGATACGAACCATGGACCTGCTGCGCGGCAATGCCAATTAGCTATTACTGCTTCACAGGTTCAGTGGTTGAAAGCAAATCAGATCGTAAAACTCACTTTCATTGAGTTTTTTCGCTATCAGTAGCACTTGGTGCGACAAAAAGTCACTTTCCATTTGGTTTAACAATGATCTTGTAAAAATATGAATTTCTTACTTGCAAAAGCAGTTTGAAGCTGAAATAATTTCCCCTTCATTTTAGTTACTAGTTTAATCACACGTTTATTCTTCACTTAACTAAAATTATATTAAATGTATTTTCGACAACTCCTAACTAAATAAAGCGGTTACGGAGGGCAAACAATGTGAGATTGCGCCTGATATTTGTATGCAAACATTTTCACTGATGATAACGATTCTTGACATGTTATTTATCATTTTGCATACATTTTCGCAATAAAATAGGATCCGTAGATAGCTTCTTCAAAGTTATATCGATTAATTAACATAATACATGCACTAAGAACGCAGGTGCAGCAATAGCATAAGAATGACATACGAAAATTAATATTCGGGTGCAAACGCAAAGCAATAATAATTGGATATTTTAAGCGGTCTGCAATGATGAACAGGCATTGATAGGCCACTTTTGCTTCAAGTGAAAGTTACAATTCGTACCATAATGAATTTCTTCGACAGCTCAGATTGGAAAAGCATGTCCAGGCCCTAGGTATGCTTGAATTCTCCCCATGTTTCAAGGGTCTTTATAATTTTTAATATCTACTTTATACATTTCAAAAAATATCATCTTTCTGGAGAGGAAAGACTACGGCAAAGAAGTGTCAGCTTAAAGCCTCTTTATTTAGTTAAGCAGTAGCTCCAGTAAGAGATCGGGCATGTAATAACGTACCTATGAGATAAATTATATGGACATATTTTGAAAGTACCACCACAGTTTGACAATCTGTTGCTTGGTAGTAGGGTATGTTATTGTGACAGTACAAGCGCGAGGCCCACTTGATGTTAAGTGGAATAACCTCTGCCTATAACAGACGCATTTCGTCAACGACGAATTGCACTGTGCCCGTCACACTGAGACGTCCAGTTGTTAGGTCTCATTAGCATGTAATTTCACTGGCTCTCAAAGACAGCAGCCGGAATACACCGTTAGGTGCTTGGCGACAGATTTTCTACTTGAGGGTGGTCGCTAGCCAGGCGGGCATTCACAAAATGCCCTTCCACCATGCAAATTATGTGAATACTCGTCTGACTAGCTTCCACAGAAGTAATGTCTCGTTGTCACTGTCACAACTTTTCAGGGTGTGTGAATAGATCCTAGTCTAGGATTTAGAAACAATCTATAAGTCTGTTCTAAATATATCTATATCAAGGGTACAAATAATTACCTAACTATTTTTTACTCATAAGAGGACTGAGGATCCCTAATTTACCTGTAACAAGACATTTCACCTTACCGTTTAATTTAATTTATTTATGATGATATCTTTAATAAATATTTTTCAAACAAATATTTACAATGTCATTTTCATCATAGTTATTTCGATAACGTAAATTTATCTTCAATGCTTCTTTGTCTGATAGAAATTTGTTTTATTTACGTTGTGATATTGTTAGCTTATTCATGGCTTATTCGCTGACGTTTAGTCAAATGTGAGAAATAAAATCGTCGCACTTTTTAGGGTTCCGTAGTCCTGACAAGGAGCCCTTAGAGTTTCGTCATGTCCGTTTGTTCGAGGTTTTGCTAAGAGACCGTTTTTACTAGAAAGCTGCAATTTTGTAAGAGTATGTAAACTTATCACGCGTAAAATAAATTTATTTAAATAATTTGTTTTAGTAGGGAGTGGTGGAGGGTGGAGAGGGGGGTTGTAGCATTCCCCCAGAGAGGTGGGGGATTACGGAAAATAAAAAAAATGGTTATCAAAATCAGTGCTCTATTCGCCTAACGTTCCGTGCATTGCGTCCAATTTATGGCGTTCATGGCCGTCCTGCCGAGTCCACAATCCGTCGTTTAATGAAGAAGTTTTTATGTTAAGGTTAAGGGCAGCAGTACCTTTTGGATAACTGTATTTATTTTAACAAACAAAAGTAGGTAGATTAATATAATTTAATACAGTGATAAGACGAGGTGTGTTTGTTATGTCTTAAGTAAACTTGACAACGGATCTGGTTAATTATTATGTGACGAGAATAATTGAATTATTATGCTAATAGTGACTCAAATTATAACTGAGCAAGTAACCTCGACAATCAAAAATATCAATTATTGCGTGTTTTAAAAAAAACCGTTTTTGGTTTAAAAAAATATCCTTTTAATTAAGAACTTAGTGTGCACCAAATAATGTTTACATAGATTTATAACATTCAATTAAATTTTCCACTTGACCGATGACTCATTCAAATTATATTGAGCAAGCTAATCTAGAATTAACCCAGCACACTCCGTAAGGTAATTGGTGACATACTTTCTACCTGATGGTGGTAGAAAGCCAAGCATTTGCAAAATGCCCTGACAGCAAGCTGTAACGACAACTATCCATAAACAACCGAGACCGACGATGAATCAACGTGCCTACCGAAGCGGCAGCGTTTAGTAGTAAATGTACTCAGAAGTCAAAATCATTTATTCAATTTAGATGTCTACGACGCTTTTATGCAGGTCAATTACAAATTTTAGTATTGAAATATTCTAAATTGTACTGCCACGTTCAGCAAATAAATTGTATAGAGCCACTGCGAGAAGAACGGGCAAGAAACTCGGGGCCATTCTTATAAACGTCTTTTAACAATATGTTACATACTTACTATATAATAAAGTTATTACAATATTCGTTTAAATTATGTAGGTGACAGGCAATAGCTTGGCAAAGACGGAATCGTCCAGGCATTTTTGTCGTTTAAGTAATCAGAAACTGTGTAGTAGGATTTTTTAATCAAATATTTTTCACGTTCTACTTGATTTTTCTTTGTTGTTGTAATATGTTTGGGAACTTTATTATAAAACCGTTCACAATTACCTAAGAAGGACCTTTTATTTGTCTTTGCTAATCTAAAACCTGGCACCGCTACTTTATCTTTATTCCTAATATTGTAATCGTGATTGTCGCTGCTTAATTTAAATTTACTAAATTTTTTAGGAATATACATAATATTTTCAAATATATACAGACTTGGTAAAGTTAAAATATCAATTTCTTTAAAAATATCCCTCAGAGATTCCCTAGGATCCATTTCATATATGGCTCCTGTACTGTGCTGTGTCAGCCTCCTCCATTGTGTGGGGTTTGCCATAATCCCCACGCTTGGCAGGCGTCTTGGGGATCGCAGTGTGAGATATCAGTTTCTCAGAGGTCACAGCGCTGCTGCTTATAAATTAAAAAATAATTGTATAAATGTGGAAAACTTTCTATTTATGAATGAAATTCTATTGTTCTCATTATCTAGTGCATGAATTAAAAGACGGCATGCTGCCTTTCTGTTATTGCCTGATCACATTTGCGAGCAAAAGAAGTTTGTATTCTATTCAACTAGTAGTTATATTTTAGTAGGCGCAATTAGCTTTTACTTTTATAATCCTTATTTTTAATTACTGTTAAAAGAAATGTACCATGAAAACATACGAAAGAACAGGATAACTGATCCAAGTTTGGCACCAAACGAATTTGATACAACTTCATGCAGCCGTTACAGCATTGTAATAGTTTTATTTTACAAGATTACAAATTTACGAGGGAAAAAAATATAGGGAAAAAAATATAGTCATGCAGGATTCGAACCTGCGTCCATCCACCCCTTTAGCCGGGGTATGCTCGAAACAATTGAGCTAACATGATACAATGACTCATAACTTTAATTTTTGCCCTCATTCTTGAAACATAGCAATATTAAAAAAAAATGGTATTAGTTTATTCATGTGAACCGTCGGTTCCGTTTGTCTTAGGATAGTAGTCGTTAATGAATAGATTGAGGCGTTACTTTGCGGAAATCCATATTTAATAATAACAAATATTTTTAAAATATTTTAAGAAAACATCAAATTAATATTTTAATACTTTTTAAATGTTTAACACTTAAAAAATATAAAAATATATACAGTGACAATTCCACCTAATTAAAAAAAAAACACGACCGAGAAAATGCAGCGTGCGCTCGTAGAGTCAAGACCTCCTGAGGATGCTTCGTGTAGAAGCGAAACACGTCGAAAATTCTTCCGGCTTGGCAGCGTGGCGTTTGTGACGTCACGTCGGCTTAACAGGAAAATTAAGCGGAATTGACACTATATATATTTTTATATTTTTTAAGTGTTTTATTAAAATATTAATTTGATATTTTCTTAAAATATTTTAAAATATACCTATGTTATTATTATAGTAGTCGTTATAAAATGACGTTAGAGCATTAAATGCCCGCTTGGCTATCTACCACCATCAAGTAGAAAGTTTGTCGCCAATTACCTAACGGAATGTTCTGGCGTAACTGTTAATTAGCCTGATCAATATATAATTTATACCGCTCCATCACTTACATCAGATTGAGACAGTGGTCAAAGGCTAGCTAACCTCAACTAGGTGGCCACTGTCTCAATTTATGGTAAGTGATGATGATCAGCCTTTAAAAAAAAAACAGCAATAAATAAGGTCGATTCCACTAACAAAGTAAATAATTCAATATGTCATCGGTCAATTGTGCATCATTTAATTGAATGTTTTAAATTTATTTAAGCATAATTTAGTGCACCATAAGTTGTAATTAATAATACATTGTACATCTAGGGGAGAAAAAGATCTATTTCTTAAATGATATAGAACTTTCTCCCGAGTGATACATAGTGCTTTATACTAAACCTACGAGGAAAATAAAATCATTATACGTTTTCTCGTACTTACCTCGAGACTTCTCAGGCGTTAAGTTCTTTATGACTTCTTGAGCTGCATTTCTTATTTCTTATGGCGTCAGCATTATAATAATAATAATAATAATAATAATTCTTTATTTCGACCAACTCAGATCATACAATATTCACAATTCAGATCAACAATATTTTTAATAATTTATATAAGAAGATATAATAGAAGGCACATAAGATTGTCAATAAATAAACCAGCATTAGACATTGCATTGATACTAATTGTTGAAATAATAATATGTCAAATTGTAAGTCCGAATACATTAAATTAAATTCAAAATATGTAGGTACATTAATAAAATGTCAATAAAAATAATAATTAAAGATAAAATAAAATAAAAATGTATAAAAAAAAATATCAATTCAATGTCAATATAGTTCAAAGTCAATTATGTATTATTTATAGTCAATAAGTGAATCCTAGAGCACTGGTTCAAGTACTGGCAATCAAACCTTTCACCAAATACCTTCAGGATACTATTAGGGCTGGCCCGGATCCTGCGCACCAGTGATGTGCACCGTTTCCGCATGGTTGCATAGAAACAATCCACACGCGATTCGGCAAACATCCCTGATGCGCTACAGAACCGTGGCAGCCGTAACAAAACCCTGAAAGCATTATTATATTGAACGCGTAGGGCGCTGTACTGCTTCTGAGAATAGTTTAGCCACAGGCTGCTCGTGTAGAAAGAGGTACAAAAAGCTCTGAAAAGAGTGATTTTAACCTCATTCGAACAACGAGCAAACCTGCGGGCAATCATGTTAGCTCTTACAGACAGCGCCCTACGTTCTCTCTCTATATCCGCATTGTCTTTCAGGTCAGAGGTTATCAAGTGACCAAGATATTTTACTTGATCAACTTTTTCAAGCGGTGTGCCGTATAATTTGATAGGTGGTATTCTATCTAGATACTTCCCTCCCACCCGAAAGACCATGCATTCGGATTTTCTTATATTATAGACCAAACCGTGACTCAGTACATATCTTTCACAGATGCCTAATAACTTCGACAGCCCACAGACCGAGGCACTCAGCAGCACCATATCGTCTGCGTAACTAATGTTATTGAGACACACTCCGTCGATGTGACATCCCACATGAGTGCTACTGAGCTCCTCAATCAGTGCGTTCACGTACAGGTTGAAGAGCTTTGGCGAGGTCAACCCACCTTGTCTCACTCCACACTCCAACCTGTACGGATCCGAATACGCGCTCGACCATCGAACGACGTTGACCTGGTTTTTATACCAATATTTGAAGATCTCAACTAGTTCACATGGCACTGAGATACTGTTTAGTTTCTGCCACAGGATATCATAAGAAACCAGGTCAAAGGCCCTCGACAAATCAAGAAAACAGGCGTAAATGGGTGTCTGTCTATTAGTATAGTACTTGACAGTTTGCTTTAGACATAAAATTGCGGTTTCTGTGGATAGTCCAGCCTTGAAACCAAACTGGTTATCGTGGGTTTTTATGTACTGGTCAAGCTGAATGTTAAGCAAACTGTCAAGTACCTTAGCTAAAATTGTAGCCAACGATATTGGTCTATAATTGTTCTTGTCACTTATGTCACCGGTTTTACACTTAATAATTGGTATAACAACAGTCCGCATCATTTCAGTAGGTAAGTAAGAATGAGCCACACAAAGGTTAAAGAACATCGCTAAAACTCGAGGAAGATGCTTCCCCGCATACTTGAGATGCTCAATACTGAGATTATCATGGCCAGGTGACTTGCCACGCGACATCGCTTTTATCACAGTTCTCACTTCTGATGCCTTAAACCTTGCGCTTAACTCACTGCCCTGACTTTTACACACATTCTCTGACTGTGATGGTCCTAACGGTGACTTAACAGTAAATTGATTCCTAAATAAGTCTGCTATACCTTTTTGCTCATTTATGCCATTAACGCTCACAGGTACACTCGGTTTACTGTTTAATTTATCGGTAGACTTCCAAAAACTACGGAAATCATGCTTGGAGTGGTGTGATGCCAGAATGTCCATTTTTAGGCGTTCGCTATTATTCTGACACCATTATGAAATCGTCACTTTCACTATCAAATGACATTCTGGAAAATTATTTAGAATAATTAAAAGCGTACTGTTAAAATATAAATTTAATAAAAAACAAAATTTAACCAAACATTGCCGCGCTTATTTTCTCGTAGTGCAAAAGAAGGTTGCCAACCTCCTTTCATTGAAAATCGAGTACAAATAAAAATCACACCCCTTTTTTCTAGGTATTTTATATAAAACCTTTTTGAGATTGAATTTTTGTATTTAAAACAAAAGAACGCTATCAGGGCAGGTATGGATTTTCATACAATATTCCTTCACTGCTACGGAGTGAAGGAATGAAAATCCATATAACTTTCCCCGCCGTACATTTATAATTAATAATACCGTATTTATAAGGGAAAAATGACGAACTTTATAACATGTTTTTGAACGAGTAATGAGACCTTTTCTGAGTGGGTGTAGTATAAAAGTCTTTGATTTTTAACTTAAAATTGCATTTTTGAACAAAGAATAATTGAAGGGTACAGGGTAAAAATATTTTGTTTTAAGTTTTTTAAATTTTGATGCTGACTTGTATAGTTTGCGATGTATTATAGAAGTAGTAAAGAATGTTTTTTTTTTAATTTGTTTTTTATGTTATTGTGATTGAACAAGCGCGAGGCCCACCTGATGTTAAGCGGTATCCTCTGCCTATAACAGATGCATTTCATTACAAGGGACGAACTGCACTGCGCCCATCACCTTGAGACATACCAGTTAAGTCTCATTTTGCCTGTTATTTCACTGGCTCTCAAGGACTGCTGCCGGAACACACCGTTAGGTGCTTGGCGACAGATCTTCTACTTGAGGATGGTAGCTAACCAGGCGGGCATTCGAAATATGCCCTACCACCATGCTATATATAACGAATGCCATCCTAAGACTACAACCTGGACCTACGGCTTAGCGTGCCCTCCGAAGCACGGAAGCGCTCAGAAGTAATGTCACTAGCGGTCACCCATCCAACTCATGACCGCGGTGGACGTCGCTTAACTTTGCTGAACGGTTAAGAACAGCTAAGAAAACTTCGCTACGAGCGCTTCGCATGTTAGACGAACAGCCGAGTCTTAGTAATAGGTTCCCTATTTGAGGATAGAATCACCAAATCAAATCTACGCAGAGTAACTAAAATTAATAACATTGCATAAAGGAACAACCCTGGTTATAATTCCGTTTCAAAGTTAAACTACAAATACCTATATATTATAAGTATTTTATTTTTCTTTGATCTCTAAATGATCCATCGCTCCATCACTTACATCAGATTGAGACAGTGGTCAAAGGGTAGCTAACCTCAACTAGGTGGCCACTGTCTCAATTTATGGTAAGTGATGATGATCAGCCTTTAAAAAAAAACAGCAATAAATAAGATCGATTCCACTAACAAAGTAAATAATTCAATATGTCATAAGTCAATTGTGCATCATTGAATTGAATGTTTTAAATTTATTTAAGCATAATTTAGTGCACCATAAGTTGTAATTAAAAGTCTTTGTTTTTAACTAAAAATTGCATTCTTAAACAAAGAATAATTGAAGGGTACAGGGTAAAAATATTTTGTTTTAGTTTTTTTAAATTTTGATGCTGACTTGGTATAGTTTGCGGTGTAGTATAGAAGTAGTAAAGAATGTTTTTTTTTTTAATTTATTTTTTTATGTTATTGTGATTGAACAAGCGCGAGGCCCACCTGATGTTAACCGGTATCCTCTGCCTATAACAGATGCATTTCATCACAAGTGACGAACTGCACTGCGCCCATCACCTTGAGACATTCCTGGTAAGTCTCATTTTGGCTGTTATTTCACTGGCTCTCAAGGACTGCTGCCGGAACACACCGTAAGGTTGGTGACAGATTTTCTACTAGGTTTCGAGATAGCAGGAAAAACGTGCTAAATCTAGAGCAATTCGTATAGCTGAAGATTTTGTGGAAAGAAAATCTGCTTAATCAAATAGTACAAGTGAAGAAACGTGCAATATTTATCAATACGGGAAAGAAAGATGCAATGTCACTCTCTGGGAATCTTAAACTATAATTTTTTTTCATGCCATCAAGAGAGGTTTAGCAGTATTAGTTTTAGATAATCAATAGATTCAGGCGTTATTTTGCGGAAATCCATATTTAATAATAACAAATATTTTACGAAAACATCAAATTAATATTTTAATAAAACACTTAAAAAATATATCTAGTGACAATTATGCGGATTAAATTACAAAATCACAAATATAGGATAGGAACAATTTAAGTCATGTGCGGGATTCAAACCAGCGTCCATTCACCCCTTGAGCCTAGAAAATTAAAATAATTAAGAATTTCGTATAATCCAAGTGAAGATTATTATTTCCTTAAATTTTCTTGCGATAGCGCCCAAGCAATTACTATGGTCACCGCCACGTTGCAGCTAGTATATTTAAACCTTATTTCAACGATATATTTTTTGGAGCTGGCCGAAAAGTAGTTGCTGAATTAAGCACATAGAAGACATATAGATGAAGCAACAGTAGCGTAACGTTAGTAGTGCTACTCAATAATTTCACAAATTTATATCCAGAATGCATTTTTAGATAATTGGAGTACCTAAACCCAAACAAGGTTAGGATAGGTATTTTATACGGAGTTCCAGCCTACGTTCATTTCCATCAATAAATATCAGTCCCATTGTACATATAATCCATACCTCTTCAGTATTTCATGTTTCCTGGTACTCTATACCGTAAATCATAAAAATATGTTGTGTTAGAAGCGATCGTAGCGAAGTTTACTTAGCTGTTCTCAAGCGATCAGCAAAGTTAAGCAACGTCGCCCGCAATCATGAGTTAGATGGGTGACCGCTAGTGACATTACTACTGAGCGTTTCCGTGCTTAGGAGGGCACGTTAAGCCGTCGGTCCCGGTTGTCGTCTTAGGATGGCAGTCGTTATAGCATGGTGGTAGGGCATTTTACGAATGCCCGCCTGGCTAGCGACCTGGTTCTAATCTTTACAAATTTTCGTACTATATAACCTAGAAGTACTGGCTCTCAAGGACTGCTGCCGGAACACACTGTTAGGTGCTTGGCGACAGATTTTCTACTTGAGGGTGGTCGCTAGCCAGGCGGGCATTCCCCAAAATGCCCTTCCACCATGCGGTGAAGCACAAACCCGCGGGGGGATCCACCCATGGACCTGCTGCACGGCAGTCCATAGCCAATGCCACTGAGCCATCACTGCTTCAAATTTATCCAAATCAAGTTTATTCGTTGCATAGAAAAATCTAAGAATACAAAATCCAAATCTTTCCTCATTATAATATGAGTGTAGATAAGGAATTACTGTATCAGCCAAATAGTCCACTGCTGAACACAGCCTCCCTCAATATGGGGGAGTTGCCATAATTCCCACACTTGGCAGGCGGCTTGGGGAACACAGTGTGAGATATCAGTTTCTCAGAGAGTGTCCTTCAGGTGTGTAACCCTTAGTCGCCTTTTACGACATCCGAGGGTAAAGATGGGTAGGTGACAATGCAGCCTGACATCCCACGGCCATTACAAGGAATAATGCGGATCAATTCAGCGAGAACCGTAGAGAAAGAAATTAGGTAAAACTGAATAAAAATTTTTCGCCTGTTTAGTTTTAATAATAAATCAGTAATCATTGATTGGCTTTGTGTAGGCGCTTCATAATTATATGTATTTTTGGGATCAAAGAAAAATAAAATACTTATTATATATAGGTATTTGTAGTTTAACTTTGAAACGGATTTATATCCAGGGTTGTTCCTTTATGCAATGTTATTAATTTTAGTTACTCTGCGTAGATTTGATTTGGTGGTTCTATCCTCAAATAGGGAACCTATTACTAAGACTCGGCTGTTCGTCTAACATGCGAAGCACTCGTTGCGAAGTTTGCTTAGCTGTTCTTAACCGATCAGCAAAGTTAAGCGACGTCCACCGCGGTCATGATTTGGATGGGTGACCGCTAGTGACATTACTTCTGAGCGCTTTTGTGCTTCGGAGGCACGTTAAGCTATTGGTCCCGGTTGTCGTCTTAGGATGGCAGTCGTTATAGCATAGTTGTAGGGTATTTTGCGAATGCCCTAATGGATAGCTACCACCCTCAATTAGAAAATCTGTCGCCAAGCAACTCACAGTGTGTTCTTGCAGCTTTCCTTGAAAGCCGGTAATTCTAGGTTAGCTTGAACAACATCTTCGACCACATCATCACTTACCATCAGGTGAGATAGTGATCAAAGGGTAACCTATCAGGCATAAAAAAATGCATCTTTGTAATAATAATAGGCGGTCGGTTAAAATTTTCACAGAATATCATAGAATCGCGAATCGCCTAAGAGTTAAAAATAAACTAGTGCCAAGTACAAGAGACGTATTATTTTTAACGTTTTGTTTTTGCTTTTGCCTATCGTGATAATGATAATACATATAGTACCACCAACTTAACTGTGCAGTTCTCGAGGGCGCTACTGGTCAAGGAAATCAACTACAAACTGTCACAATTTGAAGGAATGTTGTAGTTCTTTTTTTTGCCGCCAGAACAGATAAGTTGGTGGGACTGTACAAACTTTAAACTTGGTATGGTAATAGTTCAATGGTCTTGGCAAAGTCAATTAGCAACAATTTAGATGACGACTTAATCTGCCTAACTCACAATTCCAAATAGTTGCTTAACCCAGACGTAATAAATTTGTTAACGCGGCAGCCAAGTATAAAATATACAGCTGAGCACGTCTCCGATAATCGCGGGGTAGGATAGCTGGTTAAGATGGTGACGACTAACCTGGGCCGCGTTCCAAGCCTCAGAGTGAAGTTGTCGGTTGCTTTAAGAGGACAAGGAACAGAAGCACCCACAGAGAAATACGTATTTCAACAAAATGATGCTGTCTCGCAGCTTACCGCCGGCCTCGCGCTCCGCGGCCCGCACCTCCGTCAAATGCTATAAACATATATGTATAGGTACTACAGAGAGACGTGCAGTCGAGTCACAATATCACAATTATTTTACTGTAGCCGCGCCACCGCGCCGCCCGCCGCTGTCGCGCCGCGTCGCGCGTCTTCGGCCGCGCGCCGCCGCGCCGCTTACTTCTCGTCGACTTGAGTAAAAATATGTATTATATTTAGTATTCTTATTTCAAGGTAGTATAAATCTGCTTAGTTTATCAAGTGAATAATCCAAACTGAACAAACGATCGATGTTGGTCTCAAAATTATTATTATTATAAATAATAATACTTTTACTTTAAGAAACTATTGTGAAACTGTTCCTTTGTCCTTATAAAAATAAAACAAGACGAAGGTGCTCATTGGCTTTTTATAATTGTGCTGTAATTATTACGTTTAACAAGCTACTAAAGTAGACGAAGTGCTTGTCAACAATACTTAATTGAAGCGTAAAAGACCTTGCACCTTGGATAAGATCGCATCAGGGAAGGCTGGTGTTGTATTATGAAGGACTCACAAGAAACTGCAGAAGTACAAGACCTTAACGACTACATGGTGACTCAATGGCTAGAAGACAAAAGTTTCGTATACATATGGTGTACCCATAAGGAACATCTCCGAACATGTTGTGGAAGTCTGGCATTTTAAATTAAAAATAACATTGTCAAAATGCACCCCAATAAATACCAGCTTCATTAAATTATTTAGAAGAAGATGCCAACTTAAATATATTGCCTAACAATCATTCTAAAACATGGTGCTCGTAGCGAAGTTTGCTTAGCCGTTCTTAATCGATCAGCTAAGTCAAGCAACATCCGCCGCGGTCAGGAGTTGGATGGGTGACCGCTAGCAAAATTCCGTGCTTCGGAGGGCACGTAAAGCCGTCGGTCCCGGTTAGTTGTCTTACGATGGTAGATGGCAGTCATACAGCATGGTGATAGGAGATTTTGCGAATGTCCGCCTGGCTAGCTACCATCACACTACCATTACAATCAAGTAGAAAATCTGTTGCCAAGCACCTAACGGTGTGTTCCAGCAGTTGTTCTTGAGAGCCATTAATTCTAGGTTAGTCTGAACAACACTTTCGACCACATCATCACTTACCATCAGATGAGATAGTGGTCAAAGGATAGCCTATCAGCTATAAAAAGGCAATTATTATTGAAGCGTAGTTTCATAATCAAAATTTAAAAAATTTATTTTATAACTGACAGAAAAAACTAGGTTTATAGGTTTTCGTTTTTCTTGATTTATCATTAGTTTTCATATAAACAATTCACAAACTAGAGCAACAAGTTTTGAGAAAATATCGATATATATATACCCAATAATTCAAATTCCTTTAATAAAATGATAAAAATCAAAACCTACAAACCTGGATATTGATAACATCTATAACATTTCCAAAAATCATCAATATCGGTGATGTTTTAGGGGGGGAGAAACGTTTTCTCTTTTGGTATGAGAATTCGAGACTTCCTTCCCGTCTTAACTTACTAGAAGGTTTGGAACGACTCGGTTGTTTTATAACCTCAAATATCGATTTTTTGCAGGAAACTAGCAAAATATATAGAAGTTTTATCATGTTTGAAAAGCAATAACTACCGTTTCCTGCAAAATATAAAAGAGTGCCTATGATTCTCTCATCAAGAAATGTCAAGGTCATGTCAGTTAAAGATTCAACCTTTTAACGACCGTTTTTGATAGTTAAAAAGTTGCGCTTGTTAGTTGGATTTAAACAACAAAGTCAATAGTCAAAACCATTTATGCAATTTGGTGAAATTGTAATATTGAATGATTCTACATTGTACTGCCACGTTCAGCAAACAAAATTGTATAGAGCCACTGCGAGAAGAACGGGCAAGAAACTCGGGGCCATTCTTTTATAAGTATTTTAACAATGTTTTACATACTTACTATATACACTTTATTTACACTTTCACTGGATTATCAACTATTAATTAACATATAAAGTCATTGTTTACATAAACAGATATTTTCTTATTCGATATATAATTGTCATAACCTTTTTAACAAACCATGTAATGGTCCAAAAGGACCATTACATTTAAACGAGGTTTGTCGTTATGTAACATCAGAAAAGATAATAATAAATTACTTAACTTCACAACATCTTGATCGGGCAGCACTTCGTCACTAAAGACTACTTTCCAAATATATTTCGACACCCCCGGAGCTCTGCTCGGCACGGTGGTCCGACCGAAACTGAATCAAGCAGCACTTCGTCGTCAAACACTATTTCAACACCACTGGAGGTCTGCTCGGCACGGCGCGGCGGTCCGACAGAAAGTGAATCTACTTGCCTTACACTACCCGTTCTATAGCAGTGAACAAACAAGGTGACGAAGCGACTACCGTCACAAACACAGTACTCTTTAAAATTGACAATTGTGTGATTTCAAGCTCTATACTTATGGCAATAATTATAATAAAATCATCAATGATTTTACACATAGATATAAAGTACATAATATATATTATTTTAAATAAGTATCTTTACAACTGTCACGTGATCAGTTATACTACTAATAATAAAATATACGGGTAGTAAAAATATTGTCAAATAATGATTCCAGTGATGATAATCCATATATGATGCTTAATCACAGTCTCAAATTATACAAAATTAGGTATAGTATTAAATTCACACCACAGATAAAATATACACATAGATAATTAAACCAATACTTATTTTCATCTTAAGAACCACAGAGTATTTCTAAAACGAAATTAAAATGTCACATTATACCAGTTGATTAAATCTTAAGCTTAAAGCCAATCAAGTGAATATGAACAAATATTTCAATAAATAGTGAGCCAATTTTCAAATAATCTATCACGCTCTACTCGAAGGTTGTGAACGACGACGTTAGAGTGAAAAGTTGCACTCCGAGTGCGCTCTAACCGAGGTTTGGAACGGACCCCTGGGGGTCTCAACTGACACTGCACTTAGCGAGCAACGATCGTCGGTCCTGTATCTTCGTTGATTGGTCGTCTTGTCCAGATAGGAGGTCCAGCCTTGTAGCGCTTTTTCTCGGCATCAGGTAGTTTTCACCACCGCGGTTGTGGACTGTAATTTTATTCGCGGGCGATTGGAGGCTACTAGTACGATGGCAGCTTCCAGTGTTCTCTGTATTCCGGAGGATCACGTCGAGTTACGCGATGGATAATTCCAAAGGATGGAAAATCCAGAACATTCGATTTGAGCGCGGTGCGGTAGATACGATGGGCGGGGGCCGTTCGCAGCTACAGTCCCACCAACTTATCTGTTCAGGTGGCAGAAAAAAGAACTACAACCTTCCTTCAAATTGTGACAGTTTGTAGTTGATTTCCATGACCAGTAGCGCCCTCGAAAACTGCGCAGTTAAGTTGGTGGTACCATACTTGCGGAGGCGGTGGCAAGCGGTTTGCTTGGTGGAGTGACAGATAGTCGTCGAAGTATGAATAGAAGTAGGTAGAAATAAATATGCTGACGTAAGTGGCACGAACAAAATTTAATATTAGGATTTACATTTTAGGTGTTATACCAATTTGGACTTTATTAGAAACGAAATACGAATTGCAATTTTATTTCAGTTATGTTTTTCTTTATTGTTGATAGGTTAGCCTTTGACTACAGTCTCACCTGATGGTAATCGATGTTGTGGTCGAAGGTGCTAACAGGCTTTGCCAAGAATTACTGGCTCTCAAAGACAGCTGCCGGAACACACCGTTAGGTGCATGGCAACTGATTTTCTACTTGAGGGTGGTCGCTAGCTAGGCGGACATTCGCAAAATGCCGTACCACCATGCGGTGAAGCTCAAGCCCACAGCGGGATTGGAAGCATGAACCTGTAAGTTTGTAATTAAGGGCATAATATATTTTAATTTATAAGAAGGTTACTTTTAACAGATTTGAAACTGAGTAGTCGTTACTACTGTTAATTAAGTTAACTGTTTGGACCTTCAGCGTCGGTAAGAACAGGATCCTCGGTGTACAATTCCAACAAGCATTTAAATGATGAAATGCCCGCCTGGCTAGCGACCACCCTCAAGTAGAAAATCTGTCGCAAAGCACCTAACGTTGTGTTCCGGCAGCAGTCCTTGAGAGCCAGTGAAATAACAGGCAAAAATAAGACTTAACAGGTATGTCTCAAGTTGATGGGCGCAGTGCAGTTCGTCACTTGTGATGAAATGCATCTGTTATAGCTCTGCCTATATAGATACCGCTTAACATCAGGTGGGCCTCGCGCTAGTTCCATCACAATAAAATAATTTTTTTTTTTTTACAATATCCATTCATGCTTCCTGAAAAATTAATAAAGCAGCCATTAAACATCGTGATGACATTTTTTTTTTTAAAGTACCAAGCTTCTCCCGACAATTTCTAAAAGTACTATATAATATTTTACTTAAGTATTCTATTTTATACGGAGATATTGTGTAGATTCAACCACTAATGAAATTATAGACAGTTAAATAGTTCCGCCTTAGTTGGGTATCACGCACCATTTACCTCTTTTTGCGCAGTTCGATAAAAACTATCCTATGTCGTTCCTCGGGTCTCAAACTATTCCCATACCAAATTTCATTAAAATCCGCCTGGCTAGCAACCACCCTCAACTAGAAAATCTGTCGCCAAGCACCTAACGGTGTGTTCCGGCAGCTGTCCTTGAGAGCCAGTACTACTAGGTTAGCCTGAACAACATCTTCGACCACATCATCACTTACCATTACTTGAGATAGTGGTCAAAGGCTAACCTATCAGGCATAAAAAAAAAAAAAGTCAGTGGTTTTTAAGTTTATTCGTTGCATACACAAATACAAATCTTTTCTGATTATAATATTATAATATTATAGTAATATGTTATATATTTCTAAAGTATAATGATAATTTATGAACTCCTGTTCTACTTTCTCCTAATATTACAAAACGGTTTGTATATGTCTGTGTTGAGATGTGTTACATACAATTCTTCAGCAAGTTTTTGAAGCAGTGATGGCTCAGTGGCATTGGCTATGGACTGCCGCGCAGCAGGTCCATGGTTCAAATCTCGCCGCGGGATTGAGCTTCACCGCAAGGGGGAAGGGCTTTTTGCGAATGCCCTCCTGGCTAACGTAGTCAATTAGAAAATCTGTCACCAAGCTCATAACGGTGTGTTCCGACAACAGTGCTTGAGAGCCAGTGAAATTACAGGCACATGAGACTTAATAACTATGTCTCAAGGTGACGGGCGCAGTGCAGTTCGTGACTTGTGACGATAAGCATCTGCTATAGGCAGAGGTTAGTCCGCTTAACATCGGGTGGGATTCAAGCTTGTTCAGTCACAATAAAATAAAAAAAATAGAATGCCAAGCATTATAGCATGGTAGTAGGACATTTTGTGAATACCCGCCTGGCTAGCTACCACCATAAAGTAGAAAATCTATCGCCAAGCTCCTAACGGTGTATTCCGGCAGCTGTCATTGAGAGCCAGTAATTCTAGGTTAGCCTGAACAACATCTTCGACCACATGAGCACTTACCATCAGGTGAGATAGTGGGAAAACGCTAACCTATCAGGCATTATAAAGAAAAATAACCTGCTAATAGTTTTCATAAACATCTTGAGAAATATTCTCAATTTTAAAACCCTTCTATGAATGAGTATGTACTCCTTGGGTTGTTCCTATTCTATTTCTATACATAATATCGTTCATTGACCTTAAAGCAGACTCCAATGAATGATATAAAACAATTTGAATGGACGAGATAATGAATAGCGTAAATCGTCGTATATGACCTTCTTCCGGACAACTGTTAAAATTGGTCCTGCGCAAGTTAGTGGCTAAACGTCTTAAGTGCCAAATCTTTTATCACGGCAGACACAATAGTGATGGGAGTCGCGCTTTAACGAACCTGTTTTCTTAATAACTGTTTAATACATTTATCACGATATATGTGTAGTGTTGCGATTTACAGTCCCACCAACTTATCTGTTCAGGCGGCAAAAAAAAGAACTACAACATTCCTTCAAATTGTGACAGTTTGAAGTTGATTTCCCTGACCAGTAGCGCCCTCGAAAACTGCACAGTTAAATTGGTGGTATCTATACGTGCTAACGAACCTGTTTTTTTTTAATATCTGATACTTGTGTATTTTCTATTAGCTTCGATTATGAATAATGTTCATAATCACAGCGTTGCTATAACGTCGTCAACACGATAGAAGCCATTAGCCAAAGTGATGGATTTGTTACAAAGTCACAAATATACGATAGGAAAAATTTAAGTCATGTGCGGGATTCGAACCTGCGTCCATCCACCCCTTGAGCCGGGGTATGCTCTAACCAATTGAGCTAACATGACATGACGTCGTAACTCAAATCTTTCCTATCGTTCTTTAACCATCGTATTGGGATGGTCATGACTTACATTTTTCCTATCGGTTATTTGTGATTTTGTAAGATATTGTGATCTATGAATCCGGTACGTAAGACTAACTTTATAGTGATAATACAACATGGTTATCCCACCTTATTTAAAAAAAAAGTTCAATTTTAAAATAGAATGAAATAACAATTGACATCGATATAGATATAACGTTTATGTTCACAGTGTCACTATAATTTTATGTTTTTTTTTTTTATGTTATTGTGAAGGAACATGCTCGAGGCCCACCTGATGTTACACGGACTAACCTCTGCCTAGAACAGATGCATTGCATCACTAGTGACGAATTGCACTGCCCCCGTCAACTTGAGACATAGTTGTTAAGCCTCATGTGCCTGTAATTTCACTGGCTCTCAAGGTCTGTTGCCGGAACACACCGTTAGGTGCTTGACAACCGATTTTCCACTTGAAGGTGGTATCCAGCCAGGCGGGCAATCGCAAAATGCCCGTCCACTATGCTACGTGTAATCTCAATCACGGTTACAATGTTTAACACGTCATGGCAAAACTGTTATTTAATCCGTTGTCACAGTAACAACGTTATCGTTATTTGTTTTGCATGTCACATCTCTTCATATTATCGCTATAGATAACTATGGTCACAGTATACTGGTCAGGGTGAGTGAGTTCAGTACACCTTAAACCGGCTCGGAGCTCGCATGTGCCGTCTGACGCGTGTTTGTTATTGTGTTTTCGGAATTGTTTTGCTATTTTTTAAAGAAGGTAAGTCATATGGCTTTTTGTATGATAAAATATAAATAGCAACATCACTTGTTGTTTCTACCCGCTTCTTTGCCTACTTAAAACATATAATGTTATCAAGTAGAAAATATTTTTAATTTATCATAAAACTGTAATTTTATGATGTATAAACAGAATCAAAGTTTTTTTTTATGTTATTGTGAACAAGCCGAGGCCCACCTGATGTTAAGCGGACTAACCTCTGCCTATAACAGATGCATTTCGTCAACGACGAATTGCACTGCGTCCGTCACAGTGATACGTACAGTTGTTAGGTCTCATGTGTCTGTAATTTTACTGGCTCTCAAAGACTGCTGCCGGAACACACTGTTAGGTGCTTGGCAACAGATTTTCTACTTGAGGGTGGTCGCTAGCAAGGCGGGCATTCGCAAATAGCCCTACCACCATGCTGTGAAGCTCAAGCCCGCGGCGGGATTCGAACCATTGACCTGCTGCATGGCAGTCCATAGCCAATGCCAATGAGCCATCACTGCTTCAAAAGAAATAACAATTTTCTATTGTCTATATGTGATAGTTTCTATTTTGGTTTCTATAAACCTTCATTTAAGATAAAATAAGTACTTACTTAAATGTTTTAGGTTCCTTTATATACGTTTATTATTTTAAGGTAAATAATTCCTAATTTCATAAAGCACCTCAAAGTAGATATTCAGATCCGACCTTTTGCTACTAATTAATATTTAAAATGATGATTTCTGTATTGTTCAGAGGGTAGGCAATAGTGTCTTATTACAGACGTCGTACTACACATGTTTCTGACCCCTGTGATAGGGAGTGAGCGTATTGTCACCTACAGCATAGAGTTCTAGTAATCTCTGAAGGGCTATCGAGAATGTTTCTTGTCAGAAAATAAAACAACAACTGTTTAACATAAGGTTTAAAGCCAGGGACACTTCAGCAAGGAGTAGATAGATTATTATCGGTACTTATATTGAAATCTATATACAGGGCGTCCCACGGCGATGCCACATGGAGGGAAAGTACCTTGAATATTGTAGATGGAACACTTTACTGAAGGAAGAGTTTATTTAAATTTATAAAACAATTTAAACTGTGTTCATAGATATTTAATTAATTACATGGTGGAACCAGAATTCGAACCCGCTACACGACTAAAAAAATCATCGTATATGATAAGGATACGAAGAAAGATTTCATCATAAAGATTATTTTTTGCGAGTTTTTTTTCGTGTAACGGTTTCGATTCCCGGTTCAACCATGTAATTATTTAAATATCTATGAATATAGTATAAATTATTTTTTTAAATTTAAATAATGTGTTCTTTTAGTAAATGTTCTATCTACAATATTCAAGGTACTTTCCCTCTATGTGGCATCGCCGTGGGACATCCTGTAGAGTATATCCTGTACAGTAAATAGGGATTAATAATCTCCTATGCTGTAGCTCAGAACTAACCTAAATCTGAGAGCGGAACAGAATATAACTGTCTTTATATTATTGAACTGTATCAGCCGAATTGTCCACTGCCGAACACAACTTCCCCCATTCAGGGGGGGGTGTCGCTATAATCCCCACGCTGGCAGGCGTCTTGGGATCGCAGTTTATGATATCAGTTCCTCAGACAGCGCTGCTGCCCGAAAATAGCTGTTGATGGGCTAAAACTATGAAATATAACCAGTTTTTTTTATACTATAGTGTCGAAACAAACACAAGGCATACTTGCTGTTAAGTGGTAACAGAACTGGCTATAACAGCGCCTATAACAGAAGCAGTTCATCATACTTTTTTTTTATTGCTGATAGGTTAACCTTTGACCACTATCTCACCTGATGGTAAGTGATGATGTGGTCAAAGATGTTGTTCAGACTAACCTAGAATTACTGGCTCTCAGGGACAGCTGCCGGAACACACCGTTAGGTGTTTGGCAACAGATTTTCTACCTGAGGGTGGTCGCTAGCCAGGCGGGCATTCGCAAATTGCCCTACCACCAAGCAAACTGTACTACGCCCATAACTCTGAGACACAAAGTGGTTAAGTCTCAAGTGCCTGTAATTTTACCGGCACCTGTACCTTTTAAACCAGAACACAGTTAAGCGAACATTGTACTGATTGGCAGTAAAAATAGGTATGGTGGCAGTACGTCCCCGGACGAACTCGCAGAAAGAGTCCTACTGCTACTAAAAGGTTCGGAGGTACTATTGACCTAACATTTCTCACTGATGATCTTAAGGTTGAACTGGCCGTACAGTTCTCCATACAAACGCCGTAGGGTGATCACTCCCTTCGTTGAGATTTTATGTATAGAATCAAGCATAATATCGATTGAACTCGTCATTATCTAGGTTCGTATCGTAACAAAATTTTAAAAAGATATTTTTTTTGAAAGTTATGAGCCTTGAAAACTTTATATGAAAATGTTTCTAGGCTCATAACTCTCAACGTAATCTTTTAAAACTTTCGTTACGATACAAACCTAGATAATGACGAGTTCAATCAATATCACGCTTTGAACTGGACCTAAATCCTCAAATAAGGGAGTTGTCACCCTACGACGCGACGTTTATATGGAGAACTGACCGGCCAGTTCACCCTTAACTGCTATATCTGTATAAAATTTCTTTTATTTTAATTTTATATCATCGTTGTAACTGCCTTCTTACATTCGTTCATATATATATTAAAGTGTTTGTTTTTAATGTTTTTGTGGCGGAAAAAGCCCGAGGCCCACCTGATGTTAAGTGGACTCACCTCTGCCTATAACAGATGCATTTCGTCAACACGAATTGCACTGCGCCCGTCACACAGACGAATAGTCGTTACGTCTCATGTGCCTGTAGTTTAGTGAATCTCAAGGACTGCTGCTGGAACACACTGTCAGGTGCTTGGCGACAGATTTTCTACTTTAGGGTGGTCGGTAGCCAGGCGGGCATTCGCAAAATGTCCTTCCACCATGCGCACTGAGAAAAATCTAAAGTCAAAAGCGCCCTAATGACGGCCAATTTATATGGTATAAGGCGAAAAACCGACCAAACGTAAATACGTACAAAAACGCCTTCCAACTAGAAGGCGTTAAACGAGGTCAGTGAAGGCGAATGTTTCTTTTCGTCTTCATTTAAGGTGTATTTTGTGGTCTTACTTAAATATTGACTTTTGATAAGGCTGATTAAGTCGTACGTTATAGTGATAATCACCGTATATAAACCGCCGTAAAAGTAAGGTATATTTTATGGTCAATACTGCAATTATTATCGTATAACAAGTTGCAATTCTGAAAATACTTTACGGAAGGCGTTTTTGACGGTTGTGTTTATTATAAAACATGGTAAATTTTTATTGATTGGTGAAAATCATCTTAAGAGTTGTGAATTCATCTTACGTAGTTACAATTCAACGGTAAAAGGTCAAATTCGATTTAAGCCTTTAAGTCGGTTTTCTCAGTGCGGTGAAGCTCAAGCCCGCGGCGGGATTCGAACCATGGACCTGCTGCACAGCAGTCCATAGCCAATGCCACTGAGCCATCACTGCTTTATGTGTGGTGGTGTATGTAATATAGTAGGTAGGAAGGCATTTATCGATTGACAGTCTGGCTATAGCTACCTTCGAATAAAAAATCTATCGCCAAGCACCTGATTGTGTGTTCAGGCCTTTTGGAGATCCAGTAATTCTAGGTTAATTTCAACAATATTTTTGACGACATCATCACAAAAATGTGATTTTTGAAATTTTCATTATATTAATTTTATATACAAATAGATAATTAAATTTATTTATATTATTGTTATATTATGATGGAATTTAGAGTAACTTTAATGTATATTTTAATTTATTTCAGAGACAAAGCTATGTTAACAACGAAGTAATACAATCAAAAGTACCAGGATGACAGAGAAGCCAGGAGTTCGCTTTGAAGAAGCTGAGAGAAACAAGGGCCTGATACTAGCATCTGTAGCAGTCGTCTGCGGGACTCTAGGATGGCTGACAAGGAACTCGCCTACTATAACAGGCTTGGTTGCGGTAGCAGCAGGGTACCTCATGACTGGGGATCGCTACCAGTGGATTTATATCTGGAAGAAGACACACAATCGAGATTTTCTGTGAGTTATGTTTGCTATATCAACATTTACATTGGTTCACTTCAAAAACTATCGCGAGTTTTGTCCATTATAAATAAATAGGTACCCGTCTGGGACTCCGCTATATATACCGGATAGATTCCGACCAGTTTCGGGCTATATTGTAGCCCTTCGTCTGGGAGTCACGGTTGCGCGAAGCGGCGAGTGCGGGCCTCAGCACGTAACTGATATCAGTTACGTGCTGAATTACAATGCGATTAAAATAAGAATAGGATCGGCCTAGCGCCATGTTGTGACGTCAAAACTAGAACTTGGTACAGTGTGCAAAAAAAGAAATGATAAAACATGTATATTAATAAAGAAAATGAAAAACCCGACTGCAAATAATTTATTTTCTTTAATTGTTTTATCGATGAATTGAAATTAAAACTGCCAGTTCATATGTTCATGGAATCTTTTTTTATAGCCAATCATTTTGATACCCAACACGATGGCTTTGGCAGAAAAATTAATTGTTTTTCTCACTATATGGCGTCTAAAATCAACCAGTTTGTTTTTTACTTTTTATGTAAATAGTGTCACTTGAGCTATCAAGATAAATCTAACGATATCTCGTACATTAAAATCGATTAAGCCGTTTAGAAGTTATGGTGAAATAAAGAAACTCACAAACATACATACATGAAACCTGTAAACTTAACACACGTTTATGTGGGCAGTCGTGTAAAAAACAAGTAGTCATAGGTAGGCAAGTAGTAAACGAAGTTGTAGGTGACTGTAAGTACAGCAAACACAGAAATAATTTAAACTGATTTTATTTGATAACAATATTTTGTACTTAGGTATCATAATTTGAATCGCTTAGCTCTTCGATGCCGCATGTCCTGATGGCCCACTAAGTGTGACTCATCGTTATCATCGTAACGGGTAACAAAAACAAATATAACAATCACCAAAAACATAGTAAACAGCCAACAAGAACAAATTAAACAGTCAAAAAAAAACGAAAAGATCAATAAACACTCGGAAACGTGTCACGTGGTAGTACACTGTCGGAAAAATAAGACCCTGACGCCCGCGTTTTCATCAAAGTAAAATGACGTCTGTGCTTTCAAACTTAAAAATATGAATTTACTAAAATTAACAATTTCGGTCCCTCATTTAAAATTACCTATAAATATATGGCACTGCTCTATTTTTAAGTTTGTTCTGCTGATCGTACTTATTAGAGTGAATATGAGTGAAGTGAGCCGAGAGTCCGTCTTAGTCTTATTTTAATCGCATTGTACTTATTGAATTCACTCGACTGACTGCCTGGGCGACAATGCATATAGCCTTATATAACCTCGGTATATACACGGGGTTCGAGGGAGTTTTGCATTAATTGCATTTTAACCACATTAGCTCTGTTTATAACAGCTCCCCCACTCCTGTGGGAGTTCAAGTGACGTTATCATAATTTCTAATGTCACACAAAATATTATTTTGATAGATGTTTTGGTGTCCATTTTATGACCAAATTTATGTGGTAATTTTATATATTTAACTTTTAAATTTTTATAGCCTACCTTATACCTAGTACTGATATCAGTGAAAAGTCGAAAGAACTGTTGTAAGTTCCAGAGTTATTTTTGCCTTTGTTAGCTCCAAAAAAATCAGTTTTTTCAGGCAAAAGAAAAATATGACCTTAATTGAAAAGGTTTTGAATTAATAACAGTTATGTACATTATTTATATTTTCGTCCATATTTTTATAAATGTATGTATGTATATATACATATTTATATATATACCTATATTATAAACTGGCTGAGTGAGTTGGACCATTAAGGCTTCAGAAGTGCATCAGGTCGTAAAAGTAACAGTATTGGTATATATCACAGCTACGAAGCCAAATTATAAGGCGTTTTCAATATATTATATTGATTAAAATGAAGATATGGTAAACAATGTAGCTACAAAAACTTCAGTTTCGGAATAAATTTAGTTTTTGATAAAATTTTCGCCACAAAAACGGTCTAAAATTCATCAATAAAAAATCATAGAGGACGTCGAAACGTAAATTTTAGACCATTTTTGTCGAGTTTTTTTTTGTATCTGGTGTAAAACCCAAAAAAAATATTATTTAAATTCCTTTTCCAATTTCAGGAGGGATCCGTTTTAAATTTAAACGAAGACAATGTATATATATATATTTATATATATTTTTCGTCTAAATTTGCTCTATACGTTGATATCTCTTATTCCAGTTGCTAAAAAGTTATTATTTGATCTTCTCATATATTGGATGGATTCCTCCTGAAATATCATTTAATTTCCATTCCAATGTTAATATTTGGGTTTAACACCAGATATAAAAAGTTTTATATAAAAAAATAAGCCTATTAATTAAGTCTTCTACAAGTAAGTAGACTTGTCACCAAGTTAAATTATAAAAGAAATATAAATTATAATAATATAAGTCATTAAATAATAATTTAATACGTAAGTTTCATTCAGAGTACACTATTCCTTAAAAAAAATTGTAAATTATCAAAAAGCGACTATGTAAGTTATTTAAAATATCGCACCCCGTTAGAAAAGATAACTTTAATGATAAAATTAAATCATACAATAATCTTCAGTAAACAATTTTTGGCACTTATTATAAAGGCCTGTACACACTGCCTCCTTTTTATGCCACCCTTATTAGGTGTTTAATATGTAGATAATTAAATAATTAAACCGGTCAAGTGAGAGCCGGTCTTTTACACCGACGGCGACGTTCCGTTCCGTATCAACAAACAGTTTAGGTGCCATTAAATCGTAATATTGTCATTAAATTTGGAATCCATAGTGGGAGAACGAATCGCACATAACCGGTTTTTATTAATTGTCTAGAGAGTTAGACAGAAATAGTGTTTATGCCATAATCTTGCCAAGGTTGAAGCTGTATATGTCACCGTTTTATTGTACTAACCGTTAGTTTATAATAAATCTAGTTAGATTATAAACTGTCGATAGATTGTGAATGGAAACTAAAATTAACAATCTAACGTTTAAATTTTCGTAAGATTATAAACTGACCATGTCCAGCCGTCAAATTGTAATTATGTGGATCAACAGCAATTTACCATAGATCTACAAATCTACGGATCTACGTATTACAGTGGCCATAAGCAATATACGTAGGTACAGGTTTTTAATGTATTATTTTTTGGCTTATGTTTAACTTACCACCAGATATAGTAGAGTATACATATTAGAACATACAAAAATAGTAAATTATCACCAAAATTAAACTCGCATTTTAATGTAATCTTATAACCAAAGTTTTAACATCTCACTATCCTATTTAAGCAAAATAACTCAAAATAAATCATTGTTAACCCAAAAGTAGTAAATGATCACCAAAAGTAGTAAGTATATGAAATTAAATTCTTGTGGCGCATCGCCGGCCGCTGCCACGGCACGCTCGCTTCGCTCACTCGGCTCGCGCGTTATTGTAGTCACAAGTAACCTAACGCTCCTCCTCGCTTCGCTCGTCGTCGCACCTAAATATGACTTTGCCCTAGACTAAATGATATTTAACCCCTCGCTATAATATAGTGTTCATTTACTACATTTGGTGTCCGATCAAATTTTTTGGTTAAAGAACTAACGGTATCAAAGCATTTTATGGTGGTCATTATTTTAAATCCATTAGTTTTTTTAATGTACACACTCGAAAGGAATATGTTTTTTTTTGTCTGACTATTCTTTTTGTTCTTATCTCTATGAAATGAACTCATGGCACCTATAACGGCGACCAATCAGAAAACGGTTCACAATTTCGCGGGCGATTATAGATCGTTAGATTATAAACTGCCAGCTAGACATGGTCAGTTTATAATCTGTCGAAAATGTAAGCGTTAGATTGTAAATTTTAATGTTCGTTCACAATCTATCGACATAAAAACTAACGTGACTTGACATAATTATTTACTGAATATACCTTTTGATTACGACCAAACACCGTGAGTTCTAGCCGGTATATTCAGTAAATAATCTATCGACAGTTTATAATCTCACTAGATTTTTTATAAACTAACGTATAGTACAATTATCCAGTAACATATATATGACCATTTTTATAATTGAACAAGAACAAAATCCATTAAGCAAAAGGTTGTTTTTTTTAATTTTTGTGTTTTATATTATTTGTTAGGAAATTCGATAAAATAATTCATATTCTGTGATAATTACGAACCATAAAGCAACTTGGACCTCCGACGGGGGATAAAAGACCCAAGCCTCTAAACGATTGAGCTTCACCGCATGGTGGAAGGGCCCTTTTCTACTAATATATAGACTAATCTAGTTAATTCCTCATTACAATCAATTATTGAATGTGGTAAATATAGGAACGATTAGAAATCTACTGCAGGAAATCCTTAACTGTATAGAAACTTTGGTCCAACCATTTTTTTAATTCTGAGACGAATTTATAATTAGGTAATTTATAGTTTATACTCTTACACTATTACAGTTTTTGGGATTGTATTATAAATGAGAGGCGTCATGTAGGACGACTTTACAATATAACTAACTATCACGTAGATGAAACCGGCTGTAACAGTCTTAAATAACCACTCTGTGGCACGTACGACGATGACGCTCAGGCACCCGGGCAGTGCCTCGGATGCTCTTCTCGCAGTGTGTAAGAGCCTTTAAGTAGTTAATCTAATTGATTAGATTAGGTCACGTATTTCACATACGTATCCAATGTATTAATTATTTTTGCAATTACAATGATAAATACCGAACTTAACGTATTATCTATCAGGTAATATTTTTTTTTGTTTTTTTTTATGCCTGGTAGGTTAGCCTTTGACCACTATCTCACCTGATGGTAAGTGATGATGTGGTTGAAGATGTTGTACAGGCTAACCTAGAAGTACTGGCTCTCAAGGACAGCTGCCGGAACACACCGTTAGGTGCTTGGCGACAGATTTTCTACTTGAGGGTGGTAGCTAGCCAGGCGGGCATTCGCAAAATGCCCTACCACCGTGCTGTAACGACATGCCATTCTAAGACAACAACCGAGACCGACGGCTTAACGTGCCCTCCGAGCACGGAAGCACTCAGTAGTAATGTCACTAGCGGTCACCCATCCAACTCATGACCGCGGGCGCCGTTGCTTAACTTTGCTGATCGGTTAAGAACAGCTAAGTAAACTTCGCTACGAGCGCTTCAAAATAGATAATACATTTTGGAATCCTCGCTGAGTCAATGCGCTCAGGCGCTAACTTTTCGCTGGAGTACTTAGCAGTGAAAAGTGCTTATTAGCTTTACTTGAAAATGACTTTAGCAATAACATGGCAATCTTGATCATATTCTTTTATGCCAAGTGCATTCCAAAACAATTTTGAAGTAATGATGGCCGAGCGGTTATAGCTATGGACTGCGGTGCCGCAGGTCCATGGTTTGATCCCCGCCGCCGGCTTGAGCTTCAACGCATGGTGCAAGGACATTTTGCGAATGCCCGCTTGGTTAGCTACCACCCTCAAGTACAAAATCTGTCGCCAAGCTCCTAACAGTGGGTTCCAGCAGGAGTCCTTGAGAGCCAGTAAAATTTAAATTACAGGCACATGATGAGACTTAACAACTGTATGTCTCAGGGTGACGGGCGCAATGCAGTTCGTCACTTGTGACTAAATGCAACTGTTATAGGCAGAGGATACTACTTAACATCAGGTGGGCATCGTGCTAGCTCCGTCACAATTACATAATTAAAAAATAAAAATGAAACACGTGCCAATAAAATTTTCATGATACAATATAATTTACACTTGTAACGAAAATATTTAAATAATGATTTATTTATTTGTACAAATGTATAACAATAAAATAGTAAAACCTTATCAGACCGCTAGGTCGATGCAACGAGTGATCAAAATGCTGGCACCTATTTGGCACAACGAATAAGCATTGCAATTCAACGGGGCAATACTGCCAGCATACTGGGATGTTCACAATTGGTAGTGGGCTGTAGCATTTGGACTGCCTGTGAGTCTGCAATGACTTGTTGGTTGTCTAAATGCGTACATTGTAGTAGATGTAGTGGTGTATATAGTTCATAGTATTTTATTAATAAAAATGGACAAGTTAATTCATACCTTCGATTAAATACTGGAGGGACGTCTCGAATTTTCATACAATAAGAGAAAGCGTTTCTTCCCCCCTAAACAATCACCGATTTTGATAATTTTTGGATATGTTATAGATGTTATCAATATTCAGGTTTACATGTTTTGATTTTTATCATTATAATAAAGGAATTTGAATTAATGGGTATTCAAATACCGATATTTTCTCAAAACTTGTATCTCTAGTTTGTGAATTCTTTATAGGAAAAATAATGATAAATAAAGAAAAAGGAAAACTTATAAACCCAGCTTATTCTGTCAGTTATAAAATAAGACCTAAATTTTTAGATTTCATTAATGTTTACTATAAGAGAAAAGTTTTTTCCCAGAACGCAAATTATGCGCAAATTCTAAGTCAAAACTTGAAGAAGCTGCAATTGTCCTTATCGCACTATTCTGTTCGGCCGTTTAGCCGCGAGACAGCATCACTTTGTTAAAATACCTATTTTTCTGTAGGAGCTTCTCTTCCCGTTCCTCTTAAGTATAATTAGTTTTGAGTTAATAATATTTTTTAGCTAGACTGGTCTCGTTTTCATCCATTATTGCCTCACTCATACCCAGCCTGATAGTTTATATGCTGAAGTACTACATATGCTGAAATTCCATAATGGAATGTTAGCATTATCTGCATCTTAAGTCACGAGAATCGTAATCTACTATTTATAACCTCGTTCAGCTAGCATAAACGCTTGTAAAATAATTCTCTAAGTTGAGATTTGAGATATGTAGTAATTAAACAACTTTAAACGGTTTAAATCGCGTATATTTATGTAATAAAAAAATTGAAAGAAACAGGTAAATATCCTTTTCAAGATAAATATATTAATTTATCATAACGATAACTAGGTAATGTACCGCGAACTCACTGACCACGATTACTGCAAAGTGTTTGAAACGTCGGGACAAAAATAATGATAAATATACGCGATTAAAACCGTTTAAAGTTGTCTTAGGTTTTCGCGATTATTACACATAGTAATTAAACAACTTTAAACGGTTTAAATCGCGTATATTTATCATTATTTTTGTCCCGACGTTTCAAACAGAGAGTTTGAAGTTGTTTAATTTCTATCCGTGTAAAGTTGTTTAATTACTATGTGTGATAATCTCGAAAACCTAAGACAACACTTGAGATATGTATCTATGGTTATGTCAAGTGATTCATGTGATCAATCAATGGAAGTAAGTCCATCGGCTTGATATTGTGGGGTAACTCAGTAGACATTGAACAGTGGTTCAAAATACAAAAACGGTGTGTTAGGGTGATAAATAGAGCCTGGTTTCTTGACAGTTGTAAACCTCTTTTTAAATCATGCAACATACTTCCTCTACCTTGCATGTAAGTACATTAAAGAAATTTGTATATTTGTCAAAAAACATTGCCCTGATTTTTTTGGAAAACATTCCCAAATATTTACGCGCCAACAAAGGTCCAAGTTCGGTTACTTATTATATGAACCTCTAGCCCAAAAAGAATTATATAAAAGAAACAGTTATAAAATGTGTACAAAAATTAATAATTGTGTACGTAACATTAGGACATTAGGATATTAAATGAAAGTTAATTCGATAAATGTCAACTGGCTGGCATCATAGAAAGTTCTTGGATAGTGTTTAGGAATTTTTAGATTATTGTAAATAAATATTTTTCGAAGGTATAAAATAATTAATATAAATTAGCTTCATAAAAACATTTTCCCGTCTTCTTGCAGACTGAATCCATTGTATCTGTATGACTAATATTAAGATCCTTTTGACCTAAATAAATAAATGATTTGAATTGACATAAAAGAAAAATCAGGATATGCAGAAACCACTTCGAACTTCTACCATTTATTAAGTAGTAGCTGTGTAAGCTGAAAATCGCGACTGCAAAATTATTCTTTATTGGTTTCAACGCCCGTCCGCTTTTAAGAAAATGTTCCAAAAATGATTCGAACAAAAAGTGCCATGTGATTAGCTAAACTGCTCACAAAATTTCACGAAAAATTAAGAATATTGCGAATTAATAGCTGTGAAATACGACCTGTGGAGAAGAACGACTGGAAATCAGAAATCCGCTTCGTTCTGTTAGGATGGCGCGCTGTGGGTCCTTTTTAAAAAAACACTTTTAATTGGCTGAAAACTGATTTAATTACACTGCATGACTTGTATAAAAAGTTAGAAAATTACATTAATAGGTATAGGTGTTGACCGGACAAAAGTTAAGGTTCGACTGCTTTAATAAATCTGGAAAACAGTTTTATATAACTTATATATTGCTTACATAGCATTTACTGGGAACTAAGTCCGTTCATAACATCTCCCCCTTTAAGACGGAGATTTATCTCGTTAAGATAAACGTAGGACATAAAAAGTTGCAGCGAAAATATAAGTTTAAAATTAAAAATAAGTATTTTATAAAATAAAATGCAACTTATATAATGTTTATCCTTATTACTATTCTTATTAATTATTTATAAGCCTCGAAATAGAAATAAGTTTTATTTTAATTTTTAATATCTAATACTTACTAATATTACGAGACGTTGAGTCATTAACAAAATGTCTAAATAGAACTTTATTTTTATTTATTTCTATTTCAGGTAGGCTTTTTATGGACTTCCTGTCGCATTCAGTAGATTCATTAGATATATCAGATAATTCTATAGATGAAGAAATTTTATTTTCATATTGTTTTGACTTCTTATTATAACATTGATTAAAGATTTGGATGCAACAGGATGTTTTACAATTATTTGAAAAACATTGTTTATAAACTTTATACATAATATAAATCAAAATTATCGCAATAATAACATATGTCATTGCCGAATAGTAGTGTCCGTATTTGACAATATGAGATTGACTTTCTACTTGATTAATTTGTTGTTTTAAATTATCTTATTTATGATATGCTAATTTTAAGGATTCTAAATCAATATCTGACAATGTAATAGGAGTAATTGAATGATAACTATTATTTATTAAATTATATTTGCAACAGTCATCATCTAAAATATTAAAATCTATGTTTAATTGACTCGGCAAAATCGTTTTATAATTATGCATCGAATAAAACTGCAAGGTTTGAAAATATGCTACACAGTCATTTCTCAAAGATAATATTCCAGTACCTTGTAAGGTATAATCTTGAATTTCATTATTATTGGTACATTTCATAGTTAACTTATTGGCTTTTGATTGTACATAAATGTATCTACCATCATAAAGTTTTTGCCATATATTAATGTTACCGTAAATTAACTTAAAGTCACAAATTTCAGGAAGTGACAATGTTACTTCTGTTAATAGCTTAGACTCACAGCTAGGGTTGTTAACTGTAGATAAAATAGAAGGCAACGGGCAGATAATATAATCGTAGTTTACATTTTGACACTCGCTTAAATCGTTTAACAATGCGTAATTTAATATATCGTCTGTTATACCTATGTATAGCTTAGAAGGATGGATAAGAACATATGTTTTCAAATTGTATTCATCCTTTGAAGTAGGTAAAGGTAAGCTTTTATAAATGCTAAACTTAGTAGGATTAATTAAAGGTATTCTTATAACAAATATGATCTTATTATTATAATAGTATGACGTTAGTTTAGCTAGATCGATAATAGAATGTATGTTCTCCAAAGATAACGTAATTGGGAACTCTACGTGTTTTTTGCTTAGTTTGCTAGTAGAAAGTTCGTTATACAACTTAGTAGGAGTTAAAACATAAGGATGCAAAATATTCGCTTTTGCAAACAAAATAGAGTTCAATATTGTGTCTAATATATTTGACACTGATAAGAGAGAACCTTCGATAACATTAAAAATAGAGTTTATTTTAGCTACATTAATTAAGTTCGAATTAATCTTAGAATTTTCCGTAAAAATATAGTTTAACTTATCTATTTGTTTATTTAATCTAATTTCATTATTACTTAATTGACGAATAGAAACATTAAAATTATTTATAGTAGACTGAACAACATGAATGTTGTCTTTCATCAACGAAAATATTTGATTTTCGTTTTGCTGACAAGTGTTGATGGCTTCATCATATTTTCTTGCATCGTCAGCGTCTAAAGTACCAAAGAAGAACTTAAGGATCTCGCCACCAAATTCGAGTGACCTTTTAAAACGATTTGGATTATTTACGGATATAAGATGAGATAATGAGTCATACTTAAGATTGTTAGCATTAATTAAAATTTCTAAGGCATTAATAATATCTTTACAATCAATATTTATACCAACTACATTTTGAGCTTTTTCACAAAACTGTGACATACTCTGAATAGAGTGATCGATTTTAGTTAAATAAGGTTTTATGGGAATAATTTCAATATGAGTCACAACATTCCAATAGTCATTATAAAAATATGCAATAGAAGTAGGGTCGAAGAATAATCCAGGACTATGCAAAATAGGTTCAATCGGTTCGGAATAAGTCGATTGAAGTATATACCTGAAACAATTATAATAACTTTATGCAGGTTTTATTTCGTTAATGTGGTATTTTACATGTTTTCTGTTTATGCATAGCGTTACGTTATTTTTTCCGTTAACTTTAATTATTTTATACGGTCCCTTCCAAATTGGGGACAAAGCTTTGCGTAGCCTATGGTGTTGTTTAACATAAACCATATCTCCGGTTTTATAAGTTTTCTCGCGGGAAGAGGCATCATAATAACGTTTTGAAGTTTCCTTACTTTTATTAATATTTTCTAAAGCTTTTTCGCGAGAGTAACGCATTCTATATTGCAACGCGCGGACATACTCTTGATAAGTAGTATCATTATTTGAGCTATAAATACTGCTAGGTATAGTTGGCTTATGGCCATATAACAATTCAAATGGTGTAAACTCCGTAGTACAGTGAGGAGTCGTATTATATGATAAAATTGCAGTTGCAAGGTAGCAATGCCAATCATCTTGGTTATCATTGACGAAGGATTTTAAGTATTCTTTAAGGGTAGCATGGCTGCGTTCTAATGCACCATTTGTTTGGGGATGATAGGGGGTAGAAAATAAGTTTTTGATTTTAAGAATTTCAGTTAATTGGCGAAATAGTTCTGATGTAAAACAAGATCCTTGATCAGTGAGGATCATTTTGGGAAAACCGAACAAAGAAAAGAAATGAATGAGATTTCGTGCAACCTCGTCAGTAGTTGCCGTAATCATGGGATAAGCACTTGAAAATTTAGTCAAGTCATCTTGTAAAGTAAGTATATACTTAAACTTTTGAAGGCCTGCTTCAGGCAGAACACCTACAATATCTAATGCCAATCTTTCGAAGGGCTTGGTGCTGGATGACGTAATTACCATTGGTGCTTTATTTGAGCTTCTTAATGGCTTATTAACTTTACATTGATTGCAATCCTTTACAAAACGTTCGACGTCAGCACGCATATTTTTCCAAAAATAGGATTCTTTAATACGACTTAACATCCGTTTTATACCCGGGTGACCAGCTATGGTTGTCCCGTGATTTTCCTTTAAAATATTTGCAATCTCGGAAGGTGAAGGATTTTGAATTTGATTTTTGTAGATGTGCACCTTAATATTAGTGCCATGAAACATGTACGATATCATGTTATAAACTTTAACATAGACGAGTTTAGTAAAAGGTTCGGAAAAGTCGGAAATTGCTAATTCTTTTTCATAGTCTTTTTTCGACATGATTTGATCACGTAATTTACGCAATAAATTATAGATAATTTTATAAGAAGTTTCGTCAAAATGGTGAACCTTAGTGTATAGGAAATAAAGTTGTTTATCATTTAGTGCGACCGATCCTACGGTTTCAGGTTCCCGTTCTTTTGATAAGAAGTCAGCTGAGTTATTTAATGCTGACATAAATTGTTCGCAATGCGGCATAGAGTAGTCGAAGTCCAGAGATGCTGGACATGCAATTAATTTTTGTTTAGCAGAATATAGGCTTTCATTATGCTCTTCAATTTGAGTGTCATTTGCGACTTTGTTCGTAAATTGCCTTTTGAAAAATTGTTCATAAGTAGTTTTATTAATTTTAGTATGAGTGATGGCATTAACTGGGTTACGAGACAGAGCGTCTGCATTAGAATTTATTCGACCAGGTTTATAAACAATTTCATAATCATACTCTTCAAGTTTTAATCGCCATCTTAATAAACGTCCACCAGGATCTTTGGCGTTGAACAACCATGTAAGGGGCCGATGATCCGTGACGATTTTAAATTTGTACCCATAAATATAGGGACGGAAGGTATTAACACCGAATAAAATGGCTAGTAATTCCTTCTCAGTCGTTGAGTAATTACCTTCTGCCTTGTTCAAAGTACGAGACGCATAAGCAATTGGCTTGTCCTTACCAATTTCACCTTGAGATAAAACTGCGCCGACGGCGTAGTTAGAAGCGTCCGTTGTTATAACAAAAGGTTGAGTAAAATCAGGATACTGAAGTAGAGGGGCAGAGATTAACTTCTGCTTAAGAAGGTTGAAAGCTTGTTCTTGTTCATGTGACCAGTGAAAGACTGTGTCTTTCTTTAACAACGAAGTAAGAGGCTTTGTTATGTGAGAAAAGTTCTCAATAAAACGACGATAATAGCCTGTTAAGCCAAGGAAAGACTTTACGTCTTTTTGATTTTTAGGTGCTGGAAATTGGGAAATGGCCTTGACCTTATCAGGGTTAGGCGAAACACCTTGATCTGTGATAACATGCCCTAGATAAGCGACTTCACGTCGAAGAAATTCACATTTATCGGGCTGTAACTTTAAATTTGCTTCTCTAAACTTGTTAAATATTAGTTCTAGCCTTTTTATGTGTGTTTCAAGGTCATGTGAGTAGACTATACAGTCAGATATATATAACAGTGTAGACCTTGTAGGCCAGTAAGGACAGTATTCATGAGCCTTTGGAAAGTGGCAGGAGCATTTTTTAATCCAAATGGCATCCTTGTATATTCAAAATGACCAGAAATACCGCTAGTACTGACACTGAAACCAGTTTTGGCAGTGTCCTTGGAATCTAAACATAGTTGACCAGAGGCAAAGTCAAGGGTAGAGAAGTACTTAGAATGACCAAGTTGGTCCAAGATGTCTGTTATAAGTGGAAGAGGATAAGTTTCTGAAACAGTGACATCATTTAATCGACGATAATCGATGACAATACGCCATTTCTGTTTACCAGAGGCGTCAAGCTTTTTCGGAACTACCCATACAGGAGCATTCCAAGGAGAAGTCGAAGGACGGATTATATTTTGATCAAGCATTTTCTTGATTTGTTTTTCGACTTCGTCTTTGTGAACTTCCGGAAAACGGTACGATTTAACATTAATAGGGGGTGCATCCCCAGTATTAATAGAATGCTTAATTGCATTTGTATGCGTCAAATATTCGCCTTCAAGATGAAAAATATCTGTATATTTAGAAAGACAATTCATTAAAACTTTCTTTTCTTGCGGATTTAAATGAGAAGAACGAATTTGTTTGAGTACCTTTTGTGTGCGGTCAATATTCAAAAAACTCAACTGATGAATGAGTTCATGTTGCGAGTCATCTATATCTGATGATGGAAGTTCAAATGACGTTAAATGAACTCGAAAATCATTTAATTCGATTTCAGAGTTAGTAGTATTTAAAACAGAAACATTGATGCGGTTATTAGGCTTTATACACACTATACAATTAGCCAAAAATACACCATCACTAATTTTCTGATCCAGTACTAAAGCTTCGCTTCTATTTGCAACATCCGCTATGTTGCTGACTGGACATTCGATGACCATTTCTGACCTCGGAGGTATAATATATGATGGCTTGCTAAAGCAAATAGGTATCAAATTACCTTCTAAATTAAGGGAATTGGTAGAATATTGGATGTCAATTTTAAAATGTTGAATAAAATCACTACCAATTATACCATCATAATTTAAGTGAATGGCATCGTCAATTGCGTGAAACACAAAATCAAACACAATTTTTTGTGTAGGGGAAATTCGATATTCAAAATCAAGTTCAATAGAACCAAGCGATTCACACGTTGAGTCGTTATCACTTAACCCCTTTAGTGTAACGATATTTTTTTCAAGAACTGGGCTCTTTAATAAACTTGAGAGTTTCACAATCGAAACTGAAGAGCCAGTATCAATTAATAAGCATAAAGGCTTATCGTTCATATTTGTTTTCAAATAAACGTGAGGGAGAGAAACATTGTTGTTTACATTATTTATCGTAAAAGTTCCCTTACGTGAGCAATCCTTAGAAAAAGAACTCGGTTTTTCACGAGATGAAGGGTTGCATTGAGAAAGGTTCGCTGACCTTAATGACTCATAACTCTTAGAGTCATAGACATCAATTTTATTTTTAATCAAAGAATTTTCTGTATTTTCATTACACTGTGTTGAAAATAATTTGTGAACACAGTTATCAAAAGTCTCTAAATTTGTATTACGCTGTGTTGGTAATAATTTAGGAACACAGGATTGAAGCCCTTTATTAAAAGAATGGGAGCCTATAAAATTTTCTGAAGGTACATTCTGTGCAACATTGAATTGACCACAAGAACGACCTTTAGACCCCTTTGAGGACTTGAAAGACTTTCTGTTATAATATTGAGATGTCTTAAAATTTTTCGTGTCATTTAAAATAGGAAGTGGTTCCGGCAGACACGGCACCGAAACCGAATTCAGTTTAAATTCTCTTCAGAAGATATAACGTGCATATTTGAATTGTTATTGTTACGAGTATCAGTAGATGAGTTACTCGTCGGTGACCGTGAACTTGAAGGTATCACGTTACGCGGCGGATTGCGGTGCATAGAATTATTGTTTTTATATTTGAGCATCCGACAATCGCCTATTAAATGACCACGCTTTTTACAATATGCACACATTGAATTTGGGTCATAATTAGAATTGTGTTTATTTGAGTAATTATTAGAATAATTGTTTTGTTGACCCGTATTTACATGAAACGAATTTGGGAAAGAACTTTTAGGTTTACTTTTATTTTTGTAACAATCAGAAGACGTGTGGCCAAATTTTTGACATATCGTGCACTGTTTAGAAGAAGAAGAAGAGCTTTGAGATAATTTGGATAGCTTAAATAGCTTCTCTTCTTCGATGGCATGAGTAATTGCGTCGGATAATCCCTTAGGATTGCGGCAGCGCACAATGTGTGAAAAGTTTGAGTTCATACCTAATAAAAATGTATTTAGAGCCAAGTCTTCCATAGCGGCTAACCTGCCGATAAGTTCTTTTTCATTCTCACAGCTATAATGTATATCGGACTGAAGCCGTGTGAGACATGATTCAATCCGTAATGAATATTGCGTCACATCTTCATTAGGTAGTTGCTTACAATTTTGTAAATCGACTAATAAATGTGTAGAGTGCTTTTTCTCACCGAAAGTCGATTTGAGAAACTGTTTAATTTCAAGCCAATTGTCGAATTTTTTTAAGCAACAGGCTAATTGAGCCTTTCCTTCGAGTTGTGACACGATATATTTTATTAAAACATTCTGTTGGTCTGTACTTGCCAAAGAAATAGCATTTTCGCAATTAGTTAAAAATGCTGGAAGTGATTCCCGATCCCCACTGTAAGGTTTAATAAATTTAGTTAAAACAGAGAGTGTGATTTTGTCACTCATTTTTGATTTTGATTTTTGGGGTGTCGGTTCCGAGTAAGAACTGTCTGAGTCGGTATTTGACTCGACTTCTACAGACTGTTCTGGTTTAATTGCTTTAAACATTAATAATAATTAGAAGTTATAAGGCTGTACAGAGCATCAGAATACACAAACACAAAACACAATTACATGTAAAATAAAAAATGTAAAACTAAAAAGATTAGTTGTATAAGTAAATAGAAAATTGTATAAAGTTGTAAAAGTTGTAAATAGTTTGTTAACTTTTTAAAGTTCGTTAAAATTAATATATAATGTTCTGAATAAGGTTCTGAATCTTGAAAATTAAATCTTGAGAATAAAATTAGAAATTCACTTTCACTTTGATATTCACTTGAAAAATACGCACTTTAGATTTGAGTGAAAAATAGAAGAAACTCACAGTAAGAAGACCGTAGACTTCAGGAACATGTTGACCTTGATGTTGTTACCAAGTGCAGGAAAAGTGCAGCGCGCAGCGCTTGCACGTGACGACGGCTTCGGGTGTCCGGCGCGGCGACTCACGGAGTCGTATTGCGGCTTCCTCGAAGTCACGTTGAATGTTCCCACAGAATTTAAGTAAATGTGAGCTGATGATGAAGATTGAGCCAAACTTGTCCGTCGAAGATGATGAAAATTGATGATGAAGTTATGCAGGAATTGGTAGTTAGCGGTGCGGGCTCACGCTGAAGAGCAGAGACTTACGCGTCGACCACGAAGTAGACAGCACGAAGGTTTTGGTGGTGATGATGCGGTGCGGGCTCTCGCTGAAGAGCGGAGACTTACTCGTTGACCACGTGTAGTGCGGGCTTGAGCTGATGATGCTCAAGGCTTATCGTCGACCACGTGTGCAGCAGCGCGGGCTTGAGCTTATGGGGCCCAAGACTTACCGTCGACCAACTAGCACGTCACCAAGGACCACAGACACAGGGCCACAAAATATGGATGTCAGGCGGGAATTCGAAAATCGCGACGCCTAACACCTAAAATATCCCAGAATTACGGAAAACCAGGATATCCCACTTCTGACACCAATTTGTTAGGATGGCGCGCTGTGGGTCCTTTTTAAAAAAACACTTTTAATTGGCTGAAAACTGATTTAATTACACTGCATGACTTGTATAAAAAGTTAGAAAATTACATTAATAGGTATAGGTGTTGACCGGACAAAAGTTAAGGTTCGACTGCTTTAATAAATCTGGAAAACAGTTTTATATAACTTATATATTGCTTACATAGCATTTACTGGGAACTAAGTCCGTTCATAACAGTTCGTCCTTTTTTTATGTAATTGAGACGGAATTAACCCGAGGCCCACCGGATGTTAAATGGGCTAACCTCTGCCTATAACAGATGCATTTCGTCGACTACAAATTGCACTATACCCGTTACACTGAGACCTACAGTTGTGAGGTTTCACGTGCTTGAAATTTTACTGCCTCTCAAGGTCTGCTGCCGGAATACACTATGAGGTGCTTGGCGACAGATTTTCTACTCGAGCTAGGTGGGCATTTGCAAAATGCCTTTCCACCATGCAGTGAAGCTCAAGCCCGCGGCTGGATTCGACCATGAACCTGCTGCACGGCAGTCCATATCCAATGCCACTGAGCCATCACTGCATCAAAACGTTTTTTTTTTAAATTAGCTCTTGCTCGGTCAAACCAAGAAAGCATTAACTATTCGATGACATGAAAGCGTTTTATGACAGCGTTACAGAGAAAACACGGTAGAACAAAAACGATCCACGGGGGCATCCTAGCTTTTACCATAAATGGACCAAAATTTTCGAAAATGATGGACTCAGAAACCGGTTCAGGAGTATTGTTGGACTCGTCGAATCGTTGCTCAAACAGACCAATCGCTACGATGCAGAATTTCTAACACTGCGGTGGTACCAACCAAGACGGATTTCTGCTAAAGAGACCTATTACCTTTTTTTGGGAAAACGCTTTACGCGTACCACGCAGTTCCAGGGGAAAACACGTGGTTGTGTGGGACTCCCCGGGCAGAGTGCCCGGTATACTCACTAAAAACCCAGCGGTGGGCCTCTACGTCTTATGTGGGGTGAAGCGGGTTCGCTTGCGCATTCTACCTCAATCACCCCAACGCTAGGCTCCCTGGAGCCTCTAGCCTTTGGCACCCCTACCGGGGGGGGCATTCCTCATGCTTGCCCTTCATTGGTGATGGGTCCCCCGACCCACCAGGAGGGCATTTCTTCTAAGGGGGCGGAAGTAGGTCTGCATATCGGTGCCTTCTCCGCCCTGGTCTCCTCCTTCGGTTCGGGTCAGCGAGTTCACTTTCCTCCCTGACCGCTCCGCGGCTTCCTTTTGTGATATTATGATCTTTTCACCAAAGGAGGCCATGGCTAACCAGCACCGCTCACTGCCAAGCATGGCATCAACCAGGCTTGACGGCGAAAGAGACCTATTACCTGGTAAAATCATTAGGTTACATCTGTTTACCAAAATGTATTATATAAGTCATAATCCTGATATTACATTGATAATATACTCATAGATAAAAGAGATTAGATAATTATTTCAATACCAAGTTTTTTTTATAGGCTAGATAGACTAGCCTTTGACCGCTATCTCACCTGATGGTATGTGATAATGTGGCCGGCTAACCTAGAATTACTGGCTCTCGAGGACAGCTGCCGGAACACACCGCTAGGTGCTTGGTGATACCTTTTATTTTTGAGGGTGGTAGATAGCCTGGCGGGCATTCGCAATATGCCCTATCACCATGCTATACCGACTGCTATTCTGGGACAACCACCGGGGCCGATGGCTTAACGTGCTCTCCGAAGCACGTGCATGCTCAGTAGTTATATCACTAGCGGTCACCCATCCAATTCATGACCGCGGCGGACGTTGCTTATTTTTTTTTTTTTTTTTTTATTTATTTATTATGGTAATCCTAACCCATATATATTTTTCTTAATTATATTTTCGCTACTTTACGATCTACGGCACATTATTTTTATATAAGTTAGTTTAAATAATCTCAGCAAGTGAATTGTGTGTATTCTTATGAGAATAATAAAATATTCTGAAACCGTAATCGTTTAGAAAACCGAACAGATTTTCAATTTCATTTTTCCATACGAGTCCACACTGCACAAACGTCGAAACCACACTAAATTAAGGTGACTGGTTATCAGTACAGTCCAGTCGAACACAGTGAGTCGTTCGGATCGCGAAGTCTACAAGTGCATTATAAATCGATAGATAAAATGAACTAATGAATATTCGATGAAGTAACGCATTTAATGAAAAAAAAATTTATGGAACCGACTTCAACACTCAAATGTGTAATAACTTGTTGAAGTCGGTACCATGATGGTTTAAAAGTACCTATTATCATAATATTGTGTGCATGGTACCGACCTCGACCAGTTATTTCACACATTTAACCCATTGGCATCGGCAATAATGATAACAATAGAATTTCATTCATAACTAGGACATAGTGATTCAGTACGATGCCAACTTATTAACTTAGCTGATCGTAAAAAAAAAAACAAAAAAAATGCATATATCTATAAGAATAATGTTTATATGATAGGTAATTTTCTTTGCCCTACTGATTTTCGCCCTTAAGTATAAAATCAGTTACCAAGCACCTAACGGTACGTTTCGTTGTTCGATCCATGAAGTCTAGTTTATCTACTAGGTTAATTCTGCTTACCACTTGGACCAATCATCATTTTTATAGCATTTGGACTGTCTGTGAGTCTGCAATGACTTGTAGGGATCTAAATGCTTTTATTGTAGTAGCTGTAGTGTTGTATATAGTTTGTAGTATTTTGTTAATAAAGGCATACCGTCGGTTAAAAAAAAAATATCATGTGGGAATGTTTTTTTTTTTTTTTTTTATGCTTGATAGGTTATCCTTTGACCACTATCTCACTTGATGGTAAGTGATGATGTGGTCGAAGATGTTGTTCAGGCTAACATAGAAGTACTGGCTCTCAAGGACAGCTCCCGGAACACACCGTTAGGTGCTTGGCGACAGATTTTCTACTTGAGGGTGGTAGCTAGCCAGGCGGGCATTCGCAAAATGCCCTACCACCATGCTAATTATGTGGTATCAGCAGAAGAAAAAGATATAGGTACGTCCAAAGATATCAAACAATGCTACATTCGTTTGTTCAAGAACTTGATGAGTTTTGTGATACTCAACAACCGGTTTCTGGCGTCATATATTTTGAAAATATCTTTCCTTCTATCAACAATCATGGTGGTGCTCATACACAATTTCACGAGTTACTACGCGACATTTTATTTTTGCTTTTTGACCGACTTCAAAAAAGGAGGAGGTACTCAATCCGTCTGTTTTTTTATGTTTGTTATTTTAGAAGTTTTTACTTGGTGAACCGATTTTGATGATTATTTTAAAGCTGATGCTAGGTCCAATTTAAATTTTATCAAAATCGGTCAAGTTTTTGAGTACACTCCAATAACAGAAAAGTATTTAGTGATATAGCCATTGACAATGAATGACATTCGATCCCACAAGTAACTTAAAGGTCACATTTTTTTTTTTTTTTATGTTATTGTGTTGGAACAAGCGCGAGGCCCACCTGATGTTAAGCGGTATCCTCTGCCTATAACAGATGCATTTCATCACAAGTGATGAACTGCACTGCGCCCATCACCTTGAGACAGTTGTTAAGTCTCATTTTGCCTGTTATTTCACTGGCTCTCAAGGACTGCTGCCGGAACACACCGTTAGGTGTTTGGCGACAGATTTTCTACTTGAGGGTGGTCGCTAGCCAGGTGGGCATTCGCAAAATGCCCTTCCACCATGCGGTGAAGCTCAAGCTCTGGGCGGGATTCGAACCATGGACTTGCTGCGCGGTAGTCCATAGCCAATGCCACTGAGCTATCACTGCTTCAAAATGGGTGAAAGATTTTTTTTCCAAAAAATGGAACCGACTTTAACACTTAACAAGTTGGCATCGTGAGGACCACTACGTCCTACTTATAAATGAAATTCTATTGTGATCATTATCGCCGATGCCAATGGGTTAAATGTGTGAAATAATGTCGTGGTCGGTACCATGCACACAATATTATGACAATAGGTACTTTAAAACCATCATAGTACCGACTTCACCAAGTTATTACACATTTGAGTGTTGAAGTCGGTTCCATTTTTTATTTTTTTCATTAAGTGCGTTTCTTTCATCGAATATTCATTAGTTCATTTTATCCATCGATTTATAATGCACTTGTAGACTTCGCGATCCGAACGACTCACTTTGTTCGACTGGACTGTACTGATAACCAGTCACCTTAGTTTAGTGTGGTTTCGACGTTAGTGCAGTGTGGACGCGTATGGAAAAAATTATAGAAAATCTGGACGTTGAATAAAGACTATGGTTTCAGAATATATTATTATTCTCATAAGAATACACAAAATTCACTTACTGAGATTACTAAAACTACCTTATAGAAAAATAATGTGCCATAGATCGTAATGTAGCTATAAATATAATTAACAAGATAACTAATCATAATTAGTTATTTAAGAATTGCACCTCCCTGTATCACCCCGTGGGTGTCGTAAGAGGCGACTAAGGGAAAAATTCTGGAAGGTGGGCTGCAGCGCCTTCTAAAGAACTGCCATCTTACACTGCGATCCCCAAGCCGCCTGCCAAGCGTGGGGATTAAGGCAAATACCCCCTTAATAGGGGAGACTGTGTTCAGCAGTGGACGAATCGGCTGTTACAGTACTGCACAGTACAGTACAGTTATTTAATAAAAATATTTAATATTATATTTTATAAGTACCCTCCGAATGCGTACGTTAAGTAGACTTGCATAGCATTGGCTTGGACATATTGCACTCGTGTTTATTAAGGCAATGTTCATAGTGACAGTACGAGGCAATTTTGTTTGGCATATAGATTACTTAGGCCTTTTAATTCATTAACTAGCAAATGTTTATAACTAAACGGAGACATATACATAAATTAGAACATGGAAATTTATATTATGTATATGGATATTTAGTATTAAATAATTATAATAGTAATTTGTTTTGATAAATATTGCAAAATGTGTGTTTTAAGTATTTTTTCAACTAGATTATAGGATTTTATTTCTTTTATGTCTTTTAGTAGGTTGTTATACAATTGAGGCCATTCACACATTATATTTCTTTTTTTCAAAATTTATTCTGTCTTTTTGTTTTAGACAAGTATTTATATTATTTGTTGTTCAAGTGATTAAATAGGATTACTTATTAACTTCATAATACGTACCACAAAAGAATAGATATATTTTCATGTAAACGCGATATGATCTGCAAAAAACATAGAAAGGGATCTAACGGATCCATTTTTGTTTAGTTTGGTTAGACGACCCCGAAGTTTTTAAGATGAGCTCTTAAAAAATAATGGATAAACAGCAAATGTTTTACAAGGGGGCGAAGATTAATTATCAGTTTATAACAGAAAATATGATAAAATATGAATTAAAAAAGTTCAATTTCAATGTGCACTGCTCATGGTGGCTATGACCTTTTGTTCGTTAAAAAATCGCAATAAATAGGAAAAATCATACTTTTTCGCAAGGACGCTGCTGTCCAATTTAACTTAGCTATGCGAATTACATTACAAAATTACAAAGATAGGAAAAATTTAAGTCATGTGCGGGATTCGAACCCGCATCCATCCACCCCTGGCTTAAATTATTCCTATTGTATATTTGTAATTTTGTAATACAAAAAATATGTTTAAATTTTATACTAATAAATCACTTGTATCGCCTCAGAAAACAAATTTATAAAAAAAAACGCGTTGGGTTAATAATCTACAAGTCTAATGGTAGTCACCGGCTGGCTTTGCGATATGAAATCGAACTCTCGAAGACCTTTGTACCGTCGTCGATAAAGCGGCTACTGACATACGATCGTTGTGGTATTGTGCGTGTTATACTATCTGTCTAAGGGCCTGTTTTAAAATGTTCGAGTAAGTTCAGTTTTTTTTTTTATTTATGTTATTGTGAAGGAACAAGCGCGAGGCCCATCTGATGTTAAGCGGTATCCTCTGCCTATAACAGATGCATTTCATCACAAGTGACGAACTGCACTGCGCCCATCACCTTGAGAGATACATGTTAAGTCTCATTTGCCTGTTATTTCACTGGCTTTCAAGGACTGCTGCCGGAACACACCGTTAGGTGCTTGGCGACAGATTTTCTTGAGGATGGTCGCTAGCCAGGCGGGCATTCGCAAAATGCCCTTCCACCATGCGGTGAAGCTCAAGCTCTGGGCGGGATTCGAACCTTTGAACATAAAATAACTGAATGATAAAAATTACAGTTAACATTCAGCGCGTTTCAAGCTTTAACCGATGGATAGGTTAAATCGATGACTGTGAAACGCAAAGATAGTGGTTATTTATTAAATATGTTCTGGGTAGTACAACCGGAACTTACTCGAACATTCTGAAACAGGCCCTTAGACGTTGTAGCTCTTAAACGGATGAATGAGTGTGTTCTTAACTATGACTCAAGAAAGTCTTTACAAAATTACAAATATACGATAGGAAAAATTTTAAGTCATGTGAGGGATTCGAGCCCGCGTCCATCCACCCCTTGAGCCGGGGTTTGCTCTAACCAATTGCATGAGCTAACATGACAATGACGTCAAATTTTGACTCAAAATTTTCCTATCGTTCTTTAACCATTGTATTGGGATGGAGCGACATCTATAGTACCACTTACGTTGTACTACAAACAAGACCAATTTTGCAATTTGTTTTATACTTGTAAATGATGACGCAACCTTATTATTTTAATATTGTTATTTAATTTTGTAAATTAATATCGTATATTTGTAATTTTGTAATATAATCCGCATAGCAGGCGTTATTGCAAACATATCAATATTAAACATATTTATATATGGCCTAGATGCTTACCTTTGACCACTATATTCATCTGATGGTAAGTGATGATTTGGTCTAAATTATTGTTCAGGCTAACCTGGCTCTCAGACTGCTTCCGGAACAAACCTTTGGATACTTTGTGACTGATTTTCCACTGGAGGGTGGTAGCTAGCCAGGAAGGCATTCCAAAAATGCCCTACCACCATGCAAAATATGTGTTCGAACCGATCAACTTAGCGCGGGCAAGGTCCTGAACGGTCCCCTAGGTCCTGAACGGTCCCCTAGCTGTCGCCTTTTTGTGATCTATGGAATTTTTGTATGTGAAAATAACTTCAGGTTTTTGCTTGGTCATTTTTAGTAGATTATTTTACTTTGATTCTAATTGGCACATAAACCTTTTGCTAATTTCCCTATTGCACATTGGAATTGGAAAACTAGTTGGTTTTACCCTTGATTTGATAATTGTGACTACGCGATAATTTTGAATTTGTGATACTGTGTTGTGACTTTGAAGTCTCGGAGGACTAGAGGAGGAATCTCGCCTTCGGAGCCGCCTCGCCCACAAGTGAGTAGAAACTTACACTTTTATATTGGCCAACATGAAAGTTAGGTACACTCTAGTGGGATCGTAGTATAATAAGTTGCAGTAAGTTTTATTTTGGAAATTTGATTTTATAATTGTATTTTACTTGTCCTTTTCAGACTTCTTGGTGTATCGCCGGTTGTTAAGCATTCAAAACAGATTGTCTAGGCAGAAGCCTCTCTGCTAAACAATTCCTGATTGGGCAATCTGGAATCTTAACAATATGTTTTTATCGTTTTATTTTATATTAAAAACTTTTAAATGTGTCTGGTGATCCTCTAACCATGGCAGTAAAACGGGGGATTCATTGTGATTTAGAGGGTCATATATACTTTAGTAATAATTCGTGTTTGATAAAAGGAAATGACAAGGGCGTGTGTAATGTCTTTGCGATATTTGCACAGGAAATCTCTCTGATTTTTATAGTCAACAAAAAAGATAGTGAGATAATTCAAGTAAATAATGTTTTATCTGTTAACTCAAAATGGTTTACTAATATTTTTTTATATTTGTAAAAGATTATATTTAGTGTTTTCTTTACCTAATGTTAGTTGTGTTAAGCCATGATAAACCCTCCATTGTCTATGCGACCTTCTTGGGAATCAAAATTCAACTTAACAGTGGGATCCTCATAAACAAAGTCTTACGGATTATCTATCCGTAAGACTTTGTTTTAGAAAGAGTCTGTATATATTTGAAAATATTATGTATGTTCTACGAATAAATTGTATGCTCGTAAAATCTTAAGAAATTTAAATGGAATGTCAATAAGATTGTAACACTAGAAATAAAGATAAAATAGCGGGACTGTACTGTATCAGCCGGAACGTCCACTGCTGAACACAGCCTCCCCTATTAAGGGGTTATTTGCTTGGCAGGTGGCTTGGAGATCGCAGTGTAAGATGGCAGTTGTTTAGAAGGCGCTGCTGCCCACTTTCCAGTATTTTTCCCTTAGTCGCCTTTTACGACACCCACGGGATGATATGGGGAGGTGCAATTCTAACCCGGCACCCCACGGGGAAATAGCGGTGCCAGGTCCATATCAAAAGCAAATTTAAAGTTCTGCTTAGGAAACGGTATGCGATTTTATAGTTAAAGTTCATAAAGATATCATGATAAAATGCACAGAAGGAGAATTCAAGTTTCACCTGAAAACTAGTCTACATTACAGGTTGTTGATCGACAAAAATGCTTGGACAATCTTGCCTATGTCAAGCTACGTGATATAAAGTAATAATTTAATATGTAATCTGTAACACATTGTTAAAAGACGTTTAAAAAGAATGGCCCCGAGTTTCTTGCCCGTTCTTCTCGTAGTGGCTCTGTTACAATTTTTTGCTGAACGTGGCAGTAGAATTTAGAATATTTCAATATTAAAATTTGTAATTTACCTTCATTAGAGCGTTGAAGACGCCTTTATTGAATAAATGATTTTGACTTTGAATTTAATCTTGCCAGGGTATTGGTTTATACTACCTAGAATAGTCACAATGAAAAAAAAATATGATTATATTTTTTTCATTGAGACTTTTTTATAAATATTACTTTACTTACTTTGATTGTTCAAATTTCTCTTCTATAATTATATTATCACTAGAACTTTTAGGCTGCGTTTAACATTATACTTGAACATTGAAGGTTATGCAGAATCTACGATACAAGTGTATTCTTAGTGTAGATTCTGCACGTCAATATTGTAACAGAATAATAAACTCAAGCCACTTTAGCTTAGTATTATATTATGTACAATGTTATCTTGTCCATATAAGTACTAGTGTAATGCACATATAGATAGTATAGATCTTAAGTATTACTTAAGCTGAGCAATAAAATCATTATTATTATTTTTATATATATGGAGATCCAGGGTTAGTAGATGTCGGGAACGCCTTTAAATTTAATTTTATGTAAGAAACCTCTCAACCGCATAATAATAAGGACCAGAAGGATTACTCAGCAAAGCAATTCCAATAAATAAGCGACTCTAGACTTGACGCAATAAAGTGCATTTCAGCTCGCAAAACACGGAGTACCTAATATTTATATTCACCTACAAGGCGTCTCTCTTTCTATCGCATAGTCACGCATAGCTCTGATATCTTCTAACGCGGCACACCGTAGAATAGTCCCGTACGGACAGATACACCGATGTGCTTGTAGCTTTGTACCTAAAGTGTGGTGTGAGCCAGGGCTGTCTCTCCGGAGATTAATTAGAGAGTGAAGGAGATATAACAATAATTTTATCAAAAAATTGGAATAAGCATTTTGAAGCGCTCGTAGCGAAGTTTACTTAGCTGTTCTCAACCGATCAGCAAAGTTAAGCAACGTCGTGCGCGGTCAGGAGTTGGATGGGTGACCGCTAGTGACATTACTACTGAGCGTTTCCGTGCTTCGGAGGGCACGTTAAGCCGTCGGTCCCGGTATTTGTCTTAGGATGGCAGTCGTTATAGCATGGTGGTAGGGTATTTTGCGAATGCCCGCCTGGTTAGTTACCACCCTCAAATAAAAAATCTGTCGCCAAGCACCTAACGGTGTGTTCCGGCAGCTGTCCTTGAGAGCCAGTACTTCTAGGTTAGCCTGAACAACATCTTCGACCACATCATCACTTACCATCAGGTGAGATAGTGGTCAAAGGCTAACCTATCAGGCATAAAAAAAAAAAGCATTGCATGGATTGGGTTGTAGATATATACGTCTCAGCATGCCCTTCAAAGCACGAAGACACACTCCAATGAGCGCTTCATTAATAAATACCATTAGCAGTCACCCATTCAATTCATGTTTTTTTTTATGCCTGATAGGTTAGCTTTTGACCACTACCTCACCTGATGGTAATTGATGATGTGGTCGAAGATGTTGTTCAGGCTAACCAAGAAGTACTGGCTCTCAAGGACAGCTGCCGGAACACACCGTTAGGTGCTTGGCGACCGATTTTCTACTTGAGTGTGGTAGCTAGCCAGGCGGGTATTCGCAAAATACCCTACCACCATGCAATAACGACTGCCATCCTAAGACAACAACCGGGACGGCTTGACGTGCCCTCCGTAGCACGGAAACGCTCAGTAGTAATGTCACTAGCGGTCACCTATCCAACTCATAACCGCGTGCGACGTTGCTTTACTTTGCTGATCGGTTGAGAACAGCTAAGTAAACTTCGCTACGAGCGCTTCAAATAGCGATTAACCTAGTTATATTAAAAACCACTAGGCAAACTCCGGCATGAGCACAACACAACTCATATACTCAATCCTAGTACCATGTATATACCTAGATGAAATTGATAAGCTGGGATCGGCGACCGGATGCGCTGATGCCGCGCCATTGTGAGGTGTCAACAATTTGCCGCCGGACCTTGGACTCCCGTACTCCACTTTAATACACGTACCAGTGTGATTATGTTTATGAATGGAACGACTATCTACCTTGTTTATTTCTTGGAACGTTATCTTCTTCTTACCTGATTCCCACTTATGTGAGGGTCATTAAAAATGCTTTCTCTTCTTTTACTAGATGTTTCTTCTAAATAAAAATTACGAGGTTGGTGTCTGTAGAGAACTGTGTAACCCCCGTATCTTCTTGTTGAGTAGTTGGAGGGACGAATAAATACCAGAAGGTGAGCAGCGGCGCCCTCTGTAGAACTGCCATCGTATACTGCGATCCCCTAGACGCCTGCTAAGCGTGGGGATTCTAGTCAACTCCAGTGTTTGGGGAGCCTTTGTTCAACGGTGGACGTCATGGTTGTTCTGTGATCATGAAGTAAAGAAACAGCACAATAACGTACAATAACGAATACTTCAAGAATTTTCGGATAATTATTATTTATTTATTTATCGACGGTGATCACTTACCACCAGGTGAGCAGACTGCTCGTTTGTTCTCCTATGCCATAAAAAATCTACTTGGTTTTTCGAGAGGAATAAATAAAAATATTCATTGGTTTGGATACTAGAGGTCCTGGTTTTGAGTTCTGAGTCTGGAAGAGTATAGGGTTCTGAGTCTGGAAAAGTATAAGATATTTCACTACAAAGTATTTTTCATTATTAATACCCTGTAAGTACTGGGTAAGAATGTCACCAACCATTTCTTCCCATGGGTCAGACGCAACTGAGACCACAAATTGAGAAGCGCCTTCTTAAGAACTGTTAATTTCTATTGCGATCCCCAAGCGCCAGCCAAGCGTGGGGATTATGGAAAATCCCCCAATGGGGAAAACCTTGTTCAACGGTGGACGTTTCTGTTGACGTTATGATGGTTGGTTGTGATGATGAATTATATATCAAGAACTGTGCGCAGCCACAGCTTTGTACTAGGAAAACATATCTATCGATATAATGCTGTTTAACACGTACTTACCCCTTCTTAGCTATACCTACTCATTATTAAAACGTGATGATACTTTTGTTTGTGTTTGTTATCGATTTTATAGCCTGTCACCTTCCTGAATAGATATTTTGGTAATCATCAAATATATTTATGCGCTTTGTATAATATACGAATGTATGTATGTGTATAAAAATGAATTAGCGTTAGTTTAAAAATCTATAATAAATAAAAAAAAATCTCTAATAAGTAATATTTAAAATAAACTATTTGCTGATTCAAAACATTAACCTCATCTCACCTTTTTACTCTCTATATTATGGCGTCTTTTTTACTCTCTATATGATGGCTACTCTCTCTATAAGTCCTCCAGTTTGTTTATTTTTTTTATGAACCCGGTACAACATGCGCTATCAAGACGAATCTAATGATATATCATACATTAAAATCAGTTAAGCCGTTTAGAAGTTATTGTGGAGTTTCTTTATAACTCACATACATTACATTACCTAACCCTGAAAACATAACACTCCTTTTTTGGACAATCGTGTAAAAAGCCATAAGTACAGGTAAATTGAGATCCTCTTTTTTTAATTCGGGTAAAAATCTGAGGTTAACTCAATATATCTCTTATTTAGGTACTAAATAGCTATACCTTCTACATTTATTTAATGTACCTGTAAAGATAGTTGTATGTATGGAAATATATAAATAAATGTTGTGTTGCTGTCCTTTTTATAATATAAAATCATTCCATTAAATTGGTTTAGTATAAAATATTAAATTAATATTTGAGAAATATATATATATCTAATGAAATTTTTTACAATATATATTTTTTTTATTCCTGATAGGTTAGCTTTTGACCATTATCTCACCTGATGGTAAGATATCCTTCAAATTCGACGTGAGCTTTTGATGACGCTTCATGTAGAAGCGAAATGCTTCGGAAATTCTTCCGGTTGGGCTACATATGGCGTATATAACAAGTTAGTTTAGCAGGAAAATTACGTGGAATCGTCACTAGATAACTTTTATTAACGTTTTGCTAAGACATTAATCTAATATTAATTAAAATATTTTTAAAAACATGTATTTTATTTTTATTAAAAGTTAGTGTTTGTAACCACTTAAAAATGGTGTCATGGATTATGCTGAAATTTAGTACATATATAGATTGCTTATATGCTAGAATAACTCTTTATCCCGGTGTACAAGCTAGTTTTCCATGGAATGCAATACATTTTCCAGACGGGCGCAGCCGCCAGAGATATAATTTTAAGTGTAAATATTATATGCTGTAACTCAATTGTTTCTTAGAAATAAATTATTATTGAATAAATTGAGTTTGTCTAGAAAACAAGAAACGCATATCAAATGCTGGAATTTTGTCACTATCGGACTTCGTAGGAGTAAAAGAGAAGGAGCGATGGTGAAATCGAGATCTGTATCAGCCGGATAGTCCACTGCTGAACACAGCCTCCCCTATTATGGGGGGGTTAGCCATAATCCCCACGCTTGGCATGCGGCTTCGGGATCGTAGTGTGAGATATCAGTACCTCAGACAGTGCTGCTGCCCATCTTCTAGTGTGTTACCCTTATTCGCCTCTTACGACACCCACGGGTTGAGATGGGGGGGTGACATTCTAGTCCGGCACCCCACGGGTAAATCGCGATCAGTTTCGGTAAAATCCGAAAGAAAGCGTATTAAGACGATGTTAAATGCTGAAATTTTGTCACTATCGGACTGCGTAGGAGTGACGGAGAGGTAGCGATAGTGAATTCGCGATCAGTTTGGGTAAAATCCGAAAGAAAGCTTAATAACACAAAACTAGTAACGTAAATGTAACTTTTCTTGTCCCTCTTGATAAGGTTATGCTATTGTATTAGTATACTTTTATACACATTCATACGTAAATAAAGAAGAAATTTACGTTAAAAGCGTAATATAGAGTCAACTATGCAATTTTATTCCACCGAGAAAAATTTAAGGAAACATATTTTGGACTTTTCTTAGCCTTAGACAATGTTATCGATATTAACATATTATTTTTTTACTGCTACGAACTTAATACATTTTGCTAAAAATATGTTTAAGTAAATCTATTTAGCACTTGTCAGCGTCTTAACAGCGTTCATCGACTAAAGTGTATCCTAATACTAAAACAAGTAGAAAGTCTGTCGCCAAGCACCGAAAGGTGTGTTCCGGCAGTAGTCCTTGAGAGCCAGTGAAATTACAGGCACAATGAGACTTAACAACTATGTCTCAATGTGACGGGCGCAGTGCAATTCGTGAGTTGTCATGAATTGCAACTGTTATAGGCAGAGGTTTGTCCACTTAACATCAGGTGGGCCTCGAGCTTGTTCCGTCACAATAACATAAAACAAAAAAACATAAAACAAAAAACAAATCAGAAGAGACACTATCATTAATTATCCTTAGTTTTGTCGCATTGAATGCAAATTAGCACCAATAGTATCGTAATCTCAAGGTACTATAATGTAGTCATAGCATGTTCGAGAAATGACAAGGTTAAACGCTAACCTCTTTGGGGAAAAAGAAAAATTTAAACTTCAATTTCGTAGGATGGGTTACTTTTTAGAGTTCTGTACTATAATAACTAACCGGAGCCTTCACAGGGAACGAGACGTGCGAATAATTAGAACTAACTTCACAACATTGCCCTGTTTTCCAATTATATCGACGGCGGAAAGGAAAAACAAATGAAACGTCACTTTGGTCAAAAATGAGTTTAAAATACAGTTCGATAGGGTTTTGGATTCTCTGTCTTTGTCTTTTCTAAAAAATAAAAATAAAAATATGCTCAAAATGTTTGTTAGGACTAGCAGAAGTCAACCCTAAGAGGTTGTTAGCATTTTACCAATAACCCTGTATAGTATATAATCTTACTATAATTATATTATAAAGGCGAAAGTTTGTGAGTGTGTTTGTTGTGTTGTGTGAAGTAACCAACATTTCTTTTTGCTCTAACAGGTGGACAAATTTTGATGAAATTTGGTACGGAGGTAGATAAGGCGCTGAATTAACACATTACAAATATTTTAAGATTTGAGAAAAACACTTAAAAATATAAAAATATTATGTTGTGACAATTCCGCTTAATTTTAATAATAAGCCGACGTGAAGTCATCAACGCCACGAAACCAAACCTAAAAGAATTTTTAACGCGTTTTGCTTCAACACGAAGCATCTTCAGGAGATCTTGACTCTTCGAGCACAATCAAAACATCTCGCGATTTAATATTTGTTTATTTTATATATGGATTACCGCGAAGTAGCAGTGAATGCCAAGCGGTAATAGCTAGGAAATGCCGTGCCACAGATCCGTGGTTTGATCCCTATCGCTTGCTTGAGCTGGACCGCACGTTGGAAAAGAATTTTGCGAATGCTCGCCTGGCTAGCTACCCTCAAGTAGAAAATCTGCCGACAAGCATCGAACAACACATGAACAGGCACATGAGACTTAACAACTGTATGTTTCAGGTTGACGGGTGTAGTGCGAATCGTCACTTGTGATCTGTTAGAGGTTAATTGAGCCTCGTGCTTGTTCCATTACAATCACATAAAAAAACACATATAAATAGTATACTTTTGATCATCATACATCACCCCCGGGCTATAAGAGGGCCTTCCCTCGCCCAAAACCCGGTGGAGCTGGGCGTCCGCTTAGCGGTAGTCAGCATCTATGTCCTCCCTAAAAAAAAAACCATCATCCATCACCACGTGAGTGTAACCGCGGGCCCATGTAGTTTAAAAAAAAACCGTTATCAATGTTATGTATGAGTACCGGCGAAAGCAATCATTCAATAAACCGTCAGTAACACCTCTGATGTTCTTTAATGAAAACGTCCGGCCACCTTGGACATGGTCCCACTATAGACATAGTGGTCGGTATAGATACAGCATAGACCCGTCTAGCTGACCCGTGGGCAATTTTGCTTGTATGCGTTTTATCTGGTGAGATAGTTTACCGGTCGAAACGTGCTGTAATCGTTCACAGCAGAACTTACCTATAATCGTTCTTCTGATCGATCAACATAATTTTTTTTTGTTTTCATAGGTTATAGCCCATATTACACAGTAATTAAACAACTTTGAAGCAGTGATGGCTCAGTGGCATTGGCTATGAACTGCCGCGCAGCAGGTCCATGGTTCGAATTCCGCCGCGGGCTTGAGCTTCACCGCATGGTGGAAGGGTATTTTGCGAATGCCTGCCTGGCTAGCGACCACCCTAAAGTAGAAAATCTGCCGCCAAGCACTCAACGGTGTGTTCCGGCAGCAGTCCTTGAGAGCCAGTGAAATTACAGGCACATGAGACTTACCAACTGCGTCTCAAAGTGACGGGCGCAGTGCAATTCATGACTTGTGATGAAATGCATCTGTTATAGGCAGAGGTTAGTCCACTTAACATCAGGTGGGCCTCGAGCTTGCTCCGTCACAATAACATAAAAAAATACTTTCTTCTGTTCGATCAACATAACATATTTTTGTTATAGTAATTAAACAACTTTAAACGGTTTAAATCGCGTATATTTATCATTATTTTTGTCTAGACGTTTCAAACACTTTCGAGTGATTGTGGCCACGGGGTGACTACTTGGTTTTCTTTGTCACATGAGAAGAAAGTATTTGTACGACCGTCAGTTTTTTTTAGAGTGGATCACAGGATTTTACTAGATAAAGAAGCTTATGATGGTATTCGGGATTAATTATGGCGCTGGTTTAAATATATCACTAACCGTTGCCAGAAAGTAGTAATCAATGTTGGTGGCTTTGAATCAGATGTGGTTCCAATTAGCTCTGGGGTCCCCCAAGAATCAATATTAGGCCCGTTACTTTTTATCATATACATCAATGATATTTAAAAATGTTTTAAGTTTTGTAAATTGCTATTATATGCCGATGACCTGAAAATATATAATCTTATAAATACTTATCACCTTTTTCAGCGTATTGTATTAAAATTAATAACGTTAGATAGGTATAATTAAATGTACATCTATTATTTATGACCCTGACAAAGTTCAAGTCATAAAGGATTTTGGACTTATATTAGACAGTAAATTAATCGTTGATGTAAATTCAAAATGTAATAATAGCACGTTCACTTAATATGTTTAATTTTGTCATAAGGTTATCTAGTTACTTCAATAACGAAGTAACATCTGCAATGACTTGCAATGACATGCAAAGACTTATAGATTGTCTAAATGCTTTTATTGTAGTAACAGTAGTGTTCTTTATTTATAGTGGAAACTTCCCCGATTTAATGAAACAAAGTAAAATCACTCCAATTTTAAAGTCGGGGTCTACATCTGACCCTTGCAATTATAGACCTATTTCCATCTTACCTATTCTGAGTAAAGTATTCGAAAAAATTATGCTCAAACAACTACTATCCCATTTTAACAAGCATAATTTATTAAATGAGAATCAGTTTGGTTTCACCAAGAGCAAATCCACAACAGATGCAGGTGTTCAATTGATGTCGCATATACTGGAAGCCTGGGAGAGTTCACATGATGCTATTGGCGTATTTTGTGATCTTTCCAAGGCATTCGACTGTGTAGAGCACTGCACTCTGATTCGTAAACTTTCCCACTATGGTATTCGTGGGAAAGCTCTGAATCTTATAGAGTCATATCTGTCAGACAGGCTACAGAGGGTTGGAATAAATGGCAATACTTCTTCCGGGTCATTGGTAAAAATGGGAGTACCACAGGGATCAATTTTGGGACCTTTTCTGTTTCTAACTATTAATGATCTGCCTTGCATGGTCAAAGATTTCTGCGATATTGTTTTATTCGCAGATGATACCTCTCTGATTTTTAAAGTAGATAGGAAAGACAGTGAACTGACGCATGTATATAATGTATTATCTAAGATTTGTAAATGGTTTGCCGCTAATAATCTTCTCCTAAATTCTCAAAAGACGAAATGTTTAAAGTTTTCTTTACCAAATGTTCCTTATGTTGAACCAAACATAAAGCTTGGCCCAGATAAACTCCCTATTGACAAAGCGACAGTCTTCCTGGGAATCAAAATGGATTCCACTTTACAATGGGATCCACATATACATGATCTCTCCGGAAGACTTAGTTCTGCTGCATATGCAGTTCTTAGGATAAGACAGTTAACAGACGTAGCTACTGCTCGCCTAATTTATTTCCATATATAAAATGGGTCCTAGGGAATCTGTGAGGGATCTTTTTAAAGAAATTGATATTTTAACTTTACCAAGTCTGTATATATTTGAAAATATTATGTATGTTCGTAAAAATTTGAGTAAATTTAAATTAAACAGTGACAATCACGATTACAATACTAGGAATAAAGATAAAATAGTGGTGCCAGGTTTTAGATTAGTAAAGACAAATAAAAGGTCCTTCTTAGGTAATTGTGTGCGGTTTTATAATAAAGTTCCCAAACATATTACAACGCTCACAGAAGGGAAATTCAAGTTGCATGTGAAAAACATATTGATTAAAAAATCCTACTACACAGTTTCTGATTACATAAACGACAAAAATGCCTGGACAATTCCGCCTCCGCCAAGCTATTGCCTGTCACCTACATAATTTAAACAAATATTGTAATAACTCTATTATATAGTATGTATGTAACACATTGTTAAAAGATGTTTAAAAGAATGGCCCCGAGTTTCTTGCCCGTTCTTCTCGCAGTGGCTCTATACAATTTATTTGCTGAACGTGGCAGTACAATGTAGAATATTTCAATACTAAAATTTGTAATTGACCTTCATAAGAGCGTCGTAGACGCCTAAATTGAATAAATGATTTTGACTTTGACTTTATAGTTTGTTGTATTTGTTAATAAAAGCATACCGCCGGTGAAAAAAAAATAACGTATTTATTGTTATATAAGTCACTGGTTCTCAGTTGGAATATGCTGTGGCACTGTGGACCCCCCTTTCCAATGGTTATAATAATGATATTATAAAAAAATCAAAAGAAATTCTTACGCTGTATGTATTAAATTTTTTTTCATATAATTTAACCATATGAAGTAGAGAAAAATAGAAATATATCTGTTAAGCGAAATATTATTAGAATTAAACTCCCGGAGGCAAGAATTAGATGTTATGCTTCAGTATGACCTATGTCATAATAGATATGACTGTGCAGAGTTGGTCGATGAGCTTCGATATATGGTACTTTATAGACCTCATCGTTGTCGTACACATGAAGTATTTGTTGTTCCCGCCTGTCGTGCCAAGGCTGGTCATCGATCATCGTTGTGCCATATGACAGAATCCTATAATACTAGTTTCAATTGTATAGCCATTTCACGAGCAGGTGAGTTGTTTTAGTAGATTTTTGTTGAATCTGCTCGAAGGTATAGCCTCAATAATCACTCGTGATGATCCTCCTTATTCTACACATTGACCCATATATATACTAGACGCGACATCTCAAACGAGGATAGTCGACCAGTGCAGGTAAGCCGGCCGGCATACTTTCCCCCACACGCAGCTGAGCACTCGTAGAGATAACATGCGCTTTACGTTCGAAAATTGTGTATTTTGAATGCACAATAGATAATACACGTAAAGCGCGTGTAATTTCTAGGAGTGCCCAGATGCGTGTGAGGTCGACTATCCTCGTTTGAGATGTCGCGTCTAGTATATATGTGTCAATGGTTCTACGTTGTAAATCAACTCAACCTTACCCTGTAACAGTAAGTAACAAGTAACTTTTGTATATTTTTCACCTATACTCACAAAAAATGTTTACTAAATTTGTGGTCAAAGAAGTTGGTGTCACAATTATTATTATTTAAGAAGGCTTTTACAATAAAATATTGTGACACTGTTTGTTGATCGATAATACAATAAAAAAATACATATATATTATGTTCCACAAAGCTGCCGCTAGATGGCAATGTACAAAAAATTATGAATTGCGCTATGGTTGCGTTTTCATTCGAGTACCTATAGAAGTCACAAAGGCATTTTCGAACTACAATTGAAATAATAACTTGGCAGCAATTGTACCTTTGACATGAAGATTGTGGAAGAGATAAAAAAGAAGAATAAAATCGTTATATATTACGATAACGGGCTACTACGGAACCCTAAATTGCGCGTGGCCCAGTTTTTGATTTCAACAGCCTCGCATAACATTCTTGGCATAAACATCAGCATAACATATTTTCAATCGTGACGTGACTGCTATTGGAACTGACTTCTGAGCACTTCCGTGTTTGAAAGGGCTCGTAAAGCCGTTGGCCCTGGGCGATGTCTAACATTTTTTTTACGGGTTGTGCTATGCAAATAAAATAAAAAAAATGCGTATGTGATTGTGGTAAAACAAGCCAGAGCCCGAGGCCCACCTGGTGTTCAGCAGTAATCTTTGCCAGTTTTCGTTGCCATACTCCTCCGAAACGGCTTGACCGATTTTGATGAAATTTTTTGTGCTTATCCGGTATCTATGAGAATCGGCCAACATCTATTTTTCATCCTCCTAAATGTTAGGGGTAGTCCACCCCTAAATTTATTTTTTATTTTTTAGACTACATTTTTAATTTCTATTTTTTTATGATACAACATACAAAACTACATACAATCCTCAATTTTCACCCTTCTACGATCAACCCTTATTTTTTAAATTATTTATATGGCAAAACAACGTTTGCCGGTTCAGCTAGTAACAGATACATTTCGTCACAAGTTACGAATTGAACTGGTAGGCTATGTGGCGTTAATCGTCATCTTAAATAGACAATGATTTTGAAGCAATTATAGTCGAGTGGTTATAGCTATGGACTACGGTGCCGCAGGTCTATGGTTCGATCCCCACCGCCGGCTTGAGCTTCATCGCATGGTGCGAGCGAATTGTGCGTATGCTCGGCTAGCTACCACCTTCAAGTAGATAATCTGTTGCCAAGCACCTAATAGTGGATTCCGACAGCAGTCCTTGAGAGCCAGTAAAATTACAGGCGCATGAGACTTGGCAAATGTATGTCTCAGGGTGACGGGCGCAGCAGTGCAATTAATGACTAAGGTTTTAATTTAGGCAGTGGTTACGCTTAACATCAGGTATATCTTGCTTGTTCCGTCACAATAACATAAGACGTCATTTTGGCTTAACAGAAAAATAAGACGGAATTGTCACATAATATATTTATTATGCTTACTAAGTTTTTCCTAAACTATTCGTTTAAGGTTTTTATTAATTATGCATTTTAGGCACTTATATTTGTTTTTGGGTAAAAGTTATGTTTAATATTTTAGATTGAGGTGTTTCTATTATTTTCGGAGTTACGGGGGGACCGATCGGACTATTTATGAATGAATTTGACTGATTATTGTTATTATATTATTATTACTTATTTTTACAATCTCCGATGTAGGTAAACTTCTTTGAGTAACATGTCCAAATTGTTACCAGCTAAAAATTAATGAAGTTTTAATTTAAATAAATTTCTAATCTATATGTATAAACCTCTTGCCCGAAAGGATTTACACAAAAAAGTTGCATTTAATATGTGCATAATTATCTTTATAATTGTATACCAGAAAGCATTAAAATATTGTATGGAAATAAGGTTAAAAGAACATTTACAAACTGGCTTCTTACCGATTGTTTTGAAACTTATTTTGAATGCTAATTTTTAAAATGCTTGTTCGTTTTAAGAAAATTTGCACGTCTTTCAGAAAAACATTTCGTCTTGTTTTAATTATACGACCTCTACCTTTGTTGTGTTCTATCAAATAAAATATTATTTGATATACAGAACACAGAAAAGAAGCAGTGATGGCTCAGTGGCATTGGCTATGGACTGCCGCGCAGCAGGTCCATGGTTCGAACCCCGCCACTGGCTTGAGCTTCACCGCATGGTTGAAGGGCATTTTGTGAATGCCCGCCTAGCTAGCGACCACCATCAAGTGGAAAATCTGTCACTAAGCACCTAGCGGTGTGTTCCAGCAGCTGTCTTTGAGAGCCATCAATTCTAGGTTAAGCCTGTTAAAACCTTCGACCACATCATCACATACCATCAGGTGAGATTGTGATCAAAAACTTACCTAACAGCAATAAAAAAAAAGGAATGCCGGTAGTTAATCTTCTAACACGTGTCATAAAAGTTATTGGACGTCATTGAACGTCAGTACAGTGTCTGAATCAGCCTGATTGAATGATTGGTCCAGAACGCATAAATATGATTAAGTAACGCAGTTGGGAATGCTTGGGGACCAATGAACAATGACCTTTGAAACGACCTTCCTTTCGTCCATCCATCCTTTCGTCTTACTTTCAAAGACCTGTATTATTTTGACTGGTATTATTTTATAAGAGCATTGACGCATGCTAAGCGAAAACAGAAATTATCACGGATGGAAAAAGATAACATGCAGCGGGATTTGAACCCGCAACCCCCAGAATATCGTCCTAGTGCATTACCAATTATGCTATGGAAGCGGGCGCTGGACAGTCGAATTTTCTCCATCCGATTATGTTTGATATTTTGAGATCAGGCTTAAAGGGCCAGAGCTCTCATAAGGTGCACATGTTGATATCGTGCAAATCAGAAAACACAAACATTGTAACAACACTTGGTTTATTCTTAATCCACAGGGCTACCCCCGAAATGGCCTTCGTATATCCCTGATAGCCATCCCAATCTACGTCTTGCACTCTCTTTGAGATCTCACTTAGTTCACTATTGATTCCAGATATCGTTGCCAAATATTGTTCGTAGGTTAATTCGTCATTATTCTAGTAACTCCGCCAAAACTTATCACGATTTCATCTTCAAAGTATAGTGCTCTACATATTACTGTCATCTTGCATCACCACGCCTGGCTAGCGTTCTCCCTCAAGTAGTGAATTTGTCGCTAAGCACCTAACGGTGTGTTCCGGCACTAGTCGTTCAGAGCCAGTGAAATTACACACATGAGACTTAACAACTATGTCTCAAGGTGATGGGCTCAGTGCAATTCGTGACTTGTAACATAATGCATCTGTTCTAGGCAGAGGTTAGTCCGCTTAGCAGGAAAATTAGGCGGAATTGTCACTAGATTTATTTTTATATTTTTTTTTCATATTTCGTAGCGCTCGTAGCGAAGTTTACTTAGCTGTTCTCAACCGATCAGCTAAGTTAAGCAACGTCGCGCGCGGTCATGAGTTGGATGGGTGACCGCTAGTGACATTACTACTGAGCGTTTCCGTGCTTCGGAGGGCACGTTAAGCCATCGGCCCCGGTTGTCGTCTTAGGATGGCAGTCGTTATAGCATGTTGGTAGGGCATTTTGCGAATGCCCGCCTGGCTAGCTACCACCCTCAAGTAGTAAATCTGTCGCCAAGCACTTAACGGTGTGTTCCGGCAGCTGTCCTTGAGAGCTAGTACTTCTAGGTTAGCCTGAACAACATCTTCGACCACATCATCACTTACCATCACGTGAAATAGTGGTCAAAGGCTAACATACAAGGCATAAAAAAAAAATTGTTTTATTAAAATATTAATTTGATATTTTCTTAAAATATTTTAAAAATATTTGGTTATATTAGTCCGCTTAAAATCAGGTGGGCTTCGAGCTTGTACCCTCACAATAACATAAAAAAATAAAAACTTAATTTCCTTCTAGAATATTTTCACATCTGCATTGCGTTTTGTGGAACTTTTTACTAGCTACAATTTAATATTTGGGAAATATAAAAGTGCACATAAAATATCCACGCAATTTTAAACAATAAGTTGCCGTGGGGTGCCGGGCGTCTTATTGTTTAAAATGTCACCCCCCCATCTCGTCGTAAGAGTCCTAAGGATAACACCAGAAGGTGGACAGCAGCGCTTTCTGAGGAACTGATATTTCACACTGCGATCCCCAAGACGCCTGTCAAGCGTGGGGGTAATGGCAAACCATAATGGAGGAGGCTGTGTGGCTGTGGACAATACGGCTGATACAATAACCAAACAAAATATATCCCAATGCGTAGCATACATAGCTTTTCCGCTCGTCATCTATCACTAACAATTGAATAAGTAGGTATAGGGATCTTGAACATTGTTGCTAAATTGACCTACGTCTAAAGTCATGTTAGCCCAGATATGCAACAGTGTATTCAATAGAGATATCAGTAGGCCAATTACAGCTATTTTGTTACCAATCATTCAATGAATTTGACACATATATGCATCTATGCGTATAAATATGGTGTACATAGTTTTGATTATATTGGTGAAGGGACTTTTCTGTACAGTTAAGGACCACGTCTTAGTGCTACACTGAGAAAAACGATTTAAAGGCTTAAATCGAATTTGATCTTTTACCGTTGAATTATAAATACGTTAGATGAATTCACAACTCTTAAGATGATTTTCACCAATCAATAAAAATGTACCATGTTTTATAATAAACACAACCGTCAAAAACACCTTACGTAAAGTATTTTCAGAAATGAACTTTTTAATACGATAATATTTGCAGTATTGACCATAACCTTAATTTTACGGCGGTTTATATACGGTGATTATCACTATAACGTACGACTTAATCAGCCTCATCGAAAAGTCAATATTTAAGACAGACCACAAAATACGTCTTAAATGAAAACGAAAAGAAACATTCGCCTTCACTGACCTCGTTTAACGCCTTCTAGCTGGAAGGCGTTTTTGTACGTATTTACGTTTAGTTGGCTTTTCGCCTTATACCATATAAATTGGCCGTCATTAGGGCGCTTTTGACTTAAGATTTTTTTCAGTGTATAAGTCATCATTGGCAACACACACTGGTTGAAGACATTGGTCTTCAGGCTCTTTTTGTATAAAATCTGCCAACGAGTTAATTAAATATATTATGGATTAATAAATAACACTGCACAATAGCTGTTGAAGCTATCTGAACGGTATACTAAAAGCTTAATTTTCCCACATTTTTCCTAAGTAATACTTTTAGCCTTAGTGTAGATGTTAGATGATTTTAAAAGCGCTCGTAGTGTAGTTTGCTTAGCCATTCTTAACTGATCAGCTAAGTTAAGCAACGTCCGCCGCGGTCATGAATTGGATGGGTGACCTCTAGTGGTATTACTACGGAGCACTTCCGTGCTTCGGAGGGCACGTTAAGCCGTCGGTCCCGGTTGTTTTCTTAGGATGGCAGTCGTTATAGCAAGTTGGTAGGGCATAAAGCGAATGCCGCACTGGCTATATATCACCTTCAAAGAGAAAATCTGTCTCCAAGCACCTAACGGTGTGTTCCGGCAGCTGTCCTTGAGAGCCAGTAATTCTAGGTTAGTCTGAACAACATCTTCGAGCTCATCATGTCTTACTATCAGGTGAGATAGTAGTCAAAGGCTAGCCTGTAAGCTATTTCAATAAATAAATGTAATTTTTCTATAAAGATAATCTGTTTGATTAAATATATCATAACAGTAATGTTATAGTATATTATGATACAAGTGAGCTAAGTTGCTCATTGTACTCGAGGCTGTGTGTTGCAGCCCGAGCCGTAGGCGAGGGCGTAAATCAGCCGAGTGTATAATGAGCAAGTTGCTTACGAGTTTCATACGCACTTTTTTAACACCCTTGTGAGGAAACAAAATATATATTGCACAAATGCGATACAAACAACATACGAAAATTATGGCAAATAGCACACAAGTTTTTCTTTTATTTGCGCGCAGCAAATTTATTATGGTTTATTACATATAAACCTCTTTAATGTTATAAATCTGTATTACCCGATTGAATTGAAAATGCTCTGTTTACTCGCATATAATTTGCACTAGTGTATAATATTATTGTGCACGAGGGGGTTATACTCGTAGTTCGGTTTATGGCCCTAAGTACGATTTAATAAAGCTTACTTTACGAGCAAGGGTGTTGAAAAGTAAATTATCAATGTGTTAAAATTTCAACAAAAACTACCGACTGCAAACAGAAAATATTCTGGAACCTAAAAATCACTAAAGAGTGCATAAACCATACCATCGTTTACAGTTATATTTGTTAATTTTACGTCAACCAGTTTAAATGAGAATATCGTCAATGTAGTCGAAGCCAATGATATTCGCATTATGAGAGATAACTTAAATACCTTCTAGTCGTCAGATCTCACAGATTGTATTCATGTGGGATTCAGTATTTCCGAACGGATGCGACTTAGGGGCCTTCAAGAAGAGAGCATATTCCCTCCTCAAAGGCCGGCAACGCATCCTCGAGACCTCTGGTGTTGCGGATGTTCGTGGGTGACGGTGATCACGTACCACCAGGTGAGCCACCTGCTCATTTGCCCTCCTATCCCATAAAAAAAAAAGTGGAAGTACATGACAAGCATCAGCTTTCAAATAAAAAAAATCAAAATCGGTTCACCTTGTTTACAGTGTATTTATATATAACCCAGACAAAAAAAAGTTCCACTGAGAACCTCCATATTATTTTGAAGTCAGTTAAAAACCGGCCAAGTGCGAGTGGGACTCGCGCACGAAGGGTTCCGTAACTAAATATTCTGTGAATAGTTAAAGCGTCTACCTGTCACCGTTATTAGTATCGAGCAATAAACGGTAAAAAAATCAAGTTTGTTGTATAAGATCCCTCTTTAAATATTTATTTTTTGTATTTGTTGTTACAGCAGAAATAGAAATACATCATCAGTGAAAGTTTCAACTGTCTAGCTATCACCGTTCTTGAGATACAGTCTGATGACAGACGGACGAACGGACAGCGAAGTATCAGTAATCATAAATAAAGGGTCCTTTTTTTACCGTCTGGGTACGGAACCCTAGAAATCACAGCATATAGTCGTACTCGTGTACATACTCGCTCCCCGTGGGGTGCCGGGCTAGAATTGCACCTCCCCATATCATCCCGTGGGTGTCGTAAGAGGCGACTAAGGGAAAATTACTGGAAGGTGGGCAGCAGCGCCTTCTAAAGAACTGCCATCTTACACTGCGATCCCCAAGCCGCCTGCCAAGCGTGGGGATTATGGCAAATACCCCCTTAATAGGGGAGCCTGTGTTCAGCAGTGGACAATCCGGCAGATACAGTACAGTACAGTACAGTACTCGTATATCACTAAAGTTTACTTCGTTTTTACTAAACGTACATAATTATTTTGACCACGTATGACCATTTAACCTCATTTCAAAGTTAGAAACGTGACTCTAAATCTTTTAAAGAACATACAAAATAACTAAATTCCTTGCCTACCTTATCTACTCTACAATGCTTTTTCTCAAAGGTCAGCACAAAAACATGTTGTAGAGTTTTAGCTTCGTTTTTATATATTATTGAGACCTATTACTGAGACTTCGCTGTCCGTCCGTCCATCCGTCCGTCTGTCACCAGGCTGTATCACAAGAACGGTGATAGCTAGACAGTTGAAATTTTCACAGATGATGTATTTCTATTGCAGCTATAACACCAAATACGTAAAATAAAATAAAATAAATATTTAAGGGGGGTCCCATACAACAAACTTGATTTTTTACCGTTTCCTGCTCGATACTAACAACGGTGACAGGTAGACGCTTTAACTATTCACAGAATATTTAGTTTGGTGTTCTCTTTAAATATAATTAATTAAAATTGAATTAAATAAATAATGAAGGTGGCTTCCATACAATAATAGATGTTTTCGCCGTACCTACCCAGCTCAATCGGACACTGCGAAAAGTGTCTGTAACTGGCAAGATTAGGTTACAGATAATGGTATGGAACCCTTCGTGCGCGCACTTCACTCGCACTTGGCCGGTTTTTATGGCTGATATGCTATCCTTGATACTTGACCACTATCTCATCTGATGGTAAGTGTTGATCCGGGCGAAGATGTTGCTCAGGCTAACCTCGAATTACTGGCTCTCAAATGATGTTGTAAGGTATACCCTATTAATAAGGACATGGTTAACAGCATTACCGTCCATATTTATTTACGGAAATAGCATTCTCACCTACACAGCTCATTCGATGCAATTTTTTTCTTACTCACCTTTAACGATGTCTTACAGAAAGTCATCTACCTGACCATCTATATACCTGGACTACACATAGGTACACTCTTCACACACAAATACTCTCTCTTTCTCTCTCTCTCTATAGCCTCCTCACCACGTAAGGATACGTATATTGGTGATAAAAAAATTAAAACTTTATATACTAAGAATTTTATTACTAGGGTGATATTGTGTGTTCTACTATGAAAAAGTTTATTGTTTAGCCTTGATAACTACAAGGTTCAAAGAAATGATGGTATAGATTTTTTATGTTTTTTTTCTTATTCTTTTTAAAATGAACCCCCCAGGTATATTGGTGATATGGTTCGGTAGATTGGTGATACTAGGTAGGAAATTTGGTGACACTATTCAAACAGCCCGAAAACTGAATAGATTTCAAATAAACTTTAATAATGTGTGTTATGAGCACTGTATCCAATTGGCTCCGTTCCGTTTCTTTACATCTTTCGAATATAAAATTTCACAGAGGCCACACTGCCAATCATCGTCATTTTCTTTTTTGACTTTTCGACCAATCTTGGCTGATGTGGATGGTTGATCTAAGGAATTTTTCTTCACTTCATCTTTGTTTTCATCAATAATTGGAGTCAAACATTTTGCACTGGAATCTCTTTTCCTAGATTTTTGTGAGCGTTTCGGAGCTTTCGGTGTTTCTAAAATTTGAATTATCTTAACGGTGGGATTTATTTCCCTTGTAACTAAAATTTCAGATTCTGCAAGAGCGGTATCAGTTAAAGCTGAAGGCTTTAATGCTGCTTCTGGAATAGCACTTTTGTTCAAGGGAAAGATTCCGGATTTTTTTAAAGCTTTCTGAATATTCCTTGAAGTAAAAGAGCTGATGAATGCTGGATTAAAAATCGAATGAAAGTTACTTCGGTTTGGAGGATCTATTGGGTTATTACTCATGTCATACACCTGGTCATACTATCTCGCCAGTAAGTTTTTAATGGCTTAAATAAACCCATGTCGAGAGGCTGCAATAGATGGGTGCAGTGAGCGGGGAATGTGAAAAGATATACTTGGCTGTCTTTGGCGACTTTAAGAACTTCTGGGCCAATGTGTGCTGAATGCGAATCCATAAGAAGGACGTTCAGGTGTCATATCTGTAATAAAAAAAAATAGCCGCTCTTCCTTTATTTCTCACTAAATTTACTGCTTGTTTAAGTTGCTGCTGGTCATATTTCCTGTATTTACTGATTTCTTCCAGTGTAGAGCTAGAACAAAAGCATTGAAGGTTATTTAGTGATATCAAAAATATTGTATAGGTAATTTGGTGATAAAAAAAAATATCCAAATAAAAATTCATATAGATTTCACAATAGCTGATTATTCTACCTTTTAAACTCTTTATTAAACTTGTTGTGATTTCTTAACACCTAAGAAAACCATATCTTAATTTTACTATCCAAAAACTTACCTAAATGTTTGGTAAAAACGCTAAGTCTCGCAGGTTATAACTTAAGGAAAAACAACTCACCCTGATATTGTCACGACGTTACTAAAGCTTTTCTTCAACAATCACTTTAATACCTTTATAATTCAGTAAGTTTTATCGCTGCTTCACTTATTAATACTATTATTATTAATTAAAATACACAATCATCACCATGAAAACAAAAAAAACAATATGCTGCCATCTGGTAGTGGGCTGGAGCATTTGGACTGCCTGTGAGTCTGCAATGACTTATAGGTTGTCTAAATGCTTTTATTGTAGTAGCGGTAGTATTGTATATTGCTCAAAGTATTTTTTTAATAATGACCGCTGGATAAAAAATATGTAAATCTGTCACCATGCACCTAGTGGTATGACCTTTATTGATAGCCAGTAATACTAGGTTAAGCCTGTTAACACCGTCAACATTTTTCCTTTCAAATAAGACCCTGGGTCTTTCAAGCGGGGTTTGTAAACTACGGCTGCATTAATGGTCATCGCTTCTTGATTCCATCTTCGCTTATCATCAGGCGAGGTGTATTCACTCTGATAAAACAGAAATATTAAATAACATATTTCACCATAATTTACCACCAGGTGAGATTGTAGTCATAGGCTTACAATAAAAAACATACACAGCAGTTTAGTCGTGAAGGGCACTGAAACAGGTGAAATTATTAGGCAAACCATACATATTAACTAAGAGTGACGAGTGCAGTGCAGTGTCAAGCAGCACGAAGATGTTTATACTGCAATATAATAGACAGGCTTACTGTCATGTGTGACAAATCTTTTCACTTCAGCACTTCATAATATCATTAAAAAAACAGACGAATTGAGTACCTCCTCCTTTTTGTGAAGTCGGTAGAAAATATAAATAGTATATGGCAAGCCAGTAAGTTACCAATGTTTTCAGGGGTCTCCGAGTTCTTCTCGCCACCATTGTTAGGATCTGGATATGGGAGAAGAAGGGCATCACAGTGGTTAGCAGATGGGCAGAAGTGGCAAAGAAATATCCTGATAAGAAAGCTTTCATAATGGGTGACAGAGCATTGACGTTTCGAGAGGTAAGCCCTTACTTTTATGATATGTCTATTGTAACTACACGTCTTCATTCGGTTTTATGAAAAGCACACACCTTGTAAAGTAAGATGTGTTACTATTGCAACTACGTCTACTTCGCGGGTAAAGGGTTTGGCACTGGTCGAGGCACAATTAAGCACTAGTTTCCAGGCAGATGGTAAGTCCAGCCACCTCCCCTATTAAATTTTGGATGCCGTCTTATTTCAATGGCCTCACGTATTTTCCCCGGCACGAAATACTTCTCTCTCGCTAGTACGGATGCCTTATCAAACCGTATGAAATATTTCGCATCTTTGATCGATTAAAAGATCAAGAGATTAGGAGATTAAGATGTGTTAGTCCAAGACTGAAGAAGATTTCTTTAGGCTTATATATTATGTACCAAATTTAATTATAATCCTTTAGCCGTTTCGGTGGTGAGTAGAACGAACAACACGCAAACACAAATTTCGCAGTTATGTATTAATAGCATGTCCTTTCTGCCACATTTGGGTGAGGAGAGCTGCTTCTGCTCCCTCAAAATAAGAGTCAAATTAGACTGACCGTGTCTGATTTTCGTGACTGACTCTTACTGTGACTGACGATACCGTAAGAGTCACGGGAAGCCAATGGGTTAACACAAATATTTTCTGAAAACAATGTATTAAATTTCTCGAAGAAATCGAGACGTCAACACTTTTGTATTTGGTCTACATCTTAATCGATTTTGTTTTGTATTGTTTTATCTCAAGTATAGTTTAAAAGTGAAAAAGTCTACAATTACATAACAATAATAAATGTACTATAAAATATTCAAGATTACTTCGAGATGTGTGTTTACTTCCACTGTAATATCTATTTACTAAACTATCAAAATTAATATACACCTCGACCATTTTGCTGCGGGCGAAGACTGCTGCGATGTAGTTTGCAATCATGTTTCCATCTGACGTGTATGTACAATTGAAAATAGCATTTTTGACTTACTTTGAATTTTCCATCAATATGCATTGATCGTGATCACGAGCTGACTGAACTGTCCGTAGAAATAACATCATCTTGGGATTACACCGCAAAATATATTGCAAACGTGCATTTACTTTGTGAACGTTTAAGAAATGCCTATCGGCCGAAATGTAGGTATATGAGACTAGTTTGAAAGTCTGCTCTACGCAACAAATAAAATCCATCTAGTTTGGACGATGTAGCAAACATTAAAGGTGGTCACTGGATCACCTATTCAAAAAAATACAGATTAGTTCCTACGACGTGTCATCTGGAGTCATCTTCTTCCTTTATTCGTTCTTATTCTTTTGAAAATCTATTCAAATATTAATTGCTTAATTTCAGGGAGACGAACTAAGCAACCGTATAGCCTGGTACTTCAAACGACAAGGCTTCAAAAGCGGAGAAGTCATAGCTCTTTTTATGGAGACTGCCCCCGAGTATATCTTTATATGGCTGGGATTGGCTAAGCTCAGAGTTACAACAGCGCTGGTTAATACTAACCTGAGGGGTGGACAGCTGATACATTGTCTAAAGATTGCTGGCTGCAAGGCTGTTGTATTCGGAGACGAGATGGCTGACGGTAAGTGTTTTGGAAAATATGTGATCCTATGTACACTCTGAAGATCTTCTCTAGGTGCCTTTGAAACGCCTCTATAGGTTTGACTCAAGAAAGAGAAAGTTAAATCATAATACTTTTAACATCTACTGGCACCCTACAATCTCTTTCCGTGGGTTTCTTGAAATCCTGGGCCCAGAACGACAAAGCTTCAAGTGTGGAAAAGTCATCATCCAAATCATGGAAACTGAAGAAGCTCTAAGGCAGATGTGCTCAGGAGCGAACGTCTTCGTTCAGCTGGGATGAGCCGATGACTTAGTGAACACCAGAGAGGCGGATAGCTGGTATATTATCTAGGGAGTGTAGGCTGCAAGGCTATATATTTGGGAGATTTGGTTCTGGAAGGTTTTTAGATTTTCTTTAAGTATGTCGACTTGGTTCCGTGGGGTGCCGGATAAGGCTGATAATAGCATCATCCCCGTATCATGCTGAAAGAGTCCTAAGAGGCGAAGTAAGGAAAACCACCAGACGGTGAACACCACGGCCTTTTAAGCACATCTTGCACTGTTACCTCCAGGCAGTCTACCAAGCGTTAGGATTATGGCAAAACCCTCCTAATGGAGAGGCGTTTGTTCAGCGGTGAACGTTATGTATAAATGAATCTGATGTGAAGTGGACTCAAACCGAATGCTATGACCTGTTCGTACCCGCTACTTCATGGATTACTTAACAGGCAAGCTTTCACTCCCCGTTTATTTCCAAAGGGTATCAAAGAAGTTATCTAAGATGAACTCAAAAACTGGGTAGTGACGCCTTCTGAATATCAATAAACAAACAAACTGCGATTAATATTTTTTACCGGATAGGTTAACCTTTGACCACCATCTCACCTGATGGTAAATGATGATGTGGTCGAAGATGTTGTTCAGGTTTACCTAGAATTAATTACTTTTAGATAACAAGCGTGTAAGAAGATAATGGCTATGAAACGTGGGTGTTTTGTGTGAAAATGTAAAGTCATAATGAATAAAATGATTTTAAGCTTTACTGTTGTAAAGTGAATGGGAAAACTGGGCACAGTTTCTAAAAGACTTATTAAAAGGAAACTATCAACAAATGAGGAGTATTCATAGTACTGCAGGCAGTCTATATCTGGTCTGCTTACTTCTTTGGCCCCAGAATCATAACATACCTAGTACGTGAGAGACTGTGCTTACAAGTTAGGCTATCATAGCTTTTTATAGCTTATAGCCTATTATACAGGGTTATTGGTAAAATGCTAACAACCTCTTAGGGTTAACTTCTGCTAGTCCTAAGAAACATTAGGAGTTGTTTTTTTTTTGTTTTGAAAAAAAATATATGTATTAATATTTTTTTATATTTCTTTTTTGTGTTTTAATGCCTACTCTGTGCCAAGAGCGCCCGCCGCGGCAACACTGGACCGCGCCGTGGTCCCTTTGAATAGATTTTTTATAAATGTACTTCGAGCAAAGTAATAAAAATCCAAGTGACGGAAAGATGCATGCGGGGGTCGGAGTGAGACGGAGAGTTGAATTCCAAGGGCTGAAGATGAAAAAAGATGAAACAACAAGCTTTTCAATCATGCTCGCTTTGACGATAGACGGGCCGGGAAGGGCCCTCTTAACCTAGTTTATACTTAAGAACTATTAAGAAAGCGTCGCTACGAGCGTTTCGAGCTATATTAATCAGTTTCTTTTCTCATTTCAGCAATAAAAGAGATCCAAACTGAAATCCCCGACATACCTCTCTTTCAATTCAACTCCCCCGAAAGAGTTAAAGCACCAATACTTCACGATACCATACCCTTGGCTTCAGAGTTGAATGAGATGACTTCAGAAGCCTTCACAGATGTTGTCCAGGCTAAGCCTAGAGATACCTTGCTTTTTATATATACCAGTGGCACCACTGGGTTTCCTAAGGCAGCTATCATCACAAATATAAGGTAAGTGCATGATTTCTAAACGAGATTTAGAACGTCATCGCTTGTATTTTGTTGCAGCTGTAGTATGTTTTAGTAGCTGTAGAATTTTTCTGTGAGTTCTTCCGGGGAAGTATTTCTACCGCAAGGCAGAAACGTTCATTAGTAGATTATGATACAAGTGAGCTTAGTTGCTCATTATACACGAGGCTGTGTGTTGCAGCCCGAGCCGTAGCCGAGGGCGTATCAGCCGAGTGTATAATGAGCAAGTTGCTCACGAGTTTCATACGCACTTTTTCAACACCCAAGCGCACAAAAGCGATACAAACAACATACGAAAATTATGGAAAATAGCGCGCAAGTTGTTTTTTTTTGCGCGCGGCTGTTGTATGATGATTCATTACAAATATACCTCTTTGATGTTTCAAATCTGTATTACCCGGTTAATTTGAAAATGCTCTGTTTACTCGCATATAATTTGCAGTTAGGTACTAACTTAACTTTGTAGGGATAAATTACCCGATTAAATTGAAAATTCTCTGTTTACTCGCCCCCTCGTGAGTACAATCTGTCCACCTCCTATGACACAATCGTCCAAACTGCTCACGTTTTTTTATCCCGCGACGCCCCGTAACGTTTTTTTGTAGTACTAAGTAGTTTTCCATTACCTAAACATGTCACCCTAACATCCCCATACCCCAATATATTACCTATACCATACAAAAAATAACATTTTCATACATTTAGTTTGAGTGGATCAAACAGCGAATAAAAATATATTTTTCCAGATTTTGAGGTAAGTATTTTGTTTTTTAATCGAGTTTATTTGTGGCAGTCTCCAATCAACATATAAACTTCTTGGTACCAATGCAATCCTCATCATATTCTCTTTACGGGAAAAGAAATAAAAATAGACCTTTTCATGGAAAATTTTACAGGAAAATGGGTTTGAACAGACGACGAAAATGGCGGGAAACGGCATTTTTTATATATTATTTTTATTATTTTTTTCCGAAACTATTCCTCCTACAACTTTGTTTTTTTTTTAATGTGTGTATTTATTATGGTTCTTTACCCATGAATAATACCAGATTGTAAGGATAAATATTTTATAAGTAGTAACGAGATTAAAACAACGCGATTTTTTTTAAGAATTTTGGCGGGAAAACTGTACATAAGCGGATTTTATTTTTTTTCTCAAAAACTATACCACCTACGAATTTGGTTTTTCTTTTGATATGATTATTCAGATGTAATCTATACACCTGAATTGTTTCAGATGTTTAGGTTTACAGGTTTAAAAGTAGTTACGAGATTATTTATTACGTAAGTTTCGATCGGTGAGTGTTTGCGCAAAATGCATCGAGTGAAAGTTATTTTTTTTCATTTCATGATTTGAGTAACTTCTCGTTACCATAGAGTAATGCGGTTTTTTTGTTGTATAGCCAATGATAGTAGCTTACTAACAACGTTTAAATAATAACAAAATACAATTGTTGAAATTAAAGCAAGGGATTGAATATGAAACTTATCGATTAGAAACTTACCTCTAAAACAATTCCCTTACAAATAATTTTGTCTTCACGCCCAATATTGCTAACATTATTATAGTGGTCTATCGCCTACCAGAAAATAGACCAAAGTGACAATAAAAGTAAGAAAGAAATGCCTTTGCTCAACAGAGAAACAATTCAGCCTAATAATATAATTTAATATAATAAGACCATAGACTTATAATCCAATATACTTATAAAATAATAAATAGGTACATAACCTTAAACAATTTTCCAGATATCTCCTAATACCTCTTGGCGTACACAACTCAGCCCGTTTGAACTCAAAAGACATAATTTACGACCCACTCCCTCTTCACCATACGGCTGGAGGTGTTCTTGGAGCTGGACAGGCCATCATCATGGGATGCACTGTGGTACTGAGGAAAAAGTTCTCAGCTTCCAATTACTGGAGTGATGCGGCAAAATATGGATGTACTGTAAGTGTCATTAATATCTACTTGGCCAGCAGGTTCTTTTGTTTACTCCCAAGAAGGTGAAAGGATACATAGTCTTCTTCGAAAATTTCTTGATGCCCTAAACTTTCGTTAGATAATCCAAAATCGAATAGATGTATTGCCATACAATAGTCTCGCAAAAACTTTAACATGGCTTAACTGATTTTTTCTTTTTTGTTTGCCTCCATACTGCGGTGGTTTATGTCGGATTATACAAGAAGGTGGACAGATGCGCCTTCTAAAGAATAGCCATCTTACACTGCGATACCAAGACGCACGCCAAGCGTGGGGATTGTGGAAACTACTCCACCATTTTTTTTAAATTCAATTTAGCAACGGCGGATGTATCGGCTGCTGATGTGATCTGCTTCACTAAACGATGGAAGGTGCTCCTGGAGCTGTTCAGCCCATCTATCTGGGTTGAATTGTGTACTGAGGCAAGAATTTTCAGCCACTAAATTGTGGCGTAACGCTGCAATGCATGAGTCCACTGTTATTTTTAGGGTTTTATCACCCTCGTGGAGTGCCGGGTTAGAATCGCAACTCCCATATTTTTACATTCGCGTGGGTGTCGTAAAAGGCGACTGAGGGGAAAATACTGGAAGGTGGGCAGCAGCGTCTTCTGAAAAACTGCCATCTTACACTGCGATACCCAAGCCGCCTGCCAAGCGTAGGGATTATGTATAATACCCCTTGAATAGTGGAGGCTTTGTTCAGCAGTTGACGATCCTTCTGATACAGTAAGCTTATCTTTGACTACAATCTTATCTGATAGTGAGTGTTGATGTGGGTCTGAAATAATAAACTGGCTTAAACTCGATGGAAACTGGCACTCAAAGTCAGCGTGGGGAACACTCTGTTAGCGTTGGGTCGGGCTGTGGTGGTATTCAAACTATTGACTTTCAGTGCAAGAGTTCAGAGTCATTGCAATTGGGCTATTACTGCTGTTGAATTCCGTATGTAGATACAACTTTTTAAAGCGCTCGTAGCGAAGTTTACTTAGCTGTTCTTAACCGATCAGCAAAGTTACGCAACGTCGCCAGCGGTCATGAGTTGGATGGGTGACCGATAGTGACATTACTACTGAGCGCTTCCGTGCTTCGGAGGGCACGTTAAGCTGTCGGTCCCGGTTGTTGTCCAAGGATGGCAGTCATTATAGCATGGTAGGGCATTTTGCGAATGCTCGCCTGGCTAGCTACCACGTTCAAGTAGAAAATCTGACGCCAAGACCTTAACGGTATGTTCCGGCAGCTATCCTTGAGAGCCAGTAATTCTAGGTTAGCCTGAACAACATCTTAGACCACATCATCACTTACCATCAGTTAAGATAGTAGTCAAAGGCTAACCTATCAAGCATAAAAAACAAAAAAGAAAACTTTTAATTTTATGTAAGATTTTGTATGTTGGAGTGCAGTAATCCACCCGTTTTAATTGTGATATACTGTCTATTGAAACTAGCGACGTTCTCGCTTTAGGTTTTTATTCTAAATTATTTTCAGGCTGCTCAATACATAGGTGAAATCTGTCGCTACTTGCTCTCCGTCCCCCCCGGTCCTAACGACAAGGCCCATAAGGTCAAAGTCATTATTGGAAACGGTCTGAGGCCCCAAATCTGGCAGGAGTTTGTTGATAGATTCAAGGTGTCCAAGGTTATGGAGTTCTATGGAGCGACTGAGGGAAACAGCAATCTTGGTAAGAAAAGTGATATATTAATTTGACATAGTTGCTTTGTTTATCCTTGTTTTCAGTAGAAGACTCACTCTTCATAACTAACCATAAATAATCTTCTGAAAGTGAAAACTGCTCATTGGAGATAAAAATACAAAATAAATAAAACTAATCTAAATTTTAATATTGTTATGTTTGCAATAACGCCTCCTGTGCTGATTATATTACAAAATTACAAATATACGAGAGGAAACATTTTTTTGTAAGCTAAAGTGGTAAGAGCATACCCCGACTAAAGAGGTGGATGGACACGTTCGGATCCCGCACATGACTTAAATTTTTCGTCTCGATTATTTGTAATTTTGTAATGTAATCCGCATAGCAGGCGTTATTGCAAACATAACAATATTAAAATTATAAGGTTGCGTCATCATTTCAAGAATAACCAATTGCAAAATTGGTCTTGTTTGTAGTACAACGTAAGTTGCACTATAGGTGTCGCTCCATCCTATATGTACGATGGTTAAAGAACGATAGGAAAAATATAAATTATGACTCATTGTCATGTTAGCTCAATTGGTTAGAGCATACCCCGGCTAAAGGGGTGAATGGACGCGGGTTCGAATCCCGCACATGACTTAAATTTTTCCACTCGTATATCGATGGGTCCTATGTATATGGGCCAAAATGCAAAATGTTAACTTTACAGGAGATGCTGTCAAAGTTTAAATTTACTATAATTTTAGATTGATAAAACCGAAGTTTACGAAATTTTGGTTATTTGCTAAGACACCTATACTCAACATTTTTACTACAGTATTATATGTGTAAATTTATCGGGTTTTTTTTTACGTCACATTGACCCTTCTACGTTAGTTTTTATTAAAACTATTATTATTTAAAAACATCTTAAAAAGGCCAATGTGTCATATTGGCCATTATACGTGTATTACGCTAATTAGTGTAACGTTAATCTTTTTTTTATTTTTATCTCATAAAATTAGTAAATAGTTGTTTCAGTTGATGATGCAATTATTCAAATAAAAGGTACTTAGATATTAAGGTAATTAAGTCACATTAATACTTATACGTTTTATAATCTGCTAACCTAATAATTGAGTGTCCAGTTAGGTAATTATAAACAATAAAAAATTCAGTGGTTTTATTCATTTATTGAAACAGAAATTGAATTAGCCTTAAAACTAAAGTTATGGACCCGTATTCAGTCTTTTTGGCAGTTTAATAGTAAGAACTAAGAAGAAAACTGTTACTTAAGATCTAAGTTTAATTAACAAAATCAGGTAATAAAAATAATGTAGGTACTTCACATTATTAAGTTCTAGATATAATTACGAAAAAAAACGTAACAAAAATAAAAGCCTGTCTGGCGTAAACAAAAATAAAAAGATCTCCGTATTATAGCCTAATAATAAAATTACCATAATCAACATTTCTATTAAGTGGAAAATTTCTAATTGTCTTCATGATCACTTTCATTGATTGACACAATGTCATTAGATGCTACTAAATTTTCATAATAACTGTGGTATACAGGTGGGATAATATTTTTTTGACATAAATCAAGCAAGTCTTTCTTCTTGGAAAGTTGTATTGGTAACAGCTGATTGTAACATAGTTGCAGAGGAATATCTGTTGGTCTATCGGCTATTCGTCTTCTTGTTCGTACTGGCTGATCTAAGATTTTAATATGATTTTCAATAGCATCTTCACTCAAATCATATTTATAATATAAAACGTATGATTCGTCTCGGCTTACACGGATTTGTTTTAATTTAGACCAAAGAATTTTTCGTCCTTCTGAGTTTTTAGTCCAGTTAAAGTGTGTATTTGTCTGCATCTTTTTGAAGTCATAAATCATGTTTTGAGCTACGTCTATGACGTTATAAGGACTTCCTTTTGATTTTGCCCATCGAATCAATGAGCTCCATTCAGAGGGTGTGTAAATATTCTTATATTTTGAAGCTCTTTCAATGGTGGCGTGTATGGAGTCGCCTTCATTCTGAGTGTGGCCTACTTCGAGAAAAGTGTGTTTTATATTCAAATCAAACTGTTTAGCGGCGTAAAGATACATAAAAAACATAATCCTGTTTCGGTTTTGGCCAGTGCAATTGTCTGACCAAAATCTAAAGTCGTCACAACCTTCTTGACTTTTTAATTTGATCATATCGTAAATACAGCTCGCTATTCCGTTCGATCCCTTCATTGCAATTTGCTCATTCCATAAATAACAGGTACCAATTAAATTCCCAATATCGAAAACTGATAAGTTATGTACTTTCAACCTTTTGCTGTAATAAAATAGACTAATTTCACCACTCGGGGACAACAACACTTTTTGCAAATCAAAAGTAGCGCAGAATATTTTGGTGTCATTTTGTGAATCACGTTTATCCTTTTCTTTTAAAGATCTAGCCAGATTCTTGCTAATTATATGATTATCATAAGATATTTTATTTTCAGGAGTCACAGGACCGTTTTTGAAAGAATGACAAACATGGCATTGGTCTTTTTTTGGCTGGTGGAATGATAAATTAATATTTTTGTTTACTATGTCCCTGTATTGCCTTAACGACTCACATTTATTACCATATTTTGATGGATCATACCATTATTTGTATAACTTAAACATGCGGATAAAACTTAAAGAGCCATCTAAATAAAGTTTATTACTGTCTTTACGACAATAATGTGAATCGACCGGTTCAAAGGACTTTACGTGGTCCAGCACACTTCTGATCATTTCTTCATCAATAGATGTTTTATGGTGATCATGTCGACCTCTATTATCAATTAAAGTGAGTCTGTGACTTATATCAGCAAATTTACTCATTGCAGCTTTTATCATTTTTGGTCACCAGCTGATGGTGTTTAGAAACATCGTCTTGCATACCACCAGTTTAGTCTTTTGATTGTTTTGAGTATAAGGCAAATGATACACATATGTGTATGACCTTCGTGAGTCACCTTGGGTAACCGTTCTTTTTTTATTTATTCTTACTACATAGTTGACAATAAAGTCATATTGCTTAGAATGGTCTCCAATCATCCAAAATTGATGAAATATAGCACTCCTTGCATCTTCATCAAGTTTTTCGTAACACTTCAGTTTACATGGTTCACCTATTTGTTTCTCATCTCTTAATTTACCATTTCTACTGTTACAAGCTTTCCCAGTATTTTTAAGTCTTTTTCTTTTCGAATCTATCCATTCATTACAAAATTTTTCTCGTAATCTTCCACTATCTTTTTTTTTAGTAAATTTTCTTTTCCTGGGCCTCATAGGAGTTGAAACGTCACTTGATGAGTAATACTGTGAAATAGGGGAAGAAGCAGTGGCATCTGATAACAATGATGGCACTGAAGGAATAGGTTCTTCCTCTCCGAAAGAACTGTAATTAGACGATGGCATTGGGGTCGCATTATCGTCATCGCGTACATCGTCATCCAATAGATCTACATTTTGAATGAATTCTTCACTGTGATGTTCGATTGAAGATTCAAAAACCGTTTTGCTTGACAGATCTGTTGTTATCATTGAAGACCTAGTAGCTATCGGCTCATCATTTGGTTCTTGTACTGAAAGACAGCATGAGTGTAAATCAGAGTTATTTTCTTTTTCATGAGAGTGGGAACACTGTTGAGTTAGTTGACTATTAGAAATAAACATGTCATCAGATTCGAGCAAAGTAGAATTTTCCAATATATCATTTTGGTTTTCTTGTTGAGGTGGATCATTTTCAAAGATATCTTTGAGCAGACTTAAACTGCAATTTTCTAATATCTCACTAGCTCTAAACGGCAAAGGAGCTGAAAAAAAAAATACAGTGTAAGATTAGAGCGGAATATTGTAAATAAAGTAAATGAAATTGAGTTAATAATGTACCTAACTAATGATTTTAGTTTAGCAGATTCTGAACAAATATTCTTTCTAATAATATGACAACCCTTGCTTTCCACATTAACAGGTCAAAAGTAAAAAAATGACTGAAGGGCGAAAGTGTATTATTTAGAATAAACCAAGTATAACGGCCAATGTACCACATTGGCCGTTCTTTCTAAAAACTCGTGATATTTCATTTAATTTATTAGTAAAACAATAATTGATCAGTCATCAAGTTTAAAGATGTACTAGTATATAAAAACATATTTTAAACACTTACAAAGGTTATCATCGCTATTTTCTATAAAATCGTCGTTTTCATAACCTAAATCGTTTCTCTGCGCACTGTTATTTTCCTTTCCTAGTGCTAAATTCACTAAATTCCGACTTCTACTCAACTTAGCACGATAACTAGATGCCATCTTTTACTTATTAAATAAATTACAACGCACAAAACAAAACAATAACATTTTTTGTTCAACACAGTGCGACCATTGCTCCGATCAACGTATAAGTGTCAATCCGGCCGATTGGTCCAAATAATAAACAAACGCGCGGGTACTCCCCGCGTATAAGTCTCTAATTACTCTTTGGACCTTATACGTTTAAATTCATGTTACATAATCGCTCATTTGCGACAAGAACGTGTTAACGAAAATATGTATCGTTATGGAATAATGATACAGTAGAATCCGGCGCATCGCGCTCTACTTGCTGCTAAAACGCGATATTTCTAGCGCCGAAAATGACCGAATAATGAGGGAAAAGGTCGGTGACTATCGGTTTAGCGCCATCTCTTTCCGCCCTTAAGTTTAATGCAAGATCGGTTCACGTCAGTTGTCGTCGCTCGCTTGAGGAGGAAAGTGCTGCCCGATTGCGGCAAAAACGTAACAGCTCATATTGTCACGGTTTTGATGAAAGGTAAATACAGCGTTTTGTTTTTTTAGTGATTTATTTTTGCAGCTATAACGGGACATTTTGTGTGTGGGTCATTATTGTAGCAAAAATAGTAATCGCATGCTATGGTTTACATAGGATTGTACCGTTGTGGCTGAAATAAACAATGTTTTTTGTGGTTTAATTTGAGATGTTCCGTTACAGTTGATAATAAAACTACAAAATGTTTGGTCTTAATGTTGGTTATCTCAAGTTAACACATTCTTGATAAAAAATAATATTTTTTACAAGGATAGCTTACAATGTTGCATTATAAATGATAAAAACATTTTCTAATTACAATTTATTTTTCAGATGGAATCACTGTCTAGGAAGATTGTAAATCTTGTCTGAGGAATTAATGAACATTCACGTAAGTTAGAAAAATGAAAAGATAATACCGATTCTCGAAATACAAATAACTTAAACAATCAATTTATTTTTAGCATGTGAATTAGCACCGGAAGAACCACAACTGCAATGTAAGCGGCCTCGTTGCGACTCGCGACTCGACTAGTTCTTTGAGCAGCAGCACTTTTTAATCATCAATACCATCAATTATTAAGTTGGCATCATCAGGACCACTATGTCCTAGTTATGAATGAAATTCTATTGTTATCATTATCGCCGATGCCAATGGGTTATTGAAGGTATGTTCACTTATAATAACAATATAGCTACCACTAAATCATAAAAATACTTTTTTATTCACAGTGCACACAAATAAGTTTCATTTAATAAATCATGAAGTATAGTATTTTTTTCAAAGAGTAGGTTTGTGGTAATCACAATGAGCAACAATATTATTATTTACTAGGAATGCATCAAAACAATAGGAAACTTATGAAATTTAAGAACGAGTATGATGTATTCCTTATGTATACAATAAAGTGTTCTCTCTCTTTCTTTCTCTCTATGATGATAATTGTTAGTTTCTGTATTTTAATGATAGCGCTATGCTATTGTAATAATAAAAAAATTAAAATGAACTTTTGCTGCAGACTCTGACAACTCAGTGAAGGATCCTGACTACAAATTAGTTCAAAATCAACGAAGAATTGAGAGTTCTAGTGAAGATGAAGATATATTTATGGACGACAACGAAAATCGTAATAAGACTGATATACCTACTATACATACTGATGACAAACAAAAAAATGAGAACACAACAAATATAATGCAAAATACGAATTTAAATGAAGAAATAGATAACATAGCTAAACAAATGATGACAGGAAATGACGATAGAATAAGACAAGAAATGCTAGATGCCATTGCAAGCATCGTGCCCACAGGAAGAGAAAGACCAACATTTGTATCTGAAAATAAATATCCGACTGCAGACGTACAGATGAGCACCAATGAAGAAACAACGCCTGCTAAAATAGCAAAAAAAAGGCCATTTAATGCAGCAATTGCACCTAAAAACCAACTACCGCCTGCATATGTACAGTAGCACAAATAAAGACTATACACCTACAAAAAAAGGTAAAAAAGGCCACCGAATAAAGAAAAATGGAAAAAAATATTACTAAACAGTTAACTAAGCAGGACAGTCCTACAAATCAAAAGCATCTCCGAAGAACTACGCCGTTAAATACTGAAAGATTACTGGAATTTAGGAGAGATCGAGAAACAGTACAGTTTCATTGCTGCGTCCGTTGAAGAAGCCATTCCAGCAAATCGATATATCAAACTCGATGATGAAAAACAGGTTATTGAACCAAAGCGAACTAATAATGCTTTTTATTTGATTTAGAAGGGAAAAAAATAAAGTGTGCATGGTGTTTTTTAAAAAGTAAGCTGGATATCAATAATCACCCAATAACAACTGCATTAAGCAAAACAAATAAGGAAACAAATATTTCACTGATGACAGATAATGAATTCAGAAATGCCTTGAAACTTTGTGCCATTAAAAAGCAATATTAATTTTATGTTCCTAATATTTTAAGATTAGAGGATAATTTTTGTACTGAATGATTACCTATCTGTGATTTTTTTTGCTAAGATGTTTATTTGATTTATGTGAGACTTAATTAAGATTAGTTCCCTAATATTACTGAGATAAGCAGAGGCTTGTGATGTTTATGCTAATATGGCATTCCTAAATATTTAATAACGTTATAATTGCTAGCGGTTGTGAGTAAAAGTAAAACAACAGATATTAGCATGGGGTTATAATGATAATATTTATTTAAATGTGATTATTAGTTGTATCTCAGCGAAAGTTACACAATAACTTCGCTAAAATATCTTTAATTTTGTAAAACAAAATACTAAAATACAGAGATTTCTACGACAGTAACGTGTCTTTATTAATATGTTCCATACATTTAGATTACAGATTATCAATAAAAACGTAACAATGCGACATAACTTGTAAAGATTTAGATTTTTATAAAATTTTATTTCAAGAAAAACGGTACATATCTGTTTGTTTTGCAATGCTGCAATTTTTTTTCAAAAATAACGCAACACGGAGTACCCTTTTTTAAATAAATAATTATAATAAATTTAATAACTGACTTAAAGGTCTGAATGGAATTTGATCCAAAAAAACGAAAAACTTGAAGTTATGTTGTATTGAGCTGAATAGTCTAAACATAATAATTAAAAAGTTACAGTAATTTTAAACTTTCAAATGCGTTTTATCACAAATTGAGATTTTCACTTTGTCACGTTCTTGTCGCAAATGAGCGATATGCCGTTATACTGCAACACAAAAACGTGTTTCTATGCAGAAATCTTTTCTTTTTAATAGCTAACATGATTAATTATATCGATAAGAAGCGTTTACCAATAAAAAGTTAAAATAGCCAAATTGTTAGTTTGGCCCTTATACATAGGACCCATCGATATTTGTAATTTTGTAAACTAATCTAAAGTAATCTAATCTAAATATAGGATACCTAAGCTTAATTTTTTTATAACAGATGATAACAGAAGACGTAAAATTCATAGGTTCTTGTAGTTTTCTCGTAAAATTTCATTGACCATTTACAATACAAGCAATCTTGGTTCGGAGTAGGCATTGTCTTTTACTACGTTTAATTCTTCTCAAAATGTTTGTTAGGACTAGCAGAAGTCAACCCTAATGCTGTTCATATGGCACATTGTTTTACCTTATTCGGTTCTTATATATGTCACAGGAGGATATCAGGATCTGTTTGGTTCATAAGGCTTATAATCGCCAAAATAGCACCTGTGTCCGGCCGGCTAGTGCGCAAAATCATTCAACCATAAGCACACAAAGCGATGCAGTGGCATCGCGACGAGTACAACAATCACACTGTGAATTTGAGATTATTTTTCAAAATTTTATGTACCGATTATGAATCGTCGGAAATGGTTTTGGTTAAGTCGACATTGAAACTGTTCTACTCACTACAAAATGGCATACTCCAAAAATTAAGCCGTATTCGCAAAATGATTGATGGAGAATTATCAATGTGGTTTAGAGACAGATACGAATTTCCAGATCATTAAATCATTTTCCACTCTCTCACGTGATAGTAAAAGATATTCAATCAATGTTCTTTATCAGGCTAACCTAGACTTATTCGCTTCCAAGAACGGCTGCCTAAAAACACCCTTAGGTGTTTGATACGTATTTTCTACTTGAGGGTGGTAGCTAGCTAGGCGGCATTTGCAAAATGCCCTAGCATAGTTTAACATTTCGTAAATAGATCGCCTGCTACTTGTAATTTAAGAACATTAAAGGTATTATGAGTAAAGAATAGGACTTTCCACGTATATAAAAATAATATTGCACTTGGATATGAGTAGATTGTAATTGTGTTTTGATGAATAATTTTATGTTTGCAGTAAACTTGGATTCCAAAGTCGGTGCTATTGGATTTTTAAGCCGCTTGGTGTCATCTATATACCCGCTTACTCTAGTCAAGTAAGTAAAATATACTAGGAAAGCATGACATATATTTTTTGTGGACAATATTGTTATTTGGTTAGAGTTGTGCTATTAAAACTGCATATAATTGAGCATGTTTTTTTATACCTTACATAATCGATTGCCGTAAAAGTACCAAGTAATTCCTCAAATACCTACGCAATTTAATACAAAATATTTTTAACATGAGACGATGCGATGGACCCTTTTTCTATAATTTTACATAGCGCCATCTCGTGAAGTTTTGAGGTACTTGCATTGTTGTTCTTAAATGTTACCCTTCTGGTACCTCTAAACTTTACGTGATGGCGCTAAAATCAAGGGAAGCTCAGTGAGCCAGGTATTATTTTATGAACGAACCTACGAAGAAATAATAAGTCTATTTATTCGTAGGAACGAACAGGGAAGGCTATCCATTTTTATTTAAAGCTGATCCTATCCTTTGACCGCTATCTCATCTGATGTTAAACGATGAATTAGTTGACGGTTCAGGCTAATCTACAATTACTGGCCCTCAAGGAGAGCTGCCGAAACACCTTCAGGTGCTTGGCAACAGATTTTCTACTTGAGGTTGGTAGCTAGCTAGGTGAGCAGTAGCAAAATGACCTACTATCATGGAAACAACTGCTTTTGGCATTTTTAGGGCTTGATTTGAGTGCAAATTATATTTGGCTGCTTGGCATACATATTAGGTCCTTACATATGAAATTGGCGTTTTTCGTACTGGCCACTTTAATCACGAATTTCTCCTCTTTGGTAAGGAATTCCAAATTCAAATTTGTACAGCTATAGACTCATGTATTTGTGCTTCGATGATCGTCATTCATTTGTTTTTTTTCTTCTGTTTTTTTCTGTTTGCGTCACTCATTTTACAAAATGGAAAACCTTAAATATCGCATTATTTACGAGTACGAGTTCCGCCGTGGCACTAGTGCTGCGGAAACAACTCGAAGGGTGAATGATGTGTATGGCGGTCGTGTTGCAAAAGAAAACACAGTTCGTTTTTGGTTCCAACGTTTTCGTTCTGGAAATTTCGACCTGCAGAACAAGCCCCGTGGACGGCCTGAGACTCAAGTTGATAATGAAGAGTTGAAGGCTATTGTGGAAGCGGATCCATCGCAAACCACGTCCGAGTTAGCTGCAGGCTGCGATGTTAGTGATAAAACTGTTTTAATTCACTTGAAGCAAATTGGGAAGATTAAAAAGCTTGAAAAGTGGGTACCTCACGAATTGACTGAAACAAACCGGCAAACGCGCGTCGACTGCTGCGTTACATTACTAAACCGGCACAATAATGAAGGTATTTTAAACCGAATCATTACCTGTGATGAAAAATGGGTTCTTTACGATAATCGGAAGCGCTCAGCGCAATGGTTAGATCCTGGCCAGCCAGCCAAATCCTGCCCCAAGCGAAAATTAACCCCAAAAAAGTTACTTGTAAGCGTTTGGTGGACTGGTGCCGGTATTGTTCATTACAGTTTTTTCAAATCTGGCCAGACTATTACGGCTGATGTCTATTGTCAGGAATTGCAAACCATGATGGAAAAGCTAGCGGCTAAACAACCTAGGCTGGTCAATCGCTCCACGCCACTGCTGCTTCACGACAACGCTAGACCACACACTGCGCTACAGACGGCTACTAAATTAGAAGAGCTTCAATTGGAAAGTCTAAGACATCCTCCGTACTCCCCGGAACTTGCTCCAACAGATTACCATTTTTTTCGAAATTTGGATAACTTCTTGCAAGGGAAAAAATTCAACTCCGATGGGGCAGTCCAAATCGCCTTCAAAGATTTTATTGATTCCCGTCCGACTGGTTTTTTTAGTAAAGGGATCAATGAACTACCTATGAGATGGCAAAAGTGCATAGAAAATAATGGTTCATACTTTGATTAATTAAATATATTATATTAAAAAATATTCGACTTTTTGTTCCTCCCATACAAAACGCCAATTTCATATGTAAGGACCTAATATTATATTATAAAAACTGAATATCTTTTTACAGATGCGATGAAATAACAGGTGAGATTCTCAGAGACAGCAACGGAAAATGCATCTCCTGTGGGCCTCATGAACCAGGTATGCTATTTTTTCAAGCGAAGATTGTTATATATACATCTTTATATTCTGACTCTATTCCACAAAGTATGGACACGTCAACCTAATAAACTATAGTATCATTCGAAAGTTTGAAAAAAAATACGGGTTTGGAAGGGTTGTCCCTCCCCAAAATCTTTTTGTGGAAATCATAGGGCTTGATGGGCTTGGCTGATGCCAAGCATGGGGATTATGGCAAACCCTCCGCTAAGGGAAGGCTTTTGTTCAACGGGGACGTAAGGCTGTTGATGTGATGTGATATAAAAAAATAATGATATAACAAAGTAAAACATAGAACTTATGAAATCATATGCGCAAACCGTTCAACCCTCTTTCGGAATGCTCTTGTTGGTAATATACCCGCTACCCTTGAATCAATATAGGCATTATGTGCCTAATATTTTAGCAAGACTACTTACGTCAAAGTGAGTAGTGGCATGCTACTTATTATCTGCCCTCTATCTTTTAATTGCTTCTTGAGATATTCAATAGGTAGTATATGGAACAAGTACTTATACTCTCAAAGAGAGAACAGCACCAACGATGTTGTAATACGGAAAGTTTATGAATTCCTTCATATTTCAGGTCTACTGCTTGGGAAAATTGATGCAAAGAAGGCAATCCTGACCTTTGCTGGGTACGCAGACAAGACTGCATCAGAGAAAAAGATGGTGCGCAATGTGAGGGATGACGGAGATTGCTATTTCAACACTGGGGACATCCTGGTGATGGACCACTTTGGATACTTCTACTTTAAAGATCGTACTGGAGATACTTACAGGTATAACTTCTGCACAAAAATACGTATTGAAGCAGTGATGATTAATTGGCAATAGCTACAGACTGCCACGTAGAAGGTCCATGGTTCAAAACCCGCCGCTGGAGTGAGCTTTGCCGCATTGTAGGAGCTTATTTTACGATTGCCCTGGACCTGGCTACTTTCCGCCCTCGAGTAGAAAATCTATCACCAACCACTTAAATGTGTGTTACGGCAAATTTCTATGCTTAGCCAGTTAAGACCTCATCATATTTAGCATCACGAGATGTTGTGGTCAAAGGCAACGGGCTTAGGTTTCCGTATGAGAAAATTAGAAGTTTTACGAAACATACGCTGTCCATCTGATTATTAATGGGATGTATCTTTTTAACAGGATAAAGCAGTTGGTCTTACTTACATAGACAATGCGTTTTTACATTATTTAAGTGGTTTTCCTAACAAATAATAATACAAATAAACAATTAAGAGCTATGAATGATGATAGAATTAAAATATACAATACAAAAATATCTTGAAACAATGATGGCCATATCTATAGACTGCCGTGCCGCAGAACCCTGGTACGATCCCCACCGTCAGCTTTAGCTGCACTGGATGATGGGAAGGCATTTTATGAATGCTCGCAAGGCTAGCTCCTCAAGTAGAAAATCTGTCCCCAAGCACCTAACAGTGTGTTCCGGCAGCAGTACTTATTTGAGCCAGTAAAATTACAGGCACATGAGACCTAACAACTGTATATCTCAGTGTGACGGGCGCAATGCGATTTATCACTTATGACGAAATGCATCTGTTGTAGGCCGAAGTTCAACCGCTTAGCATCAAGTAGGCATTGTGCTTATTCTTACACATTCACATAAAAAAGGACCAAAAAATACAATTAGCCCTTTGTATTAAGGCATAAATTCAATAGATTACATCACCGTACGCATAGATTATTCAAATGATGCTTCGCACCGATACTGCTTTCTACAAATACTTAATACCTGGAGAACACCATATCTGGTTGCATTCCGGTCCGGTGCCGACGCAGTTTGTGAGGACATGTACATTATGCAATTCTATGAAATATGTCACACCATATGCAGTCCATCTGCAGTACGTTACTAACGTAATAGTACATGAATTGTTCTAGTCCCGTGGGGTGTCGGGCTTAAATATCACCCGCCATCACCATGCGTGAGTGTCGTAAGAGGCGACTAACGGCAACACACCAGAAGGTGGGCAGCAGTGATTTCTGAGGATCTAACACTGCGATCCCCAAGACGCCTTCCAAGCGTGAGGATTATAGCCAACCCTCCCATAATGGGGGAGGCAGTGTTCAGCAGTGGATGATCCGGCTGATACAGTACAGTACTCTGGGCTGAACAGCAACCGGATTTGGCGTACTCCAGTCTCCAGCATTTAGTATTTGTAGAAATCAGTATCGGCGCTTACCATCATGTAAATAACCTGTGTTTGATGATGTAATCTATTACATTTATATTATCGTGTATAATTTGTGTTGTTTTAGTTTGATGAGATGGCTTTAGCATTGCCTAGGATCGGCAAGAGATAGTTTCGCCAGCAACAGTTCCTGAGTTACAGTTTTGAGATATTCTCGAATGTGCAGGATTAATAAGTTGGCATCGTCAGAACCACTACGTTCTAGTTATGAATGAAATTCTATTGGTATCATTATCGCCGATGCCAATGGGTTAATATTGTCTCCAACTTAATCATTCATTATTCATTCTTTTAATCGTGTATCAGTACTTAATTTCGATGTTTTTAGGTCCGTTTTAAGACTCTATCGAATAGTGCATTGTTAAAGGGATTAAAAACTCTTTATAGCATACATTCACTTTCCAGCCTAACGTTTATCCTTAATGCAACCTAGTCATGCATTTTAAGCATTTTTCGCTATCGTAATTACGCTCAGAAAACATACAAAATAAAATTAAACATTGATCTCCATTTTACTCAATTCTGCAGGCGGTGGCCTGCAAAATGGAGATGCAACCTAAAAGTCAAAGCCTTAAAAAATATTTATACTTTATTATGTAGATCTGAATGATAGATAAACATTTAAATCTCTAGTTATAATTTAAGTTGCTACTTACAGATGGCGTGGAGAAAACGTATCCACAGCTGAAGTAGAAGGCGTGATCAGTTCATTGATTGGACTGAAAGATGCTGTCGTGTTTGGGGTTTCAGTAAGTTTTTACAATATATATACTAGATAAGATTACATCTTATTTTTATATTTAAGTTTAGCCGTGTTCCCGGTTTTCGAATATATGAACTGTTCTATTAATAACTTCTGATATTTTTTTTATACCACTAAGTTGGCAAACAAGCATACGGCCCGCCTGATGGTAAGCAGTTACCGTAGCCTATGAACGCTTGCAACACCAGGGGTATCAATCGCGCGTTGCCGACCCTGAAGAAATCTCTTCACGCCCTTTTTGAAGAACCCCATGCTGTACTTCATCGTGAAAAGCTCAAAATAAATATCAGATAACTAATATCACAGATATTAGGTTCAACAACATGGATGCAAAATTACAGCGGAAGTTTCGAATTTGCACACTTAATATATATAATTTAAAAATGCACCTAGTAAGCGCCTAGTGTGAGGACACCAGAGTTTTTTAACATCTATACGCCCTGATTACTTTATAAGGCAGCATATATTCTACCAATTAAATCATTCTCAAATAGGAAGAGAAAAAGGCATTTTGGATTATGCCGCTTTCTATCTGGTCTTTTCATAAAGTTTTACTATCGAGTCAAGGGAAAATTAATTTATACACACTAAGCGTTAGTTATTGCATAAGTGAGAAGGAGAGAAGAGGAAGCGTTAGATGACTGGTGACTACAATAACGATGCGCAAAAAAGCGGATTTTATATTTATTATTATATACTACCTATCAGAAATATTAGGATATAACCTTAAAAAATTTAATTCGCATTTCTAAATATTATTACAAGCACTATCGCGTGCTAAGCGAAAATATATTTAACAAATTATTACAGTACAAAATTTTATGCCTAAGGCGGGAATCGAACCTGCGTCCTCCGATATCGCGTCGAATGCCTAAACCTCCTCGGTCACCTGGACTCAGCTGATTTACGCCCTCGCCCACGGCTGCAACACACAGCCTCGTGTATAATGAGCAACTTAGCTCACTTGTATCATAATCTACTATTATAGATCGTACCGTTCTGTTTGAGTTACATTGCGTTTCTCGAAACTCTTGACGTAAAAAGATCGAGAAAAAAATTGGACATTTAGCTGAATATTTTAGCGTAATCGTCACTAAATATAGTTCTATATTATTCACTACATATTTCAACAAAGTAACGCCATTTCAATATAGTACGTATGCATTTTTGTTTCACAGATACCTAACTTAGAAGGAAAAGCTGGCATGGCAGCCATCGCAGACCCAGAAAAGAAACTAGACCTCACTCTCCTATCCAAGGGCCTCAAGTCTTCTCTTCCAGCGTACGCACGACCGTTATTCATCAGGATACTCCCTGAGACGCCCCTAACGGCCACGTTCAAGCTGAAGAAGAAAGAACTAATGGAGCAAGGGTTTGACCTCTCCGCTCATAAAGACCCCATGTTCTTCATGGACCAAAAGACTGGAGAATACGTTCCTCTGACTCAGAAGGTGTATGATGATTTGGTTCAAGGTATTATAAGGCTGTGATGAAATATGGTCTGCAAAATGTACAGACCTTTCTACTGACAAAGGCGTGCCCCTTCCTATTTTTTGAGTATATTTTTTTTACGTAATTGTGACGGAACAAGCCCGAGGCCCACCTGATGTTAAGTGGACTAACAGATGCATTTCATCAACGACGAATTGCACTGTGCCCGTCACACTGAGACGTACAGTTGTTAAGTCTTATGTGCCTGTAATTTTACTAGCTCTCAAGGACAGCTGCCGGAACACACCGTTAGGTGCTTGGCGGCAGATTTTCTACTTGAGGGTGGTCGCTGGCCAGGCGTGCATTCGCAAAATGCCCTTCCACCATGTGGTGAAGCTCAAGCCCGCAGCAGGATTCGAACCATGGACCAGCTGCACGGCAGTCCATAGCCAATGCAACTGAGCCACCCAGAAACTTTGGTTATAAACGTAAGCTTATAACCAAAGTTTTCACATCATCAAAATGCGGGTTACTATATCTGGTGGTAAGTTAAACATAAGCCAATTGAAACGTTCGATCTATACAGTTTGAAGCGTTTTGTCATCTATTTGGGTGTTGGTAGTGCCTGTTAGTATAGATATAATTACAGATGACTTGACTGAAAAGGTCGGTGTAGGTTGATTGATCAGCATTTAAAAGAACACAAATTTGGCTATAGACGTGTTATATATTAAAGTTATATAATTTATTTTATACTGCCGTGTTTTAAATTGGCCAAAAATGTGATCTAGTGTTATAATTAGAGTTGAATCTCACCGGAAGATTGAAAGTAAACAATGACTGATTGGAGAGTAAAGCAGTTTTCGTGTGTTATTATTTAAATTAGAATTAACAGATTCTGGTGTTGATTCGTGGAAATCTAGTACTAATACTAAACAAATACCCATTGTTATAGTGCATATATTTTCTATAAAAGACACTAGTCTGCGTATTTATATACTAAGATACATAGAAGTAAGCATTCGAGTCTTTTTGTGTTTTTATTGCGTTTGAATAGTTTTTGTAGTAGATTCCTATATTTATTTAAGTATTTGATGTATTAAGTAGGTATAAGTTTAATTTTAATTTAAAAATATATGATATTGAAAAAATGAAAACCGCCTTTTTCTTAGATGGCTTGTGAATTTCTTGCAATAAAATGGTGCGGATTCTATTTGGTCTTAAAATTGACACATTGATCACAAGGATCGGTGCTACTTACAAAAGGTTTTCTTTTCTATGCATTGGGCCTCCTACATTACATTCTTTATAAGAAAATATGTGAATATTTTATTTTTCGAAGTAAGGATGGCCTAATGACAATTACTATATAGATTGTCACGTATACTTAATGTCCACCTTGCAGGTTTAGCGCATGTCCGACATACATCAGTCAGGTTAGCCTTAGCTTTTGGCCACTATCTCACTTGATGGCAAGTGATGATGTGATCGAAGACTTTATTCAGGCTAACCTAGAATTACTGGCTCTCAAAGTCAGTCGGAACATACCGATAGGTGCATAAAAACAGCAAAAGGTTAATTCGCAAAAGGTCATACCACCATAATACGACGACTGCGATCCTAAGACGATAAACTGAACCGACATCTTAAAGCGCACTCCGAAGTATTCATATGCTATTGCGGTTATTCATTTAAGTTATGGCCACAACGGACGTTGCATAACGAAGTTGATCGGTTAAGGTTGAACTGGCCGGTCGCTTCTCCATACAAACGCCGTAGGGTGATCACTCCCTTATTTGAAGTTTTAGGGCCAGAATAAAGCATAATACCGATTGATCTCGTCATTATCTAGGCTTGTATGATGTCGAAATTTTATAAAGATAATTGAGTTGAAAGTTATGAGCCTCGAAAATGTTGTATGAAAATGTTTCGAAGCTTCATAACTCTCAAATTAATTATCTTATTAAAATTTCGGCATCATACAAGCATAGTTAATGACGAGATCAATTGGTATTATGCTTCATTTTGGACCTAAATCCTCAAATAAGGGAATGATTTCCCTACCACGTTTGTATGGAGAACGGGCGGGCCTGTTCATCCTTAAGAACGAGCACAAGCGATTCAAAAATGTAACTAGCCTTAACTAATTTAAGTAGCTATTCTTCCTGATTCTTTTTTTCGAATTTGCGAGTTGAAAATACCTATACTTGTTCATATTTTGCTCATATTATATAGAAAAACCATCGTATAATAATGCATATATTTAAATAAGTATAGTAGAAGAACTTTATGTATTTCATTCGTTCAAGCGTTTGAAAATCTGTAGCATCGCATCATCGATATAAATAAAAAAGAAGAGAGGGTACGCTCTAATATCACGACATTAAAATGAAGAGAAATTTTAACACAAGCATATAGTGCACACAGCTACACATCCATTACACATGATACGTTTTAATGAAAGACAAAGACAGGAATGTATGCATGCAGTATACGCACATACGCACACTACTGAGACTCATTCAGGAGACGTCGCCTGATTTTACATTGCCATGTTTGAGGTACGGGTACCGTTTCTCCCGTATTTTATTACGTTCAACGCCTTGCACCTAATAGCGTGCTCTGGCATATCCTTTCCTTGAGAGCCAGTCCCTCAGATCAGGAAATAAGGGAGATAGGTAATGGAGGCGTGGCACGTGCGGACGCATCTGGCCTAAATCAGGCTTGGTTTTAAGAAAAACATTGCGCGCTTAGTACATGTATATCAACAAACGAATCAGTTATTTTATAACGCAATGAATCAGTGTTTTAATAGCTGTATCTGTGTGTGTAACTAGTGAGTAGCTACAGGCTGAAGCGCAACCTACGAATAAGCGCAACCCATTTTAGCATGCATACGATTAATAAGTGTATTAGTTTGCAGCGTAAATCTTGGTGTGCGTGGCAAAATGTGCGTATGTACATCATACTTATTGTTTTTATAGATGTGAGAGTGAAATGGGTGGGAGAAAAGTGGCGACACTATTATGTGAATAAACACGTACTGAAGACAAATCTTCCTTGTTTCTCTGATCTGTGGCCTCATTCTTGGTTAAATGTTTTAACCGTCTTCAACCAAGTGAGATTGGTTACTATAGCCTTTTTAAGTTTTTGACGAAGTTTGACGTTACACAAGAGTTCTAAAGTTTAATTTTTATATAATTAATAATAAATATAGTAACGCCATGCTAAACAGCATTTCAAGCATTTTAAACAACCTAAAATACTTAGAGAACAGGTGAGGTAACAACCTACGTTGTTCTGCCATGGAGCTCTGCAATGGCGGAGGACAAATAATATAATAATTTGTTATTTTTTTTGTTGTTTATTGTCAAAATAAGAAACTTACATAGATAACATTTCGAGACCTTAATAAAATAAAAGATGTATGACTCGTAGATAGCAGCTGTAAGGAGGATGTTTACCAATTTGACCGTGGGTCCCAAACTAGGCCAGGCCTGTTTCTTGGGCGCCCAAAATTATGTAGAAACAGATGTTATATAGTGAGCAATAGTAGTTAAGTGACACACGTGCATGTTGGTATGTCGTTAACAGACTTTACAATAGCTAGATACATAATTTTAAAAATTAAGTAGTACGTCAAGGCAGCGTGTGAGATAAAGGGTACTTTACTAAGATGGCTTGGATTTCGATTTTGTAGATAAACCTTCATTGACAAAAGCAACGTGTCGTTTGTTCGTGGTCAAACCTTTTTTTGCTCTAGCTACCGAAAGACTCGCTGCTCCTCGTATGGACTCTATCATGTCAATGGGAATAACGACCCCTATCAAGGAGCAGCTTGCATCCTACCAATAAGTGCCTTGTCGTATCTATGGCCTCCCAACAAATGCCGAAAGATTTTTCGGTGGCTTTCCCCCATCTTACTAAGTTACTTTGGTCTGGGAGGGCCATCAGAAAGGCGTTAAGATAGAATTTTAATAAGGCAGGTGACCAATCATATATCAAAGTGCGCCACTTTAATGCTGGAGGGATACAAAATTCACCTATGGTTAGCCACTGGCTTTGCATTTCCAAGATTAGCATGCACTTTATAGCTATCATTTTCGTCTTGCTGTAGAAAAGATTTTACAACATCTTTATCCTCAATTTTCTATCTCGACCTAAAACCCGCTTTGCCGGACTGTGCCCCTATCATAAATTGTTTATGGAGTTGAAGCTTTAAATCAAGATCGCAGGCACCTTTGTCTTATGAGAGAGATGCGACTATATCGTCTTGAGATTATAGTAAGCATTTTGGTAACTTTTTTTTTATGCCTGATAGGTTAGCTTTTGACCACTATCTCACCTGATAGTAAGTGATGATGTGGTCGAAGATGTTGTTCAGACTAACCTAGAATTACTGGCTCTCAAGGACAGCTGCAAGAACACACCGTTAGGTGTTTGGCGATAGATTTTCTACTTGAGGGTGGTAGCTAGCCAGGTGGGCATTCGCAAATTGCCCTACCATCATGCTATAACGACTGTTATCCTAAGACAACAACCGGGACCGACGGCTTAACGTGCCCTCCAAAGCACGGAAGCGCTCAGTAGTAATGTCACTAGCGGTCAGCCATCCAACTCATGACCGCGCGCGACGTTGCTTAACTTTGCTGATCGGTTAAGAACAGCTATGTAAACTTCGCTACGAACGCTTTAAACTCTGAGGTGTTTATAGAGCTCCGATCGTTTCTTTAATTTTATCCCTAATTTCGGGTCTGCTGAAAGTGCGAGCCTAAACCATGACTTCAGTGTCCTAATGACGTTTACATCCAGCTTTGTTAAAAGGGTTTAAGTAATGTCGTATACTAAAAAAGGCCAAGTCAGACGTGATGTTAATTAGTTGTCGTATATCTACGCTTTTTTAATGTTGCTTATTGGTTGTTGGTCTACCATACTAAGATCTTTAAGAAAGCTATCGACAAATGCGTCTACAGGTGTTCATCCCGTGTAATTTATCTTTCTGCCAAGAAATTTAATTGGCACAGGTTCGGCAATTGTGGAAACACATTCTCTTCCTCTGAAAAGTCCCACATCGTAAGAGGTATATTTGGTATTTCGTCTACCCAGACACAGACAGTGGCATTTACTTGGTTTTGTTCTCAACCGTTCAGTCCATGCATAGAACTCACCCACTTTTCGTAAAAGTTCCTGTCATTGTTTTGGGTAATAATAAAAAAAAAGGCGTAAATCTATAGATTTTATATTTAAGTTTAATTCCACAGGTACCGCACATCATTTCTCTGCTTCATTTTTGTCAAAAAGCTTCTGAATTTCAATTGTTGACAGACCCTTAGTCTCCGGAACGCAGATCACACTATAGATAGCAAATACGAAGCATACAGCAGAAAAGATGTAAAAAACAGGCCCAAGACCCATTAGCTCTACCAAAGGATTGAATACTTCTAGCACTACGAAACTCCCTGCCCAGAGACTGGCCATCGTGATGCTGTTGCAGAGGCTTGAAACCTGTTTAAATTTAATAAATATCAATATATTAAATACCAAAGGTTAAATGAAAAAAACCCAGAATCATGAAAGGTTTACTTTGCGAATCAAAGTTTAGTCTTGAGCACTATCTCATCTGTAAGTGATAATGTGGCCCTGATGGTAATAGGCTTAACCTGGAAAGTACTAATTGTAGTATAAAAATTTTTCTGAACTGTGTTTTCCAGCAGCCACACCTTCTCAAGTACGGCTGGTGGACCACACCGTTCAGAAGCGTTTTCTACTTGAGTGTGATAGTAGTACTACCATGCAGTTACAACTACCAACAACAACCGAAATATATATTTTTTGCAATCAGTGTAATCGAGAATTAAACTTGTATAAATACAAGTGGTCTTCGATAAGTCGGTAAAATATCAAACTAGGTATATTAAAGGTATTCTTATATATATCTTATATATAACTGACTTATTTTCCTGTTAAGCCAACGTGACGTCACAAAAGCCACGCAATCAAACCGGAAGAATATTCGATGCGTTTCGATTCTACACGAAGCATCCTCAGGAGGTCTTGGATCTACGAGCGCACGATCGAGACATATGTCATTTATATGTAGGAAAATTAGGTGGAATTGTCACTAGATATATTTTTTATGTGTTTTATCAAACCAGGTGGTATATTTATAGCAAAGGTTTCTTTTTAAATTGGCCAAGCAGATTTAGTAACTGACAATCAGCATTGTTGTCATGGATTTTAGATGAAGCCAAATGTTGAAGTCTCGAAAGGCGAAATAGAATTTAGTAAAGTGCAAAACATTTACATATTATAGACACGTGTAATATACTAATAATTTTTAGAAAAACTAGTGGAGGTGTTTTGCAATATCAACCAGCAGATTTGGTAGATTAGAAGCTATGAAAATGAATGGTGGCGGCAGCAGTAAGAGTTTAAACTCCTTAGGATTTACTTTTTCAGTTTTGGCATTTACCTTGTTAGCTACCAGTTTCATGTAGAGTTCTTGGGAGTGAGTTCCCATTCCAGGTGCCTGCTTAAGATTCTCGATCACACCAATAATCAAGTACATGATGATATGGTCAAAAATACCAAGCCTCATCCTACGGGCATTCTTAACTAGTTGAAAATCCTTAGACTTACCTCTGGTAGAAATACTTCAGCCGTTAGAATGTAAGGAACTGTACCACATCCCAGGGTGTAAGAGAAACAGTATGCGTATATCAGGAGTGGCACCATCCACTCTGGTTTCCAATGGAACTGGATAAACAAGCCCAGCAGTAATGCGCAGACGGCACAAGCAGCTGCTGTGTAGATAAGAAGAGGCTGAAAATTTGATATTTATTTATATAGATGGTAATCGCGTATTTTTTTTCTTTACCGTGCCTTTGTCTTACTTTGAATGGGGTTGGCTCAGTATAATTATTCATCTTCAACTTTGTTTTATTATCGGTTATCACAGCATTCTTTAAATATCTAGATTCTTCTACATTCATACTCAACACTTATTTTGTTGTATGTGTTTTAGCCTTCCTGAACACATCTCCTATCCATACAAGCAAGTCTTTAGCTTTTCGTCTATTTGTGCTAATTTGAAATTTTTGATATTTTTAAATTCATTATACGATGAAGGGAACTTAGAGTTCTATTAGCATGTATTTTGTTTTTTTTTTATGTTATTGTGAAGGAACAAGCGCGAGGCCTACCTGATGTTAAGCGGTATCCTCTGCCTATAACAGATGCATTTCATCACAAGTGACGAACTGCACTGCGCCCATCACCTTGAGACATACCTGTTATGTCTCATTTTGACTATTATTTCACTGACTCTCAAGGACTGCTGCCGGAACACATTTTCCGATTTTCTACTTGAGGGTGGTCGCTAGCCAGGCGGGCATTCGCAAAATGCCCTTCCACCATGCGGGGAAGCTCAATCTCTAGGCGGGATTCGAACCATGGACCTGCTGCGCGGCAGTGCATAGCCAATGCCACTGAGCCATCACTGCTTTATTTGGTCACACAACTTAAGGACCGTTCCATATCCTGCTTTGTGGTATCGTGAAAGGCGACTAAGGAAATGAGTAACATTTCACCACACATATCTATCTACGCTAGTAAATAGTTGATTTTACATTGTGCTCCAAATTTGCACTTTACTTCACTTCACAATATAGAATCAACAAAATAATCGTGCGCAGTGCTATTCACGATCTTAAAGCCCTAAATAACTGAAAGATAGAGGATCTACTTTACTTACAATTATATAAGTTATTTTCCCGTGGGATGCCGTTCTAGAATATTAACTCTACTACTAACCCTACCCTACTAACCCCCCCATATTCTCATGTGTGAGTCGTAAGAGGCAACAAAGGGAAAAATACCAGAAAGCGTGCAGCACCTCGTTCTGAAGAATTACCATTAATGATAATGGGATGCAGGATGAACTAAAATAGGCCTTCCAGTGTATTAGCATGGTGGTAGGACATTTTGCGAATGCCCGCCTGGCTAGCTAGCCACCCTCATGTAGAAAATCGTCACCAAGCACCTAACGGTGTGTTCCGGCAGCTGTCGTTGAGAGCCAGTACTTCTAGGTTAGCCTGAACAACACCTTCGACCACATCATCACTTACCATCAGGTGAGATAGTGGTCAAAGGCTATCAGGAATAAAAAAAAAAAAAAAAAAAAGTTCTACCAGTTCAATAAATATTTGCTAGCTTACCCGTCTTCCCCAGTAGTCTACTACCAAAATGCATACAGCAATGGCTACGATAAAAGCAATTGCCTCCCCTATAGCACAATTGTTTGAGTTCAGGGAGGGAGCTGCCTCCTTGAAGATAGGTTCTGCATACACTTGGAACATCATTGGCCCCATCATGCTTGTGGTTGCCACTAATATAAGCACCAGGACTAGAGCACGTTGAGAAGGCTTCGAGCTTTCTAAAAGAAATAAAGAATATTAAAGTAAACACAATTTTCATAATGTTGTCTTAGGTTTCCGCGATTCGACAAATGGTAATGAAACAACTTTAAACGGTTTAAATCGCGTATATTTATCATTACTTTCGTCCCGATGTTTCAAACAATCACCCCGTGACCACTATTACTGCAAGTGTTTGAAACTTCAGGATAAAAATAATGATAAATATACGCGATTTAAACCGTTTAAAGTTGTTTAATTACAATTATCATACGTGATTTTTTTTTGTTTTTTATATTGAAATAATGTGTTTGTTTCTTCGAAAGGACTTTTCTCATTTTATTTGTTAAGTTTAACGTAACGATGCAATGGAAGGAAATATATTTTATACTAAATAGGTTGTGAATTCTATTATGTTATACGCAAAACCTGGAAATAAAACCTTTTGTACAATATCCCAGTGTTTTAAAAATGCTGTTGGAAATATGTCATACTAGCTTTCCAGCCGAGGCTCCGCTCGCGCGTGTGTCGGTTATCGCGCAAAACCATTAACCTCTTTTTACGCAGTTGGATGAAAACTATCCAATAAAGGACATTGGAAATCCCGGTCTGAAATTATTTACATACCAAATTTAATCCAAATTGGTTCAGTAGTTTTTAAATTTATTCGTTGCATACAAAATCCATGAATACAAATATTTCCTTTTTATAATAGTAGTGTAGAATAAACAGGGTTATTAGTAAAACTAACAACCTCTTAGGATTGACTTCTGCTAGTACTATGAAACATTTTGAGAAAAAAAAATTTGGTTTTGAAAAAAAAATATTTTTTGCTTTTTAATGCCTATTCCGAGCCTAGAGCTCGGACACGCCGTCATAGTAGAAGGAGTTTCTACTATGACGCCGTGGTCCCTTAGAATAGAGTTTTTAATATTTACATCAAGCAAAATAATAAAAATATGAAATAATACAGTACAGGCACAAGAGACTTTTGACATCAGGTGGTCCTCGTACTTAAAAAAGAAAGTTAAAAAAAAAAACAAAAAAAAATTATCTCAAAATATTTCTTAGGACTAGCAGAAGTCAACCCTAAGAGGTTGTTAACATTTTACTAATAACCCTGTATACATCAACAGTCATAACTACCGTTGAACAAAAGTCTGCCCCATTATGGGTTTTCCATTATTTGCCTAGGGATCTTGGTGATTGCAGTGTAAGATGGCAGTTCTTCATAAGGCAATGCCTTCTTTGCCTCACTGCAGGATTTTTTCTCTTCGTCTCCTCTTACTACTCTCATATGAAGATATTGTGGGTGCAATTTTAAGTCCCAGCACCCTACAGAGGAAATAAATCACCACATTTAAACCTTGTGAGGTAACGGTTCCTAAAGTAAATCGTGGTGAGGTTGACATTCGTGAAGGGCTCGGGGACCACTGTCAGGCGATTCCTTGAATAAAAACCGGCAAATTTCCAATGAATAAATATTCAAAAAGAAAATGAATGGCAAGAGTCATCCAATAGATTATGCAAATAAGTTAGCAGAAAATTTTGCTGCAACTGTAACCCCGTAAATTGGACTGTCGTGTAGTCCAACAAAAGAAACACATCATGATATTATGTGCATAGATGTGTTGCTCAAGTTTAACCATATAAGAATTTTACAAAACTACAAATATACGATAGGAAAAATTTAAGCCATATGCGGGATTCGAACCCGCGAAATTAAATTTTTCCTATCGTATGTGTTTAATAAGTAATGCCTACTAAGCCAGAGGACTCATTTATGAATTATATTGAAGTGAATCTAACTCAGTGAAGTTTTTGAAGCAGTGATGGCTCAGTGGCATTGGCTATGGGCTGCCGCGCAGCAGGTCCATGGTTCAAATCCCGCCGCGGGCTTGAGCTTCACCGCATTGCGAAAGGTCTTTTTGCGAATGCGCACCTGGCTAGCTACCACCTTAAACTAGAAAATCTGTCGCCAAGCACTTAACGGTGTGTTCCGCCAGCAGTCCTTGAGAGCCAGTAATTCTAGGCAAAGCTTATTAACACCTTCGACCACATCTTCACTTACTATCACGAGAGGTTATGGTCACAAGCTTACCTATCTATACTTATAATAAAACTGTAACAGGTCCAATTCTGTACAAAGAAGATATTTTGCAAAAAAAAATTGAGAGCACTCTGTGGCTGATACTGATGCCAAAACTGTATTTTTTTTTATTTTTGTTGTCTGTCTGTCTTTCTGTATCCCGGCCGCGCATCACTCCAAAACTACTGAATGGAATTCAATGAAACTTAACACGATTTCAGTTCATACTACGAAGAAGGTTATTGTATACTTTTTATCCCGAAATTCAGCACGGTTCCCTCGGGAAAGGGGATGAAAGTCAAAATGTTACTTAGTAGTTATTTTTGAACGATTAGTCCGATTTCAATTATCCTTTTTTGTTAGAATAGTGATGAGTGAGCCCGGAACCCCATGGGCAGCCCGGCACCCCACGGGCAGCCCAGCACCCTATGGGCTACTGAATGGAATTCAATGAAACTTAACACGATTTGAGTTCATACCACGAAGAACGTTATTGTATACTTTTTATCCCGAAATACAGCACGGTTCCTTCGGGAAAGGGGATGAAAGTCAAAATGTACACTTAGTTGTAATTTATTAACGCATAGTCCGATTTAAATTATTCTTTTTTTGTTAGAATAGTGACGAGTGAGCTCGGAACCCCATGGGCAGCCCGGCACCCTACGGGCCACCCGGCACCTCAAGGGCAGCCCAGCACCCCACGGGCATTTCGGCACCCCATGGGCATCCCGGCAACCTACGGGCAGCCTGTCACCACACGGGCAGCCCAGCACCCCATAGGCAGCTCGGCACCCCACGGGCAACTCGGCATCATTATTTAGATTTGCCAGTTTGCTAAGATAAAACTCTTAATTCTGGAACATTCGCCACAATAATTTTTTTTAACTATCTATCTTTTGCCAGATTCATTTTGGAGACTGCGCAATGGAAGTGTACAATCTAATATATTTTTGTTCTACCGCCAAACAAGGAGAACCTCGGCAAAAAGATACCGTTTTATAATCGAAATTCCAAAGAACGCACAAAGTACCTACTTTGCTTCAACATTTATTGTGCGAACCGCGAAGGAACTCTCTAAGTTACTTAACTACTGTCTTCTGGAAAAACAAGCTGGGAGTTATCAAACCCAAAGTAAAAAGCTCCTTTATGAGCTATGCTTTACTAAGAGTGCTTCACCACAGACCACAGCGTTGCTTAATATGAGATAAAAAGTGCTCAAATGTGAATAATTAGTTTGCAGGTACGGCAATCGCGAACGAAGTCACAGGTGCAGCTAGTGGGCAATAAAAAAGAACAATAGTTCTTAAGAGAAATAAAGTTCTTTATAGCTAAACCTATATGTGCGAGGAAGATAAGGCGTATGCGACGGAATCTATACAGGTGGATATGTATAGAAACGCAAACACGAGAGTTAAACCAAAAGGCCTCCGTTTAGCCTTTGGACACGGAATCCCAATAAAAAAGTACTTACTGAGAAATTTCCATGGTGAGATAGTTTTTATTTCCTGCGCAGACTGTTTCGTTGTGATTAGTGCATTAGCTGCGTCACGTTCTGAAATAATACAATATTTTTTTTATAACTATCTTTTTTTTTTTATGCCTGTTATGTTAGCCTTTGACCACTATCTCACCTGATGGTAAGTGATGATGTGGTCGAAAATGTTGTTCAGGCTAACCTAGAATTACTGGCTCTCAAGGACAGCTGCCGGGACACACCGTTAGGTGCTTGGCGACAGATTTTCTACTTGAGGGTGGTAGCTAGCCAGGCGGGCATTCGCAAAATGCCCTAGCACCATGCATATTATTCAAAGGCAGATTAAAAATTTAATTATTTCTGATATTGTAAGATATATTGAGTTTATTATTTAGTAACCGGCTAGGACTCGCGTTATATATACCGGATATTGCTCCGAACTTATTTGCACGTAACTGTCAGTTACGTGCTAAGGCCCGCGCTCGCCGCTGTGCACAATCGTGACTCCCAGACGAAGAACTTCAAATAAGTTCGAAACTGGTCGGAGCAATATCCGGTAAATATTACGCGAGTCCTAGCCGGTTACTAAATAATAATTATGGACAAAACTCGCGAAAGTTTTTTAGCTCACATATTGAGTTGTTTAAATCGATCAACTATAATAGAGGCTAAGTTTTACAATGCTAAAAACATTGCCTGTGGAGTGTCGGGTTAGAATTGGCAGAAATGGGGAGGTGACTCCCCATTTCTGCCCGTGGGTGACGTAAAAAGCGACTAAGGGAAAAACAGTTCCCGTAATACGAAATACATTTGAAAAAGTTATCGTATCGTTTAAGGCGCATTCCATTTAAAAGCTATCAATTTTACCTATAAAATATTTTAAAAATTTAAATAGTTATGAGCCCCTAAACATTTAAACTAAAATTTTTGCATGAACGCGTGCGAGATTATTAAGCTTACAAAATTACAAAGAAGAGTAACATTTGAACCACGAACGGGGTTCGAACCCGCAACCATTCATCCCTCGGGCCGGGACATGCTCCGCCAATTTGAGCTACCGTGGTAAATCCGTGTCTTAGTTTGAATGTATACCTCGTTCTTGTTGTTCAACCGTCTTAAGGAGATCACATTGTTAGAGGCGGATAACTATTTAATTTTTTTTTTTTTTGCAATTTTATAACGTGAAAAGTGTAGATAATGAAAAAAGCAAGTTAGCAAGCACAAATGCTTAGTTCTGAACCTAAAACCTTAGATGATGGAGTAGTCCTTCGACGTTTGTATGTAGAACTGATCGACCTAATCATACTAGGACATAAATACTGATCACGATATGAGCATATTAAATTTTCATATCGTGATCAGTCAAAGCTATAGTCAATGCACAATGGTACATTGGAACTGTCGATTACCATCGTGACCTGAGAATGGATGTCGTTGTCGATATAATAAAAAAACATGCAGAAGCTCACGAACATAGACTTCAGCACCACGTGAATGTTGAGGCAATCCAGCTCCTTGACAACACAGACATATTGAGAGGGCTAAATAGGACAAAACCTTTTGAGTTAGTGTAGTTGAGTGACAGTGATAAGTAGTGAAGTGCACTACATATAAAGGACACAAGAACACAGTGTCTTCCCCCTTAATAGAGACAATAAGATAGGTGTTAATGGACACATTCTTAACTTTACTCTATTTAGCAGTTTAAGTCAAGCTAAAATTACTCATTAGTCCGTATTGTTGGCTAGATTGTAATATAATGACGTACTAAGTACTTATATCATTAGAAAAAAAAACGTGATCAGTATATAAGTCTTATTTTTGTTACAGTATTTATGTATGTTTGTTTGATAAAGTTTCTTACCATCAGAATGCAGTTCATTGTTCAGTTGGAGATCTATTTGTAGTTTGATTTTTGAGATTTCAGCCTCCACTTCTTTGGAATTCGGTTCCAGTCTTCTGTAGAATGAGATTGATTTTGCTGCTTCCTGAAAATTATTTACTTGTATGTTATCATCAGGTTAATGGAATAACTCCTACACGGAGGTATGTAAGCCGTTATCCAATTATTTGGGCAGAGCAAAGCTTGTGTTTGGTTATGAGAAGGTATTTTTTTATTCCTGATAGGTTACCCTTTGACTACTATCTCACCTGGTAAGTGATGAAAACCTTTAAGAACCTGGTAAGATTTTGAAGCAATGATGGCTCAGTGGCATTGGCTATGGACTGCCGCGCAGCAGGTCCATGGTTCGAATCCCGCCCAGAGCTTGAGCTTCACCTCATGGTGGAAGGGCATTTTGCGAATGCCCACCTGGCTAGCGACCACCCTCAAGTAGAAAGTCTGTCGCCAAGCACCTAACGGTGTGTTCCTGCAGCAGTACTTGAGAGCCAGTGAAATAACAGGCAAAATGAGACTTAACAGGTATGTCTCAAGGTGATGGGCGCAGTGCAGTTCGTCACTTGTGATAATATGCATCTGTTATAGGCAGAGGATACCGCTTACTTACCGGTGGGCCTCGCGCTAGTTCCTTCACAATAACATAAAAAAACCTACAATTACTGGCTCTCAAGGACAGCTGGCGGAGCATACCGTTAGATGCTTGGTGACAGATATGTACCGCCTTAACTATCAGAAATAAAAAATTAGTAGTATTTTTGTTTCTAAAGGTCCTTTTAATATCAAAAAAGTATTTAAATTCCCAACATCGGACGAAAACCTTACCTTTTCTTTCCCCACCAGGACCAAATAAACTGGAGATTCCTTCAGCAGTAGTAGAAGAAGTACAGCAACAATAGATAGTGACAAGAATGTGTACACCACTTGCATGTATGTCAGACGGCCTCCCAAGAAGTTGGAGAACAGCATCCCCAAGAAGTACGCAAAGTTTGGAAAGGCTGTAAAACCACCTATAATGAGAGAGAAAAAAATCGTTCAATTATTTAAAATGAAATATTTATTACAAGATCACAAATATACTATAAGAAAAATTTAATTTATATGCGGGATTTGAACCCGCGTCCATCCACCCCTTGAGCCGGGGTATGCTCTAATCTAACCAATTAGGCTAACATGACATGACGACATAACTCAAATCTTTCCTATCGTTCTTTAACCATCGTATTGGGATGGAGAGACATCTATAGTACTACTTGCGTTGTACTACCAACAAGACCAATTTTACTTGTAAATGATGACGCAACCTTATAATTTTAATATTGTTAGGTTTGCAATAACGCCTGCTAAGCGGATTATATTACAAAATCACAAATATACTATAAGAAAACTTTAAGTCGATTAAGATGTGTGATTTTGTAATGAAATCCGCATAGCAGGCGTTATTGCAAACCTAACAATATTGAAATCTTTACTAAAAAAAGTAAATAAAAATAAATATAATAAACAAAACAGTTTTAATACAATGTTTTTATTTTTGCTGATAGGATAGCCTATGACCACTATCTCACCTGATGTTAAGTGATGATGTGGTCAAAGATTGTGTTCAGGCTAACCTAGAATTACTGGCTCTCAAGGACAGCTGCCGGATAACAGACTAACGGACACTGCTAGGCGCCTGGCGACAGATTTTCTGCTTTAGGGTGGTAGCTAGCCAGGCGGGCATTTGCAAAATGCCCTACCAACTTGCTGTAACGACTGCTATCCTACTACAACAACCGGGACCGAAAGCTTAACGTGCCCTACGCAGCACGGAAGCGCTCAGTAGTAACGCCACATTAGCTAGATGGGCATTGCACTAGCTAATACGACTGCCATCCTAAGACAAATTCCGAGACCGACAAGACGCAGCAGTCACACGCCTTAGTTGGGACGGTGCGGCGGAGTTATGTGTTACTCTATGCATCTAAAGCGTTTCACAAACGACTGCTATAATATAAAGCTATACCTATATTTATAGTTCGATATATTTCAATACATCTCAACACATTTTCCATAGAAATTGACAAGTGACAACAGCTATAATATATAGCTTTACATTTTCGTTTCTTAATACCGACTGTTATGATGCCATAATATATTAGGTCCTTACATATGAAATTGGCGTTTTGTATGGGAGGAACAAAAAGTCGAATATTTTTTAATATAATATATTTAATTAATCAAAGTATGAACCATTATTTTCTATGCACTTTTGCCATCTCATAGGTAGTTCATTGATCCCTTTACTAAAAAAACCAGTCGGACGGGAATCAATAAAATCTTTGAAGGCGATTTGGACTGCCCCATCGGAGTTGAATTTTTTCCCTTGCAAGAAGTTATCCAAATTTCGAAAAAAATGGTAATCTGTTGGAGCAAGGTCCGGGGAGTACGGAGGATGTCTTAGACTTTCCAATTGAAGCTCTTCTAATTTAGTAGCCGTCTGTAGCGCAGTGTGTGGTCTAGCGTTGTCGTGAAGCAGCAGTGGCGTGGAGCGATTGACCAGCCTAGGTTGTTTAGCCGCTAGCTTTTCCATCATGGTTTGCAATTCCTGACAATAGACATCAGCCGTAATAGTCTGGCCAGATTTGATAAAACTGTAATGAACAATACCGGCACTAGTCCACCAAACGCTTACAAGTAACTTTTTTGGGGTTAATTTTCGCTTGGGGCAGGATTTGGCTGGCTGGCCAGGATCTAACCATTGCGCTGAGCGCTTCCGATTATCGTAAAGAACCCATTTTTCATCACAGGTAATGATTTGGTTTAAAATACCTTCATTATTGTGCCGGTTTAGTAATGTAACGCAGCAGTCGACGCGCGTTTGCCGGTTTGTTTCAGTCAATTCGTGAGGTACCCACCTTTCAAGCTTTTTAATCTTCCCAATTTGCTTCAAGTGAATTAAAACAGTTTTATCACTAACATCGCAGCCTGCAGCTAACTCGGACGTGGTTTGCGATGGATCCGCTTCCACAATAGCCTTCAACTCTTCATTATCAACTTGAGTCTCAGGCCGTCCACGGGGCTTGTTCTGCAGGTCGAAATTTCCAGAACGAAAACGTTGGAACCAAAAACGAACTGTGTTTTCTTTTGCAACACGACCGCCATACACATCATTCACCCTTCGAGTTGTTTCCGCAGCACTAGTGCCACGGCGGAACTCGTACTCGTAAATAATGCGATATTTAAGGTTTTCCATTTTGTAAAATGAGTGACGCAAACAGAAAAAAAACAAATGAATGACGATCATCGAAGCACAAATACATGAGTCTATAGCTGTACAAATTTGAATTTGGAATTCCTTACCAAAGAGGAGAAATTCGTGATTAAAGTGGCCAGTACGAAAAACGCCAATTTCATATGTAAGGACCTAATATATTATGGCTGCCGTCTGTGAACTCCTTAAGTCATAACTGCAGCTGACGTTGCTTGCTAGTTGATTGGTCAAGAACGGCTAAAGAAACAACGCTACAGGTTTTTTTTATGTTATTGTAACGGAACAAGCTCGAGGCCCACCTGATGTTAAGTGGACTAACCTCTGCCTATAACAGTTGCAATTCATAACAAGTCACGAATTGCACTGCGCCCGTCACATTGAGACATAGTTGTTAAGTCTCATTGTGCCTGTTATTTCACTGGCTCTCAAGGACTACTGCCGGAACACACCGTATGGTGCTTGGCGACAGACTTTCTACTTGTGGGTGGTAGCTAGCCAGGCGGGCAATCGCAAAATGCTCTTCCACCATGCGGTGAAGCTCAAGCCGGCGGTGGGGATCGAATCAGGGTACTGCGGCACGGCAGTCCTTAGCCATTACCGCTCGGCCATCATTTTTCAAAAGGTACTTGAATTAAGGAAAATTAAAGATCTAGTTTTCAGCGAATCGGAATATCAATCAAAGAACTTTTGAAATAAGGTTCATAACTGAGCGCACGTAGTAACGTGGCTGTAATGTTAATTTTTCTGCCAGACATTTCCCATCTACAATGGCAGGAATGTTTTTTTGGCAGGAAACTTTTCTGCCAGAAATTCCCGATGTACCATCTACGAAAACGGGACCTACTAGATCGATAATTGAAGAATGTCTTTTCATGATGCTTTTTGCGTGAATCGTGAACTGATCCCGATATCCATGTATTGGTTGATCAATGGTTTGGAATCTGATGAAATCCTCAATTGAACCACAAAATACTGACGCCGATATATTTATAATTAAGTTTTTAAACGGCTATACGTAAATAACAAACTTTTTACAAATTAGTTGTTTTCGCCACTTTTTATTATAAGTAGTTGTCTTCGGTGTTTTATTGACAAAAAATAAAGAAGAATATAAACTTTAGATAATGAATAAATTTAGGCGTTACTTTGCGGAAATCCATATTTAATAATAACTCGCGAGCTTGAAGAGTCAAGACTTCCTGAGGATGCTTCGTGTAGAAACGAAACGCGTCGAAAAAAATTCTTCCGGTTTGGCTGCGTGGCGTTTGTGACGTCACGTCGGCTTACCAGGAAAATTAGGCGGAATTGCCACTAGATATGTTTTTTTATTTTGTAAGTGTTTTATTAAAATATTAATGTGATGTTTTCTTAAAATATCTTAAAAATATTTGTTATTATTAAATATACACTTTTCTTACCTCTAACAGAGTCGTGTGATATTTCTGAAACGTATATAATGGCAACACTCTGACCAGCAATTCCAATTCCTATCAATGCCTGTGCCAAAAGCACTAAGTACACGCTGCTGGTGACCGAGGTTATTGCCCAACAAAGCTGAAAAACAAGCCTAAGTTTAGCACTGGTACACTACTACTAGCTATTTGGCAAACCCTGCCAAATGGGGAAGGTTTAGCAGTGGACAATGCGGCTGATACAGTACATTAGCTATTATCCACTTTATTTCACCTAAGTCTGTTTATTATTAATTTCTAGGAACTTCATTTATATAGTATGATAAAAGTGAGCGAAGTTGCTCATTATACATGAGGCTGTGTGTTGCAGCCCGAGCCGTAGGTGAGCGCGTAAATCAGCCGAGTGTATAATGAGCAAGTTGCTCACGAGTTTCATACGCACTTTTTCAACACCCTTGCGAGAAAAAAAATATATATTGCAGAAATGCGATACAAACAGTATACGAATATACGAAACTTATGGAAAATAGCGAGCAAGTTTCTTATTTTTTCGCGCGGCAAATTTCTGATGTTTGATTACATATAAACCTCTTTGATGTTACAAATCTGTATTACCCGGTTAAATTGAAAATGCTCTGTTTACTCCCATATAATTTGCAGTTAGGTACTAACTTAACTCTGTAGGGATTTTAGAGGTTTATGCCCGAGGGTGTTATAGTTCGGTTTATGGCTCTAAGAATGATATATTAAGCTTACTCTACGAGCAAGGGTGTTGATATTTTTTTTTTTTTCTTGTCTATATATTAGTCCTTGACTAATACCAGAAGATAGTAAGTGACGACAGATTTTCTGTTTGAGGGTGTCTTAGCATGGCAGTCGTTATGTCGCATGATGGCAGAGCATTTTGCAATAGCTTGAATAGCCTAGCTACCACCCGTGTAGAAAATCTGTCGCCTAGCTAGTGTGTTCCGGTAGTTTTCCCTATACGTCCGTAATAATAAGCGAACTACTAATACTAGAATGAAATTTCTAAGTTAGCCTAAACAACACCTTTCGACTGCATCATCACATACCATCAGGTGAGATAGTGGTCAAAGGATAACCTGTACTGTACTGTACCAGCTGGATTGCTGAAAACAGCCTCCTCCATGTAGGGGTTTACCATAATCACCAGGCATGATAGGTATCTTGGGGATCGTACTGTAACCTATCAGTTCCACAGAAAGCGCTGCTGTTCACCTTCTGGTGTGTTACCCTTAATTGCCTCTTATGACACCCACAGGTAGAGATGGGGGGGTGACATTCTAGCCCGGCACCCCACGAGGAAAGGCCAACATATGAGTAATAAAAATACAATGCATAAACAAGAGCTAGCCCATCAGTTATAAATGAACTCACCACGTAAGGCAACCCAAACAGCAACGTCGCGTACTTTCTCCCAAAAGTATTGAACATGTAGCTGCAGAAGGGGGTGACGAGCAAAGCACCTATACTTGACAAGCTGCCTAACAGTGAGATGTGATTGGAGGTCATCGGCATGGATAGAACTGTTGCGTTTGACTTGAAGAGAGCACTAGTATACGAAGGCCAGGAGGCGGTGAAGGCTGTCTGGCAATTGAGGAATGAAACTGGAAAAGAAAAACTAACCATCAAGTAGTATCAAAGAAGAATCATCTTCCTTCTCTCTCCGTGGGTTGTCCAACGAATGTGAAGTTAGTTCAAAATGTCTTTGTTATAACCATTTTTTTTACTGGTGCAAATACTACGAAACATATACGAAATATATACTAGCGAACACCCTTAAGTAGAAAATCTGTCGTCAAGCACCTAACGGTGTGTTCCGGCAGCAGTCCTTGAGAGCCAGTGAAATTACAGGCACCTCATGAGGACGGGCGCAGTGCAATTCGTGACTTGTGACGAAATGCATCTGTTATAGGCAGAGGTTAGTCCGCTTAAACATCAGGTGGGCCTCGAGGTTGTCTATTCACAATACCAAAAAAAAAAAAAACAAGAATACATGCATATTGTTACAGACGACAGTGGAAAACTTATATTTGATGCAATTGGTAGTTTGCTTGCGCGATATGGATGGTTTTTTTTTTTATGGTAATTGTCTTTGAAATATAAATAAAATAAACATTTACAATTTCAGCATTTATAGTATACATTTATATATATTATATATATTTATAGTACCACCAACTTAACTGTGCAGTTTTCAAGGGCGCTACTGGTCAAGGAAGTCAACTACAAACTGTCACAATTTGAAGGAATGTTGTAGTTCTTTTTTTTTGCCGCCTGAACAGATAAGTTGGTGGGACTGTAAGAATTACAAAAACTTCGCTGCCAAATGTCAAATGTCAATTGATATTTGACAGATATAATTGACGTACGGCTATGACACCGTTTTAAGTTGTAACATACTTTCCCTTAACTTTTATATTTCATATATTCATTTTATGGTCCTTACATATGAAATTGGCGTTTTTCGTACTGGCCACTTTAATCACGAATTTCTCCTCTTTGGTAAGGAATTCCTAATTCAAGTTTGTACAGCTATAGACTCATGTATTTGTGCTTCGATGATCGTCATTCATTTGTTTTTTTTCTTCTGTTTTTTTCTGTTTGCGTCACTCATTTTACAAAATGGAAAACCTTAAATATCGCATTATTTACGAGTACGAGTTCCGCCGTGGCACTAGTGCTGCGGAAACAACTCGAAGGGTGAATGATGTATATGGCGGTCGTGTTGCAAAAGAAAACACAGTTCGTTTTTGGTTCCAACGTTTTCGTTCTGGAAATTTCGACCTGCAGAACAAGCCCCGTGGACGGCCTGAGACTCAAGTTGATAATGAAGAGTTGAAGGCTATTGTGGAAGCGGATCCATCGCAAACCACGTCCGAGTTAGCTGCAGGCTGCGATGTTAGTGATAAAACTGTTTTAATTCACTTGAAGCAAATTGGGAAGATTAAAAAGCTTGAAAGGTGGGTACCTCACGAATTGACTGAAACAAACCGGCAAACGCGCGTCGACTGCTGCGTTACATTACTAAACCGGCACAATAATGAAGGTATTTTAAACCAAATCATTACCTGTGATGAAAAATGGGTTCTTTACGATAATCGGAAGCGCTCAGCGCAATGGTTAGATCCTGGCCAGCCAGCCAAATCCTGCCCCAAGCGAAAATTAACCCCAAAAAAGTTACTTGTAAGCGTTTGGTGGACTAGTGCCGGTATTGTTCATTACAGTTTTTTCAAATCTGGCCAGACTATTACGGCTGATGTCTATTGTCAGGAATTGCAAACCATGATGGAAAAGCTAGCGGCTAAACAACCTAGGCTGGTCAATCGCTCCACGCCACTGCTGCTTCACGACAACGCTAGACCACACACTGCGCTACAGACGGCTACTAAATTAGAAGAGCTTCAATTGGAAAGTCTAAGACATCCTCCGTACTCCCCGGACCTTGCTCCAACAGATTACCATTTTTTTCGAAATTTGGATAACTTCTTGCAAGGGAAAAAATTCAACTCCGATGGGGCAGTCCAAATCGCCTTCAAAGATTTTATTGATTCCCGTCCGACTGGTTTTTTTAGTAAAGGGATCAATGAACTACCTATGAGATGGCAAAAGTGCATAGAAAATAATGGTTCATACTTTGATTAATTAAATATATTATATTAAAAAATATTCGACTTTTTGTTCCTCCCATACAAAACGCCAATTTCATATGTAATATTTTCTACTAATCAAAGTCAAAGTCAAAATCATTTATTCAATTTAGGCGTCTACGACGCTCTTATGAAGGTCAATTACAAATTTTAGTATTGAAATATTCTACATTGTACTGCCACGTTCAGCAAATAAATTATATAGAGCCACTGCGAGAAGAACGGGCAAGAAACTCGGGGCCATTCTTTTAAACATATTTTAACAATGTGTTACATACATACTATATAATAGAGTTATTACAATATTTGTTTAAATTATGTAGGTGACAGGCAATAGCTTGGCGGAGGCGGAATTGTCCAGGCATTTTTGTCGTTTATGTAATCAGAAACTGTGTAGTAGGATTTTTTAATCAATATGTTTTTCACATGCAACTTGAATTTCCCTTCTGTGAGCGTTGTAATATGTTTAGGAACTTTATTATAAAACCGCACACAATTACCTAAGAAGGACCTTTTATTTGTCTTTGCTAATCTAAAACCTGGCACCGCTATTTTATCTTTATTCCTAGTATTGTAATCGTGATTGTCACTGTTTAATTTAAATTTACTCAAATTTTTACGAACATACATAATATTTTCAAATATATACAGACTTGGTAAAGTTAAAATATCAATTTCTTTAAAAAGATCCCTCACAGATTCCCTAGGACCCATTTTATATATGGCTTGAATTGCACGCTTTTGTATGATAAAGACTGTCTCTATCTCAGCAGCAGTTCCCCACAGCAATACGCCATACGACATAATACTGTGGAAGTACGCGAAATAAACTAGGCGAGCAGTAGCTACGTCTGTTAACTGTCTTATCCTAAGAACTGCATATGCAGCAGAACTAAGTCTTCCGGAGAGATCATGTATATGTGGATCCCATTGTAAAGTGGAATCCATTTTGATTCCCAGGAAGACTGTCGCTTTGTCAATAGGGAGTTTATCTGGGCCAAGCTTTATGTTTGGTTCAACATAAGGAACATTTGGTAAAGAAAACTTTAAACATTTCGTCTTTTTTGAATTTAGGAGAAGATTATTAGCGGCGAACCATTCACAAATCTTAGATAATACATTATTTACATGCGTCAGTTCACTGTCTTTCCTATCTACTTTAAAAATCAGAGAGGTATCATCTGCGAATAAAACAATATCGCAGAAATCTTTGACCATGCAAGGCAGATCATTAATATATGTTAGAAACAGAAAAGGTCCCAAAATTGATCCCTGTGGTACTCCCATTTTTACCAATGACCCGGAAGAAGTATTGCCACTAATTCCAACCCTCTGTAGCCTGTCTGACAGATATGACTCTATAAGATTCAGAGCTTTTCCACGAATACCATAGTGGGAAAGTTTACGAATCAGAGTGCAGTGCTCTACACAGTCGAATGCCTTGGAAAGATCACAAAATACGCCAATAGCATCATGTGAACTCTCCCAGGCTTCCAGTATATGCGACATCAATTGAACACCTGCATCTGTTGTGGATTTGCTCTTGGTGAAACCAAACTGATTCTCATTTAATAAATTATGCTTGTTAAAATGGGACAGTAGTTGTTTGAGCATAATTTTTTCGAATACTTTACTCAGAACAGGTAAGATGGAAATAGGTCTATAATTGCAAGGGTCAGATGTAGACCCCGACTTTAAAATTGGAGTGATTTTACTTTGTTTCATTAAATCGGGGAAGTTTCCACTATCGACACAAAGATTGAATATTGTTTCTAAATATGGTGCAATAATGTAAATTATAGACTCTACCACTTTTACTGACTCAATATTCAATATACTTGCTGTGATATTTAGACCGTTAATTTTTCTTATACTGTACACTAGCCACGCAGACAAGACATTGGCAGTATATTGTCAAAGGAACGATAAGAGCCATTTATGAAGAAGAAGACACAATTTAGGCGGACCGCATTGAGGAAATTTTCGTCTGATGAAAATTTATCGCTACTCGCCTTAACGCACTGTATGTCTGCGTTCACGTATCTGAAAGCTAAATTTATTATACTCACTGCACATCGTAGCCACCAATTGTATAAGAAATTCTGATGTTTTAAGTTTTTCTGACGCCATCTTCATTAATAATATATTTGGATCCTATCTCTAGTTTCACCACTTAATTTTCCAATTTATAATTATGAAGTCAAAGGTGCTAATTATGTGGACTAAACATAAATCTTTGGTTTTCTCGTTCCTAGAAATACTATATAGTTGCTATTAGTTTGACACAAAAAGAAGTCATTTGAAGTTATGCATACCCTTCCAGGAAAGTATGAATCTAATAGTTTTTATGACTTTTAAAATAGTGTAACAAAAACTGTCTAAGAATCTCAAAGTTTAAACGAAAACAAGGAAATGTCAAACTGCGCAATTGATTTCGTTGAACTGTTATTTTTTATACGACTGCCCAAAAATAGGTCTTATGTGTTCGGGGTTCATGTACGTATGAATCTATGTTTGTGAGTTTCTTCATTCAACTTCTAAAAGGCTTAGGTTTAGGCTTACCCAACTGATTTTAATGTATGGGATATCATTAGATGTGTCTAGCTAGCCCAAGTGACACTAGGTACATAAAAAAATGAACTATTGGATTTTAGATGCCATATTGTGAGAATTTTTTTCTTCCAAACCCATCGACTGACGTTTCAAAATTAAGGCCCTTAAAAAACGTTTTCACAAAACTTGCAGTTTTAATTTCAATGGAAAGATAAAATGCAAATTGTATGCTGTTGGGTTTTTAACTTTTTAAATTAATTTATTCTTGTTTCAAAGAAATAAATAGAGTGATTCACGACAAACTTCACTTCAAAGATACTTCACTAATTACTGCTCATATTTTCAACAGAATGATCAAGATCATGCAATGTTGACTAACTAAGAATACTTATCTTATTGACTCACTAAATACTGCAATTACACCTACCGTAATCTCTTTACGCTAATTAATATTTATTTATAAAAGACTTACTTATAAATATGTACATAATTATGAAAAATATATGAAAAATGAAAATGAAAAAATCTTTATTTTCAATGGTATACAGACAAAGTCATATTGACATATTGTATTAACTTAAGTAACAGTGACCATTGACACTATGTATTTCGCAGATAATTTAACTACTAATACTAATATCTAAAATAATTAGCTTGTGGCCTCCACACTAGGCAATGCCTGTTTCGTCGAGACCGAGTTATGATTTGCTATTAGCTTAAAACAGTGACACTGGTCTTATATTAGATTTTACTAGATTTTTGTAATAAAAGAGATTGCTAGTAAGAACGCATGCTTGTTGTACAAATATATACAGAAGGCAAAATATATGAAAAATATTGATAAAATCAAAGTTAAGAGAGAACAGCTACGAAATTTAATTTATTAAATTTAATACACTTCCTCGTTAAAAAATATTATGAAGGAGGAACATTTTCGATATATAGTACCTACTTCTTGCACACGTGTGCGTATGCGTTTTTACTCTTTAATTATTTTTAATAAATATGTTGGCAGCAGATCGAAACCAAGGAGATTGTTGTTTTAGGTATTCATTTCCGCAGGCCCAATTTCTCCAATAAAGGGTTAAATTAATCCAAGATTACTTTATACCATAAACCATGAAAATGTTATAGAATTTCAAACGTAGCAGTTATAAATTTTTTGGATTCCTGACGTAGAAAAAGAAATTGTTGACACAGAAATATTAGAAATTATCAGTTGTTTTACTATTTTTTTATGATTGTGACGAAACAAACACTATGCCCACGTGATGTTAAGCAGACTAAACTCTACCTATAATAGATGCATTTCGTCAAAAGTGACGAATTGCACTGCGCCCGCCCAGAGACATACAGCTGTTAAGCTTCATGTGCCTGTAATTAAAGCCAGGCGGGCAATCGCAAAATGCCCTTCCACCACCGAAGCTCAAGCCGGCGGTGGGGATCGAACCAGGGTACTGCGACGCAGCAGTCCATAGCTATTACCGCTCGGCCATCATTGCTTCAAGAAAAGTCGCTTACCTGATTGTAATCGTCACGCATGTCCATAACAATTGCAGTATCATCGATATGCATAGCACTGCAAGCACTACTGCTTCGAGGCTGAATATCTGACACTGCGATGGTATCCACCAAGACGGACTCTTAGAGACCTACCACCTACCCAAAAGAGACTCTCCACTTGCATTGATTTTCTGAAGAGCTTATCGCTTATTTAAGGGCAGTAAAGAGGTTACACGAATAAATATGTAAATAAATGTACCTAGGTCCAGCTCAAGATCAGAAAAACGCATATATTACCGTGGCGGTCTTAGTGCGTCAGTTGACGTGACCAGAGCGTCAGTTGACGTAACCAGAGCGTATTTTTTTTTCACGTGATTGTGTGTAGGAACTAGCACAATGTTCACGTGATGTTAAGCGGTAAGCTTTGCCTATACATAATTATGCGTTACTTCACAAGTGACGAATGCACTGCACCCGTCACCTTGAGACAATACAGTTGTTGAATTCTTGTATTTTTTTTTATTTTTAATTTATGCCTCGTAGGTTTCGTCTTTTACCACTATCTCACCTGATGGTAAGTGATGATGTGGTCAAAGATGTTGTTCAGGCTAACTTAGAAGTACTGGCTATCAAGGACAGCTGCCGGAACACACCGTTAGGTGCTTAACGACAGATTTTCTACTTGAGGGTGGTGGCTAGCCAGGCGGGCATTCGCAAAATGCCCTACCACCATGCCACAACGACTGCCATCGTAAGACAACAACCGCGGCCGAAGCACGGAAACGCTCAGTAGTAATGTCACTGGCGGTCATCACCATCCAACTCATGACCACGCGCGACGTTGCTTAACTTTTCTGATCTGTTAAGAACAGCTAAGTAAACTTCGCTAAGAGCGCTTCAAAATTCGTCATTGTTCGTAATCAAATGTGTCCGTAATTTTACTGGCTCTCAAGGGCTGACGGAACACACTGTTTAGTTGTGAACTTGATGAGTCTGAAATCAAAGCGGTAATTGTATGAGAGTTATACTTATTTACATAGTTTATATCACTTCACTTATTTATTTCTGTTTTTTGTTCCACAGCTAACGAAGACGGAATAATATGAAAAAGAATAATCACGGTGTGATAATATATTATCTTATTTACTAACTAAATACAGAGCCATTATCTCCTTTTGCTACTTAATATTTGTACGTATTTATGTAATTTTAAATGAGTCTTTTATCTTACTTGTAAAATTATTATATATTATTATTGTATAGTACATATTGTAGAGTCAACTACATTATAGATCAGGGTTTTTAGTATTTGTTGTTTTAATAAAGTATATTACTTATCTACACGTGCGATAATTTTACTAACAATCTGAGCCCCAATTCTCTTAGCTACGAGTATTGACCAAACGCCACACTACTGCGATGCTTCTGCGATCGAACTGCTGTTAATGTCAAATTCGGTAGTCTGCTAATTCTAGCTCCTAATCGCAGTTGTATAGCAATCGCGTCGCTATCGTATGGCTGTGCTATGGCTTGCAAACATCGACCCTCAATAATGAAAACTGCAACAAATCAAGCATCAGTGAAAACATCAATACAGTCGTTTTCTAGCAAACAATACATTATATAAATATATTTAAATCATTTTGTTATTTTTCTATCTTAAATCTATGCTTTGCTATATATGCCACTGTAGCAACGCAATCGCAACGAAATAGCTTACAGCATACCAAATATGTCAAAAACTATTAATACTCGTAGCAAGCTACAGACTTGCGATCGAACCTAAATAGCGGTCAGACTACGGATACTGTCAAAAACTACAATTTTCATGCAATTAAGTTGCGTTAACGCCGTTCAATAGCTAAGAGAATCGAGCCCCTGTTGCAACATGTTGGAGTCGCAGTTGGCCGTACTGTACTCACACACACAATGGCACATTGGTGCCATAATATTGTGTTTTTTTCCATTAATTACTTACTTAGTCGGTCTAAGACAAATCACTAGTCCTCGTAATTATGTGTTTTTTTAAATATTAGTACCTATACCTATATAAGTTGTTTTGATAACTTTTTCAATCAGAATCAGATTTTTACTTACGTTCATTAAATTTCACACTAGCATTATTAATATCTTAAGACGAGCTTCCATAAAAACTTACTTCAAGCCGCACAAGAAGATCAACCAATTTTAAGACCTGTTAAGTGCAATATTCCCCACAAGATGCAGGTGTTTACAAACTTGATTGTGAATGTGGGCTGTCATACATTGGGCAAACAAAGAGGAGCGTTGGTATCCGGGTAAAAGAACACATTGCTGACATGAAGAACAGATTCTCGACCAAGTCTGCGTTTTGTGAACATACCCAGGACAAACCCAACCACTACATTCGGTTCCACAATCCACGAGTCCTCGCCAGAGAGACCCTATTTATACCAAGAATGTTACGCGAGGATGAAATCAAAAAGTACCCAAATTTAAATAGAGACGATGGTTAGCAAGTATCACCTGCTTGGGATCCTGTTACCAAATTCATTAAATCCCATGGCCGACACAAATCTGCAAGACCTCAGGTCACTGTGAGCGAATACTGCGTGAATAGAGAAAGTTATGATTAATATAAAAATTTCTGACGGTACAAATAATTTCTTAATTACTCATGGGACAAATAACACCAATTAGTCACCCCGTGACCACGATCACTGCAAAGTATTTGAAGTGGACAAAAATAATGATAAGTAAACGCGATTTAAACCGTTTAAAGTTGTTTAATTAGTATGTGTAATAATCGCGAAAACCTAAGACAACATTACTTTTACGATTTGTATAGAAATTACAAAATATGTGTTTACGCCATCTACAGGCATTTCTTAAAACTACTCATGTGCTTTCGTACGTACACTTGAAGGAAATACACTGACCCTCGTGGATGGCGCTTCAGTCGCTGTTATACTTCTGTACAAGTATATTTTAAAAAATTAACACGCGCTCGTTATATTAATTTTTTTTTAAATCTTGCTGTAAAATTACTACTCGGCAAAATAAATTGCTACCTGTTTTGTGAAACGGCTTCATATGTACAGACCGCGTTTCTATTGGAGCTTAGCCATATAATATATGATTTTGCCCCGGCCGGCCTGAGAAACTGGACGCAGCTAAGTTGGTATAATTAATAGTGCTTGATCAGAAATCACTTTTTTTTTTTTTTTTTTTATTCTTGATAAGTTAGCCTTTGACCACTATCTCACCTGATGGTAAGTGATGATGTGGTCGAAAATGTTGTTCAGGCTAACCTAGAAGTACTGGCTCTCAAGGACAGCTGCCGGAACACACCGTTAGGTGCTTGGCGACAGATTTTCTACTTGAGGGTGGTAGCTAGCCAGGCGGGCATTCGCAAAATGCCCTACCACCATGCTATAACGACTGTCATCCTAAGACAACAACCGGGACCGACGGCTTAACGTGCCCTCCGAAGCACGGAAACGCTCAGTAGTAATGTCACTAGCGGTCACCCATCCAACTCATGACCGCGCGCGACGTTGCTTAACTTTGCTGATCGGTTGAGAACAGTTAAGTAAGCTTCGCTACGAGCGCTTCTACATGTATTTATTTATGTATTTCAGTCTGTATACCCGTGGGGTGCCGGGTTGTAATGTCACTTTTTTTTTGAAGTCCTTCGTCTGCCACATGTATGGTATCGGAACACGCTCGCAGAGTCGAATTTTGTGCTCCAATTATATTACTTTACCCGTCACAGGTAACGTTGCAGCCACTACTAGACTTCATGTGATCGAAAGAAGTGCTTTAGTTTTTTTTATGGTATTGTGATGAACGCACACGGCACACCTGTTTTTAAGGTTTAACCTCTGTCTATAACAGATGCAGTTCATCAAGTCATGTGAAATCTTGGCGATAGAAATCTTTTTTTTAATGTGATTGTGACGGTATAAGCTTGAGACCCACCTGATGTTAAGCGGTAATGTCTGCCTATACATCGTATCAGAAGCATTTCTTCATAAAAATATATGTTTTTTAAATGTGATATGAGTGCAAACGAGCAGGCGGCTCACCTGTTGATAAGTGATCACCGTCACCCACCACTAGAACATCAACAACACCAGAGGTCTCGAGGATGCGTTGCCCGTAGAATTACAAGCACTATCGCGTGTAAGGGAAAATCAACAGCACATCTTTTTTTCTTGTCGGCGGTATGGATTATTTATTTCTTTATGTTTGTAAATATTAATACTAAGATATCTGTTGCCCGTAGGGTGCCGGGGTAGAATATCACCCCCACATCTCTACTCGTTGATGTCGTAAGAGGCGACGAAGGGTAATGACACCAGAAGATAGGCAGCAGCGCTTTCTGAGGATCTAATATCTCACACTGTGGTCCCCAAGCCAAGCGTGGATATTATGGCAAACCCCCCCATATTGAGGGAGACAGTGGAGTATCCAGCTAATACAGTACAGTACAGTATATATCTACTCCACTCATTGAAGTCTAGATGACAGATTCCAACATGTTCACAATGCAAGCCAAGCGCCTGATACTTTTCTCGCAGACCAGAACAGAAAAGAATATACTGTTATAAAAATTGATCAGGGTTATAGAGCTGGTTGATAGTACTTTGTCCAAATCAAAAACTGTTTCAAGTTAAGGATACAGCTATAATGGCTATAGGGGCTACTTATGAGAAAGCAGTGGTAAAAGTACAATTAGCCATCGATAAGATTTCCGAATGGACGAAAAATTGATAATAAAGCTCAATGAATCTAAGTCGGTTCATATCGATTTCACTAAATATGCGAATTACAACCCGGTATACATAAATGGCCCCGTGATGCCATACGAAAATACTGCCAAATACCTTGGTATAACACTTGATGCAAAGCTTCGCTGGAAAGCTCATGTGAAAAAGAAACGAGAAGAGTGAGAACTTTGTTACAAGAAGATGTACAGGCTACTTGGGAAGCATTCCTCGTTGTCTGTACAAAATAAAATTGTCTTCTACAAGCAAGTCCTTATGCCAGTATGGACTTATGGAGCTCAACTATTGGGCTGTACCAAAAAAAGCAACATCCAGATAATCCAAGCGATTCCAGAATAAAGTACTCAAAGGTATAGTCAATGCACCATGGTACATTAGAACTGTCGACCTCCATCGTGACCTGAAAATGGATGTCGTTGTCGATATAATAAAAAAACATGCAGAAGCTCACGAACATAGACTTCACCACCACGTGAATGTTGAGGCAATCCAGCTCCTTGACAACACAGACATAGTGAGGCTAAAAGGACAAAACCTTTTGTACTATTGTAGTTGAGTGACAGTGATAAGTAGTGAAGTGAGTGCTACATATAAAGAACACAAGAACTCATAGTGTCTTCCCCTTCATAGAGACAATAAGATAGGTGTTAATGGACACATTCTTTACTTTACTCTAATTAGCAGTTTCAGTCAAGCTAAAATTACTCATTAGTCTGTATTGTTAACTAGATTGTAATATAATGACGTACTAAGTATATAATTAGAAATAAAAAAGTTAAGGCTATTTATGTTAAGAGTAGATTTCACGGAGCGCTTTCCATGCAAACGTAGTTTCGTCATATTTTAATAGTGTTCAAACTCGGTTAAACTTTGCATGTATGTCCTTGAGCCTAATATCTATGCTACTGGTTTGTTTATTTTCATCAGAGATAATGTAGAATTATAATGGTGTAAGAATTTTTCAAATCGGTCCAGTAGTTTTTAAGTTTATTCGTTATATACAAATATACAAATATTTTTCTTTATAATATTACTATAGATATAGATAACAGCTTCACAGTAAACGCTTAACACTAGAACGAAGTCCCGATTTGTTATACAAAAAGAGGAAATGTTTCTATCCCCCTAAACAATCACGAATTTTTTTTTTATACTTGTTAGATTAGCCTTTGACCACTATCTCACCTGCTGGTAAGTGATGATGTGGTCGAAGATGTTGTTCAGGCTAACCTAGAAGTACTGGCTCTCAAGGACAGCTGCCGGCACACACCGTTAGGTGCTTGGCGACAGGTTTTCTACTTGAGGGTGGTAGCTAGTCAGGCGGGCATTCGCAAAATGCCCTACCACCATGCTATAACGACTGCAATACTTAGTCAACAACCGGGACCGACGGCTTAACGTGCCCTCCGAAGCACGGAAGCGCTCAGTAGTTATGTCACTAGCGGTCACCCATCCAACTCCTGACCGCGGCGGACGTTGCTTAACTTTGCTGATCGGTTAAGAACAGCTAAGTAAACTTCGCTACGAGCGCTTCAAAATGATTTGATGATTTTTTTAAGTGATGTTATCAATATTGGGCTACTTAAGTATTGATGCTTAGTGATTCAAGATCCTCACTAGATCTGCTCAAAAGTCCCAAAACGAGTCACCCCCTGGCAAAGAGCATAAAAGAGAACATTGGTAAGATTAAAGCTGAAGGTAGAGATATTCGCATGTTTTGGTTGAAGGCTCATGTGGGAACCGCTGGTAACGAGAGAGCTGACGAGCTTGCAAAATCAGCGGCACGCACAGATACCTCCCAAGACTATGACAAAATCACCCTGTCTTATGTCCGACGAAAAATCCGCGAGGAATCTATCCAGAAATGGCAAGATCGGTACGAGACCTCAAGCACTGGTGCAGTCACGAAAAAGCTTCTACCGGATGTCACCAAGGCATACCAACTGACGCGGACTGTGAAACTGTCACCTCTTGTAGTGCAAATGATGACAGGACACGGGGGAATATCCGAGTATCTCCACAGGTTCAAGCTGAAAGACAGCCCAGGATGCGAGTGCGATCCAAACATCCCCGAGACGGTATGGCATATAATGTTAGAATGTCCCCGCTTTTCCGCTGCCAGACTGGATCTCGAAATCTTGCTCAACAAGAAACTACTAGAATCTGATCTGCCCACCATCTTAGCAGATTCAGATAGCAGAACACATTTCTTGTCTTTTGTTGAGAGGTCCTTCAAAACAGCGGTTAAAAGCAACTCAAACCTACCCCCCCGTTCTAATACCCCGCTTACCCTTCCTGCCCAAATCATAGCCCCACACATTTACACACAGTTACCTCAAAAACCCCATACACAACAATGCAACTGATTGTTGGGGACATCCGATTCCGAGCTCAGTTACCAAAAGTGGTTCAGAAAGACTCCAAGAAAGAACAGAGGCGGAAAAAAGCCAAGAGTGTAGCCCAAAAAAGAGCAGTGGCCGAGTCGCCGCATTCCTGACAGCTTTCAGTACAGCAGTAGGAAGCTTATTCCGACACCCATCCCAACCCCGAAACCCAATGCCCACGAAACCACCATCCGGTGGCAAAGCAGCATCATCAAAAGCTATCCGGACGAGAGCCGACATGGGACAGGTCAGTCCGCCCCGATATATCCCCGCACGGGAACCAACGAGCCATGCAGCTAATGCCTTCCTCGAATTTCTAGCCATTACAAGGGCGACCAGAGAGATCAACCATAGAAACTGCAAAAACATCTTGCAGTCCTTCAGGCTAGAAAATGAAAACCTTTTAAAGGTGAGACTCGAAGAGGCAGAAGCCGCTATATACAACAACGACACAGCCCAGGTCGTCAAGGGGAAAATGTCAGGTAAGTATATGGCGGCATACAATGCAATAGGCGGATTTGTGTCCCTGGACGAGGGAGAAACGGAGCGACTAGGTAGGCCTAAATACGCGACACCACAAAATGACCCAATAGTAGTAACGGCCCAGTGCACCAAAATAATGTTAGATGACCGTATCCTCGAAATGGCGAAATCTATTTTGGGGGGAGCGGACATTGAAGCATTCTGGAAACACTGGGAAGTACCGAAAATACAATGGGTAAATGGAGTTCCAGGATGTGGTAAAACAACTTGGGTGGTAAGGCAATTCGATGTGGACAAGGACATCATTATCACAACAACTACAGAAGCAGCAAAAGACCTGAGGGAGAAGCTTGCGCACCGAATCGGAGACTTAGTGAAAACCAAGGTGCGCACAATGGCTTCTGTCCTCGTAAATGGTTTTAAAAGGACTGAGAGCTACAGCCGCCTCACAGTGGATGAAGCTCTCATGAACCATTTCGGAGCCATAGTCATGGCTTCCAGGCTGGCTGGAGTTGGTGAACTTGTCCTCATCGGAGATGTCAATCAGCTGCCTTACATCGATAGAGATAATCTCTTCGTATTAAGGTACAACCGCCCTAACCTGGTCACAAACATCACCCAGGAGTTGTTATGCACGCATCGGAACCCAATGGATGTCGCGTACGCACTGAGGGAAATATACTCTGGTATATATTCCTCAGCTCCCCGTATTAAGTCCCTGAAGCTTGAAAGGTACACGGGTGCGAAAATTCTCAAGTCTCTCCCCAACACCTTATTCCTGGTTCACACCCAGGAAGAAAAGGAGACCCTGACAAGCCGGGGCTACGGAGAGGGAAGGGGATCACGCACCCTTACCATCCACGAAGCTCAGGGACTGACATACGAGTCGGTCATCGCCATCAAGACCAAGAGCAGCATGAAGCTGCACGAGAGCGTCCCGCACGCAGTCGTTGCAGTTTCACGGCATACTGGAACCTTCACATACTACGCAGATGACGAAGAAGACGCCATAGGACGGTTCGTCAGGAAGGCGATGGTTGCGACACCAAAAACCATCCATAATTACAACCTCAAAATGGCGATCAAAGATCGAAACAGCGTGGTAATGGAGACCCTGTTACAATGTGACGTGGGGGAATGACACAAAAAAGTAGAGTAATCCCAAATTGTAATCGTTGGCACGGGTATCCAGAGCGGTCAAGCTCACATAAAGGTGTTGTCTAGCGGCGGTGTTGTGTGTCGGGTCGCCATCTTCCCTCAAAAATGGTTGAGGAAGGCGATGGCTGGCACATGCGTCAACTCGTGAACGGGTGCTGCTAGAGGACACTGGTCTGCTCTGGATGCAAGTGGTAATGACATTTATCGGAAAAAAAAATGTTCTTTTAACACTGTTCTCTTTTGGAATGTTGCATGTTTCCTATATATTGTAAGTATCTAGTTTGTAAATAAAATATGGTCATAATTAAAAAAAGGCACGGACCCTGGAGTCTGTGGAGTGTAGATTTATATAATAAAAAAAAAAAAAAAAAAAATATTGGGGTTTATAGGTTTTTTATTTAATGGTATTTAAATTTGGCTTTTACTAGCGCCAATGTTGCAGCTGTTCTCGAACCCTACGGTCTGATGCGTGACGATGGTAAAAGACCTGACGGCATGACTCTGGTTCCATGGAAGTTAGGACGGCCCTTAGTGTGGGACGCTATATGCGTAGACACTTTAGCGCCGTCACATCTTTATGAAACCAACGTGAGGGCTTGCGCCGCGGCTACTTCGGCGGAGTAATATCGGTATGCGTTACATATTTGAGCTGTTTGACCGGGAGCTCATCGTATTTCCCAAAACTTATCAGAGCGCTTGGTCGATGTGACGCGTGATAATGCTTGTACCTATTTGGCTCAAAGAATAAGCATTGCAATTCAACGGGGCAATGCTGCCAGCATGCTGGGCACGCTGCCAACTGGTAGTGGGCTGGAGCATTTGGACTGCCTGTGAGTCTGCCATGACTTATGGGTACCTAAATGCTTTTATGGTAGTAGCTGTAGTGTTGTATATAGTTCGTAGTATTTTGTTGTTATAAAATATTTAATACCGATTTTTTCTCAAAACTTGTCTCCCTAGTTTTAGTGAGTCTCATCGAGCAAGCTCGTTGGTGAGTCCATACCATCAGCCGACCAGCCTGCCGATTTGGACAGTTAACAATTCAACCTACATGCGGCAGGTAGGTTTGTAGTTGGTTATTCTGGTTTACGTGGTTTTGCATGGTGGAAGGGCATTTTGCGATCACCCGCCTGGTGATGCTACCACCCTCAAGTAGAAAATCTGTCGCCAAGTACCTAACGGTGTGTGTTCCGGCAGCAGTCCTTGAGAGCCAGTGAAATTACAGACACATGAGACTTAACAACTATGTTTCAAAGTGACGGGCGCAGTGCAATTTGTGACTTGTGACGAAATGGATCTGTTATAGGCAGAGGTTAGTCCGCTTAATGTCAGGTGGGCCTCGAGCTTGTTCCGTAACAATAATATAAAAAAAAACGGAGGATTTTATCTAATGACTCCTAAATTATCTCAATGGCAATCACACCAACTTTGGAAGGGTTTAAATACTTTAAGATTTGAATAGGTACATTACTCAGCTCCTGCTGAGCTTATACTTTAGTAGATAATAATTTGGAGAGAAGGGAGTCTTAAAAAGTCACATATTTTGAACAATTATTAATAATTTAATAACATTAAAAATGAGAGTATACACCTTACAGATATCCATAAAGTATATATACTATATATACCTATATTATACTGTAGAGGATATGATAGATACGATGCTAAATCCAATAACATAACACTATTCCATATAATATCCTCGATAGAAAAAAACACATCTTGTTTTTTTTTTATTTCAAGTAAATCTTTGGCGTGTTAAACCGTAAATTCGGAATTATATGAAGAAAAAACGATTAATTTACATTAGATGCTATAACTCGAGTACATTCAATCTCTCAAATGTCCTCACATCTTTAAACAGTTCAAAAACTATGTATAGTATACAAAGCGGGCGCAAGAGATTAGCTAACGCAAAACCGTCAGGCGCTTCAAATAAATTCGAAACTGGTCGGAGTTACATCCGGAAAATATTACGCTACCCCTATCCGGTCGCTAAATAATAACTTATTATTTTTATATACTAGGTACTTAAGGCTTCTATTCGAATCATTGAAATCAATATATCTTTCTACTGATTGGTTGCTGATTGTATCATCCTCATCATCAGCTTCGTTATCATCAGCCGGAAGACGTATAATGTTGAACAAGGAGATATTTTCAGGTATCCCACAGATATCAGGTATCCCTCAGGTATCAGGTATCCCACAGATATCAGGTATCCCACAGGTATCAGGTATCCCACAGGTATCAGGTATCCCACAGGTATCGATATTGCAAATGTCAAGGACGTTACAGTGAAATTAGATAATATCAAGATGGTTTTCATAACTGAACTAAGTTTTATGCATAGTTTTCTTCTACAACTTTTATCAATACCTTTTTTTTATGTTATTATGATGGAACAAGCGCGAGGCCCACCTGATGTTAAGCGGTATCTTCTGCCTATAACAGATGCATTTCATCACGATTGACGAACTGCACTGCATCCATCACCTGGCTCTCAAGGACTGCTGCCGGAACACAACGTTAGGTGCTTGGCGACTGATTTTATACTTGAGGGTGGTTGCTAGCCAGGCGGGCATTCGCAAAATGCCCTTCCACCATGCGGTGAAGCTCAAGCTCTGGGCGGGATTCGAACCATGGACCTGCTGCGCGGCAGTCCATAGCCAATGCCACTGAGCCATCACTGCTTCAAAACCTTGTTATGGTCGTGTTATAATAAAAAAAAACAGCTGATAGCTACCCCATGACTATCTCACCTGCTGATAAGTGTTGTTGTGGTCGAGGATAGTAAACAGAATAGGCCTAGAATTAGGTACTGGCTCTCAAGAGCTGATTTTAAGTTTCTAGCACGAATATTATACATAAGCGTCATTGTGACATCTGTCACATTATAATTTTATGCTCGTGTTATTATCAGGCTTCTTAAAAATGAGAAGGTTTACAATTTGATTTCTTCGATCTCAAGGCAGTTAATAACGAAATTCTGGCCAATACGAGTAGGGCCATTTTACACATTTTACTCCATGTAAATTAAATAAATAAAATTGAGAAATATTTCATAAGCCTTTTAACATTTTAGGTACTGCAGTTAATTTAACTCTGAATGTGGTAAGCAATGTTTATGCTAACTTTACTAGATTTTTTATGGAAGGTGCAGGTTTCAGGAGAAAACCCCGTGGTCCACCCACGTAGAGAACTGATCGTTCTCTTTTTAATAAATTTTTGTAGTATCTATAGGAATTGAGCTTTGCAATCAAGTTTGACGAACTATCAATATTTGGCCTCAATGTGGAATAAAGTTTAATGTTTTATTTTATTTCTAATATTTTATTCTCTATATATTGGAAAAAAAATATAAATCTTTAGTTTTTCCAAATATAAATATAATTTCCTTTTAAAGCCTATCGATTTCACTAACATATCTTATTAATTTAACATGAATAAAAGACGTATATGAATAAAACCATACAAGTGTGTATGTATAACAATTATATCTAATTGCGGGATCAAATCAATGTACGGAAAATAAAGGTTTTTTTCAAATATTTATTAATGCGTATTTTACAATAATATTTCACTATATTTACAAAATAACAAATAATTACAAGTATTACAACACTGTTTTAAAATATCCAGAGTATTTTTTATTATCTGTGAAAAATTGGCTCAAACAATTAAATTATAATTTTGTAAAAAATATATTATCATGACGTATCTTATATTGAAATTTCTTAGTATTCTAATGATCATAATAATAATCATAAGTTATAATATACATATATTAACATATATTTAAAACATTCTAATAATATTAACATCATTTTTGTTACAAAACAAATCCAACAATACGATTCATAAAAATAATTGATCCATTTGTTATATATATTTTATAGTTTATCCTATACCTTAAAATTACAAAGCCTCAAATTAAATTATTCATAAATTATTATTATTCGTTAAACTTGGCAGTGTTAAATTAAAATCACATTTCTACCCTTAACTTTATACATATTGAATCAGTTGCAAAAAATAACCAATTTATATAAAATCAACTTGCATTCAAAATGTACGTTTCTATGAGATGTTTGGATATCCCAAATTCAAACTTGAGCAGGCCTGGCTCACTCCGCACTAGGTACATAGCTACATGTACATCGGCGTGTCCGTCCAGACGGGCTTATTCTACGAGGCGTGCCGCTTCAAAACAGTCCAACAGTAGCTATGTGGCTATGCGATAGAAAGAGAAACACTTTGTAAGTGAATATAAATAATAGGCACTCCGAGCTTTGCGAGCTGAGGTGCACTTTATTTCTTCGTAGCTAGAGTCGCATATTAATTGGAGTTACTTTGCGGAGTGATCCTCCTGGTCTTTTTATTCTGTTACTTGTGATAAACATACTATTAAAATATTTGTTTTCATTAGATTAAGGTGTTATATACAATAGCGACTATAAGACGAGGGTCTAAAATCATTCCAAAAATGGTCTGAAAATGTCGGTATAAATCAAATGAGTCACAGCTGGCTCTTTAATTAAAATTATCGACAAAAGACTCAATATTAAATTATTATACTAAAAATATAAATTGGTTTTGATTGCAACTATTTTGATTCATGCTCGGTACAGCCTCTGCTAAGTTCTATGCTACATTTAATTCACAATGCGTTAAATACTGTTGATTTATTTACGTGAATTTTACGGACCCTCGTGATCTCTGCCAAATATAGGAGACAATCACGCTGCTGACCAACGATCCAAACAAAACTAATCCTGCTCCCCACATAGCTGCTGAAGGAGTCAAACAGAAGCCATTAGGCTCTGGCAAATCTTCGGCAAATACTACCTTCAGACCCTTACTAATTGTTGTCATCGGTTCTCCAATAGTACGGTTTCCAATGTGGATAACATCTCTCCTTCTTCTCCTGGGCTCTATGCTGCCAGGGTTAGGGCATACATCGCAGTCAGTCTTGCAAAGTTCGACGTCACACTGGATGATCAGGTCCATTTCATCGGGGAATTTGAAGGCATTGAAGAAAGCAAATGCGATTATTGAAGCTCCAGTGTTACCAGTTTCCCTGGTCTTTTGGAAGGCACCGAATAGTTTGGGCTTTAGCACGCATCCATTGCTATCAGTAAGAGGTACAACGTGACGGCTTTCTGAGTCACGAGCAACGCATTCGCGTACAAATATATCAAAACCAGCGTCTCCAGTTACGGATACCACTAAAGTCATGACTTCTCCAATTTTGATTAAACCGTTTGCTTCTGGTGCAAAAGGTCCTCGTCCAGTTTGAATGTCTAAGCGCGCCATAGCTGTATCTCCGCTGAAATTGCTCGTAATCTGATTCAGCATGCCAACACTGAGTGAAGATACTAGTTGTTTGGTCAGATTTCCTTCCCACAAACATCTGACTCTGCGAATATGATCCCAGACTTCTTGGATACCAGGCTCATTCTGCAGTACTAAAACATTCTCTAAGTAAGCTTGTCCTTCGTTCTCAAAGTCACTGAAGAATCTCGTTCCGCAAGTGTTCAAGCTAACAGTGAAAGAATATTTAGTCTGGCCGGAATCTTGTTGGACGTAGATACAATTCTGATCGTTAAAATGATCCTGGGAATAGATAATGCCGTTATAGACTTTGTTGAATTCAACATTAATGGTCATCATTTCTTTACCACAGTCAACAGAAATAGCGTGAATATGGGGAGGATGGCGGTCGTCATCACCATCAGGAAGAGGAGACTGGCTTTGAGCGGAGCCACCACTTATACTGCCAGTTTGTGGAGGGTTTGGAACGTAGGGAGGTTGGGTAATATCAGGTTGAGGTTGAGGTTCGTAGGATGTAGTTGGCTGACTGGGTTGATAGCTTGGCTGGGACGGTTGGTAAGTAGGCTGGCTGGGCTGGTACGCTGGTTGGGTTGGTTGACTCGGTTGATAAGAAGGCTGACTCGGTTGGTAGCTGGGTTGAGTTGGTTGACTAGGTTGGTAGGATGGCTGGGATGGTTGAGAAGGCTGATAGGCTGGCTCAGTAGGTTGGCTAGGTTGGTATGATGGCTGACTGGGTTGGTACGCAGGCTGCGTGGGTCGGCTTGGCTGATAAGATGCCTGACTTGTTTGGTAGTTTGACTGCCCAGTCTGGTAATTTCCTTCGCTTGAAGAGCTGGGTTGGTAAGGCGCGTTTGTAACTCCTTCATTGTAGGCAGGAGTTGGACGAGTTCCAGGGAAGGGATATCCAGTATGCGGTGGAAGATAGGTGGCTGCTTCAAACGGTCTGGGCTTCTCTGGCTTTCCTCCAAGGTACTGGCGAGCTGAAAGTGTACAAATAAACACATTAGCATGTCATGCTTGTACTATTCTTAACTCAACCTCAAGACCAAAGCGGTGCAAGTGCTCAGTGCTAGAAAAAAGTAAGATTTTAACCTAAACTTTCAATGAGAAACTTCCAACATTATATTCCAGAATCACGCTAGTACTGAGCTGTCTTAGAAAATTTAAAGGATATTTAGAAATTAGTACTAAATAAACATAAACTATTAATCTTCTATATTAAATATAAAGACTCAAATCAGTCTGGATTAAAGAAATGTCTTATATTTAGTGATCCTAGAAGTAGAAGATCAGACCTTTCCTATTTCGGTGCTGGAAAGTCTGCTGGATCCAGTGCAGCAGATCTCCAACCATTTCGTCGGTGACTGTTGCCTGGTCTGATTCAGCTGGAAGGTCATCATCAAGGATGAGCATCTTTGCAGATGGAAGACCAACCAAAACCGTTAAATTTACATATTTGTTAGAAACAATAACGGTTAGAATTGTTAGATAATCAATGTGAAATTGTTAAACAAAAAGGTCACTAGAGATTTACTACGAAAATATCTATTGCTGAAGAATATATGTGATACACAATGTGTTAAACTGTAGGTTAAAACCTAATATGATCAGTTTTTGATTGAAAGACGTACTTCATGTTGTATGAATAGCACATAACATGTTGTTAATCAATTTTAATTTGAAAAGTGTATAAAGAACTTTTACACCAGGAACAGAAATTATAGATAACGACTTCTGAAATAGTTTATAAAAGCAAATACAACTCTGAACTAAGACGTCTACTTACAAATATAAAACAGTTTTAATAAAATACAAATAACCAGCACCTTAGAACATTTTGCTGCAGAAAATAACTCTTTTGTACACTGACTGGGTTATTTACGGATCTGTAACTAAGATGTAACTTAGTTGAAAATGTTTAATGAGTTTGTCAATATAATGAAAATATATTAATAAATTGATTTGATATAAAATTAGTTATAAGCAAGAGTAAAAGACGGACGAATTGCTCCCAAGGAAAGATACTCGTAAAACCATATACACAGAGATTAAATCATAAGCAATGAATAATTAAGTTACCAGTTTGGACTAACTTTGTTTTAAAATTAATATGTCACCTTAACTAAGCAGATAAGTATACTTGGTAGAAATATTATCTAAAAAAAAACTAGAATAGAAATATTAAATACCGTCTAAGCAAGTAGTACAAGTAACAAAGCTGAATTTTAATTAATACATAACAATATCATAGAAGCACAAGACTCTATAATTTAGAAGTTCTCAACCTCCAATCAAGGCATTTTAATAATAGCACCGGAAATAAATGAAACTGTGCATTATTATGGTAAATGTAATTACATAATAATTAATAATTTACATATAAATAACTGTAAGTGAGAGGTCATGTTGGAGAAATATTAACAATTTAGAAAGTGCATTAGATTAAGCTACTGAAAGTGTGAATAAATGTTTAACAGTCTGATGTAATTCGTATCATTATGACGACGGTGTAAAATTATATAACAATATTAAATAGCTTACCAATGAATATTTTTGATGTAAAGTATTTCAAGAAAGAATATTTACTCAAATCTATCACATTTTTTTTTTATGCTTGGTAGGTTAGCCTTTGACCACTATCTCACCTGATAGTAAGTGATGATGTGGTCGAAGATGTTGTTCAGGCTAACCTAGAAGTACTGGCTCTCAAGGACAGCTGCCGGAACACACCGTTAGGTGCTTGGCGACAGTTTTTCTACTTGAGAGTGGTAGCTAGCCAGGCATTTGCAAAATACCCTACCATACTATAACGACTGCCATTCTAAGACAACAATTGGGACCGACGGCTTAACGTGCCCTCTGAAGCACGGAAACGCACAGCTGTAATGTCACTAGCGGTCACCCATCCAACTCATGGCCGCGGGCGACGTTGCTTAACTTTGCTGATCGGTTGAGAACAGCTAAGTAAACTTCATAATTTAACGTTTATCCGCTGTCTCAACTAATGCGAACGTTAATGTGGTCAATGATGTACTGGACTGTACCTACTGTATAAGCTGGATCGTCCACTGTTAAACATAGCCTCAGTTCCTCAGAAAGCGCTGCTGCCCACCTTCTGTTTTGTTACTCTTAGTCCCTTCTTACGACACCCACGGGTAGAGCTGGGGAGTGACATTCTAGCACGGCACCCCACGGGTGTCAATAATGACTTACTTTTAATGAGTGCTGATGCAGTGTAAAAGTAATAATATAAAACCAGCACTAAACAAAACAACGTGTATCCCAGTACAAGAAGCGTGTTCTATCGAATGTTTGTTACTTCAAACTTGGTGAAAATAATGTTATTAATTTAGTATCAAATAAAATTAATTGACAAATGTGAGCAAGATCGCACTAGAGGTCGAGAACTGCCAGAAAAATAATAATTATCTAAGTCCGACTCAAATGACACATTACAATAATATTAAAAGTGATATCTATATAAATAAGCAGTTGAAATAAGAAAGGTGATAAAGTGATGGTATATAGAATATAGAAAATTATAATATTAGAAATGAAGATAACACATGTACAGAAATAAAATCTTGTTGTACCAATAAACTGTTATTATATTACAGAAAATAGTATCAGAATGAAGCATAGAGATAGTACAGAGGGTATAAGTAGAATAACATATTGCTGAAGAAAAACCACGCAGAATGATTCTCTCAAAAATAGACATAGACGTGTGTGTTGAAAAACCTATTGATTCGAATTTTGAATTAAAGAGAATATTATTTATTTGCAGCACTAAACACTTTTTGGTGAAGAATATCTAATTATCGTTAAAAAACTAGTACCAGTTGCCAAATAATTTTCTTAATCGTATCTTTTGGGTTTAAACTGATAGTTTGTGCTGCAAAATAGTACGCGATTGAATTTAAGAGAATATTATTTATTTGCAGCACTAAACACTTTTTGGTGAAGAATATCTAATTATCGTTAAAAAACTAGTACCAGTTGCCGAATAATTTGAAACTGATGGTTTGTGCTGCAAAATAGTAAGCGCTTTTTGTGACACCCACAAGACATTTAATGCTAGTTCTTATTGTATAACATGATCATGTCATTTCTATGTGCTTCGGTCTCATCAAAAGCTTCTTTCGGGATGAACTAGAATAATACCCAGAGCTCGTTAATTTCTTATGTATAATGTTTTTAAACATCACAAATCTATGTTTATTTTCTTTAAGGATCTTAGAACTTGTAATTGGCATAGTAAGGTATAGTGTACCTATACAGCAGACAAAATTGAAAGTGTAGCTGGTACAATGTTGAGTGTACATACCCTTTCTAGTGCGTGGTTTTCTTGGTTCTGTAAGATTAAACCATATTGTTTTATTTTATGTAATACGTTCGTTTTTGTTAGAAGAGTGAAAGATTGATGAAAAATTTGAACACTAAACAATAAAAATTGTCCACGTTGGTGGTAACATTCTTTTTTTTACCGGCGGTATGCCTTTATTAACAAAATACTATATACATATATGACTATATACTATATGACCTATAAACAACACTACAGCTGCTACAATTAAAGCATTTAGATCCCTATAAGTCATTGCAGATTAACATTATTGATTGTAAGATTTTCTTATATCTAAGGCTGAAAAATAACTTTTTTAGTTAAGATCAGTCGCCTGTCTAAATAGGCTGTGACAAAGAACAGACCTGGGGTTAAATCTGGAGGTAAATTTGGTATAAAGGTTGGTACATAATCCCGATATTATATAAGCAAAACCATACGAGTAGTTAGGCTTTAAAGAACGGTACCATGCATGTCTTATATGTGTGCACGTGCCAAAGAAAAATAAAAAATTAACATGAAAAGTATACGAAACTGAACTATAATACCCCTAATTTAAACTACTTAACCCACAATTTAGAGAACCTCCATAGTAAGTATATTACTGATACGCAATGGTGAGTGTTTTTGGTTTTGTACCGCTTTTGCTGGTTGGGGCCTCCATAGTATATTATTGATACGCAATGGTGAATTTTTTGGTTTTGTAGCGCATTTGCTGGGACTGCTGCGTTACGTTCAGGCGGCCAACTCCCACCTTTTACGAAACCATTATAAAAAGGAGCGTTTTGTTTCATGCTTTAAATAATCATTCGCAGACACGAACTATCACCGACCCACAGTCGCGTCAAGCAATATTGGTTTGATCCTACTTAAAAAACTAATGAAATATTTAACACGGATGTGCAAGCGAGATACAAGATGTTTATAATATAGCGTTATCCCGCTCGCACTGTTCCGAACTACGATGTTATAGAATTACCATAGTTTTACGACATATTATTGTCTGCTGCACAACAACTGTATGTAGTTTTTTTTATATGTTCTCTCATGAAATAAGTTTTCTGCATTTATTTTAAGTCTAAATAAAAACATTGTAGGTAGTTTACTCATTAATTAAAACCATTTTTATCGTAAAACAGTCAAAATCGAGTTTAAATCCGCCGCTGGAAAGTGACATTTTAATATGGATATACACGACGGGTTTGTCGTTGGAACAGTAATACTTCGTATTGAATGTAACGTCAGAGTTCGCGAATAGAGTGAACAATTTGTTTTGACGTCATCAAAACGCTGAACGATTCCATTACCGATTGTAAGCTTGCTTAATTGACGTGGAGGTATAAAACTTAGCAGTAAGATTAAGTTGTTATTACTATAAGAGGTAAGAGTTGGCCGCCTGGTATATTCTATAGCTATAACGTTATGAACAGTACGCATTACGTGTCAAAATCTAAGCATGCACGATTATATAACAAATAAGTATTAATACTAACTACAAGTCTTATGAGAATTAGTAAATGTGCTCACTAATTTAAACACAAATTTTATATCCATGCATATATATACGGAAGATATTCATTGCCTGACCAAACATATCTGACAAAAAATGGGTTATCACACACAACTGCTTACCTCATCACATATAATACTGTATGTGACCAAATTGTTGGTTACAGTAGTTCTCATGCAAATCTCTATAGACTCCTTATTTTTTTTTAATAATTCGAACACCTATAGTAAACTGAGGTTTATGTTACAATTATGATTAAATCTAACAAAAATCATCATGACGGCTGTGTGTCATCACAAATCAGTTGGGCGGAAGTATACTGTGTTTAAAATGATTAAAATAAAGGGCACTGTAGCAAGTGAAATTACGAGGCAAACAAACATAAGGTCTCGGAGTGACGACCACAGTGTAGTGTCACAAATTCAACAGAGATAAGAATGTGTTACAATTGATTTACAGGTAAGGGTACCCTTTTAAATAAAAAAAAGAATGGTCATCTTTTTCAAAATGAAAGTACAGCTCCTTATATACTGAATGTTTGTTTATTAAACATTATTATTCAGTTAGTGACTGCGATCGATGAAACTTGATCGAAACGTTGAGATTAGTCAAAAAATGCATATAGTGATTTTATTTTGTGGGCGAATAGACCCGAAAGTGTAATTTACACATGAATTTAGTTCGCAAAAATTTTAGCAATTCTATTGAGTGTTTATTTAAATTTGGGATCTACGTAACATGACAAAAAACAGTAAAGGAAATGTTACTCGTAAATAATTGACAATAGGAAAAATGCTTAATCAATTTTGATGTAACTTACGGAATCGCGAGTTGGTTTCAACAGCGGAAGCGGATGCGACGACCGCAAACAGCGCCAGAATAGCGCACCACCGCACCATCTGAAAATAAATAAATCACATCATTTATTATATATTTTATAGAACATTTAAATATTACACTAATAATATTTAAAAATATTAAATAATTCTCATATTTATCGCTAGTTACCTACTGTGTTATTATTGCTGTACTGTACTGTATCAGCCGGATAGCCCACTGCTGAACACAACCTCCCCTAATATGGGGGATTTGCAATAATCCCCACGCTTGGCAGGCGGCTTGGGGATCGCAGTGTGAGATAGATATCAGTTCCTCAGAAAGTGCTGCCAGCCCACCTTCTGGTATTTTACCCTTAGTCGCCTCTTACGACATCCACGGGTAGAGATGGGGGTAACATTCTAGCCAGCCCCCCACACGGGTAAGTATTAATATTGCTAATAGAGTTGTTAGATCATTATTATTGCCAATATTTATTATTAAAACTAGTTAACTCGTTATTTTAGTAAATAATACGGAATAACTCACGTGAATAAGTCAGATAGCTCCGACTATAGTTTCAACCATCCGGTGGTCTTTTTCAAGGAGAGCTCCGGACGCCCGCGTTAACGTCTCGCTTAACATTGTGCCACCACACAAAATACCACTGGGTGTGGTTGAAACTATAGTCGGACCTATCTGACTTATTCACGTGAATTATCCCGCATTATTTACTAAAATGAGTGAAAACCATGTAAGTTTTTATAGTAAAATCGTAATTTTAGATTTAAATTATGATTATTTTTAATGTTTCTATTTTTCTTTTTGCAATAATGATTTTGTTTGATCACAATTACACTTGACAAGCTAATAATATGATTTTAATCATTTTCATTTTTGCGACTATAAGATACTCGTTATATATGTGCACGTTTTTCTTATGTAGATAAACGAAATAATTATTTGTCTGTTTTTAACTAACGATTTAATATATTATTTCATTGAACGTTGGATGATTGAAAGTTCTACACGCAACCCTTATCAATGCATATGGCAAGCAATAATGGGAGATGCCTTTGTACAAACGTGGACTTTATGGCTGTTAAAGAGGAAGAGGACTCTTCAGAGCATGAAAATGCTCAGTTGAAAGAAGAAACCCCGTGCATGTAGAATTTCCTTCAGTAATTTTTATATAACGCACAAAATAGCAGGAGCAAACAGAAAAATCTTCACAATTTGCTTCAAAATGCACAGTTCTATGCAACAAAGCATATCGCAATTTTAACATTCATAGCTGCTTTATCGTAGATTCGATCGACAGCAATGCCGTCAATGTTCAAAAACTTAGGAACAAAGTGTCAAGGATCAAAAACCATGTCTGTTAGTCTTTTAGGAGATTAAACGAGCATTGTGGGAGAGATAACTTAAAGTGCTGGGAATCAATGCTAATACAATATACAATTACTCGGAACGTGAGTTGCGTTGCACAATCTTGATTTGAAATTGCGTTGCTTCTGTTTTAGCCGGATGAAAGTGGCCGGACAAAATATAATTCATTATTATAATACTATAAAGTGCTTGAAGTGGCCGGGTACAAAATAATGAAATATCTACGCTAGGTTTGTTTAATAAGAAGTTTTTTATGTCTATATTGTTATGAATTTATTTACATATTTGCATTAAGAATAACATATTATCTATTGGGATGCCATGTTATACTTCATAACTAATAAAAAGAAAATATAAAAAGTCTAGCCTTTATATCTAAAATGGTTGCACTGGAAAGTTGGTTGCCACGTGCCATTTACTGGAGACAGTTCAGGACTGCTTTAGAAAATTTCTTAGTCATAAAAAGCCTATATGTACCAAAAACGATGTTTCAGCCTCTCTTCCAAAGAATCAGTCACGATTAATTAACCATAAGTGGTTATATTATTGAAAAAATAATAAAGTTATAAACAGCTATTTGTAATTTTTCAACAATACCACTTCGCCCGTTATAAATCCTGATCAAAGTTTAGTATAGTTAGAGTTCTTGAGATGATAATGAGAAATGTTTCTTAATACATATACCTACCAACTGATACAAGTATTATTTATTCTGTATTGGTACCTACATTTCTAGACTCCGCGATGGACGTACTTCCGTATATGTTTTCGTACATTATCAAAAATACACAAAATCAAAAATATTTAAAAAAAAGTTAGCATAAAACATTAAACTAAAAATAATATATTTTGATTTCAAATTTGTATTAAGGAAAAAATCATTTGATCTCTGAAATGTCCGGAACTGAAACATCGGAAAATTTTCATCTCTAATAAACTTGTTAGAAGTGGCAGAAAAAAGGCAAAAGTACATTGATTTATTTAGCTGAACTAGTCTAGTTACAATGTGGTATGATTCGCATACGATGTGTTTTATTTCCACACAAGGTGATAAAATACATTAGATGCTATAGATCACATATATATATATATATATATGATGTGACTTTTTTATGATATTGTGACGAAACAAGCCTGATGTCCACCTGATGTTAAGCGGACTAACCTTTGCCTATAACAGATGCAAAATTTGTTTTTCCGGGGTTGTAATACAAACCCGGCCTGAAATGAAGTCGGTTCTTCAAATTTCGAAAGTGTGAAATAACTTGTTGAAGTTGGTACCATGATATTTCAAAAGTACCGATTATCACAATATAGTACCGACTTCGACTAGTTATTTTTAATTTTCAAGTGTTGAAGTCGGTTCCATTTTGAGGTAAAACATCTGTCTTTACCCTTTCTAGTGACCCTTGCTGATTGTCATTCACTGTCAATGAATATAACATCAAAATAGGAAAACACTTTTCGGTTATTGGAGTGTAACTCAAAAACGGCTTGACTGATTTGATAAAATTTAAAAAGGACCACAAGGGATCTATATCTATATCTATCAAATAAAAATCACCAAAATCGGTTAATCCAGTAAAAAGATCTGAAGTAACAAACATAAAAAAATACATTCGTATTGAGAAACTACTCCTTTTTTTGAAGTTGATTAAAAAGGCACTAGTGCGGTAATGAAGATCAATATCACCCTTATTTTTCACACACTGCGTTATAAACATGAAGGCTTTATTAGCCACATTTTATATAAAGGTGGTTCTTTATTATTAAAATTTTATCTTATAATATAAGGAGGTAGAATTTGTATTTTTGTACGTAACGAATAAACATAAAAGTACTGGACCGATAGAGGAATCCTACATTATCCCTGATGAAAATAGGCTTTAAAATGTTATCAAAAATATATATATATTTTTTGAATATACGGGTATTTACCCGTGCGAAGAGATATATAAAAAATACGCAATTTCAAAGTCTGCATAAAAATATACAATTTTTTATCCGATTTTTCAAATCTTTTGGAAATATATTAAGCTCAATTTTGCAATTGTTTTTAAACTTGTAAAGATGACGCAACCTTATAATTTTAATATTGTTAGGTTTGCAATAACGCCTGCTCAGCGGATTACATTACAAAATTACAAATTTTACGAGAGAAAAAATTATAGTCATGTTCGGGATTCGAACCCGCACATGAATATAATTTTTTCTCCGTAAAACAACAATACATAAGCTTCTAATTCATCCACATACAAAATAATGGCACTGTCACGAAGGATTGCAATATTATACACGACTGTGTGTTGAGTAATGTTAAGCGTGTGCTAAATAGATTACTAAATCCTTAAATACAGAAGCTGCGATGAACAAATCCTACTGATTCAGATATATCTTATACAGATTATCGGATGAAGATTTTTAAGAAAAATATCACGAACTATGACTGCTTGTTCAAGGCATTACAACAGAAGAGTCGGTAGGTATTTACTAAGTGGACTGACGACATCGTAAGAGTCACGGGTAGCCGATCGGTTACAAGACTTACAAGTGGATAGTAGTCGTTCATTTTACGCAGGTTTTCTATGATGATGATTCTTTTTTTTATTTGATAGCTGATGCTTTCCGTGTGGTCATGTTTCTTTATCGAAATCGGTCAAATCGTTTCTGAGTTACAGTCCAATAACAGAAAAGTGTTTTCCTATCTTGATAGTATAGTCATTGACAGTGAATGACAATCGATCTCATAAGTAGCAAGGGTAATAAAATATTTTATCAAAAAATGGTAGCGCCTTCAACACTCTAATGTGTGAAATACCTTGTTGAAGTCGGTACCATGATGGTTAAAAAGTACCTATTATCACAATATTGTGCGCATGGTCTTCGACAAGTTATTTCACACATTTGAGTGTTGAAGTCAGTTCCATGTTTTGGTAAAAAAAGTTTACACTTTTTAGTGACCCTTGCTACTTATGGGATCGATTGTCATTCACAAGGGAAGCACCTAAATATATAAAGATTTCAAGTAAAAAAGTATCATCAAATTCAGTTAATCCAGTAGATCTGAAGCAGTGATGGCCGAGCGATAATAGCTATGGACTGCCGTGCCGCAGTACCCTGGTTCGATCCCCACCGCCGGCTTGAGCTTAACAGCATAGTGGAAGGGCATTTTGCGATTGCCCGCCTGGCTAGCTAACACCCTCAAGTAGAAAGTCTGTCGCCAAGCACAGAACGGTGTGTTCCGGCAGTAGTCCTTGAGAGCCAGTGAAATTACAGGCACAATGAAACTTAACAACAATGTCTCAATGTGACGGGTGCAGTGCAATTAGTCACTTGTTATGAATCGCCACTGTTATAGGCAGAGGTTAGTCCACTTAACAACAGGTGGGCCTCGAGCTTGTTGCGTCAAAATATCATTAAAAAAAAATAGAAACTTCTGAGGTAACAAACATAACAAACAAACATAAAAACAGACGAATTGAGACTCCTCCTTTATCTGAAGTCGGCATAAACTAAAATATCAAACTAGAAACCTCAAAATGTTCAGTTTAATCTACTGACATACAAACGGAATTAAATGCCAATCATTTTAGAAATTACACAAAAATTGCATTATAATTGTGACATTAACTGCATTACAATTGTAACGCTAGTACAATTGTTCTATAAATTTTACAATTGCCTTGTGCCTTGAATTGCAGCGTACATGCTATTGTTTGGAAGATGCGACCTCTGATGTAACGGTACATTAGCACTGGACTATACAGACGAGCGGTTAATAAACGCTATCGATATATTTTCTAAAGTATTTTTTTGTACAGCGTCATCGCGTTTATTTACATAGATACTAGTATATGTCAATATTTCAAGAAGTGAAGTATGATTGCTGAGAAGTGTCTGGAGTGTGCAATTATTAACAAAATGCTATTACTTAATTGAAAAAATAGTTACTAAGATTCCAGTTTATTAATTATAAAACAACAATAGATAAATGCTTTCAAAAGAATTATTATAATTTTAAGAAAATAAAAGATATATTAGTTGCTTCTTAGTTATTAGAAAACTCAGTAACAGTTAAACTATAATTTGTTAAATATAACAGTTAAACTGCTGTTTTTTGCCAATCCAGTAACTATATTTTAATACTGGCTTAAATTTACTTGACGTGTCTGAGTACTTACGGCATTTAAATGTTGCTATTGCCATTAACAAAAAAACCTTATGCCCGGTGTTTATTTTAATACAGCTTTTAAATCCAGTTTAATAATATTTTGATTGTTTTAATTTCTATCAGTATGATACAAATAATGTATATTTTATTCATAGATTTGTAAACCTTATCATTAAATAGGCCGTTATTAATTTCGCAAATTGTTTACACCTTATACAAAGCACGAGCTTGCGATGCGTAGTCTCATCAAAGAACATGTCAATAATATAATAATAATACAAAGCGTTTTTTAATCGCTCGTCTGCTTTTTAATAACGAAGACTCATCGCTATCTATTACATAAACGCAATGTGTGTCGGGCACATAAAGGCCACAATGTATAATCTTCAGATAAGCATAAATTATGTAAAAGGCGCTTAACATTTCTAATTTTCAAACACGTATGACCTGTGAACTGTGCCAATCGACTGTGAAATTTGTAAGTTTTGTCGAAGTGTTTAACACAGTTTTAATATATTTTCTCTTTTATGTAAGCATATACATGTATTGCAGTAGTTGAAGCGCTCGTAGCGAAGTTTACTTAGCTGTTCTCAACCGATCAGCAAAGTTAAGCAACGTCGCGCGCGGTCAGGAGTTGGATGGGTGACCGCTAGTGACATTACTACTGAGCGTTTCCGTGCTTCGGAGGGCACGTTAAGCCGTCGGTCCCGGTTGTCGTCTTAGGATGGCAGTCGTTATAGCATGGTGGTACGGCATTTTGCGAATGCCCGCCTGGCTAGCTACCACCCTCAAGTAGAAAGTCTGTCGCCAAGCACCTAACGGTGTGTTCCGGCAGCTGTCCTTGAGAGCCAGTACTTCTAGGTTAGCCTGAACAACATCTTCGACCACATCATCACTTACCATCAGGTCAGATAGTGGTCAAAGGCTAACCTATCAGCCATAAAAAAAATAAAAACGTTACGCTTAGTTTGCACGAGTGTTTTTAAATTTTTCAACACGCTTTATTTTTAACGTTTGGAATTTACCATACGCGGGTGCTTTTTACGCAGCTTTGGGACCTATTATATCTATTACCACTTGGTTATCATTGCCTCATGTCAGTTCCTTATATTGACGAGTATGACAAAGTTCTGTATTGCATCACTGAAAAGAAGTTATTTTCATTTTGAAGCAGTGATGGCTCAGTGGCATTGGCTATGGTCTGCCGCGCAGCAGGTCCATGGTTCGAATCCCGCCCAGAGCTTGAGCTTCACCGCATAGTGGAAGGGCATTTTGCGAATGCCCGCCTGGCTAGCGACCACCCTCAAGTAGAAATTCTGTCGCCAAGCACCTAACGGTGTGTTCCGGCAGCAGTCCTTGAGAGCCAGTGAAATAACAGGCAAAATGAGACTTAACAGGTATGTCTCAAGGTGATGGGCGCAGTGCATTTCGTCACTTATGTTGAAATACATCTGTTATAGGCTTAACATCAGGTGGGCAAGCGCGTAAATCAGGGGAAGCGAAGCGACCTAGCGACATCATTACGAGGGTTAAGTGTTTGATAAAGCACTTCTTTTGATCAGATGAAGCGTAGCTGTCTGGTTGATGATCAAGCACCGTCCTCTATGACTATTATATAGTAATACAATTAGAGCTTAAAATTTTGGCTCAGTCGAGCAATTTTCGAATACTTAACTCAGTGGTTGTTAAAGCATGCGGTATATAAAATTTTGGGACATGGGTTCGATTTCCACTCGAAGCGTTTATTTATAATTTTTACTCTAAATATGTGTATATGATTTAATATATGTTTGAAGAGGGTATACTATGTTTGGCATGTGTTTATCTTGATCGGTGTTGATGTTTTATTCAACAAACAAATTGATTCGAAATTTGAAACCCTTTTCAAAGAGTAAAATCTTGCATTTCAAACCGGAAACGAATGTTAGCTCAGGTCACTTATGCATACTGCTGAACGAAGAAGTCGTGACTACCTGATATGGTAGAGAAAGCTATTTCATGGTCGGAGTTCGTATACATTGTATGTTACTAAACTTAACTTATTCGAAATACAAATTGAAGAACCTACTGAAAGTAAGGGAGAGATTAAATATTTATGACATAATTTCCGGTTGCTGTGTCAGCTGGATTGGGGAGAGTTTGCCATAATCTCCACGTTGGCATGCGTCTTGGAAATCTCAGTATAAAATAGTGGGAAAATAGGAGTGATATTTCTAGTCCTTTTTATTCTGTGCCCTAATCGCTTCTTACGACACTCATGGGTAGAGAGATTGGGGGGGGGGGAGATGTTAAGCGGACTAACCTCTGCCTATAACAGATGCATTTCGTCACAAGTCACGAATTGCACTGCGCCCGTCACATTCAGACATAGTTGTTAAGTTTCATGTTTCTATTTGAGGGTCGCTAGCCAGGCGGGCATTCGCAAAATACCCTTCCACCATGTGGTGAAGCCCAAGCCCGCGGCGGGATTTGAACCATGGACCTGCTGCGTGGCAGTCTATAGCTAATGCTACTGAGCTATCACAGAACCTGGATGATTTAATGGTAATTGCAATTATCGTCTCTGGTGGACAGTATTTAGGCGAGTGAATAATCTTGTAAGAAGCCTGTATAACAAAAAGAGGTTTTTTTATACGTAGGACCAACTTCCATAAAAAAAGTATGAAATAACTTGTGCAAGTCGGACCATGATAACAAAAGGCCAGTGTTTTGAATCATCATGATACAGATTTCAACAATTAATTTCATTATTTTTAGGGCTTATGTCAGAATGTTCGAGTAAGTTCCGGTTATACTACCCAGAACATAAAATAACTGAATGATAAAAATTACAGTTGACATGCAGCGCGACAGGCTAAATCGATGACTGTGAAACGCAAAGATAGTGTTTTATTTATTAAATATGTTCTAGGTAGTATAACCGGAACTTACTCGAACATTCTGAATCAGGCCCTTAGTGTTGGAAGTCGGTAAATTTATTTAAAATATTATTTTGTTAAATTTTAGATTCCGTTGTTGAATATTTTGTCATCATTTTGGGTTTCAATAAAGTCCAGATGCCAACTAGGGTTGTCACATTGAAAATCTGAAACTGTTACAACAAAATTGCATAATACCCATACTGTATTGCCGAATCTGAAGTTTTGCGTTCCTCGCCATACGCATAAACCAGATTGGTAGAATATTTTGAGTTTGCAATTCCTCAAGTAGATAACCTGTGCCAAATTAGCGTTCTGTGAGCCTAGTGTGAGTTTTGCTCGTGACACGCCGCGAGCGAGTAAACGCCATTTTGTATGATAAAAAGCTTGGTTCACTAACGCGACGCCAGGGGCGCTGTGCTCTTGCCATAAAAATAGGCTGCTGTCTCATAAATATCAACATTTTCGGAATATTTGAGCTCCTACTGCTTTTTAAATATTAAAGCTCATATACTCCCAGACGTATATAATTTATTTTATTTTGTACAAAAGCGACAAGACAATTTTTTAATTTGTTAAATTATCAATGTATGTATAAAAATACCAAAAAAAAATATTTTGAAATTTATTTTCCATCTACTCTGAACCAATTTGACTTATTGATTTAGACAAATATTTAATTCAGAGCAAAAAAGAAATAAATATACATACATTTAAGCCAAATAGTAAGGAATAGTATAATTTGTTTTTTGCCTCAAACTTGATACGAACAAATTGAATACGAAAGATATACATATCTTTTATTTAGAGAGTACAGTTCCTCTTTTTTGTCTTGGCGAAACTGCAGCACTACATTTGTTACATTTTTCAATGAAAGTACGTATCAAGTTTGAGGCAAAAAACAAATTATACTATTCCTTACTATTTGGCTTAAATGTATGTAAGTATATTTATTTCTTTTTTGCTCTGAATAAAATATTTGTCTAAATCAATAAGTCAAATTGGTTCAGAGTAGATGGAAAATAAATATCAAAATAAAGGTATTTTTGATATTTTTATACATATATTGATAATTTAACAAATTAAAAAATTGTCATGGCGCTTTTGTACGAAATAAAAAAAAAAATATACCTACGTCTGGGAGTATATGAATCCTAGCTCTAATATTTAAAAAGCAGTAGGAGCTCAAATATCCCGAAAATGTTATTATTTATGAGACAGCGGCCTATTTTTATGGCAAGAGCACAGCGCCCCTGGCGTCTCGTTTGTGAACCAAGCATTTTGTCATACAAAATGGCGTTTACTCGCTCGCGGCGTGTCACGAGCAAAACTCACACTAGGCTCACATAACGCTAATTTGGCACAGGTTATCTACTTGAGGAATTGCACATTTTGCCAAAACTATGTATACATAGTTTTGGCGCATAGGTAGGTAAGACATTTACTTTCAAGCATTGCGGGGACCTTGCGCGGTGCGAGGGAAGAGCTGTTAATGCCGCTTATGCATTACTATACGACGTTCAAGATCATTGTCGTGATCCTAAGCGTTAACGCATTCGCAGTGTTTCATGAGAAAACTTTCACTAGGCCCCCTGGGCTTCCCAGAAGGCTTAGCCTTCTACCATTTCGACCCATCATAACTTACCAACAGGTGGATCTCATCTTGTACATCGATAATAGTATCGGTTATGCAACATCATATTCCAACCTGCGGTAATGGTTCGATTATGAGTTGATGTTTCTATGATGTATTGATATTGCATCGAATACTTGAGGTGAGATTTCGATGCTGTAATATGATGCAATGAGTTGCTTTTTAACAGAAAGCTCACATTGCTTAGATAAAAACATAATATTATCACTCATTCGATATCGTCACGCCTATTCACCGAGGGGTAGCCAGAATTATAGTAATATACCTAAACATTCAAATTATAAAAAATACAGAAAAAAAAACTTGAAGCAATGATGGCCGAGCGGTAATAGCTATGGCCTGCCATGCCGCAGGACCATGGTTCGATCCCCAGCGCCAGCTTGAGCTGCGCCGCATGATGGAAGGGCATTTTGCCATTACTCGCCTGGCTAGCTGCGTCCATCAAGTAGAAAATCTGTCACCAAGCACCTAACAGGAAATAATATAATTTTTTTTTTTTGTTACTTACCTACCTTCTCATATGCTTAGTAACCCCCTGAGAAAATCTTTTAATTTATACTCCTTTATGGATTTCTATGTCTACATTCTATACAATAGGTATATGTACATTTCAGGTTTACAATTCTTTCCATTTACTATCTAGAGCTCCATGACATATGGAGTATGGACGAAAGGCAAAGACGAACAGCAAAGTCTCGTTAATAGGCGTTTTGCTCTTTGGATACGGAACCCTAAAAAAACTAACGCAACGCATTATAGTACGAAACCTTTCTCTACGCAAGTGCGACTTGAACATTACTGGTTTTCTAGATCCTAAATAAAATAATATAACACATTCTAACTCGACTTGCTAAGTAATCTCAAAACCGAAAGTGTTCCTTCCATACCAATGCGTTATTCATGTATTCAAATTTATGTAAATTTAATTGACTGCCGACCTGAGTTAATTGTTATATTGCATAATACTTATAACCGTTATTAGACAATTAATATAAAACGGTTTACTGTTTTCGATGCATATTCAGTCGAAAAAGTATCGGGAATTGATGATTTGAGCTAAAGATAGAAAGTGACAATTACAGTCCCAACTTATCTGTTCAGGCGGCAAAAAAAAGAACTACAACATTCCTTCATATTGTGACAGTTTGTAGTTGATTTCCTTGACCAGTAGCGCCCTCGAAAACTGCACAGTTAAGTTGGTGGTGCTATAAAGTGATATTGACAGAAGTGACAGTTCGGATGGAGGTATTCTGACTTTGACAGCTACGGCGCAACCGTCTCAACGCTGTGCACAATTGTGACTCCCAGACGAAGAAGTTCAAATAAGTTCGAAACTGGTCGGAGCAATATAGATTTATATACATATATGTCCGGCGGAGAGCATTGGTATGCCATAACACAGGGCTCCTAGTTGGGTACCAATGTTTTCTAATCAGTAAGAAACTATTAGGTTCTGTAATAATATGATTGTCTATGAATTTTACGATGTTTGTGGAAATACAATTAATAATTATTATATTATTATATCTGGTATATATTACGTGAGTCCTAGCTGGTTACTAAACAATAATAAAGGATCATTTGTTGATAGATTCATTTTTTTTTTGTTGTTGTTAGATTGGCACAACCGCTTTTCATTTTGGGGCGGGATTTGAGTTGCATCTCATATATTTAGATTACATACGGTGCTGTTTTTAGTTACATCTTTCTTATCTAGTGTGTATCGCGAATTTCGTAATGGACAAAAACATTGAAGAAAGAGATTGTCTTAAATTTTGCATCTCCTATAGAATTTCGTGTTTGGAGTCACTGAAATTGTTACAGAAGGCTTATGGTAAATCGACTTTATCCAAAACTAGTGCTAATGAGTAGTACAAAGTGTTCAAAAGCGGTTGAAATGTGATGAAAGATTTGCCTCGCTCTGGTAGGCCATCAACGTCTGCAAGTTGAAAATCTGTCACCAAGCACCTAACACTGTATTCCGGCAGCAGTCCTTGAGAGCCAGAAAAATGACAGGCACATGAGACTTAACAACTGTATGTCTCAGTGTAACGGGAGCGTCATATGACAAAATTTTATATAATTCGTAGTACCTATATAACAGATATGGGCAGTGGTTAGTCCACTTAACATTAGGTGGGTCTCGTGCTTGTTCCGTCACAATGAAAAAGAAAAAAAATAAAGTTTTTTTTTTAATCTTACAATTTGCAATTGTGTAATTAGTTATATTAAGAAATATGGAATCATTTATAAAAAATGCATATCATATCTAACATTTAGCCTCTCCTCAAAAATTAACTCAAGTTTAGACTGCAGCATGCTATAACGACTGCCATTCTAAGACAACAACCAGGACTGACGGATTAACGTGCCCTCCGAGTTACAAAAGCGCTCAGTAGTAGTGCCACTGGCGGTCAGCCATCTAACTCATGACCATAGCTGATCGGTTAAGAACGGCTAAGCAACTATGCTACGAGCATTAATTATATTCAAAATAGTGAAATTGTATATCATATTTCCATTTTACCAGGAAGTTTTGAGAACTGCGAGACATTTGATGACATGATTCAAATTTTCATTTGAGTGTAATAACAAATTATACATAATCGTCACACATCACCTGCCAAGGGAAATATAAATATTGCCATAACCAATATTTACTCAAGAATGTATGAAGGAAAATGTTTGACCTGCGTATTTGTATGATGTAATGTACGTTTGCTAGGTAATGCTGGTATGCCATCATGAATGAGACGCGATTGATTTGCGAAGTTTATTAGTAATAATTAATACTACATTTTATTTAGTAAAAAATCAAAATAAAAGTGAATAAATTTGAATAATTCAGGCAAATATTTTGATCTTAAACATTAGGCAAAATAATATAAATTCATAGGTACGTACAAAATGTTATGGTAATATTTTATATCAATCATGGTTTCAATTTGGATTTAACTAGCAATCCTAATATTAATTAAAAACTAATTTAAAAGTAAAATATAAAAACAATAATGCTACGTGTATCTAAATAACAAACTGCTTTTTAAGCTGTACGATTGACTGAATTTAAATTAAAATGAATTGTTGTACCGAAAACATGTTCAACTTTTTTTAACTCAGTCACATTACATTAAAAAAACGCAAGCAATGTGTTCCTTACTTAAAAAAATACCTTAGAAGCTGAATCGAAATAGCTTTAAAGGCAATAAAATGAATTGCTTGTTATTTTTTCAAACAAGAATAAATTAAAATTTAAATCATTTTTGTACATTATCAACATAAACTTCTAATAAATCAGTCAGAATACATTAGGAGTCTTTTAATTACACACGGAAAAAAACTAATGTTCTTTAATCGTTAATTAGAATAAACGTTTGTTGTTAGATTTTATTACTTATCGTGGGAAAGTCAAAAACGATGTTTTATACAAAATTCAAGTACTTTGTTTATAATTATTTGCCAGGAAGCGGAAGAAAAGGATTGAGAATTAATTATCCATACTTAAAACAGTAAAATTAAGCACTTTATTTAACGTGTTCGGAAGCGTCTGTGTAAAAAAACAAAATTAATAAATAAAAAATATTAGGTTCTCATTAGTATCGTTTAAAAATCCATGATTAATTTTTGTACTGAAGTGTACCAAGACCTAGTTGGCTTATTATGGCACAAAAACTAGTAAACGAGTCACAGTTTTTGTTTTAAGTCATAGAATATTTTGAAGCAATGGTCCCTGGTTCGATCCCCACCGCCGGCTTGAGCTTCACCTGGTAGGAGGCATTTTGCGAATGTTCGCCTGACTAACTACCACTCTAAAGTAGAAATCTGTCGCCAAGCATCCAACAGTGTGTTGCGGCAGCATTCCTTAAGAGCCAGTAAAATTACAAGCACATGAGACTCAACAACTGTATATCATTTTTTATATTGTTATGATTGCAATAACGCCTGCTATGCGGATTACATTACAAAATTACAAATATAAAATGGGAATTTTTTTTTAAGTAAAGTTTTTTAAACGTAAGTGGTACTATAGATGTCGCTCCATCCCAATACGATGGTTAATGAACGGTAGGAAAAAATTCGAGTTATGACGTCATGTCATGTTAGCTCAATTGGTTAGAGCATGCCCCGGCTAAAGGGGCGGATGGACGCGGGTTCGTATCCCGGACATGACTTAGAAAAAAAAAATTTTTCCTATTGTATATTTGTAATTTTGTAACTGTATATCATGGTGACGGGCGCAGTTCAGTTCGTCTTGTGACGAAATGTATATGTTATAGGTAGAGGTTACTGCTTCACCTTAAAACTTTGCCAGGTAGATGGCAATATGCTCTGGTACCTAAAATATAAAACATAGATGCTTTTGACACTTCTGCATACTCTAGTGGGTATAAAAGTAAAGGTGTGATTCTAAATCACAGGAAATAACTCGCCATCGCTTGGCATCATTTAGCTACTGCACAATCCTGAACTAAGATGACTCTCACTGTGACACAGATTATATCACACTAAACAACTTACACGGAAGTTTATGACCTCGGCCACAGCTTAATTATCAGTTGCAAAGTTTCTATGTTATGTGAAACACTTGTTATTTTGTACTCGATGGTTTGAACGATCTTTGCTAATGGTACCTTGATTCTAGTGAAGTTATATACACCATGCTATAACGACTGCCATCCTAAGACAACAACTGGAACCGACGGCTTAACGTGCCCTTCGAAGCACGGAAACGCTCAGTAGTAATGTCACTAGCGGTCACCCATCCAACTCATAACCGCGGGCGACGTTGCTTAAATCTGTTGATCGGTTGAGAACAGCTAAGTAAACTTCACTACGAGCGCTTCAAAGGCATATAGCAGATCTAGTGAGTACGCTAGGTTTAATTGAAATGATCATTTTGAAATTGCAATAGTTACTTAATACCTTAGGGTCACATCTCAATCGAACTTTTGGGGTCAAGTGTTAGAGCCTCTCTTGGTTGATTGTGGCAGCAATTAACTTAATGTCACTTAACGAACCATGGTTAGTTTTCTATGGTGGGTATATCTTGTGATTGGCACATTTCAAATAGATTTATTACTTGTTCATGTTTTTGTGATTTTGTATGGTTATATAAGTTTGATTTAGACTTGACTATCTGTTGGTGGAGAAGTATAAGTTTTGCTTTGATAACACGAGGTTCTGGGTTCAATCTTTGGCTAAACATGTTGTTGCTTTTTCGTCTTTAATAAATTTTTTTGTTTAGAAATATATGATTTCCAGCCCGTGAACTAAAAGATGTATATCAAAGTATAATTCAGATTGTTAACAAAATACTACGAACTATATACAACACTACAGCTACTACAATACTACAGCTACTACAATAAAAGCATTTGGACTCATAGGCAGTCCAAATGCTCTAGCCCACTGTCAGTTGGCAGCGTGCCCAACATGCTGGCAGCATTGCCCCGTTGAATTGCAATGCTTATTCTTTGAGCCAAACAGGTGCCAGCCATTCAGATTGTATTATCGAAAACGAACTCTCCACTACTATTAAGAATGTATATAATGTTATATGCAATGCAGCATTGCTCAACAGAAAAAATGGCCAGGAATAAGATATTTGATCCCACAACCACAGGATATGACTCTGTCGGATTACCAATTAAACTGTAGATGAAAATCTTGTATGAAGGTGTTAACACCTTCTTCCATAAAATTTGAAATTTAGACTTATTGGGTAGATGTCGCTTTGTTTAAAAAAGATATATAATTGAAAACTTTGAGAAAAATTCGCCCATCCAGCACCCAGCAGTAGAAACTGCTTAAGCGATTGATAATGCAACAGCAAAATATTCTGGGGCCGTAGTTTCAAAATTCCGCGGAAATTTCATCTTTATCCTATGCAAAATATTCTTTTTGCCCTGCATTTTATCGTCAATGCTGTGGTACATAATATTAAAGACGCCAAAACTCCTTCCTTATATTAAATAAGTGGGGGAAAATAATAAAACTATAGGTAAAAATCGACGGACTTTATTTTTGCTCCGGTCAGTTGGCGGCACACAAATTTGTAGGGTCATGGGTAAAGGGTCAATCTGTCTCCACACTCTTCGTAGTTGGGTACTCCCCTGGCGTGAAGTCGGCCGGATGTTGATGAGCGTCCAATGAGTAACAGCCGGAGGGGGAAGTACGTGTTGGGGAATAGGCCCTGTCCTTAGTATGGCCCTGAACAAGACCCACCCTGAGTACGGCCCTGGGCGTACAACTTGTTTCTCGTCGTTGTTGATGACGGCGACGGTGTTGGGGCAGATATATGTGAACGTGATTCCTCGTTGAGGAAAGACATCAAGTTGGGCGGATGTCGGGGGCGAATTTCATTACCATATATGGTAACGAAAAAAGCCTCCAAAACCGTTGTCGTCGCAAAGCCAATGACTGCACTTGATTTGAAAATATTTAAAATGCAACGTTCCTCTAGCGGAACTCAAAAACCACCATCATGGTATTTTCTGACAGACTGGATTGACATTTATTTTAACTGTCAATAGTCTAATTGAATGGAGGAAAGGAAGAAGAAGAAGAATGTTACTACCAGACTTAACGTTGTGATTGTTATGCGCGACCTCTATTGGTGAGTCGCTGTACTACCTCAGCGCTCGGCAAAGGTATTTAAGCTTATCGCTTTATAGGTCTTTTCTAACTTCATATGGAATTTAGATAGACGTTTGGTCGTTTGCCTACAGATGGCGCGCTGATTTAAATTAATATTTAGTGAAATTTTTAATTATTAAGTTAACCGATATTTTTAGATCGGTTACATATCTCCCCACCCAAGAAAGAATTTTTTTACTAGAAAAAAAATTCACTAGCCTTGAGCAGTTCTAAGAAAAAAATACTTGACCTAAGACCTAACTTTGAGTATCTTATATAAGCTACAGAAACTCCAGTATATGATCTTAAGTTATTAACTATGTCTATGTGCAGATACACACCTAAGTATCTCCTAGAATTCCCCTCCATCGTTTGGATTAGATATCCCAAGAAACGATTATTGACAGCAATATATTGAGAGGAATGGAATTTGTAGGCTGCAGAAGTTAACTTCTATGAACAGCTAGCTACATTATAGGTATGAATAACACACTAGAACATAGTCAAGTTAAGTACTTATAGTAGACATTTATGGATTATTTTTTTAAATATAAGTTCCATAATTGCCTAAGTTAAATTAAATTTTAAGACAGAGAAGTTAAACAAAAGGAAATTTTACATTAGGCTTCTTTTAAGAGTCTGTAACCCGCTCTAGATAATGGCTTGTTTAGTGAGTTATCCACCGCTCAGTACAATAGGCTTGTTTTTAAAGTGTTTGTACAACCGCACTCTATTTGAAGAATTACCATCTGGCACGTAAAAGGATGATTTTAGCAATTTTTTTTATAACACTATTCCATTGAAAGTGGACAGTGACAAAGAGTATTTAAGGAAGTTAAATTAATTCAGTATATAAGTTAAGATGTATAGTTTGTAGTACAATGTATGTATTGTAGTTAAGTTATAATATATCTTATGCCATCATTTTATATAAGATATAAATAATGATCAATATAAGCAAGGATCACAAGTTATTAGAATACAAGAAGTATATAAGATACTGTTACCTATAAGATTAGTTGTATATAAGGATTTATTTTTCCTATACAGATAAGAATATTATAAGAGATTATTAAAAAGTTGCACTCTATGAGTTTGGTTTTATTTACCAATATATTTTAGTTATTTAAGATACATAGAATATGCGTTTTAGTTGTAAGATTGTATATTTAAAGCTTTAATAAATTAATTCATAGTATGAATTTGGTTTTATTTGAGAATTTCTATATATTTTAAGTCGACAACAAGTTATTCAGTACAAAGATTTGCAATTGTTAAGAAAGTGAAATAATTACTAGGATATGTATTTAATTATTTTAAAATCTTAGATATGCCAAGAGCAGTATATTATGCAGGCAAAAACTAAGGATCAAAAAAAAAAATTTTTCAGTTAAGTCATATACAAGAAAAGTCAATTAAGTATAAATGTGACATTTTAAGTTTTTAGTGATAAGTTTTTCAGAAAACCTATTATTTATATTATTGTGATAGTAAGTCATAGTATTAATGTAGATTTCTATAATATATTTAATTCAATTTAGTTGAATTTTAGATATTCAGTTGAACATTTTTCATATAGTCAGTCGTTAAAAATAAAAGAAGTTAATACTGAGATAAGTATTAACTAAAAGAACTTTGATATGTCATAAGTGTAGCCTATGCATATCAATAAGTTCATAGAATAGCAGTAAAAGATAAGATTTAAAACGACATTTGAAAAATTTAGAGTTCAGTTGAACTTTGGAGAATGGTATTCTCCGTTGCAAGTTTATAGAAAATAATAAGTTATTATGTAGTGCCACTTCATATGCAAATCCAGCTATTTGCATAGATAAAAAGTTAAGTTGTAGACTCATGTTTGAAGTAGTGAAAGTATACTTGACCTATATACCCAATGACAACAGTGTCATACAAGGTCAAATAAAAAAATATTTAAGAGGGTACAATTTTTTCCAGATGAAAAAAACACGTGGGTAGATATACAAATGAGGTGTGTGCTATTTATAAGTTGAATAGAGGTTATGAAATAGAATATTAGATATTAAGTTAAGAAAATTTATGAAATTGTCAAAGTTTGTAAAAAAAAAACTAAAATTTAATTTTAGAAAAAAAACAAGTTCGTTGAAGACGATAATGGGCGGATTTCCTACCACCTGGGTATAACCCTGTCTATTAGTCGCCTCTTACGACATGCAGAGCTGCAGCCGGCTTATTCTCAGGCCCCGGGCCAGCACAGGGCGTACAACTTGTTTCTCGTCGTTGTTGATGACGGCGACGGTGTTGGGGCAGATATATGTGAACGTGATTCCTCGTTGAGGAAAGACATCAAGTTGGGCGGATGTCGGGGGCGAATTTCATTACCATATATGGTAACGAAAAAAGCCTCCAAAACCGTTGTCGTCGCAAAGCCAATGACTGCACTTGATTTGAAAATATTTAAAATGCAACGTTCCTCTAGCGGAACTCAAAAACCACCATCATGGTATTTTCTGACAGACTGGATTGACATTTATTTTAACTGTCAATAGTCTAATTGAATGGAGGAAAGGAAGAAGAAGAAGAATGTTACTACCAGACTTAACGTTGTGATTGTTATGCGCGACCTCTATTGGTGAGTCGCTGTACTACCTCAGCGCTCGGCAAAGGTATTTAAGCTTATCGCTTTATAGGTCTTTTCTAACTTCATATGGAATTTAGATAGACGTTTGGTCGTTTGCCTACAGATGGCGCGCTGATTTAAATTAATATTTAGTGAAATTTTTAATTATTAAGTTAACCGATATTTTTAGATCGGTTACACATGGAACCAAAAGCCATAACTGAAACATTAGTAAGAGATGGATATTAAAATTCTTCTCTTTAGGGTTGTCTCTTCATGTTTTTTTAGATACCTAGTCATCCAGAGTCTGTTTTGTTTTGGGAATATATACTCCTAATTGGTTTGTTTGCTGTTATAGATGAAATGAAATTTAATGTAATCTAATATTTCTGTGCGATGTCGAAAGACATCTACAGATGTGCTAAAAGCTAAAAGCCATTTTCAAAACTAAAAAACATCGTGGATTCAATCATTCCAATTGGCACATCCTCTTCTATGTCCGACTTACATTCTTCTACAGGTCCGACCTAGCACAGCTGTCAACGTTTCTATTTGTACTTATTGTAATCATAAGTCACTTGTTGTATTATTTTATTTGAAGCATGTACTTATAGTGTACTATTACTGTAGTTTTTTGATAATAAATTATTCTTATTCTATGTCAATCAATAATTAGATTCTCGTTTATCAACAATTTTTTTGTTTATACCTGAAGTGGTTTCGTATGCATTGAAGTATTTTTCTACTCAACCATTCATTTCGTTTATCTGAATTTAGATTTTTTTAAGTAACGTTTTTTTGTTCATTGTATTTTTCTGGTAATATCTTATGATATATATAAGTTCTCATAATTTGCCATTTTGCTTTATCAAAGTGAGTTCTTAGTATTTTTTATTGTATTTGGCTTTTATTCATTATTTTTGCATTTGGTGACGCCATTGGTATTTCAAGCTTTAACCTCGAAGCTTATTTCAAAGCTAATATGTTTAAATTAGTTTTTTAATCAAATAGTTATATTTCCTAGTAAATTTGAGACGCTGCAATGACCTATGTCTACATATTGCTTAATTGCGACAAATAATACCTAGGCCACTGCAATTTCGACATCAATTGAGCATCTAATAATGTTGACTGATGTCCTTGCATAACTTCAAATAAAGTCATTTGTAGTCAAATGAAGGCTTTTGTGAAGAGACGATTTACTAATGATGATGTATACCTTATGGTATAATGACATTAATGTTTTATTGCTTTGTAACTTGTTAGGTACTTATTTCAGAGTTTAATTAAGTTTTTAGAAGGCTACTTGGTCTCTCACCCTACTGTGTACATATAATTTATCTCTTGTATGTAATTCCGTACAAAAGTTGAAATTTTTTACGTTTTGTTCGGTATTTTCTACCGACTTCAAAAAAAGGAGGAGGTACTTAATTAGTCTGTATTTTTTTTAGACTTATTTATACTCACACTTGACTGATTTTAATATTTTTTTATTTTATCTAAGGCCCCTATTACATTATTATATTATATATATGATCAGGCCCATAGACAACCTATAATCCTGTATGGTTGCCTGGGCCAACTGAGTCATAATGTCGTCTTAAATAATAAAATTATCATATATTTAAATAGATATAATATTAATGGAATCATTATATATTTTATGTATATGAATTTGAATTATAATCATAGCAAGTTAAACGCATCTATTTACTTACCCTCTTTACGATACATAAAAAGTAAATTAATGATATAAAAAATAAAATAAAAGACCCGTAAGTTTGTTTAAATTCCTATGTTTTAGGATTCAGTCATAAAATACATCGTCATCATCATCATCAGCCGGATAACTTCCACTGTTGAACAAACGCCTCTACCGTAGATGTACTATGCCTATACATGATCTGTGGAAATGTACTCGGCATCCATTAATGATAGCACGGACGGACAGAGTATAGACTTAGCAATATAATTCTGTTTTCCATTTCTGAACTCCTTAGTGAGCTAGTAACTCGATTAGTGAGATTAGTGTAGTGAAAAACTTTCATTACGAGGGATGTAATGAAAGTTTTTATTAGCGGAATATAGGCCTGAAGTAATGATTATCATTAACTTATAGCTTTGCTTATAGGCCGCCACTAGGTGGACTGACGACATCGTGAAAGTCGCGGGTAGCCAATGTTTACAAGCGGCTAGTAGCCGTTCTTTGTGGGAGGCCTTTGTTCAGCAGTAGACGTCTTCCAGCTGGTGATGATGATGAGTAACATATCATTTTAACAGCCATAACGTACACCCTTGTACAAAAGCCTGTCGCATTAAGGGTTTGGCATCATCCCCACGCGTAGCATGTTTATTGGGAATCATAGTACTTAATGTAGCTATTGTCAGCAATTTAAATATGCCATAATCCCCACGCTTGGCAGGTGTCTCGGGGATTACAATACTTATAGTATCGATTGTCAGCAGAACCAATTTTGTCATAATCCCCACGCTTGGCAGCATAACGATTCTCAGCAATTTAAACATCAATTATGCTTCTAATAATGTTGACTGATGTTCTTATAGCTGCAAACTAAGCTATTTGTCGACTAATGAAGGCTAAAATAACGTAAAAAATAGCTTAAATGAAGATTGATAGGTAATTAGGAGTTAAATTAATGTTTTCGTCTAAAAAAATAAGATGGATAGATTTATACAAGGCAAATGTACGTGCTATCTAAATAATATGCGAACATAATGCAAGCCTATAGGATGCGGCATAATTTAATACATAATCGGCTTTAATGTAATACAAAGGAAAAGTTACGTGTTAGTTGGGTTCGACCACCGTACCAACTCAGAAAGTGCTTTAAATTTATATGATCGTACAGTTCGCAATCCGAAATGGGAGATCTACCCGTATTTGGCCGACTTTTATTGTGTTTATTATTATAATCGCACTGAGTTTAATGCTTGTATACATCTGTTAACGTTTTAACGATAAAGATGAAAGACAAATAACGTTTAAAAAATTAACGTTACTTATTTTTTACGTTATTTCTTACATGTGTATTGTTTCGACATCCCCTTTTATATTATTTTCAGCAATTTCCCATGCTAATACATATTTCAACTGGCTACCTATAACGTTTCCAAAGATACAACTCCCCAGAAAGAGATCAGAGGCTTAGTATAGGCATAGATAAATGAATAGAACCTACATTGTTTCTCTATGGTATAGGGTCCCGTTTACTAGCTCAGTTCATATTTTGTCTAATACGCATTTCGTACAATACGAATTTGGTACAGCACGCAATCAGTTTATCAAAAATGTTCATGATTGATCTCCACATTGTAATTCCAGTCAAATTTGGTCCAGTACGCATTTCGTTCAGTACTTATTTCGTCCGGTGCGCATATCCTCCAGTACGAATTTCATCAAGTTCATCCAATTAATATTTTCATAATAAATGTCAGGTGTCAAAGTGACAGATGATGTCATATTGTTAAGTATAATTTAATACGTTTATACCTTAAATATGATGTCCCTTGTGGTTTATTAACCTTGTCTACAAATTACATTAATTAAGTTTTATCAAAGTTGATCTATTTCACATTAGCATTGGCAAAGTTTACCATAATTTTCCGTTTACATGCGTGTGCGGAACAATTAAAAAATAATTAGGCGTTTGAAATACAGTTCACATGATTTGAATATCAAGTCAGGATATCAAACAATCTATGTAGCAAGGTGGCACTGTGCAATTATCATGCAAAACTGATTTCAATGGGCATAAGCTGTCAGCTTACACTGATTTAATTTCGCAGTATACTTTAATTATTTAAAAAAAATCCCCATAGGTTGCAGTGATAAAATGTCAGCCCCCATTTCTATCATAAGAGTCTTTTAAGGGGAATATACTGGAAGGTGGGCGGGCAGCAGCTCCTTCTGAGGAACTGTCAAGATGCCTGTCAAGCTAGGGATTTAGGGCAAACACCCTCTTAATGGGGGAGGCTGTGTTCCTGCTGTGTTCAGCAGTGGACAATCGGGCTGATAAAGTATTTTCCCAGTAACGGAGCTAGATACAAACAACGTTCAGCGTGCAGTGGCCACTAGTACCTTTTACAATTCTGAAGATACAGCTCTTCAAAGGTTGAACCGACGAACGGACGAACAAATAGACTGCAGAGGTTTATAATAGGGTCCCGTTTTGTACATTCGAAGATTCGGTTTCGTTTTGCCTTTCGATTGAGAACCTCTTCCAATTTTGAAAGTTAGTTCAAATATAGAACAAAAGTAAATAAAAAAAATACGCACAACGAAGGAAAAAATACTAGAAGGTGGGCAGCAACTCCTTTTTATGTGTTATATTACACTCCGATCTCAAAGTCACCAATGGGATAAGCATTTGTTCAACAGTAGACGATATGGCTGGTAATATGTGGAGTTACTGTACTGTATCAGCTGGATTGTCCACTGCTGAACACAGCCTCCCTCATAATGGGGGTTTGCCATAATCTCCACGCTTGGCAGGCGACTTGGAGATCGCATTGTAACATAGCAGTTCCTCTCTGGTTCTGGCTCCTGCTCCTGGTGTGTTACCCTTAGTCGCCTATTACGACACCCACGGGGTGAGAGAGTGACATTCTAGCTCGGCTTATATCCCATGGAGTAAAGATGATCAATTTAGATGACTGTTAAGTTTACGTTGGTCTACAATACGCAATCTGCTTGAACAAAGTGCAAGCACTCAAAATCACATGCTCATGTTTCCGAATGATTACATGTTTGTTTTGTTTATTGACCTCGTTACAAAGGTCGTCGTTTGAATGAATCCGTTGTATATTAACATAATAAGTGAGAGAACCGAGACTTATGTGTTTAAAAGCCCAGAAGATGAAAAGCCCTTTTATGCGGCTGGTGGCGTCGCAGACTAGAACTGCGTTTGTGGGCAATTGCGACTTCTCTGAACGATTCTGCTGTGTTCTGATTTTGAATGAGATATGCGTTTTAAACCTGTATGACCTTCAGTGAATTTTGTTTGGTTATTCTGAATATAAGATAAATTACCCTGCTCGAGACACTTTCGAGTTTTTAACGTTGTTAACAAGGGACTTCCAGACGAGAAACTCAACATCATCCTGAGATTTTCGGTGACCCTTACGGGAGAATAACAAGTAACCAGAGGCAAATATAACTGTGTCCTGCTTCTGCTGTATTCGGACTTTTGATAATCTCATGACTTACCAAGGTTACTTGTTTAGTTCTTCCTCCAGATCATTAATCTCGTGGGGGTAGGGTGATGTTAAATCTCGCGGCAAACCCCAGTGCTATTCTGTCGTATGCAGACATCCCTTCACCGTGCTTTACGGCTTCTTGGAGTCAAAAGTACATACTCAAGACAGCATACCCTCCAACATTACCGTAAGTGAGCGAATATCACGCTTGGAAAGCCGTTTATTAGTTTGTATGTTATTTACCCAATAATATTTCTGTTAAGAAGGTAATATTCGTATATAATTTATTGCTATAAGACCCTTCCTAGCTTTTGACCACAATCTCACCTGATGAGAAGATTAGGTCGAAGAGTAGTAAGAGTAATCATAGGTATTTAAGCTAAAATGTGAACTAGCTCTCGAGGATAGCTGCCAGAACATATGGTTAAGTCCTTGGTAACAGATTTTCTACGTGAGTCTGGTAGCTAGTTAGAGGAGCTTTAACAAAATGCCGCACAACCATGCAAAATTTCCCTAGATGCAGTGCCATTCACACTTAAAAACGGCATCTGCATACTTCAAAGCAAGGCAACTTCATGCTGAAAAGAGGGACATGGAAAAACCACCACATATTTTTTGAGTTTTGAAGATGGGACAAATATTATTAATAAAAATAAATTATCTATTGATTGATAATCAAATTTACTGATCATTTATTTTTATTTGCCAAATAACAGCGTCTGCTGTGTAGCAACTCGGACCCCATCACTTACCGTGAAAACATGGTCATAGGCTAGCCTTTAGGAAAACAGATGCTATATGTCAACGTTGAAAAAGCGGTAATAAAGAAACAAATGCTAGCGTCCTTCATCATTCGGAGTAACAATTTTCTCGCGTACTGGTTTAGTTCTGAGACAGCTATCTTCACAGAATTGCGTGTCAGCATATGTATACCTTACATAAGACGTTGAGAAACTATAATGATGCTTGTATCAATGACTGTCATTACTAATAATGTACACGTCTATGAACCTCTTCAAAGCAGATGAAAGTATAAAATTGTCGTATTCTTTGAACTTGAAATAATGGATCATGAAATTTATTCGCGGTTTAGATTATTTTTAGGTTTCTCTGAACTGTGTGTGGAGTACATTGAAACTTTTCGTAGCTCATTTACTTACTAATATATATATTATTCTTTAATAATGATCCCTTATTTTTACTTGGTTAATTATTTACTGCTATTACAAGCATTTTCAATTTCATTTTTAACTAATTTTATTTGGTCAAATTATTTTTTAAAAAATTGGACTAATGTTTATACCATAAAACATGCCCTAAGAAAGGGCATGTTTTTCACGTGCTGGTTGGAAGCTATCATGGCTTCTTCTGGTCTGGTTAATGTTAAACCTCTCATTATTTTTTCAATTGTTGGGCAAATAAAGAAATCACTACTTGCGGGAGGAGTCACGAGAAGATATATTTTAATCAATGAGTTACTTAAGTTTAAAAGAATCTAAAATAATTGCGTAATATGTGCACTTATATAAAATAATAGAGTATATAAACAGTAAAACAATCCTAAATACGTTTTTATTTCAACGTTGTTTTTGGTCTATTGTAAAAGACGGATATACATGCTCGATTTTGGTGTTTTTATAGCATTAACTATAGTTTTAATATTGTTAGATTTGCAATAACGCCTGCTATGCGGATTTCATTACAAAATCACAAATATACGATAGGAAAAATATAAGTAAAACAATTTAAATTTTTTCTATTGTATATTTGTGATTTTGTAATAAACTATAGTGTTAAATTAAAAGAGGCAAAACTTGCTAAGTGCAAAATGGACTCAACTCTCAAACTCAGGATACAATTTTTTTATCGTAAATGCCTGTTGTAAATTTGGCCTAGATTTGAAAAATTTGGTGTGCTACTTTTTTTTCAGTTGTAGAGCTGTTTTTATTATGTGCACATGAATTAAAGCTACCTCGCTCAATTGCAACTTATGACCTCCTTAATTTGACATTAATATCATCTCCATCGCTTGCTCCAAGCGTGTGATCTCGACGTTTTTGTGTTGATAACATCTCATAACTCATTGTTAGGCAAAGAATAAGCAGGTGTAGGGTTGGCAAAATATTGTTACGGAAGTAAGACAGAAACATAAAAAATTTTGATCTTCCCTTTCTGTGTACAGCGGGGATATGGTTTTTTTTTATCTGTATAAATATTTCGTGTTAATAACATACTTCAATTGGAGATGAAAAAGAGAATATATGATTTTTTTATTTAATATATGAAAAACATCTTCTATGGGAAATAGAAATATGATAGATTTTGACACGCTGCCTCCTTAACTTTTCAGCATCTAAAAGGATCAAAAGAATGGATCAAATAACCAGTTTATTTGATCCATTCTTTTGATCATTCAACTTCATTGCACTACAATTTATAAACATAGGTCTATCCTTTTAAATTACATACATTTTAACGGTTGATTAGAAGATAAAAACAAACAAAAAACTGATTTTAGAATAGCGTAAATGTGTGTCGTAATTTTTTAATTTTAGAATTAACCAGGACCTGTTTATTAAACCTGACAAAGATTTAAGATTGACATAATTAAAAAAACAAAATAGCTTTACAGGATCAGCTTTTACAAACAACATATCTGAAAAACAGACGTATATATGAGGCTAACATAATAGTAGATAACTTAGTATCAAAGTAACGTTTTTGAATTTGAGCCAACCCTAGCGGAATAATTCAGGGCGATGCAAAATGTAGCAATCGGAATACGGCTTGATTGATGTCTCTATTCAAATGAGTGTCGTATTTGCACGTTTTGTGGAGCAGTATTTTAATTAACATCTATAATGAAATTCATTAAAAGCAATGTTAATAAGAAATGAATTAACTTTAAGGTGGATCTAGGATAAGAAATTAAAAATAAACAATATTTGATTATATTGCTAGAGTGTCCAAAATTGCTCTTCATCACGTAATATGCGAGGTTTGGCGAATATGTGTCATAATGTCTAATTTTTGTGATTTGATTGATTTCTTTTGTTACGTGTTAAACGTAATATTTAAAATGTTTTGATGGTTTTTAGAGGTAAATTGTGAATTGTGTACACTTTTGCTTATAGACATTTAAAAAATATTACAAACAATAACATTCAACTCGCGAATACCATGATTGTGTCGAATGGTTACCAAACCCAGCTAAAAACAACGTAAAGATTTTTAAATTTTGAACTTCCCGCCTAGATGTGAGATTCAACCGCATAACAGTATAACATGGCATATATAAAATAGCTAGTCTTATATCTAATCATCACCACTGTGGAGTATGAATATGATTTATAAGATAAATTAACAAAACAGACCGAAAGGACTACCTTCTCGAAATAACGGCTTCTTAAAATGTTGCTTGACTATTGTAGTTATAGAAGGTAAATATAAAACAAGAACATACTGTCAATACTCAAATACAGTTTGGCACTTGTTCTGAATTTCTGAGGCAGAAAATTAGCAGTTACGTTGGTCATTATCAAATTATCATAACAGTAAGAAAAAAATAGGCAAATTTACCGTACTTTTGCCGTTTTAAAGTACCTAGTATACTTGGAAATAAATGTTTCAAACCGACTCCAAACGATCTAAACTAGGTTGACCAACTTATGCCGCGTTCATTTATTGGATGGGTGACCACTAGTTACATGTCTGCACAATAAAGGAGTGTTATGTTTTCAGGGTTCATGTACAATACAAAATATTTATTTCGGTAAACTTAATCTAATTTACATTTTATATATTTAAGACACTCTTTTATGTATTGACATACCTGTGTTAGAGGGTCTCGCTCTTCCGTATTAAGGTAATTGTGATGAAATATTGAACATATATTATATATAACATATAGCTATTAAAATTTGTATGTGAAAAAATGCTAGTTACAATCAAAGAATACTAAAAATTAAGGTATATGTATCATGTATGTATGTTTGTGGGTTTCTTTATTCCAACATAACTTTTAAACGGCTCAACCGATTTTATCGTATAATATATCAATAGATTTTTGTAGAAAGCGCAGGTGACACTAGGTACATAAAAAAATTAAAAAAAAACTTATTGTGAGATTTTTTTCTCTCCTTAACCCATCGAGTTGGGTATCAAAATGAAGTGGTTTAAGAAACGATTCTATAAATATATATAACTTGCATTGATTTAATTATTATAGAATGACGAAATGCTTAAAGAAAATAAATAATAGTTAAATTTAAAGCGCTCGTAGCAAAGTTTGCTTAACCAATCAATAAAGTTAAGCAAGGTCCGCCGCGGTCATGAGTTGGATGGGTGACCGCTAGTGATATTACTACTGAGCGCTTCCGTGCTTCAGAGGGCACGTTAAGCCATCGGTCCCGGTTGTCGTCTTAGGATGGCAGTCGTTATTGCATGGTGGTAGGACATGCGAATGCCCACCTGGCTAGCTACCACCCTCAACTAGAAAATCTGTCCCTTGAGAGCCAGTAATTCTAGGTGAGCCTGCACAACATCTTCGACCATTCGGCTAATATATTAGGCATTAAAAAAAAGTAGTCAGCCCCGGTTGATGTCTTAGGCTTAATTTACATTGAAATGGCGTGCAATCAGAAGCACGTGAACGCTCAGTAATAAATGCCACTAGCGGTCACCCATCCAAGACAAGACCACAGCAAACGTTGCTTTACCTAGTTGAGCAATCTATGCTATGTGCGCTTCAAAACATATATATAATTTGCGTTGACACAAAACCTCTATCAAAACCTTTGGTTTAAAATAGGAGTTAAATGGTTAAACTTAACCAAACGCCATATAGGAAAAGAAAGTAAAGATCTTTGCATTGAGATATTCACGAATATAGGAAACTTGTCATTGCTTCACACGGACAGACTTGTCTCATTAAAAAACCAACTTCTATTTCCTCTTTTAGAGTTATGTATTCAAAAGGCAAAACGGAACCCTATTAGCGAGACTCCGATGTCTGTTTGTCCGTCTGTCTGTATCTTACAGGTATCTAGCCCGTAAACGGACTCAGTTACAAACTTGAAGTTTTTATATTATATTTTTATGGTATATTGAGCCAATGATGAATATTGGACTAGAAATATAATCACATAAATATTTTTTCAGATGGGCTCCGATGAATAAGAAGTAAGACGAAAAAAACAAAGTTTTTGCACTCCCTATGTAGAATTTCAACGTCTACAGCATTTTTTTTATTATCATAAAACAATTATGGGGTTGTCAAACTTGTAAATTTTAGTCCATTGTTTTTGTTACGGGTCTATCTGAAAAGTTAAGTTAGGAATCGGAAACTTAGTCAAAATAGTATATTATCCTCTTTTTAACCAACAATTATTAAAAATGGCGTCTTTTAACACGGTTTTGAAGCTGCGGACAAAATTAATAAAAAAAAATAATTTTTCGACTAACTCTTGACTAGTTCTTTTTACTTTTATTTATCTAAGCAATCTTTAAAATGTGAGGTATGTATTATATTCTTTTGGGTTCATTTTAAATATTGATAGTTATATGGATAAGCGGTCATTTAAAAAAGTGGGTTTGAAAATTGACATTTTTAATTTATGTCCTAAACCGCCGAAATGTTTACCTAGCTTGTTTCTTATTCAAGACAAAATATAATTGACAAGAAGTTTGAATCGTGCCACCCTTGCCAATTTACGAACCAAACAGGGAAGAGCCACAGACTACTGATTATTACTAGACTATCGGTTCACGACTTCGAAATTGGCAACTCATCTGCTTACGGATTATCTAATCTGTGAGCTAGATGATTGGCGACTTTCTAAGGAAAACGGTTGTGCTATACAAATGGGAAATGCTAAAGTTCGTGGTTTTAAGTCAGTCATTCTTACTTTAGGTATTATGTCATACATTTTGTAACTTTGTTGTCGCATGACTTCCCAATAGTTGCTTAAAGTTGCAAGTAATGAAATCTACAGTGTCAATGTATGTGGTGTAGAGGATGAGTGGGGTACTGTTAATGCTTTCTTAAGCATTAAGCTTTATGTACTACCAAATAAGAAACTTTACCTTTCTTTTAAACTTTACGTTTGGCCACCAATCTCTCAAACTACTCGCCAGGCTGTAACCTACGGCGTGGTGTTCTATAAAAAATCTCTTCCCTATAGCCTTAAAAATGTCTAAATTGTATATCTCAAGTAAAACAGAAGGCGGCAGGTTGATCCATAAAAATTAGACTTTAAAAGCGATCTGCAGTCTTTTATGGACAATTCTGATTGCCGAATCAGAATTGTCTAAACTGTGGTAGGGCAATATGTGAATTCCCACCTAGTTTGATATAAATATAACCCTGAATTAGTGAACCCCACAGCGTACTCCAACAGCTGTCCTTGAGAGCCAGTACTCATTTATGGTTATATCTATACCATCCATACTACCATCTCCAATCAGATAAAATCTCCATAAATTGTAAATTTTGTCAATATCATCATCAGTCAAATGAGATATTAGCTGTTAACGTTGTATATAAAGACATTCACATTAGAATCAGCATTGCACCCGTGTGAAGCCAGGGTGGGTCGCTAGTAGTCAAAGTCCTAAACTTATCGAGTTACATATAATTAATTGTTAAGATAATCAATGAACAAGTTATGTACTCAAAATTTATTAATTATACAACTGACACTTAACATTACACCTAACATTACACCCAGAGTAGAACACCACACTAGTTTATGATTCTTGAAACATTATCACTTGGTAACCATAAAATAAGTAAGTTTATACCTCCGTAACTGAGAATTACTGTAGAATAACTCAATATCTAAATAATAAGGATGGCTTAAAACCGGTAAAACCGTTTATTTAAAGATAAAATTGTCTTGTTAGCAGTGTGCAATGAAATAACGTGAAAATCACGAACAGTGGGACCCGTTTGTTTCTCGGAGAAGTGTTACCAGTTTTACCTCAAATCTTAGTAAAAATCCAGAGTATAGACTGCACCCAAGAAATGGCAACATGCTCCACAACCTCTGCTACATGTGAAATATAACATTTGTGGGTTTTAACATACCCCTATTTTAAATAGTGGGAGAATAAGAATAAAATATTTAACTACCCGCAACTTGTAGAGCCATCCGCCACTTTGAGCAAGCAGTTTTTTTTGGGATTTTTTTTATTAACAAAATACTACGAACTATATACAAGACTGCAGCTACTACAATAAAAGTATTAAGATACCCATAAGTCATTGCAGACTCACAGGCAGTTCAAATGCTCCAGCCCATTACCAGTTGGTAGCTAGTTTGCTTTTATTTCAATTCTAATATCAAGCAGGAACTTACTAAGACTACTATTGTACCCAAAAATATTATCGGTATAACTTCAGTGACCTTTAAATAAGCAATCAAATAAGCAATCGATATATTTCGGTACAAATACCGATATATTTACATCACTTATTGATATTTAAGCTTTTCGCACTTAGAAAAACGACTGTGTATGCTTATTTTTACTTGGAAACTGTAACTACGCACTATATAAATGAAAAGTTACTGCGCTAAATCATTTTTATTAGTGATAATGATAACACTAAATAATAACTATTTTTATGGAGTTAACAAATGTTGTTTTTTATTTGAAACGGTTTATCTGACCATATTAATTAAACAACTTTAAACGGTTTAAACCGGGTATACTTAACATTATTTTTGTCCCAACATTTCAAACACATTGCATTAATCATGATCACGGAGCTTTTCTGAACGTTATACCTACTCGTAAAAACGATTAATAACTTAAGTACCTAGTAATATATTTACCTAGTTAATAACTCTTCTAATTATGGTTTCTTGTTATACTCCTATCAATCGTAAGTTATTATAATTCCTCTTTCTTCTAGTGTTGCCAGAGATTCTGTGTTATAAGCTACCTATAATAATTATATGAGGTTTGTATTTATAAGCTACCTTATGAAACTTTGTTCTCTGATGTGACCTAACTAAGAGACTGCAACACCATAATTAACCCAGCGAGCAACCCAGTGAAGTGTCTTCGTTTCAGCTTGGGTAAAAATGCTTTCGGATATCTGTCCGGCAGATGATAAGCTGTTCTCTATTACAGATCGCATTTACCCACCGATCCTCGTAAAATATTGTGGTCAGGGTAATTATTATGTTTTGTTTGTCGATACGACTTCCGCCGAAAGTTATGCAGGATATAATGCAAGCCTGGCACACCATGGGAAATTCATAATATAGTTTATTCTAGTAAAAAACCAAGGTTGCCCAACTGTATATATTTATTAGAAATCCCCACTGGAAGACAATAGATTATTCGCTTCATACCAAAATCCATACAGAAACATGCAATGTCACTGAGCATTTCTATAACAGTTGTTTCACGATTCGAAATGAAATCATATACTGTGATAATTTTCAAACTCGTGGTGATTTAATATCATACACGGGTAGTATATTATGTATAGTTAAGCACCACCTAGTGAGAGGCAGTGAAAATACGTGGAGGTTGTCGGGTCTAAGGTTAAGGAAAGTGAAGACAGAAGGGCAAGGCGAGGGAACTGGTTTGGATGGGGCCTACGTATCATAGGACATCTATTACATCTATTATACTGGTACGTTAGTATGGAGAGAAAGGATTCAAATAGGTACTTGAGCGTGGGAACAAGTACTGGTTTGCAAGGGAGCAAACTTAGTTTTTCTGTTACGGTGTGCACGTCTTTGTATATAGAGCAAAGCAATGGTTTTAGAGTAGAAACTTAAGCGCAGCAGGATTAAACAACGAAGCCCGAAATAAATAATTTTGCCGGACACTATTCGTAAAAGTAGAGTTGATTTTACTGTTCAGTACAGTATTTTTTATAGTTTATCTCCCTCTATGAGCAAAATACGAAAACATGGAGGTTTTATTTTACTAATACAATGCCACGCCTTGAAATGTTGCTCTGCTGTCCGTCCGTCAGTATGTCCAGGTTTAAACGTGTCGTTAGTATGTGAATAGAATGAGTTACAAAACTTAAATTTTTATGTTTAGTAATTTGTTGACCGAAACTATATTTCGAAAATAAGTTATTTCTAAATATGATTACAAGCACTATGGCCTGCTAAGCTAAAATCATATTTTACAAATTATTGGAGCACACAATGTTATGGCCGAGCGGTTTAGAAGAACGCGGGTTCGATTCCCGTCCGCGGAAAAATTTCTTGCTACAATAATTTGTAAAATACAATGAAGTAATTTTTACGGTGGTAAAAACTGATACATTTTACGTACGAGATATGAAAAGGTTGGTTTATTTTATCTTACCCACGCATAGATTTGTATCATATCGTCTAGAATTGAAGGAGAGAATTTCAAAAATATTTTATTAGGAAAATATTGAAAAAACCATTTGTTACTGGTTGTTATTGTTACTATTTTGCATTGTTACTGGGTATATCTCAAAAAATAGTTAACACTGAGACGGTGAAAGAGTGGGCTAATACGCTTAAATTCATTTCAAGAAACAAAACATCTCTGAGCCCAAAAGTTAAAGGCATCAATAAAAGACCATTTTACGGCAACATTAAGGGTATCACAACATACCCTCCAGCCTCACAGACTAATAGTCATTATGGCGCAACTTGTACTTCAGTCTATTAGGGTGGACATTAGGACGTCTATTCAATGTTTTGCCTTCATTCAGTGTTTTGCCTGCAATCACCAATTTTGCCTATCTTATTTGTATTGTCATTTTGTTCAACGAGTAAAAAACGCGTGGTTTGACATTTAAGTGTTCGTATTTTGTACGATGTTTTATTTTTATTGTGGCGGAACAAGCTCGAGGCCCACCTGATGTTAGACGGACCAACCTCTGCCTATAACAGATGCATTTCATGACAAGTCATGAATTTCACTGCGCCCGTCATTTTGAGACATGGTTGCTAAGTCTCATGTACCTGTAATTTATCTGGCTCTCAAGAACACACCGTTAGGTGCTTGGTGACAGATTTTCTACTTGATGGTGTTTTATTGACAGTTGACTTTCCAACGGTTGATGTAATCTTAGCGAGGTTTGCTTGCAAGTATCTTTATGATTATATATTTAGATATTAGTTTTTTTTTTAATCAACGGTATGCCTTTGTCAATAAAGTACTAAGAACTATATACAACACTACAGCTACTACAATAAAAGCATTAAGATAACCTATAACTCATTGCAGACTCATAGCAGTCCAAATGCCACAGTTGCTGGCAACATTGCTTTTTTGAATTGCAATGCTTATTCGTTGAGTCAAATACGAGTAGATGTCATAAAATTTAAAAAGCACGCATACTAATATCTGTATAATAAATGTCAATGCCGCAGTGCATTAGTAGGGAGTGCATTTTGAGTTAAACAGTATGGTAATGTGGGTAATTTTGATCTTAACCTTTCTTAAGCCGCAAGCAAATGTTTATGTAAAATCTATTTAGCTAATTTAGATACTATTTACTTTAGATATTGAATTATTTTGAACCAATCTGTATTTTGAATAGGTATAAACAATTAAATTTAATTTCTGTATCTGAAAATGAAATTGTTTTTTGTTTGGGGTTCCGGGCACTAAAGAGCTCTATTTCGAAGCCTTCTTTTCATCTATCTTATCTTTCCATTGCTATATGTTAAGAACCGTAATAGGTGGCCAGTTGAATATCTTTATATTGTGGATACAGTTACAGTTACAGGATACAGTTTGTCTTTATATTGTGGAAGCCTATTTAAAATTAAACGATAAAGCGCTTAACGATAAACGTATTCCGGCAGCAGTCTTTAAAACCATAAATTCTATGTTAAACCTTTTCACACCACAACCTATCAGTTATAAGGAATAAGTATAAATTCATTAAAAATTATTAACCCGACTGCGAATTATTTATTTTCGATAAGCGTCTTATCGTTCCATTGAAATTAAAACTGCAGGTTGTTATTTGCAGAATATTTTCTTAAAACCCTTCATTTTGATACCACAATCATTGGATTTGGGAGAAAACATTTTTTTCTCACAATGTAATGACCTCTGAAATCCGTCTTTTTTTTAACTTGTTTATGTAGGTACCGCTAACAAGACGAATCTGAATTTGTTACATTAAAATCAGTTGAGCCGTTTAGAAGTTATGGTGGAATAAATAAACTCACAAACATATATACATACAGGACCCCTGAAAACATAACATTCCATTTTTTGGGCAGTCGTGTAAAAAGGACGGCTCCACTTGTGGTGAAATGCATCTTTTATAGGCAGAGGTTACCCCGTCCGTACATACAAGTGGGCCTCGTGCTTGTACCGCAACTATACCATAAAAATATAAAATTTCAACGCTCGTGGGTAGATAATTAGGTATGTTTTAAATTGCCTCTATATAATTAGCATTGCTATACAACAAGACAACGCCAACAACTTGCTGGACACCCCGGTTGCCATTGACGCCTTTGGACGGCCTATAGGCCTGTAACTGACGTATTTCTCACTACTTTCGAAGTAACTACTATTGTAAATAACTTATAAAATGTGATGAAAACAGTTGAACAAAAATAACTTAAGCGACAGCAAATAACTCATATGACCTTTCATTGAAATTTGACGTCTGCGTAAATTTCCTAACAATTTGATGGATAGTTTAAAATGTCATGATACATAGTACAAAGAATTTACCTACATGCAGTGCAAGGCTTTTATAATATTTGCACAATACTATGCGCAATGTCTCTCAATACGTTAAAATAGCTTTGCGAAACTAGTTAAGTTTGAATTTGCAAATCAAATCAAATAGCTTTAAATCAAGATGCAGATCGGTATTTGGGGATGTCGAGATCGTAGATTAAATTGTTCGTGAAAAATATATCAAAATTCAAGTACTTGTACAAAAGGTAACAGGTAGATAAAAGATATATAAAATATATAAATTAAACCATACCAAATACTTCCCAATAGGCAATGGTGTAAAAATTTTACTATATATAACTTCGAAATTTCGTGCTTGGATGTTGTAGAGAGAAATGTTGAGTTGAGTTAAGAATAACAGAATGTTGGCAACATTCTGTTATTCTTGTCATAACAATGCTCAATATTCGATATTATTATTTTCGAAATTCTGAATACAGATATCGTAAATTGATATAATAAACTTTTATATTCCTAAGTAACCAATCAAATCATGTTAATATTTAATGGTATTGTAGAGATCACATTTATTTATAGCCGACTTCAAAAGTTCCAATTTTTTTTTGTTTTGTTTTGCCTTTTTTTTTTTTTTTTTATTCCTGATAGGTTAGCCTTTGACCACTATCTCACCTGATGGTAAGTGATGATGTGGTCGAAGATGTTGTTCCGGCTAACCTAGAAGTACTGGCTCTCAAGGACAGCTGCCGGAACACACCGTTAAGTGCTTGGCGACAGATTTTCTACTTGAGGGTGGTAGCTAGCCAGGCGGGCATTCGCAAAATGCCCTACCACCATGCTATAACGACTGCCATCCTGAGACAACAACCGGGACCGACGGCTTAACGTGCCCTCCGAAGCACGGAAACGCTCAGTAACAATGTCACTAGCGGTCACCCATCCAACTCATGACCGCGCGCGACGTTGCTTAACTTTGCTGATCGGTTAAGAACAGCTAAGTAAACTTCGCTACGAGCGCTTCAACTCTCTTTCTTGCCTCTAACTTTTAGCTGTTTGTATCGATATTATTACATTTACAGTGTTACCAATATGTTTGACAACGAACTGCATTCGACACTCCGAGACATTCGTTTTTAAGTCTCGATTTCCCGATAATTAAAATATCTGACATTGCGGTGGTACCCAGCAAAACGATATCTTGTTTAAGATGCGATCGCAGCTTAAGATATGCATGCAATATATTAGTAATAAAACAACTTTAAACGGTTTAAAGCGTGTTTTTTGGCATTATTTTTGTTCTATCGTTTCAAAAACTTTGTAGTGATCGGGGTGACTGCAAATAATGATAAATATACGTGAATTAAACCGTTTAAAGTTGTTTTATTACTATTTATAATAATTGCGAAATCTTAAGACATCATTAAGATATCAATATCTCAGAAGGCACTGCTGCCCACCTTCCGGTATTTTACCTTTAGTCGCCTCTTACGACAGCCACAGGTAGCATGGGGGTTACATTCTAGCCCGGCACCCCACGGCGCGCCGTATACCCAAGTATATGATGCAGAAATGCTGAAGCTGTGATGGCTCAGTGGTATTGGCTATGGACTAACGCGCAGCAGGTTCATGGTTCGAATCCCGCCGCGGGCTTGAGCTTCACCGCATGGTGGAAGGGCATTTTGCGAATGCCCGCCTGGCTAGCGACCACCCTCAAGTAGAAAATCTGTCGCCAAGCACCTAACCGTGTGTTCCGGCAGCAGTCCTTGAGAGCCAGTAAAATTACAGGCACATTAGACCTACAACTGTACGTCTCAGTGTGACGGGCGCAGTGCAATTCGTCGTTGACGAAATGCGTCTGTTATAGGGAAAGGTTAGTCCACTTAACATTAGGTGGGGCTCGGGCATGTTCCGTCACAATAACATAAAATATATATATATATATCTGGCAGAAAAATGCCAGCATTTAAATTCCATAATCTGACGAAGGATATTGATATTGAGGTTGTTCGTTTGATTAGTTCTGAGTAAGTACTAAGAGTACAAAATCTTAGTAAACATTATTATGAGATAATAAAAAGGAGATAAGGTACTGATTGCATTCAAGTTCACATAACAATTGCTTCGTAAATCAGCTGATAATCCGACAAAAAGGTGGCAATTTGACAGCTATCGTAAAACTTCATTGTTCCTTTGAGTTAACACTCTTGTATTTTAATGGAAAATAATATTTCATAAAATAATAATATATCTTATTAAATAATTTTATTTTTTCGGCGGTATGCCTTTATTAACCAAATACTACAAACTATATACAACACTACAGCTACTACAATACTACAGCTACTACAATAAAAGCATTTGGACTCATAGGCAGTTCAAATGCTCTAGCCCACTATCAGTTGGCAGCGTGCCCATCATGCTGGCAGCATTGCCCCGTTGAATTGAAATGCTTATTCTTTGAGCCAAATAGGTGCCAGCATTTTGATCACGCGTCGCATCGACCAAGCGCTCTGATAAATTTTGGAAAATACGATGAGCTTCCGGTCCCCACGGACCCAACGTCTCAAATAATTAAATATAATCAAATAACCCGCCCCTCACTGTACCTGGCGAAAAGGTGCCCATAACGCAGGCTGCATTGCCTCGTTGGACAGCGATGGCCAACCTATGCACCAGGTACGAGCTGGAGCGGGAGTCACCCGATGTTTCCCTTAGTCTGCGCCCTAATTGATGCACCAAACTTTTTGCACCATCTTTTTTTATGAAATATTATTATTATTTATTATTAATTCTATTTTTTTTTTGAAGTCGGTAGAAAATGTTCAATTTTATTTTAAGTAAGTTATTCACTTCGATGCTTTTTAATTTATATGTTTAAGTTTGTTAATATTTTTTTGTAAAAATATTAAGATATTTTACTTTTATACAAATGTTTATATGGTATACTGAATCATTTCTTGAAAAGTATATTATTGAACATTTTGATATAAAATTTCTGATTATAGTAGATAATATTAAGCGATATATTTTATTTTAATATTATATAAGATTGTAGATATAATTGTATTTTAGATGAAAATAATTAAAAAAACCTTTTTAATTACATTTCTAAATATTCCGATGTTTAATTATTTTGTTTAAAGTTTTTTATTAAATGGATTTTGTAACCAAATCATCCAATTTAAAATACGTAAAGTATCATAGATATTAAATTAGAGCACTCACCTTGATTTGGTCCTCAAAAAAGTTTCGAAGACAACTAAAAACAAAAAAGCTTTAATAAAAAGTAATCACAACACTTAAACACTATTAATCAATACGAAACTCACTTCGAAAAATGAACTATCAAAATTTTAAAATAGAATGCGCTATGATTCGTCGAATCCACAAAGTCAAATGTACGCGTGCGACCATACGCCACGCTTATATCGTCTCCCCATACTTTACTACCAGAAAACTTAGATCTTCACTTAGAAACAATACCTAAGCTTTACAGCTCAGTCAAAACTGGTTACTCTCATACAATTCACCATTACTTTAAGATCTCTTCCCGCCAACATTTTTGTAACTTTCACGGGTCTTTCTCGATTGGTAATGTTGCTTAGAGGTATTACCTACTAGACAAATTAATGAATATTCGTCAATTAGTATAAAAGCACATCGTATATTGCGTAAATGAAAACAATAGAAGTCCGAAGGCTGGCTATAGAGACGTTAGAATTACGAAGTTCAGACAATAATGTACAGCTGTAATATATAGAGATGCTAAGTGGGTACAATTTGTACGCTTCTCTTTGAAGATAAAAGTTTCCGAGGTCAGCTAGAGAAATCAAGATAAAGGCGGGGTCAGTTTCAGAAGCAAAATTACATGTTTTTTTGGTAAATGTGCTTTTAGGTGTTTAATTTTATATCATTATGAGTTTACAAAAGGTTGTTTTGACACCTGTCAGTTTGGCTGAGAATTATTCTTTGCATTTATTTTTTGATAACATAGGAATGTATTTGAAAGCGGTTTTCACAACAATAAATAATAAATAAAACTAGCCTTCCTGTAAACTAGGAACTGTTTTTCTATACTGGATGGTAGTCGTTATAGCACGGTGGTAGGCATTTTGCGAACGCCAAGCTAGCCCGGCGTTCGCAAATTTCTACTTGAAGGTGGTCCTTCAAGTAGAAAATCTGGCGCCAAGCACCTAACGGTGTATTCCGGCAGCTGTCCTTGAGAGCCAGTACTTCTACGTTAGCCTGAAGAACATCTTCGACCATATCATCACTTACCATCAGGTGAGATAGTGGTCAAAGGCTATCAAGCATAAAAAAAAAACTTCGGCAGACTCATTGTGTTGTGTGTTTCCCGACAGCTCTAAGGCAAAGCTTTTTTTTTGTTTTTGTGACGGAACAAGCCTGAAGGCCCACCTGATGTTAAAAAAAGCATACATCTTTTCAAATATCCACGGTTACGCGTGTTTCTTTTTCAAAAGACAGAAATATGCTTGTAATAGTGATGTACTCGGCATTTGCTGCTCCACCATTTAGTAGTGAGCCGTAAAAATATTTTTTTTGCAAATAGTAGAAAATTAGACTTTAATCACCATGTATTCCTTGTTGGGCGATGATGCAAATTGGTAGAACTATATAGGTTTGTTATAATTCTCGGTTTACAGGTTTAAATACTTCTACAAGAATAAGGTTTTCAAAGTAAAACCTCAAAAACAATAAGCTTGTAAATTTATCTCTTCAAAACTCATACACTTTTGTATTTAAGAAAGTTATTAATTATAACAATAGTTCCACAACAACAAGTAAAAAAAACACTATTTAAACGCACGTAACATGTCTTCTACATTTTAGTAAATAATACGGGATAACTCACGTAAATAAGCCCGAGCTCTCCTTGAAAAAGACCACCGAAAGTGGTTGAAACTATAGTCGGAGCTATCTGACTTATTCACGTGAGTTATCCCGTATTATTTACTAAAATGAGCGAAAACCACGTTAGTTTTTATAATAAAAATGTCTTCTACACTTTCACTTATAATCTACACTACTTATATCTACAAGGAACTGGAAAAATAGCAACTCAAGGCACACAATGTACTGAAAAGGATAAGAGCTATAGTAAAAAAAAAATCACCTCACAATCTCGGAAAGCTGTTGTTTATTTACCTAAACATATAGCAATAATACTACCAAAGAATCAAGGTAGTTTCCATCAAGGTGTTTAAACTAACGCCAAAATCATTTTTGTATATGTTTGGTTTACGAATGTTATAGTGACCTCACAACCGTCGGGATAAGAGTAGGATTATGCCGATGGAGAACTATCCATAAGGGCTCGTGCCGAAGCTTGCCTAATCCTACTCAACTGATCAACTAAGTTAAGCAACGTCCACCGCAGTTATGATTTGGATGGGTGACCGCAATACCTAGGTGATATATAGAATACTTAAACGTGTTAGTAATGTATGTAATTTTATTTATTTTATACCTTGTCCATGTATTATATACAATACCGAATATGCAGCCGGTAATGTATGTAGAAGACGAGAGCAAGGAAGGAGGGGACACGCGGGCGCCAGGCAACAATGGTTAGGTTAGATTTTTAAGTTTCACATTAATTTTCTTGTGATTTTATTGTAGTAATAGAAAGACACTTTTAGGTAACCTTTTCAAACAGTTTTTTTAGAGGAGCACCATAATTTTACTTTTAATAATGTTAATTTTAATTAATTTTTTTTTTGCTTCAAAGGTTAGCCTTTGACCTTTTACCGGATGGTAAGTGATGATGTAGTCGAAGATGTTGTTCAGGCAAACCTAGAATTACTGGCTCTCAAGGACTGCTGCCGGAACACACTGTTAGGTGCTTGGCGGCAGATTTTCTACTTGAGGGTGGTAGCTAGCCAGGTGGGCATTCGCCTAAATCCTTACCACCATGCTGTAACGACTGCCATCCTGAGACGATAACCGGGACCGCTGGCTTAACGTGCCCTCCGAAGCACGGAAGCGCTCAGTAGTAAGTAGTAACGTCACTAGCGGTCACCCATCTAACTCATGACCGCGGCGTACGTTTAACTTTGCTGATCGGTTAAGAACAGCTAAGCAAACTTCGAGAACTTCAAAACGTTTGCATGGAAAGCGCTTCGAAGAAACTAACATTAATGAAATAACAATATTTCACATCTTATACGATTGTTCCAATTTCAACCGCCAATTACGAATGCTCTAAACATTTTACGAAGATGAAATAACATTACAACATTTTAGTAATAAATACATAACATTAGAAATATTACTTTGATTACATAGGATAAAACTATATGTTATTAAATCAATTGCCCGGAACGAGCGTTATGAAAAGTACCAAAACAGTTGCTTAATTGAATTAATGTTGAAGCGCTCGTAGTGAAGTTACTTAGCTGTTCTCAACCGATCAGCAAAGTTAAGCAACGTCGCGCGCGGTCATGAGTTGGATGGGTGACCGCTAGTGACATTAGTGCTGAGCGTGCACGTGCTTCGGAGGGCACGTTAAGCCGTCGGTCCCGGTTGTTGTCTTAGGATGGCAGTCGTTATAGCATGGTGGTAGGGAATTTCGCGAATGCCCACCTGGCTAGCTACCACCCTCAAGTAGAAAATCTATCGCCAAGCACCTAACGGTGTGTTCCGGCAGCTGTTCTTGAGAGCCAGTACTTCTAGGTTAGCCTGAACAACATCTTCGAACACATCATCGCTTACCATCAGGTGAGATAGTGGTCAAAGGCTAAGCTATAAAGCATTAAAAAAAACAATCAAGTTTGCAAGTTTACAGAGTGGGATTAAAACTTGCCCAAGATGAAGACAGTTTATCCCGGAGCTAGGTAGTCCAGTTTTTACATCTGCGAGAAAAAGAAAACTGACCCTAAGAAATACCATTTTATTTAAGTATTTACATAATTAAAAATTAATCTTTGATCCATTAAAGCTAATAAAAAGATGAAATTGTAAACGACGGCCTTCCTATTTCCGCCATATTTAAAATTTCAATAATTTGATACTTCATCAAATACTTAATATTTTTTGGTGCATATTTTTGACCTGAATATTAAGTAGTTGCCGTTTGGTCACTTGGCCTAGAAGCTATAATGCAAGTGAATATTTTGTAGTTTTAAATCGTATGATAATCGCTGAAGGAAGAAACCGGAGAAATGTACTCGTAATACGTTATCGTTAGCTTTTCTAATAATGTCTAAGAAAATAACAAAATAAGTTTATAATAATAATAATATAATAATAATATCTATATTGATATGAAAACTTAGGCTACAGTTACATGCTATTTATGAGTATAACTAATTTAAGTATAGCTAGGTATAATTAACATGTATTGTGTTAACAAGTATCCCTGAATCCCACACTAGGGTGACCCTGTGTTATGGGATTCAGTCCCTTTCTTACTAACATATATATAATAAGAATTTGCCTAATTAAAGTCCTTATAAACAAATCTAAAAAACTATAATAAGACGTTAATTACATTTCGAGTTTGTTTCGACAGCTATCTTTTATTTAAAACAATCGCATATATATTTTTTTTTGTTTCCGTCTACTGTTTCTTCTTCTGCTTTATGTAGAAAGGTAGTGAATTTGGATAGTGTGAGATCAAGTGATGAGTTTTGATTACGAATAGAGTGTAAGGCTATGATTTAAGGATTTGTTAATATTGATTTTAAAACTTTACGCACAGTATTTGGAACACAGAACTATGGTATTGTGTTCGGTTATCATTTTGCCATAGCAGAAGTTATAAAGAGTATACTTAAAATATGTCTCCAAGCACCTGACGGTGCGTTCTTGCAGCTGGCATTTTGCAGCGAGAGCCAGTAACTCCGGGTTAACTGGAACAAGTCTTCAAACTCATCAGTAGTTACCATCAGGCGAGGTAGTGGTCAAATGCTAGCCCATCAGCTGTAAATCTTCCAGGCAAGCGAGTCAGGGTATGTTAGAACAAGTGAAACTGTATTCTCAAATCTGTTTACTGTAACTTTTTTTTTTTTTTTTGTGCCTGATAGGTTAGCCTTTGATCACTATCTCACCTGATGGAAAGTGATGATGTGGTCGAAGATGTTGTTCTAGAAGTACTGGCTCTCAAGGACAGCTGCCGGAACACACCGTTAGGTGCTTGGCGACAGAATTTCTACTTGAGGGTGGTAGCTAGCCAGGCGGGCATTCGCAAAATGCCCTACCACCATGCTATAACGACTGCCATCCTAAGACAACAACCGGGACCGACGGCTAAACGTGCCCTCCGAAGCACGGAAACGCTCAGTAGTAATGTCACTAGCGGTCACCCATCCAACTCATGACCGCGCGCAACGTTGCTTAACTTTGCTGATCGGTTGAGAAAACTAATTATTGGGAACCGGGTTTGACTCGCGTGATACCGGAAATAGTCCGAGCATTTTATTTTTTTGTTTTGTTTCGATTAGATTTAAGTCGTTAGTATAGAAGTCAGCATTGTGCGGAGCGACGAGCACGGGCTTCATCGCGTAACTAAGCCTTCGAGTCCTAAGTTCTTTCTTAGTTTCTTTTCTTTTTTCTAGTAATCACACTAATATCATAATTGCAAGTTTGTGAGTATGTTTATATGTTTGTTACATCCTCACGCTCAAAGGGCTGGACTAATTTCGATGAAATTTGGTAGAGACGTAGATAAGGCGCTGGATTAAGACATAGGATACTTTTCATTATCATCATCATCCTTCACCACGTGTGAAACCGCGGGGCGTAACTAGTTATAGATAAAACTCGTGATAACTTTTATGGTCTTAGGAGAACTGTAGTAATAGTAGAATTTACTAAAAGTAGTAACTAGTGATATATTTTAGCTTACCGCTAGTAAATCATCAGCCGGTTTGTCCACTGCTGGACACAGCTTCCCCCATTTAGGGGAAGGTTTGCCATAAACCCCACGGTTGGCTGGCTTCTTGGGGATCGCAGTTTAAGATATCAGTTCCTCAGAAGGCGCTGCTGCCTACCTTCCGGTGTTTTACTGTTACGACACCCACAGGTAGAGAGGACGTGGTAACATTTTAACCAGGCTCCCCACGCAGGATATTATAGTTGCTCATGTATACTTATCCCCGTTAGGTGTCGGGCTAGAATTGCATATCTTTCTGTGGGAGTCGAAGGAAGCAAAGATTAGTACAATACTGTAGGTAGGCAGCATCGCCTGAAGAACTACCATCCTAGACCTACAAAGCTTGGGATTTCTTTTTTACGACACAATACTAGTACTTAGATCCTGCAGAGCCTGAAGACCAAAGTCTTCAATCAGTGTGTTGCCAGTGATGACTTATGGCACTGAGACGTGGTCCTTAACTGTGGCCCTTATAGACAAGTTCAGAGTCGCTCAGCAAGCTATGGAGAGAGCTATGCTCGGAGTTTCTTTGCGCGATAAAATCCGGAACGTGGAAATTCGCCAAAGAACCAAAGTCACCGACATAGCTCTCAGAATTAGCAAGTTAAAGTGGCAATGGGCGGGCCACATTGCTCGACGAACTGATAACCGATGGGGAAGAAAGGTTCTTGAGTGGTTATCACACTACACCGGAAGACGTAGAGTTGGTAGGCCCCCCACCAGGTGGACTGACGACGTCGTGAAAGTTGCGGGTAGCCAGTGGTTACAAGGGCTAATAGCCGTTCTTTGTGGCGTTATATGGGGGAGACCTTTGTTCAACAGCTGACGTCTTCCGGCTGATGATGATGATGATGATGACTAGCTGCGCCCCGCGGGTACACCCGCATTATTAACATTTTATTTACAGTTTTTTATCAAAGTCGGGTAAGGTATTAAGTTTTTAAATCAAAATAACTAGAAAAACAACGCATGCAAGCAGCGCTCTCCATACAAAAGTTGTCTTATTTTGAATATCAAGTGTTCAAACTCAACTAAAAAAAATCCGCAATACCATTATGTGTATTTCAGGTGTGTCACAATAACTACTTTTTATGTGTTTAGATTTATAATTTTTGTAAAATAACCGTGCAAAGTCGGGGCGGGACGTTAGTAATTTATATAATAAGTACTTGTCTTGCCCCTATATGTTCTAAGTAAACATATTTTACCGACCCCACACTATTGGGATAAAGGATTGAAGATGATGATATAACATTGCACTAATGTATTTACTTAAGTTATTTAAAATTTGTTTAGAGAAGGTATTATTCTTGACTTCTTTACTGAATATTTATAAGTAAATTGGAATAATCATAAATATGCATACAAAGAATACAAATTATTCCGTTAGTTATTCTATAAATTAACATATTTATGTAACACTGACTCAGCTGTACATTGGCGAAAGCGGTGCTTTGAAATCTAGAGGTCCTGGGCTCGATTCCCGGCCGGAAAGTTTTTGGATTTTCCTAGGTGATATTTTTAGTAGCAGGCTATGCCCTCCCAACTTGCATACTATAGCATACTATATTGCAGCCTAATTTGTTACTTTAAGTTACACAATAGCTGGATAAGAGTTTCAGAAAAGTTCTTATCGCACTAATATTTTATTATATGCGAATGTTTAAAAGTGAGTGAGAATGTGTATTTTGGTTACGAAGAAGTAACCAACATACACATCCTCATTCACGCTGAAACGCCTGATCCGGTTTGGATGAAACTGCACATATAGATAGGATATTCCTGGATTAACCCATAATATTATTTACATTAACATCATCACTTTTCATCATTATCTACGCGGGCTAAACCACGCACAGCTAATGTTGCATAAAAATTTGCTTCTATAAAATTATGTTTTTTTTTTATTTCTGATAGATTAGCCTTTGACTTATATCTCACCTGATGGTAAGTGATGATGTGGTCGAAGATGTTGTTCGGGCTAGCCTAGAAATACTGGCTCTCAAGGACAGCTGCCGGAACACACCGTTAGGTGTTCGGCGACAGATTTTCTACTTGAGAGTGGTAGCTAGCCAGGCGGGCATTCGCAAAATACCCTACCACCATGCATACCCGACTTAAAATGTCAGTATCAAAATTTTGGAATTTCTACTAGATATATTTTATATTTCTAAATGTTTTTCTACAGTATTGATTCAATGTTTTCTTAATTATTTGTTCAATATATTATGTTATTAGTTATTGATATCCGCAATGTAACGCTTAATTCTATAAATCATTAAATAAAACATATTGTGTAAAATATACTCAACATCACATTTGTTTTTCTTACCTTGAAAAACTAATCTTCTAACCTCACTTACCGTCGTAAGCACCCCTTCGCCTGGTTCATACCTCCTTCCTAATATTTCCTTATAATAGTTACATGAAAGCTCAAACATAATACCTATATGACAAATATACCACTTTAGGCTATTATATAACAAGCGCTAACACTTTAAGTTACACAATTTACAGGCTAAATAAATATGTCCTGCTTCCTCGTGTATACGAAAATTATGCATAATATGCTAATGGTAACAGATAACCCCATATGTCTTTGTTTGACCTGTGCTAATTATGATTTATTTGTAGTGAAACAATCTCTTAAAATATTGGCAGAAATTGGCGGTTATTCAATTTCCGGTGCTAAAATGGGATATTATTCTATTTATAGTTTTTTTTGTATGCCTGATGGCTTATCCTTTGACCACTATCTCACCTGATGGTAAGTGATGATGTGGTCGAAGATGTGGTTCAGGCTAACCGTTAGGTGTTTGGCGACAGATTTTATACTTGAGGGTGGTAGCAAAATGCCTCTACGTTCCTCAACTTTGCTGATCGGTTAAGAACAGCTAAGTAAACTTCGCTACGAGAGCGCTTCAAATATGTCCGAATCCAAGCGGAAAGAAAAAGATAAATAACTTGTTACCTCGCTGTCACTTTTATTGTCAAGTTGTCAAAATTGTCCTTGAAATGTCTTGCATTTTTTTTTCTTTGGTGGAGATAAATTTTTTATACCACATTTTGGACAATGAACAGAACAATTTGGTAAAGTTTTGAATTTATTGTGAAAACCGTGCCCTGTGATGTAGAAGAATCAGTGTTGATGAAAGCAGAAGGAAGACACTGGAGTCAGAGAGAGACTTGACGGCTTGACTTAATTCCTACCACATTCCCCGACTTGACATGACTACTGACCTCATCTTCTAAGGAGATTCAGGTGTTTTTTTGACGGAACAAGCACGAGGCCCACCTGATGTTAAGCGGTATTCTTTGCCTTTAACAGATGCATTTCATCACAAGTGACGAACTGCACTGTGCCCATCACCTTGAGACATACTTGTTAAATCTCATTTGCCTGTAATTTTACTGGCTTTCAAGGACTGCTGCCGGAACACACCGTTAGGTGCTTGGCGACAGATTTTCTACATGAGGGTGGTCGCTAGCCAAGCGGGCATTCGCAAAATGCCCTTTCACCATGCGGTGAAACCCGCGGCGGGATTCCAACCATGGAACTGCTGCGTGGTAGTCCATAGCCACTGCGACTGAGCCGTCACTGCTTCAAAATTATTTTTTATTAATTCAATTATTGTAACTTATATTTTAAGCTTCGCGAATCGCGAACAAGTAGCGCCCCACCTGCAGCCTGTTCTCATGTAGTTAAGAGTTTTCTTCCACTGCACCTAGAATTCCTGCAGGAGTCTAGCAGGGGCAATACAACGGACATACAGACATACATAGTCTTAATAATAGGGCTCCATTTTACCCTCTGGGAACGGAAACAAAAAAACTATCAGAATTGACTTGCAATTTTTTCACCTTCCTTTCATAACATCAAGAAGTTCCCGCACAAAAAGTACACCGGATTTCTGTCATTACCACCGTGTCATTTTGATTTATAACATAATACAAGTTAGATATATCTAATTATGTTTATCACACCGCGATTTATCGGCTTTAATGTATAGCGAATTGATTACGCAAGTTTTTCTTCATAATTTTTTGTTCGTGGATATCTCAAGTCGGTAAATGATCTTTTTACTTTTTGCCAACATGCGGTAGTGCTATTTATTAACGTTATTTTGCTGTCAGTCAAAACTATAATTATTTTTTTTATTCCACTAAGGTGGCAAACAAGCATACGGCCCGCCTGATGGCAAGCAGTTACCGTAGACTATGGACGCTTGCAACACCAAGGGTATAACTCGCGCGTTGCCGACCCTGAAGAAATCTCTTCACGCCCTTTTTGAAGAACCCCATGCTGCACTCCATCGGGAAAACCACGGCGGGGAGCTCTTTCCATAATCTGAGCGTCCGCGGAAGGAAGCTCCTTATATATATATGCTCCATATATATAAAATATCAAAACTATAATAAAATCAACCCAGGTGGGACGCCGGGTTAGAATGTCATCCCCCCGTTTCTCCCTCTGGGTGTTGTAAGAGGCGACGAAGGGAAAAATACCAGAAGGTGGGAAGCAGCGCCTTCTGAAGAACTGACAACTTTTACTGCGATCTCCAAGACGCCTGCCAAGCGTGGGGATTATGTCAAATCCCGCCAATGGGGATGATGTGATGAATAAAATCAAAGCAGAAATAACAGTTGAGAAATTAAATACCTACATAATCCACACAAACAATATTATATCTATAAAGTAATAATTAGTAGTATTACAAAAATCTGAAAATAAATATTAGAAATATATTAGCTGGCATCAGGTAACTCGTTTTTTTTTTACGTTATTGTTACTGGACAAGTTCGAGGCCCACCTGCATGTTAAGTGGGCTAACCTCTGCCTATAACAGATGCACTTCGTCTCAAGTCACGAATTGCACTGCGCCCGTCACCTTGAGACATAGTTGTTAAGTCTCATGTGCCTGTAATTTCACTGGCTCTCAAGGACTGCTCTGCCGGAACACACCGTTAGGTGCATGGCGACAGATGTTCTACTTGAGGGTGGTCGCTAGCCAGGCGGGCATTCGAAAAATTCCACCTTTTGAAGCAGTGATGGCTCAGTGGCATTGGCTATGGACTGCCGCGCAGCAGGTCCATGGTCAACCTCATGACAGTGAAGCAATAATACAACACTATTTTCGTCTATCGTTATTTTATTGACAGGTCCCGTAGTAGGTCATTGTGTGTATTTATTTTATTATAAGTGATATATTTATATATTTTACGAGTTTGTGAGTAAATAAATGTATGTTAACTCCTCTCCATCAAGTTATTTTCAATTCAAAGTTGTCTGGAAGAGATCGCTTTTAAGCGATAAGACCGCCTATTGTGCAACATTATGTTTTAGCTAATATTAAGCCCACGTTTTTCTTACATTTGGTGTACAATTACGTGTTATCTATCTATGTGTTATATATCTATTACAGTTATTTTTTTATGGGATAGAAAGGCATACAAGGAGGCGGCTCATCTGGTGGTAAGTGAACACCGTCGCCCACGAACATCCGCAACGCCAGAGGTATCGAGGATGCGTTGCCGGCCTTTGAGGAGGGAATCTGCTCTCTTCTTGAAGGTCCCTAAGTCGTATCTGTTCGGAAATACTTCACCAGACAGCTGGTTCCAGATTATTATGTATTATTTTATTATTATGTTTAACCAACAAAGGCTGATAACTTCGTAAATCTCCACTTCAGTCCCAGTTGTTGTCTTATGGTGATAGAGAATTTTGCGGCTAGCTACCACCCTCAAGTTGAACATCTGTTGCCAAGCATCTATCAGTGTGGTCAGTAGCAGACCTTAAGATATAGGCTTTATCTTAAGGTCTAGAACCTTAGGCTAACCTGAACAACATAAAATATGCGAACACATCATTACTTACCATTACTTGAGATAGTGGTGCAAAAATACAAGTTTTAGTCTCGGCAAAAATGTGTATACCTACTGGGCTAAAATCCTGGAACCCGTAAAATTCATTCAAAAGAATAGAGAATGTTCTTCGGTTATACTTATTTGAACAATTAAGGGTCACCTTATTCTCCTCTTCCCTAATTTTAGGTCACTTTGAGTATTATATCTTCAGAGGATCAAAATTTGGGTTCAGATAATATACAGGGTTATTGGTAAAATGCTAACAACCTCTTTGGGTTGACTTCTGCTAGTCCTAAGAAACATTTTAAAAATATTTTTTTTATGGTTTTAAATATTTTTATTTTTATTGTTTTTGTGTAATAGAGCAAAGTAATAAAAAATATGAAATACGACATTACAGGCACAAAAGACTTTTGACGTTCTCGTGCTTATTCAGTCAAAAATATATAAAAAAAAACATTAAAAAAAATTTTAAAAAAAATAATAATTAAAACAACATTAATCTCAATTTAAAATGTTAGCATATTACCAATAACCCTGTATAAGTTTTTTACGGAAAACTCAGTATGGGGTTGAAATGGAAGAAATCAGTGCTGAAGGTTTTTTTATGACTGCTCGAGTAATAGTTTAAAAAGTTTTTAGTTAAAAGTAAACAAGCTGTTTTAAATATTTCTTATAACAAATTTTTACATCTTTCTTTCGCTAAAATGTGGCCAATTTTACCTCCACAAATTTATGTTAAAAATTAAAATATATAACAATTGCATCCACGTGAAAACTTTTACCTAATTTTCCCATCTTGCCGACAAACAAAAGGTCGTATCCGCCCGCAGCGCGCATTAAAATTGAATATTATTTTATTTACGTTATGTTTTATATTCCCTTACAAGCACCTCCTTGATCTGCATCAACCCTATATAGATAATATACTAAAAAAACTGGGAAAGAGAAGCATGCAAATTGAGCTAAAGCACATGCATGTAATTTTTTTAGGAAAACTAGACTTTGACTTCATAGAGCAGTATCAAACGCGACATATACGTGTATGTAAATATTTGTCGTAGTGGGCATGATGTGACACGTGTATAGCATACACGAAAGATATGACAAGTAAGTCAGCCTGAACAACATCTTCGACCACATCATTATTTACCATCAGGTGAGATAGTGGTCAAAGGCTATCAATCAGCAATAAAAAACTAAAAAAAATATATACTGCGGTCCAAGATGTACCAATTGTACCAAAACGGTGCTACTGCTACTAACGATTGCACCGATTTGCATAATAATATGCACGCTCACGACATCACTATAATTTCAGACCAAGCAAAAGCGAACATATAACATCATCCATCTATCTTTACAAATATATAACCCCTTACAAAATCACAAATATACGATAGGAACAATTTAAGTCATGTGCGGGATTCGAACCCGCGTCCATCCACCCCTTGAGCCGGAGTATGCTCTAACCAATTGAGCTACCATAACATGACGTCATAACTCAAATCTTTCCTATCGTTCTTTAACCATCGCATTGGGATGGAGGGGATCAAGGGGTGGATGGACGCGGGTTCGAATCCCGCACATGACTTAAATTTTTCTCGTTTATTTGTGATTTAGTAATGTAATCCGCATAGCAGGCGTTATCGCAAACCTAACAATATTAAAAATATGTAACCCCTTCTCAAAAAAAATACGGATTTTAACTGTTACAGAGTACTTGCGATTGAGAGAGCTGTAAACCAACTGTTAAAGGTCTCAGATATTTAATGTTTCACTTTGCATCTGTTGTGACAGTTGATTTGTAAACAAGCCAATGCTTGGTCAAAATTGCACTAAGAGCACTATTGGCGCGGAGTGCTCACAGTGCCCGTAACTCGTCGATGACATCACACCTATTAGCCACGCAAAGGTTTCGTGCCCTTCGTACAAATCAGACCAGCTATGAGCGTGATATTGGTACGAATTGCACAAATCGGACTGTACTCATGGACTACCCTGCATACCCATACTAAATAGGCATTAGCTTCTCCTACGGGCTTCTAGTCCGACTACTTTTTTGGTTTGACTTTGATTACAGTGAGTATAATATATAACATACCGAGAATAATATATTACTTACCTGGATTCCCTCACACGTGGGTATCCGGGGTAACGCAGTCGTTTACACTTCAGCAATAAAAGCTATTAAAATATATTAAATAGTACAGAAACCTACATAATACAGTTTCCTTTTTTATTTTATTTTTTATATGGAAGCAGCACCTTAATGAATTTGGTAGAAAATCTTACAACGTGAACTTCCTCGTATACCGTGGGGCGTGGTGTGTAAATATGACATTTCCAAAATGTTTGTTTGTTGTGGCCCATAGGCTGCGCTCCAGCCACATTCCACTAAACAAACACAAACACCTGATGAGGGTGTCTGACTCACCCAACTGTAATACCTGTTGTGTCCTGTGAACAACAGAGGAATGAGTAAACTTTCGGATACTCTAAATGCTGATGCATTACTTACCGCTTACTATGGACTGGCTCAATTCGTTTTGAGATACGGAATAATACTTTGGGGCAACTGTACCGATACGAAGATTATTTTGGAAAGGTGGAAACGTTACATATGAGCGACGTTTCGATTAAAAAAGGCTGATAGTTGCATACCCTATTTAAAAAAACATAAAATTCATACACATATAAGAAATAGCACTATTTGTTAAATGTAATCCAAACTGATTTTCACCTGTTCATCACCTGAATTTGGACTCAAATGGAGTGTTGTATTTAGTAATAATAATTTCGTAATTAGTGCAGGGTATATTGGCTGATCCATTAAGAGTAGAGTGCACGGAGCGTTTTCCATACATACACAGTTTCGTCATATTTTAAATACCAAGTGTTCAAACTCGGTGAAATTTTGTATGCATATTGCTGGGCCTAATACCTAAGCTTCTCTTAGCCAGTTTTTCGATTTATTATTTGTTGTATACCTAAATGTCAAAATAACTATTCCTATAAAAAACGATTTATCGAAATATTTTTGAAAATGCTTAGTGTTACGGATATCGAGCGAACCAGTGGCATAAGTATTATCCTCAATGATAAACATTTTAACAAATTTGAACACTAATATTTAACATATGATGAAGCTACATTTGTATAGAAAGCACCGTGAAATGGCTAACATACTTAGCAAAATGTTTTTTTTTATAACTGATAGACTAGCCTTTGACCATTATCTCACCTGATGGTAAGTTATAATGTGGTCAAAGATGTTGTTTATACTAGCCTAGAATTACTGTCTTTCAATGAATGAAGATGTATACGAGCAATGAACAATTTGAAAAAGTCAGATAGCTGTAAACCATACTTTCTCAAACATAGGCTGCTGACATTAACATCTCTGTATATCCTCGAAGTAGCAACATTTGTAAAAAACAACCCAGACAGATTTTGCACTTGTATTGAAGCATCTACTAGTACTCGTAGCAGGCGAGACATTACAAGGCTGCGCATACGTAGCTATAATACTGCTCTTAGACATAATAGTATTTTTAATATGGGACCAATAATTTACAATAAAATACCTAAAAGTATTAGAGAGTTAAACAATGACCAGTTTAAGAATAAATTAAATAGATTACTCGCTGATAAATGTTATTACGGTATAACTGAATTTTTAAATGATAAATTTGACATGAAATATAATTGACAAATAATGTGACTTTTTTAATTGTATTAAGTATCTAACTATGATAAGTATGACAAAATGTTTAATATTAAATTTCTATAATGATGTATGATAATGTAAATTCTAACTAAATATTTGTACGGCGAATAAGGCAAGGACATGCATTGTACTAACAAAATTTATTTATACCACCCTGTATGCTTTTGTAATCCGTATACATACCATGTCTTACAAATAAATTATTCTATTCTATTCTATTCTATGACATCTGCCGGACAACACCGTTAGGCAGCAGATTTTCTACTTGAGGGTGGTAGCTAGCCAGGCGGGCATTCGCAAAATGCCCTTCCACCATGCGTTGAAGCGCAAGCCCGCGGCGGGATTCGAACCATGGACCTGGTGCGCGGCAGTCCATAGCCAATGCCACTGAGCAATGACTGCTTCAAATGGCTAACATACTCTGCAAAATGGTGCTAGAAGTACTTCTGTTGTTTTAGAATTAAATATGACTATAACTATTAATGGGGCTGACGTAGTCGATAAGCCACCAAAAGTCTCAAAAATACTAGTATGGGCTTCCAGTCATACTATTTTTCTGGTTTTACTATTATTTTTAACGACTTCAAAATAGGATTACCGACTTCAAAACAAGGCTGACTCAATCCATCTGGTTTTTATTTATATATGTTTGTTACCTCATAACTTTTGACTGGATGAACCGATTTTGATGATTATTATTTTATTTGTTATCTGGCGCTTGCCGTGTGGTCCCATTTAATTTTTATCAAAATCAGTCAAGTTGTTTTTGAGTTACACTCCAATAACTGAAAAGTATTTTCCTGTCTTAATGATATACTCATTGACAGTGAATAACAATCGAACCCATAAGTAGCAAAAAAAATAAAAATATTTTTTATCAAAATGTGGAACCGACTTCAACACTCAAATGGGAGAAATAACTTTTCCAAGTCGGTACCATGCGCACAATATTGTGATAGAAGGTATTTTTGAAACGTCATGGTACCGACTTCAACAAGTTATTTTACACATTTGAGTGTTGAAGTGGAGTCCAATATTAGGTAAAAAAAAATTGAATTTACTATACTTTATGCAGAGTACTGTTTACGGAGAGCGTTGCACATACATTTACACACTTTATCCTTAATGTACCAAAACACTGTTTCCCACAGATATTGTATAATTAAAACAATCAAATTCTTCTAGTTTTCTAAAAACCGGACCCCAAACATTTTTCAATTACCAATTATTACGCAAATCCTAAATACTCTTACTTTCGCCGGCGTAAAAGTTATTCAGATTTTAACCACGTGCCGTCCAAGAGTTCAGTTTAACGACTTTATTTACATTTTAATTAATTTACGAGTCATTTAAAATTTGTGGATTGTATGGTTTTGAACGAAGAAACGGAACACTATTACCATAGACAAAATAAGTCTTTTTGTCTATTTTTTTTATATTAGTCTGTGAATCTAGTTACAAAGGATAATACATATTTTATTTATATAGAACGCTTGTTCCTCCATTTTGGCATACAGACATTAATTTATGTATACTCGTAATCTCATATAATTATTTGCATGGTGGTAGGGCAGTAGGAATGCCCGCCTGGCTAGCTACCACCCTCTAGTAGAAAATCTGTCGCCAAGCACTTAATGGTGTGTTCCGGCAGCTGTCCTTGAGAGCCAGTAATTCTTAGCCTGAACAACATCTTTGACCACATCTTCACTTACCATCAGGTGTGATAGTACCTATCAGGCATAAAAAAGGTAATTACAAAGCCTCCACTGGCCCTGGAGATCATCGAGGGTATATCAGTAATTTTCATAGAATATGGTAGGGATAGCATAGCGGTAATAGCTATAGACTTCCGTGCTCCAGGTCCATGGTTAGATCCCGAACACTGAGAGCTTTACCAAATGGTGGAAGTGCATTTTTCGATAGCTCGCCTGGCTAGATTCTACCCTTGAGAGAAAATCGTCAAGCACCTATCAGTATGTTTCGGCAGCAGTTCTTGAGAGCAAGTAAGGAATTATGAAATAATAGGAACACTGTATGTCTCAAGTGGCGCAGTGCAGTTCGGCACTTGTGATGAAATGCATCTGGTTACCGCTACCATCAGGTGAAAGGGACAGACTGATTTTCGTTTCTCGTTGCCGACTATTGCTTTAACCCAAATTTATCAATTTGTAAGAAATGCGCTGGACTGGTTGGTGATTAAAAGTTTAACCTTTCATGATTGAGAGATAACAAGAAAAATAGAATTTGTTTTATAAATTTTTTTTCGAAGGCTCCAAAAACATATCGGTTCGGAAATACTTCACATGGCTGCTATTTCTACATTGCGACAGTACAAAGACTGTTTTGGACTTTGACGTCCACTTGAAAATGATGAAACATCATGCTCTTTCTAGACTTTCGAAGGCAAAATTCAGTTGCAGGTATTAAGGGTGAACTGGCCGGGCCCTTCTCCATACAAACGCCGTAGGGTGATCACTGGCTTATTTGCGGATTTAGGTCCAAAACAAAGCCTAATACTGATTGATCTTGTCATTATCTAGGCTTGTATGATGCCGAAATTTTAATAAGATAATTAACTTGAGAGTTATGAGCCTCGTAACATTTTCGTATAAAGTTTTCGAGGCTCATAACTTACAACTTAATTATATTTTTAAAATTTCGTTTCTGTACAAACCTAGATAATGACGAGTTCAATCGATATTATGCTTAATTCTGACCTAAAATCTCAAATATGGGAGTGATCACCCTACGACGTTTGTATGGAGAACTAACCGGCCAGTTCAACCTTAAACCGTTCTCGAAACACTCACCACACTCACCACGCACGGATACGGATAACATGATGCCAGACACACACAAAGACAGACAAGAGCTAACACATCTTCTAACAACAGTGTTAAAAATCTACCATTGTATGCAACGAAAGCAATAACGCCATAACGCGGTCGCTATTTAAACCAAAAGTTATATAACACCTTACTAAAGACACACTATGACAAATAGCGTTGCAATAATAGCATCCATCACTCGTTCTTTCAGCTATTGTATTTAAATTGACCTTTTATACAGCTAATAAATCTAATAAATGTAAAATGGTGACATGTGGTGACTAAGTAGGCCGTTTGATTTGCTACACGACTTATGTGGTCTAGATTTTGACAGGTGTTTGAGTACTAGTCTAGTTTTTGAAATATTATGCAAGAAAATATATGAATGACTTATTGGAAATTATAAGTAATAATGTGGTGTGTGGTTATGGGGGATAGGGGTTGAAAGTGGGGATTGGGGTTTGAAAATGCGTGTATCGGGGACCCTTGGTCGGCTAAGTTGTGTGGATAATGAAAATGATGTCACATGAACGTGTTAGAAATGTCTGAATCTAGGTATATGAAGATATAGTCAATTGAATTAAAAATTGGACGTCTCAGAAATTCCTGCAAGTAGAATATTATGCTCCTTATTTAATAATAATAATAATAATAATAATAAATGTTTATTTCCAAAAATAAATTTACAAACTCATGACTTAATTTACGGTTACACTACTTTAAGGTATAATAACAGAGCAACTTATGTTAACAGTGAGTCTCAAACTAGGCGAGAACCTGTGTCTTGAGACTCAGAGTGCGATATTACAGGCAAATACCTACCAGTTATACAAAGCAATGAGTGGTTGTATTCAGAAATTAGGTGATTGAAACAAAATCTTAGTCTAAGAGCTTGAAAGAGAAACTAAGTGTTTTTTTTTTTTTACAAAAGGAGTTAAAATTATAAAGAAACATAAATATTACATTAAAATTACAGCAGAGCAAGTTGAGTTAGAGTTTTGTGTGAGTGTGTTATATGAGTAGGGTGTGTTAGTTGTGAGTGAGTAAGCGTGTGGATTCGTAAATATGCAAGTCTATCTTCGTGATATAGCCTTCTGGCACTTATTTAGATGAGGTTTTCTGTTGCATCATACGATAGTTTTATCAAATATTCTCTGACCAACTTTTTACAATTGAAAAGAGAGCTATCTTTAATATTACACAGATTTGCTATGTTATTGTATGTTCTAAAATGTGCATAATCTGGACACCTTTTCACCATTAGGGAAGAAGCACGTGGTAGTGGAATGTAAAAAGTACGCTTCGACATAATGATGTTATAGTCTGGCCTATTTATAAGAGCTTTATGCGCTTTGAAAACCGCTCTTGAAATGAATAATTGACGAACACGCATCACTTGCAATTCTTCATAGAGCTTGTCAGTAGGGTATCGGAAGGCTTTTTTAAAAGATACTTTTAGGAGAGCACGCTGAGCTCTTTCTATGGTGATAAAATTTGTCTTTCCGGCACTGCCCCAAACTGAGACACAGTATTGCAAGATTGGTTGACAAAGAGTCAAGTAAACTTGACGTATGAGATCAAATGGCATGCAGTCTCTCAGTTTCTTCATTATAAAGATAAGTTTCCTTACGCGTCCTGCCAGCTCAATGATGTGAGTGTTGTACGTCAAATTTTCGTCAATTATTATGCCTAAATATTTAATGGATGTTGTTCGACTGATTACAGCACATGCGCAGTTATTCCGTTTCTTGTCCACGTAACTAAGATTACAAGAGTGAGTTTTTATAACTAAGTCGGAGTTGGGACTAGATACGATAGTTTTTGAGAAGGCAATGTAGTTAGTTTTCTCTATATTAAGGGTAAGAAGATTTCTATCTAGTAACTTAGTTATATGTTCGAGACCATCTTGCGCAAGACTGTAAACCTGTTCCCAGTTGTTGTGGTAAAAAATAATAGCCGTGTCGTCTGCATACGTCACGATTTCTGCACCTTGAAGAGAACAACTTACTATATCATTTACATATAGCGTAAACAGTGTGGGGCCTAATATGCTTCCCTGCGGGACGCCGAATTTAATTGAAAGAGCATCACTGCAATGAGTACCTACTTTAACAAACTGTTTACGATCGCTAAGATAACTTCTGAACCAGTCTAGAGCTACTCCCCTGACACCCTGAAACTCCATTTTCTTTAGAAGTAAGCCAACCGAGACTGTGTCAAACGCCTTCGCCAGGTCTAAAAACACCGCCAAGCAGCATTCATCATTTTCGATGTGCGAAGATACAAGATTTGCAAGGAGTGACGTAGCGTCCTCGGTTGACCTACCTCTTCGGAATCCATATTGCCTATCCGAAAGTAAGCGATATTTTTCGATGTATGATACAAGACGACTGTTTACAATTTTTTCAAGGACTTTGGAGACGACACTTAGTAAGCTTATAGGCCTGTAGTTCCCAGGCATAGTTTTTGAACCATTTTTATAAATTGGAGAAATAGAAGATATTTTCCAGCAGTCTGGGAATACACCCGACGTCAGACTTAAGTTCATTATATGAGTAAGAGGAAGGACTATTGATGAAAGTGATTTTTTGAGTAAGACAGCGGTAATTTTGTCAGGACCGGGTGAACTATCAGTTTTAAGTTGGGATATTATTTTAGTTACTTCTTGGGGATCTGTTGGGCTTAGAAAAAATGACTGGACGGATGAAGTTAAGGGTCTGTATTCTTTAATAACAGTGTCTTGAGTCATACCAATTTTATTGAGTATCGAGTCTGCTAGACTGTTGCCAACTGACACAAAGTGTTGGTTACAGCTATGTAGCGATTGATCAATATCGTCCTTGATAAGGTTTAAAAGTTCTTTTGAGTTTTGACTGCTTGACGATGTGTGACAGATACTTTTGACAGCTTTCCACAACTTTTTAGGGTCATTTCTGCTATCTTCTATCTGTCGACGGTTGTAATTATTTTTCAGTTTTTTCAAAAGTTTATTGCAGAAGTTACGATATCTTGCATAAACCTTTCGCCGTATAAGGTCCTCCGGGTGGTTTTTCAAGTCAAGGTGTAATTTGTCACGGTGACGCATACACCGTAATAGCCCTGGTGTTATCCATGGTTTCATGGTCACCCATTTTCGACCGATTTTAACTTGACGTGTGTATTTATTAAGGATGGTTATAATAATTTCGTTGAAAGTGTCAATTGCCGAGTTAACATTGTAGTTGTTGGTAACAGGAAACCAGTTAACAGTAGTAATTTCAGAAACAGCCATATCCATGTCTGTTTTGGTAGTAAAATATGGCTTTGGGTTGACAATTTTGGACAGACAGGTTCCAGTTAAAACTAGACTATGATCAGTAATTGAGGATTCGCAGATTATTCCAACTGTCTCGTTAATTGATTTGATAAAAATATGATCTAGACAGGCATCACCTCTGGTAGGCTTGGAGATTGCCGGAAGTAAGCCATGAGTTGCTAGTAAACAAAGATACTCTAAATGATGGGTGTCAGTTTTATTACAGATATCTATATTAATATCCCCTGCAATAGCAAGACAAGAGTAACTTTTTAAGCTGTTTAGGGTGTCATCTAAAGAGTTAATAAAAGGTTCAAGGTTTGTCACTTTAGTAGAAGGAGACCTGTAAATTCCTAGTACCGCAAATGAGTTATCTATGGTTATAAGAAGAGAGTCAGCGTCAATTATTTTTGGTTCAGAGATCTGTGTTTTAAGAGAGCATTTGGCATACATAATGACTCCTCCGTTTTTGTTTTTTTGCACTGTAGTGCGGTAAGCGTTGTATCCTGGCAAATGGTCTATTATTAATCCATCTTTAAGCCAACATTCAGACAGAACTATTATGTCTACGTCAGTGCCTAAGCGCTGCAGGGCAAGAGTAAAATCATCAAAATTGCGCTGAAAGCTTCTCACGTTGAAAGCTAGTATTTTAAATTTGTTATCAGAGTTGCTAAAAAAGTTCTTGCTAAGTTCAACGGAATCGAGCGAATGACATTCAATAACCACAGTTTCATCAATATCATTAGCAACGTTAACTAAATCCATCTTTATAATGGCAAAAATTAAAAGTTAATCGTGTTAGAGACCCAGTGGTCATTCTTATATGAATAATTATCATGTAAGCGAGAACAGTATCAAAATAAAGTGTGACTTGGTTGTGTATGAGTGTGTGATTTAGTAACTGTGAGTTTAATAGTAAAAAAGTGTGTGTGTTTATTTTATTATTAAAGAATTTAGTGAGTAGTTGAGAGGACTTGCTTATAAGACTGTAATTTGATATTATAAGAATTAATACAAAAACCATTGTTACACTATTTGTCACTAAGAGAACTTTTTCAAAACATATTATAAATTTAATTAATTCACGCGCGAAAGGAGAGTTATAACCAAAAAATCTACAATGTTGGCGGAGGATAGCACTGTTTTTGAAGATCTTCCATAGTTCTGATGGGGATCGCTGGGTTTCCTTCACGCTTTCTGACGTAAATAGTGCCATTTTTGACCCAACAGTATTTGTAATCAGCTGTTTTTGCTTGCTGCCTTGCTGAGCGAAATAAGATTCGGGTTTCCTGTGTGAGGCGCTCATTCACGTAAATGCTTCGTGCAGGTCCCCTGACATGTATTTCAGCACAAGTTAAACTGCGTCTAGCCTTGCTTGATTTCAAAAAAGCTTCACGATCGTGGCGGCGAAGGAAGCGAACAACAAGTGGGCGTGGAGCCCAGTTAGGTGTGGATGAGGTATGAGCACCAGTTTGATCAACGACACCTTCGCGATTCCGATTTTTCGACCCCACTCGGGAAACAAAATCAAGGTCATTTTGATCAACAGATGACCCGATTTTTTGGGCGATCAGCTTAAACAAATGCATCGGATTTTCGTCAGCAGACTCATTTAATCCCAATATTTCAATCTCATTTCGCAGGCTATTTTGAGCACGTGAACTGAGCTCATGTTGCAGCTCCGTTATTTTGCTACGGCATAAAAATATTTCATTCTCCCGCTCTTCAAGCACCCGTAGCCGCGACAGGGCACCTTCCAGCTTTTTATCTTGCTCGTCTATACGGGTAAAGCATTGTTTTACGTGGTCTGTTAATCCTATCATGTGCGTTTTCATTTCGTTTATATCTCCTCGCAGCAACTTAATTTCTGACGTCAGTAGGGACAAATCCTCATATTCACTGGGCCGAATGACGATTGGACTTGCCGCGGTAGGAGTTTGCCGGCCACAGTCGCGGAGTAGTGCACTTCCGCTATCGCTTTCCAACGCAACGGTGGCTGCAATTGGCTTACTTGTCGTCGTTAACGGCAACGCCGTCGCCGCTGTCGTTGCAGCCACCGCCACCGAGCATCGTATCGGTGTGTTCGAATTATCTACCCGCGGTTCTTTGCAACGGCACATAGGGCAAGCCCAGTTCGATTTAAAGTCTTCTGATACCTTGCGGTCCGTGATATTGACACACATTAAGTGGTAGTATCCACTGCATCTGGAGCATATTATGTTTGGCGAGCTTAAACGTATTGGTTTTGTGCAAGCCGCACAGCTGTTGACCATTTTTTATTTTTTTATTTTTTTAAAGTTAAACAAGTTTTTATTTTGCAAACCAGTTACTATTTCGCTCAACAAAGTCAAATTACTGGTTTGTATAGTCCAAGGTCCAAACGTGTCTTTGTCGTCTTGCCGGTTACAAGAGTGTAACAGAGACAAAAATACTAAAATTCGCAGCCCGTCCCGTTTATCCGAGGTGTAGAGGAACTTACCGCAGCGGCCAGTGCTACAACTACTATGTAGCAATCTGTGGCGCTAATATGATTTTATGCACTTGCAGTGGAATTATTTAATATTTGAATGCACTCTACAATCGCACTAATTACTTCCGTGTTATAATTGACAGTCGCGTGAGGAATTCGGTGGAATTTTAGTAGCACACAAAACGCGTCCACTCCTTATCTATTGCTGAGGCGCACTCTTTATAAATAACATTTGCAGTACGTGCATTCGGTACAGGTTTATTTCTCAATTATATCTTATTATAACTGTATTAACTTAAAATTTAATATTTTGGCACACATTTCTCCTTGCCCGCGTCCAGTGTTAATTTTACTTCACTTTTGTAGCAATGATGGCTGAGCGGTAATAACTATGAACTGTCGTGCCGCAGGTCCATGGTTCGATCTCCACCGCCGGCTAGAGCTTCACTGCATGGTGAGAGGGCACTTTGCGAAAGCTCGCCTGGCTAGATTCTGCCCTCAAGTACAAAATCTGTCGCTGAGTATGCCCTCAAGTACAAAATCTGTCGCTGAGTACCTAACAGTGTGTTCCAGCAGCAGTCCTTGAGAGCCAGTATATATGCAGCATATGAGACTCAACAGCTGTATGTATCAGGGTGACGAGCGCAGTGCAGTTGAATCATTCATCATCATTGTACAACAATTCATTTTGCCAGAATCTGGCTTCTTCAGGGCCGGGAGCTCATCTTATTTTCCAAAATTTAATGCGTCGCTTGATCAAAATCCTGGATCTTATCTGGCTTATTGAAAAAGCATTGCAATCCAACGAGGCAATATTGCCAGCATGCTGGACTCGCTGCCGTGGTAGTGGGCTGAAGAATTTGGACTGCCTGTGCATTGGCCTTTAGGTAACTTAAAGGCTTTCATTGTAGTAGCTATAGTGTTGTATATAGTTTGTTATACTATTTTGTTAATAGAGGGGAAAAAAGCTTCTACATAGTTGAAGCAAATTTGAACGATTATTATTAAAATAGATACAAAAACGAAGATTGCTTAGCTGTTCTTAACTGATTCGCCGCGGTCATGACTTGGATGGGTGACCGCTAGTGACATAACTACTGAGCGCTTCCGTGCTTCCGTCACGTTAAGCCGTCGGCCCCGGTTGTTGTCTTAGGATGGCAGATGTTATAGCATGATGATAGGGCATTTTGCGAATTCCCGCCTGGCTAGCTACCACCCTCAAGTAGAAAATCTGTCGCCAAGCACCTAACGGTGTGTTCCGGTAGCTGTCCTTGTGAACCAGTAATTCTAGGTTAGCCTGAACAACATCTTCGACCACATCATCGCTTACCATCAGGTGAGACAGTGGTTAAAGGCTAACCTATCATGCATAAAAAAAACAGTGACAAGAGCAAGTCGAACTCACAAACTGAGGAATCCGTAATAACTCCTAAAATACTTGACATACCTACACTGATGATTCAAAACACTGACTTCACATGATCCGACTTTCATAAGTTATTTCATACTTTCCAGTGATGGACGTTGATTCCTTTTTTTTAAATAATTTTCTTTCATATTTTACTCGACTTCCCAAAATAGGAGTGTTATCTTTTCAATTATGTATGTATGTTTGTGAGTTTCTCTATATAACACACCATAACTTCTAAACGGTTTAACAGATTTTAATGTATGATATAACATTAAATTCGTCTTGATAGCGCATGTGACACTGGGTACATAGAAAAAGTAAAAAAACAGACTAGAGGATTTTAAACACCAAATTGTGAGTAAAACATTTTTTTTCTCCCACCCCTCGAGTTGGGTATCGAAATGAAGGGCTGGGTAACAATTCCATAAATATACATAAAACTTGCAGTTTTAATTTCAATGGAACGATAAAACTCTTAACGAAATTAAATAACCTACGGTTTTTTTTAATTTTTAGTTAATTTTATACTATACAAAATTAGAAATTTACAAAAAAAATTATAGTTATGTGCGGGATATAATTTTTGGCTCGTAAATTTGTAATTTTGTAATGTTATTCGCCAAGCAGGCGTTATTGCAGTCACAACAATATTAAAAAATAATTTATACTTGTTTGCTGATGCATACTACTAACAAAGATCAATCATTCGCAAATACTGTTCAACATAGACATATACCATTACATCGTCCAGGTATACAAAGTAAAAAAAAGGCTTGAGTTTCACCGCATGGCGGAAGGGTATTTTGCGAATGCCCGCTTGGCTAGCGACCAACAGCAAGAAGAAAATCTGTCGCCAAGCACCTAATAGTGTGTTCCGGCAGTAGTCCTTGAAAGTCAGTACAGTGCAATTCGCCGTTGACGAAATGCATGTGTTATAGGCAGAGGTAAGTCCACTTAACAACAGGTGGGCCTCGGGCTTGTTCCGTCACAATAACATAAGAAAAAAAAATATGATTATAATATCAAAACTTTTCAATAGATTTTGATGAAATTTAAATGGAAATAATTTGGGTGTATACTCTAACCAGCAAAAATTAATAATTCAAATCAGTTCATAATTGATGGACTAATCGCGTAGAAGGATACCGTATAAACAAAAACAATGATGAATTATGAATCTCTTTTTTTGGAAGTCCGTTAAAATCAAGTTCTAACACTGAAAAATATTGAGTAATTTGGGAACTGTATTGAAAAAAATAAGAAACGGCGTTCAATGCTGATGTTTTGTTGAATCGTTGTAGTTCTCTTCATTAATGATTGAATATCACCGTTTGGATCAAGCGTTTTATTTGCAATAAGAGACTCAGTGCAATTGTTTCGAAAAATAGATGACCTTTAAAGTGCACCAATTTGGAAGTATTCTCTCTCGAACAAAAAATAATCATTAGGATAAAAGTGCGAGTGGGACTCGAGCACGAAGGGTTCCGTAACTATATATTCTGTGAATAGTTTAAGCGTCTTTATGCCTGTCATCGTTATTAGTATCGAGCAAGATAATAAAATCAGGTTTGTTCTATGGGAGCCCCCTTGTTTTATTTTTAGTATTTGTTGTTATAGCGGCAATAGAAATACATCATCTGTTAAAATTTCAACTGTCTAGTTCAAGTTAATTCAAGGTAGTTCAAGTAGTTTCAACCGTTCGTGAGATACAGCCAGGTGACAGACGGACGGACGGACAGCGAAGTCTCAGTAATAGGGTCCCGTTTTTACCCTTTTGGTACGGAACCCTAAAAAGTAACACGTGTCGACTTGAAAACGTCTATTCAATGCAACGCCCTTCAATTATGTTTTCTTGCCACTGATCTCTATTAAATGACAAGCGTACGCTAATATTTACTGAGTTGCTGACACTTTTAGAAAAGGTCGTAATTCTAAAGCACCATTGAACATTTTAAAGGGCATCTCTTTATTGTAATACTCGATGAGTCATCAGTAGTGCTGTATTGAGTGTCTGTATTAATGTTTTTTTAGGATTCCGTAGTCAAACCTGAAACTGTTTTTTTTTTTTAATGTTTTGTGGGTTAGCCTTTGACCACTATCTCACCTTATGGTAAGTGACAATATGGTCGAAAATGTTGTTCAAGCTAACCTAGAATTACTGGCAAGGACAGCTGCCGGAACACCATTACTTCTTGGCTAGAATAGGTTAGCCTTTGACCACAATCTCACCTGATGGTAAGTTATGATGTTGTCGAAGGTGTCATCAGGCTAAACCTAGAATTACTGACTCTCAAAGACAGGTGCCGGAACACACCGTCAGGTGCTTGGCGACAGATTTTCTACTTGAGGGTGGTCGCTAGCCAGGCGGGCATTCGCAAAATGCCCTTCCACCATGCGGTGAAGCTCAAGCCCGCGGCGGGATTCGAAGCATAGACTTGCTGCGCGGCAGTCCATAGCCAATGCCACTGAGCCATCACTGCTGCAGTCCCATTGAGTGAGATTTAACGATTAGCATTTGAGTTTTTCCCTATAGTAAAGCGTATTTTATGTTTGAGGTCCGTTTTTTTGAGGTAATTTTTTTATAATTGGATAAAGCTAAGATGTAGGAAATACAAAACCTACCAGAATAATCGGTATACAAGGTTCGAATTAAAAATCTCTTTTAATAATAACAAATATTTAAAAAATATTTTATGAAAACATCAAATTAATATTTTAATAAAACACTTACAAAATATAAAAATGTATCTAGTTACAATTCCTGTATTTTTTAAGTGTTTTATTAAAATATTAATTTGATGTTTTCATAAAATATTTCAAAAATATTTGTTATTATTAAATATGGATTTCCGCAAAGTAACGCCTGAATCTATTTAAAATCTCTTTTCTTGAATTCGTTTCATCCTAAAGCTCAGTTATTGATCGCCGCGCTCCAAATTAAGCAAAACGATGTCTTCCCATCACTACTGAACTTGAATGAACATTAGAATCACATAAACACATGAATGGATTAAACAAACATAACAGTAACCTCTCGTTAATGTTTAACATTAACTAATTGCTCGTTCAAATACTTGGAATATTCCAAGAGAATTGGCTAATAGTTTTGTACTAGTAACTTTGGATGGTGTACAGTCGCTAGCAAAACTTTATGAACATTAAAAAGTTACGCTTACAACTAACTGAAGGACCATTTTTAATATTTTTTTCTCTTGCCGGTTTTTTTTGTTTTTTTTTATGCCTGATAGGTTAGTCTTTGACCACTATCTCACCTGATGGTAAGTGTCGATGTGGTTGAAGATGTTGTTCAGACTAACCTAGAAGTACTGGCTCTCAAGGACAAGTGCCGGAACACACCGTTAGGTGCTTTGACAGATTTTCTACTTGAGGGTGGTAGCTAGCCAGGCGGGCATTCGCAAAATGCCCTACCACCATGCTATAACGACTGCCATCTTAAGACAACAACCGGGACCGACGGCTTAACGCGCCCTCCGAAGCACGGAAACGGTCAGTAGTAATGTCACTAGCGGTCACCCATCCAACTCATGACCGCGCGCGACGTTGCTTAACTTTGCTGATCGGTTGAGAACAGCTAAGTGAACTGCGCTACGAGCGCTTCATGAAACCCGCGTCCTGCGATGTCGCACCGGACGTCTAAACCACTCGGCCACCGGAACATACCCTTTAGAGCAATAACTTTGTGATCCAATTGTATTACAGTAGTTATCATTGGGGACGGTGCGCGGTCATCAACCTTTCATTTCAGCATTTAGTTAACGCGCGATAGTGCTTGTGCAAATCCCCGTGAGATGCCGGGTTAGAATTGCACCTCCCCATATCTTCCCGTGGGTGTCGTAAGAGGAGACTAAGGGAAAAATACTGGAAGGTAGGCAGCAGCGCCTTCTAAAAAACTGCCAACTTACACTGCGATCCCCAAGCCACGTGCCAGGCGTGGGGATTATGGCATAAACCCCCTTAATAGGGGAGGCTGTGTTCAGCAGTGATGATCCGGCTGATACAGTACAGTACAGTGTTTGTAATTAAATTTAGATATATTCAAATGTAAGTTAAAAAATGAAAACAAATAAAACGGATATGTAATCAAGTTTATTTTAGTTTTTTTTTATCTCAATGCTACTGTTAAAATAATTACTTTTTAAAGTACTGAGAAATAAATTAGGTTTCATCGGAAAAATATAAGTTCAGTTAGCGTCAATGCTAACTGAACTTATATTTTTCCGATAAAACCTAATTTATTTTTGTTCACTGACGATGGGGGCGAGTCTATTGCCAGCGAGACTTGAACCCACAACCCCAAAATACCGTCCTGTCACACTTCCAATTTCATAGGAAAGCGGGTGCTAGACAGTCGAACATTTTCCATCCATTTTGGATTGCATGTCTTTCTGACAGTGGTGACTTTTACCCAAATAATTTTAAACTTATATGCTATATAATGTAACCTAAAATCAGTTTAATATTATTTGCGTAGATGTCGACACAGTCAGAAATACTTGCAGTGCAAAACGGGTGAAAAAAAATCGACTGTCTAGCATTTATTTTTATAGTATAATTGGTAATGTCATAGAACATAATAATATGGTAATGTGAAGGGATGGAATTTTAAGGTTGCGGATATGTAAACCTCGGCAGCTATTGGCTCGCTCCCATTTTATTTAAACAAAATTAATAAAAAAACAGTAAACTTGTAATGTGAAGCCTTCACCGTTCCAATAAGCACCTATGTTTTGTATCGTATCTCTAAATATTAATCTTTATTATGCAGTCTTGTGGTTTTAAATACATTCACTTCTGTATAATTAACATACGAAAATAAATAAATATTACTTAATAACTTTGTCTAGTTCCAAATACCTATTTACATAATTGGTAATACTAACAAAGTTTTATAAGATTGTAATAAGATACTTTAATAGTCTTTTCTCGATTACTAAATGTTTGTGATAGGCGTTTGACGTTGAGCATTTCAGTTCGAATCCGAAGCATTTTGATATTTTCAGGAAGATTGAAAGAGGTGCTGAACATGTATATCAGGGAAAGGGCCTAAACCTGAGCTGACACCTAAATATCTTAATTTTTTTTTTATTAAAAATGGATTAAGTCACAGATCATAGAAACAATGGAGATCTGCCTTCAGCCCGTGTTTGTTCACATAAAATTGTCGCCACGTCTCTCCCACCCATTTCACTCACACATCAATAAAAACAATAAGTAAGCATACATGCGCCCATTTTGCCACGCACACCAAGACTTCCGCTGCAAACTAATACACTAACTAATCGTAAAAAATGGGTTGCGCTTCAGCCTGTAGCTACGGTCAATAGTTACACACACAGACACAGCTATTAAACTACCGATCTATTGCGTTATCGGAAGAACTGATTAGTTTGTTGATTCGTACGAAGCGCGCAATGGTTTTCTTACAGACAAGCCTGATTTAGGCCAGATGCGTTCGCACGTGCCACGCCTCCATTACCTATCTCCCTTGTTTCCTGATCTGAGGATTAAGTGAATTTCTGCTATCAATTAAACAAAAACAGCATAGAAATTGGTTCAGGTGTTTTGTAGCTACGAGTAAGTTAAATACCACGACATTGTCAGTAAGAAAACAAAAAAAAATGGTCTTTAATAATAATAATGTGTGTAAGTATAAACAAAATGTTCAAGAACTTTCCTGCGTAGTTGTACCTTAGTCATAGAAATATAAACCATAAAGGTCACTCGTGAGGGCACAATTGACCTTGACCCCGCATTTTGTCACTAATAACTTATTTTGTAACAATAGTTGACCTGTCGATTTGGCTATCTTGGTCATCTTTAGTAGCACCAAAAATGGAGTCGACATAGAAAGACATGGTCGTTTGTCAGACTTATGATTGTTTGAATGGAAGCGTTGAAAAGATTATGTAATTAGTACTCGTAACTGCTGTTTTTATTATATACTATATTATTATTATATACTCATCGTATTTTCCAAAACTTATCAGAGCGCTTGGTCGGTGCGACGCGTGATCAAAATGCTGGCACCTATTTGGCTCAACAAATAAGCATTGCAATTCCAAGGGACAATGCTGCCAGCATGCTGGGCACGCTGCCAACTGGTAGTGGGCTGGAGCATTTGGACTGCCTGTGAGTCTGCAATGAATTATAGGTTATCTAAATATTTTTACTGTTGTAGCTGTAGTATTTTATATAGAACGTAGTGTTTTGTTAAAAAAGGCAAACAACAGCTGTTTATTCTAATATTAATTATTACAACCACATGGATCTAACATTAATTATTATGATACTGTGGAATGCTCTTGCTAATACTATAAGTACTACAGGTGATTTCAATTATACACGAGTCTCTGAACTGAACTGAATCATCCCATTTACATAGCTTCTTAGAGGTCACTATTTTTTATTACTAGCAAAAAGCTGAGCTTTGTGAGGGCTTGCGTTTAGTTTAAAACCTGATTCTAGTGGTGTCATCTAGTATTAAGTAGATTAACTACGATGTATTTGAGTACATATTGAGTTTAGTTCTGTTGCAGCTATATAAAATGTTTGGTTTTCTTACAGATGGCGTTGGTAGTACAATAACATTCTCATCATTCGATACAAAATTGTTAATGTGATATTTTTTTCAACACCCTTGCTCTTAAAGTGAGCTTTATTATATCGTTCTTAGGGCCATAAACCGAACTATAACACCCTTGTGCATAATAATATTATACACTAGTACGTAAAATAATTATCCCTACAAAGTTAAGTTAGCACCTAACTGCAAATTATATGCGAGTAAACAGAGCATTTTCAATTTAATCAGGTAATACAGATTTGTAACATCAAAAAGGTTTATATGTAATCAATCATCATAAAATTGGGGCGCGCAAAAAAAAAAAATACGCGCTATTTTCCATAATTTTCGTATGCTGTTTGTATCGCATTTGTGCAATATATATTTTTTCCTCGCAAGGGTGTTGAAAAAGTGCGTATTAAACTCGTGAGCAACTTGCTCATTATACACTCGGCTGATTTACGCTCTCGCCTACGGCTCGGGCTGCAACACACCGCGTCGTGTATTAGCCACTTAGCTCACTTGTATCATAATCTACTATTAAGGGTGAAATATTTTTATATATTGACAGATATCACATCTAGATATGAACTTAAATGACTTTGATAAAGCACAAATCTATAGACGTGATAGTTTTTACAGTTTTTAGTCTTGTTCAGTTCTTGTTTAGAACAGGGGAAAAAACACACACAATCTACTTAGATAAGGTGCGTGTTTTTTAAATAACCACGTTTGCTCGGCACTAAAGCATTGTTTACGAGTGTTTTAAAGAGTTGTACCTTGTTGATGTAACCTAAGTTTTTGATTACTCGCTAGTGAATTGTGTCCTTAAAAGAAATTAATATAATTCCAATGACCTATATTTAGCTCAATGTATAATCCAAGCTTCCATGTCCAACCCAGGTCGTTCGGGTTATCTACAAAAAGGTGAAGAAACTCACGCTGTGGTTTATTAGATTATTTCCAACTTTATCAGAAACTTTCAAATTTTACCCAGTTTCTCAAACGAAAAGTAAAGCAGTTGAACTCATTTGTACTAGTTTGTCTGGGATAATACTGCCACAATACTTATTTTTACCGCCAAGGAATAATGTTCACATTAGTGTGATCCGGTTTGAAGGGCATGGGTGCTGGTAAAATTACACTATTATCTTTGATGGACGCAGTGCAGTTCGCCACTTGTGTCACGTGTGACTAACTGCATCTGTTATAGTGAAATTACAGGCCGAACGAGACAAGAAAAACGAAGCAGTGGCATTGGCTATTGACTGTCACGCAGCAGGTCCATGGTTCGAATCCCGCCTCGGGCTTGAGCTTCACTGCATGGTGGAAGGGCTATTTGCGAATGCCGGCCTGGCTAGCGACCACCCTCAAGTAGAAAATCTTTCGCCAAGCACCTAACGGTGTGTTCCGGCAGCTATCCTTGAGAGCCAGTGAAATTACAGGCACATGAGACTTAACAACTATGTCTCAAAGTGCCGGGCGCAGTGCAATTCGTGACTTGTGATGCAATGCATCTGTTATAGGCAGAGGTTAGTCCACTTAACATCAGGTGGGCCTAGAGCTTGTTTCGTCACAATAACAACAAAAAAACCTATGTCTTTGTGGGTTCAGATTCGAAACATGGACCTGGTGCGCGGCAGTCCATAGCCAAATCCATTGAGCCCTCACTGCTTCTACATTTTTATAATAAAATCTTCTAAAGTTCTACTTCAGTAGGTAAAAAACTCTTTGGTTTGTTTTTCTATGAAAAACTAATTAAACAAACTTCTCCTTGGTGAGAAGTGTAGAAACGTTGTTTTTTTCTATTTAAAACCCAAGTGCGGTAAAGTAGAAAAATATACGAGTGCGTAATAGACTATATTATGACACTAAAATCGGTGCATTTAAAGCCAGTTACGAGCGAGTGTGTTAAAAAAAATCTTTAATTATGTGTGTATGTACCTACTGTCATTATAGAGAATGTATAAAATTAATGGCTGTCATCTTGACAGTGACATATGCCTACCCGTCATTCATTGCCACACATTTTTAAAGAAACAGACGACAAGTTTCGATGCCCTTTAAAAGCAACAATTTAGTATTTTGAAATTTGTTTTTATATGAAATATTATCAATTGGTATACGTTATTAATAATTTCGTTGGATATAATTGATTTGCACTTTATTTATGGTAATTTTTTCGTAGAAATACAGGAGTGGAAATGTACCGGACAAGGTCGATTGGAGTTTATAAGTGACTCATAGGTTCAGTCTTTCTTCATAGTTTTTAGGGTTCTGTTCGTTTCAATATGACATTGTTTTACTGCGTACGAACTAATGACGATGAAGTAAGTTTAATCTGCAGACTTAAGGGATGTGTCTTCATAGCGCTTTCCATATAAACGTATAGTTTCGTAATTCATATATTAAATATCAAGTGTTCAAACTTTTTTGATAGCCGATCAGTGATAGCTATAGAATGCGGTGCAGGTTCCTTGTTATTTTTCCATGGGTCAATGCATGGTGGAAGAGCATTTTGCGAATGCTCGCCTATGGCTATAGTGCGCGCGGATCTAGTTGGCCGCGCCTTAGGTATGTGAGCGGTGGAGAGGCGGGGGCGCTTGCTTTTGAAACTTTGTTGTTGTTGGATCCCTCATGAACTGACAGCGGAGCAGAAGCGGGCTCGCGTGGAATTGTGCTCACAATTTCTACTGAAGTACGACCTTGGACATTCTAATGCTGTTTATGACATTGTCACAGAAGACGAAACGTGGATTTATTGTTTTGAACCCGAAAAAACAGCAATATTGTGAATGGGTGTTTGAAAATGAGAACAGGCCAACTAAAGTGAGGAAGGCGAGAAACGTGGGTAAAAAATTATCGCGTTTTTTTTCACAGCTACGGACCCCATCTTCACAGTTCCACTTGAATATCAAAAGAGTAATAATGCGGAGTATTCTATAATTTTTTTACCCAGGGTGTTAGAAAAAGTTCGCGAAACACGACCAAAAAGCCGCGTTCTCCTACATCATGGCAACGCTTCTTCACACACGGTCAACAAAACAAAGTCATTTTTAGCTTCAGAAAAAGTACAACTCGTCACCCATCCTGTCCATAACCCCGACCTAGCACCCTGTGAGATCTGTATTTTCCCCAAAATCAAAGATTTGATGAGAGGTTTCACTATTACCAAGTCCAAAGAGGCAGTGATAGCGTTCAATCAGCACGTAGAAAACATGCCTTCAGATCTGTGGACCTCCTGTTTTAAAAATGGTTCGACCACGGTTCGATCGCATGAAAAAATTTTTAAAATGTAAAAGAGAGTATTTTGAAAAAGAAATAAACATAATATTATGTTTATAACATGTTTTTTTTAAGTTACGCAAAACCTTTAGTGTGACTATATCAGGTAAGTAATTTCACGTACATAAATAAAATATGTGTCGATTTGAAAATCAGCTCCTGTTTTGGAAGTCAGCTTAAAAGCTACAGGACACAAGCACAATAATATATTAAATACATTTTATTTCTTACTTTACTAGCCATGAATTTTACGGCAATTAACATCTATTACTTGTGAATCGTTATAAAGTTTATTGTTATAGGTACAACCATTACCTACGTCTGACTCTTGCCATATTTTATTGGTGTCATCAATTCAACAATTGACTGGTTAATGGTAGTACCACAGATATTAGGAATACGTAAATACCACTTCTTAATATAGGACGTGTTTTGTCCCTTAGTGTATCTACAAAAAGGCAAGGTTTCAAGGGCTTTTGTAAACACCTATCCACGCCATTATCCAAGTTTTCTTGAACCGATGCGTGGTGATGTTTGTTTACCTTTATGACTCACCTTCAAGTACATCATTTTGTAACATACTTAAATCATTTAAGCAACAAAGTCGTAGGTCCAAAAGTTACGAAATAAAAAAAAGTTATTATAAATTTTGCCCGCGCTTCGTCAAGTTTTTAAATTCTAATTTATATAATGATTTTCCATGAAATGGTTTGTTTTCTTGAGTATGTTCGTAAAGCCTATAATAAAGTCAGGATTATAACGGTACCAAGAAACAGTTAAATGTCATTGGAGACGATAATATCAAATTAAACTAGATTAAAACAAAATCCTCATAACCGGATTTTATTCGTTTTGCTGTTGTGTTTCGAAACAAATAGATGCATTATGAATTACGTATTTTTTTATTAATAGTGTTATGTTTTTAAAAAAAAAATCCTCTCGTATATTTGTAATCCGTATAGCAGGCGTTATTGCAAACATAACAATATTGAAATTATAAGGTTTCGTCATCATTTACAAGTATAAAACCAAATGGTCTTGTTTGTAATACAACGTAAGTTGTACTACAGATATCGCTTCATCCCAATACGATGGTTAAAGAACGATTGGAAAAATTTAAGTTATGACACCATTGTCGTGTTAGCTCAGTCGGTCTGAGCATACCCCGGCTAAATGGGTGGATGGACGCGGGTTCGAATCTCGCACATGACTTAAATTTTTCCTCTCGTATATTTGTGATTTTGTAATGATTTACGTATGTTAACAATTTATTGTATCTTCTATGTAGGTACCATGTTTTGAGGCACCCACACCACACTTATGGTGCTAATCACTCTTTCTGGTATATTTTGACTTCATGTTTCCTATTTTATTCTTGACTAGCTGTACCTGCGACTTCGTTCGCGATTGCCGTACCTGCACACTAATTATTCACATTTGAGCACTGTTTATCTCATATTATGCAACGCTGTGGTCTGAGGTGAAGCACTCTTAGTAAAGCATAGCACAGAAAAGAGCTTTCTACTTTGGGTTTGAAAACCCCCGAGTAGTATTTTCCAGGAAACAGTAGTTAAGTAACGCACAATAAATGTTGAAGCAAAGTACTTAGCGTATCTTTGGAATCTTTGGAATTTGATTTTAAAATGGCATCTTTTTGCAGAGTTTCTCCTTGTTTGGCGGTAGAACGAAAATATATTAGTTTGTGCACTTCCATTGCGCAGTCTCCAAAATGTATCCGGCAAAAGATAGACATGTAGTTCAAAAAAACTGATTGTGGCAAATGTTCCAGTTTTATCTTGGCAAGCTTTAAAAATAAATAAAAACTAAAAAAGGGTGCCGGGCTACCCGTGGGGTGCCAGACTGCCCGTGGGATGCCGGAATGCCCGTGGGGTGCCAGGCTGCTGTGGGATGCCGGGCTCTACGTACATTATTTTAAGAAAAAAAAACCGAAATAAGCCGTGCTGAATTTCGGAATAAAAAGTATACAATGTCCTTTTTCGTAATAAACCCAAATCGTGTTAAGTTTCATTGAATTCCATTGAGTGGTTTTGGAGTGATGCGCGGCCGGCATACAGATAGACAGAATAAAATAACAAAAAAAACTATAGTTTTAGCACCAGTGTCAGCCACAGAGTGCTCTAATTTTTTTTAAATGTCGCTATAGTTTTATTATAAGGTATAGATTACGTTCGGCTGGCTATTGTCTTCATCTGATTCATTTAATTATCCTGGTCATTACTCAAAATTTTAAAATGCTCCAAAACCAACATAACATAAGAGTTGCAGTGTTTGGGAGAGGTCACACCTCCCTCAAGTGTGACCTGTCCCAAGCTCTTTAACATATATGTTAATGAACTGATAGAGAGCCTCAGCAGTTTGAGTTCTTTTGATGGTATATCTGTCTACATATTAAGCTATATGCTGATGACTTGGTGCTGCTGGCGTCTTCTGTCAGTGCTCTCTGACAGCTATTGCACTTTTGTAAACAGTACGCTTTACGCCATGGACTATAAATACAATGCAAAGAAAATATAACTTATGGTGTTTAATAATTGCAGGACTCAGTATTGTGCCTCCTGTGAAACTGAATGGCGTTGCACTCAGTATGGTGCGGAAATTTAAATACTTTCGTCGAATAAGAAATGTAGGTCTATAAGATGAGTTAGATATGGAATGAGAGCACAGGGCGTTGATGGTGAGGCTGAACATGTTTTCCAGAAGATTCCATGGCTGCTCAAGATGATAAAGATGAAGATGTAAAAATAACATTCTTCATGGCTTATTGCCAATGGTAGAAGCTTATGAACACCATAAACACAAAAATCGTACAGCTCCCTGCGCGATCAATATAACATTGCTTTCAGGATTCTTACGCAGCTGCTACGCTTCTGTAGCACAGCCACCTTATCCACGGAACCGCAAACTGATGCTGTTGCAGCTATAATATATAATTTATGTCTGAAATACATAATGTAACGTTTAAAATAGGTAAACCAAATGAAATGTTCGCAAAACAATCCATTGCACCTGACCCGCTATATAATAAAATATGATGGTATGCCTTTATTAACAAAATACCAAGAACTACATACAACCCTACAGCTACTACAATAAAATCATTTAGACAAGATACAAGTCATTGCAGGTTCACAGGCAGTCCAAATGCTCCAGTTGGCAGTTGGCAGCGTGTCCAAATTGCTGGCAGCATTGCTCAGTTGAATTGCATTCGTTGAGGCAAATAGGTGCGGGCATTTTGAACACGCGCCGCATCGACGAAGCGCTCTGATGAGTTTTGGAAAATACGATGAGCTCGTGGTCCCCACGGACCCAACGTCTTTACACCAAACGGCTCAAATATGTAACTAAATGAAATTGAAGTTGATCAGTGAACATAAAACTGATAGGTTTGCTAAGTTGCAGACTGTAAAAATGTAAAACGATTTAAAAAAGGTGGGTACCTAATAGAAAAGCTAGCCATTATGCCTAAGAATATTAATTTGATATAATATAATAAAGGAACCGTCAATCGTTTAACAGAGACCGATAAAGAAGATTTGAATTAGGAATTTTATTCCTTATTTCAATTGGAGTTTTAAACTATTTATTTTAATAAAATTAAGGTGTTAGAAAAACACGTCACCACTTATAAGAGGGTTTATATCTTGTTGGTAATGGAAGACACATGGAAAATTCCTTAATTTTTTGAAAAAGTTGACATTCCAAACGTTTCGCATGATTTTCTTTAACACATTGTAGCAATTTATTGTTTTATCAGGTCATGAATCCTCTTAATATAGCGCAGGTAAGTAACCTGTTTTATGTTTAAATTTAATGCTATTTTTTCTTTTTATAACACAATTGGAATCTAATTTTGAATACGCCTAGAGCTCAAGTCGCATTTTAAAAGCAATAATCGGTAAATAATTTATTTACAGCATTTTCTTAGTAGGTAGTACACACCCTACACTTTCTTAATATTATTATTTTGGTGTCATTATTTTGCTTAGTTAGCCTTACATCCCTGAAGTGTTATATTAACTGTAAACATATTTCAGTAAAGCATTTTACTGAAAGTTAATTTATTATCTTGACGTTCTTCAGGCCTATATTGAAAAAAGTGAAAAACCCACTTCTCATAACATAGAAAAAATTATTTTATTGCTGTTAGAGAATACTATTTTTTCCAAAACCCAGTCCAGAATGTCATCAATAATAAGTATTAACTTAAGAAGGTATAATTTTTTTCTGATATAAAAATAAGTTTTATGACTCTGATTGAACAGGCTTAAGGTCTTTCCTTGTTTGTTTCCCTATCCAACATTCTATTCTAATTTAAATCCTCGCGCCACCTACACACAACCGACGAAAGCGACTCCACCCGGCACGCGGCGGCGAGAGGAACTATATACTGCATCGTCCATCTCTAAAACCAAACCGTGTCCCGCGGGCACAAATAATACAAAATAAATAAAAACTCCATAATAAAGTGACAAGTTATGTGTGTAAGGAACTAGTGAATCGACTAATATCAGCTGTGAGTACCTTCCTATTGTTATTCCTTAATTCTATCCAGACTTTAGCCTGTAACTCAAATTTTCATCATACAAAATTCTCGTTTTCAATTTAAACGTAAACACTGATGAAATGTTTTGTCTACTAAATCTCTTATTATTTTAAACTCACTTGTACTTTGTATTTGAACATACCTATACCAAGGCGTTACTTTCTGTTTTTATTACTTCTTGTGACCTGTTATTATCTTTCTTTGAAAAATTAACGATAAGTATATACCTAGTATATGGCAACTCTGCCTTACATTTATATTCCCTCATGTGCGCAGTACGCCGTTCTTCATATCAAAAAACATTTTTGTATTTTAATACAACTACGATAATATTTAATTATTTCAAACATATTCTCATCGGTTTCCGTGGTGTAGCGGTTATCACATCTGCCTAACACGCAGAAGGCCCCCGGTTCGATCCCGGGCGGAAACATACTTTTTGTATAACAAAGATTTTTCTACTAGGTTATTTGGTTCCAAACATACTTCATGGTTCCAAAGAATCCTTGTAGGTATGAACCCTTGTAATATGATGATGTGACAATAATCTTTTTGTATCTTGAATTTTGTATTTTGAAATAGTGACAACCATTTCAAGACTATAAATAAGTAGGCGCGTACTATTAACTGGTACTAGTAGTGCGTATTTTGAGTATATCTACCACTATTGAGAATGTATTATGTGATTATGAATGATGATCTTATACCCTTATTGCCCTATGTTATAGTAATTTTACTACAAGTTATTTTAGTATGTACTGTGTTATCCTGTTTTCTGTGTTATTTTATAATTACTAACTGCACATAGTAAGAACATACCTATATTGTGTACTTGTTATATAATATTAAGTAAGTACCAACTACTTAGGTAGGTATTACACATTACAATAGCATTTATGTTAAGGATGGGGGTGGGGCGATTAAGTAATCACTATTAATGAAACATATTATAATTTAATTATTACTCTATCATTTGATATTCAACGGTTCCCAGTTTAGGCTTGATTTTGACAAAATTTTACCATAATATGTACGAAATGTTATTTTGTATGGATCATGTTTTGTTAAGCTGCCATCTACAATTATTCTGCTGAACTAAATTAGAATTCGTTTAACTGCTTACGAATAAATTTACAAGAGTTCCAGCAGATGTCACTGCTACAGAATTGATAAGCTGCATATCATAAAACCATCGAGAAACTAATTAGTTGTATTTTTAACCGACTTCAAAATAGGAGGTTCTCAGTTCGACTGTTTCTTTGTGTTATTTCTGAATTTTTATAGGATTTTAATGTTTTTATTTATATTCGAAAGCTGGTGCTTTTCATGTGGTCCCATTTAATTTTGAGTAAGATCATAAATCATTTTGATAAATGTTTATTTAAATGATCCATAGTAATACGCATTTATTTGGCTTCGACTACATTGATGATGTTTTCATTTTAACCTGTCAATGTAAAATGAACGAAAAAACTGTATTTGATAGTTTAGTTTATTTACTTGGTAGTGCATTATTTGTTTTAGAATATTTTTTATTTTATTAATTGAAGTTATTTTTTTAATGTGATTGTTACGGAACATGCCCGAGGCCCACCTGATGTTAAGCGGTTAATACTGCCTATAACATATGCATTTCATCACAAGGAACGATCCGCACTGCGCCCGTCACCCCGAGACATACAGTTGTTGAGTCTCATGTGCCTGTAATTTTACTGGCTCTCAAGGCTGCCGGAAGATTTTCTACTTGAGGGTGGTAGCTAGCCAGACGGGCACAAAATTCCCTTCCACCATGCGGTGGGATTCGAACCATGGACCTGCAGCACCGCAGTCCATAGCTGTAACCGCTTGGCTACCATAACTCCAAGGCTGTTTAATTTTTGTTAAAATATTGTACTTATTTTTTTTTTAACCGTTTTTTTTTTAAACTTAACATATATTATTTTAGTACACACTATATTAGTACACAAAATCTTTAATTTGTTCGTTTTCAATTAACTCTATCACTTTGTTTGAATCCAACAAAAATATAATCGCATAAAAATTGAAAAAAAAAAACACCAAAAATAAAATATTAACTTTATTTTTTTTATTCCTGATAGGTAAGCCATAGACCACTATCGCACCTGATGGTAAGACGTGATGATGTGGCTGAAGATGTTGTTCAGGCTAACCTAGAAGTCCTGGCTCATATTATAAAATAAAACAAGTTGCCTTGGGATGTAAAGATAATTAAAATTATAAAATAATAAAAAAACATCTTGATTTGGACAAAGGTATCTAGTTATCAGTCTATTTAAATGTAAGTACCTACTAATGTTTTGCCCGTGGGGTGCCGGGCTAGAATGTCACCCCACATCTCTACCCTTGGGTGTCGAGGGTTTACAAAGGGTAATACACCAGAAGGTGGGCAGCAGCGCTTTTCTGAGGAACTAATACCTCACACTGCAATCCGCCTTAGTGCAAAAAAATCTTTGGGATAAAGTAATATTCTGTACCTACAAATTTTACTAATGTTTTGCTAAATTAATTCTTAACTGCAATAATATTTAAAAAACTATATAAAATCCCTTGTTTTTTTTTAATGGAATAGGAGGTAAAGCATATCAGCTTATCACCTAGTGGTAAGTGATCACCGTCGCCCACGAACATCCGCAACGCATCCTCTAGATGCGTTGCCGGCCTTTGAGGAGAGAATATGCTCTCATGCAACACTGTTTACAGCAGTGTGTGTGGCAGTAGTCCTTGACATCCCGTCAGTCACATAGCCACTGTACGTCTCATGATGATAGTCGCAGCGCAGTTCGTCACTGGTGACGAAATGCATCTGTTATGGACAGAGATAACCGCTTAACATCCATCAGGTGGGGACCGAGCGTGTTCCGTCACAATTTTATAATAAAAATATATGGTAATTATCTTAGATATTTCCGATGAAGCTGCAGTATCAGCTTAAGGTTAGGTACCATTTTCTTGCAATATCATTTAATTTTAAGTGACAGGATACTAAATTTAGCGTCGATTAGACCTGTAAAATTGTTCATATACCTTCATCAACTAAAAATAGCTGATGATCTTTAAACAGCTCAATTAAATTAAAGATTACAAAATTACAAATATACGATAGAAAAAAATTAAGTCATGTGCGAGATACGAACCCGCGTCCATCCACCCCTTTAGCCGGGGTATGCTCTAACCAATAAACCTAACATGACATGACGTCATAACTGAAATCTTTCCTATCGTTCTTTAACCATCGTATTGGGATGGAGTGACATCTATAGTACAACTTGAACAAAGTTGAAGCGCTCGTAGCGAAGTTTACTTAGCTGTTCTTAACCGATCAGCAAAGTTAAGCAACGTCGCGCGCGGTCATGATTTGGATGGGTGACCGCTAGTGACATTACTACTGAGTGCTTCCGTGCTATGGAGGGCACGTTAAGCCGTCGGTCCCGGTTGTTGTCTAAGGATGGCAATCGTTATAGCATGGTGGTAGGGCATTTTGCGAATGCCCGCCTGGCTAGCTACCACCCTCAAGTAGAAAATCTGTCGCCAAGCACCTAACGGAAATGCATCTGTTATAGGCAGAGGAGACCGCTTAACATCAGGTGGTTGTTCCTTCACAATAACATAAAAAAAATATATATATATCCTATTGTTGCCTGTTGCTATAGCGAAAGGTTGGAGAATAAATATTCCAACGTCTTCATAATATGAGTAATTAATGGTACAAAGAGGAAGTTCTCTATTTCCCAACCCAAACTTTAACCATCCTTGCTCTTCAAAAAGTTAGTTAAGATCAACAATTGACAGGTTTTCTTTGTCTTATCCGTACACACTGAATGATGAGTTAATAAATAATAATAAACTGTTATCACTGATAACAAGCAATCTTACGTGTCAACAACTTAGGATTAAATAATTATTATGCACATTTACGTCGAAAATTGAGCAAATACACGTGGAAAAATTAAGAAAACAATGGAATGGCATTTCCAAAATTAAACAAGAGATAACTAGGTACATCCTACATTTAACTCACTGATTTGATGTTGCTACAAAATGGCTTCATGGCTTCTCTATCCACACAAAGACGCCACAAGAACATATAAAAAAATTATATCTGCGTATTAATAATACTAAAATACAAGATGGACATATATAATTTATTACAAGTGAGCTAAGTTGCTCATTATATAAGTGGCAGCCGAGTGTATAATGAGCAAGTTGCTCACGAGTTTCATATGCACTTTTTCAACATCCTTGCGAGGAAAGTATATATATTGCACAAATGCGATACAAACAACATAAGAAAATTATAGAAAATAGAGCACAAGTTTTTCTTTTTTGCGCGTGGCAAATGTATTATGGTTGATTACAAAGACCTCTTTGATGTTACAAATCTGTATTACCCGGTTAAATTGAAAATGTTCTGTTTACTCTCACATAATTGGCAGTGAGGTACTAACTTAACTTTGTAGGGATAATTCTATTACGCACTAGTGTATAATATTATTATGCACGAGGGTGTTATATTTCGGTTTATGGCCCTAAGAACGATATAATAAAGCTCACTACGAGCAAGGGTGTTGAAAAAAGATTTAGAATTGTTTTTATAGCTGGTCACCTGTACGCCTCCAGCCCACCTTGGAAATGATCAAGTTGGTAGTTTCCACTTCCTTTCTGGTAATCAGGTTGTTAAGAAGTACTTTGTGCGCCCGAAGTAGGTACACCAACTTCGCAGTGACATTGAGTGAATAGTGATTTACTGATCATGACATCTAAGAAGGGGTATATAGTAAAGTCCTTAAATTTTTAAGTCAGGAACGTACGGAATGGAAAATAAAGATTGTCTAAAACACCAATAATTTACTAACAATGCTATTAAATGGCTTTTGTACAACTTAAACATGGTAAAAAATATAGAAGCATCACCATTAATGCCAATAACGATGCTGATATTTAGACTAATATAAGCAAATGTTGTGATACGTACATGTTTTCTTCTGTTTAATTTTATTTGCCATTAGTCAAGCAAGTAATATTGCATATAATAATAAAAATATACTTATTCTAAAAAAAATATTTCAATTTTGAGTCCATGTCGAAATCGTGTCAATAAGTCAGCCCTGCTAAGTCATATTTTAGTAAGGTCATAGGTACCTAAATAACTTAAACTTAATAATGGAAATCGGACGAGAAGCGAAACGCGTCGAAAATTCTTCCGGTTTGGCTGCGTGGCGTTTGTGACGTCACGTCGGCTTAACAGGAAAATTAGGCGGAATTGTCACTAGATATATTTTTGAATTTTTTAAGTGTTTTATTAAAATTTTAATTTGATGTATTCATAAAATATTTGTTATTATTAAATATGGATTTCCGCAAAGTAACGCCTGAATATATTTTTTTATCAAATAATAACAATTTAACATGTCAAAAACACAAATTCAAAAATAATAATTGAATATGAATGATTATAACTAGTATGTAGTAATAATCATTCATGAGATCATCATAGATGAAAGGAGATGCGGAATGAGAGCATGTTACGACTATAAGGGCGGAAGGAAATTGGAACTTTGAGGGGGATTTGAACCAATGCCCTCATAGTTAAAATGTTTACCTTCGTTGTAATTTATTAAGTTTATTCTATGTAAAACAAAAGAAATGCTGCAATTTTAGTAATAGATTTGTAAGTGCATATATTATCCTTATGCTCGCAGTAAAAAACAATACTGTTGTGAGTTTTTGAACACCTGAAGAACCTGAAGAAGGGAAAAGGAAAATAATGTATGATCCTTCATTATCTCATATTAAGGTCAATTTGTAGGCGAACTCCTCTAAAGGGAACCATTAATAAGATTCAGAAAAAAATGTTACAACGATAGTGAGTTCTCACATCTAACTATCGCTAAAATGTGACCAATTCTATCACTAACAAATCCGTGTCATACATTTTAAAATCGGATAAATGCTTACATATTAAAAGTATTATTTTCTCTAATTTTGGACCAAAAGGTCGTAGCCACCACGTGCAGCGCGCATTGAAATTGAACTTTATGTATTTCAAATTATGTTTGCTTTCCCTTTACAAGATCTGTTTTGATCTGCATCGCCCTTGAATTGGTATCGGCGATAATGATAACAATAGAATTTCATTCATAACTAGGACGTAGTGGTCCTGACGATTACAATGAGTTAATAATTTTGAAGCAGTGATGGCTCAGTGGCTTTGGCTATGGACTGCAGCGCAGCAGTTCCATGGTTCGCATCCCGCCGCGGGCTTCAGTTTCACCGCATGGTGAAAGGGCTTTTTGCGAATGCCCGCCTGGCTTGCGACCACCCTCAAGTAGAAAATTTGTCGCCAAGCACCTAACGGTGTGTTCCGGCTGCAATTCGTCACTTGTGACGAAATGCATCTGTTATAGGCAGAGGTTAGTCCGTTTAAAATCAGGTGGGCCTCGAGCTTGTTCCGCCACAATAACATGAAAAGAAAAAAGAACTAAATCACATATATGTTTAGAAAATAACACAATATCTAAGAATTCTTGTTTACAACTTTATCGCTAACTTTAGTTGATCACAATATCTAGGTATGAGTTATATGACTTTGCAAAAAAGGATAAGCCAAGATACGCGTTTATTTTGTTTGACAATCATCTAACAGTAATTCGCACTGTTTTACATTACAACGTCTTATTATCTTCGTTGGTGTTTTGGTTTATATAAGGCGGTATATACACTAACTACCTTTATTGATCTTATGTTGTTGATCATATTGATGAAATTAAACAACACAAATTTAAATTATAAATGTTAAAAGCACCCAAAAGGCAAAATGAAGACTTAATTAAGGCACTCCACTGCCAAATCTATTGTTTTTCTGTCGGTATGTCACTAGTGACTAGCTCGTAAACGGAATGAGTAACTAATTGAAGACTAAATCACATATATTTTTAGAAAATACACTTTTACAATACATTTTGTGAAGGAGCACAAGGTGGACTGGTGCATACAATTGACCCAAGACTCAAATTTGACTCAAACATGCATTATTTCTAAAAAAGAACACGCCAAGTATCAAAAGTTTCGGACAAAGAAAATCAAATCCATCTCAGAAGCGTTTTTTTTTTAATTTGGAACATTACAAAGCTTCAGCAATGTTGTATTAAACGGCGTGCTGGGGTTATTAAATACTCTTTGATTGGATCCCTTTGACATACCAGTCTCTTTGCTTACAATACATTATAGTACCACCAGCTTAACTGTGCAGTTCGCGAGGGCGCTGCTGGTCAAGGAAATCAACTACAAACTGTCACAATTTGAAGGAATGTTGTAGTTCTTTTTTCTGCCGCCTGAACAGATAAGTTGGTGGGACTGTAGAACAAATTGCGTTCATGTGGCTGTGTAGTATTATTATATGTTCTATGGTTTCGGCACAGATGATAAATAGAAAATTGGCGGCAAAACTGAAAATTCTTGATTTGTTATTTACATATTTAATGAATATAAATTTATTTCCCTGCATTCTTTTGAGAAAAGCACTATAATATGCCTCGGCGGAAATGGCAATTGCCTGTCTCGTATTAGTGCAAACTCATACTCGACTTGCAAATGCTTATTTCACAGCCTTTGCAATAATGTACTATTTCAGTGGGGTCCAATAAATAGAAAGGTAGACAAAATCAAATCAAAGTAGCCAATTTTAGAGTATTTTGCAAGGCTCGTAGGCATTTACGTATACTTTCTCATTGTATTGGAAGCGCTGAAAAATCGAATGAAAAGTCTTTGGTTGCATTTTACACAAAATGTTTGAATTACAGCTTTGTGACATACACCGTTTCCGAGAAAGGCTAGCTAGGATTAATATTATGTTTTCATGAGAGCACATTTTTTTATTTTAAATATGAATATGAAGCATTATATGAATTGTAGGCTTAGTAAATAACACAAAAAAATAACAAATAAATTGTGAATGTAATTTTTTCCGAGTCTGCGATAGCGAGAAAATCATAATCTATAAAAAAATCATAAGGGTCGTTTTAAAGTAATTCTATACTTAACACTAAGTCTAAACATTCAAATGCCAATATTCACAAGTTTTTTTTGTGAATTATGATAATCGAATGGAAAGTGTGAAAGTTTAGTTTATTATAAATTAAGTTGTACCTATTTTCAAGCTTTAGCTAGTATAGATTTTTTTGTCTTAGTAATTAGTATCATCATGCTAAAAAATATTTTTTTTTGCAAGTTTCGCAGATACACCGACATTATTCAAATAACTAAATTGTTCTTAATTTGTATGGCCAATGAAAAGATGCTCGGTGGAAAGGCGCCCTTACAGTACGCATACGTAATAGTACAATTGTCTAATCTCTTCTATATATATGTTTGCCTAGTACAATAAAAATTACAGCTCTTAGATAATGACAAAAGAAGATGGCAGAGAGAGTTTAATATTAGTTATTGTAAGAAACCCATGGTGAAAATGTTTCGGAAAAATTGTTAGGAATATCTAAAATCTAAAATAAAAAAACACGAATCCAGTTCTTTCAATTCAGAAGTAAAATAAAACTCCGAAAAATGGCTGTGATTATGCAAATAATAGGAACTGTGTTAAGTAAGTATATTTTAAACAGAAATCGTTCAAGTGTGAATCGGGGTCGTACACGGAGGCTTTTATAGCAACATACACAATATATTGGTGTAGGAATAACCCAAAAAAACAAAACAATTCCTTCGCGATCCTAAGCACCAACTGGCACTTGCACTCGGTCGGTTTATATAATGTGCTGTTTTAATGTACACTTTCGCTATAAACCTACTAAGTTTTTCGCTCTCATATATTACAAATTTTATAATGAGCATAATACTAAAAAGTAAAATAATAGCGAGATCAAAAAGGTGCTACTTACTTGGCTTTGTCAAAATTTTTATGAAGGCATCGAAGGGATGCTGAATAGTTTTAGTGATTAATATTTTGAGTACATACCCTCTTTATTCAACCGCTTCCACACATTGCACGCCTTATGAAGGCAGAATACATTGAAGTTATAATTATTATAAATATAGGTTTATAATAATTATAACATCTTTTGTACATGTATTTCATGCAATAAATAATTTGATTTGATTTGATTCCCGTGTGCACTTTAACACACAGTCAATGGTACACACAACATTACACACACTGCACGGTGCATACAACGTCACACACAGTGCTTTATACATAAATCACTTTCATACCTACACTGACACATCCACACTCACGTACATTCACACATCTCCTCCAACCTACTTTTATGAGAAGGGTGTTTTGGCGGAGATGATAATAGGACCTACATGGAGCAGTCCATTTAATGTTTAAGTATTCCAAAGCATGAAGTTCCTGATTTTTAAACGTAATTTATTTTCAGTATGCAATTTGTGCATGTGCATGGCGATTATGTTTGCCTGGCCTTCCTCAACGCTTCGTCTCTTCGAGTCAGCTAACACAACCCTGCACAGACCCATGACGGAGACTGAGCTGGCACTCTTCGGGAGTCTGTCTTCGGTTGGAGCATTGATAGGAACTCCTGTTGTTGGGTTCTTCTTAGACCGCTTTGGGAGAAAGAATTCTGCCATAATAGGATCGCTTATGAGTGTGGTAAGTAATTTACTCCCTAACGGAAATTATTTCTTTCAAGTCAGTCTCAGATGTTTTCAAATTATAGTGTTCTGGCAAATGCCAGTGAGAGTGAGTTCCCATTCTAGGTCCATTCTAGGTGCTTCATGCTGTCATCTTTGACAATATGTCACCTTCTACCAAGGGGTAATGGAAAGTAAGCCATATATAATACACCTAACAGTGGCTGGCTGCCGGGTTGCAAAGCACCGCTCTATAGGGATTGTATTGGAAAGAGAGATATCCGAGGAAGCAGACTGTGTACCGCAGTCGTCTTTTTATTTTTTTTTATTTTATTGTGACGGAACAAGCTCGTGGCCCGCGTGATTTTAAGTGGACTAACCTCTGCGTAAAACAGATGTGTTTGGTCACAAGTCACGAATTGCACTGCGCCCGTCACATTGAGACATAAGTAGTTGTTAAGTTCTCTTGTGTTGGTAATTTCACTGGCTCTCAAGGACTGCTGCCAGAACACACCGTTAGGTGCTTGACGACAGATTTTCTACCCTAAGGTGGTAGCTAGCGCAAAATGTCCTTCCGCCATGCGGCGAAGCTCAAGCCGGCGATGGGGATCGAACCTGGGACCTGTGACTCGACAGTCCATAGCTATTACCGCTCGGCCATTGTTGCTTCAAAGTCAGGGCTTTCTTTCAACCATGGCAACGGTACTGCCGAGTCACACCGCTAGCAGTTTGCCAGGCGCATCTCATCACTGCCCGTGAATATCTAAAAACGACAACCTTTTATGATCAAGAAGATGGCTATCTTGGGAAATTTATCGCTAAAAATCCTATAATACTTGACTTATATCCTATACTATGTTGTTTGTGGGAATACTGAATTAGACAAGTAAACTACGTATTTTTGATTGATACATTACAGTACTGAGTATATTTAAGTGAGTTTCAATTCTTGTGAATACTATCCTGTATACCTTCTACAGTTTGTGACTCGCGACACGGCAGTAGCTATTCATATTCATTATTAACACTCCGCAGGGAAATGGTCGCAGCAGCTAGCTACAGCTTCCGGGTCACCACGACCAAGATCTTAATGATCCATTAAAGCACATAAAACTGTGATATATGTACAAAAATTTTCAACTACTTTTGTTTATCAGTTTGACCCTGTAAGTGTAAGACACTAGGCTAACAAGGTATTATTTGTGTTTTCAACAGCTCGCTTGGGCATTGGTGGCCATCAGCAGCAGAGTGGAAGTGGTACTAACTGCTTTGTTCATCTCCGGACTTAATGGCGGAATATTCGTTGTAGTACCAATCTTCGTTAGCGAGATCTGCGATGACTCTATACGAGGAGCTATGTGCTCTGGCGCCATCATCTTTTATGGAATCGGGTTGCTGGTTTCATATATGCTGGGAGGGTAAGAGAACTTAAAGGTTTAACTGGCCGGTCGCTTCATCATCATACAAACGATGGTTCGAACGGTTGTCACTCCTTTATTAGAGGTTTTATGTTAAGAACTAAGCATAATATCGATTAATCTACTACTATCACTAGGTTTCGTAACAAATTTGTGAAAAAAATAATTAACTTAAAGATTAACAGCGTCGAAAGTTATTCATGAAAATATTTCAAGGCTCATTAATTTCAAATTGGATATCTTTTTACCAATTTGTAACAATAGCCTAGATAATCAAGAGATCAATTGATATCAAGCTTAGTTCAGGACTGCAACCTCCAAATAAGGGGGTGATCACCCTTCGACGTTTGTATAGAGAAGTGACCGGCCAATTTATCCTCAACCCTTACATATTGGTATCTAATTAATAACATTAAAAATGATTACTATCTTGTGAATGTATTCACAGCCGATCCTCAGTGGTTAAGGCTAATCGCTGAATGGAGAGCAGTGGTCTTATGTGAACTAATCAAATAGCACAGATATGGTAACGGAAAATTGACGAGAATCAAGTATGTGCAATTTGCTTCGTTAAGACAATTACAAAATATTACAAAATTACAAATATACGAGAGAAAAAAATAGAGTCCTGTATTCGAACCCGCGTCCCTATATCCGGGGTTTGGTCTGACCAACTGAGCTAACATGACATTATAATATAAATTACGTATGGGGATGGAGCGACACCTATAGTTCAACTTGCGTTGTACTACAAACAAGACCAATTTTGCAATTGATTTTATACTTGTAAATAATGACGCAACCTTATAATTTTAATATTGTCATGTTTGCAATAATGTCTGCTCTGCGGATTTAATAACAAATTTACGAGGGAAAAAAAATATAGTCATGTGCGGGATTCGAACCCGAGTCCATCCACCCCTATAGCCGAGGTTTGTTGTGACCGAATGAGCTAACATGACATTATGATATGACTCGTAACTCTAATTTTTGCTCTCCTTCTTCAACCATCGTATGGGAATGTTATGTTTGCAATAACAAATAATTTGTTCTCTTTTAAATTTGTAATTTTTGAATGTAATCCGCATAGCAGGCGTTATTGCAAACATAACTATATTAAAATTACAAAATAGTGTGACTGCGTAGTGAAAAAATGGCCATGATGTCGAAATCTCGACCAGTTTTGGTGAAAAGCGAAAGAAAGTGTATTAACACAAAACTAGTGACTTAAATCGAAAATGTTTATTAGCTTATCCGTCTTGAGGTTAAAGTTATACTGTTTTATTATTATACTTTTGGACACAAGCATACATAAATAACAAATACACTTGAGCTTGAAAGACACTTTCAACTTAAAAGGATTCAATTTTTAAAAATCGGTATTGACTATCACCGCTGGAAAATAGGAAGTAACTCGAAGCAGAAATCATGCTGATTGAAAACTCTCTAGCACACATTTTCACAAACCGAATTTCACAATTTATTTCATATCAATAATTCCATTAGAATTATTCTATTATTTAAAAATTTTAAATTCAATGCTTGCAAGATCTATTATCACCCGTAAACATTATTACATACATTATTTTTGAAGCGCTCGTAGCAAAGTTTACTTAGCTGTTCTCAACCAATCAGCAAAGTTAAGCAACGTCGCGCGCGGTCATGAGTTGGATGGGTGACCGCTAGTGACATTACTACTGAGCGTTTCCGTGCTTCGGAGGGCACGTTAAGCCGTCGGTCCCGGTTGTTGTCTTAGGATGGCAGTCGTTATAGCATGATGGTAGGGCGTTTTGCGAATGCCCGCCTGGCTAGCTACCACCCTCAAGTAGAAAATCTGTCGCATAGCACCTAACGGTGTGTTCCGGGAGCTGTCCTTGAGAGCCAGTACTTCTAGGTTAGCCTAAACAACATCTTCGACCACATCATCACTTACCATCAGGTGAGATAGTGGTCATAGGTTAACTTATCAGGCATAAATAAAAATAAAAGCGAAATTACTGGTTATCGTCGACAAGAGATCTGATCTTAAAAACTATATTTTAACCTATGTAAATGAAAATACCAACTTGGAGGTATACTAACAATAAAAGAATCATCAAGATTCGATGATCAAGTACAAATTTATACTTATATATACATATAAATAAAAATGTAATACGCAACGTCTTGAAAACGTTCTTTTTTTTCCTAGAAGTTGGTTAAAACTGTCTACAAACTTTTGGTTGGTAGTCTTCCAAAACAATTAAAGTTTACTTACAGATTCTTCTCGTACGATGCTATGGTTTATGCGAGTCTAGCTATCACAACATTCACAACTGCTGGCCTATCAATACTAAAAGAATCACCTACGTGCTTGATGATCAAAGGAATGGAACAGGTAACATGAATATATAATAATTTTTGAATTCTTATGAAATCTTAACTAAACTAAGTTTTCACTCATTTTTAAAGAAAAATACAGGATCACGTAAATAAGCCAGATAAATTATATAGTTACCGATTATAGTTTCGCCCACATCTGGTGGAGTTTTTCAAGGAGTGTTCAGGACGCTCGCGGTAACATCTTGCTTACCACTGCGGCTTAAAGCACGTAGCACACGCCAAAGGTTGGGGTTTTGGGGTTGGGGGGTGGGATGCAGTATATTGCGTAGGCAGATCTAGAGGGGAACACTCTTCATCATCACTTTTGGGACATTGAATAGCATGGGGGATGTCCCAGCAAAAGGAGCTCACCACATCGTCACTAGATATATCCTTCGCATCACAATGAGCTCCATGAAGACATTGCTTCCAAGTAGGTGGCAAGGACCATAGTCTGTCTCTATTAAAATTCGGTCGTCTACTAATCTCAATGGACTCTCGAAACTTGTGAGGCACGAAGAACTTTTCTCTCGCCAGGATTCGAGCGAAGCGGATGTAGTGTCGTGTGTCGAGAAGGTAGAAAAAATTCTGTCACAGTGGAACTGTTGCTGTCTTAATTCTTCATAGAACGTAAGCATGTGATCCGTTAGCCTAGTCAGGTCTCTTTTGGGTCATCTTTTGGGAGACGAAGCAATTGTCTTATTTAGTAATTAAACAACTTTAAACGGTTTAAATCGCGTATATTTATCATTATTTTTGTCCCGACGTTTCAAACACTTTGCAGTTTTCGTGGTCACGGGGTGACTGTATAATTATAATTGTCTTATTTGTTTAAGAAGATGGAAAATTTGCTTGATGCTGTACCTTCGGCGTTACAAGTTTCCAATTAGGTATGTCCGTGACCCCTCCATAAATGGCAAAAATGCTGCCACTTTCCACTGAAGCTGGGCGTATTTTAGACAATGAACTTGCAACACTGCAACTCTGTCTTCATTTGCATCTATTGCTTTAGAGCACACCTCTGATGTAGTCCAGCTCAGTGTACAGCTTAGAAGATCCATCTTTTCAAACGAACAATCGCGAAGATCTTTCTCGACCGTTTAATGTTTTTATAATTGATTATGGATTTAGAAAAGTAACACCTATACTATAAGTTAGGTTGAAGCGCTCGTAGCGAAGTTTACTTAGCTGTTCTCAACTGATCAGCAAAGTTAAGCAACGTCGCGCGCGATCATGAGTTGGATGAGTGACCGCTAGTGACATTACTACTGAGCGTTTCCGTGCTTCGGAGTGCACTTTAAGCCGTCGGTCCCGGTTGTTGTCTTAGGTTGGCAGTCGTTATAGCATGGTGGTAGGGCATTTTGCGAATGCCCGCCTGGCTAGCTACCACCCTCAAGTAGAAAATCTGTCGCCAAGCACCTAACGGTGTGTTCCGGCAGCTGTCCTTGAGAGCTAGTACTTCTAGGTTAGCCTGAACAATATCTTCGACCACATCATCACTTACCATCAGGTGAGATAGTGGTCAAAGGCTAACTAATCAGGCATAAAAAAAAAGTGTAGTTTTATGTAAATTGTTATCAATAGCTTTTTACTAATAACTTATATTGAGACCACAAAATTAAAACAAACAGATATTATGACTTATCAAATGAATTAATCTAAAACGCTTGACAAGCGTGGGGATTCTGGCAAAAACTCCATAATGGGGGAGACTGTGTTAAACAGTGGACAATCTGGCTGATACAGTAATCCATTTATAAATTACATAAAGACCTTGGCCTCACAAGCACATCCGTAACTTCCATCCTAGAGTGATGTGTATCCAAGGCGGCATTAGTAGGATCTTAGCAAATTTGGCTAGGTAGGGGAGGAAGCAAAAGCGGTGAAGGGCAGATTTGATCACATCGTTAAGGGGCCTTTACGTTACCTTACTCTATGAGTTGCAAGTCCAAGGCACCTGAAACTTGAGTTTCTTACTCTGCAGTGCCAAGCACCCGCACGGTGGATCCATGAATACGATGTTATTCGTTTCATCATTCAATCATCAGCTTGCATTATATAAAAATTATTTTTATGAAATTTCAGGAAGCTGCAAAATCTGTAGCATTTTATAAAGGTTTAAAAGCTGATTCCAAAGAAGTACAAGAAGTGATAAGCGCAATAAAGAGAACCTTAAGCCCGGAGTTAGATGGTAAGTGCATTAAATATTCAACATTATTCTATAACATTTCAATAAAACAATCTGCCTAGTGTTTGTAAAAGCACCGTTTTTGAATATTAAGATCTTTTGTTCGATCCTTGGGTCAGACTTGTTTTTGAGATTTTCTGACAAAGCAATTTTCAGTAGAAGTTCGGAGTTTGAAACTGCGCCCTGTTTTTTTTTATGCCAGATAGATTAGCCTCTGACCACTATCTCACCTGATGGTAAGTGATGATGTGGTCGAAGATGTTGTTCAGGCTAACCTAGAAGATGCGAAGAACGAGTCTTTTGCCGGTTGATGGCAAAAGACTTGTTCCTAATCACATGAAACCAAAATATGAGTGGTGAAACTTCGGTATCTAGACAAACATGTCTACTTCTTAGTGAAATTAGGTCGTGACCATATATTTCTTTTAAATAATTGGTTTATTTATTAACAGATATAACACCAGAAGAAGAAAAACAATTGAAACCGGAAAAAGAAGTCCAGGCAAAGCTATCACTGTGGAAATTCATAAGTAAGCAAACGCACAATGAGATATAAATATGTTCATTACCCATACTACTCTAATATTTCGACGGACACTTAGGAAGTTTGGCGAAATGAAAAATAATGTTCTAGAGAGCTTTTTTTTCATAGATGGCATGCATTACTTTTTTTGTTTAGCTTTCAATTGAACCATTTTCAAAACCCCTTTTCCCAATTTACCGACGACGCCTGCTCCACAGCCTATTCGAACGAGCTGTCGTATCTTCCATCGATCAAACCTTGATTTGTACCTTTGTATACAGTTTTCATTTCTTAATTTAAGTAACAGCTGTGTTTTAAACACACATTACTAAATCAGGGCTGCAAAGAAGATGAGAAATTTGCCCAGTGTAATATCCAAGGAGTTCCTCGTGGAACGCAGGCGCGTTCATAGCAGCAAATTTTTCTAGCTGGCGTTTGATAGTATACCAATAAAATTTAACGCTACTTTGATTACGTAACAGATATTGATTTGATTCTGTCATAGTGATTAAACTAGGTATCAAAATCTTCCCTGCACTTCTCGGTTGCTTCACTGTGAGCGTTAGTTCTTTAAGAAACAACCAAACTGTCAAGTGGCACTTCGTTTCTGAATCATATCTATTAAGAAATTCAAGATTCGTCATCAGACGCGCCGAAACAAATATGACAAACTTAGCTATCATATCAATGCATCATTCTACGCAAACCTGCTTCTGAATATCGGTGAGGTATATGCAGTACCCAGCGCGGAACTACCCTCCTCACGTAAATGCTCACGTAAAATGTTGTGAACAATAATTCTTGATCTAGCCTTCAATAAGAGAACCAGCAAATCTCGAATTAAAAATTTGCCGTTCAAAATTAAAATTTGCCGTTTTTTTTACAGAATTTCTAACTGCTGACATGTTTTCTTTTTTAATAGTTGTCAAAGTGAGACCATATCTTTCTTCTACGGCCAAAGATTGCCGTAGGTACGCTGAACTACCGGTACACAGTTGCTTTAGTTAGAAGGACTTTCATCCATAAATGCAGTTTGGAGTTTAATAAAATATTATCTGATTTTCGACCACATTTGAAATCATAAAACACCATTGCGTGAAAATATTCATAAGACAGCATTTTTTTAGTGAGACACAATCATTTTATTTAGTCTCGTTATAATATGTGGAGTGAAATTTGAATTTAGAACTTTTGTATTGTTTGTCAAAAAAGATAATTTATATTATTTTTAAATATTAAAGTATAGCCGCGCAATATAATAAAAATCTATTTAAAAAAATTCTGAACCGCCTAATTATCTCATATCTTTTTTAGCTTCCGGTATAAAAGCTATCCATTTATATTAAATTGTAAATTGAATTTGTTCTCTTTCATATGAATGAATATGATTTCTATGAATATACCATAAATGTATTTAGAACCAATTAAAGTGAAAGAAATATAATTAAAATATAAAGTTATGTATATAACTATTCAATGGGTGACGACGTTCAAATGTTTTACGAAAAAGTTGCCAGAACCAATAAGCTAGGCAATCTAAACAAGGCAAAATAAGTTAGGCAATATAAGCTATCAGGTTGAAGACGTTCTGAAAAAAGGCCAGGTCAATAGTACCCTAAACCAACGCTTATGCGTGTGAAAGGATTGAAGCGCTTTTGAAGCGCTCGTAGCGAAGTTTACTTAGCTGTTTTCAACCGATCAGCAAAGTTAAGCAACGTCGCCCGCGGTCATGAGTTGGATGGGTGACCGCTAGTGACATTACTACTGAGCGCTTCCGTGCTTCGGAGGGCACGTTAAGCCGTCGGTCCTGGTTGTTATCTTAGGATGGCAGTCGTTATAGCATGGTGGTAGGGCAATTTGCGAATGCACGTCTGGCTAGCTACCACCCTCAAGTAGAAAAACTGTCGCCAAACACCTAACGGTGTGTTCCGGCAGCTGTTCTTGAGAGCCAGTAATTCTAGGTTAGTCTGAACAACATCTTCGACCACATCATCACTTACCATCAGGTGAGATAGTGGTCAAAGGCTTACCTATCAGGCATAAATTTTTTTTTATATACTATAAATGTATTTAGAACCAATTAAAATGAAAGAAATATAATTTAAATATACATAAAGTTTTTTATATAACTATTCTGTAGGTGACGACTTTCAAATGATTTACGAAAAAGTTGCCAAAACCAATAAGCTAGGCAATCTAATCAAGGCTAACTTATTTTAAGTTAGGCAATATAAGCTATCAGATTGAAGACGTTCTGAAAAAAGGCCAGGTCAATAGTACCCTAAACCAACGCTTATGTGTGAAAGGATTGAAGTGTAGATGAAGGAAAAGAAATATGTAAGGATCGTAGTAAGTGAAAATCTTTGGTCGTCTACCCCAACGGGAAAGAGGCGTGATTTTATGTATCTAATATAGGCTAGGCAATATCCTATTATATAATGAGACAAAGATAAGTAATGTTGTGTAATATATTATTTGTTACAAAAACATAAATATACGATAGGAAAAATTTAAGTCATGTGCGGGATCCGTGGCGGGCGTAATGTAATCCGCATAGCAGGCGTTATTGCAAACCTAACAATATTAAAAAATATATTATTCGTTTTAGGAAAATCAAGATCAAGCCGAGCCGCCATCTTCCTGACTCTAACCTTGCTCACAGCCTCTATCTTCCAAGGGATGGTTGTCGTACAAGTGTACGCAATGCCATTGTTCGAAGACGCCATACCGAGTATGTCACCAACCTTATGCAGTATACTCGTTGCAGTTATTGGCATTGCTGCAGGTTTAGTTGCTGCATATTTAACAGAGTTGGCTGGAAGGAGGGTAAGCATATTATATTTGAAAGAAAAACTGAATTTTTAATATTTTTATTTCTGCTATAACGCATGTTTCGTGGATTACAACGAAAGGAAAAAATATATCCATCCCCATACGAAGTTCAGAACATGAGAACTATATATAAATGTATATAATCACACCTGTATTCCCCGAAGGAGTAGGTAGAGGTGTGTAAAAACCCACGCTTCGCCAATTGGGTTTTGGTTTCATGTAATAGGGGGCGATCCTATTACTATTCACTGGGCACAGTTTCAGGGTCATACTTAATATTTTCTCTAACACACTGGACAAAATACAAGAACATATTGTATGAAACCCGGGGGCACTAAGATGGTATACAGTGCGTCTTAAGCAAACAACACCCTCACATCCACGTGAGAAGTGGCATGCTGATCATTTGGTGCACTTTTCCTTTAGTCCCCTTTTACGACACCCACGAGAAGAAATGGCGAGGTGAAGTTCTCGTTGTAATTTTGTAAGACTGAATAGTAATATAGTTAGTTACTTTGATAAGTTTCTTTATACGATTTCCATTTTCAGCAGTATGACTTTATTGACTTAAATACAACACAACGGCTACAACAATGAAAGCATTTAAACAACCTACAAACCATTGTAGACTCACAGACAGTCCAAATACTCCAGCCCACTACCAATTGGCAGCGTGCCCAGCATGCTGGCAGCATTGCCTCATTGAGTTCCAATGCTTATTCAATGAGCAAAATATGTGCCGTCAAATAAGCCGACGGTCCCGGTTTTTGTCTTAAGTTGGCAGTCGTTATAGTATGGTTGTAGGGCAGTATGCTAATGCCCATCTGTCAATTAGAAATTCTGTCGCCAGCACCTATTAGTGTGTTCCAGCCGCAGTTCTTAGGAGCCAGTAAAGTTACAGGCACATGAGACTTAAAAACTGTATTTCTCCGGGTGACGACGGGCGCAGTTACAAGTGACGAACTGCACTTATAGGCAGAGGTTGAAAATCAGGTGGGCATTGAGCTTGTTCCGTCACGATCCCATTAAAAAAAAACTGTTGCCAAGCATCTTGCAGTGTGTTCTGGCAGCAATTCTTGAGAGCCAGTAACCCTAGGTTAGCCGGAACAAAATCTTCAGCTACATCATCACTTATTTTCTGTTGAGATATTATCAGGTGAGATCAAAGGCAAGTCTATCCTGTACTACTGTACTGGATCAGGCGAATCTTCCACTGCTGAATACAGCCTCCCTCATTAAGAGGTAGGTTGCCATAATCCCCACGCTTGGCAGGCGTCTTGGGGATCGCAGTGAGAGATACAGTTCCACAGAAAGCGCTGCTGCCCACTTACTGCTGTGATACGATACCCACAGGTAGATATGGTTGGGGTGAAATTCTAGCCCTTCACCCGACGGCCTATCCAGTTGTAAAAAATTGTCACAATTGCAATTTCTAGCTACATAGTCCAGTCGACCTATACACATATCTATCTGTTTTTAGCTGCTAATGATCTTCAGCGCATTTGCTTGTGCTGCAAGCTGTTTACTCCTTGGACTCCAGATACATCTTCACTGGGGTCCTTCATGGCTGATAGCTGTCAACATCTACGTTTTTACAGTCGTGTTTAACTTGGGAGGTGGTGTTCTTCCTTTTGTGCTGATTGGTGAAGTTTTCTTGCCTGAGGTAAGCTTAAATGTTTCTTTACTTGTCAACGTTGAGTGATTTTTTACATTAAAAACTAAATTGCAAAAAAAATATTTCTAAAAATAAGCATTAAAAAATATTTGTTTAAATGCTCTATGGCAATATAATATTAAGTTATTATTTAGTAATTGGCTAGGACTCGCGTAATATTTACCGGATATTGCTCCGACCAGTTTCGAACTTATTTGAAGTTCTTCGTCTGGGAGTCACGATTGTGCACAGCGGCGAGCGCGGGCCTCAGCACGTAACTGTTACGTGACTCACAGACGAAGAACTTGGAGCAATATCCGGTAAATATTACGCGAGTCCTAGCCGGTTACTAAATAATAATTATGGACAAAACTCGCGAAAGTTTTTTAGCTCTAATATTAAGTTATATTAATAAAATAAAATTACAATTTTATCGTAGCTTAATACTAAAATATAATTTCCTTTTTTTTATTGCTTGTTAGGTTAACCTTTGACCATTATCTCACCTGATGGTAAGTGATGATGTGGTCGATGATGTTATTCAGGCTAACCAAGAATTACGTAACTTACGTGAATTACGTTATTTCTTACGTAACTAAATTGATATGAAATAAAATATTGATTCCGTATACATGACCTTTGGGTGGTGCTAAGCAGGAAGCAAACTGGTAGCTCCGTCAGGGGTTTGACCACTGGTTCAAGTTGTGGGATAATCATAAGATTCGCTTCACTCGCCCCCGTAAAAGAAAATATACTTTTAGACCATAATTATTATCATATTAATAGGTACCTACACAAAACCCCTGATAGTTGGCATCCATTTTGGATCCATTGAATCCTAGAAATGCTTTTTTTTATTGCTGATATGTAAACCTTTGACCACAATCTCACCTGATGGTAAGTGATGATGTGATCGAAGGTGTTAACAGGCTTAATAACCTAGAATTACTGGCTCTCAAGGACTGCTGCCGGAACACACGGTTGTGCTTGCCGACAGATTTTCTACTTGAGGGTGGTCGCTAGCCAGGCGGGCTTTCACAAATTGCCCTTCCACCATGCAGTGAAGCTCAAGCCCGCGGCAGGATTCGAACCATGTACTTGCTGCGTGGCAGTCCATAGCCAATGCCACTGAGCCATCACTGCTTCCCATTGAATATATTTTATAATCATAATATTCATTTTCAGACAACCGTATTCAAATTATTTGATCCCAAAATGTTATATTTGGACAGCTGAGGCCCAATCAGAAATCATTCATAACACTTTCAATTATTAACGTGCATGACAATATTAACTTAACATTCCAAGATGGACGGATTTCACTTTTCAGTTTGTATAGTTGAATGTTTTTTATTATTACAGGTTAGAAGTTTTATGTCAATGCTAGTAATAGAATGGGCATGGCTCTGCAACTCCGTTATACTTTTCATCTTCAATCCGCTCGTCAAGGCCATTGGCTTGGGACCAGTGTTCTACTTGTTTGCTGGCATCGGAGTCCTCACTGGAATTTATTCTATGATCTACCTTCCTGAGACGAAAGGACTCTCCATCGATGCAATTCAAGCTAAAATGGTGAAAAAGAAAAAGAATGACGTAGTGTATTAATTTGTATACAATCTGACATAAATCTAAGATCTCTATCTCTCAGAAGATCGATGTGATCACGTAAGACTGTGTTTTATCCAACAGCCTTTTTCAAGCTTGTCCCTTTCAAAACAACAAATCAAAATACAACAATTATGAAAACTGTATAAAGGATAGGAACTGTATACGCAGCAATGTATTACTTACCCCAACTCACGATGCTAAAGCTGAAAATATTGAGCAGTCTCCAATAACGTTAATAAACATGACAAATAAAAGAGGACCCGGAAGTTTTCCTTAAGGGACTCCAGACAGGTTTAGCGTTCCAGAAAGAAGTATAACTCAGGCAGTAGCCTAGCTCTATTGAAGACTTAAAAGTTAACTATCTGTGGATATCACCCTGAATGCCTAGATTGAACAGTTTTCCCAACAAAATGTCGTAATAGATTCAGTATGTATGTGTGATATTCTAGCCTGGCACCCCAGGGCAACCCCTTGCTGCCTATTTGCTGTTATTTTTTATTATTGCCGCAGAACTCTATTTGCCGTCTAACGACATATCCGAAGGAGAATGGATGTTCATACGACTGCTTTTAACATCAGACCGAAAATGTTTTAAGTTTAACGTTATATACGTCTTAATTTTATTTATTTTTCATAACAAATTAAATATAAATTAGTAATATTTTAGTTATGGTTAAGAAATATTTTTTAATGACCTATATAATAAGTTATAACGTATAGTGTTTGTAAAAAAATATATGTACGAAAGCCAATAATTATAATTAAACGACTTTTAGATACAAATATTTTAATTTCGTTTATTTTTTTCCTCTTTAACAGTGTACTACGCAATATAATATAGTAATTTATTATGTTTCTCCTTTTGGGGTATAAGTATGTGTATCAGAAAACATGTCTGGTTATGATAATAATCTGCTTGTTCTATATCAATCTTAGTTTCGTACAAACAACACTCTTTTTTTTTTTTTTATGGCTGATTGGTTAGCCTTTGACCACTATCTCACCTGATGGTAAGTGACGATGTGGTCGAAGATGTTGTTCAGGCTAACCTAGAAGTACTGGCTCTCAAGGACAGCTGCCGGAACACACCGTTAGGTGCTTGGCGACAGATTTTCTACTTGAGGGTGGTAGCTAGCCAGGTGGGCATTCGCAAAATGCCCTACCACCATGCTATAACGACTGCCATCCTAAGATGACAACCGGGACCGACGGCTTAACGTGCCCTCCGAAGCACGGAAACGCTCAGTAGTAATGTCACTAGCGGTCACCCATCCAACTCATGACCGCGGGCGACGTTGCTTAACTTTGCTGATCGGTTGAGAACAGCTAAGTAAACTTCGCTTAGAGCGCTTCGTTACTCTAAAGTAATCGAGGGATATATATTATGTAATAAAATCCGTTCCCGGCGGACGTTACATAGGAATTTAAATTAAAGTAATTAATTGATTTTGAAGTTCTCATTATAAATAATTTATATTCTTCTTCAAACACTTTTATTTATTAATTAAAATTATCTATCACAAAATCTTAACTGTAAATGCTGGATTCTACAGGTAAAACGTGCTGGTAGCCTCTTCTATGCACTTTAGCTTTTTGATTTAATTTTTCAACTTTAATACAGATAATTTATTGGTGTAATCATTTGACTGTGATATCTCAGCTGGAATGTACTCTATAACAAATATGCAATGACTCAGATTTCAGACTGATATTTTGGTTGATATCAACAATGTTTTCGGTCGCGTAAGTTTTTGAAAGCTAAAATGAATGCTTGGTAACAGGATAGTTGTCGTCTCTTTTACTATTTTCAACAAAAGCGTTCATTAATTCAATTTGATTTTTGTTTCAATCTCCATACTGATGAAATTACATTTTAAGAGGCTGACAAGTGCTAAATAGCTTCACTTGAACATATTTTGAAGTGCTCGTAGCAAAGTTTATTTAGCTGTTCACAACCGATCAGCAAAGTTAAGCAACGTCGCGCTCGGTCATGAGTTGGATGGGTGACCGCTAGTGACATTACTACTGAGCGTTTCCGTGCTTCAGAGGGCACGTTAAGCCGTCGGTCCCGGTTGTTGTCTTAGGATGGCAGTCGTTATAGCATGGTGGTAGGGCATTTTGCGAATGCCCGCCTGGCTAGCTGCCACCCTCAAGTAGAAAATCTGTCGCCAAGCACCTAACGGTATGTTCCGGCAGCTGTCCTTGAGAGCCAGTACTTCTTGGTTAGCCTGAACAACATCTTCAACCACATCATCACTTACCATCAGTTGAGATAGTGGTCAAAGGCTATCTATCAGGTATAGAAAAAAATAATATTTTAAGCAAATTGTATTTAGTTTGTAGCAGTAAGAAAATCATATGTTAATGTTAGACACATTATCTAACGCCAAAAAAAGTTCGAAACAAGTTTCCTTAAAACTTTATCTATAGAATAAAATTGCAAAGTTGACTCTCAATTACGCTCGTAACGTAAATATGTTAATTATTTATACGTATGAATGTGTATGAAAATATAATTATAGGACAAGAAACGTTGCATTTTCGATATACGTTGCTAGTTATTTGTTATTAAGCTTACTTTCGGATTTTACCTAAACTGATCGCGATTTCACCATCGCTACCTCTCTTCCACTCCTACACAGTCCGATAATGACAACATTTCAGCATTTGACAGCGTCTTAACATGTGGCCTTGATAATGATTGAGGTCACCTTTGAAACTCATGTACAGGCTTTTTATCTAACATATCTGAACACGTGTGTACAAATAGCTATCACGAGATCGAACACTGTAACGAATATGTTTTGAACGGAGCAGTATGGTACCTAAACGAAACTTAAAATGTAAGTACAGTTTTGCACAAGACATTAATTGTTTAAATGTAAACGGGAAATAAGGGTACCCAAGACACAGGCTCCTGCCTAGTTTGGGACCTACTGATATTCTAATTAATCGCAACATAAAACTCTCATAACATATTTAGTTTGTAATGTGTAAATCTTTTGGAAATAAAATTATTATTATATTATTATACTACTACTGAAATTATTGACTATTGAAAAAAGCATAATGAGGTTATTTTATCAGCAAAGTAAAATGGTAAAACGTAGGGTTTCTTAGGTATGGAAATTGGTTATATAGTGCTACTTATATGTAGATAAATAATAATTAAATCTAGATGAAAATTTGACTTTAATGACAATCTTATAATAAAATTTACTATATTCGAAAAAAAAAACGCGAGCTAGTTTAGGTGTAAGTTAACCTGTGCCAAGAATAAGTCCCGTCATCAATGGAATATTGCGGCCATCTCGACGGCTCAGCCAAATACTAGCTCGAAGCCTTGGACTCTATGCAAAAAAACTAATAAGGTTGCCAGCCAACGGGCGGCGATGCTTTGGTGAAGACCAGACTGCAAATCCTTGAACGTCGTCGCAAAGTTGCCGGTCTTTCAGTGTTCTACATTAACATTCACTTACCATCAGTTGAGATAGTGGTCAAAGGCTATCTATCAGGTATAGAAAAAAATAATATTTTAAGCAAATTGTATTTAGTTTGTAGCAGTAAGAAAATCATATGTTAATGTTAGACACATTATCTAACGCCAAAAAAAGTTCGAAACAAGTTTCCTTAAAACTTTATCTATAGAATAAAATTGCAAAGTTGACTCTCAATTACGCTCGTAACGTAAATATGTTAATTATTTATACGTATGAATGTGTATGAAAATATAATTATAGGACAAGAAACGTTGCATTTTCGATATACGTTGCTAGTTATTTGTTATTAAGCTTACTTTCGGATTTTACCTAAACTGATCGCGATTTCACCATCGCTACCTCTCTTCCACTCCTACACAGTCCGATAATGACAACATTTCAGCATTTGACAGCGTCTTAACATGTGGCCTTGATAATGATTGAGGTCACCTTTGAAACTCATGTACAGGCTTTTTATCTAACATATCTGAACACGTGTGTACAAATAGCTATCACGAGATCGAACACTGTAACGAATATGTTTTGAACGGAGCAGTATGGTACCTAAACGAAACTTAAAATGTAAGTACAGTTTTGCACAAGACATTAATTGTTTAAATGTAAACGGGAAATAAGGGTACCCAAGACACAGGCTCCTGCCTAGTTTGGGACCTACTGATATTCTAATTAATCGCAACATAAAACTCTCATAACATATTTAGTTTGTAATGTGTAAATCTTTTGGAAATAAAATTATTATTATATTATTATACTACTACTGAAATTATTGACTATTGAAAAAAGCATAATGAGGTTATTTTATCAGCAAAGTAAAATGGTAAAACGTAGGGTTTCTTAGGTATGGAAATTGGTTATATAGTGCTACTTATATGTAGATAAATAATAATTAAATCTAGATGAAAATTTGACTTTAATGACAATCTTATAATAAAATTTACTATATTCGAAAAAAAAAACGCGAGCTAGTTTAGGTGTAAGTTAACCTGTGCCAAGAATAAGTCCCGTCATCAATGGAATATTGCGGCCATCTCGACGGCTCAGCCAAATACTAGCTCGAAGCCTTGGACTCTATGCAAAAAAACTAATAAGGTTGCCAGCCAACGGGCGGCGATGCTTTGGTGAAGACCAGACTGCAAATCCTTGAACGTCGTCGCAAAGTTGCCGGTCTTTCAGTGTTCTACAGGATGCATTTTGGAGAGTGTGCGATGGATTTGCATAACTTAATTCCTCCATATCCTTTCCACTACCGGACTACAAGACGTACGGAAACACGGCATCCGTATATGGTTGACATTCTTCCTCACAAAACGATGTGCGTCCACCTTTACAATATCAACAACGAAGGAATGGAACACCCTCCCAGCGACCTTGTTCCCCAAGAGCTACAATTTGGTCTTCAAGTATAGACTGATTAGGTTCTTCTATGCAAGCATGCTCCACCATCGACCACGTCGTCCCTTACCATCAGGTGAGACTGCGGTCAAATGCTTGACTAACTGCAATAAAAAAAGTTAACGCTTATGGTTATTGCTGCATATTAGGCATACAACAGGGCTCATGATGATGTTTTTGCGCCCTTATTAAATGGCTGTCAGCAAATATGTTACCGACAAGAAATGCCAAGGAGTGAGCTTATTGATAATAGTTATATACTCACTTAAAAGATGTCACTTTATCACCGGAATTGTCTTTGAGTTGTAATAATAGTAATAAATATTTAAGTCAGGTAACAGACACATTCAATAAATTTAAAAATGTACGGACCCATAAACATAAATACCTTAAAATAAAATATATTTATCAAAAATTATATTATTCCGTGACACTACATAACAGATTGTCTCTGCTTCCTTTCCCTGACCCTGTGGTTCACCACCCTGCAGGCCAAAGATCCGGTCATCTTGGATTGAGCTCCTGAGGCTTGAAGGGTAAGATTTGAAGTTCGTGGCCCTAGTCTGCTCCAAACGCATCAAATTCAGTGAGATTTGCTCCTCACACCGGCCCTTCAGTCTCTCCCGGACGTAACGCAGGATATCTTCTCCTTTTAGTATCCTTTAATAAAACGTTTATTGAGATTGGGCTTGGCTTATTACTTACGCATTAGCAAAACTACTTTTTATGGTGGTAGTGCATTTTGTGAACGCCCACCTGGCTCCTGACCTCCAAGTAGAAACTGGCAACGAGCATCTAATGGTGTATTCGGCAACTAGCCTTGAGAGCTAATAATTCTAGGTTAACCTGGAGAACATCTTAGGCTGCATCACCTTCTAATTTACAACTCACAAAAGTTCATTTCTCCGAGGAGGAAGTACTCAATTAGCCTGTATTACTTTTTCCATGTTTGTTACCTTAGAAATTTTGGCTGGATGAACGGGTGTTGATGATTCTTTTATTATTTGGAAGGAATGCTTCCCGTGTGGTCCTATTTAAATTTCATTAAAATCGGTTAAGCCATTTTTGAATAACACTCCAATAACTGGTAAGTGTTTTCTTGATGATAATATATTCAGTCATTGACAGTGAATATCAATCGATCCCGTAAGTAGCAGGGGCACTAAAAAGGGTGATTTTTTTTATTTCAATATGGAACCGACTTCAACACTCAGAAGCGTGAAATAACTTGAAGTCGGTACCATGCGCACAATATTATGATAATAGGTACTTTTGAATTATCATGATACCGACTTCAACAAGTTATTTCACACTTTTGAGTGTTGAAGTTGTATCAATTTTTAGATAAAAAAAAACTCTACTGCTAATCCAAGACTTTTTACATTTTATTGTTTAATAGTACCATTATTATTTACATCCACACTACGATGTAGTCTATGAGATATGGTATTAGTAAAAATATCACAATGGATGTAGTGTACATTAATATTTATCGTATATTAGTACATTATGATATAAATGCGGTTAGTTGAAAATTACAGTAGAGGCGATATTTCTACAAGATAGCAGAGGCTGTAATTATCAAAGCGCACGTATGTCGTAAGACGTTTTATAACACATTTGCGAGAAAATAAATAAAACTCGGACTTTCTTAAACAAATAAATCTTGAATCACTTGTTATAGCAGATAGAAAATTTAAAAAAAATTGTAAACTACTATTTTTGTGTTTTGTTGACCATAAATTACAACCATTTATCTGTAATTATAATTTTATTAATATACTAGCTGTACCCGCGACTTCGTACGCGATTGCCGTACCTGCAAACTAATTATTCACATTTGAGCACTGTTTATCTCATATTAAGCAACGTTGTGGTCTGTGGTGAAGCACTCTTAGTAAAGCATAGCTCAGAAAGGAGCTTTTTACTTTGGGTTTGATAACTCCTAGCTTGTTTTTCCAGAAGACAGTAGTTAAGTAACTCAGAGAGTTCCTTCGCGGTTCGCACAATAAATGTTGAAGCAAAGTAGGTACTTTGTGCGTTTCTTTGGAATTTCGATTATAAAACGATATCTCTTTGCCGACGTTCTCCTTGTGTGGCGGTAGAAAAAACATATATTAGATACACTTGGAGACTGTACACTTCCATTGCGCAGTCTCCAAAATGTATCCGGCAAAAGATAGATAGTTAACAAAATTTATTGTGGCGAATGTTCCAGATTTTCGAGTTTTATCTTAGCAAGCTGGCAAATCTAAATTAGGATGCCGAGATGCCCGTGGGGTGCCGAGCTGCCCATGGGGTGTTGGGCTGCCCGTGGGGTGCCGGTTTGCCCGTGGGGTGTCGGGATGCCCGTGGGTGCCGGGCTGCCCTTGGTGTGCCGGGTGGCCCGTGGGGTGCAGGCTGCCCGTTGGGTTCCGAGCTCACTCGTCACTATTCTAACACAAAAAGAATAATTGAAATTGGACTACGCGTTCATAAATTACAACTAAGTAACATTTTGACTTTCATCCCCTTTCCCGAAGGAAACGTGCTGAATTTTGGGATAAAAAGTATACAATAACCTTCTTCGTAGTATGAACTCAAATCGTGTTAAGTTTCATTGAATTCCATTCAGTAGCCCATGGGGTGCTGGGCTGCCACGAAAAAGAATAATTGAAATCGGAGTACGCGTTAATAAATTACAACTAAGTGTACATTTTGACTTTCATCCCCTTTGCCGAGGGAACCGTGCTAAATTTCGGGATAAAAAGTATACAATAACGTTCTTCGTGGTATGAACTCAAATCGTGTTAAGTTTCATTGAATTTCTTTCAGTAGCCCATGGGGTGCTGGGCTGCCCGTGGGGTGCCAGGCTGCCCATGGGGTTCCGGGCTCACTCATCACTATTCTAACAAAAAAGAATAATTAAAATCGGACTACGCGTTCATAAATTACAACTAAGTAACATTTTGACTTTCATCCCCTTTCCCGAGGGAACCGTGCTGAATTTCGGGATAAAAAGTATACAATAACCTTCTTCGTAGTATGAACTCAAATCGTGTTAAGTTTCATTGAATTTCTTTCAGTAGCCCATGGGGTGCTGGGCTGCCCGTGGGGTGCCGGGCTGCCCATGGGGTTTCGGGCTCACTCATCACTATTCTAACAAAAAAGAATAATTAAAATCGGACTACGCGTTCATAAATTACAACTAAGTAACATTTTGACTTTCATCCCCTTTCCTGAGGGAACCGTGCTGAATTTCGGGATAAAAAGTATACAATAACCTTATTTGTAGTATGAACTCAAATCGTGTTAAGTTTCATTGAATTCCATTCAGTAGTTTTGGAGTGATGCGCGGCCGGGATACAGACAGACAGACAGACAGACAGAAAGACAGACAGACAGACAAAAATAAAAAAAATACAGTTTTGGCATTAGTATCAGCTACAGAGTGCTCTCAAATTTTTTTTTTGCAAAATATCTCTTATGTACAGAATTGGACCTGTTACAGTTTTATTATAAGTATAGATTAAGCATATATTTTTTTAGAATTATTTTTTCTCACTTAGTGTCATTTGCTGCTGTCGTAAATAAATTATTTTTCAATTCATTTCATTTCATTGAAATGGTTGTAATTAATGGTCAAAATTCATAATATTAAAGAATTAAATGTTTATTTATATATATATTTAGGCACGAATACAGTCCTCTTCTTATCGAACTTATAGGTTCATTTAATACATAAAATAATATGCAAACAACGTCATAATTAATAAAAATCAATGATGTTTATTTATTAAATTTTATCTCACAAAGTTAATTTTATTAATAAAATGTTGACCACTTTTCTGCGATAAAAACTCTTTGCTAAGATTTAAGTAGTACCGTTCGTTTTAGACGGTGCATCTTGATAAACCGATAAACCGTGCGTTTTACCTTATTAAAAAGAAACTCGTGCGTTTTACAATAACGCACAACTACGTAATGAGATACAATACGATAATTAAATTGGAGAAATAAGAGACCCTTTACGAGCAAATGTGTTATAAAGTGTTCTTATTATTCTTAGGTTTGGTTCACGAGTAGTCAAGGACACGAGTCCTACCCGTATGAATGAGCATCAATCATTTAATGCGGAGAGTGCCCGTACCTGCGTGAATAAATGAAATAGGTCTGTTGTAGGATACCTGTATGGTTGTAAAGAATATGAGGAAGCCATAATGCTTTCTATCCGTGGGTTGCCGGGCTAGAATGTCACCCGGGGGGGTCTCATCTCGTTGGTGTCGTAAGAGGCGGCGACTAAGGGAAAAATACCGGAAGGTGCGCTACAGTGCCTTCTGAGTAACTACTATCTGACACTGCGATCCGCAAAACGCCTGCCAAACGTGGGGATTGTGGCAAACTCCCCCGTTGGTGGAGGTTGTGCAGTTCAGCAGTGGACAATTCGGATGATACAGTAATGGTTTATGTGCCTATGTTGTAGCGTCTTGAAGTAGTTATGGTCTAGGCAATGACTTATTAGACTGCTACGTAGCAGGTGCATGGTTTGAATCCCGGCGCAGGCTTAAACTGCACAGCATCATAGAAGGGCTTTTTGCGAATGCCCAACTGGCTAGCCACCACCGCACATATTTCCTACTTGAGGAAGGAAATCTGTCGCTAAGTACCTTACATTTTATCCCAAAAGGTGTCCTTGAGAGCCAGTAATTAATTATTAATCCTACATTTCTCACTTGTGGCACAGCTTGTGGTCGAATGCTGACCTATAATTAAAAAAGGCATTACCTCAGACACTTATCCAACTAGCCGGTGATAAGCGTTAAACTAGTAGTATAGAAACTAGTTAGCGAACAGCAGGTAGCGAGTGCTTAATTTTTATATTTTTGTAGCTAGGCTATATGCGAGTGAGCAAGCGAGCGATGGGTGATTACTCTCTCATCTGTTGACATAGGATTTGTATCTTTTGTAAGTGTCTTGACTGAGAAAATAGTCGATATCTACTAGCTTTCTCGACAGGGAAAAGTGCCTAATGTTCACATTTCCGCCGCCAGTGAAAACTGGCGCTCTACTATTTTAGCAGCGACAAGAGCTATACTCGTTCAGCAATGCTTTGTGGTCAAAACATTCGCTGGGAGACTCTCGCTTACTAGTATACATGCGTATATTAGTGGACAACCCCGAGCGAGTGGGTGAGTAATCGCAATTGCAGTCACACACACGCTAATAGACCAGCGACAAAACTATTAGTACCACAAGCTCGCTAATCACTGATCGCCAACTCATTTCCAGTTTCTAGATCTAATTGCTTATCGCTGGCAGTGGGGCAAGTACCTTCATTACATCAATCACCTTTAAGGTGAATTTGTCTTTGAAAAATATCAGACTAAAGTAGTATGACGGAGAGACTTCGCTTTGCAGGCGAGTGAGCAAAACAGTACTTCACAATATTTAAAAAGAAGGAGCAAATTTCTTTTGATAAATTCATATTAAAAATGTTTATAAAAACGGAATAAATTTTTCAGACACTGGTTGCTACATAATAGTTAGAAAGAAAATTTGATTTGATACGATTTACAATATAGCCAACAACTTGATTGCAAAATCTTAGAGCTGTTTTCATGATCATTTTCTATCAAGAAAATTGCAAGTCGGCAATCGGAGTACAATTATAGCTCAGCAACCCACTTGTAACTTTAGTAAGTACGAGTAATTTATTCTCACGCGAATACGCCTTCCCGAAATAACTAGTACCCAATAAAACGGTTATGAAAAGGATTAACAGCCTGAATTTATCTAATTAGAATGTTTTATACACTGAAATTTCCACCAATCACAACGCTCCGTTGCTTCCGACAGCTAATAGCAAAACAACAGTATAATCTCCTTCATATTCTCATATATTTATGTTTGCCTTGTACTTAATACGTTTATTAGTCAAATTAGATAATGAGAAGCCTGGATGCTGTCATAATTATAAATTAGTTTATGACTAACAGACATAAAGAATACGCTCTCTTGAAAAACTAAAATTTTGTGAGCATTTATTTAGTAAAAATCTTGCAATGGGGTATACTGTTCAGATTGCCTGTACTGCATTGAGTAAGTAAAAACATTTGATGATTGCTTTAATTTAGTTATTTGTGCAACAAGAGACCAAGGTTTTTATTTGCTGCGAGATGCTGAATTTGAATCCCGTACCGAAGGATTCTATTATTGAATCCCGAGCGTAGGGAGGGATTAAAAAGCACAAGTGTAAAAAAATGTAGTCTTGTGTTGCTCATACAACTTTTAACCTCAGCAGTGAGAACATACATTTAGGAGGTAATCGTTGGCATGTACGTATACCTATTTTTTACGTAACTTTTTTGCAAGGAATTTAAATTCATCATTTTTAACTTGTTGTTGTAATATTTCTGGTGTTAAAATTCTGTCTTCGTCACTCACGTATTATAATTATTATGAATTTAATCCTTGCGTTGAGATGCGAGTTAAGAGATGCGATCTGAAACTGCAACTTGGATGTTCTATTTCAATATTACAGATTGGTAAAATTATAAATAATGATGTAGATGATGACATTTGTAAGCGTTTATTTCTAAAATGTTGCACAATATTGTTTTAAAACTATTTATACTATAAAAAAAATTAAGAATAACGCACGTAACCTCTACTGATAACAGATGCAGTTCTTCACAAAAGGCAAACTGCAATGCAATCACCCTGAGACATATAAAAGTGCATATAATTTTACTGGCACCCATACCTATTAAACCAGAATGAAAACATGATTTTAGAATGTAGTAATGTATATTCACGGTCAATTAAAATGTGTGGTCCGTATAGAAGTCTTCCCTAGCAACACAAAAACAGGATCACATTAAAATATATTTTCGCTATTAATAGACAAGGTTTTGATGCCTTGTCTATTAATAGCGAAAATAATATATTTGTTAAAGTTCATGAGAGAAATATATTTCTAAAAGGACATGATTGTATAAGGTTTAGGCTTCCGTTTTATGACTGGCCGCCTGTCAAGTTTCCTGGGAATGCTCTACACAATATGTATATTATAATCAAGGGAGTATACAATTAATGATAGGAAATAATTAGTGCGTTATGAGATGATATCCCTATCAGTCTTATTTGCAGCAATACCATACTCACATTAACGTAAACACTGGTATGCTGGTCATATCAGATTAGTGCCAAACACATATAATGAGAAAAAAAACCAGGAATGTTATACCGCTAAATCTATACCGCTAAAGCTATACCGCATCGCAGTCTCGCAGAGCTGGAAGACGAAGTTTACGAGAAACGAAGATCAACTTCATGTAGCTGGTGATTTTTTTTCATCGGCTGCATTGCGACGAGACTAAACTCCAACCTGGCGGATATTTCGGGAATAAGATATTTACTATTAAAAGAGAAAAAATATATATGGCTACGATTAAAGTCGACAACAGATTTTCAGTGTGTTGCTCTGCTACACCCTTAATAAAAATATAACATGACCATGATCGAGAAATACCGGTTTCATAAGATACATCAATTAAGTCAAGGCAAATCCCTCTAATGGGACTGACCTTGTTCAACGGTGGACGTTCTGGTTGATGTGTAGAAGATACTATCATTGAACCTTCTGACATGCTCACTTTTTTTTAATGGTATTGTGACGGAGCATACCTGAGTCCCACCTGATCTTAAGTGGACTAACCTCTGCCTGTAACAGATGCATTTCGCCAACGACGAATTGCACTGTGCCCGTCATACCAAGACGTACAGTTGTTAGATCTCATTTGCCTGTAGTTTGAAGTTTAGGGTTACAGACCTGTTTAATCACGAAGGCACGCCTGTTATAGGGCATGAATATCGGAACTGAGATCCGAGATTACAATCCAATATCGTAATACCGGAATCAGACAAATTATCAAATTTTAAGCAATGTACGGCAATATAGGTTAAAGAAGGATTTATTTGCCACAGGCATCATACCATCACACATAACTCAGATCACTTTTGCCTACGAGTGTTGAAAGCGAACGTATTTTTCATCGGCCGAATATTTTGTGATAAAATACGAAGTTCATATTTTTCTTTATGCATGATAGTTTAGCCTTTGACCACTATCTCACCTTATTGTAAGTGATGATGTGGTCAAAGATGTTGTTTAGGCTAACCTAGAAGTACTGGCTCTCAAGGACAGCTGCCGGGTGGTAGTTAGCCAGACGGGCATTTGCAAAATGCCCTACCACCATGCTATAACGACTGTCATCCAAATAACAACCTGGACCGACGGCTTAACGTGCCCTCCGAAGCACGGAAACGCTCAGTAGTAATGTCACAAGCGGTCACCCATCCAACTCATGACTGCGGGCGACGTTGCTTAACTTTTCTGATCGGTTAAGAACAGCTAAGTAAACTTCGCTACGAGCGCTTCAAATTTATCCAACAAAATGGTTGACGCTTTTCTTTTGATATCATATTATATATAAAAACGTGCATTTAAATAACTTATAACAACTATTATTATTTTTTTTGGTGATTTTGCATGTATATTTTTAATCATAAGAAGTTTTTTAATGTTGATTCTGAGTAAGTTTAATTAGTTTAAATATAGGGTAGGATAATAACGAGAATTCTCTAATTTACATATAAGATAAAACTACTGTCTTGAACCAAATAAAAGATTATCATTTGAAACATTTATTATATTAAGTCCATCGTAATAACGAATAATAATTCCGATATTAATATTGGAATTCAGATCTTATATCGGAAATTAGTATCGGAATTAAAAACCTACCGATATTGCAAGCCCTAGCCCCTTCACAGCATAATAATAATGTGCATTGTACGAGTAGGCCTTTTTTGTACACTACCTCTTAGTGTGTGAGTAAATGTTAATGGTACATACAGTATCATCACCATCATCAGCCGGAAGATGTCTACTGCTGAACAAAGGCCTCCCCAACAGATCGCCACAAAGAACAGTTATTAGCCACTTGTAACCATTGGCTACCTGCGACTTTCACAATGCCGTCTGTTCACTTAGTGGGGTATAATATATAAAAGGTAGAATATAAATTATGATCATTGGGCAAGCAGTAGTAGGTGCAACTATAACTACTACTGCTTGCCTAATGATCATTATTTATATTTGATTATACTGTAGAGTTAGAAGGCCCCCCTCTAGGTGGACTGACGACATCGTGAAAGTCACGGGTAGCCAATTGATTAGCAAAAATATGGAGGTGCGTGCTTTTCTGAGTCAAAACGTCTGTGGGTTTGTTTGAAGTTTGTGTAAACTTTTCAGTATGCTGCCTCTGTGGCTGCATGGGTATTACGTTCGCCTGGCCCTCTTCTACCCTTCGACTCTTTGAATCTGCAGACACGCCTCTCCACAGACCAATGACAGAGATGGAACTGGCATTATTTGGCAGTCTTTCGTCTGTAGGGGCGCTAACCATTACGCCACTTCTAGGGGTGTTGCTTGACAGATTTGGAAGGAAGAAATGTGCTATTTTGACCTCTTTGATGGCTGTGGTGAGTAAGATTTTTCCTCTGTAGATCAGTTATTAGTTGTAACAATAGATGCAGATGACTTGGGTTAATTGATGATTGAGGGCAGAGTCGAAAGCGCTTCGTAGGGGTCTGAATTAATTCTGAAATATAAATGTATTAGCTTATAAATACATAACATAAAGCACTACTTAGTATGCATGCTCATCTTCATGGAACAAGTGTTATTCAGTAATCAATCTTCTGAAACGAATTCTATATTAATTCAGATTTAAATCAATCATCAATCATTTTTGAAGCAGTGATGGCTCAGTGGCATTAGCTATGGCCTGCCGTGCAGCAGGTTCATGGTTCGAATCCCGCCGCGGGCTTGAGTTTCATCGCATGGTGGAAGGGCATTTTGCGAATGCCCGCCTGGCTAGCAACCACCATCAAGTTGAAAATCTGTCGCCAAGCACCTAACAGTGTGTACCGGCAGCAGTCCATGAGAGCCAGTAAAATTACAGGCACTTGAGACCTAACAACTGTACGTCTCGGTGGGACGGGCACAGCGCAATTGAACGTTGACGAAATGCGTCTGTTATAGGCAGAGGTCAGTCCACTTAACATCAGGTGGGCCTCGGGCTTGTTCCGTCACAATAATATAAAATAAAATAAAAAATAAAATTTAAATATATTAATTATTATAATTTCTATCTATATTCTAAATCTGTCGCCAATCACCCGACGGTGTGTTCCGGCAGCTATGCTTGAGAGCCAGTAATTCTAGGTTAGCCTGAACAACATCTTGAAGCACATCATCACTTACGATCAGGTGAGATAGTGGTCATAGGCTAGCCTATCAGCTACATATAAACAAATAAATTTCTATATGAAAGAGCCGAAATCGCATCACAGTTTTAACTGATTTTCAATAAATAGAGGTTCTTAGGTAACTGCAAATATTTTAATGAACAATACTACGCTTATGTTATATATTTTAATACTCTTAGAGCTTGTTTCAGAATGTTCGAGTAAGTTCCGGTTATAATACCCAGAACATAAAATAACTGAATGATAAAAATTACAGTTATCATGCAGCGCGTCTCAAGCTTTAACCGATGGATAGGCTAAATCGATGACTGTGAAACGCAAAGATAGTGTTTTACTTATTCATTATGTTCTGGGTAGTATAACCGAAACTTACTGGAACATTCTGAAACAGGCCCTTAGGAAACCCCATTACTTTAGACTGGATTAAGACCTTTTTTAGATAATGGCTGTTCACTCTAGTTGATCTCATAAAAATGTTATCAACTTACTGATTTCTAGTTATCGTCGCCTAAGAAGTTTATCATAGCAAATATTATTAACTCAAAATTGTATTGCTCGTAGATTTTATCTAATTTTAAAGCAAATAGAATTGAACAAAAATAGTGCATGTGACGCGAGATTAAAATGCTGGCACATATTTGTCTCAACGAATAAGCATTGAAATTCAACGGTGCAATGCTGCCAGCATGCTCATATAAACATTTGCTTGCAGTTTAAGAAAGGTTAAGATCAAAATTACCCACATTACCATGCTGTTTAACTCAAAAGGCACCACCTACTAATGCACTGCGGCATTGACATTTATTAAACAGATACGAGTATGAGTGCTTTTCAATTTTATGATACCTATTTGACTCAACGAATAAGCATTGCAATTCAACAAGGCAATGTTGCCATGCTGGGCACGCTGCCAACTGTAGCATTTGGACTGCCTGTGAGTCTGCAATGACTGTATGATGTCTAAATGCTGTAGTTTTGTATATAGTTCGTAGTATTATGGTAATAAAGATATATAGCTGGTAAAAAAAAGTGAAATAAAAGACAACAAATAATAGTACCTAATAGGAAATTTCATTAACTTTATCAACGTCAATAGTGTTGCCAAGCCAACTACGTGTAATCACGAAAAAAACTATCGCTGTTTAATTCTGTATTTTGAAGTAATTCTAGGTTAGCCTGAACAACATCAACGACCACATCATCACTTACCATCAGGTGAGATAGTGGTCATAGGCTAACCTATCAAGCATAAAAAGTCACAAGGTACATTTGGGCCTTTTAGTCATACTATTACAGGTCGTAAAACCATAAAATTTATTCTTTGCAATATTTCTCCGATATATACACATAAAAGTCCGATAATTTATACAAATTATAAAGATTTGGAAAACATTTTTATATAACTGCCAGGCTAGCATTAGACTTACTTGATGGTGATGATGCGGTCAGAGATGTTGTGGAAGGTTAAAGTTAACTTTTAAAATTACTGGCACTCCATGACAGCTGTCGGAATACACCGTTAGGTGCTTGGTGACCAATTAACTACTAGATTTAGTTAGCTAGCCAAGCGGATATTCATAAAATGTCCTACCACCATCTGCACTCTTAAAACAACGTACCGTGCCCTCCAAATGAGGGAAGCGCGTAATTGTGACTAGCAATACATCAATCAATCATCCATACAAGTTATGACCGCCGCGGACGGTGCTTAACCCAGTTAAGATTTTCTATTAAAAACGACTAGATAAGCAATGGGTGCTTCGAAATAATTAGGATTTTTGAAGCAGTGATGGCTCGTGACATTGGCTATGGACTGCCGCGCAGCAAGTCCATGGTTCAAATCCCGCCCAGAGCTTGAGCTTCACCGCATGGTGGAAGGGCATTTTGCGAATGCCCGCCTGGCTAGCGACCACCATCAAGTAGAAAATCTATCGCCAAGCACCTAACGGTGTGTTCCGAGTCAGTGAAATAACAGACAAAATGAGACTTAACAGGTATGTCTCAATGTGATGGGCGCATTGCAGTTCGTGTCTTGTGATGAAATGCGTCTGTTATAGGCAGAGGATACCGCTTAACATCAGGTGGGCCTCGCGATTGTTCTTTCAGAATAACATAAAAAAAAAATGGGATAAATCAGATTGCTTCATAACCCTTGATAATAACGCGGCTCAAAGAAAAATTTATCATAAGGGCCAGCTGCCACGGTACCACTGGGAGCCAACTCCCACCTTTTACGAAACCATCATAAAAAAGGCGCGTTTTGATTCATGCTTAAAATAATCATTCTTAGTCACGAACTATCACCGACCCACAATCGCGTCAAGCAATATTGGTTTGATCCTTCTTAAAGAACGAATGAAATAAGTATCACGGATGTGCAAGCGAGATACAAAATATTTATCATATACCGTTATCCCGCTCGCACTGTTCCGAACTACGATGTTACGGAACGGATTTACCATAGTTTCACGACATTTTATTGTATGCTGCACGACAGCTATCTGTAACTTTTTTAGTTTTACTCATTGAATAATTCTGTTGCATTTATTTTAAAGAATGATAGAAATAAATACATTGCACGTAATTTACACATTTTTTTCAATAATACTCTAAATCAAGTTTAAATCCGCTGCTGCAAAGTAACTTTTTTAAGATGGATAAACATGACGGATTTGTCGCTGGAACAGTATTATATGTAACGTAAGAGTTCGCGAATAGAGTGAACAATTTGTTCTGACGTCAAAACGCTGAGCGATTCCATTACCGATTGTAAGCCTGCTTAATTGACGTGGAGGTATTATTTTTACCAAGCAAGTAAATTAAGCAAATTTTTGTATATTTAGCAGTAAGATTAAGATATTATTACTATAAGAGGTAAGAGTTGGACCCGTGATCATTTGATTCAACATATTAACGTCTGCCTTGGCAGATGTTTCCTCAAACAGCCTATGCTAGCGTCATTATAACAAGTTTAAAGCTAATTGCAAAATTTGTCTTGTTTGTAGCACAACGTAAGTTGAACTATAGGAGTCGTTAAATCCCCATAAGATGGTTAAAGAACGAGAGGAAAGATTAGAGATATGAGTCATTATCATGTTAGTTCAGTCGGTCAGAGCATACCCCGGCTATAGAGGTGGATGACGCGGGTTCGAATCCCGCACATGACTATAATTTTTCCTTCGTAAATTTGTAATTTTGCAAAGCCTACGCTAGAGAAGTAGACCTCTGTCAGTTGCCAGTTCTACCTTTAACTTGGTAATGATTTCCAGATAGGGTGGAGCATGATAGTTTCGAGTTCCAGAGTGGAGGTCCTGCTGACAGGCATGTTCATCGCAGGCCTCAGTGGTTCAGTGTTTCTAGTGGCTCCAGTGTATATTGGAGAAATATGTGAAGAGTCCATCCGTGGGGCCATGAGCTCGGGCACTATGGTCGTGTATTCGGGGGGAATGCTGGTGTCTTACATGCTTGGAGGGTAAGCAACCATGTTCACATCAATTGTCAATGATTAATTGAAGAGCTCTTTTCCATAAAATAATAAGTTCTTAGACTAAATTAGAAGATAAATATGAAAATATAATTATAAAGAACAATAATATAAAATATAAATACATGTTATAACTATGTAGTTTAAATAAAGCTCTTGGCCACAGTTTTCCTTTGCCATCCGTCGGGCTGGGGGTTAATATTTTTTTTCCCAGAAAGGTTCAACGGTGTGTTCCGGCAGCTGTCCTTGAGGGCCAGTAATTCTAGGTTAGTCTGAACATCATCTTCGACCACATCATCACCTATCATCAGGTGAGATAGTGGTCAAAGGCAAGCTATCATGCATACAAATAAAAATAAAACTCACATTATGGCATCTATAAATTGCTAGTTTGTTTTTGATTTATTTTACGTACCTAATATTGCTTGCGCAGTCAACACAAATTTAACGATATATCTTACATTGTAATCGAATAGACCGTTTAGAAGTTATGGTGGAATAAAGAAACTCACAAGTATAGATACATAAATATATGAACCCTGAAAACAATTTTCCTTTTTTTTGGGTATGCGTGTAAAAACCACTTTAAAATATCACATTAAAATGGACCAATTTGGAGTGATGATGCTTCGAGCTTTGGAGTGATGAATTGCACCTGATGTATGATGCTTCGTGTAAATCAGATAGAGCAAAATGCGTCGAAAATTCATGCGACTGGCCTACATGGTGTTAATGACGTCAAAGTCGGCTTATCAAATTAATTTGGAGAAATTTTCACTTGATATATTTTAAGTGTTATTTAAGAGATTCTAAGGACAAAAAGGACCGTGGAGTCAGAGACAGGTCCTTCCGGAACGCAATGAAAATAAAATGAATCTTAGCTTTAACTTTAAATTCTTAGTTCTTATTGCGCCAACGTTAATTCGAGAGTTAAAGTCGGGTTAACTTGGTTTTTCTATAACAATTTACACTTAATTCGAGTTTAACTCGCGTTTGTCCGTTGGCGCAAGTGAGCCTTAGAATAACTTAGCATGTAACTCACTAACATTATAATGATAACATAAGAGAAGAATAGATAAAATAACATTTAGTTAATGTTAAGATTCCAGATTGCCCAGGCAGGGATTGTTTAGCAGAGAGGCTTCTGCCTAGACAATCTGCTTTGAATGCTTCACAACCGGCGATACACCGGGAAGGCTGAAAAGAAAGTACAAACTATAAAATCAAATTTACAAAATAAAACTTACTGCAACTTATTATAGGTCGCGGCGGCGATCCCACTAGAGCTACCTAACTATGAAATTGGCCAATTGCATAATATACTCGTAGCAAATAACTCACGTGTGGGCGAGAAGCACCGATGGCGAGATTCCTCCTCTAGTCCTCCGAGACTCCAAAGTCACGACACAGTATCACAGTACAAATTATTAGCACGAGAAAAATCCAAAATAAATTTCAAGTCCTCCGAGACTCCAATGTCACGACACAGTATCACAGTACAAATTATTAGCACGAGAAAAATCCAAAATAAATTTCAAAGGATAATTAACCAATCTTTACAAACAAACAAAGCTACCAAGTAATTTCAATTACTTCCAAAAGTTCAAGAAGGAGAATGAATCGCAAAAAGTTTTAAGATAATTTTACGTACAAAAATCCATAGATCACAAATAGACGACTACCAAAGGGATGCGTTCCAATTGCCCGATAAATTTATCGGTCCGAACAGTTTATAATAATAAAATATATATAGTAGTTATATAAGTTTACAACAAATAACATCTTAGGTGTTAATAAATACTTAAATGATGTATGAAGCGTTTTTTTTGCCTGATAGTCTAGCCTCTGACCACTAACTCACTTAATGGTAAGTGATGGATGATGTGTTCGAAGAAGTTGTTAAGCTTAACCTTAAATTACTGAATATCAAGGATAGCTGCTGGCGTAACACACCGTTAGGTGTTTGGCCACAGATTTTCTACTTAAAGGTGGCAGCTAGCCAGACGGGCATTCGCAAAATGCAGTAGTAATGCAGTAGTAATGTCACTAGCGGTCACCCATCCAAGTAATGACTGCGGCGAACGTTGCTTACTTTATAAAAACTGGTTAAAAACTGCTAAGCAAACTTCGCTACGAGGCTTTTCTTTTTTTTATACATATCAAACTCATTTTGAGAGTGTGACATGTATAAAAAAAAGAAAATTAAATATTAAAACTTATAAGAATCAAAAAGTAGTACGGACTACGTGTCTGTAGTGCGAATTTAATTATGAAAAAAAATTATTATTCTAATATTTTATTACATGTTATCTCAAATTATTTATTTTATTTAAATATTTTTAAACGCGCTGACTTGAATACTTCCTCATATATTTCGGAGCCGGTTAAAAACAGCAAATGTTATTACCTATGTTTTTTTTTACTTTAAAGGTATTTGTTTTTTTAAAGGTATTTGGAATACAACACCATGATATATACAAACCTCTCAATAGCAATAGTATTGACCTGCTTGATTGCTCTATTGAAAGAATCGCCAACTCATTTGATGTCCGAAGGAAAGGATGAAGTAAGTTCATGGTGTATTATTAATATTGTGATAATTTCGTTAATAACTATATAAGAGTGTATTATTTTATAATTAATTCTCCACATATTTAATGTAATTTATTATTTGTCAATTTGTTCTCAAGTCTAAAACTATTTTTGTCAAGTATTTATTACAATAATTGTTTATTTGACTTCCAGGGCGCATTTTTGATGTTTACGAGGTAGTCAATTGACTCGAGTCCATTTGCAATTTATTTAGTAGCTAAAAACTAAACTAAACTGACTTCATATCGGCAGGAGTTATGAGGGTAGATTCTAGATTGCTATTGAGAACATAGCAATGGTGCAAACGTATTGGTACATGGAATATATGAGCTAAGTAGATATTACTGTATCAGCCGGATTGTCCACTGCTGAACACAGCCTCTTATTTAGAGATTATGGGGGTTGCCATAAACCCCACGCTTGGCAGGCGTCTTGGGGATCGCAGTGTGAGATATCAGTTCTCAGAAAAAGCTACTAGCCACCTTTTGGTGTGTACCCTAAGTGGATATTGCTAGAGTGATCGTTTTAATGACCACGGTCAATTATAATAATATGTATAAAATGTTTATGTAACTAATGATAGGGCTGGATATGGATAGAGAGGATGCTAGGACTATGATCATTGATATACAGGGCGTCCAACGGCTATACTACAAGAAGGGACAGTACTTTAAATATTGAAGATAGGACATTTTCCTAAAAGGACACTTTATTTAATTATTTTAAATATGTAAGATATGCATTCACATATTTTTAAATATCGTCTGCCTCAATCAGGATCCAACCCTCAAGATGAAAATGCCGTGTATTTTACATTGACAATACTTGCACTGGTCGACTAACCTTGTTTAAGATGTCACGTCTAGTATATAGTCAATGTTATTTTATGGTAAAGTTTGAAAGGGTTCATCATTAGAATTATTATTTCTTCCGATACAACATAGTATCTTAAACAAAAGGATAATAATAAATTTAACATTTTATTTAATGTTTTGTGCCAGAAAATGTATAAAAGACAATTTTCTGACTTGCCGTGCTTCCAACAATTGACATTTATTATTTTTATTTACATTATCATTTCAAAGTATAAACTCACGAGTAGTCGAGTATTTTATTAGAATAATAATTTGAAAATGTAAAAATAATAGATAATGAAAGCAAAGCTAGACTTTTTATACAACAGAATGGATCACATTTTGAGTATTGGATTGTTTTTAAGTTGTTGTTCAACGCAACTTGAAAATAATATATAAAAATTTCATGAAAAATAAAAATGCCATCCTAAGACAACACCCGCGACCGACGGCTTAAGGTGCCCTTCGAAGCACGGAAGCACTTAGTAGTCACCAGCGGTCACCCATCCGATTCATGACCACGGCGGCCGTTGCTTAACTTTGCTGATCGGTTGAGAACAGCTAAGAAATCTTCGCTACGAGCGCTTCATAATATTTTATTTCGTTTTATACATAAAAAGGCATTTTGTATAAAATATATATAGGTATATATATATTTCAGGAAGCAGCAGCTTCGATAGCGTTCTACAGAAGTGTAAAGACTGATTCTAAAGAAGTTTTGAATGAAATGAACGTGATTCGAAGAACTCTTAATCCTGAGCTAGATGGTAAGAATATTTTGACTTATTTCTGTTAATAAAACACTTTTTTCTATCAAATATAAAAAAGTCTAGTAGACTAATGGATGGAAACTTGAGCGCCAAATTCACGCTTTTGGTAAAGGAAATTATTAAAAAACACTGTTCACAAATTGTTGATGAAATTTTGTTTCGTCTAGAGCAGGATTCGAACCCGCCCGCCGCGTCTGGTTTTACGCATCAGGTGTCTTAAGTATTGTATCAGCCGGATTGTCGACTGAACACAGCCTTGGCAGGCGTCTTGTGAATCGCAGTTTAAGATATCAGTTCTTTAGAAAGTGTAATTTAAAGTTTAATAAAATCGAAATAAAAAATACCGGCGGCGGTGGCGTCTTAAAAATTTATTAAGGTGCAGTGAGTATCAAAATAGGAAGTTTTAAACGTGTTTTTGGGAAAGAGCGCTATGTCTTACAAATATGGATAAAATTTATATAATGTTCTCCATTCTAAAAAAAATAGTTTTTGAACGCACAATGAAAAAAAGCAATATAAATGTATAATATTATACTTAGTCCGTCATAAAAAGATACATTATAAACATAGGAAACAGTTGGTACACAGAAAAAAATAACAATATACAGATTTTCTACATAAAATATACAGAGAAATTGTGTTGAAAGGGCTTCAGCTCAGCATTGTACCAAATAGGTAACCAATCAGCGCTGGTTATTAGCTGCAAACCGAAGGCGAAAGTACACCAAAAAACGTGTAATTTTTGATAAGTAACTGCACAAAGCAGCTGCAAAAATCTATAAAAATTTACTGAAAAAAAAGCATTGTTTCGCTCATACGCGTGCAAAACGAGGTCTCTCCGTCCTATGTCTGCAGTCTGTAATTTTTCAAACACCACTTCGTCTTAAGATGTTTTCGTCTGAGCCGTTGCATTGTCGTAAATTCCAAGATATGAGATGATTAAAATTTACAGCTTGATGTATATTCGCGGATTAAAGCTACGTGAGTTACAAATTCTTATCGTTTTATGGCCGTCGTAACACCGTCTCACGTAAGAACGATAATTTTAATCTGCACATATTATTACTTTGTGAATGAGATCAAAAACCTTAAATATATCGACCTCGACATTACCTTAGAAAAAGAAGAGAGAAAAGTATTATAGTCATTGCAATAAAAAGAACTTTAAAAAAATGGAACTACTTCAACACTCACATGTGTGACATAACCTGTTGAAGTCGGTACCATGATAGTTGTCAAGTACCTTTTATCACAATATTGTGAGTATGGTACCGACTTCGACAAGTTATTTCACACATTTGAGTGTTGAAGTCGGTTCCAATTTTTGTTCAAAATAATTTTTCCTCCCATTTTAGTGTCCCTTGCAACTTACAGGATCGATTGTCATTCATTGGCAATGACTATATCATCAAGAAAGGAAAAAACTTTTTAGTTATTGGAGTGTAACTCAAAAACGGCTTTACCTATTTTGATGAAATTTAAATTGGACTACACGGCAAGCATCAGCTTTAAAGTAAAAAAAAATCATCATAATCGGTTTTTTCACTCAAAAGTTCTGAGGTAACAAACAAAAAAAATACAGACGAATTGAATTTTGAAGCGCTCGTAGCGAAGTTTACTTAGCTGTTCTCAACCGATCAGTAAAGTTAAGCAACGTCGCGCGCGGTCATGAGTTGGATGGGTGACCGCTAGTGACATTACTACTAATAATAATAATTTGCTAAAAATAATAATAATTAAATTGCTAAAAATAATATAATGGTACGGAACCCTTCGTGCGCGAGTCCCATTCGCACTTGGCCGGTTTTTTTATAATGTTCCTTTTATTTTGTTAGCATTTAAAAAACTAAGAATATACGCCCCATTTTTCTACATTTCTCTTGATATACAGCAATTTTTCGATTGAAATACGGCATCGCTTAATTTACTTGATAGACATTGAGCAGATAGATCAAACATAACTCGCTATTGTTTGTATTTTTCAAAGGATCAAATTTTCCAGTTATTCATTTTTTTTTTTTTTTTTTTTTTTTTTTATTGCTGATAGGTTAGCCTTTGTACACTATCTCACCTGATGGTAAGTGATGATGTGGTCGAAGATGTTGTTCAGGCTAACCTAGAAGTACTGGCTCTCAAGGACAGCTGCCGGAACACACCGTTAGGTGCTTGGCGACAGATTTTCTACTTGAGGGTGGTAGCTAGCCAGGCGGGCATTCGCAAAATGCCCTACCACCATGCTATAACGACTGTCATCCTAAGACGACAACCGGGACCGACCGGGACTTTGCTGATCGGTTGAGAACAGCTAAGTAAACTTCGCTACGAGCGCTTCAAAATTTCATTTATTAAAAGCTAACGATATGGGTATTCTGGAAAGCCCCAGAAGAAGAATAGACGTGGCTGAAATGGAGAGCCAATAGAATTTTCACTTCTACATGAAGCATCCTTAAGAGGTCTTGACCTTTCGAGCGCACGGTCGAAGAATGTTCTCGAAAATTCTTCCGGTTTGGCTGCGTGGCGTTTGTGACGTCACGTCAGATTAACAGGATAATTATGTGGAATTGTCACTAGATATATTTTTAAGTGTTTTATATAAAATAATACTATCTTTTCTTCGAATATTTTTAAATACTTGTTATTGTTAAATATGGATTTTTGCTAAATCTATTTATAATCGTAGATATTATTTTCGGACACTATTTAAGTATGAGTGTTTTTATTTTACAGATTTTACGACTGATGAGGAGATGAAGTTACGACCAGAAAATGAAAATCCAAAGAAGCTATCACTTATACAGTTTATTAGTAAGTAACAAATACTGAACTGGCTGTGCTGAATGCACATGAGATCATGATTTTCATCATCATCCATCAGTTTTGAGACTAAGCGATTTTATGGACTATGGGCCATAATCCATGTGGAGTACTCGAAATTTTATTAATAAACTTAATCTCTAAATTTTAACCGGCATAGATAATAGTAGAAACACAGGAAAACTTCTTTATAGGTGTATAAAAAATAATTTCACAAGCTTGGAAAGGTATTGTTTATCATTCAAATCTAGTTGATATGTGCTTTATATCGTGTAAAAGCGTGGACTAGTAGACGTAGTACATTGTACACCGAGGGGAGAAATAGAACGTTCTCCCGAGTGATACATATACTACACCTATGAACGAGGAAAGTAAAATTATTATAAGTTTTCTCGTCTCCGTTCCAAGACTTCTTAGAAACTAAGTTCTTTATGACTTCTTCAGCAGTGTTGGTGTCATCATTATAAAATGTCATTTTCACTATGAGATGACATTTTGGAAAATTATTTAGAATACAAAATTAAAAGCGTACTGTTAATTTGTCAATTTAGTAAAAATGTAAATAAAATAAATTGCCGCGCTTTTTTTCGTAGTGCAGATAAAAGTTGCCATCCTCCTTTCTTTGAAAATCAAGTACAAAAAAAATCCAACCACTTTTTTCTAAGTTGATATAAAACCTTTTTGAGATTTGATGATTGAATTTTATCACCCCGTTTAAATACTCCGTTTTTGAACGAGCAAAGTGGTTGTGGTATAACAGATTTATGAAATTGGAACCATAATAGAAGTTTTAGTAATTTAACTTTCAAGTTTTACTCTAAATGTAACTTTGGATTAACGCAAATTTACTACGTGCATTATATAATCCGCACCTAGCATTTCCCTCGCTGGAATGAGGTAAAAAGTAGTGTGTTGCGCTCGACAAACTAAACAAACTACAAAAAAACGTCTCGTGCCTTTGAAACCTTACTCCACTTACTTACTCCAGAACAAAACGAAATAAAATGTAACAAAGTTTTCTCGACGTCCCCCAGAAAAATCTAGCTCAACACGCAGTGCTATATCATTATCCCTCATCATGATGACAGCGTCCATCTTCCAAGGTCTAGTTGCGGTCCAAGTCTACGCAGAACCATTGTTTAAAGAAGCCGTACCATCCATGTCTCCTAATCTTGGCAGCGTACTACTAGCAGTAGTTGGAATCGTGTCAGGAGTCGTTGCTGCTTTATTGACTGAATGGGCTGGAAGACGAGTGAGTAATCTGTTTGGGTTTATGACATCCTGGTAGTTTCTTGATACCTTACAATGTGATCTGAATTTATGGCAATGCTTGTTTGTGTTTTTATGGATAAGTACCAAATTATTAAGAACTAGACTGAATAAATTAATTATTGCAGAAGCTATTTCTTTCACTTATTGGTTAGCTATTTTGCTAGCTGTATGTAGGAATTGATTCTTCAATAATTGCTGCAGTATTTATTAAAAAAAGCTGGTAAAAGAGTGACCTCTTTAGATTTTTGAAGTCCTGGTAGTTTAGCGATAAAATTAATTATGGTAGATAGATACAGCTTTGCCTTTAACTTTCTGTTACCTTTTAAAGTTCTGATTATTATTTTTTTAATTACTAGCTGTATCAGCGACTTCGTTCGCGATTGCTGTACCTGCAGACTAATTATTCACATTTGAGCACTGTTTATCTCATAAGCAACGCTGTGGTCTGAGGTGAATCACTCTTAGTAAAGCATAACTCAGAAAAGAGCTTTTTACTTTGGGTTTGATAACACCCGAGTTGTATTTTCCAGAAGACAGTAGTTAAGTAACTCAGAGAGTTCCTTCGTGGTTTGCACAATAAATGTTGAAGCAAAGTACTTTGTGCGTTTCTTTGGAATCTCTATATTAAAACGGTGACTTTTTGCTGAGGTTCTCCTTGTTTGGAGGTAGAACGAAAATATATTAGATTGTGCACGTCAATTGCGCAGTCTCCAAAATATATCCGCTAATGTTCCAGATTTTAGAGTTTTATCTTAGCAAGCTTGCAAAACTAAATAAGGGTGCCAGGCTGCCCATGGGGTGCCGGGCTGCCCGTGGGGTGCCTGGCTGCTCGTGGGGTGCAGGGCTGCCCGTGGTGTGCTGGTGTACCCGTGGGGTGCCGAGCTGTCCGTGGAGTCCCTCGTCACTATTCTAACAAAAATAGAATAATTGAAATCGGACTACGCGTTAATAAATTACAACTAAGTGTACATTTTGACTTTTATCCCCTTTACCGAGGGACCGGTACTGAATTTTGGGATAAAAAGTATACAATAATCTTCTTCGTAGTATGATCTCAAATCATGCTAAGTTTCATTGAATTCCATTCATTAGTTTTGGAGTGATGCGCAGCTGGGATACAGACAGACTGACAAAAATAAAAAAAATACAGATTTGGCATCAGTGTCAGCTACATAGTACTCTCAATGAATAATTTTCAAAATATCTGCTATGCACAGAATTGGATCTGTTACAGTTTAATTAAAGGTAAAGATGTAATGCTATATGACCCAAAAAAAAACTGTAGTACTACTATTTTAGTTCCAAATTATCAAGCTGTGTAATAATTGTACTCGTTGGCACGGGTATCCAGAGCAGTCATGCTCACATAAAGGTAATTTCTAGCGGAAGTGGCCATCTTCCCTCCTAAATGGTTGAGGAAGGCCTGCTCTGGACGCAAATGCTAATGAGTTTACTGGAAAAAATTAAACCTTTCTTTTAACACTGTTCTCCCTTAGAACGTTGTATGTTTCCTATTAGTACTTGTTTAAAATAGAAAAATAAACATAACTGAAAAAAGTCACGGACCATGGAGTCTTTGCAGTGAAGATTTATAAAAAAAAGTTCTGACTAAACAAAATGAGAACCTATCACCACACGAATAAAGAATTTATTCATGTGCCAATGTACCATGCCTGAAACATTATGAAAACTACTTTGTGTTACTATTTCAGCCATTAATGATATACGCCTCGTTTGCTACTGGAGCCAGCTGCTTACTCCTTGGGCTGCAGCTTCAACTACACTGGAAACCCCACTGGCTGATCGCTGTGAACATGTATTTCTTTACCATGGTGTATTCTTTTGGAGCTGCTACAGTACCTTACGTATTAATCGCTGAATTATTTTTGCCAGAGGTGAGTCAAATTGGATTACTTCTCCCATTCATAAGCCTATCGCCACAAAATAATGTATTCAGTTTTAGGTTTACGTTTTTTACCGCGCCCGTCACCTTAGATATACGGTTGTTGCGTCTCACATGCCTTTAATTTTACTGGCTCTCAAGAACTGCTGTCAGAATATACTGTTGGGTGTTTGGTGACAGATTTTCTACTTGAGAATGGTAGGAAGGCAGGCGAGCATTTTCAAAATGCACTTCCACCATGCAAATCCTAACCTACTTCAATTATAAATCTTTTAATTTTTTAGCCTTTTAGAGACTACGTTGAGCTCGTTGCCATCGAAATCCCTCTATCATTTTTTAAATAACACTTTGTAAGGTAACAGTGCTGCTTTCTGTTACTTTCCCTCGAATGTGGACGACAGTTGCGACGTGGAAGAAGATCCCACATCGGTAAGACGAGGATAAATGTGATTAGGAGCCATGAAGAATATCCACATAAAAAATAATATTCATCCAAAATAAATAACCCAATAAGAGTTTTTACTCTTCGGACCTTTCTGGCTGACTCGTTTTATCTTGTGTACCAGCTGGCTATGTTTTATGATACAAAACCAAACCACGTCCTGGGGGCTAACTCTCACTTCTTAAAGTAATAATAATTTAATCTTACTGTTAAATTTTATACTTCTACGTCAATTAAGTAATCTTACAAACAGTAATATAATCGCTCGTCGTTTTGATGACGTCACAAGAAATTGGTCACTCTTTTCGCGAACTCTGACATACGAACTATTACTGTTCCAGCGACAAATCCGTCTTGTTTAAGGTTACTTTCTAGCAGCGGATTTAAACTTGATTTTGGGTAGTTTACAATAAAAATGGGTTTATTTAACGTGTAAATTGCGCGCAATGTTTTTATTAATTATTTGATGAGTGAAACTAGAAAGAATATAGATAGCTGTTGAGCAGCATACAATAAAATGTCGTAAAACTATAGTAAATCTGTTCCATAACTTGGTAGTTCCGAACAGTGCGAGCGGGATAACGGTATATTATAAACATCTTGTATCTCGCTTGCACATCCGTGATACATATTTCATTCGTTCTTTATGTAGGATTAAACCAATATTGCTTGACGCGATTGTGGGTCGGTGATAGTTCGTGTCTGCGAATGATTATTTTAAGCATGCAACAAAACGCTCCTCTATTATGATGGTTTCGTAAAAGGTGGGAGTTGCCCCCCTGAAGTATGTATGTATGCTTGCGATGACGTCTGCTACATGCGACTCCGAAGTATTGAAGGCAGTTTGTTAATTAGTGGACTGCGTTGCGGCGCGGCCACCATAACATATTATGGTTGTCAAAGTTAGGTATTTTATTTGTACCAAAAATGTACCATCTTTACCTAAATTGAAAAAATAAGTTCCATGTTTACTTATACATTTACGAAGCACACCATTTTTTAATTTGATTTTTAGGCCTTTGACCTCTGTCTCTCCTGTTGGTAAGTGAGTGATGATGTGGTCAAAGGTGTTGTTCAGGCTAACCTAGAATTACTGGCTCTCAAAACAGCTGTTGGAACACACCGTTTGGTGCTTGGCAACAGATTTTATACTTGACTTGGTAGTTAGCCAGGCGGGCATTCGCAAAATGCCCTGCCACCATTATTGTTGGTGGCCGCGCTACATGGTACAAGTTCCAGCGCGACCACATTACGAAATTGTTTATTTTCATTTATATTAAGTTTATTCATTGAACGTAAAAAGAACTATGTGTATCATTAACATTTAAAAAGCATCCAATTCTGAATTTCTTAGAAATCCTTTATTAAACCGGGCGGCCAGATGTAAACTTCATAGCAATGATTCTGACTTTCCTCAACGTAAATATTACTACGGATAAAAACAATCAGGCGCAATTATATTTTCTTTACATTTTTAGGTGAAGAGTTTCCTCACCATGATAGTGGTTGAATGGTCATGGATCTGCAACTCTGCCATCCTCTTTATCTTCAATCCACTCCTCAAAGCCATCGGCCTGGGTCCAGTCTTCTACATCTTCGCTGTAGTCAGCGTCCTCACAGCAATATACGCCATATACTACCTACCTGAGACTAGAGGTCTGACGGTAGACGCCATACAAGACCAGTTGTCGAAGAAGAATAAAAGTTTCCAAAGGAAGGATGTACTCGTATATTAAGGATATGTAGAAGAACATAGATAACAGAAAAAAAAATATCATAAAAAATGTGAACGTTTCATTATAAAAACAAACATATTAACACGCCTGTATTCCCCGAAGGGGTAGGCAGAGGTGTGTAAACACCCAAAGTTTTGCCAAACCAGGGTGCCAGGGCTTGGTCCCATGTATTAGTGGGTGAGCCTATTGCCATTCACCGGGCACAGTTTCAGGGTCATACAAAATGTTTTCTCTAACACATTTGGCGAAACACAAGAACATATTACGAATAATATGTTTACGCTAACAACATATAAGACAAGAACACAATAACATATTGTATGAAACCCTGGCAGGGCACTAAGATAGTAAACAGCCCAGTTTTGGGTCTAATGCACACAACATCCTACTCACATCCATGTAAGAAGTGGTAGCTGCTCATTTGGCTTAATTTTCCCTTCGTCGCCTCTTGATTATGGTACGTGTTTTTGTACTACTGATCTCCACATTGGCTGCACCCATTTTGATGAAGATACATATTTTTAAGAACATGGAAATATAAATTATAATCCACAGCTAGAGGCCATTATGTCCTTGCTCCAGTTTTTCGCATCATTGCTATAGTCAGTATCACACAGTAATATGTTTAATTTTCTACTTGCCCACGACGTTCAAGGGTGAAATTTGTTAATCAAACAATAAAGAAAGAAATATTATACCAATATTAGAAGACACACGTAACGTTTTTGAAGATATTGACATTCTTTTCACTATGCGAATTCAATGTTATTTTTTCTATTATAAACCTACAAAAGTGAAATATTGTTTAATTTTTGATTTTTCCACAACAAACGTGCGCTTCCCGTTAAGAAGACTAGAAAACTTAATAATATTAGGGGTTAAAGTATGAAATTGCTGATATGTACTGAAAAATTAAGTTTTTTTTTTAATTTAACATATTTATTTAATCAAAATAATTACCATTATTATCTATACATTGCTGCCTTCAAATAGGAAGGTCATTTATGCCTTTGCGATAGAACTCTGGTGATCTAGATTCGACAAACTGTTTGAAAGCATTGTGTACTGCCTCCTGGCAAGGAAACTTTTTATCACGTAGAATAGTCTGGCGAATACGACTTCCTTCTAATTCATTGTTCACATTCACCTGTGCTGGTGGTCTTCATCCACAGATTCATTTATCATTTGGTATTAAAATTATATAATTTACACACGGTTAATTTGCAATAGTAGACGCTACATACTCAGAACGTTCACAATAAGTTAAAAATACAGACAACAATTCCATCCATCCATCTACAAAGAAGTCACAATTAGGATTTTGATCCAGGATAGCGTTGAACGCGGCTAGGATACGTGGCAGTGGAGAATTAGCACGCGTGACTGTGAGGTGACGAGGCTCTGCGAACAGCACGTGATGTCAGCCTCTTGTAAATTTATTGGGAACATGATACCTACACAATTTCTGGACCAACTCTGGACAGTCAATAGTACCCCAAAGAATCTTAAAGGCAGTGACAATCTGATCGTTAAGGCGGCGTACCTGTAACGAGTGATACCCTAAACAACCCATAATAAAATTTGTAGGGTACATATAAGGATAGTATCCATACTGGCGCTTGTAAAGAAACCTCAGGTATGCTTTCTGGACCTTCTCCAGAGCTTTGTGGTATGTAAGTTGTGTAAGTTATGTAGATCCATCCAAGCGTTGATACCAAAATCGCACGGTGCGTTCATTAGCAGTCCCCTCTCCAAACGCAACATTGACATTGCGAGCTGTTTCTGCTGCGTTAGTTCCGCGTCGGAACTCGTATTCAAAAATCACTCGAAGTTTCGAAGTATCCATCTTTCTTGTCTAAGCTGAATAAAAACAACAACTGAAAGTCGATAATCAAATGTTGCATTTTTTTTTAAAAGAAGAAGTCATAGTTACCATACGAAAAAAGTTTCACTCAAAAATTTCATACCTCTGAACAACATCTTCGACCACATTATCACTCCCCATCATGTGAGAAAGTGATCTAAGGCTAACCTATCAGGCATCAAAAAGTGCTTGTTCCGTCACAATTAACTCCTTTAAAAAAAAAACAATAATCAAATACATAAAATTGTAGCCTGTTTTAAAAAATATATTAAAATGCTCAAGAAATTATCCATTGTAATTTAACTAAATAAACATCCATGACCAAAACAAAACATTCCAAACAGAATCCTCTCAGCCATTCACTAAGCAAGCAATGAACCGCTAAACTATTTTCAATCAAATCCCGCTAACTTAACCATGGCTAAACTTAACCAATTAAACTTGGTTTAACCGATACATGGGCGATTTAGATAGAGCACGAAGGATATTGGCATTCTATGTTGTTAACTGTAGTTAAAGCAATATGTTGTTAATTTGGCCTTTAATCAACATTTGCCTGCCTTTATCCAAATTTCAAAGTATATAGGGTCGGAACAATATGTTTTATCACAAGTGATAACACAAAAATTTCAGAGCTGGAATTCTAGGTTAGTCAAAACAACATCTTCGACCACACCATCACTTACCATCAGGTGAGATAGCGGTTAAAGACTATCAAGCCTAAAAAACAATACCATCTTGTAGTATTAATAAATATTAAAAAATACTGTAAGAAAACATTTATTCAATAATTCAGAAAAGGTAGGCCCCCCACCAGGTGGACTGACGACATCGTGAGAGATGGGTGTAGCGAGTGGTTGCAAGTGGCTAATAGCCGTTGTTTGTGGCGTTCTATGGGGGAGGCATTTGTTCAGCAGTAGACGTCTTCCAGCTGATGATGATGATGATGAATTCAGAAAACAGTTTATTAGGTATAATGTACTGTATCAGCTGGATCGTCTACTGCTGAACTAAGCCTCCCCTATAGAGGTGGTATTTACCATGATCCCTACGCTTTGCAGGCGTCTTGGGGATCGCAGAGTAAGATGGCAGTTGCTGCTGCCCACCTTCCAGTACTTTACCCTTAGTCGCCTTTTACAACAGCCACGGGGTGATATTGGGGGTGCAATTTTAACCCGACGTTATTTATTAGGTATAATATGCAAAAAATATATCTAGTGGCAATTTCGCCTTAATTTCTAGCAATGCTGTTATAATGCCATGCCAAATAGCCTGGCCAGAATAGTTTTCGACGCAATCGATTCTACACGAAGCATCTTCAGGAGGTCATGATTCTTCCAGTGCACCATCTAAAGGAGATCTAATGTTTTTTTTTTTTAAAGTGGTTTTGACGTTACAAACACGAGGCCCACCTCATGTTAAACAGACTAACTTATGCTTATAACAAATGCATTTCGTCACACGTGACGAATTGCACTGCGCCCGTCACCCTGCGACATATAGTTATTGAGTTTCATGTGCCTGTAATTTTACTGGCTCTCAAGGGCTGCTGCCGGAACACATCACCGGATAGATCACACTGTTAGGTGCTTGCCTGTCGCCAAGTTTTCTATTTGAGGGTTTTATTTATACTCAAACTAGCCAGGCTAGCACTCGCCGGCGGTGGGGTTCGAACTATGGACCTGCGGTACTGCAGTCCATAGCTACACCCGCTCAGCTACCGTCTTCACGAACATATGTATACACCATACATAAGTACGTTTTCATTTAAAATATTTTTATGACATTTGAGTATGTAGGTACTATTTTTGGACTACACCCGCCCCAATTGTTTTGTTATAGTTCAACTCCATCCTAAGGTTGCCTGGTAGAGATCACTTTTAGTGATAAGGCCGCTTATTGTAACACTATGTTATCATTATTTAATATGTAAACTTTAATATTTTAACAGTGGTGTAACAATAAAGAGTTTTCTATCTATCTATCTATAAGTACATATTGTAGAAAATGTTTTCTTCGATTCCAAAAACCACCTCTGACGACAATGATACATGGTAATGTTTTCATTCGTACAAGGATTAACGTACCGACTGATGAGAGCGTTAAGAGGCAAAAAGGCAGTTTTTCATATTCATTTTTTTTTATGCCTGATAGGTTATCCTTTGATCACTACCTCACCTGATGGCAAGTGATGAGGTGGTCGAAGATGTTGTTCAGGCTCACTTAGAATTACTGGCTCTCAAGGACAGCTGCTGGAACACACCGTTAGTTGCTTGGCGACAGATTTTCTACTTGAGGGTGGTAGCTAGCCAGGCATTCGCAATGCCCTACCACCATGGTGTAACGATTGCCATCCTAAGACAACAACTGGGACCGACGCGGACGGCTTAAAGTATCTCCGAAGCACGGAAGCGCGCATTAGTAATGTCACTAGCGGGCACCCATCTAACTCATGTCCGCGGCAGACGTTGTTTAACTTTGCTAATCGGTTAAGAACAGCTTAGCAAACTTCGCTACGAGCGCTTCAAAAAACGTTTTCTGAAAGTTAAAAATAAGTAGATTGCTTCTAAAGTCAAGTCTGATCGTAATGTAACGATTCTAAGGACATTTAAAAGAAATTTGCAAAATACTTTGAAATAATTCTAATCCATTGTTATTTAGAGAAACTTCAATATGCCTGACACCAATATTATATCCCATGGTATTGAAAGGAGGACAGTAGAACATGTTTCCGAAGCTTTACCTGAAACGAGCTTTGTGCCTCGTTCATAATAGTCCAGTTACTGGCCCGTTAACTTGCCATAACTTAACGAGTGAGCAGCAACATTATGAAGCATTTCTAAAATGTATATTTTTAGGACTAGCACAAAAACTTCGTGATGACTGAGTAAGTAATTATTTTAGTCCGTCCCCTTAAGATAATTACGAATGAAGGGATAAATTTAAGCTATGCTACACTAACTAAGAAACCTCAGTTGGATGAACATGTCCCAGCTGTAGGGGCCAAATCTCACTCGTAGTTCAAATTTTTCCTCTAGTAAATTAATTTTATAAATATTTTTTATAATATGATGAAAGAAAGAGAGAATAGTCTTTTTTACTACATAATAAAAACTAAGTATATACATGTTATTATTATTTTTTTATACTCTTTTGCAATATTTTAATTATTATTACATGTATTTTTAGGCACCTAGCAAACGGTATATTTTTTGTTCCGTTCTAGAAAGATTATGAGAATTGTTAAAATTGATGTCAGTTCTTATTATTGTTTAAACGTAAATGACAAGGCAGTTAACCCTAAAAAGCTGATTGTATTCACTGAAAACAGTGATAACATGCACTTTTAATCACTATTTGGTTATTGAATTTACAGCACACCAATATATTTGGCCTCCATATTAAAGCTATACAAACCTCTGTGCGCAAGAAATACTCGCTAAAAACTCGTTATACAAAGAATACTCGACATCCAACAACCAAATACCACTTCACAAGTTGACCATCTTAATAATTATATTAGGATAATTACTCTTAATTTTAGTAATTGTTAAAATTTCAGTGGGCATTTTAATTTAATTAACTGTACTTGATTCTTCATCGAGTGTGCATTTTCGCTTAGATATTAATTTTTCTCGTAGTCATGCTACATATAAAGTTTACTATGCAACTCTTGAAGTAAACGGATTTACATCGTGGGCCATGAATCACTCGCGTCGCTCAGGATTCTCAATCATCATGAATTCTCTACGCTCGAGATTCAGTCGTTAGAATACTTTCCTATTTTCACTTGCTCGTGGTTCATTTTTAGTCCTCGTTTTAAATCTGACCTTTATTCAGTAATTGTATATACTATTAGTGGTAAGTTTGTAGTATACTGTCTTTCCAATCTAACTACTCGTTACCCCGGTCTACTTCCGGATTCAAAATTTTGGCATGGTAAAAATCGGACTTAAATTTAGGTGTCTAAATTTTTCCCCTCTGTCTCTATTTCATTATATTGTTCAGAAAAAAAAAAATACTATTTCACTTAAACTCAGTAAATTATTGACATATTGAAACTATTTTGTTTATACAATATTTAAATTTAAGAAAGACGTTCATACATTTTTGTAATCTATTACAAAAAATCTTATACAGCCAATATATTTTTTGTATAAAGTACCTACTTGACCGATAACTGGCATAACACAAATGCAGATCATCATAAGAGAGGCCTATTGTGTATAAAGTTTACTTTTGAGAAGGAGGACGGTCGTTACTCAAGTGCTTAGTGGTGACCTTAACTGACGTTCTATGGGTATTTTTTAACTTGTAGGCTAGTCTTTGACCACTATCAAGAATTTAAAGTGGTATTTAAAACCACTTCGTTAATCAAGTGGTGCAAAGTGCCGCTTTGAAAACTCGAGGATCTGCGTTCAATCATCGGGTCTGAAGAAATAGAAAAAATCATGATTTTACCCAACTCTCATTGGTTTGGGCAATTTGAATGTAAACTCTTCTTTAGTGGATTATTGTTTGAATTCAGAATTATATTGGTACTATGTTCTTTAGTGGATTATTGATTGGTTCGGAAGAATTAGGTACTATGAACTACATAATTCTTTTATTTTGGCAACAAGTTTTTGCATTTTGTTTTATTGCTGCTAGATTAATAAGTATTATTCTAATTTCGAGGGCATATTTTAAACTTCAAATGACGTTAAGAAGATAAATTCATAAATGTCAAAGATTACTGATAGAGCCAACAGTTACGAGTATATAAGAATTTAAATAGAAAATTTATAAACCAATTGTGCACGACTGTGCCAAACTTTCTGATAATTTTGTAATTTTTATTATTATTGTCATTAATTTTTTGGTTGCATAAATTAATAACGTTAAAAATATATATGTAAAAAAATATTGTATCAAAAGCTCGAATTATCTTTAGCTTTCTTGCTTGTTAAAACAAAGTTCGTACAATATATATTTTAAAATAAGTTTTGGAAGCGATGATTTCTCAAACATAAAAGTTTGAAACCAATATGAAAGCCATGGAAAGTTGCAAGCCATATTTAACCCTTGTGTCCTTATATATTATTATTTATATATCCCCCGTGGGGTGCCGGGTTAGAATAGCACCTCCTCATATCATCCCGTGGGTGTCGTGAGAGGCGACTAAGGGAAAAATATTGGAAGGTGGGCAGCAGCGCCTTCTGAAGTAATGCCATCTTACACTGCGATCTCCAAGCCGCCTGCCAAGCGTGGGGATTATGGCAAATATCCCCTTAATAGGGGAGGCTGTGTTCAGCAGTGGACGAGTCGGCTGTTACAGTACAGTCCTTATATATATTAGAAACATGTAAATATGTAAATAATACCCTCAATTTTTTAATAAAGCAGTTGACCTACCTAGAAGATATCCCATTAGATTTAAACATAACTCTCTACTCTACTAAGCTCAAAACTAGCGATGCACAGTTCTGGGCCGAATGTAATGGCAATAAAAATATTTAACACGCTACCAAATACACTAAAAAGTGAAGAAAATGACTCGACTTTTATCAATAATTAAAAAATACTATTAATTAATTAATGATATTATACCATAAATGAATTCCTTAGTGACAAATTTAAATGATAATTAAAGGATCGGTCGCTCTACTACTATTAGTTATATCTGTTGCTATACCCAAAATGGGTCATATGTAAAACTTTATAAAAATGTATTTAAGACCAGCCTTGGTGTACATCCACATATGACGCAATAAATAATTCAGAATTAAAACCATAGTAGGTAAGTACTTAAGAGTAGAGTGCAAGCAGCGCTTTCCATACGTACGTAGTTTCGCCTTAAATACCAAAAAGTTCCAACTAGGTGAAATTTTGTGTGCTGAGTCTAATAACTATGCTTTTAGTTTTTCGATTTATTATTTATTATTCCCTAAATGTCAAAACAATAATTCCAAAACAAAACGATATTACGAATTATTTAAAAAAAATACCTAATTTAATGGAAATCTGGCAAACCAGAAGCATAGATATTAGTCTCAAGGAAATACATGCAAATTTTTACCGAGTTTGAAACCTTAGTATTTAAATTGTGACAAAACGAAATATATGGAAAGCGCTCCGGGAAACTAAGTTTAGTATACATGTGTCTTTTACATCATAACAAAATGAGTTATCAGGAAACACGCAAAATTGTTTATGTTAAATTGAAATAAGGCACAGAAAACTACAAACAACACCTGGTTGGAAGAAATTACAAAAAATTACTACATTATTTTTAATATTGTTATGATTGCAATAACGCCTGCTAAGCGGATTACATTACAAAATTACAAATATACGATAGGAAAAATTTAAGTCATGTGCGGGATTCCAACCCGCGTCCATCCGCCACTTTAGCCGGGGCATGCTCTAACCAATTCAGCTAACATGACATGACGTCATAACTCGGCTAAAGGGGCGGATGGACGCGGGTTCGAATCCCGCACATGACTGAAATTTTTCCTATCGTATATTTGTAATTACTATATTAATAACAATTATTACTTACATCTTACGCCAAAGGACGGAGGCGGCAACACTCAGCCCTTAATAATAATAACATTATATTTTATCTCCTTTCAATCCGCTCGTTTTTTTTTTATATTTTTTTTTATGCCTGATTGATTAGCCTTTGACCACTATCTCACCTGATGGTAAGTGATGATGTGGTCGATGATGTTGTTCAGGCTAACCTAGAAGTAATGGCTCTCAAGGACAGCTGCCGGAACACGCCGTTAGGTGCTTGGCGACAGATTTTCTACTTGGGGGTACCACCATGCTATAACGACTGCCATCCTAAGACAACAACCGGGACCGACAGCTTAACGTGCCCTCCGAAGCACGGAAACGCTCAGTAGTAATGTCACTAGCGGTCACCCATCCAACTCATGACCGCGCGCGACGTTGCTTAACGTTGCTACGAGCGCTTCAAAAAAAATAATTTATATACTGTATCAGCTGGATCGTCCACTGCTGAACACAGCCTCCTCTATTAAGAGGGGTATTTGCCATAATCCTGCACGCTTGGCAGGCGGCTTGGGGATTGCAGTGTAAAATAGCAGTACTTTAAAAGGTGCTGCTGCCCATCTTCCAGTATTTTTCCCTTAGTCACCTCTTACGCCACCCACGGGAAGATATGGGGAGGTGCAATTCTAATCCGGCACCCCCGATTCTATATGCTGTCATCGTATTGTATAACTGATTATAAAAAAAGTAATGAAATTTGAGTCTGTAATCATGTTTCAGTCGAAACAACAAAAAAAGGCAATATTAAACTTACTTACTCTAAAATATGTGACTGTTATGGTATATGGTAGGATTCACTCATAAATAGATATGAGTAGAATATGAAAATCGGATTAAAAAGCCTTAAATTTTATGTAATTAACACTATTTATATTCGACGTATTTATGGTGAATTCATACTATTTTCAAAGATTTATTTTATGCCTTATAGTTTAACCTTAAACCTTGACCACAATCTCACCTGATGGTAAGTGATGATGTGTCGAAGATGTTGTTCAGGATAACCTAGAATTACTGGCTCTCAAGGACAGCTGCTGGAACACACCGTTAAGTGCTTGGCGATGATAGATTTTCTACTTGAAGGTGGTAGCTATCCTGGCGGGCATTCGCAAGATGCCCTACCACCATGCAAAATGTGTTTGTTACAATCATCGGTTTGATACGTGTTGGAATGGTTGGCAGTCTCTGACGTCATACATACAATTTTTTATTACTTACCAAAACACCATTTCTAGTATCACTCAATATTGGCCGAGCAGTTTTGTATTCTAATAACAGTCGGAGTTCGCAGGTATTTTTCCATTTGTTGATAAAATCTTCCCATGGTTCATATTCATCATTCATCATCAGTGATTTTAAGCGAAATTAAACCATCTTTATGCAATTCTAAAATAAGAAAAACAGTGAAATTTGTAAATAAACCACAATCTGCCTGTGAAGGTAGCTACTATACTGCAAGCAACTGCATGTGAGCATTTCACACACATTTTACCTAAAGGAAACTATCTCTTCGTGATCTGGCTATTTTTAATGTTATTAAAAATAGCCATAGCCAGATTAGAGAGCGCTTCAAAAGCTTCTTTTTCTGTATTATGAAGTCTATTAAATCCTTGCTTATCAGATACCTAATTATAACGACTGAATTTCATTCATAAATGCCCGAATTCAGGTGCCTCTGATGTTAACAGGTTAAAATACGGTTTATATACTTCTTTACCATAAGGTATCAGCGAAATTATTAGAATAATGATTTATTTTTTGTTATTAACAACAAATAAATCACGCTGTAATCTAATAATATACCTAATTTTATCATCAATGATCATTTTTTGTTAGCGTATATATAGTGCAGTGATTGCGCACTACTGCTTCGGGGAAGAATATTTTACACTACGGTGGTATTGACCAAGTACTCGACTTGGTAAAAGACCTAAATCTGGTAAAATTAAAATATATGTTACAGTCCTTAATCGATTACAAACCAATCTTGAACGTAAATATGCTATAGGTATGTACATACATACTAAATAAACCTAGGGTACAGAGAAGGTGGAAAACCTTTCTGGCAAAGTTCCCAGACTTAGTACCATTTAATTACTTCGAATACATGATGCATTACCTGCAACAAAATACTTAATAGATCGATTATGTGCATTTATATTATCTTAGTCTTTAGTGTTTAATGCTCTCTACTTCTCTCTTCGCATGCAAGTGCTTTAGTGCCTTTGCAAGTAGACGTTTACAGCGGGGCGACCACGTATCTTTTGTAGCAATGAACTGCTGATTGCTACAATCAAAAATGACAGTTTTGACAGATTTTGACAAAAGTCAGGTAACAGACCTTCATGCGCCCAAACGTTAGTCGCCGACCGTTTTTTTTTCTTTTATACCTAAGACGATAACTGGCATATACTTTGATCGAATTTACAATTTCGTACTATCCATTCTATATATTCCATAAGGTATTCCATAAGGCTGATTTATATTATCTTAGTCTTCAGTACAGAGCTTTAGTAGAACTCGCATGCAAGTGCTAATTCTCATCACTCACCATCCAACATATCGAAAAGGCATATTGACATCAATTACGCAAGTAGCTTCACCGTACTACTATTATTTATTCTGTGCAGCTACCCTGCCTTAATATCTTGCGAGTAGACGTTTACACATATTCCAGTAGCGTCTCTGCTAGTGTTATTTCAACTCTAGAATGGGCAAGCGACATCAGGATACACACAAGCAATAGTAATAAGCTGTAATAATTATACAAATATTATGTAATTTTGTATGGGCATTATTTTTAAATATTAGGTCCATATGAAATTGGCATTTTGCATAGAAAGAAAAAAACTATTTTTTGAAATGATTTCATTTAAATGAATCAATTAAAATATATACCATTGTTATATATGCACTTTCGTCATTTTCTCGACAGTTTATTGATTTTTTGCTGAAAAAATTGTGGGAGCATTAATATAATAATTGAAGGTGATTTTGACAGCCTCATCGAAATTATTATTACTTTTCCTTGCAAGAAGTTGTCTAAATTCCGATAAAAGTAGTAATCTGTTGGAGCAAAGTCCGGGAAACACGGTGGGTGTGGGTGTTCTACATTCCACAGTTCCTCTAATTTAGCGACCGTCTGTTTTGCAATGTGTGGTCTAGCGTTGTCCTAAAACAACAGTGGGCTAGAGTAATGGACCAGTCGCTGTTGTTTAACGGCTAACTTTTCCATCATGGTTTGCAATTGCTGAACATACAGATCTGCGGTAATCGTCTCACCAGATTTTAACAAGCTGTAGTGGATGACCATACCAGCACTGGTTCACCAGACCCTTTCCAGAACCAGTTTTCTGAGTTTAGCTTGGGCCAGTATTTGGCCGGTTCTCTTGGGTTCAACCATTGTGTTGAGCATTTCCAACACAAGTAACGATACGATTCAAAATCATTGACCTATATATACTAGACGCGACATCTCAAACGAAGATAGTTGTACAGTGCAAAGAAGCCGGCCGGCATCTTCTCACCCACTCGCTACTGGGCACTCGTAGAGATTACACGTGCTTTACGTTCGAAAATTGTGTATTCAAAATACACATTGATAATAGACAATTTTCGAACGTAAAGCGCGTGTAATCACTATGAGTGTCCAGCTGCGTGTGGGGGAGAGTATACCAGGCGGCATACTTACACTGGTCGACTATCCTCGTTTGAGATGTCGCGTCTAGTATATATAGGTCAATGTTCAAAATCCCCTTGTTATTGTGATGGTTGGATAAGGTTAAACAGCACTCGACTCGTGTTTGTCGGCTTCCTTCTCTCACTTCATGCGGGACACATTTTCCGAGCTTTTCCACTATTCAAATTAATTTCAAGTAATGTTTTATCCTACAAATAAATTTATTCGTAGGTTTTATCACACCAGTGCCTGCCGCTTACTCCGACGTGGTTTGCGATGGATCCACTTCCTCGCTCACTTTTATTACTTGATTGCCAACTAGGGTCTCCTGCTTCCACGGTGTTTGTACTGTATGTCAAATTTTTCAGAAAAAAAACGTTGGGACGTGTTTTCTTTTACGGTACGGTCCCCATACACATCAGCAATCCTTCGAGCTGTTTCTGCGGTGCTGGTGTCACAGTGGAACTCGTATTCGTAAATAACACGATGTTTGAATTTTTCCTGTGAACAGAACGATGTCTAAGAAAAATCATATATGCGAAAACAAATGAATCGCTAAATTGATAACACAAATACACAACCATTAATTTGAAATAGATTTAATTTTTTTATTCCTAACCAAACGCCAGATATTTGAGATTAATATGGTCAGTTTGACAAAATGCCAAATTCATGTACGAGTAAAGATCAATATAATGGCGATCTATACAGTATGCCTTGTCTGTTTACTTTACTTAAACACATTTGCAACGTTCAACAAACATTCATGGTTATATTCACTTACAAACAATACAGTAGTTTAAGCCGTCTCGGGCTTGAGCTTTATCACAATAAGTTATAGCCTTATGCGAATAATCGCCTAGCTATATATACCATCTTCAACAAAAAAGTGTGTGCACTTTACAGTGTATTTCAGCAGCTATCTAATATATCACTTAGAACAAAAGAAAAAGAATGTACGCTCTAAAAATCCTAAGTGAAAAAACATTGTTTGTTTTGTTGTTTAACTTAACACTTGTCTTATGCTTTACCTAAGTTTTGAATACAAAAATGGTGTTTTTTGCCTACTTAATGACAGCAAATTTTATATCACAAAAGGATTAGACGAAAACTTTTTCTCACACAAAAAAGTTGTAAAAAAGCCAAACGTCACCAATGTACCAGGGACGCATATCAACGTAGCAACTCTCGAAAACGCTCAGCACCCAATGCGTCAATTCACAATTCGAAAACGTAGAAAACGGCGAACGCAGCCGCCGACAGCCTTCTCATTAACCCAGAAAATGCTGCCGGCAGTGAAAGACGAAAGAAACTAGTATACAAGATATATTAGCGGCATCGGACCCAAAGCGGGTTCAGTTGCATCGCGTCCGCGCTCAAGGTCGCATGTGTGGATGGCCCTTTAGCCGAACGAGATCGAGCGTTCCATTTTCAATTTTGAACTTTTACTCATTCTAATCCGAAAATTTTCTCTAACGCTTTAGAAATTTTGCATTTAAGCTTCAAATAATTTTTATGAACTTTTTCATACCAGTGTTTGTGTTGTGAGCCGCAAGTTCGGGAATATTACTGTGTAAGTATTTATTTTATACATGCTTAATAAATTTTACAGTTTCTAAATTTAAAACATCATTGACATTTATATTGAAAAAATAATAAATTCTTTTAATAAAATTAAATAATACCCACAACTTTGTGTTTGCTATATTTTTAAGCGCTTTATCATGTTATTTTTTTCATTTATATTATATAAAGCATTTATAATTTTTAAGTATTTGAAAATGTTTAACCCATTTTAATATTATGGATTTTTATTATCAACATTATACATTTATACTATAGATGCCAATAAAAAATGTTTTTCTATCACAATTTTACTTCAACATTTTGCACTGAGTATTTTTTGTTTGCACATTAACAATAAGTAGTTCTTGGGAGCAAAAGGCTCATACAAAAGACAATATAACCAAAGAGAAAACTGATGTAAAATGATTTCCAATAATTTCATCTTGTTCTCAATACTAGAAAATAACAGTACGATATTTTTCAAATTTCCCATGACTTCGATCTCAATAAAAATTCTGACACTATTATAATACCATCTAAACTAATGAAGACCAGTTTTAAAATAAAATAACGTTTGGAGCTCTAGCAACGTACGAGGGAGCCGCGAGTTTTTATATACATCATCTATATAGATAGATACACATTATAAAATTACAAATATACGATAGGAAAAAATTAAGTCATTTAAGGTCAAGGATTCGAACCCGCGTCCATCTTCCCCTTTAGCCGGGGTATGCTCTAACCAATTGAGCTAATGAGTCAGAACTCAAATTTTTCCTATCGTTCTTTAACCATCGTATTGGGATGGGTAAGAGTTATGACTCATTGTTATGTTAGCTCTATTGGTTAGAGCATACCCTGGCTAAAGGGGTGGATGGACGCCGGTATGAATCCCGCACATGATTTAATTTTTTCTATCGTATATTTGTAATTTTGTAATGTAATCCGCATAACAGGCGTTGCAAACAATATTAGATACACATTATTTTTAGATGTGATTGTTTTTCGGTTTCTTCTTCTTTTCTGCACCAATCACAATGGACAGATCAGAGCAATTAGTTTGTCAGAGACTGAGTGCATACGGTGTTACATTTTTTTTGAAAGTGTGTTCCACTGTTTCACATTTTTTGACAGTGTGTTCCACTGGCAAAAAAATGCAACTACGTATGCACTCGGTCTCTGACAAACTAATTGCTCTGAGGCACTCAGTATAGTTATTAATATTAATATTTGTAAAAATAAAGCGTCGGTATTAAGTTTTAAGACTGATCAATTTGAGTGTAAGCGTTCATTGAGTAAAATCGGCTCAGAGGCTTTTAGACTGCGTATCGGCCGTCTGGATGATAGGCCAATCCAGGTATTGCACTATCAAATGTTTTTTATCATACTTAAAGCTGTATTTCTACCAAACAAAAGTTGACAACTTAAAAATCTCCACTAAACAAAATACGGCAACTTTTTTCATATACGCGTTTTAAAGACACAAACATTGACATGGTTTTGTATTTTTGAAGCCTTTTTGCAGTTTTCAGCTTACAGAAACTTTGTCGTAGCTCTTGTATATGGAGAGAGATACCTACTTAGATTCACTTTAGCTATGATCCCATATATTTTATAATGTAAGAGCGCGTTAGTCCAATTAAATACTATTTTGATAGGTTCTATTTTCGTAGGTAGTTTTTTTTTATGTGATTAGGTTACCAAACTAGAACGAAGCCCTCTTGTTATGAAGAGGTAACTTATGCCTATGCATATGCAATTTGAAATAAGTAACGAACTGCATTGCGGCCGTCATCCCAAGACATAAAGTTTTTAAGTTATATAAGGTTGGCTCATTGGCATTGACTATGGAATGCCGCGCGAATGAAGTTCGAATCCTGCCGCGCGCTTGAGCTTCACCGTATGGTGGTAGGGTATTTTGCGAATACCCCCCTGGCTAGCGACTATCCTCAGGTAGAAAATCTGTCGCCAAGCACTTAACGGTGTGTTCCGGTAGCTGTCCTTGATAGCCAGTAATTCTAGGTGAAGCCTGTAACACCTTCTACATTATCACTTAGCATCAGGAGATTGTGGTCAAAGGCTTACTATGAGCGAAACGGAAAAAATATTCCTGTAATTTCACCGGCACCCTTCAAACCAGAACACACTAATGCGAACATAATGCTTGGCAGTATAAATACATATTCATTTCTTTCTGGGCTTGAGAGAGGAATAGACTAAATGCAGAATAAAATTAAATGACATGGGACTGTTGTTTGGGATCACGCATTACCTACTAATTCCTATGAAGTCTATAGGAAAAAAATAATACCTATATTAAATTACAAGCACTATCGCGTGCTAAGCTAAAATCATATCTTTACAAATTATTGGATCATACCGTCCCCTATGGCGGTTAAAGTAATACAAATTGGAGCACGAAATTTCGACTTAAACTAGCGTGCCCAGGTGGCCGAGTGGTTTAGGCATCCAGCGCGAACTTGGAGGACGTGACTTCGATTTCCGCCCGGAGCATACAATTATGTGCTTCAATATTTTTAATAAAAATAAGACCACCATAACACCTGCCGTAATGTATGGTTCTAATTACTGGGCAACGAAAAAGGCGTATAAAGCAAAGTGCAGGAGGTAATAAAATTATATTAATTTTAAAGTCGACGGACGTAGCACAGTGGCAAAGTAGATAAAGGTATAGAATTGCATAAAGAATTATATTTGAACGGTGTGATTTTGAACGTTTCAGGCAATCTATAGAATACCAGTTTATGAGTATATTGTAGGAAGTTAGAAAGTACATCAGTAGCTAAACTTGAATAAAATAAGGTAGGAGATAAAAACAGGTTACCATAAAAAAGTGTAGAATAGAATGTTAACTGACATAGGGGCATACTGTAGAGGAAGACCAAAGAAGAGATGGAAAGTTGCGTGAAGAATGACGTGTACCAATTAAAATTGAACACGTTGAAGTAAAATAATAAAACGAGTGGCTGCTAAGCGTGAGATGTAAATATATTATTATATATATTTTTTATCTAAAAATGGAACCTATTCACCCTTTTTAGTAACCATACAGGACCGATTGTCATTTAATGTCAATGACTATAATTATCATCAAGATAGGAAAACAAATTTCAGTTATTGGAGTGTGACTAAAAAACGGCTCAACCAATTTTTATAAAACTTAAATGAAGGAAAAAAACAGCTTCTAAATTAAGAAAAAATCATCATAATCGATTCACCAGTCGAAAGTTACGTAGTAACAAACATAAAATAATACACTCGAATTGAGGACCTCCTATTTTTTTACAGTCGGTAAAAAGTAGCTGAAATCTTGTATGAAATGAGGTAGGATATAAAAACATATTAAAACGGAATAGAATTTTAACTGACATGACTGTAGAGGAAGACCGAAGAAGACATTAGATGAAATAAAATAATACAATGAATGCTGAAAGAAGAATAAAATATGCTGTACCGCAGCTGCTTAGCATAAGATGTACTTAAACATGAAAAACAGAAGAGGTTCTTCTTTGTTGCAAAAATATACATACGACAGTAGTTGAAGAGCCGGACAGGAACAAATGATATAAGGAGAAGTCACGGACAAACAAGTACAAAGTATAATATAATGGCAAACGCGTAAAGAGGAAAAGTTAAGAGAACCTTATTAGTTGTGTATAGAACTTGCAGATATGTGTAGGTCTGTGGCTTTAAATTTAATATAAAAATGGGCATAAAAGCAAAGTTTGGTTTAGAGTTTAAAAAAGTAGGGAAGTGTGAACGTAAATTTTAAAATAATAATCTGTGTTCCATGCTCAAAATACATTTTACTACAACAACGCGACCAAAGCAACGGATCACGGCAACAACCGTCAAACATTATCACAGATCAGAACACACCTATAGAAATCACATTTCTCCAACTGTTTTAGATCTCGTATAATAAGCAAACATAAATAACTGTAGCTTCTCTAAAGACAAACCATTGACAATCCTTGTCCTATTCGAGAAATGGATTAATTCTAATTTGCCATAAATTTATTTATTGATTTACATATTTACTTTAATGAGCAAGGCATAACCAATTACACTTATTATTAATTCGTACATTATAATACATACATACCCAAATTATATCTCATATCAAAAACTAAAGTAAAAACAATTACAATTCAGTCAAAGTAATGAAGAAATATCAAATGATGGTATGAAATTATTAAAATTATGAATAAATATGATAATAAAAATATTTTTAAAATATTTAAAAAAAATTATATGATATATTTCATATATTATATTACTCACAAATTATAATTTATTTCGATTTTGTTAAGGATTTGGATTCTGCTTAAAAATATTTTATCATAATATGACTTCCTATAAATAATATATTAGGTTTATTTATTCTAAATCACAGAGTAGTGACTTTTTAAATCAGAACCTGTATAAAGAATATGTTTAAGTCCATGAAGTTCGTATGATAGTATGTTGTAAATAGATTTCCAACAAAAGTATTACGAGTACAAATGCAGTTAATACAAAATAGAATATATATACCTATTTAGGTTTGCTTATTTAAATACTGTATTCCATACTTACGGCTATTCAGGTCTCACACAGCGCAGTTAATTTTATAATGCTATAAATATAACAAGATGTATATGTCCATCGATACATGTCAAAACAGGTTTCTACTCATTGGCCACTAAACCTACTTTCTGATATAATTAATGAATAGGCCTTCATTTGACGGCGCCTCTCTTCACGGGAGTCGTGATTAGATGTGAACTGGCCTTAACTACCAATATATCAGTGAGATTTTCATTAACAGCGGTGTTACTCGCTAAATCTGAAGCGCTTTAATCTTTAAAGCGCTCATAGCGAAGTTTTCTTAGCTGTTCTTAGAGTTAAGCTAGGTCGGCCACGTTCATGAGTTGGATGGGTGACCGCTAGTGATATTACTAATGAGCACTTCCGTGCTTCGGAGGGACGTTAAGCCGTCGGTTCCGGTTGTCGTCTTAGGCTGGCAGTCGTTACAGCATAGTGGTAGCGCATTTTGCGAATGCAGGCCTGGCTAGCAACCGCTTTCAAGTAGAAAATCTGTCGCCAAGCACCTAACTGTGTGTTCCGGCAGCTGTCCTTGAGATTCAGTAATTCTAGGTTAGCTTGAACAACATCACTTACTATATGGTGATGGTGGTCAAATGCTAAACTATCAACATAAATAAAAAAAACCTAATCAATTTCTATGTATACTTACAGCTTCATCGTGACCAAAGGTTTTAAACGACTTCTAAAACGGGAGAATGTTCTCAAGTGAACGCGTTTATATTATATTTAATGTATCTACATCATTTTTGCATTTCTTTACTGACCTCATATACAAATTTCTGTGACTGGGCTGGTTTTGATGAAGCATCCGGTCTAGATATTTGGGTAAAGTATATCATCGATTGAAGCATATTTATATTTCAACATTTTTGATCAAGCAGTTTCTTAATTAGTCTTAAGGCATATTTCTTGACGAAGAAGAAATCTGATTGAAGACGTCCATTATAGTGAAGAAACACAGTCGAGCTTGTTTGCAGGATGCAAAACTAAGAAAATTAAAACTTATGTAAAAGACAAAAACTTCTAGCACTTAAAAATGTGCTATAACTTGGGGCAGGCGTGACAATAAAATTGATCTCAGGATGTTGAAATCGGCACGGTACCGACTTCAACAATTCATATTATATTTTTAGTATGTTTCTAGTAACTGATACTAGTTCGAGAATAGGAGCTGACTCTAAAAAAAACTAATAAGAAGTCTGTAAAAATTTCCTAAAGCCAACGTGATTTCAGAACCACAATTTTCGACACGAAGCACCTACTGATGGTATTTAGTCATAGATTGTCACAAGATATATATTTTGAATATGTACTTTATTAAAATTTGATAATAGGTATAAAAGATAGGTAGAAGGAAGATAAGAATACTCACGAAAAAAATACTACATACTTCCCTAATGATTTTTTCATAAGATACACTTGTACCTAGACCGGTAAGCTTTTCTTTTCTTTACCAAAAAATATTATATGGTTCGAATTCCAATCGTAAATTTGTCTGAAGTCTGGACGTGAAATTTCCGGTTTATGTGGGTTTGTGTAGGCTTAAACTTGACTAAGTCTGTGGGTACAGTCAATTTTAACTTTATCTGAATCTGGTTCAAACTTGTTGATGAAGGAAATTACCAATCAGTTGAACTCATAAGTATGTGCAGTAATTGACATTTTGATTAGTTCTAACAGAACTAAAGATTAAGAACAAGATAGATAAAGAAAAATATAGTGAATAGATGATTATTTTTTGCTTTAACGCGACCTAAACGAAAAAGCATATATAATCGCACTGAAAAGCTTTTTTCTTCTCATAGTTAAAGTTTTCCTTTCGTTGTAAAAAAAAAATGTGATATAAATAGTTTCAGACTCCTAGTTTCTCAAAAGGACATAAAAATATACTTAAGAAAACTATAGTGAATATAGATGATTATAACCGTAACGAGCAAGCATATAAAATTACACTGAAAAGCTTGTTTTCTTCTCATGGTTAAATTTTCTCTTTCGTTGTAACAAAGAATAGTTAAATGTGATACAAATAGTTTCAGACTCGTTTCTCCTCGTATTCGTTTAAAAAGGACATTAAAAAATACTTCTTAATTAAAAATGTTGATGCTATGACCATAACAAACAGCTCCAGTAGTGGAAAGTTTATTTTATCTTTGGTGGTAATATGTCATCTTGGTGAAAAGTTCGTAAAAATTTCGAGTTTTACTATTGGGACTGTAGGTTTTGGTCATGACGTCAAATTTTGATGGATTTATTATGTCCCTGAGGTACGCCTACGTGCTATAGTGCTAAATGCTAACTGGTGACCAACTCAGAAACAGCAGTGCCAATTGACCGGTTGTGACGAAATTTGTGTGTTTTATTTTATGCACTTAATTATACATTTTAGGTTCAGGTTTTTAATGCTTTTGCATTTAGCATACATATCCGCAGGGAAATCTGCGGATATGTATGGGACATATCCGCAGATTTCCCTGAGAATACAACTTTTATCTACGTAATGATTATTTTAGGAATGGTTATTTTCTAAATTATGCTATTTTCACATTATTTTTTTAGCAAAATTACAAATAATCGAGGGGAAACATTAAAGTTATGTGCGGGATACGAACCCGCGTCATCCGCCCCGACTGAGCTAACATGACATATGACTCATTACTTTTTCCTTTCGTTCTTTAAGAATCGTATGGGGATGAAGCGACACCTATAGTTCAACTGACGTTGTACTACAGACAAGACTAATTTGGGAATTAACTTTAAACTACCTAGTTATTTTTTTTCCTTATAATAATGATCATGTACTTAAACAAATTATTAGGCTCTTAATCTACCTTCATTTTCATCCTCCGGCTGCAGCATGTCCAACATTTCTAGACTTGCAAATTATAGACCAGTGTTTCTAACACAATCTGCAATGTAGCTAGAAACAGCTAAAGTTTACACAATACCATGTTCACCTAGAAACAGGAAACGTAGTATTCAAGAAAATCGTTTATGCGATTTAAATGGCCACCCATTCGATTCAAATTGTGGTTCATTCGATTATACGCCGCTGCAGTAGATTTGGGACAGATTCTTTTGTGCCAGCAAATCCAATTTGAATATCTGTGTCCGTCGCCCGCTGCGTTAACGGTACTGTCTATTGTTAACTTCTTCCTTGGTGCTGTGATCCTGGTACTTGATTGTGGAAAAGGTTATTGGGTGAGGAGGATATTAAATATTTTCCCTGTTTTTTATTGAATTTGATTACTATCTCAACTATTAGTATATTATGACGTGATTGATAAAATTTGCCACTTTGGTCTGCAAGCTAGACCTGATGAAATAAAATGAAATCTGGGCTGATCTCAAGGATAGCTGGTAGACCGTTTTCAACTCAAGGGCGGTATTATAAAATTAGACACGCAATTGCAAAAAAAGAAGTAACAAATCGTCATGCCTTTTTATGTCATTAAATAAATGGACGGACAAGTCCTCTGCCTAATGGTGAGCATCACGCCTGTCAGTTCCAATTGTAATCTTGTGCTGACACTGCGCTTGTCACTCCACACCACGTTATTTCTTATGTCTCGTGCAAGCAAAATTACGGTATTGTGTTTGCACTTTTATTACTTATTTTAGACAGTATAGCTGGTATTATGGTACCACAGTGGCCAGTAGCTAAATAGATCTTACTACTTGATAAAGAATAATGACATATTATATACTGTGAATTGAGACTAACTAATAACCAATAAAAAAATATTAGAAAATTTCGCTGTGAAACTGGTGTAAGGCAAATCTACTGGACATTCTCAGATTTGCAAATGACCTACAAGAATGCAACTGGGAAAAACGAGTAACGCATAAACCTTCAAGTGAGGGAAGTGAAAGGATTAACTAAACGTTGTTAAAAAGAGAAAGTATGTAAATCAATGTTTCGCCAAAGACATAGGCAGGCAATTCGCAGACCAAGACTCACCACAAGAATTATTCAATCCATAGACAGGTTAAAAGACCAAAAACCTGACTATGAATTAAACATTTACAGGTAGAACTAACATAAACCTCAGCATGTTTAAAATATTGACTTATAAATGTATTAAATAAATCGCAAATACTTATGTTTGAAAAAATTCAGTCATTCTAAAACCATTTTAGCAAAATAAATGAGCAAAACATAACCAACGGCAAAAACGCATTAGCAACACATTAGTGACTTTTAAATAGGATTAATGAATTACTTTCTTCACATAACCTAAATCTGGAGAGATTAAGCACTGGTTAGTGTATAACTGAATGACTGTAAATAAAAAAGCATTTGAAGAATTCTAAAAACTACTACCAACAAAATAAAAGTAACCAACGTTGACTTATTTCTGAATGAAATTAATTAAACTTATTTGTCACTCCAACGGCATAGATTAAATAACAATTACAGAAGAATCACACTGAACTAGATGAGAATCCAATTGATACCAATAAGCAGGAGAATTAATTCTTAACATGACGGAGTGATGAATTGTACAGATAAAGGCAAAAGTTTTAACTTGACTAAGGTAACTTCTATACTTTCCTGCAGCATTACAACACACTTGTTGGTATCCTTGACACTCTTCTATTTATACGACGTTTTAATTAAGTAATTTTCTTATGTCTATCTGTCCACCTCCCTGTCATTTCGGGTGGAATCTTAAAACACACATTTTGAAAACTCTCTGATTGGATTTATTATTTTTAAGGCGCATTAAACGTGGTATTTAGGTGATTTTTTTAATCATCATTCATTTATCACTTTGTTTTAGGCTTTTTGTTACACGTTATGAATTTTTAATTTTTCTGAGTCTTCATCACTATAGTTAAATTGCTTACTGCGTTTTCGTTACTTTCACTAAACACAATGATTGAAATGATTCTTATTTTAATAAGGAAATTTCATAAGTTTGCTTCCAACATTTTTATGATAGAATTATCTTCCTACGCTTATCTCTCGTATGCAGAGTCGGTGTCATTTGTTTTCTCGACGACACAATAATATATCGAAGAGAGTTTTGACTCTGGATTTCATCATCAACATCCTACTCAATACCAACCCGCTAATTTTCGATAAATAAGGGGTAAATAGCCCCGAATGGAGTGCTCATACAGTTAATGATTGCCCTTAGTTATTTACGATATTCAAAAGGAAATGGATCAGTCCTATGTTCCTTGTCGTAAACTCACGAGACTTATGAACTCAATTTTAATTGTATATTGACGGCAATAAATCGAGTACTGTTGATGAAACTCTGGTCTTCATTCCATTTCAAATTATAATTTTATTTACATCAATTCTTATAGTCAGACGCTGGGAGCTGTACAGAATACGTTTAATAATACAACAAAATGTAATACTGTGTTTAATTAATGAATACATAATACGTAACCTTACAATTTTATCTTACTATATTATTAAACATTCTCTTTCGTATTTAAAACGATTACAGTACTTAATTTGTAATGCCCCTTCAAATTCTGCCAAAAGCTTGATCAATGAATGGTATGGTGTTTTACGTAATCTCCCTTGGTTAACCCATTGGCATCGGCGATAATGATAACAATAGAATTTCATTAATAACTAGGACGTAGTGGTCCTGACAATGCCTACTTATTAAGTGTAGAATTCACAGAGTGCTTTCCATACTAACGCAGATTTATCATATTTTAAATACTTACCTCGTGTTTAAACTTGGTGAAACTTTTTTTACCAGATTTCCGTTAAATTAAGTATTATCAAAAATAATTCGAGTAAGGAATCGTTTTAATGGAAATTGGTATTTTGACATTTAAGGATATAAAATATAATAAATCGAAAATCAGGAAAACCAGAAGCATAGATATTAGGCTCAAGGATATACCTGCAAAGTTTCACTGAGTTTGAACACTTAGTATTTAAAATATGACGAAACTACCTTTGGAAATGGAAATTAATTTATGGAAACCGCTCCGTGAACTCTGCTCTTAAAGCTAAGTATACTCTCCTAATTAAATATACCAAGAAATATCTATCTACCTTTAAGGCGGCTCTTGGATTGCATCGTCCCTTGAAATTGAATATGGTAGTGGCCAAAGTTTCTTTTGGCAATAAAAAATATATTAGCACCATAAAAAAATATTTTCTCATCTAACACTTGTCCACTTGAGTGTACAGTCACCGGCCTCGATGGCTTGACAATCACGTGATTAGGGTCACCTATTGAGACGTCGGGTCTTGACTCTCGTTACACCCAGTTCAACGCGAGCTTTCTACTGTTTGGCGCAAACTTGAACCTACTTGAACAAGCGGATTTGCCTCCAAATTAAAGGAAAACTTTGAACCACAAGCAGAATTTCGCTTTCTTGTAGTATATTTGTAAGTTTAGTCACTTACCAGGCTTTACTGTACTAAATGTATTGTTAGATTTCCTAGGACTAGTATTCTCAATGGGTACTTTTGGTATCATATGGTGTCTTGCCTTGATACAAATAAAAACACTTTTTATTGCTATATTAGACCATGATTTCAGCCTTTGATCTTACCTAATGGTTAGTGATGATGTAATTGAACATGCTAGCAGGTTTAACCTAGAACTAGTGGTTGTCAAAGATAGCTTGCGGATATTCGTACCACCTTGCAGTGAAGCTGAACCCTGCGGTGTGATTCAAACCATGGAGTTTCTGCACGGCAGCCCATAACCATGGCCACTGGAACAAGAAAGCTTCTAATAAATTATTTTTCATGCTTTGATGACAGTAATGTTGACCTACATCAGTATCAAAGCAGACTATCCTAAATAATAATAGTACACCAAGATGGGACTCCTACTGCAGAAGTCTATTCTGGTGGTAGCCTGGTGGTCTACTCTCTGGAATGTGGTAAATGAAGATAGCATTCAGATTAAGGTAAAGAAGATGGTGGTACCATTTAAAGAACAGATAAGCTTTTTTTATCCCTGATTGGCTAGCCTTTGACCACTATCTCACCTGATGGTAAGTGATGATGTGGTCGAAGATGTTGTTCAGGCTAGCCTAGAATTACTGGTTCTCAAGGACAGCTGCCGGAACACACCGTTAGGTACTTGGCGACCGATTTTCTACTTGAGGGTGGTCGCTAGCCAGGCGGGCATTCGCAAAATGCCCTTCCACCATGCGGTGAAGCTCAAGCCCGCGGCGGGATTCAAACCATGGACCTGCTGCGCGGCAGTCCATAGGCAATGCCACTGAGCCATCACTAATGACTTAAAAAAATACATTAGAATTTATTACAAAAATAATGATTAATATACCCGATTTAAACCGTTTAAAGTTGTTTAATTACTATGTGTAATAATTGCGAAAACCTAAGACAGTACTTAAACTGCCTATTATGTTCTATTATGTTCTCAAATTGTAACTAACTAGTTTTCGATCTTAAGATGGAATAATATTTTAAGAACACCGTTACACCAGATTCCGTAACCTAGCGCAATACCGCATCGCATTCGCCACGCTCAGTTGGTTCCGATGTTATATCTATAAATTATTGCGTGTCTGCTATTCCGTCTGTGTTTTAGCACGGTTTAATTAATTTAACGCTGTTAATACGCCGTTGTTTTAAAAGACGATGTGGTTTAGCGTCAGTAACATTATTATTTCTGATAAGATTGCTTCGTTGACCGTGTGTTGTGTGGATGGCGTTGCTTTTGAATTTAGAAGTCCTGGGTTTTGATTCCCGAGTTGAATTATTATTGGGTTGTGTAAAAAAAGTCTTGCATACCGGAGTCTGGTATGATTTCCTGGCACTATATTCAGTTTGTCATCACGCAATTCGTCATTTCACCGTTCATCCATTTTCAGCATATTTAAAACGCACGACAGAATCGTGGATGTTGGATTTCTCTTTCCATTCAGAGACTAAGACACATTTAATTTTTAAATAATAATAAAAAATATATTAAGGAAACAAATTCATATTTAAAAGAAAACATCGGACAATTCACAAAATCTACCAACAAGAAATTAAATTTGTTTAATTCTAATAAATATTGTAACTTACCCAAACAAATTTAAAAGAAAACTTATCTATCAAGTTACAAGTTGTTAGTTAAAAAAACGTCACCTCTTTCAATTGCCAAGCTAATGTGTTGACCTAAGGGCTCTTTGTGTCACCCGTTTACAACCCGACGGTAAGTTACCTGATGGTAGGTTATGATGTGGTCGAAGGTGTTATCAGGCTTATCCTAGAATTCCTGGCTCTCAAGGGCAGCTGCAGGAACACACTGTTAGGGGCTTAGCGTCAGATTTTCTACTTGAGGGTGGTCGCTAGCCAGGCGGGCATTCTCAAAATGCCCTTCCACCACACTGTGAAGCTCAAGCCCGTGGCAGGATTCGAACCATGGATGTGCTGCGCTACCGTCCATAGCCAATGTCACTGAGCCATCACTGCTTCTAGTACATTCAAATAACATGTAGGGATACGTCTTCATGAAGAAAAAAGTCTGTTTCCATAAAATTCTCTGAAATAGACCGTAGATATCAACTACATCACATCTTGAATGCGTGTTCACTATCTCCTTTGATCTCATAAAAACTGGAATAGCATTTACATGATGAACTGATTATGGTTCCTGGTCGAGGCTATATTTAGCTTCGGACAAGCCGTTATTTAGCATTCCGCATGGCCAGCTCACGAAAATACTTATTGGTTCCGTACGAGTAAATAAGACCTTATAAAGCTTACGCTGTCCATCCATAATTTTGAAGAGCATTGTCTTTTGAAACTTCTGTTTGTGTGGAAGTGAGGAGACTAACATGTCGTCTGCTTGATGGCAAGCTTCAAGCCTGCACTGAGAAAAATTTAAAGTCAAAAGTGCCCTAATATGTGTAAATACGTACAAAAACACCTTCCAACTAGAAGGCGTTAAACGAGGTTAGTGAAGGCAAATGTTTCTTTTCGTCTTCATTTAAGGTGTATTTTGTGGTCTTTCTTAAATATTGACTTTTCGATGAGGCTGATTAAGTCGTACGTTATAGTGATAATCACCGTATATAAACCGCCGTAAAAGTAAGGTATATTTTATGGTCAATACTGCAATTATTATCGTATAACAAGTTCAATTCTGAAAATACTTTACGGAAGGCGTTTTTGACGGTTGTGTTTATTATAAAACATGGTACATTTTTATTGATTGGTGAAAATCATCTTAAGAGTTGTGAATTCATCTTACGTAGTTACAATTCAACGGTATAAGGTCAAATTTGATATAAGCCTTTAAGTCGTTTTTCTCAGTGTGTCCATCACAATTGTAGTGTACTCATCCTCCATGACAGAACGTTGCACTCGTCACTCTTAGACGTTAGTACTTATCTCTCATCCAGTAATTTCATTTGCTACAGTGCTCTTCACACCTTAACATAAGAGTGTGATCTTTTTCGTAACATCAACGCAAACGTACCACCTGGTGCAAAGGTACTGAATGAGCTGGGTCTGGCATAATCCACACGCTTGGCAGGCGTCTTGGGGATCGCAGTGTGAGATATCAGTTCCTCCGAAAGCACTGTTGCCCACCTTCCGGTGTGTTACTCTTAGTCGCCTCTTACGACACCCATGCGTAGAGATGTTCACGCGATAAACTTGTTTATAAGCTGCAAAGTAAAACAAAACCTTCAAGTCTAACCCCCGGTTTCTGAAACGCAAATCAGCGACAAATTTATTTAAATGCCTGTTAATCCATTGTCAAACGCAGATTGGGTTGCTGGAAACTTCATGTGACTGTTTGTCAACACTGATGTCAAATCTCTGATTAAACGCCAATTAATTCAATTTTGGGTTTCTGAAAAGCCTTTTTTGTATGTTAACGGTTTGTCAAAGCGAATTGTGCTAATTGCCCAAAATCAACCAATTATTCGAAGATTAACATCTTGAAATCGTAAAGATATATAAAATATGGCTTTTAAAATGGTTTTAGGAGTAGCTACCTAAATATTTCCTCGAATAACTGATACGATAGTACAAGTACATAATTATACCAAATATGACTACACATATTACTACTACGTAAATATGGTATTAAAGTCGACGTGATTTTTTAGTGTTGCTGCTCATTAGGTTTATCATCATCACCACATCAACCGGAAAGTCCAGCATTGAACAAGGTCTCCCACACTAGGAGATTTGCAATCCCCACGCTTGGCAGGAGTCTCTTGGGGATCTCAGTAGAAATTGTCAGTGTATAGAAGGCGATGCTGGTATTTTTCCCTTAGTCGCCTCTTACGATATCCACGGGAAAAATTGTGGGGGGTAACATTCTAACCCTGCACCCCACAGGACTGCTCAATACGGTGCTATAACCTCCTGACGGCCTTATTATACAAACCCCAGCTGTATATACTACCAACGAAAGAATTCGCATGAAATCTTATAGATGACCGCCTTCCAGACCTCAACAATCTTTGTGGAAGCACCTTTTTGTTAAGAAAGGCGTTAAGATATGGTTTAAACGTTATTTGTTGGCCCTTATACAGAAAATCTGTCACCAAGCATCTAATGGTGTGTTACGAAGGCTGTTCTTGATGAAAAGCCTATTCTAGGTTAAACCTGTTTATATTTTTCGAGTACATCATCATAAGACATCAATCACTTACCATCAGTTGAGATATATTTTTTTTTAGGCCTGTTAGTTTATTCTTTGACCACTATCTCACCTGATCGTAAGTGATGATGTGGTCGAAGATATTAGGCTAACCTAGAATTACTGGCTCTCAAAGACAGCTGCCGGAACACACCTTTATGAGATTGGCGATTTTCTACCTGAGGGTGGTAGCTATTCAGGCGGGCATTTGCAAAATGACCTACCACCATGAAAAACAAAGCCAACAAAAAAAATGCTGCTGTTTCACTTTTACCTAAATCGACTTTTATGATCATCCGAACAAAAACCAAAACGTAGTGATTACATACTCATTGCAACGGTGGAACATTCCCTAGATTAATAAGCTGGTAACCATAGTAACGGCGGCGAAGCACAGAAATGATTTGGCATTGATTTCATGTCAAAACAAAAGAGACAACGTTATGCGTTAAATAAAGACAAAATACTACAGAATGAATGAATATGAACGACTTTTTCAAACTTCATGTTATCATAGATAAACAAGCATTGTGTTATGTAATTTTAAGTTAATATGCGTTCCAGAAACCCGTTGAAAGTTAACAGATTGTTAAATGTGACGGCTTGTTAGATGAATCTAGTTTTGACACGCGTACGGGAAACCGGCGGTAAGTCAAACTCGTTTAAATTCCACACTGAATGAAAAAATGCGAATCTTAGCAAATACCACTAACCTATGTTCCAATATAATATTTGCAACAAATATATTTTGTGATGGCACGGAACCAATAATGTGCAGACTAATTTTCACCCTCGCCTATTACTGGTGCAGTGTCACTAGTTTGAGGTTCTGCACTCGTCACTCTGAGACATTAATATTGTATATCGTTCACCAAGTAATAAAATTCTATTTACTACAGTAATGTTTGAAAAATATTGTCTTGAGAAAGAGTACATGTCTTTGCTTAAGTTTTGCTAGAAATTTTGGCTACATGTTTGTCGTTGTCACTAAATTTTTTTGTCATGATTTCGTTTATTCATTTCTCTTATTACTTGTTCGGTGTGGAATTATTTTTATTTCTTATATGCTTTTATAAACCATGTCCGATTCGCATTGAGCGATTTAGTATCTTCAGCTAATTTTCCCGACTAGAAGCTATCATAATTAGGCTGCGAAGAAATAGGCTTATTATTTATTCGTAGTAATTAGGTAATAAAATAAGTATGTTAATATTCTGCTTGAACTATTCTACCATTCAAATAATTTAATGTATTTGAGCTTCTATTGGTAAATTAGTTTAACTTGATGTCAATAAATCAAACCTTAGTTTTACCTACTTCAATAAATCACACAAACATTTACGACCTGCTGTGTTTTAATGAATCATTTGTGGTTTAAATTAGTCATTACTCCTAATAAGTGCTTACAATGTCGAGTGTTAAATTTATATTTTTGTTCTAAACCATTGTATATAATGCCTAGGATACCTAAACAAGCCCAATTTCTTTTTATACAAGGCTTCGCATACTCATTTTTACATTCTTATATTTCCTAGGAGTTGTCAGCAATTCTAAATCGATTTAAGTAATATATACTGGTGAAGCGTCAATGCTTTATTAATGTAATAATTTTCTCATAGATAATATATCTTAGTTCTAATTCGATGAATCCTCAGGGTAGTGCCAATATGCAGAGCCCATCGTGTCAGCTGCCTAATGAGTTTTTAGCGCACAGATCCCAGAGATGGCGTTAGCAGTATCGATTCGGTAGATATTTGGTGTTACAATCTACCTACAAAAGCAATACAAAATGCTCTCAACTTTAGTATAGAGAGTAAAGTGTAGACTCATCATTTTCTTCTCCATCACAAATCTTAAGGGTGAACTGGCCGGCCCGTTGTCCATACAAACGTCGTAGGGTGATCACCCCCTTATTTGAGGATATAAGTCCAAAATAATGCATTATACCGATTGATCTCGTCATTATCTAGGCTTGTATGATGCCGCAATTTTAATAAATGACTTGAGAGTTATGAGCCTCGAAACATTTTCATATAACATTTTCGAGGCTCATAACTTTCAATATAATTTTAAAAATTCGGCATCATACTAGCCTAGATAATGACGAGATCAATCGGTATTATTCTTAATTCTGGACCGAAAATCTCAAATAAGGGAGTGGTCATCCTACGGCGTTTGTATGGAGAAGTGACCGGCCAGTTCAACCTTAAAAACGTACATCGCCGCTTCGTGTTTTATTAAACAATTGAATACGCAAGAATTATCATTTGCTATATACTCAATATCGTATGGACTTCACAGTGCAGTGAGTGTAAAATATTTCGTGCTAGATTTTCTTTGGATAATTTTGGATATGTGAGTCGCCGGCCAGTCGCCATTTAAGAAAACCAAGAACGATTTTTGCTCTTAATCCCAATTTGAAAGATTTGTTTGCATAAAGATGATTGTTGAAGGTACGTGGGCTATTTACTACGGCACATACCTATGTATTGTTTTTAGGGAGATTCATAATTTTTTTTCTAAAGGTAGCTATTATTTTAGGTGTCTTGGACCCCAACTAATTAACGGTACGCAATAACACACTAGGTGTAGGCTATTTTATTATTTAGTTAAGCAAAGTCCCGGTATAGGTGACCGCTATTGACATAACTACTGAGCGCTTCCGTGGTTCTAAGGGCACGTTAAGCTGTCGGTCTCGGTTGTCGTCTTAGGATGGCAGTCGTTATAGCATGGTGGTAGGGTATTTTGCAAATGCAAGGTTGCTTTAAGGTTCGTAATTTTGCATGGTGGAAGAGCATGTTGCTATTGCTTGCCTGGCTAGCTACCACCCTCAAGTAGTATTTTTATTGCTGTTAGTTAAACCTTTTACTACTATCTCACCTGATGGTAAGTGATGTTAAGTTGTTGTTCAGGCTAACCTAGAATTACTGGCTCTCAAGTACAGCTGCCGGAACACATCGTTAGGTGCTTGGCGCCAGATTTTATACTTAAGGGTGGTAGCTAACCAGGCAGGCACACGCAAAATGCCCTTCCACTATGCAGTGAAGCTCAAGCCGGCGGTGGGGATCGAACCAGGGACCGGCACCACGGCAGTCCATAGCTATTACCGCTCGACCATCATTGCTTTAAAAGTTCAGTATACGTAAAGCCACAAACAAAATGTATTATTCCGTCTACAGTACGTCTAGAGCGGTCATCACAAATATTACGGTTGACTGGTCAGTCGGTCTGCTGATTGCAGATCACTGACCTCAAATCCAACTTGCATTCAGCTTATTGTTTACGAGAGCAGACTACTTTGATGCAATTTGCTGTTGGTATACTTTTTATTGCTGACAGGCTGCCATTAACATATACCCCATCTGTTGGTAGTTACCAAAATGGACAGTAAATAAATGAATGTGCGAGTGTACCTGTAGGGCTTGTTCGTACACTGTAGTGTCTTATTTTTTTTTAAGTTATTGTGACGGAACAAGCTCGAGGCCCACCTGATGTTAAGTGGACTAACCTCTGCCTATAACAGATGCATTTCGTCACAAGTCACGAATTGCACTGCGCCCGTCACCTTGACATATGTTAAGTCTCATGTGCCTGTAATTTCACTGGCTCTCAAGTAGGTACTGCTGCCGGAACACACCGTTAGGTGCTTGGCGACAGATTTTCTACTTGAGGGTGGTCGCTAGCCAGTCGGACATTCGCAAAATGCCCTTCCACCATGGGGTGAAGCTCAAGCCCGCGGCGGGATTCGAACTAAGGAACTGCTGCGCGGCAGTCCATAGCCAATGCCACTGAGCCATCACTGCTGTCTTAACGTAATACATAACATATAATAAAAAACATAACGTAAACATAAATAAAGTAAAAAAATAAACAAAATACCAAAACTGACTTCCACACACTCAGTTTCTTCACACTTCACACTTCAGTGAAAAAAACTTGAAGCACTGAAATGTGAGGTACTGACCTCTGGACGAAGGTTTCTATTTTGGGCATTCAAAACACTACTTTTAATGCCCAAAATGGAAACCAGCTTTCAAGGATACATTTTCTAAATTACGTTGATAGCCATGCGTGCATCCAAAATGCTCAACACCAAGCGTTGAAGCCCGCGACATGCTTCAGGCATTTTAGTTAATACGGGATAACTCACGTGAATAAGTCAGATAGCTCCGACTATAGTTTCAACCACATTCGGTGGTCTTTTTCAAGGAGAGCTCGGGACGCCCGCGTTGACGTCTCGATTAGCGGTTGAAACATATTCAAAGTTTAAATTTGCAAATGTATTCCAAGAATATCCTGACAGCCTTCCACTAGCTTTACAATTTATATCAATATTTATCTAGATGTTACATTCCTCTGAGAAATCTTGTTAGATTTATCACACTGTGAAAGTACGCGAGAGGGTATTATAAAAAGCTTTCTAAGATCAGCCAGACAAATCAGATAAAAACAGAAATGCATGTCTCGTTAGTCCTTAGTAATATTAGCGTTAGAGGTGTATATCTTGAAGTTTTAGTTTGAATCTTAGTCAGACAAGTGGTTTTCTACCCGATAGTATAAATTATTGGGGAATAAATTATTTTTTATTTACAATTATTTTGTTTTTAATTTTATTTCTTTATTGCATCGTATGTGGTGTACATGCTAGTCTTACATACATTTTTACAGAGTTATACATACGACCCATTTTGGGTTGTATGTAAAACATAACAAAGTTTGCAGTTTCAGTTTGAATCTTAGTCAGACAAGTCGTTTTCTACCCGATTGTATATATTATGGGGGAATAAATTATTTTTTACTTATAATAATTTTGTTTTTCAATTTCATTTCTTTATTGCGTCATATTATGTGGTGTACATGCTAGTCTTATATACATTTTTACAGAGTTATACATACGACCCATTTTGGGTTGTATGTAAAACAACAAAGTTTGCAGTTTTAGTTTGAATCTTAGTCAGACAAGTGGTTTTCTACCCGATAGTATATATTATAGGTTTTATTATTATTTTTAATTATAACCATTTTAATTTTTAATTTAATTCCTTTATTGCATCTTAATATATGGTATACATGCTAGTTTGACATACATTTTTACACAGTTATACATACGACCCATTTTGGATATAGCAACAAATTTAATAGTGGTAACGCGACCGATCTTTATCATAATCATAAAAATTTGTCACCTAGAATCTTATTTATGGTGTAATAACATTGAGTAATTAATAGTTTCTTTAAACTATTGACAAAGTTCGAGTCTTTTTCTTAAATATTTAATTTATTTGGTAGCATGTTAAATATTCTTATTGCTATTACAATCGGACCAGAATTGTGCTTTGCTAGTTTTGAGCTTGGTAGTATCAGGTTATGTCTGAATCTAATGCTGCCGTCCGTTGACTAAAAGGTCGTTAAGCCACAGGGGGTCGATTTTGAGCTTTAAATGTCATCCTATACAGAAAAAAATTCTCTATCGATCTGTCTTAGACTTATTTTTATATCATTTTAGAATCAGGAGATAGGTCTTGTAAAAAGGCCGTTAAATATTGATAAAAATATATTATACAAAGCTAAATTGACGTTAACCTTCAATACTTAGCTACACAATCACATACAGCCCTTAACGACATCATCATAATAAAATTGTAATATTCGTCTCATAGCAAGAAAGACGTTATTTAACTTTACTAGGCTATATAGTCGTTAAGATACTAATGCTACCTTTAAGTTATTGATTTTATAGCTAAATAACGTTGGTAATCCTACACTACAAAGCAGTTTCACAAAAAAACTACGCTTTATAAACGTTAAACTCCGATAACGGCTTTATAGCGTTGGCTGGCTGTTTTAGAACCTAATGATTTACTTTACTCAAAATTCATGGCGCCTTAAAATTCTTCGATGAACAACATTTTGCCTACATATCCATAGCAAGAAAGACATTAAGCGACAATACTTAGCTAAAAAATCGCAATTTGCTCTCACATTTCGACCTGCCCCGCACGCATTCCAGTTGAGTGTCGCCTAGGTCGTCATATCGGGTGGACATACGTCGCCAGGTAGGATGATTCCCATCAAATGGTTTTAATGGCGGCGAATATTCCTTGATAAGTTACATTATTATTGCTAGTTTTGTTAGCTTGGCACTGTTTATGTCTATTTATGTCTATTGGTATGAAAATTATAGATATGTTACTATGATCAATCGAGTTCAAATGCAATTAACGACTCTCATGGCAAAGTAGATGTACCTATTTGCTATAATAACGTATGGACCAGACATTTCATTGATTCTTACATACCGTGCAAACAAGACAAACGAGGAGCGGCAAGAGGTCTTACGCTGCCTCGTTTCTCGGAAATTAAGTCATCTGCTGCGAGCTTTTTGTATATCAATTATAAAATATAAAATAATACTTACTAATATTATACACGGTTGGATGGATTTGAATGAAATTTGGTATGGACATAGCTTATACCCTGGATAAGCACATAAGCTAGTTTTGGTCGTCATTATCATAATCGTTTTTTATCACAACGCGGTTAAAGCCACGGGGCGCAGCTAGTAATATTTTAAACGCAAAAGTTTGTATGAATGGATGTCGGTAACTACTTCATGCCTGGCTGGATGGATTTGAATTATTTTAATTTTTGATTTGAATTTGGTATGGAGATAGCTAATAAACTGAATTGATACATAGGCTACTTTAAATTACCATCATCATCGCCGTTTTTATCACCACACGGGTAAAATCATAGTTTAACAGTATTTCGCTTAATATTAGAATACGCTCATTTCTCGGTGAAGTTTCTATAACTTGAATCAGTGTCCTAGTATTTTTTTAATTAATAAAAACATATCATTGTATCATCACACTTATATATCTCGGAAAAGGTAGGCAGATGTTGATTTTGTTAAACATTATGGGAAATATATAAAAGCAAGACAACGTTATGATTCACATAAAACTTTGCAACAAAGTGATAATCAAATATTTTTCACCACAGATTTAGAAAAAGTTATATATTGTTACCGGTTACAGAGAATGGATACATGAAAATCGGAAAATAACCTCTGAAATTGAACCGTGACTGTTATTTGGTTTGATCGCATCGCAGGAAAAAACAGGAAGACATCCTGAGTGTGATTTACGTTTTTCTAGTTCGTATCGTTATGTTCAAAATATGAACACTTGGCCTGACAACTGCAGTGCCCAAAATAAAAATTGGTTAGTGTTTTCGTTGCTAGTTCACTTGGTGAACACTTACATAATATCGACAGCAACAATTTCATATTATTTTATCGAACCTGGGCGTCTTTTTATGAGCGCTGACCAAATGCATCATCAAGTTGAACTGGCATAAAAAAAGAAAGGTAATCTCTACGACTTTATAGATTATATAGATGCAATAGCTTCCATAAATAGTAGCACAGTGACAGATGAATCACTTACACCACAAGATTTTATTAACTCACCTAATTACACCTCCAACAGGCGCATACAAAAATCAAATCCCACAGCTTATCTAAAAAACATGGTTCAGGTAACTTTCAAACGTAACAACTTTGGTCTTCAATACAAAAATGATTTTTAAGACGAGTTTACAACATTATAGTTCATGTCTGATACTTCAAAAATCCATGAGCCTTGTCAATCACTCTTCGTACCTCGCCGAAAGATATGAACAACAAAAAAGAAAAGCTGGTATCATAAGCAATATAGTCTTTATAACACCCCCACATAAACTATTATTTTGGAGAAATGTATCTACAAACAATGAACATGCTCCTTAAATCAAAATTGTTAAAATGTTTAACTAAATAACTTAAATACAGATTTAATGTGCCTTTATAAACTAATAGATAAGTATTACTTCTTATAGACATAAAAGTGTAGGTACAATGAGTTCATACTTACGAAAGTATTTTACATACATACATAACATCACGCCTCTTTCCCGTAGGGGTAGGCAGAGACCACAGATTTTCACTTACTACGATCCTAACATATCGTTTTCGCTTCATCTACACTCATCAATCCTTTCATACATGAGCGTCGGCTTAGGTTACTCCTGACCTGGACTTTTTTCAGAACGTCTTCAATCTGATTTCGAAACGTTCACCTAGGTCTTCCCCTTCCAACACTTCCATTCATTTGTCCCTTGTAAAAGTATTTTTATTGACATTGATTCTCATATTCTTAGTTGTACTGTTCTAGGAGTGATTCGGATCTTGTTAAAAGCAAGCCCCTAAGTTATTATTTATAAAATATTATTTTAAATAACCATTTATATTTAATAATTGTACGTTTCTGGATGGATAATATAATAATAATCATTTAAGTTTCTTTATGTTGTTTGCCATTGTAATTCTAAATATGCGTGTGTAATCCCTACTTTTAAAATACAATGTTTAAAGATTTAAATCTCATTTATAGTAATTAAGTTGTTTTGTTTCGTAGGAAAATAGAATCTAAACAATGAAGTCTTAAAAATTATGTTGTATACATTTAATTAACAAATTTTGATATATTTCTTTTATTTTATTTTAATACTTAACGTTTTTTCATGATGCATGTGATGCTACTTGAAATGTCCATTCTAAAATACTTAACTAAATAGTCGTTTAATTTCAAGGTTTCAAACTTAACTGCCATTTAGTGTAGTAATTGAAAGAAAATATGCTATTAAATATGTACAAAAAATACAATATGTTAAGATACTAGACTACATAATAGTTAAAAAACTATAACGACATTCTAGCTTAGGTTTGATATGTTTGATACTCGTTAATATTTAACAAAAAAGTCGTTAAATAACTTAGCGTCTTTTTAGTGTAGATTTTTGCATATAACTTCATAACATTAAAAAACTGTGCGCATATTTATGTATAAATGCTAGTCTAAAAGATCACTAGGGTATACTTAGTGACTTTTTAGTGTAGTATATCAATGATAAAATAAGCAATTATTACACGGCTAAAAGGCCAAAAGAGATTTTTTTCTATTTAGAACTAATTATTGCAGATATATATTGCAAAATTTGATAGAATATGAAAAGAGCTTTCTTTGGATATTTCAATGCTGTTTCTGCGACCAATACCTATAAAACAGCATCAATTTTTAATTTTTCCCACGTTTTTTGCTCATATCTCAAAACTTGGTTTTGTGGCTTAGCGACCTTCTAGTTAACGGACGGCAGAATGGGATATCTTCTAAATTGGTTTACTTCTTTAATATAGAAGTAAGGATATTTCTTTACAAAGTTACATGTTTCTAACATATTGTATTTGGATACAGGGGTTACAATATTATATTTATGAAATATGTCTGGCAACTTTCCATGCTTTTGTTATATGGATTTATTTGGGAAATAAAAAGATATTCATAATTTTAAATCAGCGACTTCTAAAACGTAAAGCTGATTTGAAAACAAATCTGTTGCCAAACACCTAATGGTGTGTTCCGGTAGCTGCCCTTGGGAGCCAGTAATTCTAGGTTATCCTGAACAACATCTTCGACCACAACATCACTTACCATCAAGTGAGATAGTGGTCAAAGGTTAAACTGTCATGCATAAAAAAACTAAGTTTAAATCACCATTACACTTAAAGCTGCAGTTACGGCTGTCCACTTGAGGACAAATTTCAATAAAGTCAATATGTCTTAGTACATTTTCAATACTGCAACATCATTGGACATCTCTTATGACATCTGCTTATCATATTGTTGGATACTGAGATTAAAGTTTCCATCGTATAGTTATACCCTAAATAGGTGAAATCCATCCTTAAACAAATTAACCACTTCAGTTTAACGGTATATCATGGATTTTTTGGAAAACCTGGCCATACCATTACAAAATAACCATATCCAATCGAAGATCTTCCGTATAGGGAACCATATTTCTAGTGTAACTAGAACTAGAGCAGTGCGTCAAGCCCGCGGCGGGATTCGAACCATAGACCTGCTGCACGGCAGTCTAGGCCAATGCCACTGAGCCATCAATCAGTGCTTAAAAAGAACGTGTGATCGAAGGATAGATGAACAAAATTATACCAGTGTAACCTATCATCACAATGATTTTAAGTATCAGTTTCTACTAGTATTGCTATATACTACCAGGGACACATGAAGCAGAATACGTATACAACTTCATAATGTTGCAATAAACAGTTCATTATTTTAATATGTATCTAAATATTACCAAATAGTTTACTCATATGTTATAAGTTATGTATGACACACGAGTAGATTTTGCCATATATTATTTCAGTTGTTTAAATAGAGTCTTCGTAAAAGGAGACTACTGACTCATTATTTACAGTGTAAAAACCTAGCTAGAAAATTATGATCTAGTTTATATAAAGAATTAAGTACTTGCCTAGATCTAAAGTACCAGGCGAGCATCAGGTTGTAGAAGGTATCGCAGTCTAACAATTTAATGGTTGAATAGCTCAGTAATTAGCTAAGCCGCTCAAACAATACCTCTTATTGTTTGGTACAACGACGTGGGGCAATGACCTCTGTAAGGCTAACGTTTGGTTACTCAGTGACTGTTGTCTAATCTGTCGTTATGGTCTATTACTTCTTTGATTTTTTATAAAGTTTAGACAATTCAAATAAGTTGTTATAAAAAAAAGAACATCATGAAATTTGAAAGTGTGTTTTTCGATGTATTGATTTATTTCAAGCACTCGTAGCGTAGTTTGTTTAGCCGTTCTTAACTGATCAACTAAATTAAGTAATGTGCACCACGGTCATGACTTGGATGGGTGACCGCTAACATTACTACTGAGTGCTTCCATGCTTCCATGCACGTTAAGGCACGGTTAGTCTTCGTTACGCTTGCCATACAAATGTAGTTTCGTCATATTTTAATTATCAAGTGTTCAAACTCAGTAAAATTTTGTGTACATATTCATGCCTAATATTCCTTCTGGTTTGCCAGTTTTCCGTAATCTATTGCGTCTGATCTATTTTCAAAATTATTAAGAACCTTTTTTCATAGTGATAAGAGATTCAGGGATTAAATAAGATTAAGAGGGCCGTTCCCGGTCCGTCTATCGTCAAAGCGAGCATGATTGAAAAGCTTGTTGTTTCATCTTTTTTCATCTTCAGCGCTTGGCATTCAACTCTACGTCTCACTCCGTCCCTCGTATACCTCTTTCTGCCACTTGGCTAACAAGCAAGTCAGAACGAGATAACATTTAAAGAAAAATAGTGTGCGTAAACTTCATAAAACTTGATCCAGGAATTACGTGTTTTTCAATAAGGCCTGTAAGTTTGTAAAATAATTGTTTGTCATTTAGAATCTCCATTATATTTGCAATGTTTCTATCAAAATATGTTCTCTACTTTTACAATTTATAAATATACATTCTGAAAGCCCAAAGTTCAGGTAAAATTTGTGCAAAAAAGCAGATTTTCGGAGGCTTATATTGAAGTTATTTCTCCTAACTTTACTTTTTTGTTTGCATAAAAACCTAGATTTAGTGCACAAGATACCTGTTAGCTCAAAGTTTCAAAGAAATATATGTTACAACGCTATAATCACGTTCGTACGTGATTATAACGGTCTTACTTTTCATACAAAACGCTCGTGCGTTTGTATGAAAAGTAAGACCGTTGGCCGCTCTTAAATCAAAAAACTGGCAAAGCAGAAGCATATATATAAGTCTCAAGGACAAGTACGCAAAACTTCACTGAGTTTGAACACTTTCGTTATAGCAGTGTTAGGGCATTTTGCGAATGCCCTCCTGGCAAGCTCACACCATCAAGTAGAACATTTGTTATCATGCACTTAATGGTACGTTCCGGCAGCTGTTTTCTAGGTAAGCCTGAAAAACATCTTTGACCCACATCATTACTTACCATCAGGTGAGATGGTGGTCATAGGCTAGCCTATTTGTCGTGATGTTTTGTACAGATATACAAGAGTAGGTACTTTGTTTATGTGTTACTCTAAATTTGGGTACTTATTACTCCAATTTTCTAAGCAGTAAAGAGAAAATGCAGTATAATCAAATTCTATCAAAATCTTATAAAGAAGCTGGTTTGAAATAATTTAATATTTTATATGATAACATATATTTCTATTCAGTTTTTGCCACCACCGCGCAATTACTTTAAAAAACTGTTATACAAAAGTGGATTATTAACCAGGAAACCAGAATGCGACAAGAGCATTAAAATCCATTCAAATTCTATGCCAGCAAAATATTAAGCAGAAGCTAGTAAAATATATATTTGTATTATTATAAAAACCAACATTTCTGTTCAGTTTCTGCCACCCACGCTTAACATTTCTATGGAAACTGTAATACAAAAGTGGATTAGCTACCAGGAAACCAGAATGCGACAAGAGCATTCAAAACCATTAACATACTCGCATGATCTCAGGAAATGGTATCGCAGAAACACGATCAGAATTATAAGCGAAGCCTCGAAATATCTAGGCTTTATCCAACAGCTTTTATTACCAAAAGAGTAAAGCTCAAAATTGAAAACTATTTTTGGAGAAAGCTTGAAGTATGTTATTTTGAAAGTACTTAATAAACAACAAGGAAAATGTGCGAATATTTTGCAGTGTTCAAGAATTTTTATTTAATGGTCAGGTTCGTGCAGTAAAAGTACTGTTCTATATATTCCTGTAGGCGACTGAAGGAAGAAATGTTTCAAATCAGCATCATGCTGCCACTCATTCCGAATTCAGTGGTATTTCGCTGCTCATCAATTGTTGTCACTATCTTGACACCACTATGGTAAAGTACCCACGAGAACTACATTCCCAAAGATTGAACGTAACTTAATTGATCGCTGATGTTGAACTTCGAAGAGAATCCAATGCAGTGCAGTCTGTTCTCACACTCTTACAAGCATTTATGAAGCAATGTTGGCCGAGCGGTAATAGCTATGGACTGCCGCGCCGCAGTACCCTGGTCCGTTCCCCATCGCCGGCTTGAGCTTCACTGCAAGGTGGAAGGGCTTTTTGCGATTGCCTGGCTAGCTACCACCCTCAAGTAGAAAATCTGTCGACAAGCACCTAACGGCGTGTTCCGGCAATAATCCTTGAGAGCCAGTGAAATTACAGGCACATGAGACTTAACAACTACTTACGTCTCACTGTGACGGGCGCAGTGCAATTCGTGACCTGTGCATATGCACGAAATGCATCTGTTACAGGCATAGGTTAGTCCGCTTAACATCAGGTGGGCCTCGAGCTTGTTCCGTCACAATAACATAAAAAATAAATAAAAAAAACGCCTTGGGAGTTGAATATAAGTCTTCAGTATTTCCAAGCGATGTTTTTATAACTCTATCAAGTCAGTCAGTTTTTATAATGAATCAACCTTTCAAAGCTTAAAAAAAACAAATATTTTGTAAGCTTCAGGCAGTGTTTTGGATTCCAGCATACTTACCGTCAGTTTTTATGGTTGTTGAGTCAATGCTTAGAATTCTACGCGAGTATTCTCTCATTGCAAAGTTAAAATTTACGTAGAATTCCAAAATTTTTTGTGAAATTCTTGAACTAGATTTTTAAGCATTCGAAAGGATATAAAGTTTTGCTAAAAAGGAATGAGCACGTGTTTTATTCTATTTAAACAATATTGCAACAGGTAATATATGTAAACGAAGTATGTGGTGTGCCACATGCTTCATCCAGTTTGTCTGGTTATACTCGTTATTGGAGAGTCTGTGGATTGAGTGAATGATTTAGGATTGTTAGCCATAACTGATCTGTGGTTTGTTTTGCTGATGATCGTTTCTTGAAAATAGCCTATGAAGTTGTTTGTTTATAAAATTAGAATATAGTAAATAATTAATAAGTAAAGAAGTGAATGTGAAATATTAGCTCTTAATGTTGTTTCTCCTTTTAGAGCAACTCAATTAAGTTTTTATTTCACAACTCGTTATAACGTACATTATATATATTATCAGTAATGCTTACAAATTTAACAAAATTTTACGGATTAACATATTAAACTAAAGAAACTTAAATATAACTAAACAAAAAAAACTAATCCAATGTTCCGCTACCATTAGGCAGTGTCCCCAAAATGCTGGCAGCATTGCCACGTTGTATGGCAATGCTTATCAATAGGTTGTGTCACTCATTTCGAAATATCGATTCAATGCGTGCATTCCAGTATAGTGAAGAGCCTCAAAACGTTAAATATGACTTCTCGATCGTGCGCTCGTAGAGTCAAGACCTCCTGAGGATGCTTCGTGTAGAAGCGAAACGCGTAGAAGATTCTTCCGGTTTGGCTACGTGGCGTTTGTGACGTCACGTCGGCTTAGCAGGAAAATTAGGCGGAATTGTCACTAGATATATTTTTATATTTTTTAAGTGTTTTATTAAATTATTAATTTGATATTTTCTTAAAATATTTTAAAAATATTTGTTATTATTAAATATGGATTTCCGCAAAGTAACGCCTGAATCTATTCATTATGTTAAATATGACGTTTACGCAAGCGCAAGGTTTTACCAGAGTCGGAGGAACTCTGACATAACCTTGTACGTGCGTAAACGTCATGTTTATAAAATAATGCATACATAAAAGTAAAAAAGAACGCTCGTTCAAGTTTTCACAGGAGCTGTCATCGAGAAAATAAAGAAATGGATATAGTATAGTCCAACTCTATGTGAACGAGTTTGCCTGGCGAAGAACTGCCACTGCCGCCAAGCGGCGGTGGAAATAGGTATGGTGAATGAACTAATGTTCGCATTACTATGTTCCAGTTTAAAGGGTACGGGAGCCGGCACGGGTGAAATTACACTTAACGACTTTATGTCTCAGGATGATACACCTTGAGACATACTTGTTCAGTCTCATTTTGCCTGTAATTTCACTGGCTCTCAAGGACTGCAGCCGGAACACACCGTTAGGTGCTTGGCGACAGATTTTCGACTTGAGGATAGTCGCTAGCGAGGCGGGCATTCGCAAAATGCCCTTCCACCATGCGGTGAAGCTCAAGCCCGCGCCGGGATTCGAACCATGAAACTGCTGCGCGGCAGTCCATAGCCAATGCCACTGAGCCGTCACTGCTTCAATATATTGCAATGAAATGCATCTGTAATAAGCAGAGGGTACCACTTAACACCACGAGGGCCTAGTACATGCCCTATACAATATATAAAAAAAAATGACAAGTAACTCTTTAACTGTCGGGTGTTAAAAACGATAAATAAATATGTACGAAGCTTTCATATAAGTGCTTTATATAAATGTCTGTTACGAAGAAATGAATGGAAGCTCTGCTATTGAAATAAGATGCAATCCCAAGCTGATGTAAATCCAATATCCTTCGTATGTCACAAAGCATTCTGACAACAATGCACTTTATATCATTGAACTGGTCGGTTGCCAGATGGTCGCCAGCATAACTTGAGCTCTGCTACTGCTTTATTTAATATTAACATAGGTACTAATAAAAAATATATATTATTTAGAAGACTAGTTTATGAAGCCAGACTGCTACTGAAAATGTTTTTTATTATAATTATTTTCGAGGCAATGATGGCTCAGTGGCATTGGCTATGGACTGTGGAAGAGCATTTTGCGAATGCCCGCCTGGCTAGCGACCACCTTCTAGATAGCTGATACAGTAGAAAAAATCGCGCATTTTGCACAAAGTAAAGGTCGTAGCTGTCATGTGAAGCGCGCATTGTGATTGAACTTTTTCACATACATCCTTCACACCCTAAAACGCTCGGTTTTTCATCATATATCATAATTATATACACAACCAATATAAAAAGAACAAATTATGTTGGTTATTTATAAACAAAGTACGCGTTTGTTTCTAATTTTGTTGGTTAACATTTTATAAGTCTACTATACTTTATCTGAAAAACCGTATACTTGAGTGAGTATATCCTGTTAATTATAAACTTAGAAAAAACTCATTTTTCTTTCTAAATATGTATTCAAGCTAGCGCATTCAGGTCATTTAATCTGGATCAATTCAGGTAATTAAACCTCGCTGTGCATATTATATTGGGTTAAAATTAGTAAGATTACATAATTACGAGTGGAAAAGGACTCTATGAAAGAAAACACAAGAGGACAATAAGTAAATTTTTATTATATAAGATCTTTTTTTAAGAAAAATCTATTTTTTTCTAAAACATTACAGTTAAACATGAAATATACTATCAGATGAAAAAACAGTAATAGTTTGAGTGGTAAAAGTCAATATCAACTGAGGCATAACAGCAAATGACCACAAAAACCAATAAAACCTTAACTAGGCAAAAACCTAACCGCAAAGAAAAAAGAAATAATAATGCGTTGGTACGTGTCGACAATCACGGGCAAGCAATATCATCAATCTCCTTAAATTTACACTTGCATTTTCCTGTAATAACTACACTAACCGAAAAACAGCCAGCAATTTGCACCGCAAAACAACTTTTAATGACAGAAAGGGTAGACCGAATAAAATAAAACAAAAATGGCGGACAAAAACAAAGATGGCTGACAATTATGGCGGGAAGTAAGGACAATGATAGTTTTACCAGACCGTAAAGAGAGGCTTTGTGTCGACGATTGCTAGTTTTTTTATTCATTTCAGCTGTGAATACGATGTTGCTGAATGCGGAAGTTAAATGGTTTTAACTGGGAAAATGTATATTTTTGTGGACGAATTGGTTTGATTTTATTATTACTAAAATGCGGAGTATTGAGGAAACAAATATAAACAGCACAAGCAAGAAGAAAATTTGGAGTTTACGAGCAATAGTATAGAGTAAAAAAAAAGAAACTTATTGTACTATTGAATTTAATTTTGAAGCGCTCGTAGCGTATTTTTCTTAGCCGTTCTTAATCGATCAGCTATAGATAAGCAACCTCCGTTGAGGTGATGATTTGGATGGGTGACCGCTAGTGGCATTCCTACTGAGCGTGCACGTACTCTAGAGGGTACGTACGTAAAGCCAACGATCCCGGTTATTGTCTTAGGATAGCATCTGTTATAGTATGGTGGCAGGGCATTAAGTGAATACCTCTAGCAGGAAATCTGTCACCAAACCTAACGGTGTCTTCCGACTGCTGTACTTGTGTGCAAGTACTTCTAGATTAACCTGAATAACACTTCAGCTATACCATCATGTGAGACGTACCGTCAGACTAGCCTTAAAACAATAATAAACGGCCAAACATTCTTTTTACCTAAAAATTAACTGCCTTTAACACTCAAAAGTGTGAATAAATTGTTGAAGTCGGTAAGTAAAAAGTTACTATTATCACAATATTGTGCGCATGGTACCAACTTCGATAAGTTATTTCACACTTTTGAGTGTTGAGGTCAATACCATTTTTTTGTAAAAAAAAATCGATTGATTTTCATACACTGTCAAAGACTATATCATCAAAATAGGAAAACACTTCAGTTATTGGATTGTAACTCAAAAACGGACTGACCGATTTTAATGAAATTTCAATGAGACTACACAGAAAGCACTAGCTTTCAAATTAAAAAAAGAAACCTCAAAATCGGTGGACCAAGTCATAAGTTCCGAGGTAACAAACATTAAAATAAAATATACAGTTGAATTTAGTAAATCCTCCTTTTTTTGAAGTCTGTTAAAAATAACTAACACGTTCTGTAATAGAAGTATAGGATGGGCAGTGTACAGATTGAACTAAAGAAATAAAATAATTGTTATACCTACGTGATATGCAAATTGCTGAATCGTTAGTTTAATTATTTAGCAATCACCTACTTTCGTTTCTTAATTGATGTTCTTTCACTTTTGTCAGTTATATTTTTTGTAACACCTCGAATAATAACGCTTTAATTTGATTTTGGTAATTAAAGACAATGGAGTAAAAAATATGAATACGAAGATTATATTTAAATTTTGCTAAAAAAATTGCATCGAAAACAAATTCCTATTGTTGTCTTAGGTTTTCGTGATTATTACACTTAGTAATTAAACAACTTTAAACGGTTTAAATGGCGTATATTTATCATTATTTTTGTCCCGACGTTTCAAACACTTTGCAGTGATCGTGGTCACGGGGTTACTATCATCCCGTTGTTTAATTGTAATAAATTACTATACAAATTCCAATATATTTTTTCATATATATTTTCCAATACAGAGCTATCTTTTATAATGTTTACGTTATAGCCCTGAAATGATTTATTTCGATTTTTGTACTGACGTATTGGCCCGGAAATATTTGATTCGATTTTTTGTTGTGATTTTGTGTCCCGGAAATATTTTGACCCGAATGTTTGTTAAGATTTTGTGACCTGGAAATATTTGGTTCGAACTTTTGTTGTGACTTTATGGCCCGGAAATATTTGGTCCGAATTTTTGTTGTAACGTTTTGGCCCGGAACTATTTGACTTGAATTTTTGTTTTGACGTTGTGGCCCGGAAATATTTGGTCCGAATTTTTTGTGACGTTGTGGCCCGAAATTATTTGGTCCGTATTTTTGTTTTCACGTTGTGACCTGTTTGGAAACTGTGTCACTGTGTCCCACAAATATTTTTCATATAAGATAGGTATGAGGTAGTAACAGCTTTATGTAAAAATAAAAAATGCAGTTTTATGTTTTGTGAGTAGCTTTTTAAAATATAATAATGTACTTATTCTGGCTGCAGATCTCGTAATTAGATTACCTGTTTAATATTATTTTTAATTTGGTTAGACAATTATGTATTTTATATTGGTACCTACCTTACACCTAATAATTTAAATGTGGTACGAAATGAATATTTTTTTTTTTTTATGTTGTTGTGACTGAACAAGCCCGAGGCCCATCTGATGTTAAGTGGACTAACCTCTGCCTATAACAGACGCATTTCTTCAACGACGATTTACACTGTGCCCGTCACACTAAGACGTCCAGTTGTTAGGTCTTATTAGCCTGTAGTCCAGTCCATAGCCAATGCCACTGAGCCATCACTGCTTCAAAATTTGATATTTCACCTTTCGAAGTTCGTTTCGACGAATCTAAATTTGCACTAATATTATAAAGAGGAAAGATTTGTAGTTTTATATGTAACGTAAAAGCTTCAAAACTGCGGGACCGATTTGGAAATTTCTTTCACCATTAGAACATTACATTATCCCTGATAAACATGGGCTATAGAATATATTTAAAAAGTTTTTTTTTTATTTTTGTTAAAAACCCATGCGAAAACGTGTCGTGACGGGAAACATTTTTCGCTTTACAGGCGTGAATGCAAAAATTAATGCTGAAGTCTTCTCGTTTGTAGATTTTGTTCTAGATTTTAGAATAGTCACAAAATCTACAAGACTCTAGGATCATGGTATCAACGAGTTTTAATAACGCACATGATTCCATATATTAACTCTAAATTCGACAATAATATTTAAAATTAGGTTAACCCTTGAAAAATAAGGATAATATAAAAACTTGATGTTTTGAACGACTGTACAATTTTAAATCTAAACGTAACAAGATCTAACAAAAAAATCCAAAAAAATATTAATATTGTGAATTATTCGCGCGAAGACACCAGCGTTCACCCATCTCTTAATAGGAACCATTCAGCAAAATGACTCGATAAATTTCATTGACACCATTTAATAATTTTGCACAAAAGTGACATGAAACGGAAAGTAAAAAATAACAGTTTCAAATAAGCATAAAACGCTTTCACTCGTTACTCGTTATAATAATGTGTCAAAATAATCGTATACGACTGTGTCGGTTATTCTATTCATTGACATTTAATACATACAGGTTCATAGTTTAATGAACAAAATACACGATAAGCGTGTTTTTATAATATTTGTTTATTATATACAGACAAAGTTTTCATTTTGCATAAAAGAAAAGAGAGGCAACTTCTAATTTTCTAGACAATAGAGTGTCAGAATTTGGAACTGTGGCATGCTGTAAGTTATTTTCAATGCAGGAGGACGCAGACGCAGTTAGTTCGCGCATATGAAAATCAAATTTTTCGTTGTAATTTTATAAGCTTTTTTATTATTTTATAGTTAATAGGCTAGCATTTGACCAGTATCTCACCTAATGGTAAGTTATGATGTGATCTAATATGTTGTTCAGGCTAACCTAGAAATACTGGCTTCCAAGGACAGCTGCCGGAACACACCACTGGGTGCTTGGCACAAGATTTTATACTTGAGGGTGGTAGCTAGCCTTTGAGCGATAAGGTCGCCTATTGTTCACTATTATTAGCTAAATATTATTAATTTTGTTTTAGATTAAGGTATTCAAAACAGAGTTTATCTATCTATCTAGCCAGGCGGGCAATCGCAAAATGCCCTACCACCATGCTATAACGACTGCCATCCTAAGACAACAACCAGGAACGACGGCTTAACGTGCCCTCCGAAGCACGGAAGTGCTCAGTAGTAATGTTATCACACAATATTGTAGATCACACAATGTTACAGATTCGTGTTACCTGTCATGTATGTGAGGTAGTTACGCAAAACAATACCTACTAAAATAAATATTTGCTATGCCTTGTTCCCAGACGAGAGCGGTAATAAGTCTAAACATTAGCGTTAGTCTTCAGGCAGGGTTAGAGTTAGAGCACATCTTTTTCGTGCCGGATGCCTATCCATAACAGTCTGTATAATGAAAATAGAAACACATCCACCGCGCACAAATGCAGGTTAGGTCCCCGCTCGAGGCAAAATTTGGCATCCTAAACATGTGTTATTTAATTACTTAAAACGGTTTAAATAATCACGTCACGATGGGCATGTTAAGCCGTCGGTCCCGGTTGTTGTCCTAGGATGGCAGTCGTTATAGCATGGTGGTAGGACATTTTGCGAATGCTCGCCTGGCTAGCTACCACTCTCATGTAGAAAATCTGTCGCCAAGCACCTAACGGTGTGTTCCGGCAGCTGTCCTTGAGAGCCAGTACTTCTAGGTTAGCCTGAACAACATCTTCGACCACATCATCACTTACCATCTGGTGAGATAATGGTCAAAGGCTAATCTATCAGGCATAAAAAATAAAAAAAAATGTTACTGACCACGATCACTGCAAACAGTTTGAAACGTCGGGATAAAAATAATGATAAATATATGCTATTTAAAACGTGTAATGTTGTCAAATTCTTATCTTTTATAAACTGTGCTGCAATTGTTTTAACAGTGGGTAAATAATTAAATTAACTATCATCCATTTTATTTTATTATCATGCAATGATATGCTCCGCGAATAACATTACAAAATAACAACGAGTGGAAAAATTTAAGTTATTTGCGGGATTTGAACCTGTGCCATCCACCCCCACTGGGCATGGTTTAACCGCGAAGCCAACATGAAATATGAAGAATGATTCTAATATATCCTTTTGTTCTTAACCAACGTATGGGGCCAGAGCGACATCTATAGTTCAACTTACGTTCTACAGCCCCGGCTATAGGGATGGATGACACGGGTTTAAATCCCGCAAACGACAACATTTTTCCTATAGGTGTAATTTTGTTAAATTATCATACTTTAACACCGAACAGCATAAGAACCAACATTTTGTAACAAAAATTTTCTCATTCGTTGATAAATTACGCAGTCATTCTATATTATTCTTGATCCAAAAAAGCATTTCTGAATTAAAAGATTGTTAATGCCGTTCCTGCGTCAAACTTGCGCTAAAATATCAATAACCGTAACGTAAAAAAAAGCTGTCCACAAATAAATCGACCCTTATCAATCTCAAACCTGTCAAAACTTACATCTGTAGTATTCAATCACTTTTAATCGGATTATTTATCATTGCACTTGATTGGTTCACATGTTTTCTGAGGGCTTTTTCGTCATCTTTTGTGTCCGTGTGTATCAATCATTAATGTTTGTCACTGTTTGCAGAGAAGTGAGCTTCGTGTTTATTCTTAGTTTCTTTTTGAGAATACTTGTATTTCGCTTTCAAATATTTTGTTGGTTTAGGCGGTCTGCAAACGTGCAAAAGGTGCGTTAGCTTGCTGGTTTCATTATCGATGTGAAATTTATTTGTGTCTTTGGTGCGGTGATATACCAAATAAGAAAGCTTTAATTAGCACACCTAAATTTTTTATTGATAAGCCCACACAGTAGTATATAATTTTATTATCCGAGTTTCTTTTTGAGACACTTCCAATGCTCAATGTGCCACTAGTTTTCGAATGCCCAATTTTCAAATCAGTAATTAAAATATCTCTTATAATCACAATATTTTCAAGAGCATACTACAATTAATGTTCATTGCAGCTATCTATTATGGGTACTATTGCGAGTAAAGTATGGATTAGTTTTTATCGGTACTGTCAAAATTAGTATAATATTAAATAAAATTAATGTCAAAATTAATTTTACGGCTACGGTCGACGAACATGAACGATTTAAGCAAGTTTTTTTCAGAAGCTAATGAGAGTATGCTAACATAAAAATTTATTTGTTTACTATATTCACCTATAATTTTTAAATTACCTTGTATCATACGTTTGTATCAGTATGCGTAAAAGGCGTTAAATTATATATAGTAACCATTTTATTTTATAAATACGCACTCTAAACGAAATTTATTAAAACGAAGTCTGCTGGCTGTAGACTGCCTAACAGTATTTTGCAAATCATTTCTGCTAGTAGCAAGTCTAAGATTTATTCAAAATGTTATCGTAATTATTTGAAATAATTGACAGTTCTGAACCTCAGTGAAGGTGAAATTAGATTAGTGGGATAAATATTATTTTTTAGTACTAACGAACATCATTGTGTCTGTCAGAAGAATATATTGCAAAATAAAATGTTGTACTTTTTGTTCAAAAGTGAAATTTATTACTTTTGTATGTATCTATTTTTATTGACAGTCATCATTATATGCGAGTGTTTTTTATTTATCCTAGTTATTAACGCTTTAAATATTATTGTTGCGTTTGTGAAGATGAAAGTCGAAGATAGAGATTTATTTTATTTTATCTGTTCGTAATATTGACATCCTTTAACCTACATTATCGTTCAACCTAAATATTGCTGACTGTAGTTTATGTGCTTCAGAAATATTTAGATTGAAAGATAATAGAATATAGAATAAAAAATTAGCTTCTATGAACGTTATATATTTTTAATGAGAGCAAATAATTAAAAAAAAGTCTTTTGATTATTTCATTTTCACTGATTCAATGTCATTGTGGATGGTAACGTTCACAAATCAAGAATCCAAAATTGCAATTCAACGGGGCAATGCTGCCAGCATGCTGGGCACGCTGCCAACTGATAGTGGGCTAGAGCATTTGGACTCCCTATGAGTCCAAATGCTTTTACTGTAGTAGCTGTAGTATTGTAGTAGCTGTACTGTTGTATGTAGTTTGTAGTATTTGTTTAATAAAGGCATATCGCCAATTTTTTTTTTTTTTTTTTTTTAGAATCCAAAATAATATTATTTGTGTAGTAAAAGTTAGTAAAATGAACAAAACGAATTGGAAATTATTCTATGCCCCTACCCACAAAAAAAATGGCGGTAATATTCTGCACATGACACTACGTTGTATACGCCACCCGAGATATAAGTTATAATAAAGACACATTGCCATAATCAATATTTTTTTTAAAATCACTACACAATACGGCGGGTCTAGGAGGCTTAAGGCATACTGCGAGTTCTATACAATAAGGATGCGACATTATAATCGAAAATTAGAGATGTTCTTCATTGATATATTTTAGCCTAACAGTTATTATGTTTGCTCTTGACTTGGTTGCTGCATTCTTATTCTGGAGAAGCTGTTGCTGATGGTAACAATCCAGAGTCCAGACGTCTTATCAACAATAAAAATACCACTTAGTGCGATAGTTTCAGCTATACTGTCGATGTTCTAGGTTAGCACAATATCATAGCGCATTGCCTTATTATCATATGAGATAGTGGACAAAAACAAGTCTATCAACAAAAAATATATGTACAACAATAACAGGTACTCATAGTAAAATAAATCCATATACGAGTATGTGCATATTTTATTTTTAAAAAATTGTCTTGATTAAATGCTTGTTGTTCAATGGAAAGTGGCCATTGTCGGACATCAGCAAAGATAGCAACCTGAGATGTATGCCGTGACCTTGGACGTGATTCCAGATGGTGTAAACGATAAAATGACGGTACTTGTCTTGGTAATGAGCCTAACAACTTTCTATGTCCAAGTTTACCTACTGAGTTGTGTTTGTGCTGTACCTGCCTTACTCGTATGTTTTTAGCTTCTTTGTACTCCTATTTTTTGCAGTTTAACAAGTAGATTTTGCATTGAAATTTTCAAAATCAAGCCCTAAGTTATGAAGAAGAACTTACAATCATATAGTAACTGATCTAGGATTATCCTGCTAACACTTTCAATCCTATCAGCCTTAAAAAAACTACTATGGTTAATCGTCATGTTCGAAGTTTGAAATGGCCGTATAACCACGTTCACCGTTAATGGTTGAGCTTCACTTAACCGAAAAGGCGTTGACTCGAAATAACGGTGCCCGCTCAGTTTTAAAAATGGATTTAATGCCCATTTAGGTATAGGCATCCCATCTCAATGGCAGTAAACATTGCAATTTCAAAAATTGAAGACGAACGTTTTTCTTTGCAGTGTTATTTGAATGTTAGCTTTTTACCCCCTTACTTATAAAAACATCGCTATGTAGTTGCTAAGTAATGGATAACTAAACAGTGTTTAAGTAATGCTTAAATATTTCTTACTTATAAACGCTACATAGCACCTATTTAGCTAAGCAATGGATAATGAGGTCGAAAATATTTTAAACTGACAACATTGTACTAAAAAGTATTATGAATGACCTAAATGGCCAAATAGCATGTATCTAGTGCTAAATATCTTGAAATTAAAAAGTAAATATAATACTTTTCTTTGTATAGTACCACCAACTTAACTGTGCAGTTTTCGAGGGCGCTACTGGTCAAGGAAATCAACTACGAACTGTCACAATTTGAAGGAATGTTGTAGTTCATTTTTCTGCCACCTGAACAGATAAGTTTGTGGGTCTGTAACTAAATCAGCTGATCAGAAATATGGGCGCCATCTTGTTACTTAAAATTTAAACAAGGGTGGGACGGTGTTTAAATTGACAGCTGATTTAAGCAGTACTTAGGTACTGGATAAAGTTATGTAGCGTTTATGAGTAAGAAATTTTGCTAATCAGCGGCTAAATAATGTTTAAAATTTAAGTAGCGTTTATAAGTAAGGCTGTTAATGTTTATTATTTCGTAATCTATTTTTGCATTTAATATACAAATGTACAAAAATATAATACAAAGAGTAAGGAATAGTGTGATACGGGGACGATGTGGTGTGAATGGGGATTTACTGACAAAAATCAAGAAAGGTATGTTAAGATGGTTTGGACATGTAGTGGAATGAATGGAATGAGAATGACTAAACAGGTATACATGGGATAAGTTAATGGAAGTGTTGGAAGGGGAAGACCTAGGCGAACGTTCCGAAGTCAAGTTGAAGACGTTCTGAAAAAAACCAGGTCAAGAGTACCCTAAACCGACGCTTATGTATGAAAGGATTGATGAGTGTAGATGAAGCGAAACAGATATGTAAGGATTGTAGTAAGTGGAAATTTGTGGTCTCTGCCTACTCCTACGGGAAAGAGGCGTAGTTATAAGTATGTATGATACAAATAAGCTATATTATGGTTATTACAATCGAGCTTGGATTGCAGCTCGAGCTAAAGGCAAAGGCGTAATGAAGCCGAAAGTAATGACCAATTCTTACGCGTTTTATGCTTGTCGTTTATTTCAGCACATAATAAAAGCTTTATAAATAAACTCTAAGATAAAAAGCATCACAGCAGTAACGTTAAGTAAAAACGTCATTGACATAGTCATTGAGTTGAAATATAAATTATACACATAATGATATTCAAAAGGTGACTACTAAAAAATATCATCATCATCAGCCGGAAAACGTCCACTGTTGAACAAAGGCCTCCCTCATAGAGCGCCTCAAAGAACGGCTATTATTCGCTTGTAACCATTAGCTACCCGCGACATTCACGAATTCTAACAAACTCCAATTGTTAAATTTTTATTCACGTTCAATTGAACATGGTATTTTTTATAGGGTTGTGACGGAACAAGCACACTAGCCACCTGATGTTAAACGACAACCTCTGCCTATAACTGATGCATTTCGTCACGTGTGACGGGCGCAGTGCAGTTTGTCACCTTGAGACATACAGTGGTTAAATCTCATGAGCCTGTAATTTTACTGGCTCTTAAGGCTGCTTCCGAAACACAGAATTTCTACTAGAGGGTGGGAGCTATCCAAGCGTGTACTCCCAAAATGCCCTAGGACATCAACCGGGACCGATAGCTTAACCTGCCCTCCGAAGCACTGAAGCGCTCAGTAGTAATATCACAAGCGGCCACCCATCCAAGTCTTGGCCGCGGCGGACGTTGCTTAACGTCCCGGTTGTTGTCTTAAAATGCCAGTCGTTATAGCATGGTGGTAGGGCATTTTACGAATGCCCGCCTGGCTAGCGACCAATTATTTTATGCCGTATCAGACTAACATTATAAACTGCTGTTTCACCCGAATAGACAATGATGAAAAGTTTTACTATGTGTTAATACAGGACCAAATTGTCTGTATTCCAAGTTTCATCTAAATTGCTTTAGCCGCTACAACGCCCTCCTACAGGAGTTACAAACATTTTTAGTCACTCACTCCCTTATAAGATTTTATTATATTAGTGTGACATCACATGATGTCATAGTTTATAAGGATTGTGAATATATGTAACTTATGAGGTAGTGATGGCTCAGTGGCATTGGCTATGGACTGCCGCGCAGCAGGTTCATAGTTCGAATCCCGCCACAGGCTTGAGCTTCACCGCGTGGTGAAAGGGCATTTTGCGAATTCCCGCCTGGCTAACGACCACGTAGAAAATCTGTCACCAAGCAATTAACAGTGTGTTTCGGAAGCAGTTTTTGAGAGCCAGTAATTCTAGGTTAGCCTGAACAATATCTTCGATCACATGATCTTTTACCATCAGGTGAGATTGGTCAAAGGCTTTGAAGCATAAAAAAAATGTGAAAGAAAATGTTTGTGTTTGGTGAGTTGTTTTCCAAGGAACTGTGAAAAGTGGGTTGTAAACAAGCTGTTACATCTATTTATATTATTAGCAATTTATATGTAAATGTTATGTTGGATACATCATAAAATTGACAAATAAAACATGAAATAATTTTTATGTTATTATGTCTGCATCCGCTAGATAAAGCAACATAAATACGAAAATACGTATTTTCTTGATGGCCATAATAACGGTTGCCGGCCATTTCAACGTAATACCTTTTTAATGGTAGCCATATTGTAAAATCCCATTTGTTACTGTAAGGCAATTTCACAAAATATAGGATAGTCTGCCTTTAATATTTACAGTGGTTTGCAAAACTATTTTAAAATTAGGGGTTTCTTAGTTATAGTAAACTGCCGATGTTTTATTTTTTTGTTTTATGGATTTACCTATTGATCCCTGTTTTCTTTATACTAATGACCAAAAAAGGACTGTTATGATTTCAGGGTTCTTTTATGTATGTATGTTTGTGAGTTTCTTTACTTCACTAAAACTTCTAAACGGCTTAACCGATTTTGATGTTTGAAATATCATTAGATTTGTCTTGAAAGCGTAAGTGACACTAGGTACATATAAATGGTATAAAATCAAACTTTTTATACCATTTATTAAGCGGATTTTAGACGTCATCTTGTAAGAGAATAAAATCATTCATATCATTGAGTGGGATATCAAAATGAAGGGCTTTTAAAAACGATTTCACAAATATATATAACTTGCAGTTTTAATTTCAATGAAATGGTAAAACGTTTATGGAAAATAAATAAATTGCAGTCTGGTTTTTTACTTTTTAATTAATTCATTCTTGTTTATGTTACGTATGCTAAAATTATCCTTGGAATTAATTTATTCCGTATCACTAATAATATTAACTACAATGATGACAAGTATACAGGACCAAATTTTTTAATTACAGTTTTATCGAAATTGCTTTACTAGTTAGAATAGTTTGAAGCAGTGATGTCTCAGTGGCATTGGCTATGGACTGCCACGGAGAAGGTCCGTGGTTCGAATCCTGCCACGGGGTTGAGCTTCACCGAATGGTGGAAGGGCATTTTGCGAATGCCCGTCTGGTTAGCGATCACCCTCAGGAAGAAAATCTGTCGCTAAGAACTTAACGGTGTGTTCCGGAGCTGTGCTCGAGAGCCAGTAATTCTAGGTTAAGCCTGTTACCTTTGACTACATCATCACTTACCATCAGGAGAGGTTTTGGCTTACGTATCAGCAAAAAAAAAAATGTTACAACCTGTAGCAGTTACAAACATCCTCACTCTCACTCACTCACTCACAATCTTTCGTTATGTATTTTGTTTTTTTTTTTCTTCAAATATTTAACTACGCTGAACCGATTAAGATGAAACTTGGAATACAGATAATTTTGGTCCGGGAAAAAAAATACTTTTATTATCTTACTACAACTTTCACCATTGTCTACGTGGTTGAAACCGTAGAGTGCAGCTAGTAATTTTATAATATTTAGATAGACCTTAGAAAACATGGTATCAACATACGTTATTTTTACAATTGCAAACACACCTATCAACGACAAAAAGGTTATTTAAAAAAAAAACTCTAAATGGAACCGACTTCAACACTCGAACGTGTGAAATAACTTGTTGATGTCGGTAACATGATAGTTCAAAGTACCTATAATCACAATTGTATAATTTCTGTACCATTAATACCATTGCCGACAATTTGTTTAATAATTTTGAATATTGAAGTCATTTGTCACAGAAAGATTCAACATTTTTTCACCCTTATTAGTGACCCTTTTTACTTAGGGGATCAATTGTTCAGTTATTGGAGTGTAACTCAAAAATGTATTGACCGATTTTGATGAAATTTAAATAGACAAAGGATGTACCAGTTTTAAATAAAAAAGGATCATTAAAATCGGTTTACCCAGTCGAAAGTTCTGAGGTAACAATCAGAAAAAAATAAAGTAGAAGTGATAACATCCTCCTTGTTTTGAGGTCAGTTAAAAAAAGTAATCAACATCTTGTACATCATTGCTTTCGAATAAAATGCACTCGGCATTGTTATAGTTTATTATTCTGTTGATCATCTATGCTAAGAAATCATTTGAATGAAGCTTGGAATCACTATTTAAACGACCTATAACCTACATTTTCGATTATTCCTAATCTAGTTATCTAAAGGAATTAACATACAATGAACGCGATGATAGGTGCTAGACATATATCAAAAGAAACATAAAAAGCTCTTGATTAGAACTGTGCCAACAAAATCACGATGATCATTCGATAAATGAATCAACTTACTGATCTTAATCGTGTATAATTTGACACACTTCCAAGGCGTTAAATATAAATTCGACAAAAACTTGATTCGGCCAATTGAATAGTGTCCGACAAAAAATTTACCGTTGACCGCTAAACAAATCTTATTTAATATATTACGACGAATATCTGACAAATCGACCGACAATGCGGGTTTTTTGTTGGAGAGCAAAAAGTTGAATTTTGTCGTTACGCGGTTTTGGGTCAAAATGGTCGTAATTTCATCTTTATGACATTTTGAATGGAGTGCGTGGGAAAAATGATTATTGTTTTTTAATATGAGAACTCTGCGTTTTATTGTTTTGTGATTGTCACAATTTGCTTTTATATTTTACTCTGGGTTGGCTAATTGCATTGTTTTTGTTAGCGAGAGTATTTCATTATTTTGTTGTCTTTTTGGACTAGGTTGTTCTTATAATTAGTTTTCACTTTTATAGAGTTATTAGAAGTTTAATTAGACTGACTTTCTTGGACAAAGATCTCTTTGTTAATCTTTATTAGGACGGGAAAGTACTTGTAAGCTATAACAGAATTATCAATGTATTTCATAGATATTATGTGAAAAGCTTTTTCATTGAAACCGGCTTAGGTTATAACAACACTAATCGTAAGATGCCAAAGACAAAGCAATATACCCTAGACTCGTCTTTTGATTTTCTACTTATATTGGATTATAAAAAAATAAGATAACACCATTTAGAAACCTGTATGTTTTCATAGAGTATTCTTTTTTTTATCTTTCAATCCTCGCAGAAGTACAAGGCCATCATAACCACTGAGAAAGTCTTAGTGCTCTGCCACTTTCAAACATTTCAGGTCACGGGTCACGGATTGCGGACTCTGACTCAGCAGCCTATGCAATGCGTTGACCCGATAACTTTTTGATTTCCTGATTGCCTAGTAGATATTCGCGCATTGGTTGGTTAGGTCAAGGCTGGCAGATGCATTGACCTCTATGATTGTTTGATTGAGGAGTAGATTTGTTAAATTGGTCAAGTGAAGTTTTGCTCGTTGATTCACAACTTGAGAGCTAAATTGCTATTGAAAGGAATGTGAACCGTGAAGATATTTTATTCTCTTCTTTGTATAAATTTTATGTAACTTTGAAATTCCTGGAAGTTTTATTAATTTTGGGAACTTGGGACCAAAATATGTACTCCAGCCACATTCTTATTCGCTATCGAGTTCTGCATAATGTAAGTAATGTTCAGCGAAAAATAAGACGGGTTGAGTCGCAAAATCATCAACTCCAACCAATCCAAACGTGTAAAAATGTGGAAACAGGTTGCGTTTCTATAGTTATTCTGTGATTATAATAATATTTTTATGGAATATCTTTGGTCAAAGGTCTGGAATAACATGAAAACACTATGTTTTCATGTTATTCCAGACCTTTTGAATTGCCTCAGGATGAATAACTTAAAATGCAAACTATGTAATACCAAATTCTTACTATTGATAATTCTTTACGTGGTTTATTTTCCGTCTCCATTATTTTATAAGAGTACTTTATCCATTATTCTAACGATTTTTAGATTGTAGATATCATTTACGCGAATTTAAAAAAAGTAATATATTCATTTTTTTTTGAGAAATATATGTGAAATCATATTTACGTATCAGGTATAGTGTTAGTTATATCCTTATAAATATTATGTGTTTTATTCATATCTGTAAGCCGTACACTCTTTATAAATACACGTTCAAAATTTGCCTTTTTGAGACGTACTTCATTTTATGACCTTCTGAAGAATTTTGATTTGGTGCAATCATATCGGAATAATATAAAAAGCCATCCTAAGACAATCAAAGTCCAAAGTGCGGAATCGTAAATGCCACCAGCGGTTACCCATCCAGATAGTGACCGAGGAGAACATTGTTTAATTCACTAGGGTAGCATATCACGATCGGTTAATAACAAGTAGGAAAGTTCATTTACGAGTGCTTCAATGCAATATCTACTAAATCTCATATCTTTAGAAATTCAGTATTTGTGTTTAGTTCCACTTCACAATGGCTTGTAAATAACACAACAGCATTAGGTGCTTAAATAGAGAGCTTTAAATCATTGAAGAATGTAGGTTGGAGAAACCTAAGTTAGCATTAACAAAACACTGGTAACGTAAACTAAGTTGTGGTGAATGTAGTATAAGCTAACTTAGCATTGATTGTGTGTGAAAGTGGGGAATGGGTATTGAAAATTAAAGCTTTTAATTTGACTTTCAACAAAGGGATTAATGTATTTAATCATTATATACATATATTTATAAATGTACTTATACAGGGTTATTGGTAAAAAAGCATTAGTCTATAAAAAAAAAGTATTTTTTTATGGTTTAATAATGCCTACTCCGAGCCTAGAGCTCCCACCGCGGCAATACTGGACCGCGCCGTGGTCTCTTTGAATAAAGTTTTGAATATTTACATCGAGCAAGGTAATAAAAATATGAAATAATACATTACAGGCACAAGAGACTTTTGACGTCAGGTGATCCTCGTGCTTATTCAGTCAAAACATATAAAAAAGAAAGTTTTAAAAACAAAAAAAAATTATGAACCAAAAAAAACATTCTCAAAATGTTTCTAGACTAGCAGAAGTCAACCCTAAGAGGTTGTTACCATTTTACCAATAACCCTGTATATGCAAACCTGACCAGCGTAACTTTTAGCTGGCTCATTTGATCGTTTTATATATTATGTGGTGTAGAGTCTATAAATTAGTTTTGTTAAATTTCATCGACTTAGGTTAAGTAGTTTGTTATTGAATCGCACAGTGTTGTTCCGCACTTAAAACATCATTGATTTTTTTTTCAGTGTGACACATACGCTATAACCTAAATGTGTTCTGAAACACTGCCTTGTGCTAAACTAAAAATGTTTATATTTTAAATGTATTTTATATATATATGTATATATAGGATATATATGTATATATATATATATATATACAGCGTGTCCCAAAATTCAACGATAAGCCGGCATCGGTGCATGGACCTACTCATGACTACTCGGGAAAAAATAAAAAAAAAATTATAACTCTTTTTTTTTTAATTACAGAGACTTTTATAAAGTTGCGCCAACTTTTAATAAAACTTGCCATGGTAGTGTCCATACTTTTTTTTTTAACCCAGACTATAGAAAGTGCATAGAATGTTAAAATCTATGAAAATTATAAAAAAAAAAATTTTTTTTTACTGATTTTTGTAAAATAACTACAGACTTTCTGTAATTTTAAAGGATAGTGGTAGATAGCCGTCCTTCTTAGGTTGCTAATTAACAAAAAATATCAAAAATATGTCAAAAATTGTGGTCATGGTAGTTGAAAATAGCATAATGGGTATCGAATATCGATGAAATTTATAAAAGTCTCTGTAATTAATAAAAAAAAACAGTTATAATTTTTTTTTTTTTCCGAGGAGTCATGAGTAGGTCCATGCTCCGATGCCGGCTTATCGTTGAATTTTGGGACACGCTGTATATATATATGTTATATATGTAATATAATATATAATGTATAGATAAGTTATATATGTAGTCGCATAATATGTACTCGTATATATTTCATATTTTCAAATAGAATTTAACATATTGTTCATCTTCTAGTATATCATAACTGCACCCGCGCATTGTAACACTTTTCTTATTTGTTTGTTTTTAGTCAACATGTTTTTTCTTGTTTTGTTGTGTAACAATAAAGAGTATTCTATTCTAAACGAGTTCTATACAATACTATCTATAGTACTAGGAAAAACTTTTTTCTAACGTTAAGCATAAGTTGTCCTGATGAAATAGTTACGCCAATTTGGAATTTAATTTTATAATTCATTTTATTCGGTCATATAAATTTTAATGGATGTAATATGGAGGGATAGGTACCCCTTTCCTTGCAAATTGATTCCATTAAAATTACATAGATATCGGTCGACTTGTTTAAAATATCAGTCAACATAATAAAGCAGTAGCATACCTGGATGATGTAATGGTAATTGGTACTTTTGTCGATGATGAACAATATAGGATACAATGATCATGTAAGCATACTGCAACTAAAAAAGTGAAAAATCTAAAGGAACTCTAACACTGAAAAGTATGAAGTAACTGGTGGAAGTCAGACCATGATAATGGTATGCCAGTATTTTGAATTAGCATAGCACTGACTTCAACAAGGTATTTTATAACAAAGAGTGTTGAAAGTTAGTTCCTTTTGTAAAAGCCATGTAGTGATTGCCTTGATGTAGCGTTGGCATCCCAGATGTCAGTGAATCCATGTATTCCTCTGGCAGGATCGCCATGTAAAAGTTGGTAGCTATGAGAGCCGTTAATGAAAGAAACTAGTATGCTTAACGGGTCCATTGTGTGTTGAGACTCCCTTTACTTGGATATCAAGAACTTTATTTTCTCATAAGAACTAATGTTCACTAAAAATTAGATACTAAATTTAAATAATAGTAGTCCACTGGCTGGAAGCTATACAATGCTAGGGTAAATCTGTTATGCATTTTTTCAGTTTATTCCTACGAGTATAACTTGTGATGCTACTACAGTTTTTTATTTCATTTGGCAATCTGTTAAATATCTGTACTCCTTCAAACAAAATTGTTTTCTTTCCATATGATATGAAGCAGTGGTGGCTCAGTGGCATTGGCTATGGACTGCCGTGCAGCAGGTCCATGGTTCGAATCCCGCCCAGAGCTTGAGCTTCACCGCATGGTGGAAGGGCATTTTGTGAATGCCCGCCTGGCTAGCGACCACCCTCAAGTAGAAAATCTGTCGCCAAGCACCTAACAGTGTGTTCCGGCAGCAGTCCTTGAGAGCCAGAAAAATTACAGGCTAATGAGACCTAACAACTGGACGTCTCAGTGTGACGGGCACAGTGCAATTCGTCGCTGACGAAATGCGTCTGTTATAGGCAGAGGTTAGTCCACTTAACATCAGGTGGGCCTCAGGCTTGTTCCAAATTTTAAAAAAAAAAAAAAAGTTGGTACGCGTCATCAGTTCGTTTGATTTTATTTCTTAAGTTGCAGACATTTTCTCTTTGTGTGAATGTAAGGTTAGAGTGAATGGATTTCGTTATAGTATTTTTTATAAAAATGCATGAGTAGAACGTATAGAGGTTTTTCAGGTTAAATAGTTTAGGATCTTCGTATATGTGTTTGTTGGAGTAAAATAGTGATACTGAAACAGAAGTTTGATAAGTTTGTTTTGTGTCCTCTGCAAAGGGTTTAAGTTTGTTGGCGCGGCTGATCCCCATATTTGAATTAAATATACGAGATGTGATTTTACCAATGAGTTGTTGACTTACATAAATGATCCGTTATATAGGTACTACAACAATCAGTCTCTATCTTAGGAACTACGTTCTTAATACATGGAGAAAGGTAATCAACTGCGAAGTGCTGGTATGTATCTATATCACATAACCAATCTTTATATATCTACGGCCGCGTTAGTCCCACACCCTACACTTTTTATATTTTAACATTATACCTCTTTATTGGACTTCATTTTCAAACGAAAATGTCAAAGTCACGTTCATCTCTAATAACAGTCTAATTAAATAAAAATATATGTGTCAAACGGATGTATTTTAAAGTCAATACATGATTACTTTAACATACGAAGTTGTGAAAAAACATAGTGACATAAACTAATTGAAGTTGTTTTTTTTTTCTGTGTTATTGTGACGGGACAAGCCTGAGCCCCACCTGGTGTTAAGTGGACTAACCTCTGCCTATAACAGACGCATTTCGTCAACGACGAATTGCACTGCGCCCGTCACACTGAGACGTACAGTTGTTAGGTCTCTGAGCCTAATTTTACTGGCTCTCAAGGACTGCTGCCGGAACACACTGTTAGGTGCTTGGCGACAGATTTTCTACTTGAGTGTATTAAAATCTCCTAATTTATTGGAAATCTATATAGGTCGGTTAATAGAATAGTGTATATAGAACAGAATTCTACTCGTGATCATAGGAACTGCAGTTATCCCACTGAACAGTATGTCACTGTGTCACTGAGAACTTAACGGTTGTGGTCACAAACCGATAGACACGTATGTTCTTTTAATATTGTTAGGTTTGCAATAACGCCTGCTATGCGGATTACATTATAAAATCACAAATATACGATAGGAAAAATTTAAGTCATGTGCGGGATTCGAACCCGCGTCCATCCACCCATTGAGCCATCCCAATACGATGGTTAAAGAACGATAGGAAATATTTGAGTTATGACGTCATGTCATGTTAGCTCAATTATTTAGAGCATACCCCGGCTCAAGGGGTGGATGGACGCGGGTTCGAATCCCGCACATGACTTAAATTTTTCCTATCGTATATTTGTGATTTTGTTACGTATGTTCTTATTGCGAAATATATAGACACTTAAACTCTACTAAATATAATTACTTTTATAACTGACCATTATATATATATATTTCGTTAACAACTGAACAATAATACAAACACGCCTGTATTCCCCGAAGGGGAAGGCAGAGGTGTGTAAACACTAACGTTTCGCCATTTGGTTTTGGTCCCATGTAGTAGGGGGCGAGCCTATTGCTATTCACCGGGTACAGTTCAGAGTCATACAAAATGTTTTCTCTAACACACTGGACAAAACACAAGAACATATTACGAATAATATGTTTACGGTAAAAACATATAAGACAGGGACACAAGAACATATTGTATGGAACCCTGGCCGAGCACTTAGATGGTATACAGCCCTGAAGTGCGTCTAATACACACAACACCCTACTCACGTCCACGTAAGGAGTGGCATGCTGCTCGTTTGGCGCAATTTTTCCTTAGTCGCCTCTTACGACACCCGTGGGAAGAAATAGAGAGGTGACATTCTAACCCGGCCTCCCACGGGTCTGAACAATAATGTCAATAATAAATTATTGACACTAATATTAGGTCCTTACATATGAAATTGGCGTTTTGTATGGGAGGAACAAAAAGTCGAATATTTTTTAATATAATATATTTAATTAATCAAAGTATGAACCATTATTTTCTATGCACTTTTGCCATCTCATAGGTAGTTCATTGATCCCTTTACTAAAAAAACCAGTCGGACGGGAATCAATAAAATCTTTGAAGGCGATTTGGACTGCCCCATCGGAGTTGAATTTTTTCCCTTGCAAGAAGTTATCCAAATTTCGAAAAAAATGGTAATCTGTTGGAGCAAGGTCCGGGGAGTACGGAGGATGTCTTAGACTTTCCAATTGAAGCTCTTCTAATTTAGTAGCCGTCTGTAGCGCAGTGTGTGGTCTAGCGTTGTCGTGAAGCAGCAGTGGCGTGGAGCGATTGACCAGCCTAGGTTGTTTAGCCGCTAGCTTTTCCATCATGGTTTGCAATTCCTGACAATAGACATCAGCCGTAATAGTCTGGCCAGATTTGAAAAAACTGTAATGAACAATACCGGCACTAGTCCACCAAACGCTTACAAGTAACTTTTTTGGGGTTAATTTTCGCTTGGGGCAGGATTTGGCTGGCTGGCCAGGATCTAACCATTGCGCTGAGCGCTTCCGATTATCGTAAAGAACCCATTTTTCATCACAGGTAATGATTCGGTTTAAAATACCTTCATTATTGTGCCGGTTTAGTAATGTAACGCAGCAGTCGACGCGCGTTTGCCGGTTTGTTTCAGTCAATTCGTGAGGTACCCACCTTTCAAGCTTTTTAATCTTCCCAATTTGCTTCAAGTGAATTAAAACAGTTTTATCACTAACATCGCAGCCTGCAGCTAACTCGGACGTGGTTTGCGATGGATCCGCTTCCACAATAGCCTTCAACTCTTCATTATCAACTTGAGTCTCAGGCCGTCCACGGGGCTTGTTCTGCAGGTCGAAATTTCCAGAACGAAAACGTTGGAACCAAAAACGAACTGTGTTTTCTTTTGCAACACGACCGCCATACACATCATTCACCCTTCGAGTTGTTTCCGCAGCACTAGTGCCACGGCGGAACTCGTACTCGTAAATAATGCGATATTTAAGGTTTTCCATTTTGTAAAATGAGTGACGCAAACAGAAAAAAACAGAAGAAAAAAAACAAATGAATGACGATCATCGAAGCACAAATACATGAGTCTATAGCTGTACAAATTTGAATTTGGAATTCCTTACCAAAGAGGAGAAATTCGTGATTAAAGTGGCCAGTACGAAAAACGCCAATTTCATATGTAAGGACCTAATATTTTAAAATTCTTGGTAACTGCCTTGCCTTGGCATTGCAAGCTTTTTTAATAGCAGTAGAACTCTTTGTGCACGTTTGTCTGAGAAACTACTGCCGGTAAAATTAGAGGGACATGAGACTTAACAACTTTATGTCTAAGAGCGATGGACTCAGTGCAGTTGATCACTTATAATGAACGGCATCTGTTATAAGCAGAGGTTGCCGCTTAAAAGCAGGTGGGCCTCGTGCTTGTTCTGCATAAAAAAAGCACTTCACTTGAAATCCAAACTATCTGCATAGCCGATATGCTGATTATAATGATACACGGTACCATGAGCAAACTATCTCTTGGGATCGGTAGATCCGAAACATAATCACATAATTATTATACAGGATGTCCCGTAAGTAGTGGACCAACGGGGTGTGGGGTGATAGGGGGTAACTATTATCTACCAAAAAGAAAAAAATATGAAAAAAATATTTAAAAAAAAAAGTTAAAAGTTAAAAATAAAACAAAGAAAAAAGTATAAAGTTTACAAAGAAACTTTATACGAAGATGTTGGTTAAGCATAAGAGCTAGAGGAAAGCATTTCGAGCACTTAATGTAAGAAAAAATATGTGGAATAAAAGCTTTTCCATAATTAACTATGTATTTTTATTTTCTTGCAAAAAGTCCTTTGGTTTTGATAGTAATTAAAATAGGAAAAATACTTATTTAAACCACAGTGTTATACTTTTTTGTAATTTCTATGACATGTAGATGTTTTTATAATAAAGTTTCACTAGGCTATAATACATTTTTTTTACACCAGCTTAGCTCAAACACCACATAGAGCATCTTGAAATGTAAAAATTGCACTAGTTTTATTTTTTAATTTTCATGCTAATGATAATTACACCTATATACGATTTTAATTAGAAAGACCTATGTATTCTTAACCGCCTAGATTAAAAATAAAAAAAAATTAAGTGATTTATTTCGTAGAGTTATAAAATGTGTGTACATAAGAAGATAATTTCACCTAATTATTAAAAACAATTATTACTTTAAAACTATAAGACCTAGAACAATATTTTTTAGTGGTTTTGGTAGATAATAGTTCCCCCTATCACCCACACCCCGTTGGTCCACTACTAACGGGACACCCTGTATATAGGCTATTATATATCATTTTTATGCTCTTTGTTTGGCTATCGCAGGGTTTTAAAAATGATTTTCTGATTTAGATATTTAGTGGTGACATTTAATTGAATGTCAACCTACAAGCCTAACTAGATAATTTCATGCGATTTAAGAAGATTGCGCCTAGGCCTAGCCTCTGTAGCAGTGATGGCTCAGTGGCATTGGCTATGGACTGCCGAAATCCCGCCGCGGGCTTGAGCTTCACCGCATGGTGGAAGGGCATTTTGCGAATGCGAGCTGGCACCTAACGGTGTGTTCCGGCAGCAGTCCTTGAGAGCCAGTGAAATTACAGGCACATGAGACTTAACAACTATGTCTCAAAGTGACGGGCGCAGTGCAATTCATGACTTGTGATGAAATGCATCTGTTACAGGCAGAGGTTAATTCCGCTTAACATCAGATGGGCCTCGAGCATGTTCCGTCACAATAACATAAAAAAAGACTTGCATTCAAGCGTATGGAAGAAATTCAACAGTCAAGCACCCAATTTTTAAAGTAAAATCGGAAATGTACCAAGACGGTATTCTATGCGGGGTTGCATATTCAAGTCTCGAAATTATCTATTTCCATCCAAAATAATTTATATATATTATATAGTGTGTTCCATCCGAAATAATTTATTTATTCATAAAACCTTGCCTCTTGATATTTTTAGTAAACGCTTCACAGTTTTAGATGAAATCAGTACAAACCTTCAATGGGACCCTGTTTCGATTTGCTGAGGGATTTTCGAGGATTTTTTCTTAGGGAGCACGATATAACGAAGTTATACGTAAGAAAAACCGCGATCGGATTTCAATTTAGTGTGGTATTCATACTAAATCTAGTATAAAGTTTTATTATCCCAACCATTTAGTTTGACCAACGTTTCACAATTTATTAATCGACCATAAAATCTGGTGTTATTAAATTAACTCAATTTATTGCAAGCGCTTTAAGGATTTCCTCATATAAAAGTTAATTTTATGTTGACAGCTTTTATAGCGTGTTCTTATTAAATTTATACTACACTAGTGACCCGCTCCGGCTTTGCACGGATATTATTTTTTTATATTGAAACACATAAAAAGTAGTTATTGTGACATAACTGTAATAGACATATGATATTGCGGACTTTTTTGTGGATATTAATGTTTGCTTAAAACTGTAGGTAGTAAGTACAACAATAAAAATAAAAATATGAAAATAATCTCGCTCAACACGTTATATTATTTTTAAGAGAAACTAAAGCTTAAAATTGAGAGCTTTTGCAAGCGCGACTTTGTTAAGGCTATAAATGCAGTGCCAGGCAGTGAATGATGCGTATGAAGCATTTTTTTTTGTTTTATTATTTTCTCTAACTGTGAGAAAATAGCAAGTAACTGTGTACAACAGTTAGAGAAAATGGAAAAACAAAAATATGAGACTTTGGCATCATACGCGTCATTCACTGCCTGGCACTGCATTTATAGCCTTAACAAAGTCGTGCTTGTAAAAGCTCTCAATTTTAAGCGTCTGCAAATCGCCAGCATCTTGTTCATTACTTTCTCCAGACTTGGCCCTTTCCTTTCACGCAGAAGTCACGACTTGACCTTGAATTGATCAGGTTTATTTGTATCGTGATTCATAAAATTGTAAACATAGACATTATTATAGAAGCTGATCGATATTCAATGGAAAAGCTACGTATCTCTTCTCTAATGAATGGGCTTATGAATTTGATTTATTGTAATTTTCAATGAGATAGAATTACAGTAGGCAAGTAGGTCTACTTTTGCAGACTTTTTGAACTGCGCACTGCAATAATTGGTTATCAAGCAAGAAAAAAATTCCATGTTCGTATCTCGTTATCATAAATCAGTTACGAATGTGGACTAAAGGTAAAAAATTTACACTTTTATAGTTCAGTATATATTATTTGCAAATGCATATACAATTTATATTTTAATTGATATAAATTAATTTATTATTTGAGCTCATTAAAATTATTTTTATAGCAGTCAATAAAATCACACAGTAAAAAAATTATGTCCGCAGATTTGAAACTCACCTGATTGTTTCGTCAAACGCCCTGTCACTTTGAACAAATCTGGACGCTATATTATAAAAGTATCAAGCTACCTAAACATATTGGCAAACATATTGGTATCTTTATCAATGATTTAACGGTCAGAAAACACAGATGGCTCTGCTATATACTGAGAATAGCTAATCCGAATAAACAACAGTATTTCTATATACTTCCTTTTCTCTACATCTAATGTAAAACAAAACCCTCAAACGATTACTCGCGGTGTGTGTTTGTTCGTCTGTTAAAGCCGTTTTTTCTGAACACACAGATCAACAGATCTCGTGTCAAATCAGATGTACTTGAACTCTAAAATTAACAGAAGACAGTCTGCAGAACAGGTTAATTTTATTAAAATAGTAAAAAGCCCGTCTGCAAATTTTTTTTCGTTAAAAGTTTTATCGTTCCATTATTATTTAAACTGCAAGTTATATATATTTATGAAATAGTTTTATAAAGCACTGTATTTCGATGCCTTACTGAATCGAAAAGAAAACTCACAATATAGCGTCGTGTTATGTACTTAGTGTCACTTGCGCTATAAAGACGAATCTAACGATACCTCAAACATTAAAATCGGTTAAGCCGTTTAGAAGTTATGGTGGAATAAAGAAACTCACAAACATAAATACATACATGAACCCTGAAACCATAATACACCCTTTTTGCCTTATTATCGTCATCATAACCGTATCCCGTATAAGAAAGTGCCTCAATATTTTAACTTCAACAGTACAAAAAACGTCTTTTAATAACAATTATTTAAAACAGAAAACTAATTTCTTAGAAATGCTTCGCCTGGCGGAAGAACATTTTGTGAATGCCTACCTGAGTACCTATCATCCTAAAGAAGAAAATCTGTCGCCTATAACTTTCTTTTGAAGGTTTCGCACTAGAAAGTGAGACCCTTTTACTAGGCCTCGGCAGTCTGTCTGTCCTTCTTTCTTTTCGTCTGTCTATCTATCCATCCGTGCGCCTGTTCGACTCTCCGTCTCTTCGTCTGATATATCGATCCGTCCAACCAACCGTCTGTTTTTTATCCGGTTAAAATTGTCACAGCATAGTATAAGTATGGAGGATTTCATCGACAAAAATAATATGAACAAACAATTTAAAATTAAATGGGTATAATATATATACACAAGAATCATGTTATATTAATATATTTTTAGCTCCATCCGTTAAACACTAACACATATAAGAGTCAAACAGTACGATTATGGTATAACATTAAACAATTAACAACAAATAATAAAAACTGTATAACTGCTGCTCGAACTTGTGCAAACGATCTCGAACACATTCAAAAAATACCTTCCACCATGCGGTGAAGCTCAAGCCGGCGGTGGGAAACAAACCAGGGACCTACTGCACGGCAGTCCATAGCTATTACCGCTCGGCCATCATTGCTTTGTAATGATGGCTTCGTTATTGCTGGCATTGCTTACTATGTGTAATAATCAATTTTGAAGCAGTGATGGTGGGAGTGGGCCTCGAGCTTGATCCGTCACAATAAAATAAAAATAAAAAAAAACAAGAAAACCAAAGACAGGTGGAGTATTTTCGAACCTAGGAGTTAAAAGAATTAAAAAATAGATACTTAAAAGTCAGCAACTAATTATTGAGACCTCTGCATGGTGTTGTAGATGTCCATAAGCAATGGCGACGACGACAGAATTGACTGCGTCAAACTCGCGCTTGGCCGACTTCAATTAGTTATCCTTAAATAAATCTATTATATTTGATAGAGGCCAGAATAGCCTTGGTTACTTATTTAACATGAACGTATGGTGGGTGTGTCCCCTAGTCGTGACCGAGACCCATGACTGCACGTTTTGGTCGAAGGAACAGCTGCCATGTGCCGTTGTTTCTATGCACGACTGTTCCACTCGATGAAAATGAACACTGAGTCACCATATCTCCACTCTTATTTCATTAATTTGGGGTCGGTACAAAAAGTATTCTGTTACAAAACAAAGGACAACATGAGAGTATACAAGAACTAGTTTTGCAGCCGCGGCTCCGCCCGCGCGTATGTTGGTTATCACGCAAAACCATTAACCTCTTTTCGCGCAGTTGGATTAAAGCTATCCAATATCCTTTCCAGAGTCTCCAACTATTTCCATACCGAATTTTATCAAAATCAGTCAAGGAGTTTTTAATTTTATTCGTTGCATACAAAAATCCAAAAATACAAATCTTTCCTCGTTATAATATTAGTATAGATGTAGAAGTGCACATGTAGATATGTTTGCGCTAACGATACTTGACAACATTTAAACTATTTTGAAATTCTGATTCAATCAATCTTAGAGTTCCAAATGAATAACATCTTTGAATCGCCGTCTTTCTATCCTAATTCTATACATTTGGCAACAATAATATGTGTCCTGTTACAAAACAAAAGACAAAATTAAAAAAATTGGTATTAATTAACGATACTCTACAATACATACATGATTTTCTGATACTGATTCAATCATTTTTAGGATTCCAAATTAAAAAGAACACTGAATTACCGTCTCCCTACCCTTATTCAATTAATTTGGGGTCAGCACAATGTGACTCCTGTTACAAAATAAAGGACTACATAAGAATATAAATATATGTTTTCGCTAACAATACTTGACAACATTAAGATGATTTTTTAATTCTGATTTAATCATTCTTAAATGGAAAAGAACACTGAACCACAGTCTTTCTATCTTCATTCAATTAATTTACCCTAAATTAATTGAATAAAGATAGAAAGCACAATATGATTTCTATTAAAAAATAAAAAAAAATAAAGGACACATAAGAATATTTCTTTAAAAAGTCTACGTACTCGTAACGATACTTGATGAAATTAATTAGATCTGTTTTCACTGTCTGTCTGTCTGTCCGTACACCCATGGGTGGATATAAGGAGGCTGACATTCTGGCCTGGCAGCCCACGGAACCTATTCCCGTTGCCTAGCAGTAAAGTTCGCATTACTGTGTTCAGACTTGAAGTGTATGGATACCAGTGAAATTACAGGCACATGAGACTTTATGTGTCAAGGTGTAAACGAATATGTTATACAAACTTAACCTAGAAAGGGAACTTGCTCGAGGACAGCTCCCGGAACAAACCGTTAAGTGCTTGGCTATAAATTTTCTACTTAAGAATCGTAGCGCAACTTATTAATGCAACCATGCAAGTTGTATAGTTACAAAAAATATTGCGGGATAACTCACGTGACCTAGTCAGATAGATCAAACTATAGTTTCGCCTAACTCCAGTAGTAATTTTGAAGGAGAAATCGGGATGCCTGCGTGTACATCGCTTAGTTCATATTATATACTTAACGTAAGGTTTTGTAAGCATGGTGGTAGGGCATATTGTGAATGCTCGCCTAGCTAGCTACCCCCTTAAGTAGAAAATCTGTCGCCAAGCACCTAACGGTGTGTACCGGCAGCTTTCCTTGAGAGCCAGTAATTCTAAGTTAGCCTGAACAACATCTTCGACCACATCACCACTTACCATCAGGTGAGATAGTAGACAAAGGCTAGTTTATCAGCTAGAAAAAAAAAATAAGAAACTGAGTTATAACAAGACATTAATTTTTATAATGACGATTATGTTTATTTTTACCATTATAAATAACACGTATTTTTCTTTATTTCAGAGTCCCAACATAATGGACGATTGACCACCGCGCTCAGTGAACTGTGATTGAGTGAATAACGCTCAATAGTGAATAACAAATCAGTGAACAAGTTCAGTGAATAAAGATGGCGTTTAGAAGACAAGTGATTTTAGCTGCTGCTTTTTTGATTCTTGGTAAGTTTTTTTATAAATTTATATAAGTTCTTGATATATAACGGTCCCTTGTCATAATCATTAGCTATAAGTACGCGTAAAAACCTTGTATTGCTGTGTTGCCGAAGTATCGATAGTTTGTATCCAATTCTCTTGATGGTATCGATGTTATCGATTATAGCTTGTTTATAGTTTAATCGATAGACAGTACATATATCAGTGTTCAGGCTACCAATATCATATCGATACTATTGATTTAGCCTGGACTATAATAGTTTATCAATACATCTACTATCAATAGTAGAATATCTATAGGCAAAATTTGTAAGTTTGGTATATACCTACTTTATAGCTATCGAGATGCCATGATTCACGCGCAATGATATGATAATTTCTATGAGTATGAGTGTAATGAAAATAATATTATGTTGAATATAATAAACGCGCCCCACTTCACATGGGTGCAATCCTGATACTAAATTTACATACATGAAGCAGTGATGGCTCAGTGGCATCGGCTATGGACTGCCGCGAAGCAGGTCCATGGTTCAAATCCCGCTCAGAGCTTGAGCTTCACCGCATGGTGGAAGGGCATTTTGCGAATGCCCGCCAGGCTAGCGACCACCCTCAAGTAGAAAATCTGTCGCCAAGCACCTAACGGTGTGTTCCGGCAGCAGTCCTTGAGAGCCAGTGAAATAACAGGCAAAATGAGACTTAACAGGTATGTCTCAAGATGATGGGCGCAGTGCAGTTCGTCACTTGTGATGAAATGCATGTGTTATAGGCAGAGGATACCGCTTAACATCAGGTGGGCCTCGCGCTTGTTCCTTCACAATAACATAAAAAAAAAACAACGTTCACAGCTTTTTTTGTCATAGACAATACAAACATGTTTTCTTTAGAGGTTACTCTTGACATCACATTAGAAACCTCTAAAATTATCAAAGTTTTTCTTGTATATTATGGATGTTTAACACATATAAACAAACCTCTTAAATCACTCTATCTATAAAAAAAACCCCATCAAAATCTTTTGATTGCGTAGTTTTGAAGATCTAAACATACTTAGGAACAGACAACAGTATAAAACAAAGTGACTTTGTTTTATACTAGGCAGTAATAACATAAAGAAAATAATTGTGAAAACAATTGAACTTTATGTGTTAATAAATTCCCGGGTGGGTGTGATGCTGATAATTTCAAGTATTTTGATATTAGGAAAGTGATACAATGAACGTCTTTATTCTAAAAAATTTACATTTTATGATGACGTTAGCGAAAATCATATTTCTAAACTTACAAATACAAATTTAGTACCTATTTAACCAATGAAGGCTATACGCAGATAACTTTATACTATAGACCATTAAAATATAATAGGCTTTTGCTACCATAGAACGTCAAACCTAGAGGCAGTTTCTTAATTTATTGGACTTATAACGAGGGAAGGTAAAACTCATTTGTTTTTCGAGTAACTTATATATGTGACAGTCATTGTAGGCATAGAGATAGGGTTTATGAACTATCAGTAGTAGCAAAATAACTTTGCTGCAGCTGTCTGACGATTTTTTATAGCTGATTTGCTAGCCTTTGACTACTATCTCTCCTGATGGTAAATGATTATGTGGTCGAAGATGTTGTTCAGGCTAACCAAGAATTACTGGCTCTCAAGGACAGCTGCCGGAACACATAGTTAGGTGCTTGGCGTCAGAATTTATACTTGAGGGTGGTATCTAGCCGGGCGGGCATATTTTTTTTTATTCCTGATAAGTTAGCCTTTGACCACTACCTCATCTGATGGTAAGTGATGATGTGGTCGAAGAAGTAGTACAGGCTAATTTAGAGGTACTGGCTCTCAAGGACAGCTGCCAAAACACACCGTTAGGTGCTTGGCGATAGATTTTCTACTTGAATTCTACTATTCTCACAATTACTTACCATCATGCAAGATGTATGGCAAATTTCATAAAAGTCAATATCATGGTAAATTAAAAATACTAGACAATCATTGAACATGTCTGGTGATAAAGGTTTATCATATTTTGTTGTATATAGATAGTACAATTATCTGCGTATTATTATACCTTCGAATGGTGAAGTTGGCCCTCAGTTTGTTGTGTATATTTATCTTGCTTGTCATTAATTCAAACCTAGGAAACGATGCCGTATTAACTAATGGTAGTTACCGAGATAAATGGACGGAAACTTGCCATCAATTCCATCAGAGGATGCTTTTAATATGCTTCTCGACACAAATATAACTGTATACATACAACATAAATGCATTTTTTTTACGTTATTGTGATGGAACAAGCTCGAGGCCCACCTGATGTTAAGTGGACTAACCTCTGCCTATAACAGTTGCAATTCATCACAAGTCATGAATTGCACTGCGCACGTCACATTGAGACATAGTTGTTAAGTCTCATTGTGCCTGTAATTTCACTGGCTCTCAACGACTGCTGCCGGAACACACCGTTAGTTGCTTGGCGACAGACTTTCTACTTGAGGGTGGTAGCTAGCCAGGCGGGCAATCGCAAAATGCCCTTCCACTATGCGGTGAAGCTCAAGCCGGCGGTGGGGATCGAACCAGGGTACTGCGGCACGGCATTCCATAGCTATTACCGCTCGGCTATCATTGCTTCATGCATACTTGTCTTATTACAATATAGTTCCTAGTAGCAAGTTTTGAAGCAATGATGCAGGTCCATGGTTCGATACCCACCGCCGGCTTGGGCTTCACTACCCCTCAAGTAAAAATGTCGCAAAGCACCTGACAGTGTGTTCCGGCACACTGAGAGAAATCCGCTTTGTATTTCAACATGTTAAGTGGTTATCTGTTTGAAATAAAATTATGTTTGTAATAAGAAACCAATAAAATATTGTTTTCACAAGTAGATTTTGTACAGGGAACAAGGAAAAAATTGTTCACAGGTATAGGATTGAAACAATCAAACATATGTTCAAAACAACAAGCTTAACATTAATTCAATATGATCGACAAGTAATAACAATCAAAAGATAAACTTGTAGCAGGAAATATTTATTATCTTGTAAAACTAACTAAATGGTGTGATTATCACAATAGTATATCGGGATGAAACAACATTGAGGTACTCTAGAAATTATATCTTGTTAAAACAAAATTACAACGTTAAAGTTTTGACAGTATCTTGTACAGTCAACTAAATGGTGTAATTGCCACAATCGTATGTTGGGTTGAGACAACATTGTGTTTTACTATAAATTATATCTTGTTAAAATAAAGTTACAACGATAAAGTTGTCACAGTAATTAGTCAGTATTAAGTAAGGCTTCCCCGTGAGGTGCCGGGTTAGAATTGCACCTCCCCATATCATCCCGATGGTGTCGTGAGGCGACTGAGGGAAAAATACTGGAAGGTGGGCAGCAGCTCCTTCTAAAGATCTGTCATCTTACACTGTGTACCAGGCCGCTTGCCAAGCGTGGGGATTATGGCAAATACCCCTAAATATGGGAGGCTGTGTTCAGCAGTGGACGATCCGGCCTGATACAGTAAGTACAGCTAACTAAATGGTGTAATTTTCATAATCGTATATTGAATTGAGAATTGTGTTTATATTTAAATAATATCGTATTAAAACAAAGTTACATCGATTGAAAGAATAGCATAATAAATTAAAAAAACCGACGGGATAACATAACAAGGTGACTGTAGATACTACAAGTATTTCATATTCTTACATTTAATCAGATATCATAACAAGCAAATCTTTGAATGAACAAACTGAGCTTGTCAAAATAATGGTGTGCAGCTTGTTAAAGTGATATGCTAAACACGTTACATAGCGGAATGTTGAAATAAAATGATGAGGAGCTTATTGCTTCAACTTGACAGACTTAACAAGATTTACCTTATTGCTACAATGTTACAACGTATAGGCGTTATTTTAACCAGAAAATTTGTTCCTTTAACTTGAAATCTGGTTAAAATTTCTCTCAGTGCAGCAGTCCTTGAGAACGAATAAAGTTACAGGCATATGACAATTCGCAATATGTGATAAAATGCATCTGTTATAGGCAGAGGTTAGTCATAACATCAGGTGGGTATCATGCTTGTTTCGTCACAATCACATAAAAAAATAGTAGCACTTTTAGAATTACACAAAAAAAAGTCCTACGCAGATAAAGGCATGGGCAGCAAATTATTGTCTAATTTCCAATGAAGAATTAAACACTATACTAATTCAAGTGTTGGTTATTTTCTAAACTGCGGAGATTATTAAGTGGCTTGCGACCTCGATCACTGCAAAGATTGACACGTAAAAATAATGTAAATTAAACTTGATGATTTGACTGCTTTCTTCAAAAGTATTTACCTATTTTTAGGGTTCCGTACCCAAAGGGTAAAAATGGGACCCTATTCTTATTACTTCGCTCTCCGTCCGCCTGTCATCAGGCTGTATCTCAAGAACGGTGATAACTAGACAAATGAAATTTTCACAGATAATGTATTTATATTGCCGCTATAACAACAAATACTAAAAATAAAATAAAATAATTATTTAAGGGGGCTCCTATACAACAAACTAGTTTTTTTTACCGTTTCTTGCTCGATACTTATAACGGTGACAGGTAGACGCTTTAACTATTCACAGAATAGTATTTGGTTTTGTGTTCTCTTTAAATATAATTAATTAAAATAAAATAAAATAAATAATTAAGGGGGCTCCCATACAATAAAAGAGGTTTTCGCCGTACCTACCCAGCTCAATCGGACACTGCGAAAAGTGTCTGTAACTTGCAAGATAAGGTTACAGATAATGGTACGGAAACCTTCGTGCGCGAGTCCCACTCGCACTTGGCCGGTTTTATAATATATGCTTTTATCGCTGATATAATAATAATTTCCTACTGACTTGACTAATAATACTTTTATAAATTATTACCTATTTGTTACTCTGATGTGTCAGCTATATTTTTGCAAAGTTTAATTAAAATCCATTCAGTTGTTTTTGCGTGAAGGATTAACAAATATCCTAAAGATCTTACAAAATTTCGCGTTTATAACATTAGTGAGGAAAGATATTGGCAAACTGTAAGATTACACGAATCAGTTTAGAACGAAACTAAGATCGCGTGTCAGAGTCAAATTATTGTGCAATTTATTATCAAAAATATATTTGTACAACCAATGCGTGCATGTTAAACCAAAATTGAATTATGAAAGTAAAACCTGTTTTGGTTTTCTTTGGACGAGGTTATGCATCAAGTATTAACACAGACAATATATTTCCTTTTATAATTTTTGTTTGTGTTTTTTAATAAGAAAAACTGTCGTAAATATCTTATGGAACCAACCTCGGATGGAAATTCTAAAATTTCTTTTTTCATAACTCAGTTTTCAATAATTAAAATAATCGTAAATGTCATACGGAAATAATCTAACTGATAAAGAAACTGTAGATTTTCAATGCGAAATAATTTCTGTGTTGTCGCTTAGCATGCGTCAATGCTCTTTACAATTACATTATATTATATAAAAAGTTAAAATAAAATCACCGAGTAATCTCCACATGGAACGACTTCTTAAACATAGACAAACATTTTATAAACATGTTATGGCACCAACCTCGAATGGAATTTCTAGGGTTTCTTGATCTACTGATCAAGGAACCCTAGAAATACCATTCGAGATATATTTTTTTATATAATTATTTGTATAATTCTAAAAATAATCGAATAATTCATACGGAACCAAACTTACTGATAAAGGAACTCTATTATTTCCATCCGAATTAATTTCTGTGTTTTCACTTAGCATTCAATGCTCTTTAGAATAACACTTTATATAAAAAGTTAAAATAATATTCGAACGAGTAATCTCCAGATGGAATTTAACTACTTTTTATATATTTTTTTATTAAATAAGAACAAGTCGTTAAAACAATAAGAAACCCGACCACAAATTATTTATTTTCCTTAAGCGTTTTTTCGTTTCATTGAAATTAAATCTCCAAGTTATATATATTATATTTATGGAATATTTTTTTAAAGCTCTTTTTTTGATATGCCATTCGATGGAATTGAATGATAGAAAAAAAAAACTCACAATGTGAGGTCTTAAATGCTCCAGTTTTAATGTTACCTAGTGTCACTTGCGCTAACAAGACGAATCTAATGATTTATCAAACATTAAAACTGGTTAAGCCGTTTAGAAGTTATGGTGGAATAAAAAAAATCACATACATACATAGATGAACCCTGAAAATAAAACACTTCTATTTTTGGCAGTCGTAAAAATAATCGTATATATCATTACGGAACCAACCACACTGATCAAAGAACCCTAGAACCATATTAAATTGAGTTGCAATTATTCAAAGATAATTTGTTCAGCCCAATACGTGAGTAACAGTACTTAATTAATGTATAATTACGAAGTTTTTATTAACTTTGTACCGAGAATAATGTTATAAACTTTATTGTTTATTAAACTTAATCTTGTTCTTTGACAGATGCTTGAACTAAATAAAATATTGAATGATTGTTGCTCTTGTTTATTTTAATAATAATACATTTTTATTACTTTCCTTTTATAAACAGGCAATTAAAAACTATATGGAGGAAACAAGGCAAAGGGAGGTGACTCCGCTTGTGCAACCCGAAATATTCATTCCAGGCGGCGCTGATTTTCAGTCACCCCCGTTCCCTTAGGTCTTGTATGGGAACATTGTCATGGGGGCCACGTTAATTAATATAATATTTTTGTACATAGAACATGTAATTATTACAATACAAAAATATAAAAGAGTAAAATTAAAAAAAAAAAATAACTAAAAGGGACAACTAAAATAATAAAGACAGGGCAGTGAGGTCTGGAGCAGTCTCTTATCTCGTTTGTGTGTGTGTGTGTGTGTGAGAGTGAGTTGATATGTGTGTAGATTTAGAATATGAGCTAAGGCAGTCCCTTTATAGGGTTAAAATAGTGTTTTAAAGGCAAACTTTTTTCATAGGCATGTCTCAGATGTTCAGCAGCAAGTTGTCTTTTAAGCAGTGCAGCTTTATATTTTGCCTTGAAAGCCTCTATACTTATTTTATTTCTGAGAGGAGGAGGTAAGTCATTCCATATATTTATTTATTTTATTTATTTATTTAATTTAAACTAATACGGTAATATCACCAATTACATTAGTTATCGAACAAACTTAAATATACAATCAATTATTATTTATATTATTATTTACAAATTATAAGTTTCGTAATAAAATTATTATATCAAATTAAAATAAAGTAATAACATTATTATAAAAAAAAACAATTAATTACATTTAAATTGAATAAATTAGTTTTCACGATCATAGTGTCATAATTTCACGAAATTACAAAACAATCAACAAAATATGAATCAGTACACAAATGTCATAATTACTCCTTATTAATATTAAGTATTATATGTCATAAAAAAAAAATAAAAAAAAACATTTGGTCAATGGATTATAAAAATATTAGTACTACGGTAAATATCATAAGTGCAAGTCACATTCACATTCGTCATACAGATTGCACGCACATCAAATTCACATTAATTCATCAAATTCACATTCTTCATTCACATTGCGCGCTTTCTTCTCACAGAACTCCAAGCATATTGATACAATATTCTTCCATTCATCCGCAAACAAATCACAATCAGGCGCCATGGCCAGGAGGTTGTTGAGTGCTCTGAGAGTACGTGGAATGGGAGAAACTGTGTGAGCAACTGTTCGGGCTAGCGGGAGCGAGAAAAGTTTGTGACACCCGCCACGACGCGGTTGCAAGCCATTAGGGTCGGGAGCGTTTAACCGTAACAAAGAATTATGTAGGTTGGGTGCATCAATTTTTCCGTGAAGGACCTTGCACATGAAAAGCATTTGACTATGTTCCCGTCGAACTTCCAGTGAGTTATAGTCCAAGCAGCCCAGGAGAAAGTTGGTTGGGTACAAAAATGGGTAATATCCATACACCCGTTTGTACAAATAGCGAAGGAATGCTTTTTGCACTTTCTCTAACATAAGGGTGTACGATTGTTCATGTGGATGCCACACACATGAGCTAGCCTCAAGCTTACTACGAACAAGGGCTCCAAAGATTATCCTGATGACATGGGCTCCTTTAAAATCTCCAGAGTTCCTTAAAACGAATCCTAGTCTTCTGTATGATTCTTTGGCCACGGCGGAAATGTGATCATTAAAAGTCAACTTTTGGTCGAAAGTGACTCCTAGGTCTTTAATTGTATCGGATCTGGTGATTTTACAAGAGTCCAATTGGTATTCAAATTTAACTGGGTGCAATTTCCGAGTAAACGTCATAGTCTGGCATTTCAGTGGATTAAACTCCATCCCATGAGCCACACTCCACTCGTAGACCGCATGAACATCGCACTGGAGGTCATGGCAGTCCTTCACGGTCTTTATTTCTATGGCCAATTTCAGATCGTCCGCATATAAAAGACACTTAGAATGCTTAACGACAGCTGGAAGATCGTTTATCATTAGGATGAACAGAAGAGGTCCGAGAATAGACCCCTGACTGACCCCAGATCGCGTATGATAAGCAAAAGAATCGTAGATGCCCAACCTAACAAATTGCCGACGGTCTCGAAGATAATCAGCTACTAACTTGAGAAGCCCTGGAGAAAAACCAATGGCGCTTAATTTCGTTAGCAATTGGTCGTTATTCACACGATCAAATGCTTTACAATAATCAAAATAAAGGACGTCAACTTGGCCTCCCCGATCAAGGCTAGATGAGATGTAATCGACTAGCTCTAATAAGTTTGTGTCGACAGACCTTTTTCTTCTGAAGCCGTGTTGCACATTGCATAAGCTCTGTTCAACCTGCCTATAAATTTCCTGATGGAGAACTCGTTCAAATATTTTTGCTGGGGAAGACAAAATTGCGATTGGCCTGTACTCTTCCACTGATAATTTGTTTGAGCTTTTGGGAATAGGCGTTACTCTTGACAATTTCCACTGCGTAGGATAGGTTCCCGTTGCTATGGCCAGGTTAAAAATATGACACAGTGGTTGGACCAGGAATTTCATACCTTGTTTTAGGAGCCACGGTGGAACGCAATCAGGCCCAACTGAACTACCTGGTTTTAAATATTTAATAGCTGATGCCACATCCGTAGGTGCTACCTCAAAAATATTTATAATGTTACTAGTGAGAGTTTCATCCATTTGGTTTACACTATCTGCATCCAGTGCAGGAACATCAGGCAGAAACACGCTAGAAAAGTATCTGGCAAATGCATCCGAGGCTTCAACTCCCCTGTAAGACTTACCATCATAAGTAATGGTAGGTTCGAAACCACCTTTTGAGCGAAGTCTGGATATATGTTGCCAAAAACTACGAGGGTTGAACGATATGTTTTCCTCAATGGTTTGCAAGTACGAGTCATGGGCTGCTGCGATACGGATTTTTAAGCAAGCTCTCAAATCAGAAAAGGCCCTATACGATTCTTCGGATTGTCTTTGTCGCCATTGATGATGCAATTTTAATTTAAGTTTGGTATCCTGAATTATATCACGCGTAAACCATACAGGATAACGTCTGTTAGTGTTTTTTTTTCGTCGCTTTTTAGGAATACTAATGTCAAATATATTATAAATAATGTCATAAAAATAATCGATGCTAGATTGCACGTCATCAGATAAAAGTACATTGGTCCAAAAGGTTTTGGAAAGCAACTCAAATAGAAGGTGGAGATCACACTTTTTAAAATTCCAATCCCTTGTAGGATCTATGTTGCTGGGGTCAATACGGTCCGAAGACTGAACCGAGTCTATAATCACTCTAATATCTAGAGGAGGGTGATAAAGATCAGGCTTAACGAAACCTTCGGAATGCTCGACGTAAACCTCTGGTGTAACATTTTCCTCCTGAACCAAGACAACATCTAGTATTCCTCCATACGTATTCACCACGTCATTCCTCTCAGTCAGTCTACAGAACGATTTGAAATAACAATAATAATTACAAATTAAGTTAGACGCACTATTTAAATTGAGATCACCTAAAATAATAACTTGTCCTCTAATGTTATTGATTGAACGTTCTACTTTACAAAACCACCTCATATAATCACTTTCTATCGCCCGGGGATGAATATAGACGACACATACATATAAAGTACGACCTCGCCACTCAAACTTTGCCCATAAGTCTTCGCCCTCGTCAGTCTCCAAAGCAGGCAGTCGACACAGCACGATAGGAGCATGTGCAGCAAGCAAAACTCCCCCGCAAGGTGAATTCCTGTCACGGCGCAATATGCTCCATTCTTCGCCGGTGAGCTCTGAGTCTTCTACCGACCCATCTAGAAACGTTTCAGTAACTGCAACAAGGTGGTGCTCAGACAGAACTAAACTGTTTCTCCACAACTTTAGTTTGGTTTTTAAACCACGTACGTTTTGATAAAAAACATTCAGACAGGCAGCTTTTTTACTGCATTTTTGATGCATCACTTGTTGATTGTTCAATCCGAGAAGATTCTCTGAAAACGGAAATAAATTCTGGCTTCCGAAAGGGCTGCTGCCGTTTTGAGGAATGCTCAGCTCTGAAAACCGAACTGTTAGAACCACGAGGCGCCTGCAAGTCAGAGTCTCTCTCTTCAACAGAAACATGCCGATGTGGTTGGCCCATTGGGCGTCTTAAATTGACCCAGGTCTTTATTCTTGCATTTATTGGCCAGACGTCAGCAGATAAACACTTCTCAAAATGAGCGACCGGAATCCCCAGTTTAAAAGATTTATAGGTTCCTTTAGGTGTTAGCTCATCAACAGTGCAAACTCCCGTAGGGCACAACAACTTTAGATATTCGCGCACTTCCTCGGCGCCCGATTCCATATTCCATAGATGAATATGTTTTCTTGATTCTACAGCTCTTAGGGTGGTAACACTGGAATCTGCGGTGCCGCACCATGTTGTTATATGGCGGCTCTTTCTAGACACCTGCGGGGCGATCACGTATCTTCTGTAGCAATGAATTGCTGATTGCAACAATCAAAAATGACAGTTTGTGGCAATGAAATGAAAAGTCAAAAGACAGATAGGTAACAGACCTTCATGCGCCCAATCGTTAGTCGCCTACTGTTTGTTTTCTTTTATACCTAAGACGATAACTAGCATTTGTAATAACATAGTGTTTATACAGGTTGTACTCCCATATGGTCAGTATTTCCTTATATTTCATATTATTATTATTCTAAAATCTAATTAAAGCAAAATTTAAGTTTCTGTTGGCATTTATTTTAAAATACAATTTCTTCTTCCTCACTTAACACAAATTAGCCCAAAATATATCTTCCTCAACTCCGTAGCGCATGCTACAACGCTCTACGGAAAAAATCATTTTTTTAGTTATGTAGGGCTAATTTGTGTTAAGGGAGGAAGAAGAAATTACTACTTGTATTTTAAAATAAATGCCAAAAATCTTAAATTTTGTTTAAATAGATTTTAGAATAATAATAATATGGAATAAAAGGAAATACTGACCATGGGAGTACAACCTGTATATATACTATATGTTAATGCAAACTCTTTAGTAGAATGGATGGTACGAAATTTTTTATTCGATCAAAGTATATGCCAGTTATCGTCTCAGGTATAAAAGAAAAAAAAACTGTCAGTGACTAACGTTTGGGCGCATGAAGGTCTGTTACCTATCTGTCTTTTGACTTTTGTCAAAATCGGTCAAAACTGTCATTTTTGATTGTTGCAATCAGCAGTTCATTGCTACAAAAGATACATGATCGCCCTGCTGAGTCCATTCCTGAGTAATTTGTCGATCTGATTCGGATGACTGTTTGTTAGTTGGCACATTGACACTAGTTGTCTGATTTGGAATCACCTCGGATTGGACAGATTTTTTACTATCGGCTGAAGACAAAGGACTCGATGGCATATTGATAATTTCCCGTCGTGTGGGCTTCTTTCTGGCCTTTCTAGTCTTTGTAGCATCTGGGTTTGCGGTTATAGACGAGTATGACTGAGTAAACTGGGCCGAGGATAGCTGCTGAGCTGAAACAGGAGCAGGCTGTTCTATCTGGAGCGGAGCAGGTGACAAGGTTTGCATTATATATGTGCTGCTGAAACCTGAAACACCCCCTGATCTATTTTAAGATATTAGAACTTCAATGTTTTGACAAAACTACTAGAATCAATGTTTTTTCACTTCTTAAGCTAGAAATAGTTTTGTTTATCGTTCAAAATCTGCAGGCAATACTACTTGTTGAGTGGAGAAGAGTTTTAAAATTCGATACTTTATGACACTTCTCAAAAAAATTACCAATCTTTGTTACAAATCATTATCACCACATCGTTCAACAAGATGTCCCCCATTGCAAGGATTTGCTACAATCCCCACACTTGGCAGGTAACTTGGGGATCGCAGTAGAACTCTTCGGTTCTTCAGAAGGTGCTGGTTTGTTTCCCATCTTTCGGTATTTTTCGCTTAGTTGCCACTTACGACAGCAATGGAAATAAATGGGGGGAGGGGGTGACATTCTTACCCGGCGCCCCATGGGGTATAAATAAATAATTTTAATTTTTGACATAAAGATGGTTTTGCTGGATTTGTATCGTGCGCTGTTGTGCTCCATCTGAACTGTTTTATTTATTTGAGATGGAACTATGCAAACTAAATATTAATGACGCAATTTGAAATATTACATATTTATTCAATTTAATGTTTTGGAAGCTCTATCCATCTTTAGTGTAGTTTTAAAGCAATAACATATATATTTTAAATTAATGCCATTAAAATAATAAATAGATTCAGGCGTGACTTTGCGGAAATGCATATTTAATGATAACAAATATTTAAAATTATTTTTACTGTACTGTATCAGCCGGATTGTCCACTGCAAAACACAGGCTTTTTTACTTTTTGCTTCTATCTTTTTCCCCCATTTAGGGGGTTTGCCATAATCCCCACGCTTGGTAGGCGTCTTGGGGTCGCAGTTTAATATGACATTCTAACCCGGCACTCCGCGGGTAAAACATATTTTAATTATGTAATATTTTAATAAATGTTAAAATTACAGGCTAATGAGACCTAACAACTGGACGTCTCAGTGTGACGGGCACAGTGCAATTCGTCGTTGACGAAATGCGTCTGTTATAGGCGGAGGTTAGTCCACTTAACATCAGGTGGGCCTCGGGCTTGTTCCGTCACAATGACATAAAAAAAAACACTTATAAAATGTTAAAAATATATCTAGTGACAAGAAATGTAATGTTTTCTTAAAATACTTGTTACCTACATAATTATTATTATTGTAAAAGCTTATCAAGTTATTCTAAGGGATCATCTACAAACGTACATAAATAGATAGATAACTCTTTATTGAACACAAAAATGACATAAACATTCTAAATATGACATAAACTAAAGTAGTGTTGTACAATTGAACTACTGTTTACCTATAAAATAAGTTTTTTTTCTAAATTCATTAGTTTTTGTAAGAATTTATCGAAATAACCCAGCCCCCGCTTCTTTCTTTAAAATTTACGAGCATCATTTTGAATCCAAGTATTTACATTACAAAATGCATCTGATACAATATGCAAAGAGATATTTTAAAGTACCGTTATGTACCAGGAAACCAGAATTGCAAGGAGGTGCCAATTAAGCGAAAACATGAAAGGTTTTTTCATTTTGACACGAGATATTGAGATTACGGTTTTTAAAAGTAAACTCGCAGTTTAATTGTTGGCATAACAAATTATGACGGCTTTGTAATTAATGAACTAATACGTTGGATTTTACACACGTAATTAAAATACAAACGAATAAGTAATTCGTATTTAGTAAACGAAAACATGTTTTTCACTATATGGTCTTTGATTAATGTCAGCCTGAGGGCAAAGGACGAAGAGACCTCATTCGCATGTGAATGAGCGGAACAGAAGTATATTTAAATATTTAAGCAATATTTTTGTAGTACAACGCAAGTGGTACCTACTATAGATGTCGCTACATCCCAATACGATGGTTAAAGAACGATAAGAAAGATTTGAGTTATGACGTCATCTCATGTTAGCTCAATTGGTTAGAGCATATCCCAGCTCAAGGGGTGGATGGACGCGGGTTCGACTCCCGCACATGACATTAATTTTTCCCATCGTATATTTGAGATTTTGTAATATTTTACGTAACGTCAGCAACTTTTTGTAATAAATTAATTTAAAAATGTGAGTCTTTCTATCTCTCAGGTATTCACAATATGGTCTGGTTGATACGATTTACTATAGTGACACAAAACAGAGCGGAATTGTAGAGCTATATTCGTGATTTTATACTATCAAGAAAAATATATGCCATCGTGTTTTTTAATTAAGGGTGAACTGGCCGGCCCGCTATCCATACAAACGCCGTAGGGTGATCACTCCCTTTTTTGAGGATTTAGGTCCAAAACAAAGCATAATACCGATTGATCTCGTCATTATCTAGGCTTGTATGATGCCGAAATTTTAATAAAATAATTCACCTTAGAATTATGAGCCTTGAAACATTTTCATATAAAGTTTTCGCGGCTCATAACTTACAACTTAATTATCTTTTTAAAATTTCGGCATCATACAAGCCTAGATAATGACGATAACAATCGGTATTATGCTTAAGTCTGGACTTAAAATCTCAAATAAGGAAGTGATCACCCTACGACGTTTGTATGGAGAAGTGACCGGCCAGTTCAACCTTAAGTATAGTAGTTATCGTATGATAACAATAAAAATAATTTAATCAGTAAGTTCTCGTTGTCCATTTAATATCGACAAGTGAAAATGAGCACATTATCAATGTAATCAAAGCCAAAACCGCATTAATAGGGATAACTCAAATAATACTCGTCTGATCCCACTGAAATTGAAATAGGTGCATTGGATAAGCCAACCAACCAGCTCCCGAATATAAATTATCATTAAAATCCGTACAGCCTGTAAAAAGCCATGAGGTAACACACACAAAAATACTATAAAATTGTATTCCTGCTCTCCGTAGTAGTGAAGGAATGTTGAATAAAATCCATACTTACACCTACAATGCGATTAAAATAAGAATAGGATCGGCCTAGCGCCATGTTGTGACGTCAAAACTAGAACTTGGTACAGTGTGAAAAAAAGAAATGATAAAACATGTATAAATTATTAAAGTAAATAATAAACCCGACTGCAAATAACTTATTTCCGTTAAGCGTTTTATAGATCCTTTGAAATTAAAACTGTAAGTTAATATATTTATAGAATAGTTTTTTAAAGCCCTTCATTTTGATACCCAACACGATGGCTTTGGAAGAAAAAATAAATTGCTTTTCTTACTATGCTTTGCTTGCTGTCAAACTTAAAAATATAAATTTGTTAAAATTAATAATTTCGGGTCACTCATTTAAAATTACGTATATATTATATATATGGCACTGCTCTATGTTTAAGTTTGTTCTGCTGATCGTACTTATTACAGTGAATATGAGTGAAGTTAGCCGAGAGCCCGTCCTATTCTTATTTTAATCGCATTGTACTTGACTTAAACATACTCTTGAACAGAAATAGATGGTTTTCTCCCCTCGGTGTACAATATACTATTGGACTCTGGTCTCCACACTAGGATTCCCTGTGTCGTAGAGATCCAAATTTTGACAGCATTTATTTATTACGTTTCAATTTCAATATATATATATATATATATCCTTTAGAATGTTTTTTTTTATGGGATAAAAGGGCAAACGAGCAGGCGGCTCACCTGGTGGTAAGTGATCACCGTCGCCCACGAACATCCGCAACACCAGAGGTATCGAGGATGCGTTGCCGGCCTTTGAGGAGGGAATATGCTCTTTTCTCGTAGTCGTATCCGTTCGAAAATACATGTTATATATTTTATTCACATCTGTAAGGCGTACACTCATTCTAAAACATATAAGTATGCCATTTTAAGACTGTTACCTGAAAATAGTTGTTTTTTTATTTTCCTGTATAGACACTTGCACCTTTTAAGCACACTCAGCCTTACCTTACTTTTGCATATGCCAATTACATGCTAAGAGAAAAAAAAACCTACAAATAACCTAGAACTAAAACTCTAACATAAATAAAACACTCCTAACTCATTAATAACATAGAGAGGCTAAACGACATTATAAATCAATGAGCTGCCATATTAACGGTTAAAGACACGCGCCAATAGATCAAGAATCGATAGCAATCGATCAATGAATATAATCGATCAAGTCTCTTTGTAGATCATCGCATCGATCTTTGCGTGGGCGGTGTTTGGCGCCTTTTTTTGCAATAACTGATTTTAGCATGAGCCACTTCATAAAAAAAATTGTAGAGGCGCTGCACATGACTGACATGACTGCAGTGCGCGACTTTATCGAACCTTTAAATACGTTTTTTACAATATTATGTTTTTTAAGTATGAATAAGGTAATTTATTTTTTTATGTATATCTATGCTGTTTAATAAATAAGGTAATTAAATAAATAGTGGCTACTATTTATTTGATTACCTTATTCATACTTCATTACATAAAAAACCGGCCAAGTGCGAGTCAGACTCGCGCACTGAAGGTTCCGTACAAACCTGAAGGTACATAAGTAAACGTAATGGTATTTTTATGGCTAAATGAAATCAATTTAAAAATTATTATAAATATTTTTACTGCGTGATATAACTAAAAATGTATGCTTTTCGCAATTTTTCCTTTGTTTGTGCTATAAGACGTTGCTTCGTTGCACATAACAAGTTTCTGAGTTCACGGGAAGAACCCTGTAGGTTTTGATTCCTTTGCGAGTGTCGAAAATTTGCGGCATAAACGGCTGTATCTTTTGATTGCGTTGGCTTAGAGGTTTGATTTTTTCACAGTTCCAGTAGTCTTGAGTATTTGATACGAATTTCAGCTTGTTACCTCTACGCGTTCCTGAGAAAAAGGGTATTGATAGATAAGCAGACGGACAACGAAGTGATCCTATAAGGATTAATTTTTTTCACTGACCTCGTTTAACGCCTTCCAACTAGAAGGCGTTAAACGAGGTCAGTGAAGGCAAATGTTTCTTTTCGTCTTCATTTAAGGTGTATTTTGTGGTTTTTCTTAAATATTGACTTTTTGATGAGGCTGATTAAGTCGTACGTTATAGTGATAATCACCGTATATAAACCGCCGTAAAAGTAAGGTATATTTTATGGTCAATACTGCAATTAACGTATAACAAGTTCAATTCTGAAAATACTTTACGGAAGGCGTTTTTGACGGTTGTGTTTATTATAAAACATGGTACGTTTTTATTGATTGGTGAAAATCATCTTAAGAGTTGTGAATTCATCTTACGTATTTACAATTCAACGGTAAAAGGTGATTTAAGCCTTTAAGTCGTTTTTCTCAGTGTAATGTTTTCTTAAAATATGTACAATATTATTTTATTATTATCGATGAATTTAGTGGCGTAAGTACTTACATTAAATTTTAATATTTTTTTTGTACGCATTTAAATTTTTATGTATGATATTAGTTTTGTTTTTAATTGTGTAATTGTTATTATTTAAGGGTGAACTGGCCGGCCCGTTTCCCATACAAACGTCGCGCGTCGTAGGGTGATTACTCCCTTATTTGAGGATTTAGTTCCAAAATAAAGCACAATACCGATTGATCTCGTCATTATCTAGGCTTGTATGATGCCGAAATTTTAATAAAATAATTAACTTGAGAATTATGAGGCTCGAAACATTTTCATACAAAGTTTTCGAGGCTCATAACTTACGATTTAATTATCTTTTTAAAATTTTGGCATCATACAAGCCTAGATAATGACGATATCAATCAGTATTATGCTTAAGTCTGGACTTAAAATCTCAAATAAGGGAGTGATCACCCTACGGCGTTTGTATGGAGAAGTGACCGGCCAGTTCAACCTTAATATGTATTTCCACAAAGTCACGCCATAATCTATTAATGATTTCTTAATAATTAATATATTGTTGTTCTTTTCATAACAAACAAACCGATGTTTTTACTTCGCTTATTTTTTAAAAATGTTATTATATTATACATTTTGAATCGTGTAACCAATACCTGTATTTGCGAGCGCTGCAAAAAGTGTTGCTAATTTTTTGCGCCATTATGCTCAAAGTAACACAGACAAGACAACCATGTTGATACGTTACCGTCAAAACTAACTGTACTTAATTTTACTCACGCTTTTAGTGTTCCGTAGGTAAAAACGGAACTCTATTTACAAAACCTTCACTGTTTTTTTCCTTTTTGTCTTTAAAGGGCTGTAAGATATAAAGATATTATTACTGGTAACTGTTCACCGTACAAGGTATGTAACCAATTTAAATTTACACATGTTATATTCCTATGGCGGATTGCTTCTCAAATAATAACAGACCTCTAATACCCGAGTATAATGTACCCTTTTTTTTTATTCCTGATAGGTTACCCTTTGACCTCTATCTCACCTGATGGTAAGTGATGATGTGGTCGAAGATGTTGTTCAAGCAAACCTAGAAATACTGGCTCTCAAGGACAGCTGCCGGAACACACCTTTAGTTGCTTGGCGACAGATTTTCTGCTTGAGGGTGGTAGCTAGCCAGGCGGGCATTCGCAAAATGCCCTACCACCATGCTATAACGACTGCCATCCTTAGACAACAACCGGGACCGACGGCTTAACGTGTCCTCCGAAGCACGGAAACGCTCAGTATTAATGTCACTAGCGGTCACCCATCCAACTCATGACCGCGGGCGACGTTGCTTAACTTTGCTGATCGGTTAAGATCAGGTAAGTAAACTTCGCTACGAGCGCTTCAAACTATGTTTGCACACGTGCAGTTTACTCCACCGTCGGTGCAACACTGTAATATCGTTGAAAATCGCTCTCCGCACAACACCCTATAGCTACCGAGCTATCAGTTCCAGGAATCCCTAAGTTATAAATTATTAAGTGTTTTACAACTCGACGGATGTGAGATATCCACCTCCTTCACGCCGGGTTAATTTGACAGCTGTCATCCAAAAAAATAAGATATTTCAAATTTCTGTCACCTGTTTAAGAAATAAATTCGTGGTCTATAGAATCTATAACTTACGAATTACTCCAACATCTAGGGCTATAGTTTCGAAAATTTAGCGTTTATTAGCGTGACATCAGTAATATATAATGAAATTTCGATTCGAAAGACTCGAATATAAAATAAAAACAAAAAATACATCATAGAAAAAAACTGCCCATTTAAAAGTTACCACAATCAAGACCTAAAAAAGTCTAATTAAATCAAAACAACAAGCAACATCAACTGTCACGTCAATCTGGTTTAATTTTGCTTTCCTGCAGCTTCAAAAGCAAATATTTGATGACAATCTCCTTAGAAGCCGCGTCCAGAACATGGTTTTGAAACCAAGGTAATTTCGATACTACTTAGTACCGAAATCACATTTACTGCGCAAACAAAATCCCAGAGCATATGTTGCTCCTAAAAGTCCTGAAATCACCGAACTGAACAAGCGCGAAAAAAGCCACTAGTTCAATCAATTGAACTTAATAGAAAATGAATTTCACTAGTTCAACCAACTGAACTGGTCAACTGACCGAGTAGTAGTAGACGCTTTGACATATATCATCTCAGATGATGTGAACGAAGATGTTGGTCAGGCTTACCAAGAATAATTGGTACTAAAGGACAGCTGCCTGAAAACACCGTTAGGTGGTTTGCGACCGATCTTCTACACGAGGGATAATCTGGTATTTGTCAAACATTTGCAACCATCCTAAAACCATTGCTATCGTAAGACAACAACCAGGATCATCCGAAGCATGACAGCTTTCAATAGTAATCGTTACTAGCGATCACTCATCCAAGTAATGACTGCAGTTTGAAGCAGTGATGGCTCAGTGGCATTGGCTATGGACTGCCGCGCAGCAGGTCCATGGTTCGAATCCCGCCACGGGCTTGAGCTTCACCGCATGGTGGAAGGGCATTTTGCGAATGCCCACCTGGATAACGACTACCCTCAAGTATAAAATCTGCCGCCAAGCACCTAACGGTGTTTTCCGGCAGCAGTCCTTGAGAGCCAGTGAAATTACAGGCACGTGAGACTTAACAACTATGTCTCAAGGTGACGGACGCAGTGTAATTTGTGACTTGTGAAGAAATGCTTCTGTTATAGGCAGAGGGTAGTCCGCTTAACATCAGGTGGGCATCGAGCTTGTTCCGTCACAATAACATACCTTGTCTGATGTCTATCGGTTAATTAAGAACCGCAAGACGACAAAATGCTTGGACAATACCCCCTCGGCCAAGCTGGTGATATACCTACGTAATTTAAACAATTATTGGAATAATTTTATTATATAGTATGTAACACACTGTTAAAAGACGTTTAAAAGAACGACCTAAAATAAACTCGTTTTTGCCCGTTCTTCTCACAGTGGCTCACATTACAAAATTACAAATATACGAGAGGAAAAATTTAAGTCATATACGGGATTCGAACCCGAGTCTATCCACCCCTTTAGTAGCCGGGGTGTGCTAACATGACAATGAGTCATAACTCAAATTTTTTCTATCGTTCTTTAACCATCGTATTGAGTGATGCATTTTTTGGCTGAACGTAGAATATTTCAATATTAAAATTTGTAAATGACCTTCATGAGAGCGTTGTAGACGCGTAAATTAATTAAATGATTTTGACTTTTGACTTTGGAAGACAAGCTTCAAATTTTGTTCCCACATACACGTTGATTTCCTTCAACGCTATAAAAACGAAAGTAAGAAATGATTTCGTTTAACTGTTTCCTATATGGAGATGTTTGATAATTTACAAATAAATTATGTAATTAAGTTAATAGTCTAATAACTTAGTCTAGGAATTCGCAATTTAATCGTATAGAAGTAGAAATTTACATTGAAGTAAGATTAAATTTAATGTAACCATTTAACTCCATCGAGAGAAAAATCTGGTTGGCTACTCGTAGTTGATGTCTTTTCTTTCCAATCAATCAATTTATCTGCAATATACAATTTTTTCATTATTTATTACTTTTATGTTGACAATTGTATTCTGCGTGCAAGAAGGCGTGCAAATGTTAACAAAGGTACGATAAGATTCTACAAAGTGACACAAATATAATAATAAAGTATAAGAATGCGTTTTTTGAAGCAGTGATGGCTCAATGGCATTGGCTATGGACTGCCGTGCAGGAAGTCTATGGTTCGAATCCCGCCGCGGGCTTGAGCTTCATCGCATGGTGGAAGGGCTTTTTGCGAATGCCCGCCTGGCTAGCGACCACCCTTAAGTATCTTAAGTAGAAAATCTGTCGCCAAGCACCTAACAGTGTGTTCCGGCAGCAGTCTTTGCGAGCCAGAAAAATTACAGGCACATGAGACCTAATAACTGTACGTCTCAGTGTGACGGGCACAGTGCAATTCGTCGTTGACGAAATGCGTCTGTTATAGGCAGAGGTCAGTCCACTTAACATCAGGTGGGCCTCGGGCTTGTTCCGTCACAATCATATAAAAAAAACCGCTAATATTGAAGGCTGTGTTCAGCAGTGGACTTTCCGGCTGATACAGTACAGTACCTTTTTTTTCATGTTATTGTGACGGATCAAGCCCACCTGATGTTAAGTTGACTAACCTCTGCCTATAACAGATGCATTTCGTCACAAGTCACGAATTGCACTGCGCCCGTCACTTTAAGACGTAGTTGTTAAGTCTCATTGTGCCTGTAATTTCACTGGCTCTCAAGGACTACTGCCGGAACACACCGTTAGGTGTTTGGCGACAGATTTTCTACTTGAGGGTGGTAGCTAGCCAGGCGGGCAATCGCAAAATGCCCTTCCACCAAGCGGTGAAGCTCAAGCCGGCGGTGGGGATCGAACCAAGGTACTGCGGCGCGGCAGTCCATAGCTAATACCGCTTGGCCATCATTGCTTCAAAAACATGTAATATTAGTTTGAATTTTTGTAAAATTAGAGACACAGATAGATTCAAGTTTTTGTGGTTTTGTAAGATTATTCAATAGGTAAGTAATAAGCGAGAATTACAATATTAGAATTTCATAATACATTGTTCGCAATTCATCACATCTTTGACGCAGAATGGCCATATTAGCATATTTATAGGAAATTGTGTCGGATGAAGAAGTAGATTTATGATGTATCATTGTGATTTTAATGGAAGGCGGTTATTTATTGGGGATTATCGATTTTGATCGGTATTGAAGTAAAGCGATGGATATGTGTATGGGGAAGTTAATTCGTAGGTCGATGACAGGGTTTTAAAATTTATTACTAATATTTTTTTATATATCAATAGGTAGGCAAGGAGGTGCATTTTACATGTTTGATTAGCTACCACCCTCGAGTAGGAAAATCGACAGCTGATGCATCTCGTAAATCAATATTACAAATATTTTTAAATGTTTTAATAAAACATTATACCGGGAGTGTTTTCGACGCGTTTCGGTTCTACGCGTAGCATCCTTAGGAGGTCTTGACTCTTTGATAGTGCGCTCGAAGAGTCTCTACGAGGTCTTCTCTTGGCGTTCATGTCGTCACGTTGGCTAACCAGGAAAACTAGGCGGATTGTTCATCAGATATAATTTTATACTTTTCAAGTCATTTTTTGACTTATGAAATTAATGTTTTCGTAAAATATTTTAAGAATATATTTTGTTATTATTTCATATTTATTCTGTTACTTGACATTAGTCAATCATTATACCGGTGTGATGGACACACCATGGTAAAGATGGAAAAACAGCAGAATTGAACCCTACAGAGCCGAGGAGACTACAAAACTGGAAATACCGTACGCTCCAGATCTGTTTTCTCGGTAAAGACAATTTTGTGAAATACCTGGAGGCGATTCTCTCGAATGTAACATGTTCTAACTGACATTACAGACCTGGGCCCTTCTTGCTTAGTATATCCTCAAGTTATGAATACAAGACATCGTAATTTTCCCCCCTTTCCTCCGCTTACGCTTAAGTGAGGTGAAGTTGGCGTAATTTTTAAGCAATACAGAAGGCCTAATTTGAACAAATGTTAATCAGGTTCAAATTAGTAATAACAATAAAAATATTTTAAAAATATTCTCGATCGTGCGCTCGTAGAGTCAAGACCTCCTGAAGATGCTTCGTGTTAAAGCAAAACGCGTCAAAAATTCTTCCGGTTTGGCTGCGTGGGGTTTGTGACGTCACGTCGGCTTAGTAGGAAAATTAGGCGGAATTGTCACTAGATATATTTTTGTATTTCTTAGGCGTTTTATTCAAATATTAATTTGATGTTTTCGTAAAATATTTTAAAAATATTTGTTATTATTAAATATGGATTTCCGCAAGGTAACGCCTGAATCTATTCATTATTCATTGAACATATCAAATTAGTTTTTAGTAACAAAATCAAAACATAATACTCTCCTTGGGAATTCCTATAGGCTTTTGAGGCGCTGCCAACTTTTCATTGTTGCCTAATAAGGCTAGAGTGCAAGCAGCGCTCTCCATACAAAAGTAGTTTTGTCTTATTTGAATATCAAGTGTTCAAACGTGTCCGTCTTAGTGGGTACCACCGCAGTGGGAATTTTACGAAGGCTCGTCTGGCTAGCTACCACCTTCAAATGGAAAATTTGTCACCAAGCACCTATCAGTGTGTTCCGGCAGCAGTCTTTGTGAGTCATTAAAATTAAAGGCACATGAGACTTAACAAATGTATGTCTCAGGGTGACGGGCGCAATGCAGTTTGTCATTTGTGATGAATGCATCTGTTATAGGCAGATGATACCGCTTAACACCAGGTGAGCTACGTAGTTGTTCCGTTACAAAATATTTAAAAAAATATGCTTATCCCTGAGCCTAATCTATGCTTCTGGTATGCCAGTTTTCCATAAATCAAAGCACTAGATTGATAAAAAAAAGGCTATAGAAGGTATTGACAGTAAGCCCCTAGCTTAAAACCCTAGCTTGACGAAGAGACCTACCACCTGGTAGAGACCGTCTTAGTTGGTACCACCCAACGAGCTTTAAACCTCTTGCTCGATGGTACCACCGCAGTGGGTATTTTACGAATGCAGGCTGGCTAGCTACCACCTTCGAATAGAAAATTTGTCGCCAAGTACATAACAGTGTATTCCGGCAGCAGTCTGTCAACAGTATGTCTCAGGGTGACGGGCGCGGTGCAATTCGTCACTATGCATCTGTTGTTGGCAGAAGTTTGTCCGCTTAACATCAGAGTACCTCGTGTCTAATCCTAGACAATCCAATAAACAAATAGATAAAAACAATTGGAATTGTAGAATCCACGGAACAACTGCAGAATAATAAATTAAACCTAAAGCATTCTAATAGCCTTAGTACCCCATTACTTTATACAATTACGACTCAAACCGTTTCTAGCTTTATATTCCATTTCAAGAATAGAATTGGACGCTTGTAGGCTGCTAAAATATTGCTAGTGGCCACACGCAACTCCATTGTGCCAAATTTGTCCTTATGGATAGTTTCTAAGGCTGGGGTATTATTCTGCATATTATCAGATAAAAAATAACTCAGTAATGACGTGAGAAAAGGAATATTCTGCATTTTCACTAAGATACGATATGTTTTTTAGTAAATAAATATACAGGGTTATTGGAAACAATGCTTACTACCTGTTTAATGACAAAATCACAAATATATGACGAGAATCATTTTTAAGTCATGTGCGGGATTTGAACCCGCGTCCATCCACCCCTTGAGCCGGGATATGCTCTAACCAATTGAGCTAACATGACATGACGTCATAACTCAAATCTTTCCTATCGTTCTTTTACCATCGTATTGGGATGGATGTTCGAATCTCGCACATGACTTAAATAATTCCTATCATATATTTGTGATTTTATAATGTAATCCGCATAGCAGGCGTTATTGCAAACCTAACAATATTAGAAATACCTCTTTAGTGTTTGATTTCTGTTAATCCTAACAAACATTGTTTAGTACACGGTTATTTTAATGTTTTTGTGACAGAATTAGCACAAGGACCAAACTGATGTTAAAGTCTCTTGTGCCTGTAATTTATTGCTTCAAATTTTTTATTACTTTGCTCGATGTAAATATTCAAAACTTGTTCCAGTGTTGCCGCGGCGGGCGCTCTTGGCTCGGAGTAGGCATTATATTTTACTACGAGACTCAAAACTAAAAACATTAAGTATTTCTCGTACTCTCTGACACACTTAAAATCTGTGTCTTTTAGTAAAATACGTCTATTCCGAGCTAAAAACGCCCGCCACGGCAACACTGGGCCGCGCCGCGCTCCCTTTGAATAGAGTTTTGAATATTTATACTGTGAAAAGGAATAAAACATATGAAATATGAAATAACAGGCACAAGAGAATTTTAACATCAGGATCCCAATTCTCTTAGCTATTGACCAAACGCCAGACTACTGCGATGCTTCTGCGATCGAACTGCTGTTAATGTAAAATTCGGTAGTCTGCTAATTCTAGCTCCTTATCACAGTTGTATAGCAATCGCGTCGCTATCGTATGCCTGTGCTAGGGCTTGCAAATTTTGCCACTGAAATAATAATGAAAACTTCTGTCAAAGCATCAGTCAAAACATCAATACAGTGGTTTTCTAGCAAACAATACATACAATAAATATATTTAAATCATTTAGCTATTTTCTATCTTAAATCCTCCAAAATATTTTATGCCACTGTATCAATGCAATCACAACAAAATAGCTTACAGTATACCAAATATGTCAAAAACTATTGATAGCAAGCCACTGACTTGCGATCGAACCTAAATAGCGGCCAGACTACGGATACTGTCAAAAACTAAAATTTTCATGCAATCAGAAGCAATGATGGCTGAGCGGTAATAGCTATGGACTGCCGTGCCGCAGTACCCTGGTTCGATCCCCACCGCCGGCTTGAGCTTCACCGCATGGTGGAAGGGCATTTTCCGATTTCCCCCCTGGCTAGCTACCAGGAAGTAGAAAGTCTGTCGCCAAGCACCAAAAGGTGTGTTCCGGCAGTAGTCCTTGAGAGCCAGTGAAATTACAGGCACAATGAGACTTAACAACTATGTCTCAATGTGACGGGCGCAGTGCAATTCGTGACTTGTGATAAATTGCAACTGTTATAGACAGAGGTTAGTCCACTTAACATCAGGTGGGCCTCGAGCTTGCTCCATCAGAATAACATAAAAAAAAATTGGTTGCGTTAACGCCGTTCAATAGCAAAGAGAATCAGGCCCCAGATGGTGCTCATGCTCATTCCATCACAAACACAAAAAAACACAATAAAATATAACAAAAAAAATCTCCTGATGTTTGTTAGGACTAACAGAAGTCAACTCTCTCAACTTGTCAACTTGTTAGTATTTTTCCAATAACCCTGTATAGAGCCATTCACTAAGACACCACTAACCAACTATCAACACTAACGAGATATTGCGCAACAATATGGATGGATTGTTCACAATGATCGCTTCCAGGGGGCCAAGTCTGCTAATTACATGTTCATATTCAGCATTGATTTATTCAAGATTCATACAAGACAGAATCGGTAGTCTGCTGATCCCTTACGAATAATATGAATCTATAATGAATCTAGGCTGGTTTGACAATATGGACAACAAAAAATAAAAAGAGAAGAGTAAGGTAATTCAGAAAACAATTTCGTTATTATTTTATTATTTAGTTTCGTTTTTATATGAAACCGAGATTGAATCAATATTGACTCCATATGAACGATATGAAGTTAGTGACTACCATAACTGTCAAAATTGACCAGGCTGAATCCATTCTAGATTCATATTGATTAGCAGACTTGACGCCCTGATAACATGTGACTGAAGGACTACATGGTTCCTTAAATATGGTCAACATTATCATCACATCGACCATAAAGTCCACCGATGAATGTAGTCCATTGGGGGGAACTGCCATAATCACCACGCTCGGCAGGCATCTTGGAAATCGCAGTAGAAGTTGTCAGTTCTTCAGAAGATGCAGTTTCCCATCTTTTGGTATTTTTTCTTAGTCGCTTCTTACGACACCCTCATAAATGGTCTTCTTCTCCTTATAGTGCATCTTCAATTACTGAAGGTTGGCTATCAGCTCTGCACATTTGTCTCTGTCACTCGCGAGGCGAAAAAAGTCTGCTGCTCTCCCGATACCAGTCCTCTCCCTGATGTTTCTGAGCCAAGACTTTTTCCTGCGACCGGCTTTTCTTTTTCCTGCGACGTTCCCTCATTCCTTCATTTCATAAATGGTATACCCTCGTAAATAACGTGTTCCAATCGTAACGTTGAACCAAAGACAACCAGCTTTAGAGGTGAATGAACCATCATAAAATATTGTTTTGCACTGAGAAACTTCAAGCTGAAGGTTTATTGTCGATCGTTAAAAACATGAGTGATTAGTACAACGGGAACGAAAACGTTCCTTGTGGTAGCACGTAAAAGAGGCCGACAAAGGCGAATGGAAGCAAATTAAGCTAAGAACGATGCTCTCAAAGTGCAACAGTTTTTTTATGTCTGATAGGTTAGCCTTTGACCACTATCTCACCAGATGGTAAGTGATGATGTGGTCGAAGTAGGTGTTTGGCGACAGATTTTCTACTTGAGGACGATAGCTAGCCAGGTCTACCACCATGCACGACTGCCGTCCTAAGACAACAACCGGGACCGACAGCTTAACGTGCCCTCCGAAGCATGGAAGTGCTCAATAATAATGTCACTAGCGGTCACCCATCCAACTCATGACAGCGCCGGAAGTTGTTAAAGTTTGCTGATCGGTTAAGAACAGCTAAGCAAACTTCGCCTTCAATGAATTGCTCTATCCTTCAATGAATTTCATAGAGAAATTCATTTTCATAGAGAAGGCCTCGTAGCGTTCGCTTAGCTGTTCTTAACCGATCAGCAAAGTTAAGCTTATAATCCTTTTACTGAACCTTCAATAAATTTCTTTGAAGGCCTCTTAGCAAAGTTCGCTTAGTTATTCTTAACCAATCAGCAAATTTAAGCTTATAACCTTAAAATGAACCTTTTTAGAGATACTCAAGTTTATTTAGCTTTTCTTCCGTAAAGGTAATAGCGTCATCATAATTAAGAATAATGAGTAAGAGAGACAATGAAAGCTTAATTTTATCTATTACATTGCTTATCTTCCTTGCATCTCTGTTGGGTACATAGCCTAATTCTCTGGCCAAAGTAAGGCCAAAAAGCACAAGTAATTCGATGGTTTGTTCAACCTAATATAAAATAAGTCGAATAACATTGTCACATCATCTACTTGTATTTTAACTATCATATTTTTATTTCAACTTTTAAATCGACAACAAAAGTATACCAATTAGTAACAAATACATAAATTATACGGAAATTAATAATTTTCCAATATTCTCAGGCCACCTTTCAATGAATTAGTACAACCATTCTTATTCCATTCCATTTTGAAGCAGTGATGGCTCAGTAGTATTGGCTGTGGACTGCCACGCAGCAGGTCCGTGGTTCGAATCTCGCCGCGGGCTTGTACTTCACCGCATGGTGGAAGGGCATTTTGTGAATGCCCACCTGGCTAGCGACCACACTCAAGTAGAAAATCTGTTGCAAAGCACCTAACGATGTGTTCCGGCAGCTGTCCTTGAGAGCCAGTAATTTTAGTTTAAGCTTGTTAACACCTTCCACCACATTATCACTTACCAACAGGTGAGATTGTGGTCAAACACTTTACCTACCTGCAATAAAAAAAAACCCTAAACCTTTCCATGTCCAATAAAAACACAACTTTGTTTCGAACAATGAAGAAGGTATCTAAGCTTCAACAAGTTTTTTTTCCGTTGATATGAGTATAATCGAATATGTGACAAGGATTGTACACTCAAAAAGTGACCTATTTACTTTTATCACAAAACAAGAACTTTTTAATCAGTGAAGTTTTTTATTAGTATCTCTAAACCACACATTGCCTGTGTCAATTCAGAGCTAAGTCAAATACTAGGCTAGCAGTTAGTCTGATTTTACATCAAATACTTTTACAGAGTACCAGGCTCACATGATTTTAGTGAAACTATACGAACGTTACTCACTGTTCTTGATTGCCGAGTTTCTCTCTCGACCGCACTCTCGCTGCGTACGCTAATATACCATCTTGGATTCATAGAATCCTGGTCTGGTAGGCATAGTTTTTGCAAAAATCTTTCTTTGGTCCGGTAGTCACTATGTATATTTTTATCGGTATTTTTAAAAACAAACATAGCATACTACATATTTATATAATCTGCTTTCTAACTAATTTAAGACATTAGATATAAATACACATCGAGAAACTACGGGTTACTTTCTCGAAGTAAATACACTATAAAAATTACACAAGTATTATGGGTAAAAAAACCATTAAGTATTATGGAACAATCTCCGTAAAGATACAATGAGAATACTTACGTAAGTTTCTGAATTATTTTGAAATTGTTGCCATTTTATTGCCTCTGTACGAGTATAAAGCGAAGCGTCTAGGACAGAGAGAAAGCATCTATTCGACGTATTGTTTATCAATAAGATTAGTGCCTTTTAATGGCTGATTTGACCGGCTCCAAGTTGATCTTGACTAATTCGGTTTTGAAAACGTGACTGTTAGACATAAATTTAGTTCCTTTCATTCAAATATGTGTTCGTTTATCTACCAATATTGTATATGACTGTCGCAATAGAAAAGAAAAAACATACCAAAGTAATAAAATGCAAGCGTTACAAAAACTTGAGACCAATATCATTAATAGGTATATTTTTATTTATAAAATATCTCGGATCTTCAAGTTTTGATATAATGTTACATTATTAACCGTTTAGTGTTGGTAAACGAGTATAGACAAAGGGTATAATAGCAAAAACAGTACATAGCTATTCTGATCTCGCCTGAACCAGTATGAAGTTTCAGTAATTTATCCACCACCTTACGTAAACAAGTCTTGGACTTGGGTGTGAATTACCATTACAAGCTATCTTATGACTTTAAACTGACCTGATGGTTAGTGAAAATAAGGTCAAAGATCTTAAACAAGTTCTAATGGAAACTGGTTCTCAAGGATTACTGCCAGAACACACTGTTAGGAGCTTGATGATGGATTGCTACTAAAATGTGATAGCAAGATATGCTGAAATAAACTTCATTTCATTTCAAGATATTGGGCATATACAGAAGAAAGTATTTTGGCTAAACTTAAACCATGACATAGCCCTGTTGCGTTTGCCATTCATCAAATAATCGTACATTACTGTCACAGTCTGTAATGTAATGATTGCGTTGTTGACAGCGATGATAATGGCGGAAACCGTAGTGTAGCACCGGTCCAGGTCATTACAGTGAAGTCAGCATTACAGCCCTTGATGGACAAGCTGGAATAAGAACATTATAACGGGGAGAGAAAGGGTTGCAATGATGACCAAGTGTGAAGACCGAAAGCGTAGCTACGCTTGATGCTATCATAGCAGTGCAGGCATTGCGGTCCAAAGCTTGTAAAGGGCATTAAGCAATGCGAGTTGTTTAAATAAAATCAAATAGTACCTACATGTGTAATTTTTATAGTGTATTTTTATTTAATGTCCTAAATAACTTAGAAAGCAGATGGTTTACAAATACTTAGTATAATTTGTTTTATTTAGGAAATACCATTAAAAAATTATACATAATAACTACTGGACCAAAGATAGATGTGTCTGTTGCAAAAGCTATGCCTACGAGACCAGGATTTCATGAATCCAAGATAGTTTTTTTGCGTGCGCATCAAGAGTGCGGTCGAGAGAAAAACTGGGCAATCAAGAACACTGAGTAATGTTCGTATAGTTTCACAAAAATCATGTGAACCTGGTAAACTTTGGGCAAGAATTTGATGATTAAAAGTACAAGGTATAGTAAGAATGTATTTTACACCTGGCTATTATGTTAGAAACAAAACTCGATACTAATGGATTTTCAAATGTCCTGCATTCTCCAACAATGAAAATCCACACAAATTTGCTGACGCCTAGAAGTAGCGTTGATAGCTAGACTTTACACATAATATTTTGTCAAAGAAAAAGAATATAACACAACCATTTTGAATTATTATTTTATTTTATACTCTTGATGTAACGCAGACTTGATAAAACGTGTAAAAGGTTGTATATTCTTAATTAATTAGCACGTTCGATTTTCATTCATAAGACATTTTTTTCTGTTACTAACGCTATTGACTTGTTTTACATTTTCTCCGTAAAAAAATTTGCGTCAATCAGACCGCACTAATAACGGCCAACTGAAAAAAAACTATATAATTATGCCGGCTATTTGTCGCATATCGACGCAGTTTTATTACTTTACTCCTTACACCATAAAACCAGAGTCTAGATGTTGGTAGGTTATCTATTTACGGACAGCCATAAAAATCTCATTTTATGGAAGTCTGTAAATTCAAAACTCATAATTGTATAATTGGACCGTATAGTGAATTTATTTTTAATGAATTTTCGACGCGTTTCGTTTCTTCACGAAGCATCCTCAGGAGGTCTTGACTCTACGAGCGCACGATCGAGAAGCTTTCTCGATCGTGCGCTCGTAGCGAAACGCGAAAATTCTTCAGGTTTGGCTGCGAGGCGTTTGTGTCGTCACTTCGGCTTAACAGGAAAATTAGGCGGAATTGTCACTAGATATATTTTTATATTTTTAAGTGTTTTATTAAAATATTTATTTGATGTTTTCTTAAAATATTTGAAAACTATTTGTCATTATTGAATTTATTTTTAATAAAATCATCAGGTGGTCTGCTTTCTTTGCGATTGCCTAATTTTTGGAGTGTAATGTATTTATTAGGGTTCATATATAAACGTGACTTTAATTATTCCACTATAACTTTGAGATACCAGAAACATTTTGGACGTATGGGGTATAGTTATAAACTTTACATTATCCCAAGTGACATTGGTTATAATTGTTACGGCAGAGCAGTTGTGTTCTTTCATTGTTAATAAATTTGCGCGTTAAAAGCTAGCTTTACAGTTTAACGATAGAATTTATTTATATAATAGTACAGGATTTTATACTGTAATTGTAATGTAAATGTAATTTAATGTAAATGAAACAGCATAAAAATACAGATAATACCTACACAACATTAACACTGTTACCATTACCATGATTACTGGGTTAGACAAACGTTAATTTATTATACTTTTGCTCTCTATATATCTAGTCAGTAAAATTATTTATTACTATCCAAAACAGAGCTTAGCCAAGGACTTATACATTTGCACTTTGATTTCAAATACAAAGAATCTAAGGACTCGTCGTGCCATGTGTTCAAGTTTGATCAAAAATTGCAACCTTTGATTTTTCAAGGGTCTGTTGAAAAGGTCCTAAAAGTTGTTGGTCGATACTGATTTTTAAGCATTACAAAATTTCATAGCAAAGGGAGGTATTTCCTATAGAAATTTTGCTAAGGAAGAGAAATTTGTTATAAAATTAACAATTTTCTTGCCACCTAAAAAGTGTCAGTTCGTTTATTTCTTTTCAAATTTCACGTGATTTCCAGACTAAAAAAACATACGGGATATTTTACGTGGTGATGTAATGTTATGTAATTTTATAAATTATTGTTTATTATCGGTTTTCTAACCTGTTGCAAAATGAATGTACAAGCCTTGATTGCAATTGAATGACACTAAAGATCATGAATCAATAATCAGGCCTCCTATTTCAGTAATAATTCATAAAACGGCAGTTCGATTCTGGGCAAACCTTCCGAAGGTGCTGCAATACCGAGGATTGTCCAACAACACCCTGATTTCACACGTTCATGAAGACTCAGTGATCATTAACTATTAGTACGCGATAAGAATTAAAGATAGGCTTTGAAAAAAAACCGACCAATTAAGAGTTCGACTCGCGCACCGACCGTAATCTGTATTTTTATAAGTAAAAGTTATGGTACTTTTATCGCTAAATGAAATAACATTTTGAAATTATTCAAAATATTTTTATATTTTGTAGCTACAAATTTATGCGTTTCGCTAGTTTTTTCTTTATCTGTGCTATAAGAAGTTGCTTCGTACCAAATTTCAAGATTCTGAGTTTACGGGAAGTACCCTGTAGGTTTTGATTCCCTTGCGAGTGTCGAAAATTTGCGACATGAATGGTATCTTTTAATTGCGTTCACTTAGAAATTCGTTTTTTTTTTTCACATTTCCAAGGGACAGTAGACTTGAGTATTGGATATGAATTTTATCTGGATACTCCACGCACAGTCCTGAAAAAAAGAGTATTGGCAGGCAGATGGACTACAAGGTGATCCTTAAAAGGATTCCATTTTTTCTTTTAATGTATGGAACCCTAAATAATACGACAGTAAAATTTTATGCTTTAAATTTTTCTATCTTTCCTCAATGCGTCTATAAATAATCAAACAACAGTCAGGCATATTGTATATTTATGGGCGAAAGTTCAGAGAAGTCAGCACAAATAAAACATTTGTACAACAAACACAAAAACACATTTCCTTTCGCATTTTATGATTTAATTTGCGCATTTATTAGTTGAGATGTCCGATCAGACAGCACAACAAGAAATGAAAGAATGCGTTTTACGATTTGATTAGGGCGCTCTACAAAACTAGGTCTTCACATGGGCATGCTAAAGCGATAACTACGTTTATAACATTAGCGTTTCCATTTTATTACTGTAACAAACTAGATAACCTACTATTTGGAATGAAGAGAGAGTTTTGTTTTGGTATTCACTTACCTGTAATATATTTCTCTGGAAGTGAGTTTGTTACTTAAATTATATTCATTTTGAACAGGATAGAACCTAGGACGCTGCCTTGAGGTAGGCATAAAAATATGTTTGCAAAATTTTACCGTGCTTGAACACGTGGTGTTATATATTTGATAAAACTACGTTTATTTGAAAAATGCTATGACACTAACTTTAAACGTAGGTATAAATCGTAGCCCGGCACCCCACGGAAGTTTCGTAGGTCTTATGTAATAGATATCGTGTTTATACTATAAACCGGGGACAATACTGACTGCTACTGATATTTCTGAACCGGATAAAAAGTCTTTGGAAGTTAATAATTTCAATAAACTATTAACAAAATTCGGACAGATGTTTGAAATTTCTGTTGTAAAATTCTATCAAATGATTCAAAGTTAAAATAATTTTAATGTCAATTAATTTCTTTGAATCTGTTATAAAGGTTACTTGCAAAATTTAACATTGAAAGATTACATTTCTATTCTAATTGTCACGATCAGCAAAAAGGTAACGAGGCCACTGCAAGAAGACCGGGCAAGAAATTGTGGCTATCCTTTTTAAATCCTACTAAGACGTAGGTAATAAATATTTTAGTAATTAATACTCTTAGTAGTAGAGGAAAAACTTATCCCGGCATCTTTGTCTTTAAAAAATATAATATTAACAGATTCTGTTCTGTTATCTCTAGTACCCCTGTATAGTTTACTGTTGAACATAGCCTCCCCAATATGGTTTGCCATAATCCCCACGATTGGCAGGCGGCTTGTGGATCGCATTGTGAGATCCTCACAATTCAGATCCACGCAATTTCTGAGTACCTCAGAAAGTGCTGCTCCAAAGACACCAGAAGGTGGGCACCTTCCCCTACACCTTACTTTATGTATGTAGTAGTATGTGAGTAGTACAGCAGAACTATTCAGTCTTAGTTCAATGCAAAATACCTAGGTAACTAAATTTTGTCTCGAAAATTTGGTTACTCTACGATGGCACTAAAGTAAGGAAAACCACGTTTCAATTAATTATATTTGAAACAATGACATAATGTGCCATGGCTAAACAATATATATACATTATTAAATTAATTAATTCAACTCAAGCGGCGCAAATATGCTAACCTCGGTATGGGTTACATATTTGAGCCGTTTGGTGTAGAGACGTTGGGTCCATGGGGACCGGGAGCTCATCGTATTTTCCAAAATCTATCAGAGCGCTTGGTCGATGCGACGCGTGATCAAAATGCTGGCACCTATTTGGCGCAAAGAATAAGCATTGCAATTCAACGGGGCAATGCTGCCAGCATGCTGGGCACGCTGCCAACTGATAGTGGGCTAGAGCATTTGGACTCCCTATGAGTCCAAATGCTTTTATTGTAGTGTTGTATATAGTTTGTAGTATATAGTATATAGCAATAGCTGTAGTGTTGTATATAGTTTGTAGTATTTGGTTAATAAAGGCATACCGCCATTTTATTAAATTGACTATTCTGTTATCAATTAATGACCACCGAGTATATAACGTCATTTTTCTAGTTTTAGAGATCAGAGCCAGTTCGTTATACTTTAGCTATCACATCCTCGTGTTCGATCTAGAATGTGAGTTTTCACTTTTGTCTAGAACACGCGTTTAATGGCTAATGAGTTGGCAAGTAAAGAATGTTGATACGTGTATTGGTTTCAGAATTTATCAGAGTTAAGGTATATAGGTATACAAGTTGACTTTTATGGATCCACCCGGCGTCGTATTGACATCGCCTCAACACAAAGCGTTCAGTTCAGTTCGTTTCTTTTTATTTACTTTCTTTCTTTTTAACTATATGGATATACCATGATTGCCTTTAGGCTTTATAGGTCTTTATAGCGCTTTCCACACAAACTAGGTAAGTATTTAAATCTAGAAGAAAATACCGTCTAATTTAAAATACTTACCTAGTATTCAAACTCTATAAAATTTTGCAATATGTGTATCTTCAAAATTATAAGGAAAATCCATTTTGTATGACATTTTGTACACATTTAGAGATAATGTAATCAAAAAAGTGGCATACCAGAAGCATAGATTTTAAGTCAAGGAAAAAAATTCAACGAGATTTAACACTTAGTATTGAAGATATAGACAAAACAACGTTTGCATGGAAAGAGTTATAAAGATACTACATAGAGTTATAAAGATAAGACTAGCCTTAAGGCTAAGTGAGTCATCAATAGGGAAATATTTTTATTTTATTTAAATATGTACACTGTACGTATATTATTATTATGTTTTATATTCTAGAGTCTGACATATGCGATCTGATCTAAAAATACGATTACATATATTTCTCTCGATAGAAAAAAAACATAAATATTATAGCTAATGAATAGATTCAGGCGTTACTTTGCGGAAATCCTTATCTAATATTTTTTTTTAATATTTAAAGATAACGTTAAATTAATATTATAATAAAACACTTAACAATATATAAATATATCTAGGTACAATTCCGCCCAATATACCTATTTTTTATATTTTTTAAGTGTTTTATTAAAATATTCATTTATTGTTTCCTAAAATATCAAAAAAAAAATATTATTAAATATAGCTCTTAAATTTAGCTTAATACTGTTTTGAGTCCATATTATAAATCAAGTTTATCAATATTCAAGTTTTATTTCTTATTATTATGTAGCAACCATGTAGTGAAAGAAACGAAAGCTTTTAAAAAAAATTAAAAAGCATTATACGAATTTATAAAAAAATCTCTTTCACTATTGGTTTTAATATTGCATTCTCCATCCTATGCCCTTAGTCTGACATTTTTCTTCTGACAAACTTTTGACAACTACACCATAAGTTATAAGTTTAGCAGTTCTTCTGTTGTTTGAAAACCTATTGTTCCGGCACCATATGAGCGAAATAAGGGAAAGAACATGAAACATTTTCAACTTGGAAAATTAAACAACAGCCATGACCCATGCATAAAGCACCGTTTTGTTGACACAAAAAAGGTGACAACTGCAGTGAACGAGAAACGGCCGAATGGCGTAAATTACCATTTCGCGGCGTTCCACTGTTTCGCTGACAATACCGGTCTTTGACCCCGTGCGTGCATCACATTTTAAACAACTAGCCGGGAGCGTAATCAGTGAGGGTCCCCCCTGTGGATGGGTAGGGGGTCTCTCTTTCGGAAGTTATATCTAGGTTTATATTTTTTTTTTTTTTTTTATAAAGTGAATAATTAGTTGGACAAGAAAGGGTTTGGTAGCAATTGGAAATCCGCAATCTCTTCCTATCTCTTGGAGTAACTGGCGGCGGCGTGAAAATATGTATTATATGAACATCTAAAACTTTAAGATTACCATTAAATTATAGTTTAAATTATAAATGTTGGAGATCTTTCAACAAGCACGGTTTTCAATATTAGTATAACTGACAGTTTTATTATATAATATGATATTGCTAATATTATCCAAGTATTCATTCTTAGTACGTCCATAAACTGCGAGGATTTGAATTTAGAAGAGAATGCGGCGCATGCGCATGTACTCTCTCGCCCACGATCGCGAGCCGCATTTGTATTGTTGCTATTGGATAGGGTTGTCACTGTTTGGAAAATTATGAATGTATCTATTATTATTTTAACAATTATGGTGTCGTGAATTTATGAGAATAATAAAACGTCTCCCTGGAGCTAGAGGCAATCTTTGGTAGCAATTTATATTGATGCAATAATTTACACTATTTATCACTTCGGTAGTTCTCATTATATAAAGCAGTCGCATCTCTGAATTTCTGATTTACGGTATCCATAACGTAAGTACAATCAAATGAAATATGATTCTAGAATAGGTAGTTTTTTTTTACGGACAAGTGCGCCCTTGCTGTTCCTTTGTGTGTCACGATAACTTTTTAGCACATCAGTCCTTGTGCATCGTAATTATTGAGGTGTATAATATAACCGCACCTTTACCGCATCCCTGGCAAATGTGAAGTTTCTTATCCACCTGGGTGTGTATTATCTATGGAACATTATCACGTTCAGTGTGTCCACACCAGTTGTAGATCTCGTTTGGCACATATTATTTTAAGGAGCTCCTGTGAATACATCGCAGTTGTCAGCTAATGTGACTGTAGGTTTTGGTTAACGTATATCAACTGGTTGTTGTCAGGTTTTAAATTTACATTGAGGTACACGTCACAATAATAGAGCTTCCCTGGCATTTCCTGTTTGTATTTATTTCATTACCACCTTGTCGACTCGAAACTATTCTAGAGTCTTTCTGGTTTTGCGAGTGCTGTAATATTAATTTGTTTATATGTTTGTAGGACTTTATACAGTGCTACATGGTTTTTCACTCATTATATAATTAGATATATGTTTGGTGCTACATGGAGTTCTAGTTAAAGTTGGTCACAGTATGCACAAATAGATCAAAAATTTTATTAGGTGTTTATTAAATTATGTTGATTTTAAATACTAAGGAGGACATAACATTACTATATATCAAAATACATTTTGATATTTAGAATTACAATTCTAGGTTAGCCTGAACAACATCTTCGACCACATCATCAATAACCATCACCTGAGGTGGTGGTCAAAAGCTAGCCTGTCATATGTAAAAATAAAACATTTTCCATGAGAATCTTAAGTACACTGAGAAAAATCTAAAGTCAAAAGCGCCCTAATGACGGCCAATTTATATGGTATAAGGCAAAAAACCGACCAAACGTAAATACGTACAAAAACGCCTTCCAACTAGAAGGCGTTAAACGAGGTCAGTGAAGGCGAATGTTTCTTTTCGTCTTCATTTAAGGTGTATTTTGTGGTCTTACTTAAATATTGACTTTTGATAAGGCTGATTAAGTCGTACGTTATAGTGATAATCACCGTATATAAACCGCCGTAAAAGTAAGGTATATTTTATGGTCAATACTGCAATTATTATCGTATAACAAGTTGCAATTCTGAAAATACTTTACGGAAGGCGTTTTTGACGGTTGTGTTTATTATAAAAAAATGGTACATTTTTATTGATTGGTGAAAATCATCTTAAGAGTTGTGAATTCATCTTACGTAGTTACAATTCAATGGTAAAAGGTCAAATTTGATTTAAGCCTTTAAGACGGTTTTCTCAGTGTAATATAACCAAAACCATATTAGCTAATTTTTGTAATGAAATAGTCCGATATTGTATACAGTAGCTATCAAGTAATTATGCATTACAGAAATCATGATATAACTGTAACTCACAAGTGATAATTAGATTTAATACAAACGAATATATTTTAATATTTTTGTATCTGAAGGGCAGGAAGGCAAAAATGAATCAATGATGTGCTATAGAAATATAAGCAATCAAGCGACAACCCTACAATTTTGCGGGGTGCGACTCGGTCATTATTCAGTATAGTTTATCTCTTATCAGTGAGTGATATAGTTTAGCCTTAGTTTAAACGCGCGCACCGAGTCCGTCGATAAAATACACGATGCTTGTTTACGACCTTATTCCTGGTGACTTTTATTGCTTGTACAAATGCTTTAAATAAATTATGTGACTCTATTAAAAAACTTTAAATGACAATGACATTCATATGAGCAGGTTAAATATGAATTGATGATAGATGTGATGTGATTACACGCTGGCCTAGTGTGATTCGGGTCTCACTCTTTTTGGGGTGCCACATTGCAACAGCCAGTATGAGAAAAAAAATTTTCGTATTGACCACCGCTTCAAAACTACAATATAAATGTCTCGCTCGTGCGCTTGAAAAGTCAAGACCTCCTGAGAATGCTTCGTGTAGAATCGAAACGCGTCGAAAAACCTTCTGGTTTGACTGCGTGGCGTTTGTGACGTCACGTCGGCTTAACATGAAAATTAGGCGGAATTGTCACTAAATATACAGGGTTATTGAAAAAATGTTAACAACCTCTAAGGGTTGACTTCTGCTGAACCTAATAAACATTTTGTGATTAATGTTTTTTTTTGTTCCTTTTTTTGGGATTTATCGGTTTATATTCACTCCATAAACAACTTTGCCTACCGTTGAAAAACAACCATATTACTTCACCGTACATGCTAAAAATCTTGTCATCTGTATGCAGCGGTTGTCTGTCCCTACTTTCTTTAGTGAAATAGAAACTACAGTGCATAACGTTTGGGATTTAATGTCAGAAACAATCTTAATAACCACCGTGATGAAAACGAAAGTAAAAACAAGCTTAATAAAAAAATACTTAACTAATATATACAATTTCACTTCTCTTTTTTTGGTATCAAGGCTTGAAAAATAAATAATAATTTTGTTAAATTTTGTCCGCGTTATCCGCCATAGTAGTTTTTGAAACGCTCGTAGCCAAGTTTGCTCAGCCGTTCTTAACCGATCAGCAAAGTTAAGCAACGTCCGCCGCGGTCACAACTTGTATCGTTGACCGCTAGTGGCATTACTACTGCGCTTCCGTGCTTCAGACTGCACGTTAAGCCGACAGTCCCGGTTGTTGTCTTAGGATGGCAGTCGTTATAGCATGGTGGTAGAGCATTTTGTGAATGCCCGCCTGGCTAGCTACCACCCTCAAGTAGAATGTTGCCAAGCAACTAAAGGTGTGTCCAGCAGCTGTCTTTGAGAGCTAGTAATTCTGGTTAGCTTGAACAAAACTATCACTTATCATTAGGTGAAATAGTTTATTCAACGGTGTCCATGATGGCTATTGATATCTATTTTATTCATATACCTTCATGTTTTGTAGTGCTTTAAAGGCTTTATGCGCATGTTTTTTTTAAAGTAAATGCGCTCTTATGGTATTCTTTTAAGAAGAGTCGGTTGCACCAATCTCATCATATCACAATTTACCGGCAAGCTATACTTAAAAACCTCAAATTAACGACGTGTAATTAGGGTCCGTTGAAAAACCCATTCATATTCACGATATAAACTGTAATTACTGGAGAACACTTACGGAATTTAAAATGATAAAAGTTGAAATTAGTATCGTAAATTATTCTACTCATGTTTTAAATTAAAACATTGTATGTGCGGACTGTACGGGAGTTGGTAATTGTGTGTAATTTGAATCCACACCAAAAGAATTATTACATATTTGAGGCAACTGCTGAATATATGACTTCCGTGCAGAATGTCCATACATCTCTACCACCTGTTCTATTTTGCGAATGTACTCTGGACACAGCTCCCGTTAAAATGAGGTGAACGTTGCTGCTAATTACGCACACACCCGAGCTCTTTACCACCCTAATGCTTTTTAATCGAACGTTATCGAGTATACCACTAAAAAGAGCATTCTCTAAAAGGTAAGGGTCGGTCTATTCGCGCACATATTAAGTTTGAAATGGCATTTTTGACTAACCTCGACATTTCAATCCAGTTGCGTCGATCTTGATCACGAGCTTACTAACTACTGAACCTTAAATAAGGGTCATAATCTTGGACAAGAGTAGGAAGAATTTTTTTTTGAGCAGACAGACATATTTGTGATATGTATCAATGATTACCCGTTTCTTTTTTATATTGATAAAAATGTAAAATGCAAACTTGGCTGTACTTGTTTAGTCAATTCTGGGCCAGGAATTTCCAGTGTGAGAAAAAAATATGCCATCTCTTCTCGTGTCTTTTCTGAACTATATCCAAGACCCTCCAATTTGGATCACCGAGTATTACTGAAGTATTTAGGCCACGCGTTGCATCCAGGTGTCATTATTGCGCTGTAATAGGGATGTGGCCCAGATGCATTCAAGCTTGAAGGTCGTTGGGAGGCAATCTTATGTGTAGAATACCTACCTACATATGATTCTTTTTTCATAAGCTGGAGAGTCTACTTAATTATTTGACCGATATATTTAAGCGTAAGATAATCGTAATATGTGGTGACTGGAATATCGATATTTTAAAAGATAGTACAGCTGCCAAAAATCTCCAGACTTTGCTGCACAATTACAATTTTAAAACCCACATTAAGTGTCCCACACGATTAAACTCTTGCCTTGGCCAATTTGCAAGTATTTTAAAACACATTCGAACCAACATTCATGTACTAGGGCTTTCAGATCACGAAACTGCTCAAACATTGACTATTAAGGTGAAAAAGTCAAGAGCATTCACTACTTGGTTTGAGCACAGACGTGACTATAGTGCTGATATCGTAAGAAAATTTTGCGATGCTGTATCACCTCTCTCATTTGTAGAAGTTTTCGAGTCGAATATATTATCAGCAGGTTTTGAAAACTTTTATCATATATTTTGCTTGTTGTACAATTTATGTTTTCCTACAATGACAGTTAAAATTAACAATAAACCGGCAAAATTAAATTGGCTCACTAAAGGTTTAAAAAAATCAAGCCGGACTTAACGTAATTTATATCTGGCATATAGTAAAATTAGTTCAAATAAGAAGGAAAATAAAAGTATATTTAACAAGTATAGTAAAATTTTGAAAAGAACAGTAATGAAAGCATGATGTATCGTTAATGCTAGACGTATAAAAAACAATAAAAACAGAGCGAAAGCTATGTGGAATGCTATTTCAACATCCACTTCCAATAAATTAACAAATAATGACATTGCAATGATAAAATCCAATAATATGACTTATACCAACCTAATTGACATTTCTAATATATTTAATAACTATTTTATAAAATTGACATCAAATAATACATTTAATAAGAATGACTTAAACTCATATAATATAAATAATAATTCAAATACAATTTTTCTATCCCCTGTTGATGCTAAGGAGGCTTACAACATAATTATGAGCGTAAATAACAGCAAGACAAGTGGTCACGACGAATTTACTACCAAAATACTAAAAACTTGTGCCTCTCTAATTTGCCATCCACTGGCACATATTCTTAACTTGTCATTTTTAGAAGGCATATTTCCAGAACAGTTAAAAATGGCAATCGTAAAACCTTTGTTCAAGAAGGGTGATAAATTGGACGCATACAATTATCGTCCCATAACTAACGTCCCAATATTATCAAAATCTTTGAAAAGGCAATGCTCGTCAGGTTAAATAGTTTTTTTACAAAATTCATGATTTTACGTGATGAACAGTTTGGTTTCCGTAAAGGAAATTCAACGTCGCATGCATGCTTTAACCTAGTAAAATATATAACAAAAGTATAAATGAAGGAATCCCGCCAATATCAATCTTTTTGGTTATGACCAAAGGCTTTGACTTTGTCAGTCACAAGATACTTTTGTATAAATTAGAATGTTATGGTGTACGGGGCCCAGCTTATAAATGGATCGTTAGTTTTTTGGAAAATAGAAAGCAATATACAGAAATATCAAAAGTTATTAAAAATACATTAAATACATTCACAAAAGAGAAGTTTAAATCTGAAATATTATTAAACAATACTGGAGTTCCTCAAGGAAGTATACTGGGACCATTGCTTTTTCGGATTTATATAAACGACCTCCCTCAATCTACTCCCCATAAGTGTATACTCTGTGCTGGTGACATTACAATAGTCATAAAATGTGCCAATAAAAACAAGGCTCAGCTAACAGTACATAAAGCCCTCTTAGATGTGATTCGTTGGATGGAAACAAATAATTTAAACGTTAATATCAATAAAACCAAAGTAATTCAATTTTTTTCGTATAATTCTAATGCATTACCCCTTGACATTTATTGTAACAATAAAATAGTAGATAATGTTGACAATTTTAATTTTTGGGTATTACCCTGGACAAAAACCTTAATTGTAAAACTCATATTGACTTTTTGTGTAAGAAAATTGAACGCTATGTATTTGCTCTGAAGAAAATTAGGCAAACTGTATCTATGGAAGCAGCATTGGTGGCATACCATGGACACCATACCATGGTCGTCCTTGCTTAGCTACGGACTGATCATGTGGGGCAACTCAGTCGACATAGATAGAGTATTCATGAGCAAAAAAACTATGTATTAGGGTTATAAATAAAGCGTGGTTTTTAGACAGCTGTAAACCCCTTTTTAAAACATGTAACGTACTTCCTCTACCGTGCATGTACATAAAAGACATATGTGTCTTCACTTAACAACACCCTGATTTTTTTTAGGAAACGTGGTGAAGTTTTTACTCGACAAAACAGGGCAAAGTTTACCAATCTATTATATAAACCTCGTCGTAAGAAGGACATTTATAAAAAAAATAATTACAATATGTGTCTAACCATTTATAGTATACCAAACGACATCAAAATATTGGATGGTAACAAATTTAAAAGCTCTTTGACTCACTGGCTTCTTGAAAACTGTTTTTAAAGTGTGAAAGAATTTAAAGAATTTTGCAAAACATCAATTTTAAGTACTTAATAAATACTACACACAAATTTGCACGTCTGCTTGCAGACTAAATACATTGTATCCTTAACCATTATTATACAATCTTATGTGAAATGTAGTTTAGCAAATAAATGATTTAATTTGATTATTCCTATCCAATATAGCTAGTAAGGATATGCCAATATTTGACTACAATCTCATCTGGTGGAAAGTAAAAGCGTAGTAGAGACGCCGGAATTTTTGTATAATATAACCTTTACACTAGACTTGAAAATTAAAAAAAATATATACATACTAATCTAGTAAAATTAGGATTCCAAATTCTAGATCATACTTTTTTTATGTTATTGTGACGGATCAAGCACGAGGCCCACCTGAAGAACCTCTGCCTATAACATGCATTTCGTCACAAGTCACGAATTGCACTGCGCCCGTCACCTTGAGACATAGTTCTTAAGTCTCATGTGCATGTAATTTCACTGGCTCTCAAGGACTGATGGAACACACCGTTAGGTGCTGCCAGCCAGGCTGGCCTTCGCAAAATGACCTTCCACCATGCGGTGAAGCTCAAGCCCGCGGCGGGATTCGAACAATGGGCCTGCTGCGCGGCAGTCCATAGCCAATGCCACTGAGCCATCACTGCTTCATCCATCCAACAGAACAGTTTATGTCGGTATTTCCATCAAAAAGTAAAAATTCAAAGTAGAAATTAACAAGACAACTATAAACAAGCACTTGTTAATGTTATTTTAATCTATTTTATTTACAATGTTTACTACAAATATAGTAAATATAAAATAATAATTACAAATACAAATTTACGAGAGAAAATATAGTCATGTGCGGGATTTGAAAACGCGTCCATCCCCCCTATAGCTGGGGTATGTTCTAACCGACTGAGCTAACGTGACAATGGCTCATAACTCCATTGTTTCCTCTCGTTCTTTTTTTAACCATCGTATTGGGATAGAGCGAGACCTATAGTTCAAGTTACGTTGTACTACAAACAAGACCAATATTGCAATTGGTTTTAAACTTGTAAATGATGACGCAATCTTATAATATATTAAAAATAAAATAATAAATTGGCTATACGTAATTATATTGACTCAATGGTGGGTGTATCCCAGTCCAGTTATGACCACTTGGTGGCATTATTATTTTGAAGCGCTCGTAGCGAAGTTTACTTAGCTGTTCTTAACCGATCAGCTTCCGTGCTTCGGAGGACACGTTAAGCCGTCGGTCCCGGTTGTCGTCTTAGGATGGCAGTCGTCACAGCATGGTGGTAGGGCATTTTGCAAATGCCCGCCTGGCTAACTACCACCGTCAAGTAGAAAATCTGTCGCCAAGCACCTAACGGTGAGTCCGGCAGCTGTCCTTGAGAGCCAGTAATTCTCGGTTAGCCTGAACAACATCTTCGACCATATCATCAATAAATTGGCTATACATAATTATATTGACTTAATGGTGTGTGTATCCCAGTCCAGTAATGCCCACTTAGTGGCATATACGAGTCCATGTTCCTGAAATAAAATAATATATTGCAAATAGACAAACATTGGCCGTTTCTCGTATTTCCTGACAGATCTCAAATACAAAGTAAGAGAGGGTACAAAACAAGCCTCTTCCTTGGTAAAGGAACGTGTGGAATTTTATGTTATCCATAAAATCTATCAGACAAAGATTACATCACACTGTTCATTCTATGCTTTGTAAGGTTTTGTATTTGAAATTACAGTAAAGTTGTTTATTGTGTTTGTTTGTTTAATTTTTTTGCATTCCTTTTGTTCGTCTTAGACAATCTACAGAGTTTTTTATGTGATTTTATGGACAGAGACCAACTCTGTTAAGTTTAAAAAATAGTAACATGTAGATGTTAGTATTTTTTAAACTTAACGGAGTTGGTCAATGCGACGCGAGATCAAAATACTGGCAATCATTTGGGAGAATGATTGATAGAAAGAGAGTGTGGCTGTATGTAATGCGCAACTGAACATTGTGCAACGAGACTTTTATGGCGCTTATGTCTGATTGATATTTTCTAGACTGCTTAATACGTCAAAATCCACTAGATTTTTTATTTACCTTATATTTTTTTTTTTGAGGATATATATAATGATATATGTAATAAATTTATTTAAATATTTATTACAATTTTGTAATGGTCAAATACAAAAACCAATTATAAAATAAATTATGTGTAAAAAATTCCACCACGCAATGCACCCTGCCCAAACGTGCCCATTATAGCATGTTTGTTTATATTTGTTCAGTATCATAAGTTCTGTAGAAAAAACGTGCCTAATATTAGTAATTTATAATATTGATGCACTAACTAAACAAAACATAAGAAAAATTGCTCCTTAAAAATCTTCGACTGAGGGAGTAGGACGTAGAGACCTCGGTTCGCATGTGAGTGAACGAAACAAAACTATGCAATATTTAAATATAGCGTAAGGGGACTTTTCTAAAATAGATTTACTATATAATATAATATTTTTTAAATAAATGTAAGCATTTTATAAAAAATACATTAATAAGTCTTTTATTACATGGTGGCTACATAATAATATGAAATTAAATTTATATTTATACGATTTACTATATAGTAATGAATATGAATCAAAATCAAGTGTTGTGTCTATATAGACACAAAACTTGACTAAGCGAATATTCATATTTGACAAATTATATGGGCACAAAATTGTATGATCTGGGCGAGAATCGTACCCGCGTCCTCCGATTTAACGCCGTATGCCTAAACCCCGGCCACATGGGCGCACTCTTTCGGGATGAGATTTTGTGCTCCGATTGTATTATTTATTACTACTATTTAGAAATAAGCGAATATTTTTAACTGTATTCATTATTTTTTCTATCTAGTGAAATATAAGGATCAATCATTTTGTCATATTTTCTAGAATATTATATATTTTATATATATATATGCAGGGCGCATACTTTTTCTGAAAATATGTTCAAAATTTGCTTTTTTGGAGGTCACTTAAAAAGCATTAAAATTGAAAAGTATTTTTTTAGGACAACGATTTTAAAATCTTAAAAAAAAGTAGACACGAGGTAATCCTTTCCCGTACATGTAACAAATACTTTGTTTTCTGTACAGACACATTTAGACACAATCAAAATCTCAGCGTCGGCGTTCAAAGTCGCATGCAAAGCTAGTTTTATCAACTCTATAGCCATATCATACAATACATGGTTTCGGTCCTAATGGAAGTTTCTAGTTACCGAAGTTGCCTTAGGGAGTTTAAAACTGTGAGTGTGGCTATAAAATAAGCGATCATGTAACAATTTCAATTGTAAAATACTACGAACTATATACAACACTACAGCTACTACAATAAAAGCATTTAGATCCCTATAAGTCATTGCAGGCTCATAGGCAGTTCAAATGCTAATAAATATTAAAATTTCTTTTCAAATATTATAAATAAAAATTGAATTATTAAATTTTTTACACTCATATTCTTTCACTCAATGAAATTCAATAAAACTGTAACTCTCATAGTATTTTTGCTGCAGCTACAAAAGTTACCTAAGAAAACCAATAATGACTTCATTAATTTCTAAATATGTTTTTATTGTACTGTTCAGAACTTTTAATTATGTTCATCATCCTACCCTTATTCCATTAATGGGGGGTCAATACTGGCTGGTTTCTCTAACAGCACAAATATCAGTACAAGAACTTGTATAATACGAGTACATTTGTACTAAAAGTAAAAGTACTTTGGTATAATGGCTAGCCACCAACATAACGTAAACCTTCTCAAAATTACTCACCGTACGGTTACTATAGTCCGGCCACTGAGAGAATGCGTTTGACAGTTCGTGTTCGTCGTTTCAGATACTTAAATGTCTGACTAATACAATATTCGGGCATTCGCAAAATGCCCTACCACCATGCAAATCAATTGGTATAACATGCGCAAAACTTTATGAGCTCCATTCGAAATTATTATTGGATCTATTTGACATATTCACGTGACTTAATCCGTATTTACTAAAATGAAAACCACGTTAGTTTCGATAACAAAATGTATTCAAATCAAATCAAATCAAATAATTTATTTCAGACGTAATTTTTTGTGTATGTTTTCTTTAATGTGACTTAGTTAGACAATAGTTTTAAGACAATAGTTTTTAGGTATTTTTGTATACTAACAAATGGATTAGACATCCATTTGTTAGTCACATTAAAAAAACATACACAAAAAATTACCTACCTATTAGGTGTTGTGTGGAGATGTATCCAGTGTTGTAACACTGGACAATCCCACCTATCACTCAATGCGTATTAAGAACTGTTTTTAATTTGCTATGTTGAATATAACTCTCCAATTTCCTGGCCACAACGTGAAGCATGTTCGCTGAATCTTATCTCACGTGCACTCCTCGGATATTCACTTTAAGTTTAAACCATTATCTAGAGAATTTCACAGCCTGCACTTGGCAAACACAAATAAAATCACATTGCTGAATTTACTACCGCTACTTGTAGCTGATTATACACGCAAATAGTCAAGATAAATTAATTAGCTTACATATTGGAAACACAGGCAGTACACTCGAAGTTTTTTTTTTTATGTTAGCCTTTGACCACTATCTCTCCTGATGGTAAGTGATGATGTGGTCGAAGATGTTGTTCAGGCTAACCTAGAAGTACTGGCTCTCAAGGACAGCTGCCAGAACACACCGTTAGGTGCTTCGCGACAGATTTTCTACTTGAGGGTGGTAACTAGCCTGGCGGGCATTCTAAAAATACCCTTCCACTATGCCGTGAAGCTCAAGCCCCCGGCGGGATTTGAAACTTGGACCTGCTGCGCGGCAGTCCATAGCCAATGCCACTGAGCTATCACTGCTTCAAAAGGACCTAACTACGCGTTTTAGGTGCACGAAAGCGTATATGTCCACAAAGGAAGCATTCATGTTTGATGTAAATATTATTAAACCAGGTTGATAGCTAAATTTATAAAAGAAATTTAAGATGTGCCAATACTGGAGCTTGGGATAAACACAGTCAAAACAGAAAAGTTTGGTGTAGCTCCTAGTTTCATAACTTTACAATACACTGCTCTGCATTCTGAGGTACCGGTCTATTGGCGTCAAATTTGTTCAAAAAAAGATTTAACAGGTCTCTAACACATCTCGTTGGGGGCCAACTCTGATATTTACATGTTCATATTCAGCATAGATTCATTCAAGATTCATACAAGACAAAATCGGTAGTCTGCTGATCCCTTATGAATATATGAATCTATGATGAATATAGGGCTGGTTTGAAGATATTGCCAACAAAAAATAAAAAGAGAAAAGTAAGGTAATTCAGAAAACAATTTCGTTGTTATTTATTTTTATTTTATTATTTCGTATCGTTTTCGTATGAAACCGAGATTGAATCAATATTGACTAAATATGAACGATATGAAGTTAGTAGACTACCGAAACTGTCAAAATTTACCAGGCCGAGTCCATTATAGATTCATATTGATTAGCAGACTTGACGCCCTGGTCTCTAAGCCCTCTAAGCACCTAACAATGTGTTCCGGCAGCTGTCCTGCACAGCCAGTAATTCTAAATTAGCCTGAACAACTTTGTCGACCACATCATCACTTACCATCAGGTAAGGTAGTAGTCAAAGGCTAGACTATCAGTAATGTAAAAAAACAGGTTGAAGTAACGGATTATTTTTAAATAAAAATGCAGATGACCTATGCGTACAAATTGGTTTACTTATAACTTTAATATTTTAAAAAGTTGATGTTAGTTTGACGCTTCAAATACAAAGTTAGACTTTGTTCATATTTCATATTGGATTATATGGACTAATATCTGGACACTTTCCAAAATTTTCATCCCTGTTTTTTTTTTTCCTGATAGGTTAACCTTTGACCACTATCTCACCTGATGGTAAGTGATGATTTGGTCGAAGATGTTGTTCAGGCTATTCTAGAAGTACTGGCTCTCAAGGACAGGAACACACTGTTAGGTGCTTGGCGACAGATTTACTACTTGAGGTTGGTAGCTAGCCAAGCGGGCATTCGCAAAATGTCCTACCACCATGCTATAACGACTGCCATCCTAAGACAACAACCGGGACCGACGGCTTAACGTGCCCTCCGAAGCACGGAAACGCTCAGTAGTAATGTCACTAGCGGTTACCCATCTAACTCATGACCGTGGCGGACGTTGCTTAACTTAGTTGATCGGTTAAGAACACCCGTGATTATAGCGCTTCCAATTTTTTTTCTTCTGTTCACCCTATCTTTCTTTTCTTTACAGCGGCTACTTGGAGCGAAGGAGCTCGCGATGCCACCTGTCCCAGGATATGCGGTCCAGCCCTCCAGGGAGAACCTGTGTGTGCTACCGATGGATACATCTATCCTTCTCTGTGTGAGATGAGGAAGAAGACCTGTGGAAAAGGTAAGTTTGTTTTAAAAGACCACAAAGAGGATTACATCATCACAAATTTAGACTCATACCTCTTCGTCTTCTCGTTCTATTTCTCGTACCATCGTATGGGGAGGGTAATTTTATTTTATTTATATTTGAATTTTGTAATGTATGTCGCAAACGTGCGTTATTGCAAAAATAAAAATTATAAACCACAAGGAGGAGTTAAGATTTAGCTGATCTTCGACTTCGTCATTACTTGCCAATAAGTAAGACTTGTGTTTGAGGTAAACCTGTTATAACGGACAGAACATTTTATTTAAACTAGTTGTAGCTTGCTTCCATCTCATGACTTGCTGACATTTAACGCACCTACTGATACATCTACGAGTATCGTCCTGTATGTGTATCGTCCTTTTTGTAGCGCTTGTAGCGAAGTTTACTTAGCTGTTCTCAACCGATCAGCAAAGTTAAGCAACGTCGCCCGCGGTCATGAGTTGGATGGGTGACCGCTAGTGACATTACTACTGAGCGTTTCCGTGCTTCGGAGGGCACGTTAAGCCGTCGGTTCCGGTTGTTGTCTTAGGATGGCAGTCGATATAGCATGGTGGTAGGGCAGTTTGCGAATGCCCACCTGGCTAGCTACCACCCTCGAGTAGAAAATCTGTCGCAAAACACCTAACGGTGTGTTCCGGCAGCTGTCCTTGAGAGCCAGTACTTCTAGGTTAGCCTGAATAAAATCTTTGACCACATCATCACTTACCATCAGGTAAGATAGTGGTCAAAGGCTAACCTATCTAGCATAAAAAAAAAAGTATGTGAAATGTAAGTCATTTCAATTGGACTACATTTTTAAACAGTCATTATACAGGGTTTTGTTATAAAAACTAACGTGGTTTTCACTCATTTTAGTAAATAATACGGGAAAACTCACGTGAATAAGTCAGATAGCTCCGACTATAGTTTCAACCACATGCGGTGGTCAGTTTCAAGCAGAGCTCGGGACGCCCGCGTTGACGTCTCGCTGAGCACTAACACAGGGTTATTGAAAAAAGCTAACAACCTCTTAGAGTTAATTTCTGTTAGTCATAACAATAATTTTTATGTTTGTGACGGGATAAGCACGAGGACCACCTGATTTTAAAACATTATTATGCCAGTAATTTATTATTTCATATATTTTATTACGTTCCTCGATGTAAATATTCAAAATTGTATTCAGAGGGAGCGCGGCGTGGTCCAGTGTTGTCGCAGAGGTCGCTCTTAGCCCGGAGTAGGTATTGTCTTTTACTACGAGACACAGAACTCAAAAGTGTCAGACACTACTAGAAAAACTTAATGTTTTAGGTTTCAGTCTCGTAGTCCAAGACAATGCCTACTTTGAGCTAAGAAAAAATATTAAAAAATAAATTACAGGCACAAGAGACTTTTAACATCAGGTGGTCATCGTGGTTTTTCCTTCACAAACACTAAAAAAATCCATACTTCTAAAAATGTTTCTCTAACAAAAATCAAATCTTAGATATAATTATATAATTTTTAGTATTTTTCCAATAACCCGGTAGATGGCGAAATTCCTAGTGAGAAAGATCGCTAAATGTACACTACATTCTTCATATATTCAGCCGTCAATCAACAGTGTTTTCATTGTTGTTCTGGATTGAACCAAAAGTTACGCAAGTACTTGAGATAAAGAAGCACAAAGAAAAATGCTGTGTACAGCATTCAGACGGGTCCAAGAATAGTATACACTTGTAACAGGCAGAAACAGCAGCGTTACGTCGGGCGGACAACTTGCTTATTAGAGATAAACGCTGAGAGAGACATTTTGTCTAGATGGTTCCGGACAAGAATTTAGACAAGTATCTCTGTGTTTGTCTGTAGACATAATCATGGTTATCAGGTAACTGTGTTGAAATTCTGAAAAATAATATGCCTATTTTTCAGGAGTAAGACTGGCCCAAGATCAAGGGTCCTGCTCGCGAGCTCAAGGCTCCAAATGTGAACATCGATGCACATCCGAAAGGGATCCAGTATGTGGCACCAACGGAAGAACCTACCTAAACAGGTGTATGCTGCAGGTTGAGATATGCAGGTAAGACTAGGTTTGAAATTCTGGACCAAAATTGCTTTATATAAATTACTGGTCATTATCATTTATTATATAAATTATGTATAAGGTACGTTTTGAGTTCAGAACAAAGTCCAAAGATTCTGCTTAAGGGTGAACTGGCCGGTCCGTTCTCCATACAAACGTCGTAGGGTGATCACTCCCTTATTTGAGGATTTAGATCCAAAACAAAGCATGATATCGATTGAACTCGTCATTATCTAGGTTTGTATCGTAACGAAATTTTATAATAATTATTAAGTTAAGAGTTATGAGCCTTGAAATATTTTCATATAAAATATTTTCAAGGGTCATAACTTTGAACTTAAATATATTTTTAAAATTTTGTTACGATATAAACCTAGATAATGACGAGTTCAATCGATACTAAGCTTAATTGTGGACCTAAAATCTCAAATAAGTTTGTGTGAAGAACTGACCGGCCAGTTCACCCTTAAAGATTGTATTTATATCCTAGTATTTACTATACTCATCACAAGATAGGCCGCTGGTTAGTTAGCCACTCTTTACAAATAAAACAGATACTAAAAACGTCACAGAACGTCTTAAGTGTCTTAAATTTCAATCTTCGTGTTTTTTTTTGTTTTTTGTATGCTTGATAGGTTAGCCTTTGACTGCTATCTCACCTGATGGTAAGTGATGATGTGGTCGAAGATGTTGTTCAGGCTAACCTAGAATTGGGCTCTCAAGGACAGCTGCCGAAACACACCGTTAGGTGCTTGGCGATAGATTTTCTACTTGAGGGTGGTAGCTAGCAAGGCGGGCTCGCTAAATGTCCTACCACCATGCAGATCGTGTTTTATAGATCGGACACATTGTAAGAAGGTGTATACTTTAAAGTAAAAGTTAGTGTTTTTTATCAACTTTTACCGAGCATTCTTTCATGTTTTAGGTTCAAATTATCCTCTTTTAACATGTCTTAGTTTGCAGTAAATTATGCTATTAAGTTACATTGTATAAACGTATATATTATGTCAGTTATCGTAAAAGCAAGTATAAAAATACAAAATTATGAGAAAGCTAGTAAAAATATGCTTTTCTAACATGGGTACACATAAGATTAAACTTAAAATTTTTATGAGTATCCCATCAGGCTTACTGCAACTTTGTGACGGCTTCCAGAATACTAAACAAAAGTGGAGTAAGTATAAGGAGAAATAATAATTCTCGTAAAATCATCACGGATGTGAATATGGCATGAGGCCAATAATTCTAGGTCACGTTACATTGTTATCACAATAATAATGTGACAATGCAGCAGTTTTATGTAGGTGTTTCTTTTCTTACCTTTGAAAATGAATTAAAGGGTTTTGATTAAATTTAGTCTTGGTCTAGAATAAATAATTCTAATTTGGTGTCTCAATTTATTGAGAAGTACCCATAGGAACGATAACTAGCTAATTTTCCAGTCCCTTATTTACTGATGAACTTTATGAAAACCAGCACAAAAAAATATATTTTAAGATAAACATGATGAATGTATTGTTAGACCTACCTGGTATCTTTTGATATAAGCTTATGCAGTGACGAAAGCAGGTTGGGCATGAATTTATATTAGTTTGCCCTGAACTACTCTAAAACTCCATTAAATATGGAATAACTTATATTGGACCACGAATGCCAATAGGGAACAAACCTAAGAATAATTATTTATGCGTAGGAACAAACTAAAGATCATCATAATGTTCTGAAATGTTGAGCACCAGGTCCAGCTTTAGAGCTTTACTAAAGTTGGACTTGTTGCTCGACATTTCAGAGAAGTATGTTAGAAGAGGACACATGTACGAGTACTCTTCTAACACTGGACTACAGCACGGGTAATCCATAATAGTCGCATTGGTATGTACTGTAATGATGTTGTAATTGATTTTCTAAATAAATAAATAAATAAATAATTATAATCACACTGCTTGAGCTTTACCGCATACCTGTATGATTTCGAGGCCCACCTGATGTTAAGCGGATTAACCTCTGCCTATAACAGATGCATTTCATCACCAGTAATGAATTAAACTACGCCCGTCACCTTAAGACATAGTTGTTAAGTCTCATGTGCCTGTATTTTCACTGGCTCTCAAGCACTTCTGTCGGAACATACTGTTAGGTACTTGGCGACAGATTTTCTACTTGAAGGTGGTAGCTAGCTAGGCGGCAATCGCAAAATGCCCTTCCACCATGCGGTGAAGCTCAAGCCGGCGTGGCGGTGGGAATCGAACCAGAGTACTGCGGCACGGCAGTCCATAGCTATTACCGCTCGGCCAACATTGCTTTAAAAACTATTAATTACGAGTAATGTCGCCTAATTGTGTGTTCCTCCCCGTGGGATGCCGGGTTAGAATTGCACCTCCCCATATCACCCCGTGGGTGTCGTAAGAGGCGACTAAGGGGAAGAATACTTGAAGGGGGGGGGCAGCAGCGCCTTCAAAAGAACTGCCATCTGAGACTGCGATCCCCAAGCCATCTGCCAAGCGTGGGAATTATGGCAAATACCCCCTTAGTAAGGGAGGCTGTGTTCAGCAGTGGATGATCCGGCTGATACAGTACAGTACAGTAATTGTGTGTTATGGTGTGTTATCAACAGCAAGTTATCAATTCTATGTTATGCCAGTTTACCATCTTTCAAGAGAATAAAAACCATCAGGTTATTTAGTATTTACTGTACTGTATAAGCCGGATTGTCAACTGTTCAACCTGGCCTCCCAGGCCTCCATTAAGGTGTGCCATAATCCCCACGCTTAGCAGGCGCCTTGGGGATCAGAGTTTAAGATAGTACCTCAGAAGGCGCTGCTAGCCACCTTCCGATATTTTACCTTTAGTCGCCTCTGAAGACACCCACAGGTAGCAATGGGGTGATAGGGTGACATTCTAGCCCGGCATTCTACGGGGATTTATTATTTATTTCATATATTTTTTAGTGCTTTTCATGATATAAAATGGTCAAACAAGCTATGGCTCAGAAAAAAATATTTTTTTCCTATATGATAGCTGATGTGCCAAAACGGCTTTCGTTAGATCTTGAAATAACCCCTAAGTTAATATGCCTTACTGAGTACAACAAAATTAATACTATATAAGACAAATATAAATTTGATACTATAATACTGCTTATTCCAGAGTCGGTATTGGCCTCTCCCATCTGGGTGCTTGCAACAACATCAGCGCCCATCGTGAGAACTGTCCGGTGGACTGCTCCCAGGCACCATTGGACGGCCCCGTCTGCGGCTCCGACGGCAACGTATATAAAAACACCTGTCAGATGAAACTGCTAACGTGCGGGTAAGAATATCTACCAACTTCTTTTTTAGCAACAAGTTTCTCTTATACTTAAATTCCAGTAACGATGTTGTTACTGGAATTCAAGTATAGGCCGCACTAAGAGTAGTGTTTACTAAAAGCTGCGAGAAAGGAAGAAAATTTTATCCAAATGTAAACCAACAGTGACATGTAGCCCAGTACTCGTTTTGATATAAAATTCACCGACATAGCTTTCAGAGTTTGCAAGTTGAAGTGGCAATGGGTGGGCCACATTGCTCGATGAACTAATAACCGATGGGGAAGAAAGGTTATCGAGTGGTTACAACATTATTAAGCTTGTAGACCCTCCACTAGGTGGACTGACGACACCGTCAAAGTCGAGGGTAGCCAATGGTAATGGTATGAGCGGGATTTTTTGGCTTTCCATGAAGGAGGAATTTGTTCAGCGTTCGACGTCTTCCGGCTGATGATGATGGTCATGGCACATAGTTATGGTATGTGTTGGAAACGAATCCTTGGACTTCTTCGAGACTTTCCACATAAAGTTTCTCTCAGCAGACATTATATTATATATGGAAAACGCTTGTCCATCTTTCACAAACTTATCACTTTTTATTTTGTTCATTGCAGTCAAGGAGTAGTTCGGACTAGCAAGAAGCACTGCCAGACCACTCGGCACTGCCGCGAGTCTTGCTGGCGGGTTGCTCGTCCAACTTGCGGTTCTGACGGAAAGTTGTACGCCAACGCCTGTCGCATGAAGGCCACCAACTGCGGGTATACATCTTCTTTCAAACCATTCCTACGTCCTATCTATTCCTAAGGAAACCTGATATTTGCAGTTCTAGATGTAGCAGGTGGGCATTTGCACCATGCTATAACGACTGCCATCCTAAGAAAATAAGCGATGGCTTAAAGTGCCCTCCCAAGCACGGAAACGTTCAATAGTAATGTCACTAGTGGTCACCCATCCAAGTCTTGACCGCGGCGGACGTTGCTTAACTTGCTGATCGGTTAAGAACAGCTAAGTAAACTTCGCTACGAGCGCTTCAAATAGATATATAGAAAACACTTTATTTCCATACCTTGACCCATTATATCTTTTAAGACTTCTCGCAATTTGAACACATAATTAGTGTATTTAATGGGACTTGTTCTTGCCTCTTCAGTTATGACCACGAGCTACGACCGAAACGTAAAAGAATATTTTATTAATGAAATTAAAATATTAATATTGTCTTAGGTTTTCGCGATTATAACACATAGTAATTAAACAACTTTAAACGGTTAAAATCGTGGTCACGAGGTGATTCATCCCGCAACCACGATCACTGCAGTGATTTGAAACGTTTGAAACGTCGGGACAAAAATAATGATAAATATACTAACAAATTAAACCGCTTAAAGTTGTTAAATTACTAAATTAAAATATTGTTTTATTGATTGACTTACTTACAGACGTCTTACAGTTGATCATAATTACAGTGAAACTTATTACATATACGTACACTTGGGGCGGTTTTATTGCAAACAACATTTTTTCTAGCCAGCCGAGAATTAATTAAACAAAAAAAAACCTACATGACCCAAATGGGTCGTTTTAGAAATTAAAATCTTTCTCTTTCGTATCCCTTTCTGATAATATATAGACCACCTAGTCATGTGGTGAAAAGTGTCACTTTGAAATTTCAAGGGTTTGATCCACGCGTTGGACGGTTATGAATATTTTATGATATATAATTTATTTGCGAGCATTTTTGCCACACAAAAGTAATAACAAAAAATTGCCTTAAAAAGTAGAAAATTTTGACTGTGTAAACATTACTTAAACGAATAATAGTTTACTAACTTTTTTATATATACATTATTTAAATTAATCTACATTCACAATATAAATAGCAACATATATGCTACTTAAAATTACAAACGCTAACATCCTTTGTAGAAGAGAATTTATTAAACAGTCGGCGTTTAATAAATTCTCTTCTACAATTTTGCTAACATAAAAAAACCTACATGACCCAAATGGGTCGCCTTAATAATTAAAAATCTTTCTCTTTCGTATCCCTTTCTGATAATTTATAGACCACCTTGTTAGTCATGTGGCGAAAAGTGTCACTTTAAAATTTCAAGGGTTTGATCCACGCGTTGGACGGTTATGAAGATTTTATGATAAAACGTACTCCTAATCTAACCATTAGGCGAAGTACTATTAAAGGTTAGCCAATTGATGGTAAATAAAATAAACGCTAAGTCTGTTTTCTTCACTTCATTTTATCAAGAGATATTGTGAAGCAGTCCGGAACAAACCTTGCTTCTAGAGGCTCTAGACATCGTGATATTTTCTTCCGCTCAAATCACATGAGACCTAAACTTGTCTAGAAAACCTTGGTTGTTTAAACAACATGGCTTTCCTTGAAGTGGTAGGGCAAGTGGTCTACAAGTGGTAATTAATATAATTAATTGTTAAATATAATAAATGTTTAATATAATTAATATCCAGCAGTAAAACCACCGACAAAACTACTATTTTGGCTGGTTCCGATTAGACTCTTTATCTGACTTTCCATCATCAGCTGCAATATTGAGGTCCTTGGTTCAACCTGGGTCTTAAAGATATTGAGTCATCCAACAATTTTATACGCTTGAGTTTGACGTTTAATCAGTAATGAATATAAATAAAATTCCTTTATTAAATATGAATTACAGAAAGCACGTGTTTGAAGTCCCTATGGCGTTCTGCGTATCCCAAGAGAGAACTTCTGGAGGGGAGCCATGCCCTACAGATTGTTTGGACCAGAAGGAGAAACTGGTTTGCGGATCCGATGAGAACATCTACAGGAACGAGTGTGAGATGAAGATGCTAAATTGCGGGTATGTTCTTTTTCTACTGACCATCTTATCCACAATGATATTTCATTTATTTTTGTTTCTGATAGGTTAGCCTTTGACCACTATCTCACCTGATGGTTAGTGATGATGTGGTCGACGATGTTGTCCAGGCTCACCTAGAATTACTGGCTCTCGTGGACAGCTGCCGGAACACACCGTTGGGTGCTTGGCGACAGATTTTCTTCTTGAGGTTGGTAGCTACCAACCTCTCGTTGCCTGCCCACCTGGCTAGCTAGCCAGGTGGGCATTCACAAAATGCCCTACCACCATGCTGTAACGACTGCCATTATAAAAAATCAACCGGGACCGACGGCTTAACGTACCCTCCATAGCACGGAAGCGCACAATAGTAATGCCACTAGCGGTCACCCATCTAACTTATGACCGCGGCGGACGTTGCTTAACTTAGTTGATCGGTTAAGAACGGCTAAGCAAATTTTTAAAGACGATGTTATTACAGTTAATCTAGCGTCCACTCTCAAGTAGAAAATCCGTCGTTAAGCGTTTAGTGTAATCCGGTAGCCATCTTTAAGAGCCAGTTTTCATTCTAGGTTAAGCTTGTTTAGCATCGTTTACCATATCATCACTGTTACACAATTACCACCATTAAGCTATAGATTATGCTTTGGGTAGTAATGAAATATACTTATGCGTAAGGTAATTTACTTTTACTTTAACGCTCAAGCTACAGCTAGGTCTTATAGCTTGATGATGTAGTTTGGGACGGCTCGGCTATTTACGAACTTGAAGATATAGTTTTCCTTTATAATCGAGTAAAGAAGTTCATTGGTTACGATGTGTTAGTAGAGGCTTAACTTAAAAAGTTTGAACAGAGACACAAAATGCTAGCTTATCTGTATCTTAAAGGCTTCATTTCGGAGAATATACAATCTAACTACTAATCCTAAAGGTGCGTAACCACCGAAGATGTACGTGCAAGATGAGCGGTGTGTGAGGAATAAATCCTCTCATAGGATCTACGCTCATCTAGGCTATGAAAATGAAGTACGTATATCTGGTTGACTCACAGCCTTTTCCCCCCTTTCTTTGCATGGTCAACAAGATGCGCAGGAACGCGGCACCTGTAGCACATTATTATTTCTTTCTTTAATCAGGTGTCTATAGTAAGTACTTACGTCGTCGACATTCCAAATATACATGAAGCAAATAAATAGGTTTGGGTTATTACTTGCTCCTTCGGGGCATACAGCGTTACGTCAAGTACTTTAACTCCATCTTCATACGCGTATATAAAACGCCCTACCAGTATATGTACTTAAAAACATCGTTGTGTTATATATTCAAATGATATAAATTATCCGGCAAAAACATTCACGTTGAGAATCGAACGTGTCGCCGTTTCCAGCATATCAGATGCTTATCATCAGAACTACTGCGCAGCTGCATCTGCAAGCTGACATTAAGTGCCTGAAATTGTTTGCCGGTTAATTTATAATATATAAATATGTGTGAAACTCACGAGAATTCAATTGTTATAAATAGTCAATTTTTTTTATTTTTTTTTTTAAACAATATTTAACATTTTTGTTGATGATGGTAACGTTTATTAAAAATATTTATAACTTATAAATTACATTAGAGTTTTAGCTTGTATTATAATCATCAGAATACTTTGAGAAATACAAAATTACAAATATACGATTGAAAAAAATTAAGTCATGTGCGGGATTCGAACCCGCGCCCATCCACCCCTTTAGCCTAGGTATGCTCTAACCAATAGAGCTAACATGACATGACGTTATAACTCAAATCTTTCCTATCGTTCTTTAACCATCGTATTGGGATGGAGCTTGCCACTTGGACGATATTGATTGTTTGAAATCAGAATGGAACACGTAACCGAGCCTGTTGTATTTATCTTAGCAACGTTGTTATGTAGCTCTTTTCTGAAATAAACGTCGCCACAAATCATCACTTACTTTTGAACCTAAAACTATCCTAGTATTTTTTTATATATGCATTGAGAGCATAGGTAACTTGTAATGAACATATTTTTCCTTAACAATTCCAGAGTCACCAACAGGAAGATAGTCAAGAAAGTTGACATGGAGAAATGCAAAAGCAAGATCAGCAAGTGCATGAAAGTCAAATGTCCCGCTGAGTCCGACCCGATCTGCGGCACCGATGCCAACGTCTACCCAAACCCTTGTCATTTGAAAGTAGCAACTTGTCTGTAAGTATATTGCTACTGCTTTTACCAATTGGCATCGGCGATAATGATAACAATAGAATTTCATTCATAACTTGGCCATAGTGGTCCAGTACGATGCCAACTTAACTCTAGAATACACTCGTGGTCTACTCTAGTAGACATTTTTGCATTTTCGGTTATCTCACTAATATCATATGCATAATACTGTCCTGTATCAGCCGATCGTCCACTGCTGAATACAGACTCCCCATTATGGAGGGATTTGCAATAATCCCCACGTTTAGCAGGCGTCTTGGGGATCACAGAGGGAGATATCAGTTCCTTAGAAAACGCTGGTGCCCACCTTCTGGTGTGTTACCCTTAATCGCCTCTTAGGACACCCACAGATAGAAATGCAGGGGTGAAATTCTGGCCCTGCACCCCACGGGCATGCATATTAATAGTTTGAAAATTGCATTCTGAGAATATAAGTACCTGAATCAGATGCACATTACCATCAACAACGTGGTCTATAAAATTGAACTGTCAATTGCGCTCTTTTGATTGAATAAATTAAATATTTTTAAATAAATTTGTAAAAGTAAAAAGTAAAAAATTTGTAATAAGTACTCGTACCTACATAGAGTCGTAACAAGAGTACCTTTGAGCTTTTGCACAGTAATTTGATATATATGAAAGTTTGTGTGAGTGAGGCTGAGTATGTTTGTTACTTCTTTACGCGCCGCTTATACTCGTATGGCTGAACCAGTTTAGATGAAACTTGGAATATATATATAGTTAGTATTTAAAATTAACGCCTGATACTTTCATCATAATGATCACTTTTCACCATTGTACGTGGGTGAAACCGTGGGGTAGTATGTATAGTAAGAAGGCTTGATTGCACTCCCTGTATCTTCCTATTGGAGGCGTAACAGCCGAAAAAGGTAAGAATACCAGAAAGTGGGTAATAGCGTCTTATGAATAAATGCCATCTTACACTGCGTTCATCCAAGACGAAGGGCTGAACGCTGGGCTGGGAACTGGTCGGAATCTTTCCGGTAAATATAACGCGAGTCCCAGCCGGGTACCTATTTAATTATATCATATTACATATATATACTTATTCCTTTGCAGTAAAGGCGTCCAGCTAGCTCACTTCGGAAACTGCACTCTTCTTCCTCGGATCCAAACGGACTGTCCTGATAACTGCGACAATGCTGTGGAACAACCAGTTTGCGGTTCTGACGGGAATGTTTACAGGTAAAGAATGTTTTACTGTGATATACCAAGCTTAAGTTAGAATTTTCTTCGTATTTTAGTTCTTGCGTGAGAGTCACAAGATATGGTGGAGGGAAAAATACCAAACAAGTGCTTCAAATTTTTTTTCTTAATTTATTACCGTTAAAAAGGCTCGTCTGGCTGTTCATGGGGGAGTGTTGGTTCCGACACTAATGTATGGTAGTGAAAGTTGGGTTTAGCAGAAAAAGCATGAAAATAGAATAAATGCAGTGGAGATGAGAGCATTGAGAAGCATGATTGAAGTCAAACGGAGTGACAGGATAAGGAAAAGTGTGATAAGGGAACGATGTGGTGTAAATGAGGATGCAGTGCAAAAATCGAGAAAGGTATGTTAAGATGATTAGAACATGTGGAGAGAATGAATGAAATGAGAATGAATAAACAGGTTTACATGGGAAATGAGTGAACGGAAGTGTTGGAGGGGGAAGACCTAGGCGAACGTCCCGAAACCAGATTGAAGACGTTCTGAAAAAAGGCCAGGTCAAGAGTACCCTAAACCGACGCTTATGTATGAATAGTGTAGATGACGCGATAGAGATATGCAAGGATCTTGGTAAGTAGAAATCCGTGGTCCTCTACCTACCCAAGAGAAAGAGGCGTGATTTTATGTATGTATGTATGTTTATTACCGTAATCTATGTAAAGGATTAGGTAGGATAGGATATTGTTTAGTAGTTTTCTAAAAGATGTACTGTCTGGTCACCCAAGTCTACGGTACACCACCTAAAGATAAGGGCGCCACGTATTTATGGTTTTAAGACCTTATCAGTAAGAAAGATTTGTTGGTGAAGCAATCAAGAAAACAAACAAATCCACTCAAGCTGTTGTTTATTCAGCAATAACTAGCTGTTATATAATTCTCATAATAATTATTAAATCAATGCTTAATTTTAACTTACATAATCAGCTGTAGGCTGCTAATAAAATGTGGGCTAATAAACAAACATTGTCAATCTTTTCTCTTTAGCGAAATGGTTTGAACCAGTATGTTTTAATTTAATAATTCGTGGCAGAAAGCATGGTAAATGTTTTATATAAGAAAATAAGTTTATAACTTCAAGGTGTTTTAAGTAACTAACTCTACTCACGCGTATTGGTCAATATGGTCGATTTATGACCATTGATATACCACTATGTCTTTAGCTCAATGCCTACGACAAGCATCTAAATCGCGGCGACCACTCCACGCAACTACTTACTTTGCACATCATGAGAGTATCGGCATAGAGGTGGCCAGTGGGCTCTCACTCAACTCAGCTCTCAACGCCCAAAGCCTTAATTCGGAAAGTATTAGGCAATTTAGAATGTGGCAAAGTCAGTATTGGAATTTTCGACGTTGCCGATGAAAAACAAACTAACGAAGAGGATGCATCTCCATCAACACAGCGACCAGCATCACAGCGACACGTAGAACTCGTTAGACAGGACATTTCGGTTTTTGAAAATGTTTTTCATCCTCTCTATATTAAAAACTTTTAGTTCTCTTAAAATATTATAAAAGAAAACAGCGTTAATAAGTATAATATAAAGATAAAACAATGCACTGATAACATTGAAACTAATTAAAAAAGTGGGTAAGACAAAATCTGTGTCTTCACAAATCTATTTAATAAGGTTTACCCGGTTGATAGAAATTTACTTAAACTGGGAACGTTGGAACTGTAATTTAAACTTTTATAGAGTATGTTCAAGAAGAGTGCACTTGGGATATTCTATAAAAAATTATATAAATCATTACGATAGCTACATTACCATTATCCTGGTCATATAATTAATATATTATATAAATAAATATGCAAATAGCAAAGTCAAATCCCATCTTCACTATCTTTTCGAACAGACTCTAGCATGTAAGTTTCTATTACATAGTCCGTTCCTAACTTAAAAATATAGTTGCTCTTCCACTAGAAAAAAACGTTCATTGTCATACTCAAAGTCAAAATCATTTGTAATTTTTGTTTTAACGCTTTAACAAATGATTTTAAGTCAAAATCATTTGTTAAAGCGTTAACGACGCTCATATGAAAGTCAATTACAAATTTTTACTATAAAAAGATTCAGCTAGCCGCTTTTAGCCGAAACTTGTCTATATATTATTGAAAGAGACAAACATTTCTACGTAGACGCAAATATTACAAAATTACAAATACGCCAATACTTAAACGCTAGCCTAAACAATATATTCGACTGCATTATCACTTACAATCAGGCGAGAAAGCGATCCAAGACTACCTTATTAGCAGTAAAAAAGAGTTAGGAAAAAGGTATAAGAACATAAAAGAATTTTTAATTTCTAGATCTGAGTGTGAGTTGCTTCGCCTCACATGTGGTCAACACGTCGTGGCAGTTTCCGCCGCGCATTGCCGAACTACCGCACTTTGCCACGAGCAATGCCCCGACACTCCTGCCTTCGTCTGCGGATCTGACAACCGATTCTATAAGAATGAGTGCATTATGAAGAAAGAAAACTGCGGGTATGTTTTAAAACTATGTTGTATGAAATATTTCATCTGCAGTGCCATTTGTAACGAACTCTTAACCTCTCTGGGCCTCAGCATTTCTAACCACCGGTTCTATAAGCATATAGAACCGGTGGTTAGAACTGCAGAGGAACTTATCCAAGAGTAATATAGAAGAAGAACTGTGGTTAAAGTTCAACACGTTCACATGTATCGAATTGGAACAGTATCAACGTCGGACTGGAGCTGTGTACATAGCAACCTCTTTGTTATAGTTTTATATCACTCATCCCCTTTTTTTTTTTTATTCCTGATAGGTTAGCCTTTGACCACTATCTCACCTGATGGTAAGTGATGATGTGGTCGAAGATGTTGTTCAGGCTAACCTAGAAGTACTGGCTCTCAAGGACAGCTGCCGGGACACACCGTTAGGTGCTTGGTGACAGAATTTCTACTTGAGGGTGGTAGCTAGCCAGGTGGGCATTCGAATAATGCCCTACCACCATGCTATAACGACTGCCATCCTAAGACGACAACCGGGACCGACGGCTTAACGTGCCCTCCGAAGCACGGAAACGCTCAGTAGTAATGTCACTAGCGGTCACCCATCCAACTAATGACCGCGCGCGACGTTGCTTAACTTTGCTGATCGGTTGAGAACAGCTAAGTAAACTTCGCTACGAGCGCATCAGAAATAGAAAGAAGCCTGTATAATTTTCTTATTGGTTCTCCAGTAGTTCTATTCAAAATTACTTGTAGTGGTTAAAATTATATATACTGTTCTAGCCGTGTGGTGCCGGGCTAGAATGTCACCCCCCATCTCTATCAGTGGTTGTCGTAAGAGGCGACTAAGGGTAAAACACTAGAAAGTGGGCAGCAGCGCTTTCTGAGGAACTGATATCTCACACTGCGATCCCCAAGACGCCTGCCAAGCGTGGGGATTATGGCAAATTCCTCCATAATGGGGGAGGTTGTGTTCAGCAGTGGACAATCCGGCTGATACATTACAGTATACTGTTCAATGCTTTAAAAATCTATATTGTTTCAATTTTTGCTTCAAAAGTAAATATACAGTATTAAATTAAATTTTAACGATTATTATGAATATGAAGGAGTCATTTATCCCCAAAGGAAAGTATGGTGGAATACATAATTTGAGCCTTTTGTGTTTAATTTTAGGGTTAGGTTTAGTGTTCATTTTTAACATAGCTTAATAGAATCACTCCCACATCCCGCAAAGGGTTGACAGAGGTTTCTAAACATCTACATTTCACCATACGGAACAGGAGGCGGGGCTGTTGCCATCCACTGGGCACTGTTCCAATCTACGTACTGATACTGCACTTTTCTTTGACAGTAAAACAATATCTTGTCCAACTTCAGGACCGAACTCAGGTCGTCTAGCCTCAAAGGTGGCGTTTTTACACACACACACACACACACACAAATACACCAAATAAGGCAGTCCTAGCAAACTATACAATTACTTCATCAGCATTAATATAACTTCTTTTTCCAGAAAACACGTGTTCGTTGTCCCCTTGAAGAGGTGCCTGTCCCGCTTCCAGTACTCCGGGTGTGCGCGCGTCTGCCCCCCTGAGTACGACCCTGTGTGCGGCACCGATGACAAGACGTACTCTAACAAGTGTTTCCTGGAAATGGAGAATTGTCGGTCTAGGTCAGTAAGATGAGTTTCATAACGTACAGCGTAGTATGATTTTTTTTTATATACATTACAGGGGTAAAATAATGTATTTTTAAATCAAATATAAATTTTCTATGATTGTCATCATCTATCCACTGCTGATTGCGAAAAACGACTGAAGGAGTGTAAAAATACTCCTTCTTTCATAGACACACGAAGCAGTCCAAATTTTCTTTCCAAATCTAACTAGGTATCTAAGATTCTGAACAACGATGGAACAATCGCAACTACTAAGGGGATCCAAAATTTAAATCCTACTGGTGGATAAATGATTTTCCCCACAAGATTGGGAATTCGGCATCATTGGATATCTACCACTATTAAGTGGAAAATCTGACGCCAAGATGGTGGGTTACGGCAGCAGTGCTTCAGAGTGTTTACGCCGAAGGTTGCTGCGGTGATCTTCAATGAAAATCTCCTTTCGTGCTTCAGAATTTTATTTGTAGACAGTTCAATAGTACATATAAGCTTTATATAAAATAATTATTAATGTAAGTATAGCATCTTCTTATGTTGGTTGAGAGAATAATGGCAGCGCCCTCGCAGCGGCTGAGGACCCCTCCGTCATATCGCTTTCCGCTGCCACCTTCATACTTGTTAAACTGGTTACGTTCTGAACAAGAGCCACTTAACATTCTAGGGTAAGCCTGACTAAAGTTCTCCACCACACCATCACTTACCAACAAGTGAGCGGTCAAAGTCTTAACTACTATTACATATCAGCAATATAGACATGGATACGTGTTGTTTTTTTTTTTATGTCATTGTGACGGATCTAGCTCGATGCCCACCTGATGTTAAGCGGACTAACCTCTGACTATAACAGATGCATATCAGCACAAGTCACGAATTGCAATTGAATTGGAGACTTCCCTCCAGTCTTAAGAGGCTTTATATCTCTCTATAGTCGCATGAAGCAAAATAATGTCAGACCACATTTCAAAAAATCATTACCTTATTTTTATTTTTTATGTGGTTGTGATGGATCAAGCCCGAGGCCCACCTGATGTTAAGTGGACTAACCTCTGCCTATAACAGACGCATTTCGTCAACGACGAATTGCACTGCGCCCCTCACTTTGAGACATAGTAGTTAAATCTCATATGCCTGTAATTTCACTGGCTTTCAAGGACAGCTGCTGGAACACACCGTTAGGTGCTTGGCGACAGATTTTCTACTTGAGGATGGTCGCTAACCAGGCGGGCATTCACAAAATGCCCTACCACTATGCGCTGAAGCTCAAGCCCGCGGCGGGATTCGAACCATGGACCTGCTGCGCGGCAGTCCATAGCCAATGCCACTGAGCTATCAAGGCTTCGAAAAACTTGTATTGTAATCAACTATTTTTACAGGGCAGTGTTTTAGAACCTCAACTCGTGATAAGTGATACTATGGTGGATGATATACCCGAACTAAATCTGGCTGCCTATTTCAAATTCTATGTACCCTATTGAATATCATCATCAACAGCTGCAAGACGTCCACTCTTGAACAAAGGCCTCCCAGCCTTCCTCCGCTCATTTAATATAACTAAAGCGTACCGGTAGTAATTAATGGCATTGTACACTTGTCCTAGTATAACATATCTTGGGATAAGTATATTTATATGTGTATGTATATAATGTATTTTTGAAGTGCTCGTAGCGAAGTTTGCTTAGCCGTTCTTAAACGATTAGCAAAGTTTAGCAAATTTGCGTATGCCCGCCTGGCTAGCTAACCACCCTCAAGTAGAAAATCAGTCGCCAAACATCTAACAGTGTATTCCGACAGCTATCCTTGAGCCATCAATTCTAGGTTAGCCTGAACAACAATCTTCGACCACATAATCACTTACCATCAGGTGAGATAGTGTTCAAAGGCTAACCTAACAAGCATATGAAGTATACAACCTTATAATACGTGATTTATAATATACATATTCAGTAAAGGGAATGCTGATTTTAGTAATGGAGGCGAATACCATGGTCGTGTAGAATAAACAAACCTAGCTACACAAAAGATAAAATTTTGAATTTCTCACCATAAACGTCTGATTTCTTTTTTTTTTTAATAATTAAGCTTCGCACTACAGTCTCTTGGTCCGTACTCTTTTTTGATTAATCCTTATTTTATTACATTTTCCAATTTTATAAATATGATTCTCCATATTATATTGACTGTTTTACACTTAGATGTTAGTTAGTGTAAAAGGTGTTAAATCTTAAAAACTAAGTGAGTCCATATATAAAATAATTCTAAGTTTTGTTAGTAACATGCTGAATCCTATTATATTCTATAATTTGCACATACAATTTTAATATTAAATTATTCTATAACCTTTACAGTCAATTTGTCCCGGATGGGCCTGCTCTGACTCCGTGTGCCTCTTTCTCCTTAACATTTCCTCCACGACATCTTCGTTGCGATCTTTTATTGATTTTACCTTAACATCATTTACTTTTATTTTCAGGAGCCTCGTGTCTCTCAAATATCTCGGAACATGCACAGAACCGATTGCAGAAGAACCGAAAAATTATCTATATCGATAAATTTATATTGACACTATCGATTGTAACCAGTCATATCGACATAGCTCGTTTTTTTCATATCTTATAATTAGTAATCAAATGGGAACAGATGTCCCAATATTAGTGCCAACTTTCGTATATAAAACTAAATTAAGTGACCAACATTTTGAGATTTTGTCTTCCATGAACTATTTAGAGATTCTATTGAGTATAGTTTTAAGCTTAAATTCGTTAGAAAGTTCAACTCTAATTATAGTAGGATAGTAAAAAAAAGTGGGTAGTCGAAGTTTTTTGCATACCATTTAAGTTATTAATGGTGTCAATTTCTATTAGATTCGTTAAGCTGATAGTACACTGAATATCCGTTTTGCAACGATGTTCGAATGTCAAAATAAATATATCATGTGATTAGATTCAAGACGCATTACCGAACAAAGACGCTTTCTGCTTGCCATCTATTGGAAAAGTTTTAAACTACACGGTTCCATCGCCTAACAGCAACATTATTTACGGGAATCTAGATCTGACTCGCATACTTTACAGCACAAAATGTGTTATAGCTATTTGAAATAACCGCGGGTAGACGTAACAAAACATTGGTGACAATTAAGTGTTAGGTATATTGAGCACCTTTAAGATAAAAGCCACGTGTTTTATAATATTAAATTGGCCGCGAGTGTCAATCGCTTGAGGTTGTATACACTGGTGTTTTACTTAATGAAACACAAAACATTAGGAGGTAAATTTGTCAGTGGTATCGTCAACGAATCCTCAATTTTATTATGTACTCAATTGAATGTACCAATGCTATCAATCACGCATAACACGTGTCAAATTGTTGGCCTTAAAATGCAGTAGTTATTTCTGACTTGATGCAATGACAGATAGTGTAGATTAAATACAGCTTAATTAATCTTATCACTTATCACATAACAATTATGTGTCTTGATCTAGCAATCACAGAGTCAGTTAAAGCATCTGGTGTGCAACATATGATCAAAAACCCCTTTACAACAATCGTAGTTAAATTAACAACCCTGCATTATTATATTATATATTATAATGTAAACATATATGACACACCCCTACAACATGAATAAAACAGTATGACAGAACATGGTAGAAATCAAAATGGTCGAAATGCGCGCAATTCATTGAAACTAATTTATTTAAACACAAATTTAGTGATGTAGAGTTATTCAACGAGTCTTTGACCGTTTATTTATTGATCTATTTATTATCATTCTAATTTTAAGTGATTTTTGTAAATAAATTAGCAAATTTTCTTTATAATTTACTTTCTATTTTTAATTATTTATGTGGTTGACATCCAATTTATAAATTGTAATAGAATTTTAAGTAATGACAATAATTTATAGGTAAATAAGTAGCCTTACTCCATTTCACGTTATCGAAAGTAATATAGATTAGGATCTACATATAAATTAAGGTCTATTTACCTATTAATTCCGTATGCCTAACATGTAAAAATAATCAACCAATAATCTTCGTTAAAATAAATTCAATCTGTACTGACTGATATGCAAAACTGACACTTATTATCATGCTAGAAACGTCCACTATTGAACATGTCTTCTAAACAAAACTGGCTATTGGCCATTTCCTTTTATCGGCTCTTACAACTCTTACAATGCCATCAGTCCTACTAGTGATATCTTCCCCTATAGTACGGTCGCCTCTCGACAACCTTACTTCTACTTCATTCATAGATTTGTCGATCTATGTAACCCACCCATTGCTTCTTCAATTAGTTAATTAAAGAAACAATAGGTGACATTTCTTTAATCAACACTCTTTCAATTACTCCTAGGTCATTAGGTGACTTGTTTCTTAGACGAACACTCTTCTTCAATGACTCCTAGGTCAATAGATGACTTGTTTATTCATTTTGCACTCTCTTTCAATGACTCCTAGATCAATAGGTGACTTGTTTCTTCAATTAGCACTCTCCTTCAATTACATCTAGGTCAATAGGTGATTTGTTTGTTCAATTAGCACTCTCCTTCAATTACACCTAGGTCAATAGGTGATTTGTTTGTTCAATTAGCACTCTCCTTCAATTACTCCTGGGTAATAGGTGACTTGTTTTTTTTTTAGCACTCTCCTTCAATTACTCCAAGGTATCATTTCTGAGAGTAACTGTGTCTTTAGATCTTCGGCGAATTTCCTCATTTTGGATTTATTGTTCAAAGAAACCCAAGCATAGCTTTCTCTTCTTTGCTTAGTGTGTGACTGAGCTTGTTCAAAATGATTCATTATTGACCTCTTTTGTGTATGTCATTCGCCGTCACTGCAAATACACACTGGTTAAAGAAGTTTGCATGCAGTTAGCACATAATATGTCTATGTTAAATTTATTACAAAATTATGATAGCTATTTAACTAGCTAGCATGTATCTAGTATAAACCTAATTTATTACACAAGACCTTTTTTAATCGTCTAAACATTTAATCATGTATACTCTAAGAAAATGTTTAAGGCCTGTCTATTTAAATTAACATGTTTAATAACTATTTCAGCTGTAGAGGTTTTGCTCCTATTGGTGATTTTATGAAATAAAACAATTTAACAAAATGATAATGTTTTTCTCTTACATAAAATTATATATCGATGTACCTATGTAATTAATTATTTTATTTATTATCTCAATAAAAGCAAAAATGACAAAAATTGCATAGTCAATGAATCTTTTTAGATACCAATTCTTAATCTTCATTTTTGTTCTCGTCATCATAAAAAGTCCAATAAAATACAAAAAAAAGCAATTTATTATCATAAACAGTATTAACTCCTTACCAATATATTTATTTAGCATACCCTGTTCTCATATATGTATCAACAAGCTCATTTATAAGCTTACACTTAAAATGGAGCATTTAAAACTAAAGGAGTTAAATTAGTTAACAAAAACAAATAGTATGGGATATAGTTTAAAAATATAGACGTTGAAACATAGTTGTTGAAGAATATATACCTATTTATTATTGATTTGATGAACTTCAATATTAGAATTTTAGAAATTATTATAACTATAAGTCCGATGCACAAAATCAGTTTCGTAGGGCTAGTGTCTTCGTAGCTCTTTCTATACAAACATTTTTTATTTCCAGACTAACTGTAATGTATCAAGTACGAACGAGTAAACTGAAGTCTATGCGAGTGAATGGTAGGCGCTAAGAGCCTCTTAGTGCCTACTTCAGTTTACTCGTAATCATGGCACTGGCAACAGTGCCGAAATATCTCAAAAAGGGCGATGATAAGCGTACAAATTTTTAATATAGTGTCTAAAACACATAAATAGTCAGGCCTGTCACAAAAATCATTTAACATTAAACCCTAGGACTGGGCAATGTTTACACACTAGAATAGGGTTGTTGACTTGTTTTTTTAAAGTATGTTAAATTATTTAGAACACTGAAATATACACCTAGCATTTTTAATATTTTTTTTAGGAGTCCTGAAATACTAGAAATCCATCTTTTTATTTCAACTTTTAAAATTGGCACTAAAACATCATTCAATGGCGGCCTGTATGCTTATGACGTCACTAGGGCAAAAACAAATAGTGCTGAAATGTAATACGTTTTGCTTGCTTGTTGTAGTGTCCTGCGTAATCGATTATACAGGTTGTTCGGCAGAACGTGTACCATAGTGTAGGGGTGTATGTAGACTGAATAAAACAATCACAGAACCAACACAGTTTGAAGCACGGATACATGAGTGGCAGAATTATCAATTATTTTTCATACATGGTAATTAAACAACTTTAATCGGTTCAAAATCACTATTTTATTGAACATTTTTGTAATCCCGAAATGTAAACACTTTCAAGTGATCGAGACAATGGCGTGCAGTGACATTGGAATAAATATAATGATAAACATAAGCTTTTCCAACTGTTTAAAGTTGTTGTATTACTATGAGTAATAATTGCAAAATGTTTCCATAGATTCTTGTTCCGAGTTTGGGTTTTATTATCTATGCTGATCTTTGATCAAATCTCACGGCGAAATATGATCAAAGATAAATGAGTCAAATGTACGTATTACACTATTATATAGATAGATAGAAGATAGAAAACACTTTATTTGCACAAGAACTTAAAATTAACATTACAATAAAAAACAAACAAAATACACTAGTGCAAAATGGCGGCCTTATCGCTTATAGCGATTTCTTCCAGACAACCAGGAACAAAGGATTTATTCATATTTGATATGGGAGGCAGTTCTCCGCAATTAGGTATACAACTTACTGATATTACCATGAAGTAGGAACTGCATACAAGGAATTTATCCTATATTAAATCTACCATAATTATATAAACTTACGTAAAATAATACACATATATGAATACCTATATATATACTAAATAAAAAATAAACATACATATACCTAAATACTATAGATGCCTACTAATATACAAGTACAGGAAACTAATGATATAAAAGCTAGCTATTACTAGATAAGTAATGTTCTTTTACTCTATTTTTGAAGATATATAGCGACTGCGACTTACGGATTAACACTGGCAGACTGTTCCAGAGTCGTGCAGCATGTACAGTAAAAGATTTATCATAAAATGAAGTTCTGTGCGGGGGCAAATTAAGCAGTAAATTTTCTGATGACCTTAATGACAAAGAATGTGTTGATTCAAGAAACTCAAAACGTTCCTTGAGATAGCGCGGGGAAAGCGGATTAAACAAAATATTGTAAAGTAGGGAGAGGATATGAGTATTCCGGCGAAGGCGTATAGGAAGCCACTTGAGCTTATGTCTAAATTTGGAAACATGGTCATATTTGCGCAAACCAAATATGAACCTAATAGAGAAATTTTGGAGACGCTCAAGTCTATTTAGCTGGTCCTCCGTTAGATCTAGGTAGCAAACATCAGCATAGTCCAAAATGGGAAGTAACAGAGATTGAGCAAGCGCAACTTTGGTGGCAGTCGGAAGAAAGTTCCGAAGTCGTTTCAAAGAACCCGCAGACGCAAACGTCTTACGACTAATTTCTTCCAACTGAGGAGCCCAAGACAGTGATTGGTCAATAATAAGCCCAAGATTTTTTACTTGCTTATTGTATAAAATTGTGACACCATCAAAAATTATTGGAGGTATTCTATTCCAGTCTAGCTTAACCAGCATGCGGGTGCTACCTATTATAATAGCTTGTGTTTTTGTTGGATTGACCCTTAATCCGAAGGCGTTGCTCCATTCAACGATGTGTTTTAAGTCACTGTTGATGGTTTCCACACAAACAGACATATCATCTTGATTAGCTTGTGAATAAATTTGCAGATCATCAGCATAGAGGTGATAGGAAGAAGCTAAATTTTGAGAAATTGAATTTATAAAAGCAGCAAAAAGAAGAGGAGAGAGAACGCCTCCCTGAGGGACGCCGGCTGTCGTGTTACACCATGAAGAAAATGAATCTTCAAGGCGAACCCTCTGTCGGCGTCCAAACAGGTAACTGTGAAAAAAGTCAATTACGGAAGGAGATATGTTAATGGAGCGCAGAAGACTCAAAAGGATATCGAAATCAACGCTATTGAACGCGTCGCTGAAGTCAAGAAGGGTAAGCACAGTTAACTTGCCCTTATCCATACCATCACGTATGTCATCAGTGACCTTAAGTAATGCAGTAACTGTACTATGGGCAGGACGGAAACCGGACTGAAATTGATTAAGAAGGCTGTTTCTGGTAAGGAAAGTACTAAGTTTGTTGTGAACAAGGCGTTCCAATACTTTGGATAGGAAAGGGAGAATAGATATTGGACGATACTCAGAGTGACATTTGGGATTCAACTTTTTAGGTAATGGAATGATAAGAGCATCCTTCCATAATGACGGGAAAACTCCGCACGTGACGGAGTAGTTAAGGATGTGAGATAGAACAGGAAGGATAAGATCAAGGATTGGGACTATCATATTACGACTAACACCGTCGATGCCAACAGCATTTGACGTAATAGAGAGTACGCTCTTTCTAACATCACAAGCCGAAAATTGAGTGAAACTGAACGGAGAAAAGGCGGGAGCTGTCGTGGTTGAAAGAAGTTTAAGAGTATTGGCTTTAGCAGTTACATCCATAATGGTAGTGGTTGAAAAATGTGTGTTAAGGGCATCAATGTCTAAGTTATGAGGAATAGAATCTTGTCTTGGTTTACCCACTCCCAATGACCTTAGAAATTTCCAGACTTTAGCTGGATCTTCATTATCAACGGATTCATGTATATGTCGGCGTTGGGCATCCCTACACACCCTATTGCAATTATTTCGAGCTGAATTGTATTTCGATTTATTCACTTCGCTAGAATAGTGTTTATATTTAGACTTAGCAACATCTTTTTTGTGCATCAATAATTTAATTTCAGCTGTCAACCAAGGTGCAGGAAAATGTTTCAACTTTACAGGTTTCAAAGGAGCATGAATATCGTAAATTTGTTTAATAATGTTGTTAAAAATATTAATTTTATGGTCGACTGATACAGTGTCTAACAATGATGACCAGTCAATATTTTCTACGTCACTGCGAAGCTTTTCAAGGTCCATGCCACCAAAATTGCGTTGCAATATAGTTTTAGTTTTAGCTTTAGAAGAACGAACTTTGTATGATAGATAGATTAAATCGTGATACGAAAAAGAATCAGCCGAACATTGACCATGCTTAGCAACATGCATTGGAGAAGATACAATAAGTAAGTCAAGGAGTGAAGGTGAGCAGTTTGGGAAATAATGAGTTGCGCTAAGCGGAAGAATATGCATGTTGTTTGAATTTACAATGGACTCCAGCCTAGATGAACGGTTATCTTTTTTGAGGAGACAAGTGTTGAAGTCACCCATTATTATGGAATGACTGTAAGAAGGAAGTAGATCTTCTAAGATTTTTTCGAAGGAGGGAAAGAAATTAGTAAGGGATGAGGGGCTATAATAAACTCCAAGAAGAATTTTTGTGTGAGAAAGAAGCACTTCAATAAAGAGGTTTTCACCAGAGTCCTCGGGCGGAGGTTGAGCAGACATATGAATTATTGAAAATGGAATATGAGCTCTAAGATAGATTGCTACACCACCAGCACGACTACCAGTACGGTCATTACGGATGAGGTGAAAACCGGGTAAAGGGTAACAAACTGAAGGTAAGGATGGCTTTAGCCAGGTTTCAGAGACAAGTATAGCATGAATGTTCTTTTGGTGTTCGAAAGCAGCCAGCATGGCAGGAAAATGAGCTGGAATACTCTGCGCATTAATGTGAACAACATTGAAATTTCTAGGCACATCAGAGAAATATGATGATAGGGAGTCGGAAAGAGACGGAATACTTACATAGCTATCGTTATCATCACTTGAACCGTGGGCAGAAGAAAACGACACGTAGTCGTCGTCGCTATTGTTATCTAGTAATTGTAACATTTTAGTAACTAATTTAATAAATAAATATATATATATATATAAATAAACTTGCTAACCTAAAAATTAAACTTAATAAACTTTAAGAATTATTTGCATCTTTACCTGCCATATGTCTATATCTAAAAATAAAATATATTAAAACAATCAAGACAAGAAACACGCCACAAATAAAAATAAAATAAACCATATAAAAAAAAAACAAAAGTTAGTCACGAGTAAAGTAATGTTAATCGCGAGTACATATGCAGTAACATTACATTATTTAGTACCTAAGGAGTAACGGCGTGACGCGATATATATGGGATCCAATGGATTTGATAGTGAAATAGGGGCCTAAGTAGTAAATCGATAGTGATGCGACATTTTGTAGGTTGCTTGCTATTAGCAATTACTAATGTCAATTGTCACTGTCAAAACCTTTGGAAGCAAACTCTCATGATTACTATTACCTATTCTGTGGCTTTGTTTTTGTCCTTATGACATCATTTCCGCCTTTACTTCCGTTTGAGATCACGTGACTTAAAGAAAATTTAAACACATTTTGTTTATTCAAAATAAAGGTAATCCAATGCAGAATAAATAATTTGTTAATTTCATCGAGTTATGTGCTCCAACTACTATCATGTTAACGTTACACTGTATTTTATTTTAGACTGTGTCAACTACCCTATTGAAAGTTGCGTCTTAAGAATTCCCAAACGAATATATCCAATAAAAGAATTTATAAGTTGTCTTTGTTTCTACTAACAAACAACTATATGTGTAAAGTACTACCAAAATATAAGAGGCTTATCTCTAAACACATTAGCGTGCCAATTAAATGTTTTATGGGACCAAGAAAAACGTGGTACGTGTATTTTGACAACTTACACTGACACTAACAAAATGGCTGCCTTTAGCTCGTGTGTGCACTGTTACGGCACACTTTATTACCTTCTATTAATGTAGAAAATGTAAAAATATATAAGTAACAGACAAAGATATCCCAAATTGAAAATTCGGGCGATGTTAGGCCTGATGGGCGAGGTTAGGGAGTTCTAGGTAGTCTTTATAACGTGCTTTTAACTTTTACACTGCTTGTAGCGGTGTACAAACTGCCAGGAAAATAGAATGGAACCTACCCAGACAAGATACCTGAAAAACCTATTTTCCCCCCACGAAAGACGTCTACTGTTCAACAAAGGCCTCTCTCAGAGGAGAGTGTTGGCCGTGGTAACAAATGCCAGTTCTTCAGAAGGCGCTTCCGCGTGTTTTTTTTTCGTTTTTGTCTTCTATTACGACTCCCATACAAGCACGATGCCCAACTGATGCTATGCAGTAATCTCTGCCTTCATCAGGATTACCATCAAGTAATGAAGGATAAAAGATGCCTGCCCAGCAAATGCTAAACTAGTCATTTCAATAAGACCGCAATGGTGTTTCAGCACATGCTTTGAGAGCCTGTCTAGGTTAACCCTACATCATCATCAGTTTTCAACAGGTGAAATGGTGGTCAAACAACCTAACAGCTAAATCCAGGTCCACGAGCCCTGAAGTAGCCCGCGGAGGTATTTTAATTTGCCCGCCAGCGGCAGCGCTGCGCTTCAGTGAGAATGGCTGAATTCGGAAGCCGTGTGGGCGCCGCTGCCACTAGATTGGTCACTAAAAAAAATTAAAAAAAAACCTGAAACTAAATTATGTTTGCGCTGTTCGCTGGTTATCAAAAAGCTAATTACAAAAAAATAGCAATGATTTCAGGAAACAGGTTCTTATAGGAGGCCAGCATTAACTTAGCAAAAACTAGCTTTACCTTTGTGTATTTTAACCAACTTCCGAAATAGGTAAGGTTCTTAATTCGATGCATGTTCGTTACCTCATAACTTTTGACTGGGTGAACCGATTACGATTATTCTTTTCTGATGCTTCATGGTGCCTCCCATTTAAATTTCATCAAAATCGGTCAGGCCGTTTTTGACTAACACTTCAATAACTGGAAATTGATCTACTAAAAAGGGTGAAAAAACATTTACAAAAATTATCGAACCGACTTCAACATAAGTGTGAAATATGGTTAAAGGAGTTTTACAGGGTCGGCAACGCATTGGTGTTGCAAATGTCCATAGGCGACGGTAACCGCTTACCATCAGGTGGGCCGTCTGCTTGTTTGCCAACCAATTACATAAATAAAATAAAAATAAATATCGACATCGGTACCATGCGCACAATATTCTGGTAATAGGTACTTTTGAACTATCATGTGACCGACTTCAACAAGCTATTTCACACTTTTGGGAACAAAAGACAGATCCATTTAAAAAAAAAAAATATCTGACATAATGACTAGCTTTTCGTCACATTTTTAGGATCAGAACATAAGCTTGTTTTCAAACAATTTAAAAAGAATTAAATTAGCCGACTTTCTACAATTGGATACTTAAAAGAACATTTAAATGTTGAAATCTCCACTAGGTGGATTAAAAACTTCTTTTTTTTGCATGATATGTAAGCCTTTGTTCACTGCCTTAGCTGATGATGAGTGATGACTGATGATGTGGTCGAAGAATCAGATGTTGTCCAGACTAACCTAGAGGCTCTCCAGCTGTCGGAACACACCGTTAGGTGCTTGGCGACAGATTTTCTACTTGAGGGTGGTAGCTAGCCAGACGGGCATTCGCAAAATGCCCTACCACCATGCTTTAAGGACTGCCATCCTGAGATAACAACCGGGACCGACGGCTTATCGTGCCCTCCGAAGCACGGAAGCGCTCAGTAGTAGTGTCACTAGCGGTTACCCATCCAACTCATGACCGCGGGCGACGTTGCTTAACTTTGCTGATCGATTAAGAACAGCTAAGTAAATTTCGCTACGACCGCTTCTACCTTAAGCTGGGTTTTACTTTTCACCCATGAAAATTAGGTTCATACCAAACGACTTCCGCGTCAATATTTGTCATTAATTATTAAGAAGCTGTCACCGCTTCAAACATAAGTGAATTAGAAGAAAAAAAATGATAATTATTAGTTATTATTTATATTATTAGATAGATATTAGTTTTTGTATACAGTAGGTTTAGTAATTCGATACGAAATCATCTGGTTTCACACATCATGAGTACTTTTAGACGAAAGTCTCAGAATTTCCATTTATTGTGGTAGTTTCAGAAGAAGAGGACAGGGAAATTGTCACAGTAACAATAATTTATATGCATTCGCAATTTTTTTTGTTTTATTTGATTGTGACGGAACAAGCCCTAGGCCCACCTGATGTTAAGTGGATTAACCTCTGCCTATAACAGACACATTTCGTCAACGACGGATTGCACTGTGCCCGTCACACTGAGACGTACAGTTTTTAGGTCTCATGTGTCTGTAATTTTTCTGGCTCTTAAGGACTGCTGCCGGAACATACCGTTAGGTGCTTGGCGAGAGATTTTCTTCTTAAGGGTGGTCGCTAGCCAGGCGGGCATTCGCAAAGCCCTTCCACCATGCGGTGAAGCTCAAGCCCGCGGCGGGATTCGAACCATGGACCTGCTGCACGGCAGTCCATACCCAATGCTGCTGAGCCATAATTGCTTCAAAAAATGGAGCATACTTGATGCCTCTCTGGTGATAAGCAGTAACCTCTGCCTATAACTGTACTGTACTGTACTGTAACAGCCGATTCGTCCACTGCCTCCCCTATTAAGGGGGTATTTGCCATAATCCCCACGCTTGGCAGGCGGCTTGGGGATCGCAGTGTAACATGACAGTTCTTTAGAAGGCGCTGCTGCCCACCTTCCAGTATTTTTCCCTTAGTCGCCTCTTACGACTCCCACGGGATGAAATGGGGAGGTGCAATTCTAACCCGGCACCCCACGGTGCCTATAACAGATGCATTTAATTCCTTCGGCACCAATACCCTTCAAAGCGGAACACAGTAATGTGAACATTACAGCTTGTCAGTATGGAGGCAGTGCTTCCCCGGACGGACTCACACAGAGTCCTACTACTAGTGAAAAACTAGTTCATCAGATATCAGGTCTGTTGTATGATCCCCTGCACAACGTTTAGAGATAAGAACGTACCATATATATACAGACACTACAGATATACTACAGATATTGAAGCGCTCGTAGCGAAGTTTACTTAGCTGTTTTCAACCGATCAGCAAAGTTAAGCAACGTCCGCTACAGTCATGAGTTGGATGGGTGACCGCTAGTGACATTACTACTGAGCGTTTCCGTGCTTCGGAGGGCACGTTAAGCCGAATTAGAAAATCTGTCGCCAAGCACCTAACGGTGTGTTCCGGCAGCTTTCCTTGAGGGCCAGTACTTCTAGGTTAGCCTGAACAACATCTTCGACCACATCATCACTTGAAGCTTAAAAAAAACATACACAGGGTTATTGGTAAAATGCTAACAACCTCTTAGGGTTAACTTCTGCTAGTCCTAACAAATACTTGATGATATTTTTTTGTGTTTTTTACGGACGTTTATGTGTCTTTGACGGATTTAGCACGAGGACCACCTGAAGTTAAAAGTCTCTTGTGCCTGTAATGTAATATTCTATGTAATTATTCAAAACGCTATTCAAGAAAAAACAAAGAAAAGAAGAAGTAAATAGTGGATTGAAAAATAAACAAAGACTGTGAAGTGTTCATTACACTCTAGATAAATGTGTTACGCGGAGACTCAGAAGACGAAACACAAGCGAGGCGGCGCCGGCGGTCTCTTCAGCGGTCTGCGGTGGCTATGAGTGCTGGAACCTCAACACATTTCGACTGGTGGCTAATATAAACGTAATTTGCTCCCTCAAAAGAGAAGTAACTCAAATCTTAGTCCCGTCACCTCGTGATCGTAAATCGTTTGCTTCATTTAAGTGAATAGTTTTCAACACATTTTACACATGTAGATTTCTAATTATTATTTTGAGGTGTAATAGTCTAGCTCCACCTATTTATAAGGTTCTAATTGAAGCCATGCGTAATATGCCTATGTGCCACTAAGTGGCCACCAACAACTGGATATGCACGTATTACTATTTTATTTTATGGATGGTTAAAAATAAAATACAAAATAAACTTCATAATCAATTCAAGAATGATTATTTTCCAAACATCAGGTCAATGAACTATAGTTTAACCTTTAAAAAAAGCCGATACTGTAAAAATGAAAAACTCTCAATAAATACTAAGCCAATTTTTTAATCTATTACACGTGTACCTCACCATCTAAACTGCTGCATATTAAAATACTATGAGTGCACTAAAAGCTGTAACGAACTAATGCCGTCATTTACTAGGGCCAATGGACAGGAGCTGGATACCAAGCTAGTGCCATTTCTTTTTTTAGCTGTTCCAGCGGCTTCACCATGAACAATATAATCTCATCTCAAGCATCTTCAAGTGACAGCATTCGAGAGCTGCCACATAATATAATTGTTTTTGTAACCAACGTGCTTCATAAGAAAAAGTATCTCCCTTAATAAATATTATACCTCTAATATTATAGGTCGACACTTATTTCAACCCCAAAGCATAGAACATATAATAATACTACGTATAGAACGGACACTCCTCTCCCCCCACCAAAACTAGCCTTCCTCACCCCGCTTCTGAGCTGTCGCTGAGCTGACTTAAGTACGGGACGCGCAACTTGCGCATGATGACGTGCGACGAAGCGTGACGATTGTACGAGTATTTTTAAAGTTGACAATGGGTAGGTACTCTTGTGCTGTTTACGGTTGCTTAAACTAAACGAGAAAAGGATAGCAGTTTTTGTAAATTCCCTAAAGAAAAAACGAGGTAAGTCATTCTTAGAGTCTGGCTAATGAAAGTTTATACTGAAAAAGCGCGGCAAATTTAAAAAATATCAGCATGGCAGCCCTAAAGTAAAAAGGAAAGTTGGAACAACTCACTTTGATACTTTGACATTTATTTTTATTTTACTAGTGGATGCTTGCAATTTTGTCCAAGTTATGACGAGATTAAAAGTAGCTTATATCACTTGTTAACTCTTTATTAACTCCATACCAAACATCACACGGATACGTCACTCCATTGTGGCGTATTAAAAGAATAAACAGGCTATCAAACACTATCATGATTATCAATATTATCATGAGTTTAAATATTTGTAAATCTATGTGACTATGTATCAAAGAAAACAAGACCATATATTTTTACTGTTTTTTAATCACTATAATCAAAATCTGAATGTAAAAATTCAACATGGAGTGAATCGTCAGAATCACTGGAGTCACTGCTGTGTCTTAAATTGATGATGAAGCTTTCTAAACTATTTTCAGTTATATGGTCTCTTCTTTTGTGCTTGTCTTCCGCATGAATGACATAGTCTGTCATTTTTTTCCAATCATCTGCTGTAATACACTCAAAAGATTGTTTTATGAGATCCTCGAACTCTTTTGGAGTTCGTCTTACATATTTGCTTCCCACATTTCTTTTTGCTAGACTCCATATGAGTTCTATAGCATTAAGGTCACAATGATATGGAGGAAGTCTTAGCACTTCATGTCCGTTTTGGCTTAAAAGTTCATCAGCTTCATAAATAGGTTCTGGTGTGGTCTGTTTTACTAAGCAGAGCAACTTTGCTTTTGAAATTGTATGTTTCAAATGAAATACCATTCAATGTTAGCCAATTCTGTATCTCTTACTTTCGATTTTGAGATGTGGGCGCTTTATTTATTATGACAGAATGGTATGATGCATTGTCCATTACAATTACACTTGGTTCATTCAAATTGGGCATAAGCTTTTCTTGAAGCCATTTGTTGAAGTTTGTGGAATTCATGTCATGGTGGTAGTCGGCCATTTTCGATTTGGTGCTAAATACTAACAATGAGTTTGGAACAGGGCCTTTCTCTGATCCTGCATGCACAATAATATATCGTTTTCCTGACGACATATTTTCAATTATTCCACATGTTGATGGACCTTGCCAACATTTTTTAGGCTTATAGGTTTTGTGGACATAAGTTTCATCTAAGTGGCTTGCCTTCTGCACGTTTCGATGCAATGGTACGCAAAAAGCGATGTCTCCATGCAGTTATATCATACCGTTCAATTAATAATGAACTTTCATTTTAGTTTTGCTTAAATTCATAACCGTTGGCTAATAATATGTGACGGAGAGTTTCACGACATCCACCAAATTCTATACTTTCTTTTAACTCTACCAACAAAGATCTTAATGTTGTTACTTGTTTCCTCACAATGTAAAATTTGTTTACTTTATTACGAATAACATCCATATCGAAACTATCTAAGTTCGACACTTTTGAAGGGTGAGGTCGTTTTTACCTGGAGTCCTCCAGACCCCTTCGTTCACCGCACCTTCTTTTTTAATTCTCTTCAATGTAATAACACTTACATCTGTAAAAAGAATAAAATAAAATGTCAATTATCGTGAGTCTCATAACTTAGAAATAATAGAAAATACACAAGTATTACAAAACTAGTCTAAGATTAACGTTGAGTGAAAACTTACCGGTGCGTGAAGATAGTTCTTCTAAGTACTGGTTCTGCGATTTCATCATATCTTTTTTATCTAAATCTGTGATCTTGTCAATTGCTTGTTTTACTTCAGCAGTTCCTGCATTATCGTCAAGACTATCTGTAAAAGAACAATAACATTATATAAAGTAACTAAAACTGATATGTACTTATTTAAAATAAAAAAATATCAAGACATTTTGACCGTACTAACCTAAAAAATCAGTCACAGTACGTAAACAATCCTGTTTTTCTCGCAATACGGCTTGTTTCACAAGCTTTTTCTCTTCATATTTCGAAATCATACAAAACAATAGTTTTCGTACTTCACTCTTTATAGTTTTATTCATTTTTATAGCATTAACACGGATATATCACAACAAAACTATACGCAAGTCAACCACAACGAAACATCAACAACACGCTATCTTGTTGCGTCAGAGATAGGGATACCATACACTGATTCTGATTTTACCAAATCTTTCGAAAAACAGCCGAAAATTAATTTCTTTAAAATAAAATTGCCAAGTTTTTCTCTAGTAAATAGTGTACCTAATTAATTAAGCTATTTATTAGACCAACTTAAGGCTTAGTGTTGCTCTTGAAATGATCAAATACGTACATACGATACTTATTTTCGATGAATACAATTTTAGCAAACGTACGAATTTTTAAAACTCATTTTATAATATGTTTAAAATAAGTTTGTTTTAAAAATGCCTTTTTGGAATTCATTGTTCCTTAGTACTTTTTGCTTAAAATACCCCAATTTTTAGGGTAAATATCCGATGGTAGGAACACTTTAGTGTTGTCATATAAAAAGTTTGCAAAAAAATTCAGTATCTACTTTCGTTAGCCAGACTCTCGTAATCTACACTAAGTACCTACCTATTTGTCGATATTCAGTTATACAGTAGGTAACTTATAAAAACTGGTAATTTACAGTAGGTATTGAAAAAAATACAAACAATACTTTATCTTTGTGTTTTATTCAAACTGCTATTCAAATAATGATTATTTTAGAAGATTTTAGAAGATTCGTTTGCAAAAAGTATCCGTGAATATCGACTGCGTTTGCAGCGAAACAAGTTTAGTGTCTTTGTAACCTTATTTATACTTAGACCTATACCTACCGTAGAGAAAAGCAATACACATACTGACCTTCACTACAGTTGACACGCGGCACACTTCATGATTGTTTATTATATGAGAAGAACATAAATTATGATTGTGATTGTAATTATTATCATTACTTGTTTAAAATGTGAATAATGGATACCTAATACAAAAGTATCATTCCCAGAATGATACTTTTGTATAGTGTAGGTATCCATTATTGTATAGTGTATAGTGTAGGTATCCATATAAGTAATGGAGTGAAATGTGAAGTAATACTACTTACTCGGCTGTGTGTTGCATATTTCTACGTCGTACATGGAGTTGGATTGTTGTGATTGTAAATGTTTCTGAAGGTAGGTAAGGTACGCATAACCTACAAAATATAATAAGTCATAATAACAGCATCAAAAGATTGTTAGGTATGTATGTACAACAATTATTCATACGATGACAACCTTAGACTTCACGCACACATATACGCGTGTACAAAAACAACATTTGTGTAGTGTCTGTGTAATAGGTAGTTAGAACGCGGCTTTTGTATAGAGAATGAGTCGAGTGTCCAGGCTGTGCCCATAGTGAAGCACAAACACCTAGTGTTTGTTTGATGAAACAAAACACTCTGTATAAAAGTTGATTAACCAAGTGGCTTCAGAGAACTCAAAGTAATTTCTATTCATTTCGTTCATATTGCAGAATTAATACAGTGTTATTAATTTATTTTATGAGCTTGGCTTCAAAGTATACAATTCCCGTTTACGGTTTATTTACGACTCAAAATGAAACTAATAAAGTGGATAGAATTATTGAAGACAATATTATTTAGGAAAAAGATAAATGCGATGGAAAATATCCAGAGACCTTCAGAAGTTTTACTAAACAACAGACTAGACGAGGAATTTCAATCACTACTGTTTCCATTGAGATTAATGCAAAGAATATTAAGGTTACCTAAGTATCACTTAAGCGATAATTTTATAACACCAAATGCAATAATTACACAACGACTTATTTTGGGATCCAGTTTTATTCTCATAGGAGCCATTATATATTTTTTTGCCAAAAATCTTCAAATAACTTTACGTTGGCACGCATCACTTTACATTTTCTTGATAATATTCGACGTTGTGTTCAATATGTGTTGTGGTTTATATTGTTTGGTTTCTATATTAACTAAAACGAATAGTTATGTGTCATTTTTGTTGAAATGTAATGAACTTTACATATCTTTCAAGGGCATTTATAGTTTTAAAAATATCATAGTCTCCAATTGGTGGTTGGTTATCATTTTTTTATTGTACGTATTGATGTTGAATGCACTCTATGCTATTTATTTTTATGGTAAATTTACATACGTGATCCTTTTATACTACTTATTTAACATTGACCTATACATGATTGAAGCTATAAGCATGATTAAAATTATGAAAAGATTCACGGATATTTGCAATGATGAAATAAAAAATAACAATTTCGCCTTGAACTTCGAAAGACGTGATCAACCCGAAAATTTGTTCAAGATTTACACAAAATTGAAAGAATTAAATGATATGTACAAAAACAATTTCTTTAAATCTGTACGTATCGAAACTGTATTCTACTAAAAAAATTACATCTTAATAAAATAATAACAAAAATATATTTAACGGACTTCGATTATTCTAGGAGATGTAAAAATAGACTGAAACTTTGAGGACCGTAAATTATCATATATGATTTTAAATTTGTACGCAAATTGTGCAACGTCATTGCGTAATACCAAAAGCCTTATTTCAGATTTATTCTAGATCCAATATCAAATTGTTGTACTTCTTTTTTAGATATTGAACCATACAGTGGAGACATCACTGCATTCTCTTGTACAAGTGACGATCGTCATTAGTACATGGGATATGGCAAATGCACTCGTAAGTTTAAAATTAAAAGTTGATTTGTTCCTATTTAGTTACTTTGGGACATAAACGTGTAAAACTCATGTGGTGTCTAGTGTTTATGATATCATGGGGAATGGAGTTTTAATTGAGTGTTTGAAACACAATAAGCGAGTTAAGTCTTAAACAAAGTAGAAAGAACTGCACGAATTCACTTGATTTAATATATGCAATTCTTTTTGCATTCCTTTTATATTATTATTCCTGATATGTAAGCCTTTGGACTACAATCTCACCTGATGGTAAGTGATGATGTTCTTGAAAGTGTTAACAGGCTTAACCTATAATTACTGGCGGCTTTATTAAAAGTTTTATAGTTGTATTATTAACATTTGAACACCAAAAGTATACCATTATATTTATTGTAAAGTACTAACATTTTTAAATTATGTATCAAGCAAATGTTGTTTATCCTGCCAAAATTACTGACTGAGCGTCAATAAATACTCAAAAAAAAATCAAAAACTCCTTTTTTATAATAAAATATATATTTATAGCTCTTTGCCGACGGCTCTAGTGGGGAGCCATATGCTCTTCCTCACTTCGCTCGTCATTGCCCTTATGTACATATAATGTGACTTTGCCGTCAACTAGAATAAACTATTAAAAAACAAAATGGAAAGAGGGATAATAGGTACGATGTTTTTTTATTTTAAGTGCAGTTTTTTGATGTGCAATTAGTATTTTTGGTAGGATATACAGGATATGTTTGATTTGTAATTGATTGACGTGCATAAATATGATATAAGAACATATCGTTATTTTTTGTAGTTTTGGAAAGCTCTCGCAATTCTATGTATTTGGACTGGTAAGAATATACTTCTGCAATCAGTACTGGGAATTGAATGTGAGAAACTATACATGGCGCGTGAACAACTGCGAGCTACATGTATATTGAAAATTGACGAGTGTTCATCAGGTGAGATAATTATAACGTAAAATTAGTAAAAAAAACATCAAATAAAACTCAAATAGAACGATCAAATAAATAATGATTCCTTTGTGAGTTTAAATTTTAATATCTTGCCAACGAACAACCAAAGACTTATGACTGCACTGTAAGTATCAGCGGGATTGTCCACTGCTGAACATAGCCTCCGCCATCAAATGGGGGTTTGCCATAATCTTTCCTTGTCTTCAGGTCTTGGAGATCGCAGTTTAAGACATCAGTTCCTCATTTTTTTTTGTCCTGGTTTGGTCGCTTTGTAATATGGCCTCTGGTCAAAATCGAGAGCGTTTCCAAGCTTGGGCTTATTCAGTGGCATCTAAAGATTGAAATACCAGCGATCTCAAAAAGGAATATAACTTTGCCTCCAAGTCCTTCAAAAGTGTAATCGCAAAAGCGAAGTCGGAGAATTGGCGAGAGATTAGCCCGCCTTCCTTCGGGAAGACGTGCGTTCTGGTCTCTTGCCAGGGCTGCCCAGGGGAATTATTGCCAGTCATCTCTACCGTCCCTGCACAAAGCGAATGACACACTGGCCCACACCGCAAAGGAGAAGGCTGATTTTCTGGGCTCTCTCTTTGCGTCTAACTCGACTTTGGATGACCAAGGAACTCACCACCGACCATACCACGTTTGATACCTCGATGCCGGATATAATTTTCCGGCAAAGTGCAGTACGTAAAGCACTTTTCTCCTTGGAAATTCATAAGTCGAGTGGGCCTGATGGCATTCCTCCGATAGTGCTGTGTGCTCTAACGCGTCTTTTCCGGCTCTGCTACACATCAGGCGTTGTCCCAAAACTATGGAAGACGGCTTTGGTGCACCCGATCCCTAAAAGAGGTGACCACTCAGATCCGTCCCATTACCGCCCTATAGCCATAACGTCTCTGTTATCCAAAATAATGGAATCCACTATCAACAACCAGCTCTTGCAGTATCTAGAGAGCATCATCTGATTAGCAATTGACAGTACGGGTTTCGTTGCGGTCGCTCAGCTGGTGATCTTTTAGTATACCTTACGCATCGATGGGCGGAGGTGGTGGATTCCAAGGGTGAGGCGTAGGCGGCTAGTTTGGACATAGCGAAGGCCTTTGATCGGGTGTGGCATAAGGCGCTTCTTTCGAAGCTTTCTTCCTATGGGCTTTTCGAGAAATTGGGCGAGTGGAGCTCCTTATTTGTCGATAACAAACAATCTTGTGAAACTAATTAATCTACCAAAACTATCGTTACATTTTTAACGCTTAGATTTTTGGCCTCATTAGTGTCAAGAAATAACGAACATCCACACTCACATGCTCACACCCTTACAAACTTACACATTTATAAAATAATGTTATGATTTAAGTAACCGTTCTTTGCAGTGACTGAAAAACAAATGTGCAAGAACGTCATACGATTGGGAAACACTTTGGAAAAAATGAATGTCTATGGACTCTACAGTGTTGACTCCATGCTGCCTTTTATGTTAATCGACTTTATTTCGACTTACGTTATAGTCATATTGCAGTTTAAATTATCGTCAAAAAAAACTAGTTTAAAGTGTCATATTGCAATGTTACCTTGTCACGCCTTAAATAGACTCGGGACCGGATTGGAAACCGGACCGGGTTTTTTTTATCTAAATAATTATTTCCTTATTTGTACATAACAAACCATCTACCAAAACTATCGTTAGATTTTTAATGCTAACAGTCATTTATGTTGTCGAAGGCTCTTGGTTTCATTTGAACGACTATTTGACGATTTGTTGATAAAGTTTACCGCTTGGCATCCGCGTGGACGATATCGTCCATTTTATGAATGAAATTCTATTGTTCTCTTTATCTACGAATGCGCATGGATTAGGCGCGGTTCCTTATCCTATATTATATAACTGTAAACATAAACAAAATTCAAATATAATTATCATGATAATGAATAGATTCAGGCGTTACTTAGCGGAAATCCATATTTAATAAAAACATATTTTTTTTTAATCTCTTCTTCTCAATTGAGCGCTCGTAGAATCAAGACCTCCTGAGGGTGCTTCGTGTAGAAGCGAAACGCGTCGAAAATTCTTCCGGTTTGACTGCGTGGCGTTTGTGACGTCACGTCGGTTTAACAGGAAAATTAGGCGGAATTGTCACTAGATATATTTTTATATTTTTAAGTGTTTTATTTAAATATTAATTTGATGTTTACTTAAAATATTTTAAAAATATTTGTTATTATTATTATAATGATATAACGTTACTTAAGTAAACGTAAGTTGTAGATACAAAATCTGCCATTCAAGCGGATTTTGACCAAATGAATAGAATGCACGGAGCGCTTTCCATACCAACGTAGTTGTGTTAAATTTTTAATACCAAGTGTCGGTAAGACTTTGTATGCATATTGCTGAGCCAATGTCAAAGTAGCAATTCTTATACAAAACAATTATTCGAATTAGTTTTGAAAATACTTTACAGAAATCTGGCAATCTAAAAGCATAGATTTAAACTCAAGTACATACATACAAAGTTTCACCGAATTTGAACACGCGGGCCGCTAGTATAACATAATTTACCTACAACTACTTCAGATAATTCATTTTTAAGTGATTACGATACAATCAATTTATTAATGTGATATAATTCTTAGGGCCTGTTTCAGAATGTTCGAGTAAGTTCCGGTTATACTACCCAGAACATATTTAATAAATAAAATACTATCTTTGCGTTTCACAGTCATCGATTTAGATAGGGTTAAAGCTTGAAACGCGCTGCATGTTAACTGTAATTTTTATCATTCAGTTATTTTATGTTCTGGGTAGTATAACTGGAACTTACTCGAACATTCTGAAACAGGCCCTTTAGTTATTAAAATATGACGAAACTACGTTTGTATGGAAAGCGCCACGAGTACTCGTGTTGTGGTATAATATATGGCACAATTGAAGCACTTACAAATTTCTACGCATTTAAATCAGATTTTATAAGAAACTTATTTTGTGCATCGGAATAGTAGGTTATGATACAAGTGAGCTAAGTTGCTCATTATACACGAGGCTGTGAGTTGCAGCCCGAGCCGTAGGCGAGGGCGTAAATCAGCCGAGTGTATAATGAGCAAGTTGCTCACGAGTTTCAGACGCACTTTTTCAACACCCTTGCGAGGAAAAAAAAAATATATTGCACAAATGCGATACAAACAACATACGAAAATTATGGAAAATAGAGCGCAAGTTTTTTTTTTGTGCGCGGCATACAATTAGGTTGATTACATATAAACCTCTTTGATGTTACAAATCTGTATTACCCGGTTAAATTGAAAATACTCTGTTTATTCCCATATAATTTGCAGTTAGGTACTAACTTAACTTTGTAGGGATAAATTACCCGAATAAATTGAAAATGCTCTGTTTACTCGCATATAATTTGCAGTTAGGTACTAACTTATCTTTGTAGGGATAATTCTATTACGCACTAGTGTATAATATTATTATGAACGAGGGTGTTTTAGTTCGGTTTATGGCCCTAAGAACGATATAATAAAGCTCACTTTACGAGCAAGGGTGTTGAAAAATCTAGTTGTGTTTTATCAGGTAATTTATAGAATAAAATAATAATAAAGTATTCTTCAACAAGTTTGTATAGGCTTATTGTATCATAACTAAACTATATCAGAATTCCGATACTATTTTTCATTGATATAATAACTATAGCTTTATTGCTTTTAAATTCTCCGTTTTTATTGAATGCTCTAAAATTGATTTGTTGATATAGTTATTGCCGATAATAGGGTATGCCAATAAAATTCATCTGAAGGAATCTAATTATAAATCGGTAATAAATAACACAAAACACTGAAATTTTAGTATTGCATCGGGACATCTATGATGACGAAAATAAAAATAACGTTGAAGCATATCTACGAAGATGTAAGAATTGCACTTTGATTGCACTTTTTGTCCACTTTGCTTGTATTGTGAAAAAATATTAATAAATGTATTGAAAATTAAAAACAATGTCATTATATGTATTTTTTTATTTTTTTAAATTACATATAAGTGCACAACCTGTATATCTGAAATAATTAGTATATTTTATGCTACTTAAAATTGAAGACAGGCCCTTATACTTACTTCAAAAAAAGGGAGAGGTACTTTATCCGTCTCATTTTTTAAATGTTTTTTACCTCAGTACTTTTGACTGGGTGAACCGATTTTGATGATTATTTTAATTTCATCTCTCATTTCTCATTCAAATTTCATCAAAATTGATCAAGCTGTTTTTGAGCTACACTCCAATAACTGAAAAGTAATTTCCTATCTTGATGATATAGTTATTGACAGTCAATGACAATTAGATCCCATAAGTAGCAAGGGTCACCAAAAAGGGTGAAAAATATTATTTTTGCAAAAAATGGAACCGACTTCAACATTCAGATGCGTGAAATGATGTGTGAAAAGTGAGTACTATGCGTACAATATTGTGATAATAGGTACTTTTGAACCATCATGTACCGACTTCAACAAGTTATTTCACACATTTGTGTGTTGGACTTGGAAAATTTTTTGCTATATTTTTTTTTACTTCCTCATGCTGATTCATGTTTACTTACATTGTTGTACAGTTAACAACAATATAAGTAAACATGAATCAACTTTTTTTTTTAAATCTAGTGTAATCAATTCTTTTTCTACGCAATACAACCATAAGCATGTTAAGGGTGAACTGGCCGGGCCGTTCTCCATACAAACGCCGTAGGGTGATCACTCCCTTATTTGCGGATTTAGGTCCAAAACAAAGCATAATACCGATTGATCTCGTCATTACCTAGGCTTGTATGATGCCGAAATTTTAATAAGATAATTAACTTGAGAGTTATGAGCTTCGAAACATTTTCATATAACATTTTCAAGGCTCATAACTTTCAACTTAATTATCTTTTTAATATTTCGGCATCATACAAGCCTAGATAATGACGAGATCAATCGGTATTATGCTTAATTCTGGACTTAAAGTCTCAAATACGGGAGTACGGCGTTTGTATGGAGAAGCGACCGGCCAGTTCAACCTTAAGTAGTGATCACCGGTCACTATGTTGAAAACAATTTTATATTTAATTTTTTTTGTGGGAGGAAATGCCTTCTCACGGCCCCTCCACTACAAGGGTAGTGTAAGGGGATGTTTGGGATTTGCACCCACTTAAACCCTCCCGTGAGCAGTCCTCCGGCGAGGTGGGGCAAGATAGGGTCGCGTTAACTTTCACCATCTTGCCCCGGAACATATTAGCACATAATGTCAGTGCTAACTGAACGCAAACTTTTTCATCCATAATTATATTGAATATAACTGTAAACATAAACTTTTTTTTATTGCCAATAGGCTAGTCTTTAACCACGATCTCACCTGATGGTAAGTGATGATGTGGTCGAAGATGTTATTCAGGCTATCCTAGAATAACGGACTCTCAAGGATAGCGGCCAGAACACGCCTTTAGGTGCTTGGCGACAGATTTTCTTCTTGAGGGTGGTAGCTAGCCAGGCGAGCATTCGCAAAAGTCCCTACTACCATGCTATAACGACTACCATCCTATGATAACAACCGGGATCGACGGTTTAACGTGCCCTCCGAAGCACGGAAACGCTCAGTAGTAATGACTACCATCCTATAATAACAACCGGGATCAACGGCTTAACGTGCCCTCCGAAGCACGGAAGCGCTCAGTAGTAATGACTACCATCCTATGATAACAACCGCGATCGACGGCTTAACGTACCCTCCGAAGCACGGAAGCGCTCAGTAGTAATGTCACTAGCCGTCACCCATCCAAGTCATGAGCGCGGTGGACGTTGCTTAACTTAGCCAATACTGCTAAAGCTACTACAATTCAACGAAGTTTCGTTTTTCGTGTTCGAGCGACCTTTTAGACAAAGAAAATTGAATTTGCGGTACGAAGTTCGTTGTTTGATATTGTCTATGGTCAGACCGCATCGTTGATCACAAATCTTGCCCCGCTATGGAATCTCCCATACTACTCTGCGAATGCTATTATGCTTCAATCAATTTTAAGTCTTACCAGAGAGAAATAAAAGAACATTTTCCCATGGTAAGACTCTGAGAATCCTAGTTAAAGAGCTCTGCGAGAGGTGTCGCTACAGGGCCGCTATTACTCAGCGAGAGGTGTCGCTGTTCTAGAAAATACAGGTAAGATATTTAGAATTTACCTTAATGTCATTGTTCTCCATAGGTATTTATATCTTCATTAGTATATGTGTTCTTTCTGCATATTTAGAACTCGACTGACTACTTATAAGCAACCGAATAAATTAATATTTCATATTTCAAAAATGTACAAACCATACGAATCCGATTAAAAAAAATCAGAAGTAATTCTGGCAGGCAAATGCTTGCAAGTCTATGCTAAGAACGAAGTTAAACAAAAGTAAGTCAATACGTGTTTAGCGTATACCTTTCTTTCGGACCCGAAGTTCGATACTTCGACGAATTAGAGTAGGGGCCCAGCTCACCAAACTTCGCTACGAGCGCTTCCAAAAGCAGTTATGTCCAATGACACACGCATACGTGGTCCCTCAGTTACCCTTTTGAGCAAGCTCATTCATGCATTCGCATTATGAAGTGAGCTAAGTGCTCGTTCGAAGAAACGATAACTCCAAAATATGGAAATTTGCTGAAGAACCAGTCACCGCTGCTCCTAGAGTAAGTAAGTTTAAGAAGCAATGGACGAGTCACATTGCTCGACAAATCTATGAACGATGAGCAATTAACTCTCGCACTCGGGAACAGTGGGCACACTGCACTGCACCGGAAGATATAGTACGGTAGGACTTGCACTAGTTCGACTTTCGTTTTATTTGATTTGTTTGAAGTGTGCGATTGTGTGAAGCTCGAGGCCCGCCTGATATTAAGCGAATTAACCTCTGCCTATAACAGATGCATTTTAGGAATTGCAGGAATGCAAAGCATCCGTCACACTGATACATACAGTTGTTAAGTCTCATGTGCCCGTAATTTTTCTGGCTCTCAATCACTGCTGCTGCACCACACTGTTAGGTGCTTGGCGACAGATTTTCTGCTTAAGGGTGGTAAGCTAGCCAGGCGAGCATTCGCAAAATGCCCTTCAACCATGCATACTGATGACAGTGTGAAAGTTGCAGGATGCCAATGGATTGAAATGACTAGTAACTAGTCTCATTTGAGAGATACGTAACACAGTGTATGTTTTTGGTACGATTATATTTGTTAGTTGCACATCAGTCAGTCCGGTTAGCTTGATTTTATTTTAACAACTTACGGCCTGCCTCCACTTTGCACCAGTATTTAACAAAAAAAATAAGTTGAAACAGATAAAAAGTAGTTATTGTGACATTACTGTACTAGGTATACCGGACTTTTTTGTAGATATTGATGTCCTCTATAAAATTGACTACAATTTTACATTACTTTGCTCTATTGTCAACAATTTTCCCAGCGTACGCGATATAACGATTTTTATGGTAATTTTTTCACACGTTGTGTTACATTATCGATATTTTTTTCAGTGGCATTGGCTATGGACTGCCGCCAGGTCCATGGTTCGAACCCCGCCCAGAGCTTGAGCTTCACCGCATGGTGGAAGGGCATTTTGCGAATGCCCGCCTGGCTAGCGACCACCATCAACTAGAAAATCTGTCGCCAAGCACCTAACGGTGTGTTCCGGCAGCAGTCCTTGAGAGCCAGTGAAATAACATCCAAAATGAGACTTAACAGGTGTTATGTCTCAAGGTGATGGGCCCAGTGCAGTTCATCACTTGTGATGCAATGCATCTATTATAGGCAGAGGATACCGCTTAACATCAAGTGGGCCTTGCGCTTGTTCCTTCACAATAACATTAAAAAAAAAAAACATACGGATTCCCAAGTTGTTGATAATTTTCTATAGCCTATGTTTATCAGGGATAGTGTAGGATTCTGATGGTAAATAATGTTACAAATCGGTTCAGTAGTTTTTAAGTTTATTCGTTACATACAAAAATACAAATCTTTCCTCCTTATAATATTAGTACAGAAGGGCAGATATTGATAATGATTGCGATATACAATGAAAAGTTAGTTAATAGGTAGTAATTCGTTTATATGAAGATCCTAATCTCTATTAATAATTTTACATTCATCAATGCGATATAGAGTAAATTTTTACCTTCGAATTCTTGTTTTAAAATCTTACTCTTATTTTAATACATTTTATTCGTATAGACGATTGTTGTCAATATATATAATGCGCATTAAGGATGTCAATTATTAAAATAATTTCAGAGAAAACTATCAAGTAAATCAGCCAATATAAGTATCTTGACGGTTTTAAGGATGACAGTTATGTTTTGTACAATACACATTATGTATTTAATAAAAGCAAAATTTTGAATGTACAGGTGTTTTACTAAGTATATGAGGCAAGGCAACACTAGACCGTGCCGCGGTCCCTTTGAATACAGTTTTGAATATTTACACCAAGCTAAGTAATAAAAAATATTAAATCATAAATGACAGGCACAAAAGACTTTTAACATCAAGTGGCTGGATTCGGAACCCTATAACAATGTATCAGAACATAATCTAATAAAAATAGATACTCAGTGTGAAACGCATTTTTTTATTCTAAGCGAATTAAAATATTCACAAGAATAAAATAATTATTAAGATGCAGTTGTGGATTTAGTAGCAGATACCTAAAGTTGATCAACTATTTTAGTTACACTGTGACGCTAATGGAATCGAAGTCTTGACGCGAGCTGTGCGACTAGAGCGCAGTGCCGCGTAGTTTCCATAAAAATTTGCCTACTGATTCACTATAACCTGCCCTTAAGCGGCTTATTGAAGAAAACACGCGGATTACCTATGAGACAATTCTAGGATTATTGGGGATTGGTATGAGCCAAAATGAGAAAATTTTACACGAAGAATTAAAAGTTCCGAAACTTTGTTTTCCTTGGATCTCTCATGAACTGATAGCGGAGCAGAAGCTGCCTCGCGTGGAATGGTGCTCACAGATGCTACTGAAGTACGATCACGGACATTCTAATGCTGTTTATGACATTGTCACAGAAGACGAAATATGGACTTATTGTTTTGAACCCGAAAAAACAGCAATCTTGTGTCTTGTGGGTAGTCGAAAATGAGAACATGCCAACAAAAGTGAGGCAGGCGAGAAACGTTGGTAAAAAAATTATCGCGTTTTTTTTCTCAGCTACATGTCCATATGCACAATTCCACTTTAAGCTCAAAAGAATGTTAATGCCGAGTTGTATTCTACCATTTGTTTACCCAGGATGTTAGAAAAAGTTCGTGAAAGACGACCAAAAAGACGCGTTCTCCTACATCATGACAACGCTTCTTCACACACGGCCAACAAAACAAAGTCATTTTTAGCTTCCGAAAAAGTACAACTCGTCACCCATCCTGCACATAGCCCCAACCTAGCACCCTGTGATTTCTGTATTTTCTCCAAAATCAAAGATTTGATGAGAGGTTTTACTTTTACCAACTCCGAAGAGGCAGTGATAGCGTTCAATCAGCCGTAGAAACATACAATGTACCTTCAAATCTGTGGTCTTCATGTTTTAAAAAATGCTTCGATGGCATGAAAAAATGTTTAAAATGTAAAGGAGAGTATTTTGAAAAGCAATACACATAATAATTTGTTTATAACATGTTGTTTTTTAAGTTATGAAAAACTTTTAGTGTGACCTACGTATTATATTGGCGAAACTTTGTGTGTTTTGATGTATGTTACTTGTTCACGCTCAAATAACAGGGACCAATTTTGATGAAATTTGGTATGGACGTAGATGAGGCACTGGATTAACACATAGGATAGGATAGATATTTTTATCATCACCATCCATCACCACGTGGGCGTAACCGTGCTTACACCCGTGTACAATACTACAATTAATAATATAATTATAATAACTAGTTGCTAGTTACTATATATTTATAATTTTAGTACTACAACTACTTATATTTATCAGAATATATTAAATTATAGTTGACGTTATTAAAAAGTATATGAAAAAAGAAAAAAAAAACGTATGATTATAATAATTATTTATATATAATAATTATATAAATATAATTTACAATCATTGATTTTATTACAAGAACCTGTTTGTAATATTTGCGCATCACTTAAAGTGACTCGTAGTAACATTAATCTCATCAGATGTTATGTAGTATATTGTTTTTGTGTTGACCTGCAACAATGGTGTTATGAATAAAGATTTCTATTTGTATTTGTATTAAGTTCAACTTTATACTAATACGCATTTTTGTCTGCTCCGTGTTGAGTTAACGATCGATGGTAAAATAATTAGGATATTGGATGGAATTGTCTCCTACGCAGGCTATCTATTTGAACTACCAAATTAAAAGTAGCCTTTCTAATTTAATGACACTTATAATGATATTGCCTTGACATCAGTGTCCTCGACGTGACCGACAGTCTTATTTGATTAAAATGGAGCTCAAAAAATTCCTTCAAAACTTATTCAAAATAAAACCTGGAAACAAAATGACAAATATCATCAGAGATATTAGAAAACCGTTCGATATTTCACTCAAGAACAAACTAGATAAAGAGTTTCAATCTCTAATCTTTCCATTAAATATCGGGCAATTTATCACATTTTGTCCTAAATTTCGCGTAATTGATGACAATATCGCACCAAATTCTATGTTTGTTGTTGTTGTTATAATTTTGGCGTCTCTGATATGTATAGGAATATCTATATATCATATAGTCTATGATATCACCAACAAAAAATATCTAAACTATCGACCGCTCCATTTATTTATGTATGTTACGGATGGCGTTTCTTTCATCATTAATTTTATATTTTTCATCACCTCAGTTGTATTTAAAAGTCAATATGTATCATATATCGTTAAAATACATAAAATATACAGTTTTTTCAAAATTAAATATAAGTTTACGGATATTTTGATTAATAACTGGTTATATCTTATTGGATTTGTTCTATGGTGGCTGATTTTTAATACGGTGTACGTTTGGTCTTCCGATATGTATATATATATTCTTTATAATATATATTTTCATAACATTGATTTGATAATGATTTATGCTATATGTATGACAAAACTGTTATGAAGATTTACTGATATGTGGACCGATGAAATGGCTGAATGCACCACAAATTTAGCAACGGACACAACTCACTTGAATGATTACGTAAAAAAATTGTTTCGTGTTTATATGACTATAATTATATGCCATGAACAATTCAAGGAAGTTTTCATGGAATCGGTAAGCTTAACAATTATGTAATGAAAGGTGTAGCTTTCAAAAACGTAAATATGTGTCAAAATTATGTTGTTTTACTTTCATCTTTAGTGAGAAAAAAATGTTTTTAATATTTTCAGGTATTATTCCATACAGTAGAAACATCTCTGCACAGCCTTTTTATATAAATTTCCCTTTGTATATAAATTCATCCAAATTGAGTTTTGATGGCTAACATAATTCATTTACTGTCATACCCAACAGTTTTTGACCACTATATCACCAGTGTTGATAGATGATGTAGTTGAAATATTAAACAGGCTGAACGTTATTTAAAATTGGCGCCAGCTCTAAATAGACAGCTGGTGGACAAATTATTGTGTTTGATCCTGAAGTACTAGATTTGTTCTTCAAATATCTATAACCTAATAATGTTTTATTTTTAGTTTGAATACGATTTGATAAGGCTTGTTCTATGGTTGGGAAAGAGCATAGCACTCCTGACAATACTGGGAATAGAGAGTGAATATTTATACAAATCCCATAAACAAGTACAGAGCATATGTGTCTTGAATTTAAAAACTTCTAAATCAGGTAAGGTAAACAATTTTTATGTGTGACCGTTTGTGGCATTACTACAGCGCAACCGTGCTCTAAAGTGCGCGATAAGCTGTCGGTCCGGTCGTCGTCTAAGAATGGAATTCGATATAGCATGGTGGTTAGGCATTTTGTGAATGCTTGCCTGGCCAGCTACCACCCTCAAGCAGACAATCTGTCGCCTAGCACCTAACGGTATCCGGCCACTGACCTTGAGAGCCAGTAACTCTGGGTTAACCTGGACTACCTATTCGACCACATTCTCACTTACCATCGGCGCCTAGTGATTAAAGATAAAAAAAATTACGTCGATCGTGTTGCCATAGTTAATTCTATTGACCTTAAGATCAATCGGTGACATTATAAAAGATATTCAGCGCAAAGTGTGGCAGCACAGGGATTGGTTGTAGTCGATCTGCGCTGCTGTTTTATAATCTGATTTCAGAGCTACTATAGTTTAAGAGTGCGTATTTCGTTAGTTTATAAAGCGCATACATTGAAGAGGGACTTCTTAGACTCTCAACTACTGCAACCTCAGCATTTTAGGGCCAAATATACACAGCCTCAGGTCCAAAGGTGGTTTTGAATCCAGCGTTATGTACACATGGAATCTCTGTACTGGTATGGAAGCTGCCGAAGTATTTGCACATTACTTTTTCAGCGTTCTCTTAGACGACTCACCTAGTTTAGAAAAAGTAAACGCCACGGGCATGTTTTTTGGGTAGGTCATGCTAATATCATATCTACTCTTTGCCCAAGGATATTGAGGATTGAAGACAAGAATCCCTCGAAGCTGCCCGCATTCCTTGATAATGAGCACTTTTGTGTTCGAACACCGGTCAGAGATTACGACCAGCCACCGTAAGTGCTAGCCGGTATATTCAGTAAAATGACAAGAAGTTCCCAGGGACAAACAATATACCAAGTTTAGTTTTTATTGTTTGTAATACCCACATGTTATTTTCTCTTCACTATATCCTAAAAGTTTCGCTATGGATTCTATCTAGAGAGACACCAATCCCCAAAAGTAGCAATAGGACTACATTCGCAGAATATCAACAAACCAACTAGTTGAGTTGAAAAGAATCTTCGTTTGCTCGCAATCGGCAATAATAGTAAGGCAACATGCCGTCTATTGATTCAAACTCAAGCGCTTTTTGCTGCATAGATGGCGCGCGGGTGGCGGCCTAATGAACAAGACTTCTGGCGTTACCTTTTGCCTTAAGTAGGTACCGTGAATTATTACAAACAAAATCATAATTATGGTTAAGTATTTAATTACCATTAATATACTTACGTCATCAGATGATGAAGAGGTCTGGGGAGCTTTCCAGTTGCAATCGGAGTTGATACCATGGACTAAAGATCAGTTAACTAGTATAGACTAAGGACCGAACGTTTTTTTTTTATGCCTGGTAGGTTAGCCTTTGACCAGTATCTCACCTGATGGTAAGTGATGATGTGGTCGAAGATGTTGTTCAGGCTAACCTAGAAGTACTGGCTCTCAAGGGCAGCTGCCGGAACACGCCGTTAGGTGTTTGGCAACAGATTTTCTACTTGAGGGTGGTAGCTAGCCAGGCGGGCATTCGCTAATTGCCCTACCACCATGCTGTAACGACTGTCATCGTAAGACAACAACCGGAACCGACGGCTTAACGTGCTCTCCGAAGCATAGAAGCGCTCAGTGTTAATGTCACTAGCGGTCACCCATCCAACTCATGACCGCGGGCGACGTTGCTTAACTTTGCTGATCGGTTGAGAACAGCTAAGTAAACTTCGCTACGAGCGCTTCAAAAGTGGTCTGGAGAGCTTTTGCGATCGGAGTTGATACCATAGACTTAAGATCAGTTAACTAGTAGGTATAGACTACGGACCTAACGTATAGTTTCTTCTTTCAGAAACTGCGAAGCAAGTGTGTAAGAACGTCCGTCGCCTGAGCGCTAGTATCAGCAAGATGAATGTCTTCAGCCTGTTCACAGTTGACTGCACATTACCACTCATGTTGTTCAACTTTCTTTCTACTTTTTTTTTTTTAATGGCGGTTTGCCTTTATTAACCAAACACTACAAACTATATACAACACTACAGCTATTGCTATATACTACAAACTATATACAACACTACAATAAAAGCGTTTGAACTCATAGGGAGTCCAAATGCTCTAGCCCACTATCAGTTGGCAGCGTGCCCAGCATGCTGGCAGCATTGCCCCGTTGAATATCTTTCTACTTATACTATAGTTTTGTTACAGTTTGCATTGTTGTAAAAGTTCGTATTGGTTATATCTCTTTTCGCCACTCAGGAGCTCTGTTCACTAGACCAAGAAACATAGCTGTGCCTTTACTAAAGGGCTTGGCCAATTTCTTTTGATATAATTATAATTCATATTTAGAAAAAAAATCTACCTATGGTTTAACGTTAAAGTATGTATTACTATGCAATTCTGTATGGTGACGATAAAAAAAGCTTTTTTTCTTTGGACAGTAGTGCTAAAATTGATCAGTAAATCTAAAGTATAGATCTGCATTCTCCATAGACAAATATAAATATTTTTTTACAAAATTACAGATTTACGACCAGAAATATTAAAGTCATGGGCGGGATACGAACCCGCGTCATCCAATCCTATAGCCAGGTGTGCTCTGATCAGCTGAGCTAACATGACATATGAATCATAACTCATTTTTTTCCTCTCGTTCTTTATCCATCGTATCCCTATACGATGGATGGAGCTATATTATGACTGTAATTTTTTCTCTCGAAAATTTGTAATTTTATGATGTAATTCGCAGAGCATGCGTTATTGCAATAATAAAATATAAAAATGTTTTACCCTGAAATAAAATAATTAAGGAAGTTTTGGTACAAATCAGTAAATTTAAAATTATTATAGTCATTCATTAGTAGCAACAATATACGTAGTCTATTTTAATTCTATCTTAATTAGGTTTTTGACAGCATTTTAACTTCATCATCTGTACAACGTAATTTGTCGCTATATATGTATAGATGTCGCTCCATCCCAATACGATGGGTAAAGAACGATAGGAAAAATTTGAATTGTGACGTCATTGTCCAATTGGTTAGAGCACACCCCAGCCAAAGGTGTGGATGGACGATGGTTCGAAACCCACACATGATTAAAATTTTTCCTCTCGTATATTTGTAATTTTGTAATGTAATCCGCATAGCAGGCGTTATTGCAAACATAGCAATATTAAAATTATAAGGTTGCGTCATCATTTACAAGTGTAAAACCAATTGCATAATTGGTCTTGTTTGTAGTACAACGTAAGATATACTATAGATGTCGCTCCATCCCAATACGGTGGGTAAAGAACGATAGGAAATATTTGAGTTGTGATTGTCATGTTAGCTTATTTGGTTAGAGCACACCCCAGCTAAAGGGGTGGAGGGACGCGAGTTCGAAACCCACACATTACTTAATTTTTTCCTATTTGTAATTTTGTAATTTTAACTTCCTCTTAAAACCTTACGGGTTTCTTTCATATTTAGTTATTATACCCCTTGTGGGCTTACCACGTAATACCCACAGTTGGAACGTGACACCTCCATCCCGTGTGCATGTTTGACGTGTCAATTCCAACCAACCACACAAACTCGTCTCAACACCTTTATATTTATATAATATAGTTGCTTAAGTTACGCTGATATAGCCCTGGCATACGACTTTGTCCCTTTTGCTGTTGAAACAGCGGGATCTTGGTATGCCGAAGCCAAAAAATTAATTGTAGACATTACACAACGTCCGAGGGAGAAAAGGGGTACCTTCTTTTCCCCCTCTCTCTCGCGCTGGGTGATTTTTTACTCTGAAAATTTCTTTTAGTATCCAGCTCGGTAACGTTGCAGCCATAATGGGCACGTTTGGGCAGAGTGCATTGCGTGAAGGGTTTTTCTACGAATAATTTATTTTACAATTTAATGTTTATGACCATTGATATTGTATTGTAAAGATCAATAAATGATAATGTTGTTGATATAGTCATACATACGATGTATAATAGTCTTAAGATTATAAATCATTGCATAACTAATAACCACATCTCTGGGGAAATCAATATCTTTTAATAAAGTATTTCTTGAATATGACATAATGTTTATCTATTTGTTCGACGACTCATGATGTCTCCATATAACTTTAATATAAATATTCTTTTGACTACTATTCTATATTTTATCAATCCTATATTACATTTGATAACACACAGAAAAAAAAGATGTCTTAAAATAAGAACCCAATAACTCTCAACTGATGTATCTTGACCTCAAATATTAATGCTTTCAACGAAGATAATCACGCTAACGTATCAAAAAAGCTAAGTTTTTAGAATTAAAATGTAAATATTTTGTGTCGATAGTTTTGCTATTTTTCACAAGAGTTGTAGTTTGATTAAAAACATTTTGTTACTTGTTTTAAAAATGAAAATATGTTGTCTTAGTGGTTTTGATTTAAGAATTATTTCTCACACCAAAGAATATCTCAATTTTGACTAGAGAAACAGTTTCGATGTCTAACTAAGAATTGTAGAATCTTAAAGGAAACATTAAGTTACTCTGGACAAAATTGTATTTTTGCACTCAAGAATCAGTGATACATGGAAGAAGAATGAAAAACACCATTAATCTAAGATTAAATTAATTTGTTACAAAATAATAAGTTCTCCATCCAAGAATGAGTCATACATGCAACAACAAATAAGGACCACTTCACACCAAGATAAATATTATTTTTGCTACAAATTAATAATTTCTCACTAATGGTCCCCGTTCAAGAGTCAGTTAATCTTGCCATCAAGAGTTAAGACAAAATAAGGCTAAGATATTTAATAAATTAGGTATTATAGACTTAAAATCTTTTTGTTTTCAACCTAAGAAATTAATTGTTAAATGACAGGTAATAAGTGACCTGGCGGGTGCCGGGTGCCACCCCCCGCCCCCCCACATTGCAGGAGCAACCTATCATTGCTCCCTGTGGGAGTCGTAAGAGGCGATTATAGGTAACACACCGGAAAGTGGGCAACAGCACTTTCTGAGAAACTTATATAAAAACTGCAATCCCGAGACGCCTGCCAGGCGTGGGGATTATGGCAAACCACTCTATAATGGGGGAGGTTGTGATTAGCAGTGGACGATCTGGCTGATACAGTAACCAGTAATAAGATTAATAAATAAGTACTACAGAAACATCCGCCAGCGGCTTCGGTCGTCGCGTGACTAAATATACCATCTCCATAGGTTAGGTGGTTTTTGTACTAGAGATTTCTTGTAAAACCAGTGAGCATACACCTTTCGCTATTATTAAAGATATGAGAGATTCTTTAGAATATTCATTAATTATTACTCTGCTAATACTAACAGTTATATAAAGTTCGGGCTTTTTTCGGAAATGTCACGTTAAATTAGTGGTGGAAAACGAAGGTGAATTAATATCAAGATGCTTGATAATGAGTAATTATTAATCAATATAAATACGAAACGAACTGCCAGAAAAATCTAAAGTCATTCTCATTCACCCCCCTCGATCCAGGGTAAATACCCTTAACTGCTTTCAGAAAACTGCCATATGATCGTAGCTAATCATAATCAGCCATGGGTAATAAAGATGACTATACCTACCTGATTAGATGTACTCATTACTGCAATGGATCCAGTCTCTAACGCAATTTTATACCAAGAGTGTGTTACTTCGACCAATGTCCATTAGAGGATAAGTTATTTCATTCAAGAGTACATGCCAAGTGTTCATTCAAGTATCAAATTTCATAAGCCAAAAGTTTGTCCGTTCTTGTGCCAAAATCTAAGAAAAAGAACTTATTGTAGGAGAAATACAAAAATCTTGTATGAAGAACGAAGCAATTTAGCTCAAAGGCAGTGTTGCTATATAATTATTTTACCCCCCTTATCATGGAAAATCATTCAAATATTTACCACGAATGATTTATCGTTTCACCATTTATTAGGCTATCTCGTATAACACCAAATAATCATGCCAGTCATTTCAAATTTACTCATCCAATAATCAAACCCGCCAAAAAAGCAAAGAACTCGTTTCGACGTGGCTACGTCTTTATATTTGCTTTGTAGAAAGTGGGAGTGAGAGCCAACTCTAAAAATGACGATAACGCGAATGTAATTTTAATTATACGTTGTGGAATATAATTATATATTACTAGCTGACCCGGCAAACGTTGTTTTTTTGCCATATAAAGAGGAAAAATGATTAAATTACTAAAATGGCTATTAAAAAAATAAGGGTTGATCGTAGAAGGGTGAAAGTTGAGGATTGTATGTATTTTTGTATGTTGTAACATAAAAAAATAGAAATTAACAATTTTGTCTAAAAAATAAAAAATAAATTTAGGGGTGGACTACCCCTAACATTTAGGGGGATGAAAAATAGATGTTGGCTGATTCTCATAGATACCGGATAAGGACAAAAAATTTCATCAAAATCGGTCAAGCCGTTTCGGAGGAGTATGGCAACGAAAACTGTGACACGAGAATTTTATATATTAGATTATTGTGGACTAGTTAAGGGGGAAACTAAAAACATATCTACTCAGAAAAAAAGAGGTTCGATTCCCGTGATGGAAGAACTATTTACCTACAATTTTGTAGAAAACCTTCGGTGTCCGACTCGCACTTGGCCGTTTTTTAATTCATGTCCCATTTTTGGCGAAATTACTCCGCTTTTTTACTCAAAAGGTTCCAATATCCCGATTTGCCCAAAAATCTGGCTACGGTGTACGTACCACACATAACCACAGGATTTATGCGATTTTATCGGTATTCTCTAGTATAACGTTAAAACTCTTTGTTGTTTAACTAGGCTACTATAAGTGTGTAACAAAAACTTTAACTATTCTATTTTTATATGTTGTGATTTACGAGGAACGTACTTTAATATTTCGGTAAATTTTTATGGACTGGGCAACCCCACTCCACCTTTTCATTCATTCCGCCCGCCCGTTTGTGCGCGATTCGCTACTTACATAGATTTTCGAAAGAAACGCATTACTTTTTTTATTTTATTATATATACATACATACTTTCTTTCGACGGTTTGCATAGTTTAAATCTCTCCGAACAAAGAAGAGAACGTGCGTGCCATCGTTAGGCATTATGGTGCCATCCATGCTAGATGACTTCCAAGTAATGAAGTAGTGCTACAGGACTGGGGCATCCCGCCAGCTGTAGTTAATAACTTCAAAGGTAAGTGAGATGTATGAAGCAATTTGTATTAAATTAGCTACCGGAGGCGATTCTCCGACCTTTTATTATTTTGATTGAGGCTTCATCGAGATTTGCGCATCCATTGATGATTTAGGTAGGTTGATATAGGCAATATAATGGGCTTCACATTAGGTTCTGGTATAGGGGGCTTAGAAGACCAAGTTAAGTGGTCCTTGATCCATTAACGCATCTCATTAGCTAATAGGTAGTATCAAACCTTGAATAGTAGATATAGTTTTGTGTCAGTGGATCACCTAACTCTCTACACTTAAGAAAGTCCTACAACCTCTCGAAGTAAGAATATGTACTTTTAAACAAAATCATGAGTGCGATTTCATATATTACGCCTTGTTTCTAGTTTTGATTGATTGTTATTTGATTGTGCTATAACTACTGCTATATTGTTAAATGAATAAAGTCATTGGACTCGTGTTGTATGATCCTGTCTGAGAAAAGTGATATAACCGAATTCTAGAAAGATGAAGCCATGGGCAACAGCTAGTGTACATTAACTTTTCATTGATGATTATCATTCATAGATCTTTACAAAGCAGAAGTAATTAAGTACCTACTAAGGTTCTTCGTCTTATGATTTCAGATGCTATTAGTAATGATGATAATACTTGGTTAAAACATAACAATGAACTATGGCGCCAAGTAGTATAGAAATGGAACAACACAAAAGAACAAAATATTCATACCATGCATGAACTCCCGGAATTTTGGAGCATTTTTTAAGATATCAAGGATTGGTATGTTCTTTAGATAAAATTACTATGTACTAATTACATGCTCAGTAAGCGATAATTTGTTTAATTTTATAATCTAAGGAAAAATGTATAATGTTAAAATGCTGGAATCTATATAATTTGATTTGCATTTTATGTTGACATACTTTGCTCGGTAAGCGTTAATTTATGGGTTTTATTTTATAATTTAAGGAACATGTACCATATAAAAATGCTTGAATGTAATTAATTTAATAAATATAAAAATGCTTTGATAAGTATAATTGTTTTTTGGGTGATACTCTTCGCGTAAGTGATAATTTATGAGTTTAAAGAAAATGGATTATTTAAAAATTCCTGAATATAATTACTGTGACTTTGTACTTTGTGGTGACATTCCTCACATAGTAAGGAATAATTTAAGACTGTCATTTTATAGTTTAAGGAAAGATGTACCATGTAAAAATACAACAATCTATACAATGTGTTTTTGTAGTATAACTATGTGAGTTACATTATTTTCAGAAAAAACGCTTGAATACTAATTGTGATGTCTCTTACGTATTTTGTATTAACTATGACATTTTTCACTCAGTAACCTGTGTCCCATTTGTGTTTTTTTTTAAATATATTTTCATTTTATATCTATATCTTTCGTTTGAATTATATTGCCCTGCGCTTAATATATAAATTGGCTATAATTTCTGCTTCAGTAAACAGTTGAAATTGAAGTCGTTAGCATCATTTCAAGTCCAGATTACGAGTACAACGAATTTCAACGATTTTAATTTTTGCGATTACAATAATTCATTTGTCCCAATAATGTTATGTTTTCGTTTTAAAATATTTTATGCTTTGAACTTTTGAGTTACTTTTACACTTTCAAATATAATATAGATTTGTTTAGGAAGCAGCCTTAAGTGTTATTGCTATCTGCATTCAGAATATCTTGTCTCTACATTTCTATGATTTAATAACACATGATACTGCTTCCTAAACACATATCTAAGATTTAACGAAACTAGTGAATACTGTTGTAAGGGTAGATTGAGACTGTTAAATTAAACAACTTTTCCAATGAAACATGAATTGAAATCTGGCCAATTTATTTGACCTACCATACTACGCAGTAATTTGTTTTGTATGGGAAGTAAAAATATAAGATGGATTTCAACCCATGTTTCAGAAAGGCTATTCCATTTCACGGGCTGAATCTTCCCTTTAAATAGTATACACAAATTTTGTTAGACCTTAAATGTTTTGTAAGAAAAAACATTTTGTATAAGTCAAAGCAGAAAATATTTTAAAACGAGAAAAAACAACGATTGGGTTTAAACATAAACAATCTTGAAATAAATTAGGAAGTATCTTGAAGGAAATAACAGGAATCTCTAGTTAAAATAAAAAACATCTTGAAAGAAAATAGGAAGTATCTTGGAGGAAATAACATGAATCTCTAGTCGAAATAGAAACATCTTGAAAGATAATAGGAAGTATCTTAAAGGAAAAAACATGAATCTCTAGTCGAAACAGAAATATCTTGAAAGAAAATAGGAAGAATCTTAAAGGAAATAATATGAATCTCTAGTCAAAATAGAAACATCTTGAAAGAAAATAGAAAGTATCATATAGAAAATAACATATATCTCAGGTCAAAACGGAAATAATCTTGAAATAAAATAGGGAGTATCTTGAAGAAAAAAGCGTTTCACTCTTGGTTGAAAATTTAAAACAATAAAAACAAATGTTAAATATCCTTTATTTAAAATAGGTGCATTCTTGCAGTAAAACAGTTTAAATTAAAAAAAAGATTTTTAATGCTTCACTTAAAATAGTTTCGCTCTTAAAGTAATAGCTTTGAGTTCTTCATAAAACAAGTTTTTGTTTGTTGAAACAAGAATATATTTCTTGAGCCAAGAACTATAATGCGAAATATTTAATATCTTGAAGTAAGACATTTTAGACTTTCCTTATATCGAAAACCCATCCGTTCTTAAGTCAAATAATATTGCTTGTCTGAAGAGATTATTTTTTTCTGTGCAAGTAGAAAATGGTCTGACCAGTAAACATCACTAGAAACACTTATGTCTGTGACCGTATTTAAATCCGCATTTGTTAGATACTATGCAATATTCTAGGCAGCGACTGCTTCCGCTCACAAAGGATTAGGTATCTAATAACCGGCCAAGTTTTTCATAATGCATACACACCAAAATTTATTCACTACGGAACTCAAATCGTTGCTTACAGAAGCATTGGAACATCCTGTCCAATGCTTCTGTAAGCAACGATTTGAGTAGGGTATATATTTAAATATGGATGTTTGTTATTGACCCCCGTCGTCGCCACCTAGAGTATCAGTCAACAGATGGCGCATTTTACTATTATTTTTATTATGCCTTATAGGTTAGCCTTTGACCACTATCTCACCTGATGGTAAGTGATGATGTGGTCGAAGATGTTGTTCAGGCTATCCTAGATGTACTGGTTCTCAAGGACAGCCAGAACACACCGTTAGGTGCTTGGCGACAGGTTTTCTACTTGAGGGTGGTAGCTAGCCAGGTGGGCATTCGCAAAATGCCCTGCCACCATGCTATAACGACTGCCATCCTAAGACAACAACCGAGACCGACGGCTTAACGTGCCCTCCGAAGCACGGAAACGCTCAGTAGTAATGTCACTAGCGGTCACCCATCCAAATCATGACCGCGCGCGACGTTGCTTAACTTTGCTGATCGATTGAGAACAGCTAAGTAAACTTCGCTACGAGCGCTTCAATGTTAAGCGCATTGTTTAACATTCCTAGAAATATAAACATTGTCGACAGTATTGAGTTAATATTCTATATTTTTTTTTACCCAAAAGCATCGCCACTTCACATTCACATTTTCCTCTTTTTCTTTACTGCAATTATTGTGAATTCAATTTAAATTGGAGTGCCAATATGCTTCAGAATAGGCAGATTCTGCATTGATATAATACATGTCATCCCAAAAATATTTGAAGATATTATTAATATAGCTTTGGGTACATCGTGTAAGGGTAGATTTATATTAGAGCGGGCCGTGCCCGGGGCGTGCCGTGCACGTGGCCCGTACGGGGCACGGATTTGAAACGTTACATACATTTTGTATGAAGCAATTTATATTAGACCGTGCCTGATCCGTGTCACGTCCGGGCCCGCCTACTAACGTACGGACGGGCTTCGCCCCGTCCACGGCCCGGCCCGGACACGGCCCGGTCTAATATAAATCATCCCTAATTGTATGTCGACAATCTAAACCAATACCCATGAGTGCAGCTGGTTATTTAAAACATTAATATTCAAGTTATTTTATTTTATTTTTATTTTATTATGCTAGGAAAACTAACTGCTAGTTACAATAATATTTATGAAATATAAAAACAGAAAGCCAATTTTAAGTTTTCACAGATATATAAAATTACGTTAGGCGCGGAATACACTATCATACCAATATAAAAATATATACATATGACAATGTAATACCGGCCTTAAATAACATAATTATGTAGTCAGTAGACACAAACGAGAGTAGTGTTGCGAATAATAACTATAGTTAAATACATCACATTAAGAGAAGTATTTCTCATTCAGCAGCGGTTTCAATTGCAATGCAGAAGTATTAAAAGGATCCAGATCTATATCTATAGATGTACTGTTATAACACCTGCATGCCCTAATGAGGTAAGTATTCTTCCTGTACCTGCACGATGCACTAGGAATGTGTAAGAGTTCCGGATATCTAAGGGTGACCGCTGGGGTACGTAACCCCAATTGACCGAGTAACTCCGGACAGTCTACCGTTCCGTTTGCTATGTTTAGGAGGTAGGCGATGTCTGCGATACGTCTCCTCTCCTGCATGTGTATGTTTTAATTATCCCATTGGCATCGGCGATAATGATAAACATAGAATTTCATTCATAACTAGGACATAGTGGCCCTGACGATGCCAACTTATTAAGTTCATCATATGACATCGCCCTCATTTTATCTGGTTATAAGCAGGCAGCAGGTGTGACGCTTAACGTCAGGCAGGCGACTTATGCGTCTCGTTACCTAATAATAAATATAAGTTATTGCTCTTTGAGAGATGACTTCGAGAATAAATTATTATTTTTAACTGACTTCAAACAAGGTTTTCACTTTGAATGTTTTTTTTGTGTGTGTTACCTGCTACATTTTAAATCGGTGTACCGGTAAAAAGTAATGAGTGTACGCTCTACACGGCCTGACCATCGTCGCGGTGGGTCTCGTCTCCGGCATCTGCTACTGAGCACCTCCTCATCTAGATGATCAACTAGATAAGTACTACAACAACGAAGCCTACCGTTGCGTCAACCTGTCTGTAATCAACGACCCTTCATTTATACAATTCAATATATTACTCATCTTTTATTTTTCCTGCGCACTACTATCCTGGCTAGGTAGGAAGATAAAACAACAAAAATTCTCTAACTCGAAACGCATATATCACCCGCCCTGTCTGTCGTTGCGCAACTAGTTACAATTCTTCAAACAAATTTAAAAGTCATGCCTATTTTGAAACTTAGATATTTCATTTTTAAAACTTTTCACTCTGAAACAACACTAGGTAAGTTTGATTTTTATTCTAAGTGAGTAGTACATAACAGTGGCAACCTAATATTTAAACTAATATCAAATTTCTACTGTAATAAATACTTATAAAATTAACTGTACTGTCTCTTGGCCTATTCCTAATATAACGAAATAAAACAATTTCCCAGATGAAAATGTTTTTATTTTATGAATACGAAAAAACTTTCGACATACCTATGTTATGAATGTATTGCTATGTCCACACAGTAAATAAAAAAAACATCGAGTGCTACCCAACCGCAAACAGTTAAAACAAACGTGTCAATTATCTATTACAATACATATGTTACCTCATTTATCTACCATAGCCACTGAAGGTGTTGATATCAGTTGTCTAATCTACAAAAACTATTTCTAACAAATAATAGATTTCAATCTTCACGAGTGCTAGTTGACAACACAAAGGTATAAATAGATAATATAACATTTCAATATTGAAATATGACATATATTTTCTTTCTAGTGTTTTTGTGACGATAACTTAAACTGTAATATGACTATTACGTAAGTCGAAATAAATTCGATTAACATAATGGGTAGCATGGAGTCAATGTTGTAGAGCCCATAGACATTCATCTTGTTCAAAGTCGCTCCCAATCTAATGATGTTCTTGCAGGTTTGTTTTTCAGTAACTGCAATTAGGAGCAAACACAAATTGTTATAGAAGAGCAGACTATTACATTATTAAAACAAAATCTTAAATAATATGATCAAGGACAAGACAGTTTAGAAGCTCCATATTTTGCTGCTCACAAACACAAAATTCTACTGTATCAGCCGAAAAGTCCACTGCTGAAGAGGGGGGGGGGGGGGGGACGGATCGCTGTGTGAGATATCAGTTCCTCAGAAAGTGCTGCTGTCCACCCTGTGGTGTGACACCCTTAGTCGCCTCTTGCGACACCCGCGGTTTGAGATGGAGGGGTGACATTCTAGCCCGACCAATTGACTAAATTTGTTTATTTTCTTAAGATACACAGAATCATGGTGGTTAGCCGACATCTGCCGCAAATCGAACGGTTAAGTATTTTCCATCTATATAAAATTTGTTCACATAATTCAACCAATTTCATACGGGACTAAGCTCGCGACCTCGCTAAAAACATTTACAAACAAACGATAAAACAACCAAATCCTACAAGGGTGATCCCAACAAGGATCGTTAATTTAACTTCGCTAGTGCCTTACAAAAAAATTTACGAGGCATCTATAGAGTGATTGCTCTGAATCAAATTTATGTACACCTAACAAACACCGATAGGTTTCTATAAAGGAAGTGAACTCTGAATGTCATGTATTTCTGGCTTTTTAGAAGCATGGGTTGATGATGAGTTGGTACGAACAGACAATCTTTTCTCGAAATGTAAACTTCGACCCAGTGTGAAGTAAATTTTAAACACTATGTTGATTATACATTTAAAATATTATCTAGATTATCTGGATGCCCTAGATTTATTATTTTTCTGAGGTGGGTAAATTAAAACAACACAGAAAAAAAACACCTCGATTGTAAAAAATCAAGATGAAAATTTGGTCAGCGCCATTTTTTTGTATTAAATTTAATGAAATGTAATGCTAGGTAGCATTGTAGAAACCTAAAAAATTTATACATGAATGTTCCTATTTCAATTTTTATAACTACGTGAGAAAATCCTACTACAACTAATTGAGGTTTTCAGATTAATTAAAGATTTTGTTTATGTAAAATGACGTTTTTTTATGTCTGATGGGTTAGCCTTTGACCACTATCTCACCTGATTGGCGACAGATTTTATGATTATAACTCTTAAGTTAATTTAATTATAATAATAAAATTGTTGGTCATAATAAATTTCACACATTTTGACAGCGTAGGTACTATCTGGCATCATACTCGTATATATTTTTTACCTTATGGGATTAATCGATGCAGATTGTTTGTCGACTTTCACCTTTGAACTTTTGCCGCAAACACATACTTTAGTCTTCACATACTACTTAAAGCGAACCAGTTTTACTTCTAAACTGTACTTAGTACTACTATTGGTACTGATAAAAATTTCACCTGATGAACACTCATTACTCTTCAATACGCATGTAGCTTGCAGTTGTTCACGCGCTACGTACAGTTTCTCACATTCAATTCCCAGTATTGATTGAAGAAGTATATTTTTTCCAATCCAAACACAAAATACTACCAAGGATTTCAAAAACTGCAAAAAAATGTTTTGAAATATATTATCACCTATTTCATTGACGTTATTGATTGAGTAATTTAAAAAGTCGCTTTAGAATGTTAAATACTTAACAAAGTTAGTACTATTGGGTTTGTCTGACAGTATGGTGGAAGTGAAATTAAGAAATCAGTCAGAATATAAGACATACATTAGAAAAACAACAAAAATTAGAAATGTCACATACACAATAAGGAAAAACAAATATCGATGGATAAGGCACACTCCAAGAGGATCAGAGAAATGGGGCAAGGCAATCACGAATGGTATCCCGTACACAGGAATCGGCATAGAGGAAGGCAATATTTTAGTTGAGAAGACGACATAAAAACAATATGACGTGGTCTAGAGTAGCCAGAGAGAGATAACACTGGAAAAAGGTGGATGAAACTTATGCCATATAAGGGCGAACAGATACGGCTGTCGAAGATACATAATTAATTTAATGTAAGAAACTAATTTTCCGAGATAAAGGTTTTTAATATTGTTTTTATAATTATTATGGTGGAAGGGCATTTTGAGGGCAATTTGTCTAGTTCGCTTCAACACAATAGAAAACCTGTCACCGAGCACCTTACAGTGTGTTTCGGCAGCGGTCCTTGAGAGCAAGTATATTATGATATCACATGCACATGACAACTGTATTTCTCAGGGTGATGGGCGCAGTTCAGTTTGTCCTTTATGACTAAATAGGTACATCTGTTATAGGCAGAGATTCCTGCTTAACACCAGGGGGACACTTGCGTTTTTGGTCACAATCCCTTAAAAATAGGTTCATTAAATCACAACTCATGTTGACGTGACATACTTAATATTTCAGCAGCACAGAAATAGAAGAAATACACTACACCTACAATAAGTTTGGCACAATAGTACTTAATTTAATGTGATACACTACATTTGATAAACCATATTTACGCAGGGTGGAATAACCTGCATACTGATGAATAGGATGTTAGGTAGATAATGACATACTGTATACTATAGCAGCTGAATCGTCCACTGCTAAACACAGCCTCCCCTATTAAGGGGGTTTTAGCCATAATCCCCACGCTTGGCAGGTGGCTTGGGGATCGCAGTGTCAGATGGCAGTTCTTTAGAAGGCGTTGCTGCCCACCTTCCAGTAATTTTCCCTTAATCGCCTCTTACGACGTACACGGAATGATATGGGAAGGTGCAATTCTAACCCGGCACCCCAATATAGATAATTACATAGGGGCTGCTGTTTATGATTCTTACAATATAATAAATAAAGTTACTTCTAAAGATATTTGAATAATGTCTGCCGAATTATTTGCAGTCTCAGAGGCACTATCATACATATGTACTCAATTTAAACCAAAGCGGAACGATTATTTTGTCTGAAAGTCAAGGTGCTTTGTACATATTTAGAACTTGAAACTGCACAAATAAATGTTACATAGTATTAGCTGTGAAGCATATTATAGGTATTAGAGGGAATTAGTCAGTATCTTGACTTGCGAGGGGCGTCACTATCAGAATAGTGGTATCGAATAATGTCTTATTGTTTAGAGCTATTCTATACAAAAAACCGTTAGAAATGTATAATTCCCGTGAAATAGCTCAGTAGAATAAGAAGTACCATATTTTGACTTCTGGAACACCTAGATAGTCAAATCAAAAGATGGTGGCAACAAAACAACAAGAGAAGTTAATGTAAGACTTACTACTTCCGTACTCCAAACATCCATGGAAATTGTAACATATAAAAGAGCATGCTCTGATGTCTCCACTGTATGGATCATTATCTAGAAATTAAAAGATCAAATTATGAAAGAAGGCTTCTATGAATGAAATTTACTTGGTATCATCATCTATGATTAGCATGAATAATGGGAACAGGCATCAAAGAATATTAATTCAAAGCATATTTGAAATATATTATGTAATTGAAGCTCTTTATAGTCGTCCCCTCTTGACTGAGGATCGTGGTCATCATTAGATTGTCTGTATTTAAATTAGATGATCTGGCTACAGGTTTGAGTAAACGTCTCCATCGGCTTCTGTTCATCGCATCTCGCACGAGGTTATGGAACTATAATAATTATATAATTAAATAAATTATGATTAAAATATTTTATATTACTAATATTAATTATTTTGAAGCAATGACACCATAGCAGAAGTAGAAATGGACTGCGGTGGCGCAGAACCGCATGGTGAAAGGCATTTTGCAATTGCTTGCCTGGCTAGATATATCTCTCAAGTACAAGTTGCCTTACATCTGACATTGTGTTCTGGGAGCAATCCTTTAGGCCATTAAAATTACAGGCACATGGTATTTAACAACTGTATATCTCAGGGTGACATGCGCAGTACAGTTCGTCACTTGTATAGAAATGCGTTTGTTAGAAACAGATGTTACCGCTTTACACCAGTTGGGCCTCGTGCTTGTTCCATCACAATGCAATAAGTCATTACAAAATAATAATTATGAAATAATGTTGAATTTTTTCGCGTGTTTATGAAATAATGTTGAATTTTTTCGCATGTTCAGATGATAGGTTAAATTTATCGAGGTGAGTTGAAATAAGGTAGTGTAATTTGGAATATTTTATTTTTTGTGTTCCAATTGCATGAATCCACCGGATGGAAAGGATTTTGATAGGTCTATTAACAATCAGGTCACTTACAGATTTGAAGAAAGTGTTTTTAAAAATTTCTTCCAATTCCATCAACTTCGTGTATATTTTGAATAAATTTTCTGGTACACGTCTTAAGCAGTTCATGACAAGATTTTTTTTGCAAGACATTTATATATTTCACTATTACAAATATCTGTTAACCTTTTCATAAGTTTTATCATGCATATAGCTTCAATCACGTACAGATCAATATTGTATAAATAATGAAGTATAATCAGATATTTGAATCCACCATACACACAATTCACAAAAATTGCAATACATATCAATAACCATGGTAAATATATGATAACGAAAAACCAATTCGCAACTTTGAGATCCTTGAAACTGTAGATGCCCTTGAAATGCAAGTAAATTTCTTGACATTTCAATATAATGACACATAACTTTCAGTTTTAGTTATTATAGACACCAAACACCATATAGCATATACCATAAAACGTATTGAATAAAATGTCCAGTATTGTCAAGAAATTGTTTAGTGATGTGTACCATTGTACGGTAATTTGAAGATTATCTATCCTAGTATCCTATGAGTACAAAACTGGATCCGGCAATCAGATGATTAGTAATTAGAGCATTCGGTGTTATAAAACTATCACTTATGTGATACTTAGGCAGCAGGAATATCCTTTGTGCGAATCCTAATGGGAACAGTAGTGATTGAAATTCTTCGTCTAGTCTGTTATTGAGTAAAATGTCTGTACATCATCATCATCATCATCAGCCGGAAGACGTCCACTGTTGAACAAAGGCCTCCCCCATAGAGCGCCACAAAGAACGGCTATTAGCCGCTTGTAACCATTGGCTACCCGCGACTTTCACGATGTCGTCAGTCCACCTAGTGGGGGGCCTACCAACTCTACGTCTTCCGGTGTAGTGTGGCAACCACTCGAGAACCTTTCTTCCCCATCGGTTATCAGTTCTTCGAGCAATGTGGCCCGCCCATTGCCACTTCAACTTGCAAATTCTGAGAGCTATGTCGGTGACTTTGGTTCTTTGCCGAATATCCACGTTCCGGATTTTATCGCGCAAAGAAACTCCGAGCATAGCTCTCTCCATAGCTCGTTGAGTGACTTTGAGCTTGTCCATAAGGGCCACAGTTAGGGATCACGTCTCAGTGCCATAAGTCATCACTGGCAACACACACTGGTTGAAGACTTTGGTCTTCAGGCTCTGCGGGATCTTCGACGAGAAGATGTCGCGTAACTTCCCGAACGCTGCCCATCCGAGTTGGATTCTTCGGGCGACCTCTTTGTCGAAGTTGGACCTACCTAACTGGACAGTCTGTCCCAGGTAAATGTAATGGTCAACAACTTCGAGTGTATCGTTCCCAACAACTACAGGTACGGGTGCAACATGGACATTAGACATAATTTTCGTCTTGTCCATGTTCATTTTAAGACCCACCTGCTGGGAAACTCTACTGAGGTCGCTGAGCATTGTACTGAGTTCTTCAAGCGATTCTGCCAATATGACTATGTCGTCGGCGAAACGAAGGTGAGTGATGTATTCGCCATAGATGTTGATGCCGAATTCTTTCCATTTCAAGAGCTTAAAAACGTCCTCCAACGCATTCGTGAACAGTTTCGGAGAAATAACGTCTCCCTGTCTCACGCCTCGTTGCAGTTGGATTGGTTCCGTGCTCTTGTCCTGTAATCGAATCGACATGGTGGCGTTTCTATACAAACACTTCAGCGCTTCGATATACCTATAGTCGATTTGGCATCGCTGAAGAGACTGCAGTACGGCCCAGGTTTCGATTGAATCGAAGGCTTTTTCATAGTCCACAAACGCTAAACATAATGGCCGATTATACTCCTCAGTCTTCTGTATAATCTGGCGGAGCGTATGAATGTGGTCTATGGTGCTAAAGCCTTTTCGGAACCCGGCTTGTTCGGGAGGCTGGAAGTCATCAAACCTACGAGCAAGACGATTCGTAATGACTCTCGAGAACAGCTTATAAACATGGCTCAGAAGTGAGATGGGCCTGTAGTTCTTCAACAAGGTCTTGTCGCCTTTTTTGAAGAACAGTACCACTACACTTCTGCTCCATGCTTCTGGCGTTTTACCTTCAAGGATGACGGAATTAAATAACTTCTGGAGGACTGAGAGTACCGGTTTTCCACCCGCTCTCAGAAGTTCTGTCGTGATTCCGTCATCACCTGGCGCCTTGTTGTTCTTAAGCTGTTTGAGAGCCATTCTAATCTCGTATAGGCTGATGTCCGGGATGTCTTCGGTGTAGTGTCGGGTCAGTTTAGCTCTCGTGTCCTGAGCTGTACTGACAACGGGTTCTTGTGTCGAGGTGTATAGCTGTCCATAAAACCTCTCAAGTTCTCTCAGAATCTCCGGTTTTGATGAGATGATTCTGCCATCGTCGATCTTCAGCTTAGTCATTTGGCTTTGCCCTATAGACGAATTTTTAGCGAACACTTTGGAGCCATGATTACGCTCGATTGCGGCCTTTATACGATTTGTATTGAAGGCGCGCAAGTCGTGTCGCAGTGCCTTCGAAATTCGTCTATTGAGCTTGCCGTAGTTTGACATGTCAGCTGAAGATTGCAGTCTCATCTCATTCCGATCTTCCATCAGCTTGATGGTTACTTCTGAGAGTTTCTTTGGTTTATTTCGGCGGGGGGTCTTAAAGAACTGAGACCCCACCGCTTGGACAGCTTCCACCAACCCGTTGTTTATCTCGTCCACTGTTTCGCATTCAGCTAGGCACTGGAAGCGGTTATGTAGTTCGAGTTGAAAGCTCTCGGGGTTTTGGATTTGGGCAACGCTAGGCCGGAGCGTGGAGTTTATCAGACGCGACCTCTCAAGCTTTACATTGATATTCAATGTGCCTCTAACGATACGGTGATCGCTACCGGTTTTCACCTTGTGGATCACAGAGACATCATTGAATATTTGCTTCCTGGTCGTCATGATAAACTCGATCTCATTTTTTGTTGAACCATCGGGGCTTATCCACGTCCACTTCCGGGATGGTCGCTTCTCGAAGAAGGAGTTCATCGCAAAGAGTCCCTCCTTCTCCATGAAGTCGACCAGCCGCTGGCCCCTCTGGTTCCGCTGCCCATATCCAAATGGCCCCACTCTCAACTCATCGCCATTTCGTGTGCCCAACTTAGCGTTGAAGTCCCCCATCACAACGGTGAAGTATGTTTCGGAGGAATGTATGGCTTCAGATATCTCCTCATACATAGCCTCTACTTCATCGTCTGAGCGTGTCGAGGTCGGTGCGTAAACCTGTACGACCTTCAGCGAATACCGTTTGGTGATTCTGAGTATAAGGTACGCTACCCTGCTCGACACACTTTCGACTTTTACAACATTGTTAACAAGGGACCTCCGGACGAGAAACCCAACACCACCCTGAGACTTTTGGTGACCTTCCCGGTAGAAGAACAAGTTGCCGGAGTCAAGGATAACGGTGTCCTGTCCCTGTCTTCGGACTTCCGATAACCCCATGACATCCCAGCGTAACTTGTTCAATTCTTCCTCCAGCTCAACAATCTTGTGGTCCTCCCTGAGCGTACGTATGTTGTGTGTTGCCAGGGCCAAGGGTCGTCGTTTTTGATGTTGGTAGCCGTGTATCTGCCGGGGATTCTTCGCACCCCCTGCTCCACCGTTACCTGGCCTGCTACCAGGGCCAGGAATAATAGAGCTGCCGGGGACTGGGGGCCGAGTTATTTTTGTGCTATTCATAAGGGGGGGTTTGCCATAATCCCCACGCTTGGCAGGCGTCTTGGGGATCGCAGTTATTGGTGTGCATTTCTCAGAAGGCGCTGCTGCCCACCTTCCGGTATTTTTCCCTTAGTCGCCTTTTACGACACCCACGGGAAGAGATGGGGGGATGACATTCTAGCCCGGCACCCCACGGGGCAAATGTCTGTACGCCTCGGGATATTTTTGATTGCGTTTGTCTTTTTCCAAACTAGCATTGTCGTCAATGTTTGTATCCACTTTGGTAACTTCATTGTGACTCGTATGTGATGAGTGAAAAATATTTAATAGAAATGTAAGCCAAGGACATAATTATTTACCATCACGGACTATATCGCCTAAATAATATGATCAAAATAAATAAAACATACTTTTGCGTTCTCCGTTTGTAGCCATTTGGATAATAAAATTTATAGAGAGTGTTTTGTAACTCGATAGAAAGTAAAAATGAAGATCGACAAGCAAGTTACACTCATGTATTTGATTGTAACAGACTTCCTCCTTCCAAATAATAAGGCAGCAATAAAGTTTTACGTCAACTCTGGTAAAACAATATACTGCCCATGCCAGCGCTAAATTATGTTATTTGGATGTTTGCGAGCGTCCATGACAAAATCAAATAAATAAAGTGCATCTGGCAGGTACATTGTATAAAAATTTACAACATTAGAAATAAGTGAATCGGAGGCAGTTTCAAGTTTCCTCGTACCTTACATCTTTCTTTTACCAGTGACAAAAAACTTGAAAGATTGGCGTGGTATGGAGTCCTCTCAGAAAGAGCAAAATACTATTCATAGATTTTGCTAATTGGCTCAGTTAGTTTTGTCTCTAAGGGTTGTCCGAGGATTCATACAACGTATACAGAGGCCATAGCGATTGCGACTGATTTTGCAGCATTCTTCTAACATTCCAGGTATGCAATGCAAATGAGAGTTAACTTTTAGTGGCTTTTTGTCATATAAGCTCATAATAAAAAAATGCTTACCATCTTACCGTACATCAGGCACTATTAAAATATCCCCCCTACAGATGACCTTGTATCGACATACATTTAGTAGTTTTTGTATAACATCCTGTATATAAAAAAATACCTTTATAGAGATCTTGTTTTCTATTTTAATTACCAATATATTTCTATTTCTAGTGCTGACAGCGCCGAGGTAATTAATATCGGATATCGATGATACCGTTGTAAGGTTGACTATGAGCTTGTAATAAACTTCACGAGTAGAATGGTATGTTATTTTACAGAATAGTAGGTATTGTTCTCATGTACTTCTGTAATCAAGTTCAGTATCATACCCAAGTATGGAGTCTATAAAGTGACTATTTCTTTTCTTTTATTATTTAAGTTGGTTTTTTTATGCCTGATGTGTTTCCCTTTGACCGCTTTTTACCTGATGGTAAGTGATGATGTGGTCGAAGATGTTTTAAAGGCTTACCTAGAATTACTAGCTCTATAGAAACACACCGTTAGGTTTTTGGCGACAGATTTTCTACTTGAGTGTGGTAGCTACCCAGTTGGGCATTCGCAAAATTTCCGACAACCATGTATAAATATATACATTTATAGTATTATATATAGTAAATAAATATATATATATATATACTATATATAATACCATACACATACACAATGGAGAGAGTAAGCTGTGACATACCTCGAGGTTGGTCTACCGCAAGGTGGATAGTGGCGACGGCGTAGACTGCGAAGTATGCGTGTGCGGTCCCGCACTCTCCGTCAATAGTCAACGACGAAGCAACATCGTGGGGTTGGTGGGTTAACATCAGGGCACCTTTGCATTGTCGAGCCCATCAGAACTAGTCTGCTTCCACCAGCCATTTGATATGCGTAAATGCATTTCCCCACGTTCAATTAGACCCCAACTGGTTGCGGCACGCTAAGTGTTCTGGCCTCTGCCAATGTCTCTCCTCGGGAAGGGTCTGGAGATGGCCAGTGGCGGCGGATTTGCTGTCGTGTGCGAAAACACGTTTCTGCCATATGTGTAAGACGTCTGATACCAAGCTGACATCCCAGCCCTTTGCACCTTATTGGACAGGAATGCGTTAACTCTTAGTTTTTATAATGATGGCCACTTATGCTAGCTTCCAGATCTTAGCACCTTGAAAATTATTCGTATTGGCTGTAGTATTATTTTCTTAGATATACCTATTTCTGAGATTAAATTTGGTTAAAGTCAACATAGGACTCAACATATAATAGACACATATGTCAAAAAGGTTATCCAAACCTCCATTTTCATTAAGTTTCAAAAACAGAAGCTGACACCTGCCACAAATTGTACGGCAAACTATTTTTCTTCTATATAAAATTTGTCCTCATAATATAACCATTTTTATACGGGGCTAAGCTCGGATACGGTCGATGATACTTGATATGATAACAAACTGTTTAGCCTCGCCAAATAACTAATAAATGATAAAACAATCAAATCCCACCTTAACAAGGACCGTAAATTTGTTTTTCGCAGTGCCTTACAAAAAAATCAAACTAGGCATCCTAAAAAAGATTGCTCTGACTTAAATTTAGGTGTTGAATCAATCAATAAAGTAAATTCTGAATTTAGTGTATTTTTTTTCTCTCTAGGAGCTGATAGTTGAAAAGTTGGTACCCGAACAGACAGTCCTCTCTCTAAGTGCAAAACTCCACCAGTTTAAAGAAAATTTTCAAAACTTGCTAGACAATGAAAGTAAAACACAATCATCTGGTTTTGATCCTTTTATTTCTAAGGTGGTAAAATTAACACACGATCTATTGTGGCTGCTACAATGGCCCTATTGGTCTACAGCCCTAAAACATATTTAGGAATCTGCTCTGAAATTATGCTTTTTTAAAGCAAAAACAACATGGGCTTGTAGCACAACCAGTACTTTGCGAGAAAAATGGCAACTACCGTACATACATACAAACAAACTATTACCCTAAACGCATATACTATCTCCGTTCCGTCTGTCGTTTGTAAAACAATTAAGAGTCTTAAATCAAATGTTAACGACATGTTCTTGTTTAAATCAATTTAAAAAAATTGTCTGTGATATCTGGTACAAGAAACAATCCAGTGCATTGCATTGGAAGCTTTATGATTAAACTCTTATTATATACTTAATAAATTCACTGTAGAGTCTTTTGGTCTATTCTTATTTTTCCGAAATAAAACAATTACACAGATTACCATGTTTTTATTTTACTAAAACGAAGATACTTTTGACACTCTTATATAATAATTGTTGTTTAATGGCCACACAATACATTTTAAAATACAGCTAATACTACCGAACTGCAAACGGTTAAAACAAACGTGTCAAATATATATTACATACTTTATTTTATTAAATGTAAAGTTTATATATTCTTATTGATTTAATCTAACGTACACATTATCTGTGTATGAGAAAAGTTTTATCTTCAAAAACTAATATTTAGCTAATCGAATTCAATCTACAATCTACATGGGTGCTATTTGAATCGCAATTATCGTTTGAACACGTTTGCTCTCATACTAATATAAGTTTAACGGAAACTACTTATATTGACTCGAATACCTATAAACGTGTATTTCGATTCTGTAAAACTACGAAAATGGTTAACAGTGTTATGATAAAATTTAAGATAAAGTAGATTATTCTTGGTTTTGATAAAAGAATCCACGCTGAGGAAGCTTTGTCATCAAATAGTTAATGAGTCGTTCAATTGAAACTAAAAACTTTTGACGTCCTAAAGAATCAGTTGCCCTAAAAATTTACTTTTTTTAGTGAATACATTAGCATTACAACATGGCTTGCTACATTCATTAATTAGACAACACAAAATTATAAATAGATATGACATTGTGATGTTGTACATAATATTAATATTCAAATATGATGTTTATGCTAGATTCTTTGTGCCGATAATTGAAACTGTAATATGACTATGACGTAAGTTGAAATAAAGTTGATTAACATAATGGGCAGCATGGAGTCAATATTAAAGAGTCCATAGACATTTATTTTGTTCAAAGTCGCTCCCAATCGAATGATGTTCTTGCATGTTTGTTTTTCAGTTACTGCAAAGAAGAGCAAACACAAATTATCATACAATCTACGAATTTATATTTTACGTTGCATACATTTTTTATAACAATATCTTAAATAATATTAACTTATTATGGAATAAGACAGCTTAGTAGACCCATAAATTGCTGCCCAAAAACGCCAAGTTTAGGTTCAGCATTTAAATTTAAGAATGATATTTGGCCAAGTTGCTTCTGCGAATATCAACTATCATACCCAAGTATGGAGTCTAATAATATGTGACTTTATTATTTTAATGAAATCTACAAAATTAGTACCTACATAACAGCCAGTTGCCAGAGGGCAGATATTTGCTGAAAAAATAAAGTAAAGGATGTCTTTCGTGATTTGCCGAAGGAACTGTATACCTATAACCACTAATAAGGCTTTCTGTAATAAACTGGTTGTGGTAACACTGTACACCAAGTGGAGAAAACGATCAATTTCTCTTCGAAGGTATATTTTAGCCCGACGTGCAGCGCAGGGTTTAAAGGAAACTCAAAAACAGAATTAGAACTTTCTCCCGAGTGATACATAATGTTTTATATTACACCTGCGAGGAAAATAAAATCATTAAATTTTCTCGTAGATGTCCTGAGACTTCTCTTTTTTATGACTTCTTGAACTGTATTTTGAATTTGTGGTGGCGTCATCATTATAAAATCGTCACGTGACACTTTCTGAGTGGGTGTGGCATAAAATTATATATACCATCAGTTTCCTGTTGAAAATTTTCTAGAAGCCAATAATCCAGGTAGCGGATCTCTTTAGTTAAAGTCCGCCTTGGTGGGTACCACCGAAATTACCGGGCAAACGGAACATCAGAATTGGAGAGACGAGCACAGTGCAAAAGGATGATAGTGAAACTGGATCTGTTAAGGTTAGACATTAAAATAATCGTCACATATACGCAATAAAAATATTGAGTAAGACGCCATGCCCCCTAGGCTTCTACGGCTCTAGAATGGTAACTTTTGGCTGATCCACCACGGTGAAAGCTAATAGAACGAGAGTTGGGGCCGCTTTATTTGGATTTTCTCTTTAAGCGCATGTTGAGGTGGCAGTAGGTAGCGGTCTTGGTTAGGTGGCACTGCAACTGAGGTGTCCTGCGGTGTCGTATGGGTGGTAATGCAGCTGAAGAACGGAAGCCGCAGCGGAAGCGGAATGCCGTTATCTTGATCCAGCGCTCTCCCGTCTTTGGCTGCCACCGTTTGATGGCTGACGCGGTGAGCCACAAAGGAAAAGCAGTATTAGTTTGGCTTTGCCTGCCCTCCTTATCCTCTGCGGCCGAAGTAACAGGCAAAGTATATTCTCCTTCTGTATAAAATTTGTCTTCTAATACAACCAATTTCATACAAGCCTAAACTCTGAAGCGTCACCAAAATAGAAATTGTTAAGCCTCACCAAATAATACTTAACACAAACAAACGAAATAAAATCCCACAAGTGTCATCTTTAACAAGGATTGTAAATTTAACTTCAACAGTGCTTTAGGTAAAATTGAAATAGGTATTCGTTGAGGGATTGCTCTGAATTAAATTAAGTTTTAGTATTAATAAAAAAAAGTATACTCGGAATTGCATGTAGGTATGTTTTACTCATCAGGAACTTGGAAAACCACCTCTCTGCGCAAAGGTACCCTATGCGCATCTAATTTCCCTATGCGTGTCGAACCCAATATTATTGGTATCGATAGAAATCTCACCTGATGAACACTCATTACTCTTCAATACGCATGTAGCTCGCAGTTGTTCACGCGCTACGTATAGTTTCTCACATTCAATGCCCAGTATAGATTGAAGGAGTATATTTTTTCCACTCCAAAGAGAAAAAACTGCCAAAGCTTTCCAAAACTGCAAAAAATATAAAGTAATGTAGTAGATATACATTAATTAATTAGTAAATTAATTATTGTATATCTACTATATTGACTGCCTTATTAATAAAATGAATCTAAGATACTAACCTTAGTCAGTACTATTGGGTTTATCTGATAACATAGTGGAAAGGCACTTTGCAAATATCCGCCTGGCTAGCTACATCACCATCAAGTAGAAATTCTGTCACCAAGCACCTAAAAGTATGTTCCGGCAGCGGTCTTTTAGAGCCACTTTATTATGATCAAGACAGTCACATTTCAACTGTATGTCTCAGGGTGATGGGCGCAGTGCAGTTTGTCATACGAAATACATTTGTTATAGGCAGAAGTTCCTGCTTAATACCAGGGGGACAATTGGGAGCGTGTACAACCCCATAAAAAAATGATAATACTGAAGTAAAACGAAAAATACTCAGGAGGCCAACTCTCACTTTTAACGAAACCATAAATAAGGAGCGTTTTGTTTCATGCTTAAAACAATCATTTGTGGACACGAACTATCACTGACCCACAATCGCGTCAAGCAATATTGGTTTGATCCTACTTATTCAACGAAAAAAATATGTTTCACGGATGTGCAAGCGAGATACAAGATGTTTTATAATATAGCATTATTCCGCTCACATTGCTTCGAACTACGATGTTACGGAACGGTTTTACCATAGTTTTACGACATTTTTCCGGAATAATGCAGCTACTGAAGTTATGGTTAAAAAAGCTGACCCAAATGTTCAAATTGACCCACATCATCCATCTCTTGATGCTAACGTAAAGATTAATTTGGCTGCTAAAGATTTAGACAAAATTGATCCAAGTATTATATGTATATCTAAGTACTGTATCAGCCGGATCGTCCACTGCTGAACACAGCCACCCCTATTAAGGGGATATTTGCCATAATCCCCACGCTTGGCAGGCGGCTTGGGGATCGCATTGTAAGATTGCAGTTCTTAAGAAGGCGCTGCTGCCCACCTTCCAGTATTTTTCCCTTAGTCGCCTCTTACGACACCCACGGGATGATATAGGGAGGTGTAATTCTAACCCGGCACCCCACGGGGAATATCTAAGTAAGGACTGGAATTTCAAAATGTGATTATGCTATATTATTTCACATGCTTTCAAACGTATCCTGGAAGGATTTCTGTGCACTTGACCATATAAGTTTATGTGTGTATAAGTTTTATACAAGTCTCTATCAGATTTTTGACACTTGTGTCCCTAAAAAGCGTCGTGGTAATTCAACGGATTCGCGGTATCCGATTTAGTTCACTGGAGATATTGTTTATGATATGAAGGTTAAACTAAAACACCATCGAAATAGGTAACGAACGAGATCTGAGGAGGCCTATGAGTTTTTCTCCAAACTAAGGTCTGAACTAAAGGTACGCGTTTCTAATGCATATAATTCGTACGTCGCCACTATAGAGCGAAACATTAGAACTAACCCTCTAGGGCTCAGGAGTCATGTGTCGAGTTTGCATTCCAAAGCTGGTTTCGAACTAACTGTCACATTTAAAGGTATCAAAGTAAGTGTACAGGCATCAGAAGCACTTGCGATTTTTTTCTTGAGTGTGTTTCTCTCAGATCATCCAACACTAGCAGCAAATGCTATTTCGCAGGGGGATAAGTAATGCAGGTTGACGTTTTGTACTTTGACTTCCGGAGGGCGTTTGATTGGGTCAACAATGACATACTGTTGGTAAAACTCAGTGCTCTGGGAATCACCCCAGGACTTCTCCGTTTCATTGCCGATTACCTTCGCGATCGCCAGCAGTATGTCCGACTTGGTTTATACGAATCTCGGCCCTATCACACACGGCCCGGAGTGAGTCAGGGTTCAATACTTGGACCGTTACGTTTTATAATCATGATTCAAAAAAGGAATCAAATCGAAAGAGGACTGTTTGAGGCTACAAGAAGATATATATATGCTATTTGTGAATGGAGTGTCAATAACAAAATGGACTTTAATGTCTCTAAATGCTATGAGATGACGTTTGGTCAAATGCAATGCCTAATCAAGTTCCGTTACAAATTAGATCAAACCATTATATCGCAGTCTACTACAATTAAAGACCTGGGTGTCACATTTGACAAAACTCTCACCTTTAATGATCATATCACTATTGTCGCGAAGGAATCTTTTCGTAGATTAGGGTTTGTGCTGCGGAACTTTCGTGACTTTCAGAACATCGAGGTTATCGAGTTAATATTCAGCGATCTGGTCAGGAGTAAGCTTGATGCCAGTGCTTGCGTGTGGCATCCACATAAACACAAATACACCTTAATGTTGGAGAAGGTTTAAAAGGCCTTCCTCAGGTATTTATACAAACGTAAATTTGGGTACTATGCTTTTATGTATCTTACGGATTTCTTGCTCAGACCCCTAGGGTACTTCACTTAGAGTTAGGAGATCCCATGACCAGCTAACGATTATGTGCAAAATTTTGCAGGGGAAAATTGACGCACAAATCTTCACAACCAGCTTTGTCGTTTGTTCGTCCCCGACAGTTACAATCGGGGCAGGATACATAAGCTGCTGACTGTGCTGAAAGTGTAGCACTGTAAAACACGCAGTTTCCTCGATACCGCGATCCCTTGCTTCGATCAATGCTCTTGTCGAAGCAAAACCTCAGCATGATCTCTTTGACAGCAAGTGGCAAGATATTTTGATGGAGAGTATAAGTTACTGTGAGACCACTTCGAAATAGAAAAGACAATTTCTAATATAATCAGTGCAATATGACGTAAATATTTATTTTGAACGTGTATTCTCAGTAACAGACTACATATATACTGTTAATAATTTTTATTTTAATATTTTTGACACCTGTTTATACATTTTTTTATATTGACGTTTTATTATTGTATTATTAGCGGTTCTAATTCAAATAAATTTTGAAGCGCTCGTAGCAAATTTTACTTAGCTGTTCTTAACCGATCAGCAAAGTTAAACAACGTCGCCCGCGGTCATGTGTTGGATGGGTGGCCTCTAGTTACATTACTACTGCGTTTCTGTGCTTCGGAGGGACGTTAAGCCGTCGGTTCCGGTTGTCGTCTTAGGATGGCAGTCGTTATTGCATGGTGGTAGGGCATTTTGCGAATGCCTGCCTGGCTAACTACCACACTCAAGTAAAAATTCTATCGCCAAGCACCTCACGGTGTATTTAACAAATTATTGAAGTACAAAATTTTATGCCCAAGGCGGGAATCGAACCACCCAACGGTGTGTTCCGGCAGCTGACCTTGAGATACAGTACTTCTAGCTTAGTCTGAACAACATCTTCGACCACGTCATCACCTACCATCAGGTGATAAAGTGGTTAAAAGCTAATCTATCAAGAATATAAAAAAAATTGAAATTTGATCATAAATGCAAACTTGTAATATTTTTATTTTTACAATGCCACATGCTCCGCAGATTACATAAAATTATTTTAAACATATATTTCCTACAAAAGTGAAATAGGGGTCAGATGTTTGGAAAAAATATTTTTAATAGCCTACGGTGAACAATTTAATCCACATTAATAGTTTACTGCATTCAAAATCAAATTTCATTTCCGTCCAAATTACATGAGTGGAATAATTGTAGAACACCTAGGTAATCAAATAAAAAATATGGAAACAAAACAAGAACATTATGCTTATGAAGAACTTACTACTTCCGTATTCCAATTATTCATCAAAATTGTTACATGCAAAAGAGCATGCTGTGATGTCTCCACTGTATGGATCATTATCTAAAATATAAACAAAAGATTACGAATAAAAGCATTTTAAACGAAATTCAAAAGTTATCATTATCTATGATGCGCATGAATGATGTACCCGCATCAAAGAATATTTTCAACGTATTATATATTTAATTTAAATATTTAAACCGATCCGAACCCGAAATACCCGGGTTTCAAGCATATCAGATGCCCATCATCAGGGCGAGTGCGCAGCTGCGTCTGCGAGCTCCCGGCGGGTATTCGATCCCCAAAGTGAGTGTTTTTGCCGGTTATTGTATAATATTTAAACATGTGTGAAACTCACGAGAAGCCGAGCAGTAATAGCTTTGGGCTGAAGTAACGGTCAAAGGGCATTTTGCAAATGATCGCCTGGCTACATACCACTCTCAAGTAGAAGTCACCATGCACCCAACAGTGTGTTTCGGCCGTTTTCCTTGAGAGCCAGTAAATTTACAGATTTAACAACTTTATGTCTTGAGTTGTCGGGCGCAGTGCAGTTCGTCAGTTGTGAAGAAATGCATTTGTTATAAACAGAGGTTACCGCTTAACATTAAGCTTGTTCCATCTTAATTCAATAAGTCAGTAAAACATAATGGTGAATTTATTCGTGCACAAATGTATGTTCAAATGATACTGTAGTTTCATCGAGGTGAATTGAAATAAAGTATGTAATTTGGAATAATATATTTTTGTAACGTTTCGTTTGCGAGAATTAAACGAATGGTAAGAATTTTGATAATCTATGACAGAAAGGTTAGACGCTTACCGATTTGAAGAAAGTAATTTTGAAAAGTCCTTCTAATTTTATCAACTTCTTGTATATTTTGAACAAATTTTCTGGTACACATCTTTCGAAGTTTAAGGCAAAATTGTTGTTTTTTGCAAGGCATTTATATATTTCACCGTTACAAATATTTGTGAACCGTTTCATAATTTTAATCATGCATATAGCTTCAATCATGCTTAGATCAATATTGTATATATAATACAGTAAGATCACATATTTCAGTCCACCGTTCCAAAGACTCACATATCTGGCAATAAATATTAGGAACCATAGTAAATATATGAAAACAAACAACCAATTAGCAACTTTGAGATCCTTGAAACTGTAGATGCCCTTGAAATGTATGTAAATTTCTTGACATTTCAATAAAACTGACACATAACTATTAGTTTTAGTTATTATAGACACCAAGCACCATAAACTATAAAACGTATTGAATAAAACATCCAACACTAACAAGAAATTGGATAGTGATGAGTACCATTGTAAGGTTACTTGAACATTTTCTACAAACAAAACATAAATTACGTATCCTGTGAGTACAAAACTGGATCCGACAATCAGATGATTTGTAATTAGAGCATTTGGTGTTATAAAATTATCGCTTATGTGATACTTAGGCGGCAGGAATATTTTTTGTGCTAATCCCAATGGGAACAGTAGTGATTGAAATTCTTCGTCTAGTCTGTTATTGAGTAAAATTTCTGTAGGCCTCGGGATATTTTTGATTGCGTTTGTCTTTTTCCAAACTACCATTGTCGTCAATGTTTGTATCCACTTTGGTAACTTCATTGTGACTCGTAAATAATGAGTGAAAAATATTTAATAGAAATGTAAGCCAAGCACATAATTATTAACCAACACGGACTATATCGCCTAAATAATATGATCAAAATGAATAAAACATGCTTTTGCGTTCTAAGTTTGTAGCCATTTGGATAATACAATTTATAGAGGGTGTTTTGTAACTCGATAGAAGCAGAAAATAAGAAGATCAACAAACAAGTTACACTCATGAACATATACAGCTAATCTACATATAAGTTCTATATCTGAGCCGTTTGATGTGAGACATTTAGCTCAGTACCTACACATATTTAGCTGAACAGTAATTTGAAGTACTCAGTTCTGTCAACAACATTTTAAATCCCATATAATGCAATATTATTTAAGTGGCTCTGGCATTAAGTTTAATTATTGCTTCAATATTATACTACTATGTAATGTATTTGATTGTAACAGACTTCCTCCTTTCAAATAATAATGCAGCAATAAAGTTTTACGTCAACTCTGGTAAAACAATGTACTGCCCTTGCCAGCGTCTATGACAAAATCAAATAAATAAAGTGCATCTGGCAGGTACATGGTACGAAAATGTACAACATTAGAAATAAGTAAATCATAGGCAGTTTCAAGTTTCCTCGTACTTTACATCTTTCTTTTACCAGTGACAGAAAACTTGAAAGATATTAGATTTGCGTGGTATGGAGTCCTGTCAGAAAGTTCTATTTTGTTTCTCTTATTCATAGATTTTGCTAATTGGCACAGTTATTTTTGTCTCTGAGGGTTGTGCGAGGATTCATACAACGTTTACAGTGGCCATAGCGATTGCGACTGATTTTGCAGCATTCTTCTAACATTCCAGGTATGCAATGAAAATGAGAGTTAACTTTTAGTGGCTTTTTGTCATATAAGCTCATAATAAAAAAATGCTTACCACCTTACCGCACTATTGACACTACAGGCACTATTGACATATCACCCCTACAGATGACCTTGTATCGACAAATATTTAGTAGTTTTTGTATAACATCCTGTGTATAAAAAATACCTTTATAAAGATCTTGTTTTCTATCTTAATTAACAATTTATTTCTATTTCTAGTGGTGACAGCGCCGAGGTAATTAATATCGGATATCGATGATACCGTTGTAAGCTTGACTATGAGCTTGTAATAAACTTCACGAGTAGAATGGTATTTTATTTTACAGAATAGTAGGTATTGTTCTCATGTACTTCTGTAATCAAGTTCAGTATCATACCCAAGTATGGAGTGTACAAAGTTAGTATATCTTTTCTTTTATTAATTAAGTTGTTTTTTTGTTTCCCTTTGGCCAATTTCTCACCTGATGGTAAGTGATGATGTGGTCGAAGATGTTTTTAAGGCTTACCAAGAATTAATGGCTCTCAAGAAACACACCGTTAGGTTTTTGGCAACAGATTTTCTACTTGAGTGTGGTAGCTACCCAGGTGAGCATTCGCAAAACGCCCTTCTACCATGTATAATTATGTATAAATATAGAATTGCTGAAACGCTTGTAGCAAAGTTTACTTAGCTGTTCTCAACCGATCAGCAAAGTTAAGCAACATCGCGCGCGGTCAGGAGTTGGATGGGTGAACGCTAGTGACATTACTACTGAGCGTTTCCGTGCTTCAGAGGGCACGTTAAGCCGTCGGTCCCGGTTGTCGTCTTAGGATGCCAGTCGTTATATCATGGTGGTAGGGCATTTTGCGAATGCCCGCCTGGCTGGCTACCACCCTCAAGTAGAAAGTCTGTCGCCAAGCACCTAACGGTGTGTTCCGGCAGCTGTCCTTGAGAGCCTGTACTTCTAGGTTAGCCTGAACAGCATCTTCGACCACATCATTACTTACCATCAGGTGAGATAGTGGTCAAAGGCTAACCTATCAGGCATAAAATATATATATTCGTTGCCTGGGGACAGACATTTGAGATGAAATTATTGACCTAGTGTGTTAAGATTTTTTGTGTTTACATTTTTATTGTTAGTTTGGCTTACGCTGGTTGTCACGGGACAAGGATGTTTCAGAAGATACCAGTATCGCATAGATAAGTACAGCTGTGCGGAGAACGCCCCCCACCATGCGTTGGATGTATGCCTGGAGAAGCAGAACCGTGGCAATCTCTAGTCACAGTCGTGAGATGGAACAGGTCTTGCCGACTATCATTACTGATCTCAGTAAGATACTCAGTACCGACCATCTGGTCGGTAACAACCAACCCCCACTAGGATCTGCGCTCATGTGGTGTACATACCCATATGTGCCTGGATATTACCCAATGGAGAGAGGAAGCTGTGACATACCACGAGGTTGGTCTACCGCAAGGTGGATAGTGGCGACGGCGTGGACTGCGAAGTATGCGTGTGCGGTCCCGCACTCTCCGTCAATAGTCAACGACGAAGCAACATCGTGGGGTTTTAGTCGGTCAGGGCACCTTTGCATTGTCAAGCCCATCAGAACCAATCTGCTTCCACCTGCGATTTGATATGCGTAAATGCATTTCCCCACGTTCAATTAGACCCCAGATTGGTTGCGGCACGCTATGTGTTCTGGCCTCTGGCAATGTCTCTCTGCGGGAAGCACGTTCCTGCCATATGTGTACGACGTCTGATACTAAGCTGACACCCCAGCCATTTGCACCTGATTGGACAAGAATGCGTTAACTGTAAGTTTTAACAATGATGGCAATTTATGCTAGCTTCCAGATCTTAGTAACTTGAAAATTATTCGTATTGACCGTAGTATTATTATACCTATTTCTGCGATTAAATTTAGTTAAAATCAACATACGACTCAACATAATAGACGCATATTTCAAAGAGGTTATCCAAACCTCTATTTTCATTAATTTTCAAAAACAGAATTTGACACCTGCCACAAAGTGCACGGAAAAGTATTTTCCTTGTATATAAAATTTGTCCTCAAAATATAACAATTTTTATACGGGGCTAAACCTGGACACGGTAGATGATGCTCGAAATTATAACAAACCGTATAGCCTCACCAAATAAATGATAAAAACGATAAAACAATCAAATCCTACCTTAACAAGGACCGTAAATGTAACTTTCGCAGTGCCTTACAAAAAATCAAACTAGCCATCCGAGAAGAGATTGCTCTTAGTTTAATTTAGGTGTAGTATCAATCAATAAAGTAAACTCTGAAATTAATGTTTTTTTCTCTCTCTAGGAGCTGAGAGCTGATAAGTTGGTATTCGAACAGTCAGTCTGAGTCTGAGTGAAAAATTCCGCCCAGTTTAAAGTTTTTTTTTTTAATTTGTTAGACTATAAAAGTAAAACACAATCACCTGGTTTTGAGTTTCTTTTTTCTTAAGTGGTGAAATGAACATACGATCTATTCTGGTTGCAACAATGGCCCTGGTGGTCTACAACCTTAAACATATTAAATAAATTGCTCTGAAATTGTGCTTGTTTAAAACAAAAACACATCAACATGGGCCCAGTATCTTTGCGTAAATAAATCGTAACCTGCATCATACATACTGTATCAGCCGGATGTAGTATTATTGTCTTATTGCATACATTTCCAATAAAAAAATGTTCTAACGTTTTGAGTAGAAGTTTGAAAGCCCACAAGCGCCTGATAAAATACGATCGTCGCGAGGATAAAAAGTTTGCTATTGATAAAGACAAGTAATCAAAATTATGTTTAATAATAAAGTCCTGCTCTTCCCGGCATTCTGGAAGCTGGAAAAGATGATGAGGCAATCACTGAATATCTTGTGCTCGTCCCACATATAAAATTATTTCGCGTTTAATAGTTTATTTACCATTTACAGAACAATACGTAGTTTGTCAATGAATTTGTAATCAGCCCTTCTGTTTTCAAGATATTCCTTTTATAGTCGCCAGGCTCATTCTGAAATCCTATTTAATACCTTGTCTAGGTGAGGTAATTGTAGTAACTCATTTAAAAACAATCCTCATTTAATTATAAATTACAAAATGAAATTTGGTCGGCCACATGGTTTATTTTTGTAATAAATACAAGTTCTATATGTATGAAAATCTGAGAGATTAGCATTTGAATTTTCCTCTTTGCAATTGTATACTTTAATTAGGCTTTAGAGTTTAATATAGAAAAAAATATTGAACAATAAAGAAAGCACATACGAGCGAGCGAGAAGAAAGACAAAAGTATCGGGTGATACCTTGCCTCCCACCAGCTCGTTTATATACCCCTCATTCACCGATGTTCGAGACAGACCCCGTTGACACCTGCACTGGCAGTACGTGCACACCATTTTCGCGTTCCAGGAACGTATTGCCAAATAAAGGCAATAGGACCCTAATAAGGTCGGATCCTAATAAAACCGAGCGATCTAAGGTATTATCCTGAAGGACTGAGAGCACCTAAACCTGGATGGCACCACGCAGTCTCCCGATAAAGTTTGAGTAGACGGATGCGGCCCGTCAAAATGGCGGCCAAGGCGACCAGCTCACAAGAAACATTTCGATGGATGATGGAAGACAGTTTTTAAGGATATGATGGATGGCCAATTCAAACGACAGGAGGTTCGTTTCTCATACACAAAGGTACCTTTGCTCTAAATTATAAACCCCCATGTGCGCGTAATGAAGTCGTACCCTCCCCGCGCGTAGTAATAAGTTACAGTGAACGGCGGACTCTTAATTTTAGGCATGTACATTTTCAGTAATAAATGTGGTTTTCTAAAATTAATATAACGCATTTTCAATCAGTGTTGCCCTTAGCGAAGCATTAGGTAGTAGCCACCCCACCGTCAGATGGCCAGGTCACAAGGTCCTCGCTGCTGCCCGCTGAATATCCTGGAGCAACATTAGATAAGTGTCTTTTATAAAGGGGTTGCTGGTAAACAGCAACACCCTACCTACACAATCTAGTAAAACTCAATACAACACGGATTGTCTACTGCTGAACAGAGGCTCCCCGATCAAGGGGGGGTTTGCTATAATTTCCACGCATGGCACGCAGCTTGGGGAACGCGGTTTAGGATATCAATTCCTCAGAAGGCCCACCTTCTGGTATTTTACCTCCAGTCGCCTCTTACGACACCCACAGGTAGCAAGGGGGGGGGGGGGGAGTTTGGTAATAAACTAACTAGGCACCCCACGGAGCAACAAGCATACAAACCAAATCTAACCTTTAACGCATATACTACCCCTTCCGTATGTCGTTAGTTAGATATACGGCAAACATATTTTTATTCAAAAAAGCCAGTGCCTTACAATGACAGCGTCGTAATTAAACTCTTATTATATACTATATTAACTGTAGAGTATTTTGGTCTATTTTTAATTATCCGAAATAAAACACTTTCACGGATTACCATGTTTTTATTTTACTAAAACGAAGACACTTTCGCCACACTCTTATATAATAATTATTTTTAATGGCCACACAATACATTTTAAAATACATCTAATGCTACCAAACTGCAAACAGTAAAAACTAACTATCTATTACAAAATATAATAATCTTTCAATTTGTATATTTTAGGGGACCTAACCACTGGATCGAGCTACATGACCCAAAAATTCTCTCCACTGAACGGCATTATTACTCGAGAATTGTACGTGAAGCGGTTGAAATTAAGAAGTACAAAAATTTCAATCGGGAGGATGGATTTAAATTGTCAACGTCATGGAATCCTGTCATAAAAAAGTGCTCGAGTCGTTTTTTGTCTGCGCGTGCAAGTTCCGATACTGTTAGTGTAGTGTGTCGAGGTGACAGTGATAAAGACTTAAACGAAAACCGAACGGGGGTAGATTTAAATCGCTCCCGCCGTTCCTCAAGACGATGACACCCGCTTCTTCAGTCTACTCGTGACCACGGTCAATGCAACTTGATCGAAACGTCGAGGTTAGTCAAAATATAATTATTTTGATTTTTATTCGTGCGTGAAAAGACCCGTTTAGAATTTAGAAACATATTTTAGGGGAGTCCGTGTCTACACAGTCATATGGTGTATGGGGGATAGAGCCCTTCTAAATCTACCCCTATCGTTGAAGCAATGAGCAATTTGAGGTAAATAATGCAATTTTGTATATTTTATATATTCTTATTAATTTAATCTAACATACCCATTATCTGTGTATGAGAGTAGTTTTATCTTCAAAAACTAATCTTTAACTAATCGAATTCAATCTAAAATATAGATGGGTGCTATTTGAATCGCAATTATCGTTTGAACACGTTTGCTCTCATACTAGTATAAGTTTAACGGAAACTACTTTTATTTACTCTATTAACCTATAAACGTGTATTTCGATTCTGTAAAACTACGAAAATGGTTAACAGTGTTATGATAAAATTTAAAATAAAGTAGATTATTCTTGGTTTTAATAAAGGAATCCACGCTGAGGAAGCTTTGTCATCAAATAGTTAATGAGTCGTTCAATTGAAACTAAAAACTTATGACGTCCTAAAGAATCAGTAGCCCTAAATATTTACTTTCTTTAGTGAATACATTAGCATTACAACATGGCTTGCTACATTCATCAATCAGACAGCACGAAATTATAAATAGATATGACATTATGATGTTGTAGATAATATTAATATTCAAATATGATGTTTATGCTAGATTCTTTGTGCCGATAATTGAAACTGTAATATGACTATGACGTAAGTCGAAATAAAGTTGATTAACATAATGGGCAGCATGGAATCAATATTAAAGAGTCCATAGACATTTATTTTGTTCAAAGTCGCTCCCAATCGAATGATGTTCTTGCATGTTTGTTTTTCAGTTACTGCAAAGAAGAGCAAACACAAATTATCATACAATCTACGAATTAATATTTTACGTTGCATACATTTTTATAACAATATCTTAAATAATATTAACTTATTATGGAATAAGACAGCTTAGTAGACCCATAAATTGCTGCCCAAAAACGCCAAGTTTAGGTTCAGCATTTAAATTTAAGAATGATATTTGGCCAAGTTGCTTCTGCGAACATCAACTATCATACCCAAGTATGGAGTCTAATAATATGTGACTTTATTATTTTAATGAAATCTACAAAATTAGTACCTACATAACAGCCAGTTGCCAGAGAGCAGATATTTGCTGAAAAAATTAAGTAAAGGATGTCTTTCGTGATTTGCCGAAAGAACTGTATACCTATAACCACTAATAAGGGTTTCTGTAATAAACTGGTTGTGGTAACACTGTACACCAAGTGGAGAAAACGATCAATTTCTCTTTGAGGGTATATTTTAGCCCGACGTGCAGCGCAGGGTTTAAAGGAAACTCAAAAACAGAATTAGAACTTTCTCCCGAGTGATACATAGTGTTTTATATTACACCTGCGAGGAAAATAAAATCATTAAATTTTCTCGTAGATGTCCTGAGACTTCTCTTTTTTATGACTTCTTGAACTGTATTTTGAATTTCTGGTGGCGTCATCATTATAAAATCGTCACGTGACACTTTCTGAGTGGGTGTAGCATAAAATTATATATACCATCAGTTTCCTGTTGAAAATTTTCTAGAAGCCAATAATCCAGGTAGCGGATCTCTTTAGTAAAAGTCCGCCTTGGTGGGTACCACCGAAATTACCGGGCAAACGGAACATCAGAATTGGAGAGACGAGCACAGTGCAAAAGGATGATAGTGAAACTGGATCTGTTAAGGTTAGTCATTAAAATAGTTGTCACATATACGCAATAAAAAAATTGAGTAAGACGACATGCCCCCTAGGCTTCTACGGCTCTAGAATGGTTACTTTGGCTGATCCACCACGGTGAAAGCTAATAGAACGAGAGTTGTGGCCGCTTCATTTGGATTTTCTCCTTAAACGCATGTTGAAGTGGCAGTAGGTTGCGGTCTTCGTTAGGTGCAACTGAGGTGTGCTGCGGTGTCGTATGAGTGGTAATGCAGCTGAAGAACGGAAGCCGCAGCGGAAGCGGAATGCCGTTATCTCGATCCAACGCTCTCCCTTCTTTGGCTGCCACCGTTTGATGGCTGACACGGTGAGCCACAAAGGAAAAGCAGTATTAGTTTGGCTTTGCCTGCCCTCCTTATCCTCTGCGGCCGAAGTAACAGGCAAAGTATATTCTCCTTCTGTATAAAATTTGTCTTCTAATACAACCAATTTCATACAAGCCTAAACTCTGAAGCGTCACCAAAATAGAAATTGTTAAGCCTCACCAAATAATACTTAACACAAACAAACGAAATAAAATCCTACAAGTGTCATCTTTAACAAGGATTGTAAATTTAACTTCAACAGTGCTTTAGGTAAAATTGAAATAGGTATTCGTTGAGGGATTGCTCTGAATTAAATTAAGTTTTAGTATTAATAAAAAAAGTATACTCGGAATTGCATGTAGGTATGTTTTACTCATCAGGAACTTGGAAAACCACCTCTCTGCGCAAAGGTACCCTATGCGCATCTAATTTCCCTATGCGTGTCGAACCCAATATTATTGGTATCGATAGAAATCTCACCTGATGAACACTCATTACTCTTCAATACGCATGTAGCTCGCAGTTGTTCACGCGCTACATATAGTTTCTCACATTCGAAGCCCAGTATTGATTGAAGGAGTATATTTTTTCCACTCCAAAGAGAAAAAACTGCCAAAGCTTTCCAAAACTGCAAAAAATATAAAGTAATGTAGTAGATATACAATAATTAATTAGTAAATTAATTATTGTATATCTACTATATTGACTGCCTTATTAATAAAATGAATCTCAGATACTAACCTTAGTCAGTACTATTGGGTTTATCTGATAACATGGAGGAAAGTTACTTTGCAAATATCCGCCTGGCTAGCTACATCACCCTCAAGTAGAAATTCTGTCACCAAGCACCCAAAAGTATGTTCCGGCAGCGGTCTTTTAGAGCCACTTTATTATGATCAAGACAATCACATTTGAACTGTATGTCTCAGGGTGATGGGCGCAGTGCAGTTTGTCATACGAAATACATTTGTTATAGGCAGAAGTTGCTGCTTAACACCAGGGGGACATGTGGGAGCGTGTACCGTTACAACCCCATAAAAAAATGATAATACTGAAGAAAAACGAAAAAGACTCAGGGGGCCAACTCTCACCTTTAACGAAACCATCATAAAAAAGGAGCGTTTTGTTTCATGTTTAAAACAATCATTTGTGGACACGAACTATCACTGACCCACAATAGCGTCAAGCAATATTGGTTTGATCCTACTTAATCAACGAATAAAATATGTATCACGGATGTGCAAGCGAGATACAAGATGTTTTATAATATAGCGTTATTCCGCTCACATTGCTTCGAACTACGATGTTACGGAACGGGTTTACCATAGTTTTACGACATTTTATCCGGAATAATGCAGCTACTGAAGTTATGGTTAAAAGAGCTGACCCAAATGTTCAAATTGACCCACATCATCCATCTCTTGATGCTAACGTAAAGATCAAATTGGCTGCTAAAGATTTAGACAAAATTGATCCAAGTAATATATGTATATCTAAGTACTGTATCAGACGGATCGTCCACTGCTGAACACAGCCACCTCTATTAAGGGGATATTTGCCATAATCCCCACGCTTGGCAGGTGGCTTGGGGATCGCAGTGTAAGATTGCAGTTCTTAAGAAGGCGCTGCTGCCCACCTTCCAGTATTTTTCCCTTAGTCGCCTCTTACGACACCCACGGGATGATATGGGGAGGTGCAATTCTAACCCGGCACCCCACGGGGAATATCTAAGTAAGGACTGGAATTTAAAAATGTGATTATGCTATATTATTTCACATGCTCTCAAACGTATCCTGGAAGGATTTCTGTGCACTTGACCATATAAGTTTATGTGTGTATAAGTTTTATACAAGTCTCTATCAGATTTTTGACACTTGTGTCCCTAAAAAGCGTCGTGGTAATTCAACGGATTCGCGGTATCCGATTTAGTTCACTAGAAATATTGTTTATGATATAAAGGTTAAACTAAAACACCATCGAAAAAGGTAACGAACGAGATCTGAGGAGGCCTATTAGTTTTTCTCCAAACTAAGGTCTGAACTAAAAGTACGCGTTTCTAATGCATATAATTCGTACGTCGCCACAATAGAGCGAAACATTAGAACTAGCCCTCTAGGGTTCAGGAGTCATGTGTCGAGTTTGCATTCCAAAGGTGGTTTCGAACTAACTGTCACATTTAAAGGTATCAAAGTATAAGTGTACAGGTATCGGAAGCATTTGCGAATATTTTTTTGAGTGTGTTTCTCTCAGATCATTCAACACTAGAAGCAAATGCTATTTCGCAGGGGGATAAGTAATTAAGGTTGACGTCTTGTATTTTGACTTGCGGAGGGCGTTTGATTGGGTCAACAATGACATACTGTTGGTAAAACTCAGTGCTCTGGGAATCACCCCAGGACTTCTCCGTTTCATTGCCGATTACCTTCGCGATCGCCAGCAGTATGTCCGACTTGGTTTATACGAATCTCGGCCCTATCACACACGGTCCGGAGTGAGTCAGGGTTCAATACTTGGACCGTTATGTTTATAATCATGATTAAAAAAAAAAAACGAAAGAGGACTGTTTAAGGCTACAAGAAGATTTATATGCTATTTGTGAATGGAATGTCAATAACAAAATGAACTTTAATGTCTCTAAATGCTATGAGATGACGTTTGGTCAAATGCGACGCCTAATCGAGTTCCGTTACAAATTAGATCAAATTATATCGCAGTCTACTACAATTAAAGACCTTGGTTTCACATTTGACAAAACTCTCACCTTTAATGATCATATCACTATTGTCGCGAAGGAATCTTTTCGTAGATTAGAGTTTGTGCTGCGGAACTCTCGTGACTTTCAGAACATCGAGGTTATCGAGTTAATATTCAGTGATCTGGTCAAGAGTAAGCTTGATGTCAGTGCTTGTGTGTGGCATCCACATAAAGACAAATACACCTTAATGTTGGAGAAGGTTCAAAAGGCCTTCCTCAGATACTTATACAAACGTAAATTTGGGTACTATCCTTTTATGTATCTTACGGATTTCTTGCTCAGAGCCCAAGGGTACAACTCACTTAAAGTTAGGAGATCCCATGACCAGCTAACGATTATGTACAAAATTGTGCAAGGAAAATTGACGCACAAATCTTCACAACCAGCTTTGTTGTTTGTTCGTCCCCGACAGTTACAATCGGGGCAGGATACATAAGCTGCTGACTGTGCCGAAAGTGTAGAACACGCAGATTCCCTGATACCGCGATCCCTTGCTTCGCTCAATGCTCTTATCGAAGCAAAACCTCGGTATGATCTCTTTGACAGCAAGTGGCAAGATATTTTGATGGAGAGTATAAGTTTCTGTGAGACTACTTCGAAATAGAAAAGACAATTTTTAATATAATCAGTGCAATATGACGTGAATATTTATTTTGAACGTGTATTCTCAGTAACAGACTACATATTTACTGTTAATAATTTTTATTTTACTATTTTTGACATCTGTTTATAATTATTTTTTACGCCATGATTAGATCAAAAAACAAGAGCCGTGTTGTAGTATGTGACTCTGATATTACTGACCACGATACAGTCCTGATATGTATAGATAATGCTATCTCGAAGAATCCCCCGCCGTCAAGAGTTATAACTAAAACTAATTATCTTGATGTTACGACTTACCTTGAGTGTGTTAATTGGTATGGTTTTTATGAAGAAACTGATGTGACTGTTGCTACTAAAATTTTGATAGACAAGGTTTCCGTCGCTGTCAAGATAAATACCACGCATAAGAAACTTAGCAGCTCTGAAGTTATAAAGAAACCGTGGATGACAAAAGGACTACTAAACTCTATCCGACGACGCGACTCTCTGCATTTACAATTAAAGAAAAATAACAATAACCATACACTTAAACAAAAGTACAGGACGTATCGGAATCAATGCCAATCCTTGCTCAATAAACATAAAAATAAACATGATGCAAATCTTATAGCTAACAACAAAAATAATAGCCGAAAGCTTTGGATGACGGTTAAGAGCATTTGTCATATACACCCTTCTAAAACAAACTCTATTAATCTTCTGAAACTGAAACCCGATTCAGCTAGCTCTTTGAATTTTGTTAATAGCTACTTCTCTTCTGTGGGTTCTGACCTTGCTAACAAAACTCTAAAACACATACAAAAAACCGAGGCTGAGTTAGCTAACTCTATAACTTTTAATCAGTCACCCAAAGATTCTCTCTTCCTGACGCCTACAGATGAGGCGGAAATCAGCAATATCATTTCAGGGCTTAAATTAACTTCTGCTCCAGGCTGTGACCAAATAAGCAACGCGGTTCTTAAACATTCTAGCCACATCCTAGCTTCGCCTATTGCACATATCTGTAACTTAAGTATGTTATCCGGAGTGGTCCCTGATTGTCTTAAAGTTGCAGACATCTGCCCTGTGTTTAAATCTGGTGACTCTTCATCGGTATCAAATTTCCGTCCAATATCTTTATTGCCTTCACTATCCAAAATATTGGAAAAAGTAGTCAATAAGCGCCTACTGAGTTATTTTGAAAAAAATGAGATATTGTCCCCTAAGCAATTTGGATTCAGGACTAATAAATCGACTGAAGATGCTGCTGTGGCTCTAGTGAACCATGTATCAGAAGTTTTGGACACAGGCCAGAGGTGTGTAGGTGTGTTCCTAGATTTGGCCAAGGCATTCGATACAGTGTCTTGGCCAATCCTGATAAAGAAGCTCGAGCGGCTAGGAGTTCGAGGAATTGCACTTACCTGGTTCCGTTCTTACTTAAGCCGAAGAATGCAAAGAACTCGCATTTTGGACCAGTATAGTGACTATAAATTAGTCACTTTTGGCATCCCTCAAGGAAGCGTTCTCGGGCCTACCCTTTTTCTGACCTACATTAATGACTTCTGCCAACTTGAGATCAATCAAGCTGAAATATATACATTTGCCGACGATACTGCTCTCATATTCCGTGGTAACGACTGGCCAGCGGTCATAAAAGCGGGGCACTTAGGATTATCACAGGTAGCGCACTGGATGCAAAACAACCTGCTTACACTTAATGCAAGCAAAACAAAATACGTGGCCTTCCGAATCTCCCAGCGGACGGAACCAGAATCAATCAACTTAAAGATTCACTCCTGTGGATCAATTTCATCTACCATATGTTCATGTCCATGTCTAGAACGAGTAGAATCAGTGAAGTACCTTGGTATTTTGATTGATCAGAGGTTATCATGGGAGGGCCAAATTCTTGCCATGTGCGGACGGCTTCGCAAAATGACATATATATTCAAACGATTAGCTTCAGTTGCCGATCCCCATACGCTAAAAATTGTATACCAAGCTCTATGCCAGTCTATACTTAATTATTGTATAGTTTGCTGGGGATCTGCAACCAAGACACTATTTCTGAAGATTGAAAGAGCTCAAAGAAGTCTTCTCAAAGTGGCCTACAAAAAACCGTACAGATACTCAACAGATCGTCTATACGAAGACACTCAGTATCTTAGAGTACGACAACTATATATTTTGGCTGTCACATTGCGATACCATAAATTAGCACATAAATATATAATCCATTCTCAACGATCTTCACGTCGTAACACTTGGCTCAAATCTAAAGCCAAAACTGATGTAGCGAAACGATCTTTTCCTTACAAAGGACCACGGATCTACGAGCAACTAGACACAATTATAGGTATATATCAGACATCGCGTTTTGTTTGCAAAAAGAAGGTTGCATCATGGTTGCTACGGTCTGACTACGTTGTGACGGAAATGTTTGTTAAACCCAATACTTAACACTGCGGGGCCTGTTCTTCCATACTGGATTCATTTGCTACTTTACTCTAGGCCCTACTGCTTTCGGAGTACATTGGTCAAATAACTGTCATCAGTCATCAGGGCTATTGTAGCTTATTGAGTCCTGTCTCGGGCTCGTGTTGGTAGATGCGTCTCAGAGTTTCGATCAGCTTATTAATGTATGGAACATTTGTCAATGACTGCATCTAACGATCGGTCTCGGCTTAAGGATGCATTTATTTGCACGAGTAGGTGAGTGGAGAACAGGTCCCTTAACTACTTAACTACTTTCATCCCATCAATATGTACAATATAAATTACCTAATATTCTTCATACTTGCACATATCACACACGACACTATTCCCATAATTTATTCTATCGTTGATTTTTACACAGTACTTTTATATACACATGCTCATACTTACACCCTTACACATAACAACAAAAAAAAAACTGGAAAGGATATTGGTATCACCTACATACTTGCATACTTAGTATTAGTCTAAATTTTGCTAGAGTTTACTGTTCGCAGCATCATATTACTGTCTGTATACATATATATTTTATTATAATATAGGTAAACAAATTAACATGTTTCTTATCATGCCATGTTCACAAGGAAGAGACTGAACTTCACGACACAGGTTATCCTAGTGTGAGGTTCAGGGAACTATGCTATAATTTATTATATTCTTATACCTACAAACTGATAACTGTAACCATTAACTCATGTTTTGGAGACAAATAAAGATTATTATTATTATTTTGAAGTTTTATTATTGTATTATTAGCGGTTCTTATTCGAATAAATTTTGAAGCGCTTGTAGCGAAGTGTACTAAGCTGTTCTCAACCAATCAGCAGAGATATGCAACGTCGCCCACGGTCATGTGTTGGATGGGTGACCGCTAGTGACATTACTACTGAGCGTTTCTGTGCTTCGGAGGGACGTTAAGCCGTCGGTCCCGGTTGTCGTCTTAGGATGGCAGTCGTTATAGCATGGTGGTATTTTCCAGTATCAATCACGCACTGAAAAACAGGGGTGTTGATGATAGGGAACACTTTCGTCACCAACATGCTCACTAAGAGAGCAGCAAGTATAGAAACCTCGGGGACAACTCGCCGTCGTGTAACACGAGGATGCCCACAGGGGGGGGTTTTGTCACCTCTGCTATGGGTAGTAGTGGTGAATGAACTGGTTGAACTCCTGAACAAAGATGGCATGGTCACAATAGGATACGCTGATGACCTAGTTATAATGGTATCTGGACTATTTGAGGCAACTCTATGCGAAAAAATGCATTTCGCGTAGTCGAGATGTGGTGTAAACGCCATAGTCTATATCTATAAACCCACAGAAGACAGAGTTAGTTACGTTTACACGAAAAACAAAGCTAGGGAATCTCAAACTTCCCACACTGTTTGGGACAAAATTGACCTTAAGTAAGGAGGTCAAATATCTAGGGATTTGGCTAGACAGTAAGCTTTTGTGGGGAAAACACGTAGAACATATCACAACAAAAGCTACAAAAATTTTGATGCAAAGCACTAGAGCAGTAGGGAAAGACTGGGGTCTTAAACCAAAGCTCTGTCGATGGATCTACACAGTCATAGTACGACCTGTCCTCACCTACGGCTGCGTAGTGTGGTGGCCACGAACAAGACTGGTGACTACAATTAAGAAACTGCAGCAAACTCAAAGACTGGCTTGCTCGCTGATCAGCAGCTGTATAAAATCAACACCATCAGTTGCCCTTGATGCTATTCTGGGCTTGACGCCATTGCATCTTCATATACAGCAAGAGGCGATGGCGGCAGCCCTAAGGATAAAGTCAACCGACCAGTGGATAGGCACGGGTCAAATCACAAACCATTGTCGAATACTAGACAGGGCCACAAAAATAATACCCGAATCAAGGCAAGGCACGGACAAAATAGCTAGCACCTACCTTGACAACAAGAAGTACAAGCTGGTTACTGAAAACAGCGCTACGGCAGACATATCACCGTCATATAATATTTACACAGATGGCGCGAAAAGCAAAACAGGTGTAGGCTGTGGCTACTACTCACCGGAACTTGGAATCCTGGACTCAAAAGGACTTTATAAGACGACAACAGTAATGCAATCAGAGGCTATGGGCCTACTGCTAGCTGCATTATTACGTCTAGAATTAACACCCAATTTAGAAAGCGAGCAAGAGGGTAAGCTCCTACTTTTCACTACGGATAGTAAAACCAGTAACCAGGTCTAGAGTTATTGCTGAGTGCCATGCTGCCCTACAAAAATTATCAAACAATTATAAAGTAATAATAACATGGACGAAGGGACATAACATGTGCCCGGGTAACACCATGGCAGATACTCTGGCCAAAGACGGGGCAAAAAAACAGGTATGTGATGACGCAAAGAGCCTTTGCAAACCATCAGTAATGGAAATACGAGAACTATTGCGTCATCACACCGAGAGAGAACAACAAAACCTGTGGGATAAGTTAGAAGACTGTAAACATGCTAAGGCCATGTTTCCAACTCTAAACAAGAAGCTGACAAATAACCTGCTAAAGCTACAGCGGAATGAATTGCGCCTTGTTATAGGCCTCTGGGGTCGGCCACTGCAACCTGAACTACTTTCTGCACAAAACGGGAGCAACAGACAGTCCTCTATGTAGAGGCTGTATGCGTGAAGAAGAGACCGTGGAGCACGTCCTTTTTCACTGTGAAGCCACGGAACAAATAAGAGTTGAAACGGGTCTATGTGAGCCATTCTAACCATCGAAATCCTTTCCACCACCACAAACGTCACTGGAGCAGCTATGCCAGCGACCCAGAGTCCTTCTCCGCTACGTTAAGGAGTTGGGATGGCTTGGGTAAAAGCTGGCGGGGGAAATGCACAATACACCTCAAGCGGGACGTCAGTGCAGGACATATCGCCCCCAGTTAGAATAAGAATAAGAAGCATGGTGGTAGGGCATTTTGCGAATGCCTGCCTGGCTAACTACCACACTCAAGTAAAAATTCTATCGCCAAGCACCTAACGAAGTATTTAACAAATTATTGGAGTACAAAATTTTATGCCCAAGGCGGGAATCGAACCACCCAACGGTGTGTTACGGCAGCTGTCCTTGAGAGCCAGTACTTCTAGCTTAGTCTGAACAACACCTTCGACCACATCATCACTTACCATCAGATGATATAGTGGTCAAAAGCTAATCTATCAGGAATATAAAAAAAAAATGAAATTTAAACATAAATGCAACCTTGTAATATTTTTATTTTTACAATGCCACATGCTCCGCAGATTACATTAAATTATTTTTAACATATAATTCCTAAAATAGTGAAATGGGGGTCAGATGTTTGGAAAAAATATATATTTAATAGCCTACGGTGAACACTTTAATCCACATTAATAGTTTACTGCATTCAAAATCAAATCTCATTTTCGTCCAAATTACGTGAGTAATTTAATTGTAGAACGCCTAGGTAATCAAATAAAAATATGATGGAAACAAAACAAGAACATTATGCTTATGTAGAACTTACTACTTCCGTATTCCAATTACTCATCAAAATTGTTACATGTAAAAGAGCATGCTGTGATGTCTCCACTGTATGGATCGTTATCTAAAATATAAACGAAACATTACAAATAAAAGCATTTTAAACGAAATTAAAAAGTTATCATTATCTATGATGTGCATGAATGATGTAACCGGCATCAAAGAATATTTTTTTAAACGTATTATATATTTAATTTAAATATTTAAACCGATCCGAACCCGAAAGGCCCTGGTTTCAAGCATATCAGATGCTCATCATCAGGGCGAGTGCGCAGCTGCGTATGCGAGTTCCCGGCGGGTATTCGATCCCCAAAGTGAGTGTTTTTGCCGGTTATTGTATAATTTTTAAACATGTGTGAAACTCACAAGAAGTCGAGCAGTAATAGCTTTGGACTAAAGTAACGGTCCAAGGGCATTTTGCAAAGGATCGCCTGGCTACATACCACTCTCAAGTAGAAGTCACCATGCACCCAACAGTGTGTTTCGGCCGTTTTCCTTGAGAGCCAGTAAATTTACAGATTTAACAACTTTATGTCTTGAGTTGTCGGGCGCAGTACAGTCCGTCAGTTGTGAAGAAATGCATTTGTTATAAACAGAGGTTACCGATTAACATTAAGGTTGTTCCATTTTAATTCAATAAGTCAGTAAAACATAATAATTATGAAACAATGGTGAATTTATTCGTGCACAAATTGATGTTCAAATGATACTTCAGTTTCATCGAGGTGAATTGAAATAAAGTTTATAATTTGGAATATTATATTTTTGATACGTTTCGATTGCGAGAATTAAACGAATGGTAAGAATTTTGATAATCTATGACAGAAAGGTTAGACGCTTACCGATTTGAAGAAAGTAATTTTGAAAAGTCCTTCTAATTTTATCAACTTCTTGTATATTTTGAACAAATTTTCTGGTACATATCTTTCAAAGTTTAAGGCAAAATTGTTGTTTTTTGCAAGGCATTTATATATTTCACCATTACAAATATTTGTGAACCGTTTCATAATTTTAATCATGCATATAGCTTCAATTATGTATAGATCAATATTGTATATATAATACAGTAAGATCACATATTTCAATCCACCGTTCCAATAACTCACATAAATAACAATAAATATTAAGAACCATAGTAAATATATGAAAACAAACAACCAATTAGCAATTTTGATATCCTTGAAACTGTAGATGCCTTTGAAATGTATGTAAATTTCTTGACATTTCAATAAAACTGACACATAACTATTAGTTTTAGTTATTATAGACACCAAGCACCATAAACTATAAAACGTATTGAATAAAACGTCCAACACTGACAAGAAATTGAATAGTGATGAGTACCAATGTAAGGTTACTTGAACATTTTCTACAAACAAAAAATAAATTACGTATCCTGTGAGTACAAAACAGGATCCGACAATCAGATGATTTGTAATTAGAGCATTTGGTGTTATAAAATTATCGCTTATGTGATACTTAGGCGGCAGTAATATTCTTTGTGCTAATCCCAATGGAAACAGTAGTGATTGAAATTCTTCATCTAGTCTGTTGTTCAGTAAAATTTCTGTAGATCTCGGGATATTTTTTACTGCATTTATCTTTTTCCGCACTAGCATTGTTGTCAATGTTTGTATCCACTTCCGTTTTTTCATTGTGACTCGTAAATAAGGAAATTAAAATATTGAAATGAATTTAAAGCCAAGCACATTAATCATAATCATCACGGAACCTAAGTAAAATTATGATTATAATTAATAAAACATGCTTTTGAGTACCGAGTGTGTAGCCATTTCATTAATAAACTTTTGTATACAGGGTGTTTTGTAGCTCGATAGAAAGTAAAAAATAAGTTCTATAACCAAGTTACACTCATAATCATATACATGTGGTCAACATATTGGTTATATATCTAAGCTGTTTTGTGTGATACATTTGGTTCAGGACACATATTTGGCAGTACAGTCATTTTCTCATCTTTTTGTCATTTTTTGACAGATCTGATTCCGGTAAGTAAATAATGTATATTATTTTTCTCTATGGTTTAATTTGTAATTAGTAATTTTTTGTTTCCGTGGCAATGTTGATTACACGCACTATGGGCTTCGACAACATCGTTGACGCGAGATTTCATCCGGGTCGTGATGTCATAGATAAGCTTTGGTTTATTTTGTAAACAATGCTAAAGTATGTTACTCAAGAACAATTCTTTGCACTTAAACCTATATTATTCTGTACGCAAACCATAAATGCAGTAGTTGCACATAATAAAAAATTGGGGACCTATGTGTCGTAAGACAGCTAGATGTTGTGTCCGCACTGCCCCCAGGCTCATTATTTTAAAAGCTAAAAACATTTTAAAAAGAAATCTGATGTAATCCCAAATTTCCCTTTCAGCACCATATAATCTTCAAAACTTAAGTAGTAGCAGTGTTGCGAAACCTGCTAAGCCTTCCAAACCGTATTGGGAGGTTTTAAGCTCGTACAAAATTACTGTTCGTGTATTAAAACGCATGCCATGAGGTGCGACACTTTTTGTGCCTCAATCTTGTTCGATTAAAAACACTTTCGCCACTAATACCACGCAAGCCACGGAGCATCATCTAGCAATCCCGTACCACGTATTCCACGTCAATTTTGATCCTTTTAACAAAAATCACAACTAAAGGAAACCAACACTGCGGTAAATACAGGGCACGGGAAGAGCAATCTTTTCGCAAATTTTTGAGGATTCGCCACTCCGGCGGAATTCAAAAACAAATAATGTGAATTCAGCTACTATTAAAATAAAGTAAGACAAAATAAGTGATGGTGAATTTAAAACCGCGGCACGCATCATGTGTTTGGGGAATACAAAACTTTTACGTCTGATATTATCCTAACAAAAAGGCATCCGCCTGCATCTCCACATTTCCAATCCTCCTGAAAAAAATAAAGATATCGTTGAAGTGACTCCACAGGATATTTCTGCAGCCGTAGCATCTTTTCTAAGCAGGTCAGCCGGTGGCCAAGGTGGCCTCACGCCTCATTACCTAAGAGATATATTGTGTTTTATTTCTTGTGAGGTAGGAGAGACACTCCTAAGTGATACGATGTTTTTTTTTCAATAAGCTCAAATATGTTACCAGTGCCGAGATTAGCATACTTGCACCGCTTGAATTCCTCCGCTGAAGTATCCGCGCGCTATCATCAGCTCTATCATCCATCTCAACAATCAAAATCAACGCTCACGTACATTTTACTAAGTTGTCTAAGCTTAAAAGAAGCTCACTGTATTTCCAAAGCTGACAACATCTCAAATAGCATGTAAATTTAGGAACGAAAAGGGAAAATATAATAATAGTAAAAGCCATAATGGACGTTAGTTTTGAGTACTCTGCTATAGGCATTTCTAAACTTTTGAATTTGTTCTTCGACAAATGGTGATAAAATTTCGTCAAGAGAAGGTGAACCCAAAAGCCGGAGGGAATATTTTTGGTTATTTTATATTAAGCTCAAGTTCAATTGAATGTTCTATAATCGAAACTTTATCCGGGCATGTATCGCATTAAAAAAAAACACATCTCCACAATTTCGATTAAAATATGTGGGAAATGAATTTACAGCAGCCTCAAAACCACTCGCGAATCAAAACTGAGTTTTATGAATGAAAAAGATTACTTAAAAAAGAAACTTTTTTCCACTAGCTGCATTTGGCTGTGAGACGGAATAGGTGGTGCCTACCGTAATCACCACCATAATTTTATTAAGGGCACATAAATTCGCACCCCACATTTCAGTAATGTCATTGTTGACCTTTTTTTATGCCTGATAGTTTAGCCTTTGACCACTATCTCACCTGATGGTAAGTGATGATGTGGTCGAAGATGTTGTTCAGGCTAACCTAGAAGTACTGGCTCTCAAGGACAGCTGCCGGAACACACCGTTAGGTGCTTGGCGACAGATTTTCTACTTGAGGGTGGTAGCTAGCCAGGCGGGCATTCACAAAATGCCCTACCACCATGCTTTAACGACTGCCATCCTAAGACGACAACCGGGACCGACGGCTTAACTTGCCCTCCGAAGCACGGAAACGCTCAGTAGTAATGTCACTAGCGGTCACCCATCCAACTCATGACCGCGGGCGACGTTGCTTAACTTTGCTGATCGGTTGAGAACAGCTAAGTTAACTTCGCTACGAGCGCTTCAAAACCTAACCCGACACCACCAAATTAACCATTTCCAAGTTGGTGTGGAGACGTTGGGTCCGTGGGGGGCGGCACCTACTTGGCTCAACTAAAAAGCATTGCCATTCAACGGGGCAATACTGACAACTGGTTGTCAGGGCTGGAGTAGTTCGACTGCCTGTTAGTCTGCAATGGCCTGTAGATTTTGAAGCAGTGATAGCTCAGTGGCATTGGTTATGGACTGCCGTGCCGCAAGTCCATGGTTCGAATCCTGCCGCAGAAAATCAGTCGCCAAGCACCTAACGGTGTATTCCGGCAGCAGTCCTTGAGAGTCAGTGAAATTACAGGAACATGAAACAACTATGTCTCAAGGTGACGGGCGCAGTGCAATTCGTGAATTGTGACGAAATGCATCTGGTATAGGCAGAGGTTAGTCCGCTTCACATCAGGGCCTCGAGCTTGTTCCGTCACAAAAACAGAAAAAAAAAAAAAAAATTGCCTAAATGCTGTCACTGTAGTAGCCATAGTGTTGCATGTAGTTCCTAGTATTTGGTCAATAAAGGTAAACCGCTGGAATATAATATCTAATTAAATTAAAGTATGAACATATATATATATATATATATATATAAACGAAATGGTTCATTTCTACTTGTAATCTTGCTGCCACGTTTGTAACTCGTTTTACAGGTAAAATATGAACGAAAAGCACATTAATAACATGAATTTTCGAAGTTTTATCACAATTGAATACGTTACGTCAGCCATCTCACTGAAAATTTCTCAGTGACATAACGTTCGTAGATTTTTGACAGACCCTCGATAGCCAGCCTTCGAGCTTACGTTAGAATTAAGTTCGTGCTCGCGATTTCATACAAAACTTTTTACGTGACAAAACGTTCACGTTAAAATCTCGACACGTTAGTTTTCAAAACCTTTTTTTGTGCCAAAATAAGTTCTGCTATTCATCGATAGATAGCAGCTGATTGCGTATTCGTCCGATTTCGGAGCAGCTCGTCTCGATTCGTGCGAGCTTCGTAGAGTCGTACCAACTCTTTGTTTGGGGTGTTAGGTTTGTTTCGTTACGGAATTTCTGGATTCGGTCTCCACGCTCAAGGCCCGCGATAGAAGCTATGCAATAGCTTAAAAAAATAAAAAAAGAGGCGATTAAGAGACTAGAAGGTGGGAATCAGCGCTTTGTGAAGAACTGATAACTTCTATTACGATCCCGACGAACACGCTTGCCAAGCGTGGGGGTATTATAACACATGCCCCCAGCATGGGAGACCTTGTTCAACGGTGGACGTTCCAGTTGATATGATGATGATATTTGCAACGTGATGTGGTAGCAGTTGACAGGAGCCTCACCCCAATCTCCTCGGCCAACGAGAACTGGCGCAAATCACTGATGCGGTCCACCGAATACCACGGGACGTTTGGACAGGCCAAGATCTACACGGATGGTTCTTTTCTTCATCCCCTTGCCCGAGGGAACCGTGCTGAATTTCAGAATAAAAAGTATACAATAACCGTCGTTGTATGAACTCAAATCGTGTTAAGTTTCATTGAATTCCATTCAGTAGTTTTGGAGTGATGCGCGGCCGCGATACAGACAGACAGACAGACAAAAATAAAAAAATAACAGTTTTGGCATCAGTGTCATCTACAGAGTGCCCCCAAATATATAATTTTTATCAAAATATCTGCCACGTACAGAATTTGATCTGTTACACTTTTATTTTAAGTATATAGAAGATTGCATATTTCCGTACGTCCACGGCAAAAGCGATTGAAAAAATTGCTTGTGGTAGAAATGCCATTGATAAGATGAGTATATTATGAATAACTATAATGTACAACATAGGGCAAGATATAAAGATATAAAGAAGTTTTATTAGCCCTTTTGTAATTTTTTTACAGGCAAGTCAAGGTACATTTAATACATATCTATAGTTTATACTACTTAAATATATAAATTCTAATTACGTCTATATAAATAATTGATTAAAATGTAATAATCGTAATATTTTATACATAATACAGTTAAATAAAATTAACAGTTATTTATTTTGCACTTTTCCTAAGAACAAAGATTCTAAAAGCTGCATTGACATGAATTCTTTTAATGTGTAGAAGGAGGGATTGTTTTCAAAAAAGTTCTTAAGTTTTAGTTTGAAAAAACTATATTTTAAGATGGTCAAGCTTTTTGGTAATTGATTATACATCAGTATTTTCGAATACCGACCTTGTTTCTGTACATTAGATAATCTGATTTTTGGTACAACCCGAATTTCATTATGTTTTGTAATTCGCTTTTCATTATTACGCAGACTGTAAGGTAAAACGTTTTCCTGTTTTTCTGGAATATCCCTATCCTCATGAATTTCTAATAAACAATTTTACATGTAAAGAAAAACAACTGTCATAATTTTGTCTTTCTTAAACTCTTGTTATCGCTGTAGCATTACCCCAAACAGTAATGGAATATCTTATTATTGAATGTACATATGCATAGTTTTTTTTTTTTTTTTTTTTTTTTATGCCTGATAGGTTAGCCTTTGACCACTATCTCACCTGATGGTAAGTGATGATGTGGTCGAAGATGTTGTTCAGGCTAACCTAGAAGTACTGGCTCTCAAGGACAGCTGCCGGAACACACCGTTAGGTGCTTGGCGACAGATTTTCTACTTGAGGGTGGTAGCTAGCCACGCTTATATCCGTGTATCGCTTAGTACACGGATATAAGCGATTTCTTATCTAACAATGGTTTAAGTTTGAAGACAGCGTAATTACCGCTCGCCAAAAAAATGAGTGAGCAAATGAATGAGTCGGAGGCCACCTATGATATTAGATTGATATTACAAGAACCACCTATGATATTGGATTGGTGTGATATGACAAGGACTTAACAAACCTGCTCACAAAATTTCACGAGGTTGAAAAATGCGACCTGTAGAGTAGAGCAACTGGACATACGAAATATTTTTTGGGAAAGCTGAAGCAGAGACGCTTCGCTCGCACTTTGTGATTGCCGGTCAATAACAATTACAAATAGAAAATATGCCGCCAAGTGCCTATATTCGGTAGTTCCGGCAGCCATCTTTGGGAGTCAGTTGCCATTCTAGGCTAAGCTTGTTTTCCCCTTTCACCTTCATTATCTATCTATATATATATATAAGATTATATGACCTTTTTCCCGTACCATAGTCACCAATGACATATTACCCCTACAGACGTCTCTGTTGTCAAATATGAAGTAGTTTTTGTATAACGACCTGTATATAAAAACTATCATTATAATGAAAGATCTAGTTTTTATCATAATAACACATTTATTTTTATTTGTAGTGGTGACAGCGGCAAGTAAATTAAAATTGGATATTGATGATATCGTTGTAAGCTTGACTCTGAGCTGTAATACACTTTACGGGTAGTATGGGCATTTGTTCTTTATGCTAATAGGTAATGTTAAGAAACACTTTTCACCAACCTAAGAATTGAGATATAATAACAGCTGTATGGGGATACTACAAAGACCTCGTCTTCTCGAGAGAATGCCGCAATTTGGACGAATTAACCCGGAAATTTAGAGTAGCAGAAGAAACCATTAAAATAATAGATGTGCATTCAGACGTTTAAACGTTTAAAATTTTTCCGGCGATGTCGCACTTGCATTCTGCAACAGGGGGGCCGTTTTGAAAATTTATTATAATTAAACACCTTGTAATTGGTTTTACTTTGCTTGCATTAATCATCATGTAAATTTTGCACTTACCACATTTAGATTTAAATTTTTTGATTGAAGCATTACGAATAATAACATGAAATTTTCAGGGTAACTACCTGATAGATAGAGCAAGTTTTTTAATGACAAACGGTTATTTTTTTAGGCAATTTTATTTTTTTAAGGGCCCTTGAAGTTGTGAACATACTGGGTAATTTTATCTTTCATGGCATTTAATTTTTTTTATTCCATTCAAAGATTTGACGATAGTAAATATTACCATACTGAATTGCCCTATCTATCAACTTAGCACACAAATAAAATTATGCATCTACCGCAATAATTCACGTCACCATAAATAAAAATTCCATCGTACTCGGCGATAGGTGAAAAATTAAGAAAAAAGTCAGAACTCCGAAATTACGAAAAATCGCGGAACATGATTGTTGTTTCAGATAGCCCTCTAGGTCTTTTACCTCCCAGCTTCAGTAACTTAAATACTCGCTGTCAAGCCCGCTAATTGGCAAAAATAAATTACTACGGGTCTTGTGAAATTCGCTACTTGTATATAAACCGCAGATCTATTGGAGTTTAGCCATACATGTGATTTCCGTGCTCATTATCAACTGGAAGACCTTGCCGGCCGGCGTAAGAGACTGGACGCAGTAGCAAATTCGGGTTGTACCAAAAATCAGATTGTCTAATGTACAGAAACAAGGTCGTTATTCAAAATACTGATGTATAATCAATTACCAAAAAGCTTGACCAACTTAAAATATAGTTAGTTCGAACTAAAACTTAAGAATTTTTTGAAAACAATCCCTTCCACACATTAAAAGAATTCATGTCAATGCAGCTTTAAGAATCTTTTTCATGTCAATGATAACTGTAAATTTTATTATTTTACTACGGGTCTTGTGAAATTCGCTACTTGTATATAAACCGCAGATCTATTGGAGTTTAGCCATACATGTGATTTCCGTGCTCATTATCAACTGGAAGACCTTGCCGGCCGGCGTAAGAGACTGGACGCAGTAGCAAGGTTGGTTCATATTGATAATGCTTGATCAGAAATCACATGTATATATATTTTGTATTACAGTCCATTAAATAGGCGTAGGGCTTCGCCCCTCGCAGTCCCGCTTTGGCGGCTTCCTTATGGTATTATTACTATATAGGGGGGGTTACATTCTAGCCCGTTGGATGCTGGGCTAGAATGTCCCCCCTCATCACTTTCTGTGGATGTCGTAAGAGTAAAAAAAAACTAAGGGTAAAAAACCGGAAGGGTGCCTCCCTTCCGGCAGCATTTTCTGCAATCAACTGAAATCTTAAACTATGTTCCCCAAGACGCTTGCCAAGATTGGGAATTATGGCTAAGCCGACTCGATGGGGGAGGCTGTGGCGAGCAGTGCACAATCCATAAATAGACAAAAGATAGAGAATAGATACAGACAAAAGAATAAATAAATACATACTATAGGTATTATTAAGACGAACATTCTAAAAAATAATTATTATAAAAAAAAGTATAAGAAAATCCTATATTATATATATTTGACCCTAATGAAATGAACTAGCTCTCAAAAACACAGGGAATCCTTCCGTGATAGCTAAGAAATATTAAAGTTAACTTTCTGAGAGTTTAAAATCGTGAACATGTCTAGTCTTAGAATAGTTTTATGATAGATAATTTAAGGCAAACATTTTTGTAACTAAGAAATAAAATACATATTTGATTTGAATCCCATTGCAGAAACTTGTTTTATTTTCAATGTTGTTTTGTATTTAGGTTTTATCGTAAAAATACCGAATGTAGTGTAAACATAACGTCTTTGTTGTTAACTTTCATGACTGGGTTTGCCCGCGGCTTTGACTGTGTTTACTTTGATGTTTCTGGACCTCAACATTGAACTAGTGTTATCATAAAGGTAAGCATGATTATTAGGCGCATTCTTCAGATGGTAGCTGCACATTGGGCGTACCGAATGGCTCCTTTATTTGTAAGGTAATTGTTAATGTTCAAAATGTTGTTTGGTATCGCCTATAGGCTAATGTTTGTGCACAATATCTGTTCACGGTAATAGACGATGCAGATGAAATTGGAAAATATGCTTAGCCTTGAATGGTAACTGGTTACTAAAGATGGCTGCCGAAACTACCGATCACGGTTAGGCGCTTGGCGACAGATTTCTGTGAATAATTTGTTATTGACCGAGCGAGCACAAAGTGCGAGCGAAGCATCTCTGCATCAGCTTACCTACACAAACAATATTTCGTATGTCCGGTTGCTATACTCTACAGCACATTTCTCAACCTCATGAAATTTTGTGAGCAGGTTTGTTAATTCCTGGTCATATGTCCATACCACACCAATCCAATATATATATCCATAGGCGATTCATCCTGCATGTTTTCTTTCAAGAAACTTGCAGCTACCTCCGACTCATTCATTTGCCTTATGTTGTACATTATAGTTATTCATAATCTACTCATCTGATCAATGGCATTTCTACCACAAGCACTTTTTTCAATCGCTTTTGCCGTAGACGTTTGGAAACATCACCTCATGAGGAGTAGGTACACAGTTTTTACAGCTGACCTAGTTTTGTAACATAATTACGAAAAAACCACATGAAAATATGTTTTACTTTAAGCATCCGATACTTCATTAGTAACCTATAGATAATTTAAGTTAATGCAATGACCACCAAACTAAAAATTGAATTACTCGTGGCGAAGTTTGCTTAGCCGTTCTGAACCGATCAGTAAAAATAAGCAACGTACGACGCAATCGCTTCCGTGCTTCGGAGGGCACGTTAAGCCGTCGGTCCCGGTTGCCGTCTTAGGATGACAGTCGTTAAAGCATGGTGGTAGGGCATTTTGCGAATGCCCGCCTGGCTAGCTACCACCCTAAAGTAGAAAATCTGTCGCCAAGCACCTAACGGTATGTTCCGGCAGGTACAGCAGCAGGATGGTAGCTAGCCAGACGGGCATTTGCAAAATGCCCTACCACCGTGCACCAAGCAATGATTAGTATTTTGTAATGTTATTCAAACTAAATTTTCCTGCTGAATGTCGTTGATTGTATATAAAACTGGCCAAGGACGACTTGGATTCGCACACCAACGGTTTTTTCATACATTTCAAGTCTGACCCACCCTTGGCTGGATTTTGTTATTTGTTGTTATACGGTAAAAAAAACTATAAAAATACATTCTTCGTATGGAGACCCCTTTTTTGTTGTGATTGTGATGGAACAAACACGAGGCCTACCTGATGTTAAGCGGACTAACCTCTGCCTATAACTGATGAATTACACTGCGCCCGTTACTCGAGACATACATATATTAAGTGCCTGTCATTTTACTGGCTTTCAAGGACTGCGTCCGAACACACTGCTAAATGCTTGACGACAGATTTTCTACTTGAGGGTGGTAGCTAGCCAGGCAAACATTCGCAAAATGTCCTTTCACCATACGGTGAAGCACAAGCCGACAGTGGGGAATAAACCGTATTCTGTAAAAATTTCAATCGGCTATCTTTTATGATTTCAAAAATACTGCTATCGGATGGACGGACTAATTAAAGTACCATTTTGTGCTCTTAGTACGGATCCTTTAAAAACTAAGGGCTATTTTATTTTTCTATTATTTTTTTTATATTGAAATAAAACCAGTGTATATGAAAAACTGCTAGAACTAGATTCATTTTACAAAGTTGAATCTCTTGCAAAATTTTCTTAAGTGTCATTTGAATTCGTTTTGCTAGTATTCATAGATGAAAGCAACACAAAATTCCTACAAATACTTTATCAATGAAGAAACACAATTTTAAAATATACAAAGTTCTCTATTCTACATTCCTCTAAAACAAAAGTGCAAATAGGGTCACATTTATAAAATGATTTTTACTTGAAATGTATAACTTTAAACCATTCTATAAAAATATTATAAACCTACATCAAGAATATTTAATTTCCAATGCCCGAAAGTTTAAAAACTAACTATAAATATAATGCAAAGAAAAATTACTTAGGGTAATAAGCAGGTGTGCAACTAAATGTAAAAAATATATATTAAAAGGCTTTCAAGTCACAAAAGAGCAGTTATGCCTTTGTCTTACCAACGGTGCAATCTTATATATAAAATTCTCGTGTCACAGTTTTCGTTGCCATACTCCTCCGAAACGGCTTGACCGATTTTGATGAAATTTTTTTTGCTTGTCCGGTATCTTTGAGAATCGGCCAACATCTATGTTTCATCCCCCTAAATGTTAGGGGTAGTCCAACCCTAAATTTTTTTTTATTTTAAAATTCTCGTGTCACAGTTTTCGTTGCCATACTCCTCCGAAACGGCTTGACCGATTTTGATGAAATTTTTTTGTGTTTATTCGGTATCTATGAGAATCGGCCAACATCTATTTTTCATCCCCCTAAATGTTAGGAGTAGTCCACCCCTAATTTTATTTTTTTATTTTTTTGGGCAAAATTTTTATTTTCTATTTTTTTATGATACAACATACAAAAATACATAAAATCCTCAATTTTCACCCTTCTACGTTCAACCCTTATTTTTTAAAAGCCAAAATTATTTATATGGCAAAGCAACGTTTGCCGGGTCAGCTAGTATTATTATAAATTTTACATATCTAGGCACATAGTTGGATCTGTATGATGCAATTAGTAAGCCGGCTATTAACTATATTCAGAGCTCGACTGACCTATGAATATATATAAATAATGTTTGGATGTTACGTTCAAAGATTGAGTCATTATTTGCCACTTTTGTAATAAAATTTTATTCCACATTATCTTAACCGGAAAGAGGATTGTCTCACGTATCGTTATACCATGGAAGAGAGAGACTTATACTTGCATACACTGCCATCACAGTAAATTTAAATTGTCATTTGCTCCATACCTATAGATATATACCTATGTAAATAAAAGTCCAAATAACACGTGATAATTACAAAATTTTCATATAAGTTATAATAATAACAATGCAACTTAACTGTGTTCTAATATTTAACGCAATAAAGAGAAGAGTAAATTGAAGAGTGACATACGTAATAAATACTAGTATATTACACAATATAAACTACATTGTCAAGAGCAAGACAAACGGACTACAATAATTTAAATTTTAATGATATGACGGGATAATCCCAAATTATCCTAAAGTATATTAACACGTCTTATACTTAGGGTCCGTTTCAGAATATCCTAATAAAGTTTCGGGTTGCTAACCAACACATAAAATAACTGAATGATAAAAATGACAGTTAACATGCAGCGCATTTCAAGCTTTATCCGATGGATAGGCTAAATCGATGACTGTGAAAAGCAAAGATAGTATTTTATTTATTTAATATGTTCTGGGTAGTATAACCGGAACTTACTCGAACATTCTGAAACATGCCCTTAGTCCTATAGAAAATGCAGTTCAATAATCCTGATTGACTGATAGATTTAAACACCGCCCTTTAATTGGGTTAACTTTTCATATCATCTACTTAAACTATTGTAAAGAACTAGATGTTCTTCTATAAACTATTAGATTATTTGTAACAGATAAGTATACAAATAATAATTTACGTATATCTAAGCGAGAGTTTGTTCCAAGTTTATATGTATATGAACGATATGTTAGTAAAAAATCTGCTCTACGCTCTTCGGCAACAGCGGGCTTAGTAATGTTTCTCGCTCTAGTGAGTAGACCTGCTGAGCGAGCGAAGAGATCAAACCAATATAAACTCTTACAAAAAGGCAAACTGTAACAAGACTATGGTATACGTGGAAAGGAAGTTGAATAACATGAGAGGCAACGTGCAGTCAACTGTGAATAGGCCGAAGACATTAATCTTGCTGATACTAGCACTCAGGCGACGGACGTTCTTGCACACTTCCTTCTCAGTTTCTGAAAGAAAATACAAATGCTTAGGTCCCTTTTAATGAATCAATCCTCGCCGTGGTTTGTTTGGTGTTGACACCGATCGCAGCTCGTAAGATCTCAAGACCTGATCAGCATATTTAGACGTAAATGAATCGCAATTACATGCTTAAACCTTAATTAAACTTGTGTTTTTTTTCTGCAATTCATGTTACTCATAGCAGTTTAGTTATATAAAGGTATTACTATGAGTCTGCAATGACTTATAGGGATCTAAATGCTTTTATTGTAGTAGCTGTAGTGTTGTATATAGTTCGTAGTATTTTGTTATTAAAAGCATAACGCCGATAAAAAAAAGTTATTATTTATTAACTACTTTCCTTGAGAGCCAGTACTTCTAGGGTAGCCTGAACAACATCTTTGACCACATCATCACTTACCATCAGGTGAGATAGTAGTCAAAGGCTAACATATCAGGAATTAAAAAAAAAACACGAAGCCTTTTTGGCTATCATAAAGGGTTTCAAATTTATATATTTTTTTTTTAATTTCAAACATAGTCAATAGTATAAAATATAAACATTATTTTAAATAACGAAGTAGCTGGTCATAAATGAATAAGTAAAAGTTACTGAATATTGAAGCAGTGATGGCTCAGTGGCATTGGCTATGGACTGCCGTGCAGCAGGTCCATGGTTCGAATCCCGCCCAGAGCTTGAGCTTCACCGCATGGTGGAAGGGCATTTTGTGAATGCCCGCCTGGCTAGCGACCACCCTCAAGTAGAAAATCTGTCGCCAAGCACCTAACAGTGTGTTCCGGCAGCAGTCCTTGAGAGCCAGAAAGTTACAGGCTAATGAGACCTAACAACTGGACGTCTCAGTGTGACGGGCACAGTGCAATTCGTCGCTGACGAAATGCGTCTGTTATAGGCAGAGGTTAGTCCACTTAACATCAGGTGGGCCTCGGGCTTGTTCCGTCACAATAACATAAAAAAAAAAAAAAAGTTGAATAATATTATTCACTACAGCAATACAATAATAATTGACGTCGATATTATTGTTCTTTACCTGTTGAAGAAGTTTTCAAGTTCAAGACACATATGTCCTGTACTTGTTTATGGGCTTTGTATAAATTTTCACTCTCTATTCCCAGAATCGTTTGAAGCGCTACGTTCTTTCCCAGCCACAGACCAAGCATTATCAACTCGTATTCAAACTAAAAAATAATACAATGTTAGAATAAAGACATGGAGAAGAAATTTAGTATTGTACACAACAACAATGAATGAATACAACGACTTGTCCACCGTCTTTCTATTAGGAGCTATAACTGATTTAGTTTAGTCATAACTAGATCAACTAATTAAGTTAGAGCTATGACTGAGTTAATCAGTTAAACTTTTTTAACTTCTCAATCAGTTGACATAGTGGTCCAAAACTGGTGGTGTTGATAGTGGTTGAATCCAATCACAAACCGGGTTTGATTAATAGATATACAAAGATTAAAAATAAACGTTTCTTAAACAACCCATATAACTGAAATGACTTCGTCACGATTGGGGTTTTTTTTATGCCTGATGGGTCAGCTTTTGACCATATATTTTTTTGTAATCTGTCGAGCTCGGGTAGTCTACGTCGTTGACTTAGCGTGACGTCTAGAAATTGGAAAAGATCACCAGATGTGATCGAAATAATAATTATAGCTATCTGAATTACATATATGAGTTATAACTAAAAAAATAATAAGATTGATATGTTGTGTCTTACCAATATGGTTTTTTTATCAAAAATTGATGTTGCAATATACAAAAGGCCGCTCAGAGATGTTCCTATTGTGTGGAATAATATCTGAAAGTATAACAAGCAAACATTATTATTTGCACCACAATAATAAGTAAAAAGTAGTAAATTTCTCATAGAATGCATATAATTTTGACACATGCGCTTATACAATCATATTTTTGACGATTGACATCAGTCAATCACATGTATAGTGTATCATACATATCTATGTAGTAGGTTCATGTATTGTATAGTTTCTGTTGTGTTGTAGTTTTTAATTCTGGTAAGCTTACCGATTCCTTAAAAAGCTTCTTGAAGTGTTCATGACATTTAACTATGGTAATATATATATGGAACATATTATTTACGTATTCATTTTTATTAATTAATTCAGTTCTTAAATTTGTAGCCATATCATCAGCCCACATCTCAGTGAATCTTCGTAACAGTTTTGTCATACATATAGCATAAATCATCAACAAATCAACGTTATGAAAATATATATTATAAAGAATATATATATACTTATCGAAAGCCCAGATATACAAGGTATTAAAAATGAGCCACCAAATAACGAATCCAATAAAGAATAACCAGTTATTAATCAAAATATCTGTAAATTGATATTTATTCTTGAAATAACTGTATATGTATTGATATTTAACTATATATGATATATACGTTTGACTTTTAAATACAACTGAGGCGATTAGAATAAAACAATTAATAATGAAAGAGATATGATCCGTAACATACATAAATATATGTAGCGGTCGATTGTTGAGAGACGTTTTTTTTATAATATCATATACTAAATAATATATAGAGGTTACTATGCATATTAAAGATGCAAAGATTATAACTATAACAGCAAATATAGAATTCGGTGCGATATGGTCATCGATTACGCGAAACTTAGGGCAAAATGTTATAAATTGCCCGATCTTTAATGGAAAGAGTATAGATTGAAACTCTTTGTCTAGTTTGTTCTCGAGTGATATGTCAAACTGTTTTCTAATTTCTCTGATGACATTTGATATTTTGTTCCCAGGCTTTATTTTGAATATGTTTTGAAGAATTTTCTTTAGCTCCATTTCAAACCAACAACACCGTCAGTTACGTTGAGTACACTGATGTCTAGCCATGACTCAATAACATCAATCATTCATCAAATAATGTAATTAATATATTATTGATCGTTGACTTAGGTAAAAAACGGAGTTGATACTTACGAATCAAACAGGACCAAAACAATATATATCAATGTTAAGTTTCGAAGCGCTCGTAGCGAAGTTTACTAAGCTGTTCTTAACCGATCAGCAAAGTTAAGCAACGTCGCGCGCGGTCATGAGTTGGATGGGTGACCGCTAGTGACATTAATACTGAGCGTTTCCGTGCTTCGGAGGGCACGTTAAGCCGTCGGTCCCGGTTGTTGTCTTAGGATGGCAGTCGTTATAGCGCATGGTGGTAGGGCATTTTGCGAATGCCCGCCTGGCTAGCTACCACCCTCAAGCAGAAAATCTGTCGCCAAGCACCTAACGGTGTGTTCCGGCAGCTGTCCTTGAGAGCCAGTACTTCTAGGTTAGCCTGAACAACATCTTCGACCACATCATCACTTACCATCAGGTGAGATAGTGGTCAAAGGCTAACCTATCAGGCATTAAAAAAAAAAAAAAAAAAAAGTTGATTTTAACCCTAGAGCGGGCGCGCTGTGAAAATTTTGCTGCCTACGGTAAAAATGATATAATTTTACCACTATACACGTGAAAAGGTCTAACTTTTTAGTAGCTGCGCCCTCTTTTATCATTTACCTGTATCATAAGTTTCAGTGAGATCAGTGCACTGTCAGCTACTGGAAGAGGTTTGTTGCCACCAACCAGGTCTCACGCGGCGGCAAATTTGTGACATGTGTATAAGTTAACCCGTGGGGTGCCGGGTTAGAATTGCACCTCCCCATATCATCCCGTGATTGCCGTAAGAGGCGACTAAGGGAAAAATACTGGAAGGTGGGCAGCAGCACCTTCTAAAGAACTGCCGTCTTACACTGCGATCCCCATGTAACCGTTCTAAAAATTGGTTATCTTAGTAATTAAAATTAAAATAAAATTAACGACATCTATGCAGTTACCGCACAATGGACTATCGATTAAATCACTGAGAGCTTGTACCTTTGCTACGCGCTGAGGTAGTTCATCGATACACCGATAGAGGTCTCATATCACTATCTAAAGCTTTAGTTCCCTTCAGATTAAAAGAAAACTTTCTATACGAGATAATAGATGTTGCCGTGGTACTCATAACTTTTTAGAATATATCAGTATTACTAAATAATTATTTAAACGTTTAAATTTATAATCATCATTATTTGAACTATATAATAAGAAAAATATAGTTCCAAAAATCTAAAATATCTTATAGTACTTACTCGTCTATTCTACTTATATCGTTTGACAGTTCTGCACTGTCAAACTATCTGATGTCAGAAAAAATACCACGATAGATTTTGAACTTCCGATTAGCCGAACGTTTCATTTCAAAAACGATTCAAATTAAGTGGAGTGATTGGAGAAATGACTCCAACGGTTTTGAGGCTTTATGCATCACCTTATAAGGTAATGAAATGCACCTCAGACTTCCGGCAAAATTTGATGTCCTTTCCTCAAAGAGGATTGGCTTCACTTTGCGACCAGCCACCCAACGTGCAACTACCACAAATCTCCAAGTTTGAAAGTTGTTAATAAAATCTTAATCAAACGATAACCTCCTATCTTCTGAAAAACCCCAAAACTGGGCAAGTGTGTTTTGTAGTGAAAGTGTACTTGACCACCAAAACAATAACCTTCAATATTAACTCTAACCAAACGTGTAACCCTTGGTATGTACTCTCAACTTATTTTCTGTTCACTATTATGTGTCTTACTTGCTAACTCTCTTGTGTAATTTTTATATATTTTTCTGTGTTTTCTGTTGCTTCTCAACATTCTACTGGTATTTTTATTTACGCCCTTCTGGCAAACATTAAAGGCCTTGTCAAACAGGACGCGTAAGTAGCGCTGCGTAATAGCGTTAAAGCGGCGCGTTTTAACGTCACACTCTTTTCATGTCACACTGCCCAACGCTCCTTAACGCAACGTACCTTTCGCCAAAGCACAGTGTCTATCGATAGCAAGATGTGAAAAGATTGTGAGTTATTAAGATGTCGAGTGATTCAGATGTGGAAGAATTGTTACTTTTATATGCTCTATCGCGGTCACAGAAAATAATAGTTTGGGTGCACGACATCAATAATAGAGAGAGAAGAGAAAGGATTTAGGAGAATATCATCCGGTTGTGTCGCGAGCTTACATCGCATAAAGATCGTTGTTTTATATACTTTCGTATGTCTCAAGATTTATTCGACGAACTAAACGAACTGTTTATCCCAAAAATATGCAAATGTACCTCAAACTGGAGGCGCCTATTTCTACAAGAAAAAGACTTGTAATCTGTCTAAGGTAAGAAATATTTATTTTTTTATAAAAATTCTCCGTTATATTGTATAAACATGGGTTTTTTCTTACTAATTCAATCAATTTATCAGACATTAAGCACATTCACTCGGACGCTAAAATAAAATTTGTAAAAAAATACAACGGCCGACGTCAGAGCGTCCTAACGCCGCGACTGAACGTCACGTACTGCTAGCGCTGGCGCTCTGTTTGACGGTATGTTACAATAGTAGTACAACACAATTCAGCGTCATAGCGCGCCGTCAGGTTAGCGCTCTGACGCGCGCTAAGAAAACGTTCTGTTTGACGAAGCCTTAGAGGGTTTTGCTGGTAGCTCGCAATTCACGAGGTACCTAGGCTAGTCCCTTATTGCTCGGTATTGAACGGACCTCGTGGATTGTGCGCATCTTTACCAGCAACATACCTACTTGGCCCTTCTGGCATTCTGAGCGGCTGGTGGTTCGCATCCGCGAAGGGCCTAGCTAGTCCCTTTATGCTCGGTAGCGGAAGCCTTAGCGGATGCGAATTCTTCACCAGCAGCATTACCTCTTTGGCCCTTATGGCATCTCTTGTTTGCTGGCGGGCCACATCCCTAAGGCCCTCTGCAAGTCCTTACATGCTCAGTAGCAGAGGGACAGTGGACCCACCAGCTCAGCACTTTACTGGACCCAACATGTGCCTTCCAGGGTTCAAGTACGAAGTTCCAGTATAGGACTACAAGCTGATTCAAGTACTGCCTACTAGTACCTGACCTCCAGAACTCCGGCCGTTCTCTGACCTCCAGCACCGACCGCGGCCAAACGTCTCTACAGCATCTAGCTGGGACATTTTACCGGCGCGGCGTTGTGGAGCTGAGCCACTGCACGGCAGACCTGCTGCTGAGCATCGGCTCATACTAGCGGACCGGAGATAAGTCCTACAACAAGGAAGCTTGCCAAATTGCCATACCTGTGTGATCCACGACCCTTTCTCTAATATACTTCTATTCTGATTTATTCTCTTCTTTCTCTTATGCTCCCTTCTACCCTGAGTAGGTAGGTAGGTGACACCCAAGCCGCCTGTCAAGCGTGGGGATTATGGCCTCTTTATAGGTAAACAGTGGACGAGTCGGCTGTTACAGAATAAGTTATTAATTTTACCTACTTAGGTAAAATTATTAACTTATTTATTTACTGGTACTTGAATGATTTTGTTACTGTTTTTTGATTTCTTATTTATCATATTTTAGTGTAAAATATTTTTTATTTGTTATACTTTATTCAACAGTCATTATTGAGTGATCGATTTAAACACTACTTTTATATAGTCTACAGACAATGCTCAACGCAGCTAGTAAGATTTTATTTGCAAATCATATTACGCAAAAGATGTTAGCTACTTCTTACTCAGAAATAGTTTTTTTTTAACTTATGAAATGTTATATTGATACCAAGCCTGGGAAAAATAATCTTATTTTGGAATATTCTAAAAGAAGGGTCATGCACTCTACGTACCCTACGTACAACACGCATGTTTTACAGAGAGTATTTTTTTTTTAATAGAAATAATTGATTTTGTTGAAGCGATCTCGAACAGGTACTTCTGCCAATTTTGGCATATCTTTCATTACAAGTTGCATACTCTTTCCAAAACGTCTCCAATCTAATCAAAATACGTTTGCGATGCTCTCCCACTACCAACTAGTCCTTTCATATTAGCTTTTTACAACTAAATGCTTTTGTCACTTTCCTTTCGTCTATCATTTCTATATTTCCAAAGTATTTCAGTTTACCTATCTATACTTACTTAAATTTTTCATCAGCCACTGCTGTTTTTTTACTCTATCTTTATCAGCACACCATACGTCATACGTCACAACGCTCATTTCAAATTAATTTATTCGGTTGATCCATTTTCTGTACAGTCATGAAAGTATGGAGTGACATATTTACATAAATATAGCTATATTTCTCATTTTATTATGCTTAATTGACGATTGTCTAGTTTTTGACCACTATACCACTTGCTGGTACGTGATGATGTGGCCGAAGATATTTTTAAGCTACTCACCAAATTAACTGAATCTCAAGGACTACACTATGATGTTGCAGGTGAGGAGGGCTCACAATCTACAAGGTCCGTTCGCTGCCGAGCATAAAGGGACTAGCCTAGATCCCTCGTGAATTGCGAGCTACCCGCAACACCTTGTAGTCTTAAGGACAACTAGGTTCTGCCTGAAGGGCATAGGTAGGCAAAAATGTTACATGTAGAAGTAAAATACAGTTAAAATAGAAAAAGGATTAGGTAGATATAAGACGCGTTATTCTAGTAGCTAGAAGAGCTATTAGCATTTTCAAACACGTTTCGTACACAAGAGTAATTTTGTAGAAAAAGTTTACATACCAGAAAGTATTGCACATAAATTACACATGAACAGTAAGAATATTTGAGGTTAGTTTTAGAGTTTTGCAGTACATTAGATAAATCACTCACCCTAGAACGGGTTTGTTGGCAGTATAAAATACACTAGTATTTTCTATCTTGATCATCTATGTTCTTGTTAGAGCTTAGATGATAAGTTATCACTGTGTTGAATTAATAGTAGTAGTTCTTCTCGCGGTCAGGTAACAAGTGAGGCTCTCATCCACTGTTTCAGACATGAAATCTCCACCGGAAATTCATAGGCTCAGACGTTACCTTATAAGGTATTGCTTTGCCGCAGAATCGGCGATGAGGTACTAAGCCAATGATAACAGCTAATTTTGAAAATATTTCTTCACTCCCAACGAATAGCTGAGAGGAAGTGCAATGACCTGTGGTAATTTTTTGACGTTCATTCTGTTGAAAATGACAGGTGAGTAATTAAAACTACGTACCTTTAATAATTGTGAAGTTTGCTAGATATTGTTTATTGATATAATAAATAAATGTTAATTATTATATGTTTTGTTTATTTTTTATTATAACAAGATCAATTAAATAATTATTTAGTCTCATTAGTGGCGACACCTATCTGTCGTCGGAGAATTCCTTCTGCCTCAGTTATCGCCTACTAGTATTTGCGACATCTATCGGTTTGTTAGAGAACTTCTTAAATCAATATGGAGCGCTGGTAGCTAAGCGTGGTGTTGCGACACCACCAGATAATATTTATTATAGATTAGTAAGAACTGAGTAGATGACGCTGTTATTGTTAAGAATATAATTTGAGATATCTTTATTATTAATTTAATATTATTTTGCACCCCGGCTCTCAGCAGGGTGACACCTAAACTAATAAAATAACACTTTCCCCACTAAGTGCCGTTTTGATTTAAATCAAGTGTCAATCGCTTTAACTATGAAGAACAACAAAGTTGGGAAACCTGCATTAGGCCAACGTGGTTGAATTTTAATCACAGTAGTTAAACGTTGAGGTAAATAAATATATTCATGTTTTACCGCGATTAAGTCCCATTAAATACTTATAACCACAGTAGTTTAATTCGTAAAATCATACGAATTTGGGCGTGACCTCTTAGCATCTGCAGTGAACAATATCGTCAATTGTTTATTATTTATATAGTATTTATTGTTATTTATATTATTATAACCATCTACGATGCGAATGGGAAGAAATGCGTTTGCATTTTTGACAAATATTCATCTTCACTTATTGGTCTCAATCTATGTTATATCCATATGAAATGTTTTGATAAACTGAAACTACAAACTAAAAAGCACTGCCATAAGTTTTTTTTATATATATGTAAAGCATATCACAAATTATCACAATGAGACTTAACAACTATGTCTCCATGTGACGGGCGCAGTGCAATTCGTGAGTTGTCATGAATTGCAACTGTTATAGGCAGAAGTTTGTCCACTTAACATCAGGTGGGCCTCGAGCTTGTTCCGTCACAATAACATATATATATATATATATATATATATATATATATTCACAATATCAACAAATGCGTCTGAAATTTTATTAGCACCTTTATTTCGGATAGTTAGTTAATTACACTACATTAAAACTGTATCTTCGGCAATATTAATCCCCATCCCCACCCCAGGAAATTCTTCCACAAATACTTTTCGACTGTTGTTGATGATGACAATAGTTTTTTTTTTACTCTAATCCTACCTTATATTTAAATATTATAAATTAAACCGGCAAAAACCACTCACGTTAAGGATCGAATACGTCGTTAATTTATAATATTTAAATATGTGTGAAACTCACGAGAATTTCAATTCAAAAACTACCTTATATTGTACAAAATGAAACTGCAATAGTTGCAAGAATGTTTTCTTGATGATAGATCAGGCTCTGTTGATGGTGGGTTCAATAAGAGACCTAAACTGTTCAACGTATTTTTATTCATTTGTTTATACTTAAGTAATCAACATAGAAACTATTCAAAGGCTGAAAGTCGCTACCGTTTATTCTATTGTGTATACATAAATAAACGACTTAAACTGATTTCGAATCCGCCTCACCACTTTCCCTTACGTTGCGTTTTTGGCTTGATAAAAAATTAATCCAAGATCGATGTTTTTTTGAACAACTATTTTATTATATATAAAGTTTCCCTTTATATTTTTTAATAAACAAGGTTTTTTTTATGCCTGATTGGTTAGCCTTTGACTACTATCTCAAGTGTTCTGTAAGTAATGATGTGGTCAAAGATGTTGTTCAGACTAACCAAGACTTACTGGCTCTCGAGGACAGCTGCCGGAACACACCGTTTGTCTCGATCGTGCGCTCGTAGAGTCAAGATCTCCTGAGTATGCTTCGTTTAGAAGCGAAACGCGTCGAATACTCTTCCGGTTTGGCTGCGTGGCGTATGTGACTTCATGTCGGCTTAACAGGAAATTAGGCGGAATTGTCACTAGATATATATCATTTTTATAAAGATGTGTGTTTTATTAAATAATTAATTAAATGTTTTCTTAAAATACTTTTAAAATATTTGTTATTATTAAAAATGGATTTCCGCAAAGTAACGCCTGAATCTCTTCACACCGTAAGGTGTTTGGTGACAGATTTTCTACAGGAGAGTAGTAGCTAGCCAGGCGAGCATTTGCATATTGCCTTACCACCATGCTATAACGACTGCCATCCTAAGAAAACAACCGGGACCGACGGCTTAACGTGCTCTCCGAAGCATGGAAGCGCTCAGTAGTAGTGTCACTAGCGGTCACCCATCCAACTCATGACCGCGGCGGACGTTGCTTAACTTTGCTGATCGGTTAAGAACAGCTAAGCAAACTTCGCTACGTCGTCGCACAATCTCCATCGTTGCTTGAGCTGTGCAAGCGATGGCTCTGCCCTAAAGCCAACAATGCTCGGAAACGAATACAGCAACTTGCTCTAAAAAAAATAGTTTCCAATTTGCCTGTAATGCTCACCAATGACGGTTACGTTGGTGCCATTTTTTATCTTTCATAGATATCAAAGCATACTGGATATATGACACCATTTCGAAAAATTAAGAATAAGGTAAGCATATTTTTAGTGAACTTGAATTGTATGTGTGTATTCTTTTTCCTCCATTATTTTATTTATTTTATTTATTAAACAAAATCCACAGCCATTAATTAAATATACAATTTTTCTTATAAATATAACTTACGGTCAATTAAGGATTTACATTATATAAGTTTTCTATTAAAAACAAACAGTCGATTGTGTGAATTCTTTAGACATAATTATGTAAGTGAGCGTCTCTCTACCTCTATCTGACTGTGTGTGTGTGTGTGTGTGAGAGAGAGAGAGAGAGAGTGTATGAAAGTCTCTGAGGTGTTGTGTGTGTGCGTGGGTAATATATATATAAATAAGTGAAGTTTTATATACATTTATAATTTATATATATATATTAAGAGAAGTGTGGAAATTTTGAACTTTAATATTAAATATATAGGTATGATGTTGATTGTTCTATAATATTAGCTGAGTAAACTAATGAAATTATAGTAATAAAAAGAAAAAATAATAAAGATAGACACGTCTGAAGGGTGAATTAAGGATCAATGCATAGCATTCCTAAATTGAACCCTCATCATGTATAACCTTATATACCTCACTTTTAAAGACTCCCTTTTTATCATGAAAGATGTCTGTCTTTGTAAACTTTTTGTTATAAGTTCTCTGCAGGCGACTAACTATAGAATTTTGCGCATAGTTTGTACTCGTTAGTGTAGTTGCAAATAAATTAGTGTGTCTTGTACGACTTCTTGGAGTACAAAAATGTAAAACTCTATTAGTGAGGTCAGGGCTGTCAATATATCCATTACATAGACCATGTAGGAAGGCCATGTCCAAAATAGTACGTCGGTTTTCGAGACTTGTGACGTTGTGATAATTACATGAATCTTTGTAGGTTAGTGAATATGTATGTTTCCTATAGTTGAGATGTTTTATAAATTTATGTTGAATATTTTCCAAACTTCTAATATAAGTAACGTAGTGGGGGTTCCAGACCGTACTGCAATATTCTAGAATGCTTCTAACATATGTATAGTAGAGTAACTTTATGCAATTAATATCAGAAAATGCCTTGCTGACACGTAAAATAAAACCAAGACTTTTGTAAGCCTTATTTATCATTAAGTCTATATGTTCAGAAAAGGTTAATTTATTATCTACTAGAATTCCTAAATCTCGTACAACATGCTCTCTTGGTATAGTTATGTCAGTTATTTTATAATCGAACGCTATGGGAGCTCTCTTTCTCGTAAGCGCTACATGTGTGCACTTGCTAACGTTTACTCCGATATGATTTAGTGAGTAATAATCACTAAGGCGATCAAGGTCAGCTTGCAGCATAATACAGTCCGAGTATCTTGAGTATCTTATTTTCATAAAAATTTTTGTGTCATCGGCATACATTAGATATTTAGCATGCCGAAAGCATTTGTCTATGTCATATAAATAGCAAGCATAAAGCAAGGGACCCAGGATTGAGCCTTGCGGTACGCCTGAAGTTATGTTTATGTAATTGGAACAATAGCCTCCCACAATGACTGCCTGCGAACGTTTCCACAGATATGACTCTAACCATCTCAATAAATTACCGCGAATACCTAATTCATAAAGTTTTTGCAGCAATATGATGTGGTCTACACGATCAAAAGCCTTCTCAAAATCAGTATAGACCACATCTACCTGCGAGCCTCCCTCCATATTTGTGTTCACATAATCAGTAAAAGTACCCAAATTCGTTGCAGTGGAACGACCTTTCATAAAACCATGTTGGTTTGAAGGAATCAATGGAGTAACTATTGGATAAATATGGTTATGAACAATTCTTTCCATTAATTTACTAAAAACATTTAATATTGAAATTGGGCGGTAATTTTCAATTGACGTCTTGAGACCTTTCTTGTATATTGGAATGACATGAGCCATTTTCCAAATTTTTGGGAAATAACCCTCTTTGAAATATCTATTGAAAAGTAATGTAATAGGGTAAACTAAGGATTTTACACAGTTGATGAAAAATGTCGGAGGCAAATTGTCATTGCCAGCCCCTTTAGTAGTGTCAAGATTATCAATGACCTTTTGAACCTCATCCGTACTGATCCTTATTTCAGATATAAGATTAGAACCAAAAAGCGATTTCTCCGGATGTGAACTGTTAATTAAGTAACTATTGTTTGTAGAGGGACCAAAGTTTTGTTCAAAAAAGTAATTAAAAGCAGAACATATATCAGATGGATTCTCAAGATGAGTGTCACCATACGTCATTTGTTGAGGATAGTCAGTTGCATTCTTCCGTTTCGACTTTACATAGGACCAAAAAGCTTTTGGGTGTGATTTTATCTTTTCTTGCGAAAAAGTTATAAATGACGAATGACACTCATCCTGCAAAATTTTTTGTCGTTTTCTGAGCATAGAAAAAGCTCGGTAGTCGTTAGGATTTTCATACTTTTTCCAGTCAGCATGTATTTTAGTCTTTTCCTTGATGATATTAATAAGAGACCTACTATACCAGATCGGGTACGAATATGTACCACCGACACGAACTTTAGGTACAAATGCATTAACCACATCATTTATAATTGAATAGAACTGATTCAGCACATCATCCATGCTATTCAAGGTATTAATAAACGACCAGTTCTCTCTTAGTAGCAATTCATTAATTTTTGTATAATCGGCACTTTTAAATTGATATTTCAGCACAGAACAAGTTTTGATTGGTGGTAATAACACATCAGTGGCAGTCATGCAAACTGCCGGGTGATACAAATCCTCAGGTACAAGGGCAAAACTGGATTTTTGTAAGCTAATGGGAAACGCAGAGAAAATCAAATCAAGGGTATTATTGCAACTATTCCGAAGACAATTGTACTGCGCAAGGCCTGCATAAGAAAAACATAAAAGAAGATCAGATGCAGCCACTTGCACTTCAACAGATCCTTTCTTCATTATGACAGGTTCATCAGAGATCCAATCTATGCATGGTAAATTAAAATCACCTGCGACGAATAAATTATCATTTGGGTGAATATCCCTTATAGTCGTGATAGTATTAATTAATAAATCAATACGAGATGGTATTAGAGAATTAGGGGGTATGTATACTACTGCAATGTGTATGTCATATGAAGCGCCCACACTTTTCGCTGGAATAGTGACCCAAACGCACTCAAGATCATCACGTTCCCACTCCGGCCGCGGACGCGCCTGTAGCTCAGATCGACATAATGTCATGACACCTCCACCCAGCGATGCACGATCTTTGCGGAATACTTTATATTTGCCATCACTTAACTCGGCATTTAATATTCCATCGCAGAGCCAGGTTTCGGTCACCATTATAACATCGAAGTCAGACAAAAGTACGTTATCAGAAAATATGTTAGTTTTTGTTCGGAGGCCCCTGACATTCTGATATAGAAGTTTTAGACATTTAAGAGTGTTATCCATAATCATAACAAGAACTAAATTGACTAAACAGAGAGTCATATGATATAAGATTTCGCAATAGACAATTATTTGTATGACATAAGTAATATAAGTACCACATTGGTCGCCTTCTGTGAGCAGTTATAACTATCCATAATATAATAGGGACAAAAAGTTTGTAATAAAGAGCCTTAACATTGTAATGATTATGTGTGTGTATTATGTAACGGAAATAAAGTGTATATAGGTATGTATATAATATGCGGTGTGACGTATAATTAAAGATGGACGTGTGTGTGTGTATGCATGTGTACATATATAAGTATGCAGAGTAGCGAGTATAAACAATTGCATTAGGCTTTATGTTGCATGGATTCATACAATTTTTGAGAGATCGACTGATGAGGATATTAATATAGGAGGTGAAGTCTCGTTTCGTCTCACGTAGATTCGACAGTTTTTTATCCAAACAAATTTAAAATTAACTTCCTTAGCTCTTAATTTACACGAATTTAGTAGCATTTTATTTTCTTTAGTAAGATGCTCATTAATGAAAATACGATTGGTTTCATCTCCCATTTTTAAATCCTTAGCACTTAGATTGCGGTGTTTTCGCGCTGCAGCCACGACTCGGTCCTTGGTAGCGCGCTGTCTAAGGCGAACGACAATGGAGCGTGCGCGCGCCTGGGTAGCGCTGGCAGCATGACGTGGCTGGACCCGGTGTGCAAACTCGATGTCAGAAGATTTAATAGGGACTCCAATATATTGTATTAATCTTGTGATGACATCTGTGGTGTCTTCCTCCTTATTTTCGGGTATTCCAGTGACTTCAACGTTCTGAATTCTTGACCATTGTTGTTGTTTTAGGTTTTCCTCTTCCATGGCCTTGATTTTTGCAGTTTGTGCTTGTATGCTATCCTTAAGAGTCTTATTCTCATCCTTGACAGACTTTAATTCAGAAGTAGTATTACCAAGAAGCTTTGTCAAGGCCGATATCTCTTAACGCAACTCATCGTACTGTCTACTCATAAATGACAAGGATTCTTGGTAGCCGGTACATTGGGCATTTATTGCCTTAAGCTGGTCAGATAGCCCACTGTTGCAAGACTCAATGACATCCATTAAATCCTGTTTGTCAGCCTTCAGAAGCTTCTTTAGCTGGTCCTCCGTGATGTAATTGCTACTGGGCGATGGCACTCTACGCAGCGTGACGTTACTTGTAGTAGACAAATTATCGACCTGCGCTTCCGGTTTAAATGGCGGGGGTTTTGCCGAACTTGATGAGCGCACCGGCGTATTAGTGTTGTCCGTTTTGGGCAACTTGCTGTAACATTCCGAACAGCGCCATTTCCGTTTGCCTTCATCATTCAACGCCTTATAGCGCTTTGGCGAAAGGTTAGCACAATGCAGATCATATTTCTGGTTACAGCCCTGACAATGCATAACTCTCTTATCATTTATAATCGTTCTGCAGCCATCACATAATTGCTTATCCATAATTTACAGGTAAAGTTGTCCTTGCAAAATATAAAACTCAATATCAAGCTTTTGGTATTGAGCTCGCAGTATGATTTGAGCAGGCGCAAGGCAATATATTGCAGTTTGCACGGGTGGGTGCTAGATGTAGCAAACCAACGCAACGGCAGCGGAGTGGACGAAGCGGTGGGGTAGTAGCGGTCAAGTGAAGGACGCACGGAACGTCGCCTCGAGCGTACTGCGAGTTGTCCTAGGTTAAGGTTCCGGTAATTTGCAACTACTCAAAAAATATATTTAGCTTAAAACTCACTCGTTTGACGATGTACTGACTTGGTAATTATACTGTAAGATACCTTGTTTCAAGGGCTTCACTCACATATATAGCACTTAAATTAAAATGTATTATAGATACAACATTTAAAAAATTATTCACAGAGTAAACGCACACAAAGCTTACTCATTGACTGTCGCGCGGGTATCTTGTATTATTATATTAAACTCCATTCTATTAGGAAGTCATTTAATCTGGTACATCTAGCAAATATAGAATTATTTTGCTTAATAACTACGAATAAACCGTCGTATAAAAGTAATATAATAAATAGGTACATATGTCAATACATTAAATCAAAATTTCGCAACGAGTCTAAGTAGTTCGTAGCATGTTACGGCGTTGCTCATTAGCTGTAGCTGTAACTTGTTACATTGAATCATGTCACTTGCAGCAATTTGCATGGCAGAACGTACGTTGTATTGTAGAGTAACGCTACACATCCACTAAGTGACAGCTCTCATATTTGGAGTCGACAACAACTAGCATTATGAGGAATATATATTTTTGAAAGTAAATTAGTACAAGCTCCGTTTTGTGCTCGAGTTAGGCTTCTAACTAGTCTGGCCATAAATACTGTTACATAAAAACTTTTCTATTAAACAACTTTTTTATTATTTTGGATTTGGAACGCGTTTATTATATTAAAAACTTCTTTGGATTTTACATATTTTTTCGTGTTCATTATCAAATTACAATATGGAATGGGGTGTTAAAGAAAATAGGATAAAGAAAATTTCACCCAAAGTGTATCAAAAGACAGTCTTGAATCGTGTTGTGTAAGCTCTCAGCAAGATACACTTTTAGAAATGTACCGTGGACTTTCCAGCAGGACTCTGCACCTGGTCAGAAGGCACCAACTACACAAGCGGGGCTTGAAACCAATGTTCCGGACTTTATAAGAGCTGAAGACTGGCCCTCATCCAGCCCAGACTTCAACCCTCTATATTACAAATTATGTTCAGTTTTAGAGTATTATGCTTGCGCGAAACGACACGGCATCATTGAGTCTCTTAAAAAATTTCTCGAGCATGCAGTGGCAAAATTTCTCATGGAAACAGTCCGTAAATCCATAGATTCGTGGCCAGACAGAATAAAGGCCTGTATAACAGCCAAAGGAGGCCATTTCAAATAGAATATTGTATTTGTTTTTTTTCAGAGACTTTATTAAATATGTAGATATAAGTTTTTGTAATATTACATTACTTCATAAAAAAATGCATTATCATTTGTAACAGAACTTATGGCCGGACTGAGTATATATGATACGGCTAAAACCTGAAGTTAAACCATATTAAGTACAGTTACACTACGTTACACCTACGCTTAGCTGGCTACAATAGGGCAGCAATGTTTTAAAACTTTTACAGCTTGTTGCATTATGATAAAACTATCCAATCTATTCATAAGTTACCATCAATTAATTTAAATTGTTGCCTAATTTCTCAAGGAGTATTTTAAGTCGTTTTAATGAATTGACGAGGTATGAGTTAAACAATTACAACGGTTTAATAATATATAACAAGTTTGACCTTCAACCTTAGCGTTTATTTAACAAGATTTTTGTTCTTAACACTTTCATTCATCGTAGACACGGGTAAAGACGGGTAACAGTTGCCATTTTAATAATTAGAGACCGCTTAAAATTTTAAGCAATCCTAACCTTTCCTATGCACGCAGTATTCGTTCAAAAAATCCAGGGGTCTTTTAGATCGTGTGTGGGTCTTGGAATTTAACTAATTTGATGACTGGATCTCAACCAGGAGTTACTTACTAACCATCTCCTACATTTAAGAGTAGAGTTTACACAGTGCTTTTCATGCAAATGCAGTTTCGTTATATTTTTTATACTAAGTGTTCAATCTCAGTGAAACTTTGCATGTATGTCCTTGAGCCTAATATTTATGCTTCTTGTTTCCCAATTTCCGTAAAATTAAGTATTTTCAATAATAATTCAAAAAATCATTTTGTATCGAAATTGTACTTTTATATTTAGGGATAAAATAAATAATAAATCTTAAAACTGGCAAACCAAAGGCATATATTAGGCTAAGCAATATGCATGCAAAATTTCACCGAGTTTGAACATTTGGTATTTAAAATATGACAAAAATACGTTTGTATGGAAAGTGCTATGTGAATTCTACTCTTAACTCGAATTCTCAAGCGGAAAATTGAAACGGGTTTGTCTGGCGAAAAATTACATTTTACCAATGAATGATCTGTAGCTGATATACATCCCCGTTCGGAATATTATAAACGTGAAGCGGGCGCGGTTGTTTGAACGAAACGTAAGGCACTCCTACTCGTATTATATTGTTTGACCGAACAAACAAACTGTCCGTCTTCCGATAGCTGGCACAGAATCATCCGGTTGAAATATCAGACACCTCGGCCTGCCCCAGCTTTGCACAGGTATTTAACGAAAACTACATTAAGCGCTCGTAGCGAAGTTTACTTAGCTGTTCTCAACCGATCAGAAAAGTTAAGCAACGTCGCGCGCGTTCATGAGTTGGATGGGTGACCGCTAGTGACATAACTACTGAGCATTTCCGTGCTTCAGAGGGCACGTTAAGCCGTCGGTCCCGGTTGTCGTCTTAGGATGGCAGTCGTTATAGCATGGTGGTAGGGCATTTTGCGAATGCCCGCCTGGCTAGCTACCACCCTCAAATAGAAAATCTGTCGCCAAGCACCTAACGGTGTGTTCCGGCAGCTGTCCTTAAGAGCCAGTACTTCTAGGTTAGCCTGAACAACATCTTCGACCACATCATCACTTACTCAGGTGAGATAATGGTCAAAGGGTAACCTACCAGGAATAAAATAAAAAAAAATGGTACACATAACAAGTAGTTATTGTGACATAACTGTAATATTTAGACAAAATAGTATTGCTGACTGTTTTGTAAATATTGATGTCCTCTATAAAATTGTAGTACATCCCTAAGCTCTATTATCAACAATTTCCGCAGCGTACGTGATACAACGTTTTTTGATTTTGTTCACACGTTGGGTTATATTGTCGAAGTTTTCATACGGATCCCTAAAAATATTATAAAAATATATAAAAAAAATATTATATAAACTATGTTCATCAAGGTTAGTGTAGAATTAGAATTCTTCAAATCGGTCCAGCAGTTTTTAAGTTTATTCGTTACCTACGAAGATATAAAATTACAAAAAATACTAATCATTCCCATTTTATAATATTAGTGTAAATTTAGTATAGATGTAGATAAACAACTGCTGTAAAAAATATACAGGACGTCTTGCCTAGTACTCTTCATATTCACTCATAATGTATACTCTTTTAACAACACTCGTAATAATCAGATAGCTCATATATTGTAATATTTATTTTGCACTATGGTGTTTTTATTATTAAAATGTAAATAAAGCTTTTCTCAGTTTTCCTAACAGCATGTTAAATTTAACAAATATAAAAAAAATAACCGACAAGTATGAAATAACATATTGAATTCTCTACCATGCTGACTAAACAATGATCTCGCATTATGCTGATATATATTTATGTTTCAATCCGAATAAATTTGATATTATACTTCTACTAGCACTTGAAATTTTAATATCAATATTTTTCTGTACAATAACCTGCTTAAGAATATAAGATCTATTTTATATCCTTCGGTCGGATTTTGCAAAGATGAATAAGGAAAAATGCGCCTATTGAGGACCATACCAGCTCGGCGGGTGTTGCTATACACGCACAGAAAGAAGGAATCTTTACCGGTTCAACGCTCTTATAACTGCATAGGTTGCTAATAACTACCAACTAAAACATTTTTAGGAAATTCTTAGGTATTATGTAGGTGAGGAAAAATTCCACCAATAACCTAGGAAAATGAAGCGATCCTATTGGTGCATTTTTTTGGGCATTCGCAAAATGCCCTACCACCATGCTATAACACAAACCTATCTTGCCCTATCTCGACGGAAGTGCACCTTTGACTAATGTCTTACCTAATGGTAAGTGAATCTGCTCACGGGGGTTTTAGTGAATTCAAGTCCCACACATCCCCTTCGACCACCCCGTGGTGGAAGGGCAGAGCCAAAGCATATACAAGGCTCAAAAAAAGTGTCCTTAAGAACCACGTAATTCTTGATAAATCTGAACAACATCTTCGACCGAATCTTCACTTAGCAGTGAGACTGTAGTCAAAGGTGTACGCTCAAAATCGAAAAGCTAAATTCGTGTCGGACCGACAGGAATTTGACAAGTTAAAGAGATTTCTTGTCATAAGATAATAAATAGATAATAATAATGTCTCGATCGTGCGCTCGTAGAGTCAAGACCACCTGAGGGTTCTTCGTGTAGAATCGAAATGCGTCGAAAATTCTTCCGGTTTGGCTGCGTGGCGTTTATGACGTCACGTCGGCTTAACAGGAAAATTAGGCGGAATTGTCACTAGATATATATATGTATTTTTTAAGTGTTTTATTAAAATGTTAATTTGATGTTTTCATAAAATATTTTAAAAATATTTGTGTTAATTAAACCAAACATTCATATAAACAACATTATATTAATCGATACTTTATAATTAAATAATAATTTACGATAAACATTATATATCAATTTAGTTTCACATGACCATAATAATAGGGTTAAGTCATTATTTTACCAATACTTCTATTACCATATTGTACATTCTATAAACATTAAACGTGTAATTATATAATAAAAGTACTTACAGTAGGCTATAATCACGCCACAAACCTAAGGCTTCACAATGTAGTCGGTGCGACGTTCAAATATCGAATGGCGCTCGGGCTTTTTTTTTTTTTTTTTTTTTTAGGGAGGACATAGATGCTGTCTACCGCTATACGGACGTACAGCTCCACCGGACTTTGGGCGAGGGGAGGCCCTCTTATAGCCCAGGAGGAAGAAGCGCTGAGGGCACTTCTTCTGAGACGGGCGTATAAGGCGAAAAGCGCCTTATACCTCCGTCTCCTGCGGGCGCCGAAAACGCCACGCTACTATCGGGAGGGGTGACAGCGAGCTCAAGGGCACCACTGTGGTTCGGACCTCGGCTTGTCTCGCTGCCGAGAGACAAAGGGGGAATCGGAACTAAATGCCCCGGTACAACTGCAGTGTTGTACCGTTGAGAATGGGCCCTATTGAATATTGCTCTGTGACTATTTGGAGAGACACTAATCGGGTTTTTATTTTTGCCTCGAGCTCGCCGGCGAGCTCGGTGTTTGATTGTGTAACCTCTGATTACCGCACACCTGGGGATGTTACCAGGACGACTTGCGGACAACGCTAAAGCTGCCAACGTAATGGCTGCGATGGGGTCATCCGGGTCGTCCAATACCTGCCGTGGTCGGCGACGGGGGGGTTTGAAGTATGGGTCGGATGAGGCAGTCGAATAGTTCGCTGCCTGGACAACCAGAGGGTTCGGGTGGTGGGGGGCTCGATCAAAGTGTCGGCGGACGCAGCCCTTATTGAACTGCGCTAAAGAGGGAAGGTTTAGGTCGCAGTGCAACTCGGCGCTCCGGACGTACCAGGGAGCGCCGGTTGCCCTGCGAAGAAACCGGTTTTGGAGGGCTTGAAGCTTATGTAGGTGGGCCTCACTAGCATGACTGAACACTACGGATGCGTACGTCATGATGGGGCGGATACAAGCAGTGTAAAGTGTCTTCTTGTTACTAAGAGACATTTTACTTTCTTTACAGATTAAGGGACTTAGGCGACCCATGACAAAGGCCGCCCTGTTACGGACCGTATTAATGTGATCTTTGAAGGTGAGATTCCGATCAAGGGTTACTCCAAGATATTTGGTTGTTCTCACCCAGGGAATGGGTTCATCGAACAGAATTAGTGGCTTCGGATAGCGGGGGCGGGTTTTCTCAGTAAAGCACATAGCTGTGCTTTTAACTGGATTGACCGCTATGCGCCATTTTCGGAACCAGTCACCGATCTCGGTGATGGCCCGTTGAATGACGAAATATGTCTGTCTATTTACATGCCAGCCAGTGGAATAAATGGCGGTATCGTCCGCGTATTGGGCTATAAAAACTTTGGGTTGGGCGCGAGGGATGTCACTGGTATACAGTGCGAAAAGGATGGGTGATAGCACGGAGCCCTGAGGGACTCCGGCTCTGACTGGATGAGGAGTGGAAAGGGTGCCTTCCACGCGGTAGCGAAAGCTTCTGTCCCTTAGGAAGTCTTGTAAGGTGAGCACAAGACGCTCTGGCACGCCAAAGTGGTATAGCTTGTAAATCAAGCCATTGTGCCAGACTTTGTCAAAAGCTTTCGCTACGTCGAGGAAGACTGCTACCGTCGATTGGGGTTTGGGTTTCTTATTGAAACCCTCTAGGATGTGCTCCGTGAGGCGGTGCACCTGTTGGACGCATGAGTGTTTGGGTCTAAAGCCAAACTGCTCATCGGGAATAAGGTGGTGTTCCCGGGCATGGGATTGAAGTCGGTTCGCTAGGATCCGTTCGTAGAGCTTCCCCAGGGCGCTGAGGAGGCTGATGGGACGGTAGCTGGTGGGATCAGAGGAGTTTTTGCCTGGTTTGTGAATGCCAATGACATTTGCACATTTCCAGGTGTCAGGGAACACACAATGGTTCATAGCCGCATTGAAGATGCTGACTAGGAGATGAATGAGAGGGGGGGAGAGGGTTTTGAGAACCTTGTTAGAGATGCCGTCGGCACCGGGGGCTTTACGTTGTTTGAGGTCCTTGATCAGTCTCGTCACCTCAGCGAAGGATACTGGGGTGAGTGGGGGGAGTTCAGAGATGACCACAGAGCTTTTACGTTCGACTTCAGCGTCCACCGTATCGAGGTGAGCTTGGTCTACGTGATCGACATTGGGGGAGCATTGAGCCTCTAGGCTGTCGGCTAGGCACTCAGCTTTGTCTTCGTCAAAGAACGCTGGGACGAGGGGGACAGGTCTGTATAGGGGGGGCATGTCGCTTTGTCCGACACCTTTCATACCTCGAGCGAGATGCCAGTAAGCCTGGTGGCTCGGCACGAGGTTTGAAAGTTTGTCGCCCCAGCTCTGATCACGCAACTCGGACATGCGACTTTCAACCATGCGTTCAAAGTGGCGTTTCCGAGTTTTGTTTACTTTGCTTGGGTAGGAGTCGTAATGTCGGGTCACTGCTTTACTCTTAGTCACTAATCGTCTCACATCCGCTGGAATGACAAGGCGCCGGTCGTCCGGCACTATGACTTCCTTTGCGGATGCACCTACTACGGTGGAGAGGTGATTAGTGAAAGAGTCGATAGCGAGGGATACGTCATCTTTAGTCACAATGTCGTCAGGGATTTTGTCAAGGTCGGGTGAGCTGATAGCCTTTAGGGATTCACCTAAGAGCTTCCAGTTCACTATCGTCTTGGTCGGGCAGGGTACGTCAGATGTTGGGTCGGGGCCTAGTCGCAGTATTATGGGGCGGTGGTCAGAATGTAATTCGTGACACACCTCCATAGAGCGTAACTGAAGTGTTACGCCTTTGAAAAGTGCCATATCGAGTAAGTCGGGACGGCCGTGGTCGAAGTAGGGGTAGTGAGTGGGCTCGAGTGGAGCTATTATGTCAAAGTTTAAGTCAGCGACTAGGCGTTCAAGGTCAACACCGTTGGAATTGTTGACATTACAATTCCACAGGACGTGTTTGCTGTTGAAGTCACCGATCAGAAGGACGGCGCTTCCTAGTGAGAAAAGTGCTACTAAGTCAGCGCGGGCGACACGCTTTTTACAAGGTAGGTAACAGGAAACTATGACTAGGGGTTGATGACCCGTCATGGCTAGCATGCAACAAGATGCTTCCATAGTAGTGAGAGTCGGGGTAGGTATGGGGATGCAGTGCAGGGACCTTTTGTAATAGATAAGAGTGCCTCCTCCACGACCGGTCACTCTATCATTACGTACCGTTCTGAAATTGGCAAACCTGGGGTTCGCCTTCCCCGGTTTTAGTAGGGTTTCCTGCACGCATATAATGTCGATCAGGTGGGTATTACAAAAGTCGTGTACAAGGTCACGTTGTCTGAAGAGGCCGTTAGCGTTGAAGGACGCTAACGAAACTGAGCGCGGTTTATTCCTTAAGGTTGTACTACCCATAGTGGGTGTACTGAGGGGGAGTTTGGGGGGCGAAGCGCTTTAGAGCGCTAAGGAGGCTGGCATGTTCCAGCGTATATTGGATGACTTCCGCAGGTGATTGTGCGGAGTGCATCTTGCGTGCTAGAGCACGGACCTCATCTATATTGATGGACATAGCAAGGTCGCTGACTAGCGCTATATCCTCTTGAAGAGAGGAGTCCATCAGTGGCATAGGAGGTGGGGCCACGGGCCGGGCGACGCGAGGTGCGGCGCGTGGAATGAGGGCAGGAGGTGCCGGGGGTGCCGCGCGGACCGGGGCCGGTGCGCGGGCAGGGGCCGCGGTACGGGCGGGGACGGGTGCGCGGGCCGGGGCGCGGGTGGGAGCGATGGTTTTAACCATGCTCGGTGGCTTTGACCACGCGTTCCTAGCTGGGAGAGGAGCGGGAGTCACCTGTGAGGCAGGCGCTACTGTCAGCTTAGGGCTGACCCGCTGCCACCTATCATAGGTGGGACGAGGAGGTGGCGGAGGTCTCCTTTCCGTTGCCACCCTGCGGTTTGTGCGTGGCGCCCTCGGGCAACCGCGGTAGTTGGCGGTGTGCCCCTGGGTGCCGCACAGAACGCAGCTGGGTGGGTCGGGTGAGTCCCTTGTGCGAGAACAATTCTCTGTGGCATGATCGCCTAGGCACTTAACGCACCTAGGACGAGCGAAGCAGTAGCGGGCAGCGTGCCCGTATAGTTGGCAGTTATGGCACTGTGAAGGAGAGCCATTCCTGAATGGGGGCTGAACATCTAGTCCGGAGAGGCCGCAGACCGTCTTCAGGTTGAAGATGGTCTTGCCCTCCGGGGATCGGTCTAGTACTACGAGTACTAGGTCGTATGGGCTTTTGTCTTTGCCACTGTACATGCGATGTACGGCAATGACAGGGAAGTCCTGTCTTTTAAGGTCGTCAAGTACAGCGTCTGTACGGACTTCCTTCGGGACACCGCGTATGACGACGCGTAGGACTTTCTCCTCTTCGAGCGCATAAGTGTGGAAGCTTATGCTCTCTTTACGGAGGAGTTTGGTTAACGCTCTGTGGTCGTTAACTGAGGGGACTTGGACTTTAATGCCCTGCTGCGTGGAGCGGGCGTTAGTATAGTGGATCTTGCGATCCGTGAGAAGGCGGGATAGCATATCCCATTTGCCTTTGTCCTGTATGAACAAAGGCGGAGGCGGCTTTTCGCGGCGTGCGTTAGCGTCCTGAGAGGGCGCTGTAGCCGAAGCGGTTGCGGAAGGCGGGGACGCGGGGCGCGGGGCGGGGGTCGGCCTATTGCCGGCGGTAGGTGCTTTGGCGGCTGCCTTAGCGGGCGGGGCGGAAGGCCCGGAGTTAGCGGCCTTAGGGGCGCGCTTGCGTTTTCGATCTACGACGGTGTAGCCGTCGTTGTCGGAATCATCAGAGTCTGTGCGTGAGGCGCGGGGTTGGTCGACCTCCATGTCCGTTTCCGAGTCTGAAACTGACTCGACAACGACATAGGCAGGTTCGATGCTCGCAAACCGACCGATCGGTGAGCGAGAGCGAGAACGGGGTTGGGCTACTACCGCGCGCCTGTTATCAGGGCCGGGGGCGGGGGAGTCCGGGCTCTCCTGTAAGTAGGATGGCGCCGGAGGGTCATCGTAGGTGGGGACGGAGGTCCCGGAGGGAGCAATGGGAGTGTCCGTGAGGCGGGCACTCTCTGCGTCTGAGGTGAGGGCTGCTTGATGAGCAGCATAGAGTTCGGGGTACCGTAAGGCAAAGGTCTGAAGGACCTCTACCTCACTATTGGTAGGGCGGGGCTGCATCCTGAGGGGTGCACTCAGGATGCCCTAACCAGAGTAGTGTCTCCCTCACACAACCTGTGAGCTCACTGTGTGAGAGGGAGTGAGTACCTACTGTGTATCCCTAGGTGTGTGTCCCTATCCGCACTTTTTTTCTGGGGCGGCGAAGGGGTGTCCTAACGACTCCGGGATTGACTAGGGGCGACCCCAAGGCCAGTTGCCCCGGAGACCTGCTTGTTTCGGCTGATCCCGTGAGGCGGGAAAAGGCCGCGGTACAAGGTTAAACCAAAAATCAACAGAGGTAGTTGGCACCGTTAGGGATCACTCTGCGACCGCAGCAAATGGCGGATTTGATCGTTCGAGCGAGCTTAGCCCGGTAGGGCTCCACCTGCCTGAACGATGCCGCTTAACAACACAAAGTGTGTTGTTGAGCGGGTGGCGTTGTACGTGCAGAAACAAAGATGCGAAACAAGGATAAACTGCACTTTTCAGTGCAGTTTACAGCAGCAACACCGACCCGGGCTTGTCCGGGGCGGTGGTTGCTCGACGGTGGAGCGCCGCCTCAGCAAGCACGAAGCTCGCGTCGCACGGCGTTCGACGAAACTCTCAGCTCCTGCACAGACAAACACAAGCTGAATCGGGATCACGCTCTTCAATGCGCACTGTAGCAACTAGCGTCGGAACGATGGTCCAGGCGAGACGGCAATAGTGCGGGGACTATTGCGGTCTCACTGGAGGGTCACTTGCAGCTGCGGAGAGGTGCGCTCGGCGTGGCGGCGCAAGGCGGAATCCTCGGCGCTCGGGCTAGCGAACCTTCTGTTTATAAAGGCTTACTGCCAAGATGGCGGAGACCGTGCGACATTCGTTTCACAACTTTTAATTCTATTAAAGATTTGAAATAATATGATTATTACTGATTAACTAAATAAAAATAAAAAGAACGATAATAAATACAATAATAATAAATTATAAATGAATACTAGATAATATTACCAGATCACAATATTAACGAGTTACGTTTAGTCAAGTGTTCGCCGAATGTGCGAGCGAACACGTGCAAAAAATCAACTAACCTAATATTATTGAGTAAAATAGCTAACAGATTCGGCCATCCATATTATTTTGTGTGACTTTACACAATACAAGTAATCACATATTATAATGTTTTTGTTACAATTATTGTTCTAAATATAACTTATTTACTATACAGGCCTCTTTGTCCTGTTATGAATATTGCCATTTGTTCACAGACCTCATTGTTCTGTATGCATTTTGATTATATCAGGCCTCTTTGTCCTGTTAAATTATATTATTCTGTAATGGAAATGAATAATTAGTAATAAATCACATGCATCCATACAAGTTTAACAATCCATTTATTGAGACAGTTATTATTACTTAGTCGGATTCTTCTTCGCTAAGTATAATATCATGGGATCTAGAGAAATTCAACTATGGTTTCAATTTATCAACATCAACAATCGTGGTGAATTTCTTATTTCCCTTTCGCGTTCTGGGGGTATCTTCTATTTGATACCCATCATGTTTATAAACTTTGGTAATTTTGTAAGGACCTTAAAATTTGGGAACAAATTTCCACTTTTGCCAGTGGCTTTCACCTGTCACTCCACTCTAACTTAATCCCCTTCTTTGTATTGAGTAGGATTGATTCGCAATTTAGCGTATCTCTCATTTTCTGAAAACTCCCATATACATACGCATGACTAATGCTAGAGCTGCTTCTTGTATTACGGACTGCTTTTAAGTGTATAAACCGAATAAACGCGTCAATAAGTACGAGAATATATGTATTGCCCTTACTGCAAACGGCCCTACGTGATAGATCTACATATAGATGTATTGTATTAAATGGTTCATTAATCTTTTCGATGGGATGTAGGAAACCTGGTATTTTTCCGGCGGATGATTTTGAGTAAGCACATTCTAAGCATGATGCTTAATTATATTTTTTCAAATCGGCGCATCTTGAAAACCAGTAGAAAAGCTTTATTTTCTGTAAGTTATTATCAACAGCAAAATGGCCTATATTATCATGGTTTTTTCTGAACAACTTGCCACCGAACACCCTTAAGAACAACCAACCTGTCTCCATCGGGAGTTATTCGGAACAGTCTTCCATTCGTTAATGTGGAAATCCTTGTAATATCAGTGATATAATCAAGGCTTGGACTATTTACAATACCAATAATACGCTGGATTTTCGAATCAGCGTCCTGAACTGTAACTATCAAATCAGATTCTGTAACATTACGTACAACATGCCGAGTAATATTCTATGGTGGGTTTCGACTAAGAGCGTCGACGTGGCTCATAGATACTCTATACTCAATATCAAAGTCAAACTCCCGCACCATAGTCCACCATCGTGCCACACGGGCTAGCAAATCACGTTTCAAAAAAAAAAGAGGCTCGTGATGGACTGCAGTCAGTTATAATTTTGATATGAATTCCTACCAGGTACACTCTGAACTTTTGAAGAGATGTTACTACGGATAGAGTTTCCAAATCGTATGAACAGTAGTTTTGTTCTTCAAGGGTGTTTTGTCGGCTTAAATATGCAACAAGCCATAACTTGTTGGAAAAATCCCAGCAATGCCTATTTTGCAAGCATCTGTATGGAGTTTAGTGTCAGCATTAGGATTGTAAATGCAAAAACAGGTTTTGAAATCAAAATATTCTTAAATTTTCGGAACCCTTCTTGTTGATCTTGCACCTATTCTTACACTGCGTTTTTCTTAGAAGTTGTGTAAATGGTTTAGCTAAAATAGAAAAGCTATGAACGAACCGAAGAGAAAAAAAAAATCTAGCTAAACCTAGAAATGCCTTACGTGGTGCTGATTGGATGGGGTTAGAAAGTTATCCACAGCCTCTATTTTCTTCGATCCTAGTTTGATACCTTCATTTGAAAATTCAAAACCCAAGGTAATTTACAGACTTCGCATAAAATACACATTTTCCAAGTTTTAGAGTACGTCCTGCATTCTTTAGCAAGTTAAATAGTAACTCCAAACATTTCATATCTTCAGATATATCTACTGACGGAAAAAATATGTCTAAATATGCAAGTGTTTCTTTATGACGACAATTCCCAAGAACCTGATGTATCATCCTATGAAATGTTGCTGGTGCATAAGCCAAGCCAAAGAATTCCTATTGAATTCAAAATGACCTTCAGGCGCTACAAAACCAGTCTTGTGCTTATCCCTAATGGGGTTCTGGTAATAAACAATCAGATGCCAAATCAAGAGTAGTGAAATAAATATTACCAGAAAATGCGTTTATTAGGGCATTGATAAGAGGTATAGGATAATTTTCTTTAATAGTCTTTTTGTTCAGTGCGCGGTACTCAATACATAATCTATAATGGCCGGGTTTTTTTTTGGCCAATGCTATAGGTGTACTTGCAAAAGCAGAAGAAGATGGTCTAATTATCTTGTTCTCTAAGAGTTCAGAAACCATTCCCTAACAATTTCCTTTTCTTTCACAGCCAAACGATATGGCCTATACACATATAACTCATTTAAGGAAAAACAACCACGGTACCTATTGAGCAATACTAGGGCATCTGTTTCTATTATAGTCAAACTGTCCAAAATGCATATCTGAAACAGTTATAGGGATTGGATGATTTTGTTGATGTGGAGCAGATACAGACAGCACATTTTTAACGTCTTCAAGGGTAACGCTCCCAAGTGCAACTATTTTTTTATGTAAGGTAAAAGGGCTCCCTGAACCCATTAACTGCTACGTGACCCTTGCCAACTTCGTTGAGCTGATATATGCCTGCAGGCAAGTTATAGCTGTAGTTGCCATTGTTTCGCAAATCACCCGCAACATCTCCAAATCATCAATAAATCTAGGCTCAGAATTGACTGATGACTGTTAACCCAGAAATAGTGAAAATGTCTACAGAACGCAATTTAATTTTATTAACAGGTGTAATACCGTGTATGTTATGTAAGACGTCAAGGCGATCACGATGTTTTTGTATCAGAACGTAAGGTTGTACAGTAAAAGTTTCACCGATCATAAATAGCGCCTGCATGGCTAAATCTGAGAATTGTCCCAGTAAGAAAGCAGCTCTGTATCAGCTCCAACTCATCAATTTCTACAAAAAATCATTAACTTTGCCTAAAGTGTGAACAGTTGAATTTCCGAATCACTTTAGAACGGGTAGATTGGTATAGTCAATTTTATCTATACCTAGTTTATATGACGAAAATATGTACTCTTTAGCATAGAACAGTCACTTCCTAAGCTAATAAACGACTCCATAAGGATATTATTAAAGAATGCAGTGTTGTAAGAGGTACTTCTGTCTAGGACGTTCATCAAAAACCCCCCTATTGACAGATTTTTCATTTGATAGTGAATTAAAATAACATTTCTCAGTTCCATGGCCAATTCTGCAACACTTTGTTTATCGAGACATTACATTACAATACAACCCTCAGCTTTACAATTTACTAAAAGTTTAAATTGAACAACGTATTACCTTTCTTCGAAAAGGTTGAGAATGTGTTGGTATCGATTGAGGCTGAATGTCAGATGAGCCATTTTTGGCTGTGTTGGTCTTGCCTGTTATTATTAGTTTAAAAATATCTAGAATTTCTCAAGTTAGTTAATAATATATCGAAATCTTCATATTGTGTAGCTTCCGCACCTAATCTAACGGCACGGTCATCGATACCAAGCAGAACACACTCAACAGCCTACCTACTAGTAATGCTATATCAAAGTATTAATAGATGCTATTTTATCATAGAAATAATCTTCTAAAGAGTCACCGAAACGCATTCGTCTAGCTAACATGTTGCTGAGTATTGGACCGTAGTTCTCAGCGGAAGGATATATCGCAAGAAGTTTTGGCTGGCATTCCTTCCAGGAAAAGAGCAGAGATGGCAAGCCTTCATACCATCTTTTGGCTATACCTTTTATTTTATGGAGTGCAAAGTACACTACTTGTTTTTCAGTCCTGCCTATATATAGTTGCACACTTATTTACTTTGAGTAGCCACATTGTCATTGTCTGCTCCTTTCCTGCTGATTCAAATTCAGGAATGGTATTGTTGAATGTTTTTTTTTTTTTTTTAATCGTGAGTAATGGATTTCAAAGCACGGACTAGCAAGGATAAATCATTAGGCATACCCGTGGATCCACAGTTGGGCCCGGAGTTTGAAGAGAGCAACAGGCTGAGTGGATGGTGCTTGGAGCTCGGCTCCTCAAGTCGTAGCGGGCTTCGTGAACGGTGCTTGGGGCTCAGCTCCGCAGGACGCAGCGACCTGTGCAAACGGTGGTGCTCGGAGCTCGGCTTGTCGTGAAGCACGCTGTGGTGGTTACGTTGCACATCGCTGGACTGGAGTCGCGATGGTGACCGACGACCGCTGCGTGGCTGCTCACAGCAACTGGATCGACTTCGGGACCGTAGCTGCGAGCGGCGGCCACAAGGCGCTGCACGTGAACGGTTGCACGGCTGCCGGCTACACTCCCGATGATGGTGACTGGATCGGCTTCGGGATCGGTGACGCGAACGACGTCCACGTGCCACCACTCGCGAACGACTGCGTGGCTGACGGCTTCTGGGGCGGCGTTTTGGTATACTGTATACCCGGCGGCTGGGCGAGCGACTGTCTCGCTGACCTCGGTGTGGTTTACTCCTAGTTCTTCGATGCACGCTGTAGTCTGCTTGACTGGCATACCACTAGGCAGTATAAGGAGAATCCACGTGTTCCATGGTGAACCTGAAATAATTTAAACAAAAGCACAAGCAAATGTCTCCTTGAACGTCTCCTACGGCTCTTCGTTACTAAACTTTGCATCATATGGTCAATTGTGTGCTGATTTGAAAAAAAATAATATATAAAACATTTAGAAACTCACCTTAGTGAGACCAACAAAATAAAAAAAACAAACGAGGAGAAAGGAGAAAACAGAGAGAAAAACAATACAAAAAAAAAGTAACGAGAAAAAAAAAATGTGGCTACAACCAATCCCACTTCTGAGATGTTAATTAAACCAAACATTCATATAAACAACATTATATTAATCGATACTTTATAATTAAATAATAATTTACGATAAACATTATATATCAATTTAGTTTCACATGACCATAATAATAGGGTTAAGTCATTATTTTACCAATACTTCTATTACCATATTGTACATTCTATAAACATTAAACGTGTAATTATATAATAAAAGTACTTACAGTAGGCTATAATCACGCCACAAACCTAAGGCTTCACAATGTAGTCGGTGCGACGTTCAAATAACGAATGGCGCTCGGGCTAGCGAACCTTCTGTTTATAAAGGCTTACTGCCAAGATGGCGGAGACCGTGCGACATTCGTTTCACAACTTTTAATTCTATTAAAGATTTGAAATAATATGATTATTACTGATTAACTAAATAAAAATAAAAAGAACGATAATAAATACAATAATAATAAATTATAAATGAATACTAGATAATATTACCAGATCACAATATTAACGAGTTACGTTTAGTCAAGTGTTCGCCGAATGTGCGAGCGAACACGTGCAAAAAATCAACTAACCTAATATTATTGAGTAAAATAGCTAACATTTGTTATTGTTTCTTGTCATGTTGGCCATACGTACGTGTTATCTGGCCAGTAAAAAAAATACTGAATTCTGTTTAACGGTGTTTTATTTGTGAAAAAACCTCTAATTTACATAAGGACAGTAATAGTTTTCATCACCATTCATATCACGTTTATGAACGCCATAAAATAGTCTTTAGAGTCGATCAAACGTCGGAATGCTACTGTTTAAATCTGTTTTATGTGTTCTGTTAGTTAAGTGTGTATTATTTTATTATCAAATTAAATGTCTCCATGGACATATACCAATAAATGCTCAAGATAAATGCTGAAACTAAATCTTATACAAGAAGTCCTGTCGTTGTCTACGGTCTTTCGCATGGCGGTGGGGCATTTTGTACATGCACGACTAGTTAGCGCTCTCAGGTAGAAAATCTGTCGCCAAGTGTCTAACTGTATATTCAGGCAGTTGTTCTTGAGAGTCATTCATTCATGGCTTTCATCGCAGGCGCGAGTTGCGCTTGGGGGTGAAGCTTCAGGGCTTGTGCCCTTGCACTTGCTTCGGCTCTTCTTATTCCGTAACTACGGAACAGTGTTCGGGTTGGTAAATACCTTAGACCTCACCGGTCCTACCGTCCAGTGAGCAGTAGGTGCCTGGGCGATCAGGTCGCGCCAGGTTAATCCCGCTGGTGGGAAGCCTAGCGGACCGATCAGCGACCACGGCGTTGCCCACTGGGGGTATTGCCGGATTGATCGCGGCATCTCTTCTCTCACCGGCTTCTTTTGGTAGTAGGGATCTCTGATGTAAGGCTTCGAGTGCTTTCTTGCACTGATGTCTGGCGGTCTGTCTTGAGAGTCAGTTTATGTTATAGGTCCTGCCTGTTTAATATCAATGAATAAGTGGTACTGTAGATGAGCTTATTTAAAGACTAGCTTATCAGCAGTATAGACAAGACTATGTGATAATGTGTACATACAAAAGGTGTCATCACTGAGCTATCAAAATATAATAATAGTACAAATTAGTGACGACTTCGCCTATAAAGTCAAGAACAAGAATCAGTTCTGCCCAGCAATTTATGTTAAAATTTACCAAATAGTAGCTCTAGCCATAATGCTAATAGCCTTAACCTGCTACTAATGGAAAATTTATTGATTACTCGTTTGCCAGGTGTTGTTTTATCCCTATCCCGTTTATGTAGTGCTTCGCTCAAGGATTTAATATTTCAACCAATATTAAATTCTTGTTACTTTGGTCGATGATTTTATGGAGTAAAATGTGAGTAATAGAACATCACAGTACAAGAGTGTAATGTTGGTGATTACCATTGAGACCCGAGCCGTTAGATGACGTTCTTAAGAGAGCCGAGGACTGTAATCATAAGTACATACGTGTACCATACGACTTTTGTCGACACACTTGTGAAAAAAATACAAAAAAATCACTTTCTTCATAACAAGTACGTGTCATCTTAATTAATAAATAACTATAATTTCAACAGTGTAAATGAAATATTTTGTGATTATATAGTATAAATGAGTTGTGAATTTTTTTTCACATCAGCGGGAAAAAATAATCACTATCCTGTGCGCGCTCATGTCGATTGGCCATAGACTAAAGAATGAGGTTCTTTTTATTTCTTTTCGCGGATAGCGTTTTAGCCACGAAAAAAATGGGGAATTTATTTTTTTCTTTATTATAGAGAAAATAAAGGTATTGACTAAAAGTTTTATTTATTTAGCACGTACAAGTTGAAATTATCTATTTAAATACGAAGTACGAAATGAGCAAACAATAGGTACATTAATTTATTTGTACTATTGAACAAGATCTTTTTTTATCGAAACTTATTTAAGAACAAAGGGACTCAACTGATAATATGTAAAAAAGTCTTTGTCTCAATTGTGAATTATAGCAATGAAAAAGTCACAGTTTGATTACAGGTTATGTGCCTAATTGCGGTGAAATTAGAGCTAATTTATGAACAAGTGTGTTGAAAAAATTCAGAGGCATCGTTAACGCAGACAACTGTAGCCAGTCTTTCGAATGTCTTTGTTTTGTTTGACTCTTGATAATTTTTTACCAGACTTTATCAAACATTAAGGACATAGTTTTTTTTTTATGCCTGATAGGTTAGCCTTTGACCACTATCTCACCGGATGGTAAGTGATGATGTGGTCGAAGATGTTGTTCAGGTTAACTTAGAAGTACTGGCTCTCAAGGACAGCTGCCGGAACACACCGTTAGGTGCTTGGAGACAGACTTTCTACTTGAGGGTGGTAGCTAGCCAGGCGGGCATTCGCAAATTGCCCTACCACCATGCTATAACGACTGCCATCCTAAGACGACAACCGGGACCGACGGCTTAACGTGCCCTCCGAAGCACGGAAACGCTCAGTAGTAATGTCACTAGCGATCACTGATCAAACTCCTGACCGCGCGCGACGTTGCTTAACTTTGCTGATCGGTTGAGAACAGCTAAGTAAACTTCGCTACGAGCGCTTCAAAAAGTATAGTGTGGGAGAACTCACGTCTGCAAAGTGTAGTTCAAAATTTACATAGTTTTATCGCGCTTGTAGCTAAATTTGAAATCCATTATACGTTAATATGGTTTTGAATGAATAAACTTTTCCCTAAATTTGTTCTATCAATATAATAAATTTCTTAAACAAATATTGTAAAAAGTTATACGAAAGAGTATACAAGCGGCTGTTGGCCACAATGGTAAAAAATAATATTATTCATATTAAATATCTTAAATAGCTATTGAGGGGAGGGGGAGTTGACATAATCCCCACGCTTGGTAGGTGGCTTGGTGCTGCTTGGTGTTGCTTGGTGACGCAGTGTAAGATGTCAGTACTTTAGAAAGCGCTGCTGCCCACCATCTGGTATTTTTACCTAAGTATACCTTATAACATTTAATCGAGTCTTACGACACCCACAGGGACGCACAAAAGATAATCTAGGAATAAAACCAATATGTACTGAGTTTAAATTTTTAATTTCTCACCATTGACATAAATATTCACTTTTTGATTTAGACGCACACCATACTACATCTGTATTTCTGTTTTTACTATGTAACCACGACCAAACCAAAGAGAGACGCGACTGACGAGCATGTATAATAACGATTATGTAGAAAAAGCGAAAAAAGTGTGTCATTATTGTGACAAGCAGAAATAAATGTGTAGACAGAAGGTGGGCCCCAAAGAAAAATGGTGAAAATGACTAAAAAAATAAATTATATGTAATAATATATAAAATTAATCATGTTTGGATTTGCTTTATGTCGTGCCACACTTCCTACCTATCTCTCACTGTTTTCGAGATACACCATCCAATTTTACTTGGCAGACGACATCTTCATTCGGGTTTTGCCCATACTCACCCGAACCCTCTCTACACTCTTCCCATACTACACTTTCTTTCTACTCGACTCATTTTGAGAGAACAATAATTATGTCAGACAGTCAGTGTACGGTATTCTAGCTTTATCAAAACTTTAATGATAGTATATTATCATAATATAATACTCGTATAGTATATTATTATAATATATTAACAAAGGAAAGATTTGATTATTTGTTTTCATTGAAAAAGCTCTGAAATTACTGGACCGATTTGAAAAATTCTTTCACCATTACAATTCTACATTATCCCTAATGAATATAATATATTCAAAAAAAAATATTTCTATTATTTTTATTTATATATATACACATGCGAAGCCGGGGTGGGCCACTAGTAAATAAACTAGTTATTCGGACAGTGTGTCTATCTTGAGTCCTATGTAATTTTCAGAAAAACCAATAATATAAATATAATATAATTTACATTTAATTAAATATATTAAAAACTCTTATAGTATTAAGAACCATACAAAATCTTAATACATAAGATAATCTTATTTTTAAGCGCTAGTATCTAAATTCGCTTAGCTGTTCTTAGCCGATCAGCTAAGTTAAGGAACGTCCGCCGCGGTCATGACTTGGATGGGTGACTGCTAGTAACATTAGTACTGAGCGATTCCGTGCTTCGGAGGGGGCACGTTTATCCTTCGGTCCTGTAGTCCTAGGATGGTAGTCGTTACAGCATGGTGGTAGGGCATTTTTCGAATGCCCGCCTGGCTAGCTACCGCTCTCAAGTAGAAAATCTGCTGCCAAGCATCTAACGGTGAGTTCCGGCAGCAATTACAAAGAATTTAGATACAAAGAAAGAAAACAATAATTGAAACTCACTTAGAAAACTATCGCCAGTTTTGTCCATTATTACTAAATATGTATTTACCGGATAGATTACGACCAGTTTCGGGCTATATTGCAACCCTTCGTCTGGGAGTCACGGTTGTGCGAAGCGGCGAGCGCGGGCCTCAGGGGCCCAACTCCCACCTTTTAAAAACTATTATGGAAAACCAACATCATTATTTCAAACTTAAAATATTGATACTAAGACTCGTACCGTGGCCGTCACATAACAACAATGTTCATATAGCGCTATCTCTATCGCACTAATGTCTTAATTCAATGCATGCAGCCCGTTCTCGCGTTGAAGTTCTAATGTAAGTTTACTATAGTGACATGTGGTAGCGCAAATTAAAATTGTTAATGTAAGGTTAAAATAAGACTGAATTAAGAGATTGGAGTTGGCCCCCAGGACGTTACTGACGTAACGATGGCGCTGTCTGTTCCGGCTCAGCTGCACTTGTCAAGTAGTCCGAGATGTCACTAGCTTCACTGTCTATTTAGTAATAATTGAACCATGAGAGCAAGACCAAACAAATTATTCCATAACATAATTTGATCCTCTTAAAACTATTTTTCTACTATATTTAGATATACTTTTTTAATGACGAAGGTTCAGTCAACTTTGGTTTTAGTGCCACGTAACTTCACCAGTATTATACCACCTTGTTTCTCAATGCATTCAACCTTCAAATTAACTAGGTCGATGCTTCTACAAGCATCATTTATTGCCAATACCAACACTACCTAAAGCCAATATATAAGTAAACATAATAATTGCTGTATTAAAAGCTTAACTTATCGACACTACTACGAATATTTCATCAGGCGCTTGGTTCAAGAAGTTTTTCTACATCTTGAGAAGAGAAGATTTTTCGTTTCCATCAGATTGCCTTTTATGAAACGATGTTAGTCTCTCGAAATCCTATAAAGAACATATACATGGTGTTTAGTATTTAATGTTACATAGAATACACACTCCATAATATTGAGTGTTTGTAAGTCTTTGAGAATAGTTGAAATATATTAACAAAACGTAAGGTGATAACGATTTTTCTTTTTTCTCAGCGCGCCATTTCTAAAAATCACCATACGATTTTAGGTATCTTTGTTTTGATTTAGGTGGTAAAAGGATAGAATTAGGAAACAGTAGATAGCCACTGCTGCAAAAACAAAACGTCTTTACGATATTTAGAAGCTTATTTTTTATTATGCATTTGTTTAGATAATTCTGACATTATACTTTTATCAATAATGCATGTTCCGCGGATTTCATTACAAAATTACAACAAGGATAAAAATTCCAACACATAACCTTAAATATTTTTCAATATCTAATAATAATTTCTATTCTATATCTTATCTAATCTTACATATTCTATCTCACTTGGAAACTTTTTATTAATTGATGTTTTACGACAGAGTTTGATCGATTACAGTTATGTAATCAATCACAACGACCTTGATGCTCTGCTTTTAAGATATAGCAACTAAAAAAGGTATAGGAACTTTTTTTTTATATTCTGATTTATTATTTATTTGACAATGCTCAATGATGACACATATTTTGTGAAAAAGATAAAATTGGCTATTATTAAGCCGGGTATTATTAAGCTGGGCCTTTTTAACTTTTGGGTTTCCAATACGGGTTGGTGACAAAAGATGGCTTATTTAGTGGATACGTGGCATGATTCTACAATCAACAATTTAAATTCACTTTGACCCCGCTTATTAATTTCAGACAGTCAATTATTGAGATTTTGTTTACAAACTAAAAACTTGTTATGCTCGTAGATACTCGGTTGTCAGTTTTAAATTTGTGACAGATACCAAATATAACAGTGATAATAAATCCAGTGGTAAAGTCTATTGACATAGAAGCATCATTGGCTTAAACCCTACTACAGATTAAGCTTCACGGCATGTTGCTAGGGAAATGTGTTTAAGTTTAGGTTTATTTTAGGTAGAAGTACAAGGATGCGACTTGACGCTTGGTATTATTAGCTCCAAAAGATGCTAGGTTGCAAGTCCCTCAATAGCCCTTGGAAGAGAGTGCTGAAGGCGCTTTACTTGAGAGGGCCGCAAGATGGGTGAAGCACCTCCTACCTCCATGTACCCTATGGTATATGTGTGTATGCTAACAATCTTAAGTAAACCTAGGAACACCATGCGCCATGTCCTTCCAATGACTATTTCTTTAATCCTACACCTATTTTGATATAATATCATATATAAACATATTTTACATGGTAGCAATATCCAAAGTAACTACCCATTAAGGGTAGAATATAGTGGACATAATACAGTATAATGATTTTAATATCTATATAAACTACCTATATTCCAGCATTTCCAGCAAATAAATGAATTTGAATTTTTAAACTCGTAATATATATGTTTTTGTGTTAGCAAAATACATTTTTAACATTAACTCATTGATAAAATATATGTCGAAGAAAGCGATAATGTATCTGTATTTATTATTAATTATATAATGATCTTATCTACGCTCAACTCGACTACACTGTAACTTCCTGATTACATATCAAACCAACTTCTATGACAATCATTATTAAAACTTACGTAAGTGTTCGACATATTATTTTACTATCTACGGTTGCACTTACGAATATTTACAGTCGAGAACGCGACGACGACGCCCGACTAGTTTCGTGGGATTCGGACCCAATTCCTCAAGGAGCGACACAGGCGAGTTCGACAGCATCTGCTCGAGCCAAGACTATGACTATTCTATGACAAGGCAAACTGTAATAGCACTATGGTGTAAGTGGAAAGGAAGTTGATCATCATGAGAGGCAATGTGCAGTCGACTGTGAACAGGCCGAAGATATTCATCTTACTGAAACTGGCGCTCAGGCGACGGACGTTCTTCAACATTTGCTTCTCGGTTTCTGAAAGAATACGGCGGTTATAGTTAGGATTTATAGAATTTTGCGCAATTATTGTTTTTTTTTGTAAGCAGTGATGGTTCAGTGGCATTGGCTATGGACTGCCGCGCAGCAAGTACATGGTTCGAATCCCACCGCGGGTATGAGCTTCACCGCATGGTGCAAATGCCCGCCTGGTTAGCGACCACCCTCAAGTAGAAAATCTGGTGGCAAGCACCTAACGGTGTGTTCCAGCAGCTGCCATTCAGAGTCAGTAATTCTAGGTTAAGTCTGTTAACACCTTCGACCACATCATCACATACAATCAGCTGAGGTTGCAATCAAAGGCTAACCAACCTGCAATAAGAAAATAATATAAATTGGTTTTATGTTTTTATTTTCATTACTGATATTTAATGGGAACATGGGGAATTGGGGTAAATTGAAGATACCCCGGGTTAACCTGGCGTGCATTCAAAATATTCCATATCGCCACGGTGAAATTAGGGTAGGCCCCTTGTTAGTCAATTATGGGGTGTTGACATAATCCCAACGCTTGGCAGACGTTTGAAAACCAGGGTTGACGTTAAACTTTGAACCTAGCCTACGCTGAAATTAGACTCGTTTCTTGCATCATGTAACTATTTAATAATCGATATATTTGTTTTTTCAATGTCTTATGGACAGTTTCTTTGCAAAATCACATCGAAATGATTTTGAAAACGGGACATGTTCTTTCAGTCTGAGCTACCGCTACCATCGTCGTTAATACTAAGCTGAACTACCCTGGTACCATTGTAGCCAATACTTAACTAAGCTAAACTACACTAGTACCATTGCAGCTAATACTTAACTCAACTAAACTACACTAGTACTATAGCCGCTAATACTTAACTAAGCTGAACTACCCTTGTATCATCGTAGCTAATACTTAACTAAGCTTAACTACACTAGTATCATTGCCGATAATACCTTACTAAGCTGAACTACCCTTGTATCATCGTAGCTTATACCTAACTAAGCTTAACTACACTAGAATCATTGCCGATAATACCTAACTAAGCTGAACTACCCTGGTATCATCGTAGCTAATACTTAACTAAGCTAAACTACACTAGTACAATTGCAACTAATATTAAACTAAGCTGAACTACCTTTGTACCATTGTAGATTGAGCAAACATGTAAATATAGACCAAGATTAGTAAGTAGTTCAGTTTTTTCATATCGTTATTTTTTTGTAAACTAATTTCCTAGTAAGTAAACAATACATAAAAGCAATAACAGAAAACAATAAAATTTATTTTTACCATTCGTAGTTTTTGCTATTTTTACAGTGCACGTATTTGCCAGCTTTTGTTTAGCTGCAAACAATTTTTCGCCTTCTATTCCCAGTAATGTTTGAAACAATACATTCTTAGTAGACCATATAATTAGCAGTGAAAAATGGCTGAAAAACTAACAAATAAATTATAATCACATTAAACTACACTATTGTGAGTTATATAGGTGTAGTTGTTACATAGATATAATAATAATATCTCTTTATTTTGAGCAACAGTATTTAATAAACATTGACCCATAGAAATATAAACCTTACAGACTAACAAACATAATATAAGATAAAATACGTTTCAATAGTTTTGGGATTCATTTTCATTCGCAAAATGCCCTTCCAACATGCGGTGAAGCTCAAGCCCGCGGCGGGACTCGAAACATAGACCTGTTGCATAGCAGTCCATAGCCAATGTCACTGAGCCATCACTGCATCTTTATTCTACACGTATGATTAAAAAGTTGTCACTCGGTGGGATTCCAGCCGCTGTAACGCCACTTCAAATGGTACTTGACGTCTTGTATAAGAAAATAAGGATATACGAAAAGCTTTTTGGTGGAAGGGCATTTTGCGATTGCCCGCCTGGATAGCTACCACCCTCAAGTAGAAAATCTATCGCCAAGCACCTAACGGTGTGTTCCGGCAGCAGTCCTTGAGAGCCAGTGAAATTACAGGCACATAAGACTTAGCAACTATGTCTCAAGATGACGGGCGCAATGCCATTCGTGACTTGTGATGAAATGCATCTGTTATAGGCAGAGGTTAGTCCGCTTAACATCAGGTAAGCCTCGAGCTTGTTCCCACAATAACATGAGATTAGCAAAACTAGATTAGCAAAGTAATTGTGATCTCTTTCAGCGGGCTACCATAATGTTTTCAAAGATAATATATCCATAGATAGTAGTATATATACTTAGTCAGATATATTGTGCCCATACACACAGTCTTAATACATAATGTACAGTCTTTATGAAAAACAAAAAAAAAGTTTAAGAGATATAAAAAATATTTTTTTGGCCTAAAGTTACAACCAAGAACCAAAAGCAATAATATATAATCGTTTACCGTTTTCTACGATATTTTAAGATATAAAACTTACATTTCTGGTATTATAGTCAGATATTGCAATTGCAATATGTACAATGCAGTGTAGTGATGTTTGCATTGTATGGAAGAGGATCTGAAAATTATTGATATGTGAATAATAATAGCACATGAATAAAAAAGAAATAGAATGAAAGCTACGATAACTTTGCCCGCTGACTGAACTGGTTCGAACCGGTTCCGCACCCAAGCGGGCGCCGCTGTGGCCCCGCTGTGTTCCTTACCGATCAGCTTAGTTAAGTAAGCAAAGTCCGCCACGGTCATAACTTGGATGGGTGACCGCTAGTGACATCACTACAGAGTGCTTCCGTGCTTCGGAGGGCACGTGAAGCAGTCGGTTCCGGTTGTTGTCTTACGATGGCACTCGATATATTAGCATGGTGGTAGGGCATTTTGCGAATGCCAGCCTGGCTAGCTACCACCCTCAAGTAGAAAATCAGTCGCCAAGAACCTAACTGTGTGTTCCGGCAGATGTCCTTGAGAGCCAGTAATTCTAGGTTAGCCTGAACAACATTTTCGACCACAACATCATTTACCATCAGGTGAAATAGCTGACAGGCTAGCTACCAGCAATAAATAAAAATAATGTTAATATTATTTTACATTTTTTTTGTATTGAATAGATACAAAAATACTTCAATTTCCTACTAAAGAGGTCAACGTTTACCGTAATACAAAATACGCTTACCGATTCTTTGAAAATCTTCTGAAAAATGTCATATGAGTTAACCAAAGTAACAAAAACCTGGTGCAAATTTTCAGTTAACTCATACTCCTCATCTTCCCTGTTTAACTCATTCGATCGATCTATTTCATTAGATAACATCTCAGTAAACATTCTTAAAAGCTTCATCGTACATATTGCATCAATGATAAATAATTCAACGTTGTTGGAGAAAACTTGTAAAACCACGTGTAAATATTGATTAGGAATTGATATACGTAACGAAAATGCAATTTCAAAAATTGCGAACCAGATTACATAACCAATAAGATACAACCAGTTGTTAATAACCATGCCCTTAAAATTGTATTTGGCTTTAAAGAATTTGTATATTTCATAATGCTTGACAACCATAGTCATATGTAACTTACTGTTGGTTAGAGTTAAAACAACACATAGAACGCAAGAGGAAATTAAAACGAGGTAATCCAATAAAACTGAAAATGCATAAAGCGATTGGTTCCAATAAAAGCGTAGCTGTAAGTCCAAAAAATACAGACATATTCCAATTACAACACTACTGACGAATACCGTACTTGCTTTAGCAAATAAACCAGAAGGTATTATATAATTATTTGTTAGTCTAAATTTTGGATAACATAGCAGACGATTTGCTATGTTTATTGGAAACAGTATCCTTCGAAATTCATTTTCCAGTCTATTCTTGTGGACAACTTCAACAAATCTTCTTCTATTCCCAGTGATGTTGGTTTTTTTCTTGAATGCATGGAATAACTTTCGAATTGAATTTGATACTTCCATTTTACACCGTATCAAGGAAGCATACTAAAGAACTGTTACCACGTACGCACTCAGTTTTAAAATGATTACATTATAAAGGCTAGCAGTTAATAATGTTAATGGATTACGGAAGGTAGATCGATTAATTTGTTACTACCAAGGAGGTAGTGGATGGCTTACGCTGATTACTGACGGCAAAGTCGAAATTATTGATTAAATTACGGTGTCACTCATAAATATAAACATTGTGTAATATGAAGAGCGCTTTTTCTATAAAGAGTCACAGAATTACTACAAACCACTTTAATCTAATATTGTTGTATCTAAGAACTACTTCGTAATGCTCTCATTAATGTGTCATTACCTTTTTGTCAAAGACAATTTTTTTATCTCTGATTGTTGAAGAAGAACTGCCTAATTAAAAGCGTTTAGTTTTCTATAGACAAACGACGACAAATATGAGTTATTAATTTTGGAATCCATAATGCTGATCGAAGGCTCTGTGATTATTACAGATATTTAAGTACATAATTAAATTTTTTGCTAGAGTATCGTCTTTGTGATGCTCTTGGCGCTTGACGATGACATTTTGTTAAAAACTTTTGCAATTTTGTTATAAAAACTAACGTGGTTTTCACTCATTTTATTAAATAATACGGGATAACTCACGTAAATAAGTCAGATAGCTCCGACTATAGTTTCAGTGCTCAGCGAGACGTCAACGCGGGCGTCCCGAGCTCTCCTTGAAAAAGACCACCGGATGTGGTTGAAACTATAGTCGGAGCTGTCTGACTTATTTACGTGAGTTATCCCGTATTATTTACTAAAATAACTTTTGCAATATCAGCAATTTGCGCTCACGTTGCATATGTCCTTACATTAATTAAGCTGAACTACCCTTGTATCACTGTAGCTAATACTTAACTCAACTAAACTACACTAGTACCATTGCAACTAATATTAAACTAATCTGAACTACCTTTGTACCATTGTAGATTGAGCAAACATGTAAATATAGGACAAGATTAGTAATTAGTTCAGTTTTTTCATATCGTTATTTTTTTGTAAACTAATTTCCTAGTAAGTAAACAATACATAAAAGCAATAACAGAAAACAATAAAATTTGTTTTTACCATTCGTAGTTTTTGCTATTTTTACAGTGCACGTATTTGCTAGCTTTTGTTTAGCTGCAAACAATTTTTCGCCTTCTATTCCCAGTAATGTTTGAAACAATACATTCTTAGTAGACCATATAATTAGCAGTGAAAAATGGCTGAAAAACTAACAAATAAATTATAATCACATTAAACTACACTATTGTGAGTTATATAGGTGTAGCTGTTATATAGATATAATAATAATATCTCTTTATTTTGAGCAACAGTATTTAATAAACATTGACCCATAGAAATATAAACCTTACAGACTAACAAACATAATATAAGATAAAATACGTTTCAATAGTTTTGGGATTCATTTTCATTCGCAAAATGCCCTTCCAACATGCGGTGAAGCTCAAGCCCGCGGCGGGACTCGAAACATAGACCTGTTGCATAGCAGTCCATAGCCAATGTCACTGAGCCATCACTGCATCTTTATTCTACACGTATGATTTAAAAGTTGTCACCCGGTGGGACTCCAGCCGCTGTAACGCCACTTCAAATCGACGTCTTGTATTAGAAAATAAGGATATACGAAAAGCTTTTTGGTGGAAGGGCATTTTGCGATTGCCCGCCTGGATAGCTACCACCCTCAAGTAGAAAATCTATCGCCAAGCACCTAACGGTGTGTTCCGGCAGCAGTCCTTGAGAGCCAGTGAAATTACAGGCACATAAGACTTAGCAACTATGTCTCAAGATGACGGGCGCAATGCCATTCGTGACTTGTGATGAAATGCATCTGTTATAGGCAGAGGTTAGTCCGCTTAACATCAGGTAAGCCTCGAGCTTGTTCCCACAATAACATGAGATTAGCAAAACTAGATTAGCAAAGTAATTGTGATCTCTTTCAGCGGCATAATGTTTTCAAAGATAATATATCCATAGATAGTAGTATATATACTTAGTCAGATATATTGTGCCCATACACACAGTCTTAATACATAATGTACAGTCATAATGAAAAACAAAAAAAAAGGTTAAGAGCAATAAAAAATAATTTTTTGCCCATAAGTTACAACCAAGAACCAAAAGCAAAAATATATATTATATAATCGTTTACCGTTTTCTTTTATTTTAAGATATAAAACTTACCTTTCTGGTATTATAGTCAGATATTGCAATTGCAATATATACAATGCAGTGTAGTGATGTTTGCATTGTATGGAAGAGGATCTGAAAATTATTGATATGTGAATAATAATAGCACATGAATAAAAAAGGAATAGAATGAAAGCTACGATAACTTTGCCCGCTGACTGAACTGGTTCAAACCGGTTCCGCACCCGAGCAGGTGCCGCTGTGGCCCCGCTGTGTCATAACTTAGATGGGTGACCGCTAGTGACATTACTACTGAGCGCTTCCGTGCTTCGGAGGGCACGTGAAGCAGTCGGTTCCGGTTGTTGTCTTACGATGGCACTCGATATAGCATGGTGGTAGGGCATTTTGCGAATGCCTGCCTGGCTAGCTACCACCCTCAAGTAGAAAATCAGTCGCCAAGCACCTAACTGAGTGTTCCGGCAGATGTCCTTGAGAGCCAGTAATTCTAGGTTAGCCTGAACAACATCTTCGACCACAACATCATTTACCATCAGGTGAAATAGCTGATAGGCTAGCTACCAGCAATAAATAAAAATAATGTTAATATTATTTTACATTTTCTTATATTGGATAGATACAAAAATACTTCAATTTCCAACTAAAGAGGTCAACGTTTACCGTTATACAAAATACGCTTACCGATTCTTTGAAAATCTTCTTAAAAATGTCATATGAGTTAACCAAAGTAACAAAAACCTGGTGCAAATTTTCAGTTAACTCATACTCCTCATCTTCCCTGTTTAACTCATTCGATCGATCTATTTCATTAGATAACATCTCAGTAAACATCCTTATAAGCTTCATCGTACATATTGCATCAATGATAAATAATTCAACGTTGTTGGAGAAAACTTGTAAAACCACGTGTAAATATTGGTTAGGAATTGATATACGTAACGAAAATGCAATTTCAAAAATTGCGAACCAGATTACATAACCAATAAGATACAACCAGTTGTTAATAATCATGCCCTTGAAACTGTATTTGGCTTTAAAGAATTTGTATATTTCATAATGCTTGACAACCATAGTCATATGTAACTTACTGTTGGTTAGAGTTAAAACAACACATAGTACGCAAGAGGAAATTAAAACGAGGTAATCCAATACAACTGAAAATGCATAAAGCGATTGGTTCCAATAAAAGCGTAGGTGTATGTCCAAAAAATACAGACATATACCAATTACAACACTACTGACGAATACCGTACTTGCTTTAGCAAATAAACCAGAAGGTATTATATAATTATTTGTTAGTCTAAATTTTGGATAACATAGCAGACGATTTGCTATGTTTATTGGAAACAGTATCCTTCGAAATTCATTTTCCAGTCTATTCTTGTGGACAACTTCAACAAATCTTCTTCTATTCCCAGTGATGTTGGTTTTTTTCTTGAATGCATGGAATAACTTTCGAATTGAATTTGATACTTCCATTTTACACCGTATCAAGGAAGCATACTAAAGAACTGTTACCACGTACGCACTCAGTTTTAAAATGATTACATTATAAAGGCTAGCAGTTAATAATGTTAATGGATTACGGAAGGTAGATCGATTAATTTGTTACTACCAAGGAGGTCGTGGATGGCTTACGCTGATTACTGACGGCAAAGTCGAAATTATTCATTAAATTACGGTGTCACTCATAAATATAAACATTGTGTAATATGAAGAGCGCTTTTTCTATAAAGAGTCACAGAATTACTACAAACCACTTTAATCTAATATTGTTTTATCCAAGAACTACTTCGTAATGCTCTCATTAATGTTGAAGAAGAACTGCCTAATTAAAAGCGTTTAGTTTTCTATAGAACGACGAAAAATATGTATAAACTATGACAGATATGAGTTAATAGTTTTGGAATCCATTATGCTGATTGGAGGCTTTGTGATTATAACAGATATTTAAGTACATAATTTAATTATTATATAACAGTTTTTTTAATGGGTTGGGAGGGCAAACGAGCAAAAGCTGGTTCACCTGGTGGTATGTAATTACCGTCGCCCAAGAACATCCGCAACACCAGAGGTCTCAAGGATGCGTTGCTAGCCTTTGTAGAGGAGGCACTTGGCATTACTTGCTGCCACTTTTTAAGTTGTACTGTCAGGTATATTATTATTATTGAGGCTTGTACTGATAATTTGAGTAAACTTTGCTTAAATTAATCCAATTTCTTCATTCTTTACAGTGGATTGCAGATTAAGAAAAAAACGATCTCCGTTCAGATGGCGTCAAGCCTATGTGCCGGACTTGACGCCATCTGTAAGGAGATCGTTTTTTTCTTATCATATTTGGAATTTGGTTAAATTTTGTTGTTGTTGACTACAATTTTTGAAATGTAATAAATTTCACACATATTTAAATATTATATAATAACCAACTAATTCTCATAGTTCTCGTGAATTTCTTATTTATATATTATACAATAAACACTCACGTTGGGGATCGGATACGTCGATCCAGGTTTCAAGCACATTAGATGCTCATCGTCAGGGCGAGTGGGTTAGCGCACGCAGCTGCAGCTGCGTCTTCGAGCTCCTGTTGGGCGAAAATCCCAACGTGAGTGTTTTCGCCGGTGATTTTTTAAAAAACTACAATCTAAAGTTTTGAAGCGCTCTTAGCGAAGTTTACTTAGCTGTTCTCAACCGATCAGCATGGATGGGTGACCGCTAGTGACATTACTACAGAGCGTTTTCGTGCTTCGGAGGGCACGTTAAGCCGTCGGTCCCGGTTGTCGTCTTAGGATGGCAGTCGTTATAGCTTGGTGGTAGGGCATTTTGCGAATACCCGCCTGGCTAGCTACCACCCTCAAGTAGAAAACCTGTCGCCAAGCACCTAACGGTGTGTTCCGGCAGCTGTCCTTGAGAGCCAGTACTTCTAGGTAAGCCTGAACAACATCTTCGACCACATCATCACTTACCATCAGGTGAGATAGTGGTCAAAGGATAACCTATCAGGCATAAAAAAAAAAAAAAGAATTCAGCAATATAAAAAGATTTACTGTATGAGCTGGATTGTCTGATGCTGAACACAGCCTCTACCATTTAAAAGGGTTTTGCCGTAATCCCCACACTTGGCAGGCGTCTTGATCGCAGTATGTGATCGTAGTTCGTCCGAAGGCCCTGGCCACCTTCTGTTACTATAAATTTAGTCACCTTTTACGACACACATGTGTCGTAAAAGGTGACATGAGATTGACGACAACCCTTGGTAAAAATTAAACCATATCATATTAGAACTCACATTTTAATGTATGTATAATCAAATGACTTTTGACTCTCATAAGCTAAAATTACACAGGGACAAAGTTGGTGGCTATGGCGTTGGCTTATATTTTCACAAACACTTATTATTCAGCTACAAGGACCACAATATGTTACTTTTGGGATGCACTTACCAGGATTGAAGAGACTGTGGGAACCAAGGATAGCACTTAACGATAATTGCACAAGTTTATTCATTTATGAGCTTTTTAGCATGCGTTCGCGACGGCCACGGGTTGAATATGTTCAGGCGCGCGATATCAGGAGCATGTGATGTGCAAGGAACCAGGGATGTTCACGGTGAGTCGATAGATGACCCAATGAACACGTAACATGTACCATAACTATTCAACACTTACGTAATCATCAGCAAAATAATACCGTGTAGAACATTCCATTGAGTATTTATTCATCAACGATACCAGGGTCACATAAAATGAGGGCTTTAGTACAAAAGGAGAGAGCGCTGCTACCCACGTTCTGTTGTTCCTTCTTACTCCCATAGGAAGATTTAGATCCCGGCACCCACGGGGAACACTTATTTCTTACTACTATTCACTTCTAGCTTTGCAACTGAGACCGATAGCCGATGTATGTATATCAGGATTTTATTTATTTTAATTGTCATAAGGGACGGTTTGGCATTAGTCATACACTTCTCTTAAACTTGTAAAATAGATATTAGCTTAGCATGTAATAATGCTTTAAGATAATAATGAATGGATTAAGGCGTTACTTTGTGGTTTTGCATGGTGGTAGGGCATTTTGCGAATGCCCGCCTGGCTAGCCCTCAAGTAGAAAATCGCCAAGCACCTAACGGTGTGTTCCGGCAGCTGTCCTTGAGAGCCAGTACTTCTAGGTTAGCCTGAACAACATCTTCGGCCACATCATCACTTAACATCAGGTGAGATAGTAGTCAAAGGCTAAACTATCAGGAGTAAAAAAAAACATATTTAATAATAACAAAATTAGTTTTTATTAAATATGTTTTTTTTTTCTCCTGATAGTTATAAAAATATATTTAACTTATAAAAATATAAAAAATATATATCTAGTAGGTACAATCCGCCTAATTCTCCTTAGAAAAAATAAATTTCTTGATGGTGCGCTCGAAAAGTCAAGACATTCTGAGCAAGCTTCGTGTGAAACGAAACGCGTAGAAACTTCTTCCTGTTTGGCTGCGTGGCGTTTGTGGTCTCTTATTAGGAAAGTTAGACAGAATTGTCACTAGATTTCACTAGATTGTCACTAGATTTATGAAGCAGTGATGGCTCAGTGGCATTGGCTATGGACTGCCGCACAGCAGGTCCATGGTTCGAATCCCGCTACGGGCTTGAGCTTCATAGTGGAAGCAGAGTGGAAGGGCATTTTGCGAATGCCCGCCTAGCTAGCGACCACCTTCAAGTAGAAAATCTGCCGCCAGCACCTAACGGTGGGTTCCGGCAGCAGTCCTTGAGAGCCAGTGAAATTACAGGCACATGAGACTTAAAAACTATGTCTCAAGGTGACCGACGCAGTGCAATTCGTGACTTGTGACGAAATGCATCTGCTATAGGCAGAGGTTAGTCCGCTTAACATCAGGTGGGCCTCGAGCTTGTTCCGTCACAATAACATAAAAAAAAGATATATTTTATGTATTTTTAAGTGCTATTCTAAAATTTTAATTGAATGTTTTCTTATAATATTTGTTATTATTATTTTATATCACATTTATATATTGAAGAATACTCCGAACATTAAAATCATAATATAATTACAAATTAATTTTTCACAAATCAGCCATTCCCATTAAGTATTGCAGTAATTGGCCATTTTATGATTATTTTATTCTCTCTAGACCAATTTCTTTATGCTATAGGATGGCAAACGAGCTGGAGGCTCACCTGGTGGTAAGTGATCAGCGTTACCCGCAAATTTCTACAGCAGTTTTAGATTAAAACACTTTTACACCTGGTTTCTACCTCTGGATATGATCAATGAAATTTTTTAAACTGAATTCTGTTTTTTTTATCTTATCTTTTCTTGCATTAATTTCAATTATGTGTTTTTATTTGTCACACGGAGTTGTAAATAAAAATGTAGGTACATTTTAACGTTAAACTACAAAAGTACTAGGGTTCCATAAATAGCCTACGCTACCTATTATAATCTTTCTTATGCTTTTAATGCTACTCAAGTTATAGATGTGATACCTCTTTATGTAGCTTAAAGCATAACTAAGATGATACAGTGACAAAGTACTAGGAGTCCATACATATCATAGAGGTAGCTTAATGCAGTCTGATCATGTCACTCACAAACCAAATTAATGTTATGATAATTTTATTTATCACACGGAGTTGTAAATAAAAATGTAGGTACATTTTGACGTTAAACTGCAAAAGTACCAGGGTTCCATAAATAGCCTACGCTACTTATTATAATCTTTCTTATGCTTTTAATGCTGTTCAAGTTATAGATGTGATTCCTTTTTATGTAGTTTAAAGCATAACTAAGATGATAGAGTGACAAAGTACTAGGAGTCCATACATAATATAGAGGTAGCTTAATGCAGCCTGATCATATCACTCACAAACCAAATTAATGTTATATAAATTCAGCGAACATCATCCCTACGAGCATGTCATTGTTTTAAGCCTGAGCTTCAACAGCTTTAGCATTATCCAATTCCTTTTGCTTTTCTTTTATCGTCTTCAAGCAATCCTGTATCTCGGTAACGCTCCGCATCTTTGTCTCTGGTACCGACACAATGATGTACACTGAAGATGCTAAACATACGGCACCATAGAAGTAAAACACTACATGAACACCAAGAGCGGCCACGACGGGTTTGAAGAATAGAGCCTGAAGGAAGGAGGCTATTGAAGCTGATGCCATGGCTGTCGCCATCACCGTGCCTCGGTACTGAAAATGAAAATGCACTGTTGTAATTGTCTAAACAGGTGTAGGGTACATATCTGATTATCATCACCATCGGCAGGAAGACGTTCACTGTTGACAAGTATTCGTTGCTATCTATTGGATAGGATATACATATTATATTAACTAAGATATATTGAGGATTTAAGAAGAGTCCACCTTCAGTGAGTTGAGTTGAAAGTGCACCTAGAAGCGCAACAGAAGCCGCACGCGCTGCTTCAAATTCATTCAGATATACAACATTCAGGTCTAGCACTTATACGCACCAAATGCCTAGCATTTTTGAAAATTAATTCGATAATTGCGGCACGTGCGGCTCTTGCTCTCTCTATAGGTGCGTGTTCACCTTTAAACCCTACATATCCATTTGGGGCTGTACAGACATGATATTATCATAATTGTTTCATTTTCTACGTGACTATATTATTATGTCCGCTTTATTTTCTTAGTTTGCCGGTTATGTATATGAGCGGAATGAGTTGAAAAAGTTTAAACATAGTGCAGAATGATTTCTGGGCAGCATCACAATAAAAACTGTGTACCCACAAAAGCATAGTAGAAATAGTGGGGAAGTAAGTTATCTTCATACAAACGTACCGCACGCGGCTTGTTTGTGTGCGCCATAGTATCTATGCGTCCCGCACGCACACTCAAACACAATCTCGACCCGTTTCTCAGTGCGCCAGCCGGGGCTAACACAGAACAAGGATCGCGTTTCACGGCTTTTCGGCAACGCTAAATAAACGAAAATAGTTTGATAATCGCAGGAGAACATATTGCTGAACTTAGTGTTCGGCTTTTTATATGTATAATTCATCGATTCTTGTTGTCTCTGTTTAGATTACCTACTGAACAGGAAAGGTAAGCAAGTCACTTATTCTAGCATACCTATCATTTTCACTTGATGATGAGTGAGATATCTACTTATTTTTTTATTGTATTACGTAGTCGCGTCGCTCGTCTCTGGCCCCGCAACCACATAGGTATTGCATGTCGCTCTTTCTTTCATCGTGAAAGGTTTCATCATCGTTTAGGTAAAAGCGACCTCAATAACCCGGAACCCAGACAACACAAGTAAAAAATGCAACTTCCCGACCCTTGCCTATTCGAGGTACTGATTTAAAATTTAGCATACACATACATTATAAATAAGTAACAACCCTGAGACAGGCAAGTATGGTAGGTAATTATATCGCGGATTGGGCCGGTGATGGCCTACTTCCCCACTCTTTCTACTATGACAAAAGGGTAGACAGAGAGGTTGATTACTCATGTGTTGCTAATTATTCCCCCCCCCCTCCTTTTTTAAATTTAATGAATAATAGATAAGAAAACATAATTACTTGATCGTATTCTCACCTAGCGGAAAGCTAAGACGCGGTTGATGGTGGAATATATGTTTGCTTACAAAAAAAATATTTTGGATCCCATTTTAAACTGGGAATATCTGCCTAATACCAATTCCTGGACTCAGTTTTGGAATCCAAACAACAACAACAATTTTAGAACTGTCAACTTTTTTAAGTTTCTATGCCCTACGGGATGTTTTTAATAAGATAATTTGTGGAAAATGTAAAAACTCAGGAAATTATTTACCTTAAAAGAGAACATCTCGCCAATTATAACAACTGACACTGGCTGCAAGCCTGAAGCATCACAGAAGATGGACAAGCACAGCGTCACTACTGGGATCCAGTCCGGGGCGAACACATCGTAGTCACGAGCTAAGAACCAGGATGCTAGGGCCACCATGCTAAGTCCGGCAACCAAGGACGTGACGAACAGGAGCGGCTGAGAATTGATTGAACAATAAACTGTTGTTAATATAAGCAAAAACTTACTTAGAATACCTGTGCCTTAATAGAATAAAACATTATTTGTAACAGACAATATATCATATAGGATAAGGTGGATACAAATCTACTAAAATATCAACAATCCGTGGGGTGTCGGACTAGAATGTCACCCCCGCATGACAGATCCATGGGTGTCGTAAGAGGCGACTAAGGGAAACACACCAGAAGATAGACAGCAGCGCTTTCTTAGGAACTGATATCATCTCACACTGCGATCCCCAAGACGTCTGTCAAGCATGGGGATTATGGCAAATCCCCCTTAATGTGTGAGACTATGTTGTTTAATTTTTACATACACAAAATCAGTACTAACCACGTACAATCGCTACGCGAAGTCAATTATAATTGAAAGTTAAATAAAATTTAACCGCTACCGCGTCGCGCGTTCTTTTGTCGCAACCCGCAAAAGACCGACTAGGCACAATATATACACGAAATTGCTGTTTGTTGTGCCTAGTATAGCCGTTCAAATAATACCGAAATAAAGAATACCAACATAGAACGGAGGGTATAGAGAAAAATTAACTGAAAAATCAATATAAGTATCCTAGCTTTTAAAATCACTAAAGTGCATACAGTATCGAATTAATATATAATCCCGTTTTTACCCTTTGGGTACGGAACCCTAAGAAACACTGAAGAAATATAAAAATATACTTGTAATAATACCAAATTCTCGATAAAATGCTTAATGTAGAAGATGAGCTTCATGTAGAATCGAAACGTGTCGAAAATTCTTCCAGTTGGGCTAAGTGGCGTTTATGACGTCACGTCGGCTCAGCGGGAAAATTAGGCGGAATTGTCAAGAGATATATATTTTTTTTTTTTTTAATATTATTTAATAACTCTATATGATTAAAATCACAATCGTCTGCTGAGCAAAAATCACATTAGAAATGTTTAGAGCACATAACTACTCCACCCGAACGGGAATCGAACCCACGTTCTGCCGAATTTAGGCACAGGGCGCCTTAACCACTGGGCTATCAAGGATCGCCCGACTAAGCTGAAATTTTGTGCTCGAATTGCCGGCCAACCGTCATACGGGTCGGTGCGCGGTCCTCAACCAAACTAATAGACTTTGTCTGATCAGAAGAAGTGCCTTTTCATACAATGTTAAAATACTCGTAATGATGTCTCTACCCTTATATATTTCTAAGTATAAACACTATCTATATATAGGTTTGAGTGAAAAGCACATAAACATTTTCATAAAAAGTATTTGATACTAAATAAATTTAATGTAAGGATTAGTCCTAGAATAAATTGCTTTATCGGCTGATTATTCACTGCTGAACACAGCCTCCCCCATTCAGCGGGGGATTGCATTAATTCCCACGCTTGGCAGGCGTCTTGGTGATCGCAGTTTAAGATATCAGTTTCTTAGAAGGTGCTGCTGCCCACTTTCCGGTATTCGCCTTTAGCCGCCTCCTACGACACCCACAGGTAGTATTGGGGGTTGGGTGACATTCTAGCCCGGAACCCGTACGGGAATATTGTATAAGTTTGTTCAAACATTTCATATCATATCTTAAAGTAAGCTCCAAACAGTCCACATCCGGAAGTCCACAACCATGTCGATTCTCACAACATTTTTTGCCTTTCACTGCCACTACATGGTACCAGATGCCATGTGAAGTATTTCCAAGCCGATACGACTTTGGAGCCTTCAAGAAAAGACCATATTCCCTTCTCAAATGCCGGCAAGGCATCCTCGAGACCTCTGGTGTTGAGGATGTCCGTAGGCAACGGTGATTACCTACCACCAAATAAGCTGCCTGCTCATCCTCATTACCCTAAAAAAATTATATTTCACCTTTCTTCCCGCTTTTTCCACTACACTACTGCCCAACGCTGAACCTGCTACTTGAACTGCCCCCAACATCATGGCTTGCTGATTTGGAGACAAGACCAACGATGTAGAAGCTCGAACGAAGATCTCTCCAGCAAAGTTCAGCACTGGGATTGCGCCGCAGACTTCCCGAGCCAGTGACACTATCATGGCTATTCGGAATGCTCTGAAGAGGATGCTGTCAGTTACTGAAACAAATTAAAGTAGTATTGTACTTTACACGTTCACCAAATGCTAGGTGTTACGAGCAAAAACAATAAGTAATAGATTGAATACAGTAATGAATCTGTAGTAAGTAATTTGCCCCGTTGCCGTGTAGACTGGCCCGTACTGGGCCAGAATGTCACATTGTCATACAAAATTTCCAACGATTACCTATTACCGTTCCTAGAATACAGACTTTTTTAGGACAGACGGACAGCCGAGGCTTCGTACTAGGGTCCCGTTTTCTAGAACAGAACCCTAAAAAGGAATAAAGGAGGTTCTCAAGTGGCTGCGTATAAACGATATATTTTTTTATATATCGTGTGTGAACTTTTTTTATTCAACCAGCGGTATGCCTTTAGTAACAAAATACTAAGAAACTATACAAAAAATATTTTTGGGTATTACAAAAACATTCCCGTGGGGTGCCGGGCTATCTCAACCCCCCATTGCTACTTGTGGATGTTGTATGAGGCGACTAAATGTAAAATACCGGACGGTGGGCAGCAGCGCCTTCTGAGGAAATGATATCTTAAACTGGGATCCCCAAGACGCCTGCCATCGTGAGGATTATGGGAAATTCCCCCTTAATGGAGGAGGCCATGTTCAGCGGTGGATAATCCGGCTGATACAGTAACTGATTTCAGTGGCAGTAGAACTTTTTGTGATAGTATAGGCATATCCCCTTCTCAAGGGCCGGCAACGCATCCTCGAGATCTCTGGTGTTGCGGATGTTCTTGGGAGACGGTGATCACTTACCACCAAGCGAGCGGCCTGCTCGATTGTCCCCCTATCCCATGAACTCCCGGGGAAGTACTGCCACCATCCCTGTTTCAAATCGCATTAGTTTTCTGAGGGTTCTTTAATTGTTTGGTTTTGGTTACAATATTTTTTCACAATACCTGTAGGTCCCCGCAAGGGGCTGGAATCGAATTGCGCCCCCCGATATCTTTCTTGTGAGAGTCGTAAAAGTCGATGAAGGGAAAAATACCAGAAGATGGACAGCAGTGCTTATTAAGAACTGCTATCTTATACTGTGATCCCCAAGACGCCTGCCAAGCGTGACTGAAGCGGATTCTGACTTACTCTCCTAACGCGGGAGACTTTAGTTCAAAGGTGATCGTTATGGTTGTTGAAGTAAGAATAAAATAAAATTAAAATAGGTATTTGCTCTTAGGCTGGTATTAATAAAGGCATCTCGAAATTGAGATAGATCTTAAGAAGCAAGTATTACTTAAAACTGTAACTAAGATTGATCTTTTTTTTTATGTTATTGGGACGGAACAAACTCCAGGCCCACCTGATGTTAAGCTGACGAACCTCTGCCTAAAACAGATGCATTTCATCACAAATCACGAATTGCGCCCGTCAATTTGAGACATAGTTAGTTATTGAAGCAGTGATGGCTCAGTGGCATTGGCTATGGACTGCCGCGCAGCAGGTCCATGGTTCGAATCACGCCGCGGGCTTGAGCTTCACCGCATGGTGGAAGCGCGTTTTGCGAATGCCCGCCTGGTTAGCGACCACTCTCAATTACAAAATCTGTCACCAAGCACCTAACGGTGTGTTTCGGCAGCAGTCCTTGAGAGCCAATGAAATTACAGGCACATGAGACTTGACGACTATGTCTCAAAGTGACAGGTCCGTCACAATAAAAAAAATAAAAATAAAAAATTTGGAAATAACGATAATTTCAAAGCAATGATTGCTTCGTCAAATATTTGTCACGAGACTCATGTTATCTGGAACACTTTAACTGTTTCAATCATTATGATCATCAAATAGTTAAATGACAATTAAAATATGTACCTACTCACAATTTGGACATTTATTTTTAGAGCGTAGTTATTTTTTCCTTATCACACGGCACAACATTTCTCGTTTACCTATGATGGTAGTAGTGCCAGGTTTAAGATTAGACAAATAAAAGGCCATTAGGAATTGTGTGCGGTTTTATAAAGTTCCAAAGATATTACGACGCTCACAGAAGGAAAATTCACGTTGTACGTGTTTTTTTTCTTGCTGATTGGTTAGCCCTTGGCGAATATTTCACCTGATGGTAGGTGATAAAGTGGTCGAAGATCTTGTTCAGGCTAACCTAGAATTACTGGCTCTCAAGGACAGCATCATGCGTCGGACGTCCCGACAAAGCATGATGTTTCATCAATTTCATGTCGATATCTGGAAGTCCACAACTTTGCGATTTTCACGGCATTTTCTACCTCGCACTGCCATAATATGGAACCAGCTGCCAGGTGCAGTATTTCCGAACGGATACGACTTAGGGGCCTTCAAGAAGAGAGCATATTCCCTCCTCAAAGGCCGGCAACGCATCCTCGATACCTCTGGTGTTGCGGATGTTCGTGGGCGACGGTGATCACTTACCATCAGGTGAGCCGCCCGTTCGTTTGCCCTCCTATCCCATAAAAAATAAATAAAAAGAAAAACACTCTTAGGTGCTTGGCGACAGATTTCCTAATGAGGGTGGTAGAATCCTAAGACAACAACCGGGACCAACGGTTTAAAGTGCCCTCTGATGCACGGAAGAGCTCAGTAGTAATGCTACTAGCGGTCACCCATCCAAGTCATGACCGCGGCGGACGTTGCTTAACTTAACTGATCGTTTAAGAACAGCGAAGCAAATTACGCTCCGAGCGCTTCAAATACGTGAAAAATATCAACCAATATCAAGGGACATACAGCAAGAACTTTTATTGATGACGCAACCAATGTCTAATAAAACATTATTGAAACCTATTTGATACATTGAGCTGTCTAGTAAATTACGTCAGCCATACAATTAATTCGAGGTTGTTATCAGTGATTGTGCCACTGGATTCGTATGGAGAGATTTTATATATGATCTTCACGGATAGAAACATTATTTTTTTATGTTATTGTGACTGAACAAGCACGAGGCCCAAGTTAAGTGTACTAACCTCTGCCTATAACCGATGCATTCGTCACAAGTCACGAATCGCACTGCGCCCGTCTCCTAGAGACATAGTTCTTAAGTCTCGTGTGCCTGTAATTTCACTGGTTCTCAAGGACTGCTTCCAGAACACACCGTTAGGTGCTTGGCTACAGATTTTCTACTTGAGGGTGGTCGCTAGCCAGGCGGCCATTCGCAAAAAGCCCTTCCAACATGCGGTGAAGCTCAAGCCCGCGGCGAGATTCGAACCATGGACATGCAGCACGGCAGTCCATAACCAATGCTACTGAGCCATCACTGCTTCAAAACATCACGGTCACAATAAAGTTGTATTGCATTTTCATAGGAAACATGTGGGTTTGATTATACCTTTGCTAAAATTATTTCTAATATCTTTAAATTACTAAATTCCCTTTGATACGTTTAAAATTTATGAGTTGACAATTTGCCAAGTAGTTTTTACATAATTCGCAATGTAACTTTCGTTCTGAAGAAATTGTAACTAATGAAAGCATTTCTAAAGAATATTTGAATAAGACTTAAATTTGTGTATGTTTTGAATACACTAGTTTTTATAGTACATTAGTTAGATCTATGTTTCTGCTACTAAGGGCCTGTTTCCGAATATTCGAGTAAGTTCCGGTTATACTACCCAGAACATAAAATACCTGAATGATAAAAATGACAGTTAACATGCAGCGCGTTTCAAGCTTTAACCGATGGATAGGCTAATCCAATGACTGTGAAACGCAAAGATAGTGTTTTATTTATTAAATATGTTCTGAGTGGTATAACCGGAACTTACTCGAACATTCTGAAACAGGCTCGAAGTTAACGTTTAGTCCTACAACTTACTTGAAGGCCTTTGGAAATAGTCATGATCTATAAGCTTTAAAATATTTTTTACTCTTACCATAGGAAAGCACTATTTTTGAAATGAGGTTAACAGTCATGAAAGATATTAAAGACGTCATTACATGCAGGAGCTACAAAAACGCCTGAAAAACTAAGATCGCGAACGCAGTGAACACACTTAAAATTATTTTCTTTGCATGTATCAGCAATAAATTGATATTCATTTCGTTTTATTCAAGGCTAAATCATTAAATATTGCGATTTGGACTGTGTCATGGTCAGAAGTTGAAGCAGTGATGGCTCAGTGGCATTGGCTATGGACTGCCGTGCAGCAGGTCCATGGTTGGAATCCCGCCCAGAGCTTGAGCTTCACCGCATGGTGGAAGGGCATTTTGTGAATGCCCGCCTGGCTAGCGATCACCCTCAAGTAGAAAATCTGTCGCCAAGCACCTAACAGTGTGTTCCGGCAGCAGCCCTTGAGAGCCAGAAAAATTACAAATGCTAATGAGACCTAACAACTGGACGTCTCAGTGTGACGGGCACAGTGCAATTCGTCGCTGACGAAATGCGTCTGTTATAGGCAGAGGTTAGTCCACTTAACATCAGGTGGGCCTCGGGCTTGCTCCGTCACAATAACATAAAAAAAAAAAAAAAAAAAAAAAAAAACGGTTTTACCTACTACATTAGGAATATTACTCAATATATTTTCAATACATGCCAATTTACGGGTTCGTTCCAGTATATGAAAGCGCACACCATAATTACTTATCCGTTCAGTAAACTATTTACAGTAGTAATTAAACAACTTGAAACGGTTTAAATCGCGTCTATTTATCATTATTTTTGTCCCGATGTTTCGAACACTTTACAGTGATCGTGGTCACGGGGCGACTTCTTTACAGTGCTTATTTTCTATCAATATATTGATGTCAAAGTCACCGCATACAAATTATTCTAGAAAATTGAAGCTCAAAACCTGATACAGTTTTTGCTAGTTGCACGAAATAAATCACGTGAGTTCTATAAACACATAAAACGCATAACCCTAGAAGTTTCATTTTGACACCGCATTCTTTAAAATGTTTTTCAATTCCGAATTTATTGACCTCATCTAAAATTTCACAGTCTAATTCATGTCTGCACAATATGCAAGTTTCTCCATATTTTGCTATTTTAGCCAAAAAATTATTTTAGTTTGTATTTTCTTATATATAGATATTTTTCATCCCCTACTACTAGTGGCTCACCGAGCTGTAGACCTCGCGAGTCTGCCCTTGCATAGCTTACAATTGAATCAAGGTTCTCTGCGCATACTAATGCGAGAATGAGTAAAGAAATACAAAAATCTAGATATGTAATATAAATAATAAGTGATTTTCTTGGACTTATGTCTAAGAAAATCAATATCATGCGGGCCCCAGCGAAGGCTAGTTGTATCAGAAATAGGTAGGTTAGTAGTATTTACTACTAACCTATCTATTTCCTATGCAATAATTTTACATACTTGGTATTGTATTTACTGTCTGTCTCAGCCGAATCGTCCACTGCTGAACACAGCCTCCCCTAATTAGGGCGTATTTGCCTTAATTCCCACACTTGGCAGGCGGCATGGTGATCGCAGAGTAAGATGGCAGTTCTCTAGAAGGCGCTGCTGCCCACCTTCCAGTATTTTTTCCTTAGTCGCCTCTTACGACACCCACGGGATGATAAGGGGAGGTGCAATTCTAACCCGGCACCCCAAGGGATGTAATGTATTTATCTCGTAATAATATACTGGCTACAAAAACATAGAAAATAAATAATTGGTTATACGAGAGAGAGATCAAGAGACGATCACTTTTAGGCAACTGACGTGCGCAAGCGCAGGCGTCCATGATTTCAACACCTTATCATGTATATCTCCGTCATTTTGTAAAATGACCAAAAACTGAATTGAAAAAATCATTGATGGACTTATCAAACCTGCTCACAAAATTTCGTGAGAATCGGTTGAGAAATGCGACCTGTAGAGGAGAACAATCGGACATACGAAAGCATTTTTGTCTAAGTTGAAGCAGAGACGCTTCGCTCGAACTAAGTTCTCGCTCGGTCAATCATATTATGTTCGTTTAAACATACCACAGAGAAGCGTGTAAGTTGTCACCTTCTAAGTCATATAAAGCTTGTTCTATTTCTGGGATTTTCCCAATGACACGAGCAATATTTTGTGAAACATAAATAATTTACAAGGTTTTTGTGTATAGTTCGTAGTATTTTGTAAATAAAGGCATACCGCCAAAAAATATTGATAGTTTGATGTGATGAAAATTGTAAAATGTTTCGTTCTTAATTTAGGAATACTTACAAATATTTTTTATAACAAATTTGCTGGACTCATCGTCAGTCTTCTGTTCTTTCTTCATCTCGTTCAATTCATTCTCTATTTTCAAGTCATCTTCGTCTCTACACCGAAGCCACGCTAGTACACGTTTTGCTTCCTGTGGACATTTTATTTTTGTTATTGCTGATGGACTATCTTTTAACCTACCTCCCCCTTGTTAAGTGATTGTATTATTCAAGTTAACTAAGAATTACAGCAAGAAAAAAAATACTTTTATACTCGACTGTAGGTTATTATTTTCGCGCGTATGTATGTCTGTTTGTAAGTTTTTTATTACCTCATATCTTTGAAATGGCTGGTTGGATTTTGACAGTTAAGGTAACGTTATATTTCTCTTAAACACCAAGTGTTGAAAAACAACATAATGGCGAAATAGTAATACGATAATAAAAAAATATAACCAAAACTATGAGTATGAAATCTAAATTAAGAAAATTAATAGGGGATTACAAATATATAAATTATATGTTTAAATTTAATAGAAAACTAAAAAGTCTAATATAAAATAAATTATTAAAAACCTGAAAGCGCTAAAAAGACCAAAACAAGGTTGAGAATCCCGTATTAAGTTTAGTAGCAGGTGGGATCCAATCGCATATTATGAACCGACAGAAAAAGAATGGGTTCCGTTTAAAAAAAAAAAGATTAAATAAACTTTATGCGGGAATCTCACTATTGTTTCGCTGTATTTAGTGCAGTCGAGTCTTTAATTTTTGATTTATTCATTAATATACGATATGCTAGCTTTTGGCCACTATCTTAGCTACCTAACGCTTCATAGTGTTTCAGTCACATTGTCCAGTGGTGAACACAGTCAGAATCCCCACGCTTGTGGACATCCCATAATCCCCACGGTTGGGGACCGCAGTCTAGGATAGCAATTCCTCAGCAGGCGCTTGCTGCCCACCTTCCGGTGCACAAAGAGAACAAACGTTATATCCGACTTTCACTTAAGTCTGTTTTTTTTTTTTTTTTTTTTTTATGCGTGATAGGTTAGCCTTTGACCACTATCTCACCTGATGGTAAGTGACGATGTGGTCGAAGATGTTGTTCAGACTAACCTAGAATTACTGGCTCTCAAGGACAGCTGCCGGAACACACCGTTAAGTATTTGGCGACAGATTTTCAACTTGAGGGTGGTGGCTAGCCAGGCGGGCATTCGCAAATTGCCCTACCACGATGCTATAACGACTGCCATCCTAAGATAACAACCGGGACCGACGGCTTAACGTGCCCTCCGAAGCACGGAAGTGCTCAGTAGTAATGTCACTAGCGGTCACCCATCCAACTCATGACCGCGCGCGACGTTGCTTAACTTTGCTGATCGGTCGAGAACAGCTAAGTAAACTTCGCTACGAGCGCTTCAAAAGTTGTAGTGTTACTATATTATTTAGTAATAAATAGAGGAAAAACACCTTTATCATATTGACATGTTGTGTCTTGTGTCAGAGAAAATTACAGAAAATAATACCTTAGACATAATGTTCCATTTAAATACGACAGTGATAACAATAGTTTTAACACATCTTTAACTATAGTCGAATTGGGTGTTATCCAGCTGTAGGCTGCGTACCCACCAGAGATAAGCGATGACATTTATATAGATATATAGATTTTGAAGCAAGGATCACCGAGCGGTTATAGCTATGGACTGCGGTGCCGCAGGTCCATGGTTCAATCCCCACCGCCGGCTTGAGCTTCATCGCATAGTAGGAGGGCTTTTAGCGAATGCCCGCCTGGCTAGCGACCACTCTCAATTAGAAAATCTGTCGACAAGCACCTAACTGTGTGTTCCGGCAGAAGTCCTTGAGAGCCAGAAAAAATACAGGTACAAGAGACTTAACAACTGTATATCTCAGGGAGACGGGCGCAGTGCAGTTCGTTAGTTGGAGAAATGCATCTGTTATAGGTATAGGTTACCGCTTGAAACCAAGTGGGACCCGTGCTTGTTCCGTCACAATAAGAAAAAACATGAGCAGTGTAAAAGAAAAAAAAAATCGATAAAATTGCTTAATTTTGCAAGCCTCGCCGAGCGCAGCGATCCTTTTGATGGTATTTTCCTGTAAGTCCGACGTTTCAATTTTGTCGTACCTATTCATTATGTTTACAATTTACTAATTAAATTTGCAAAAGTTTAAGTATATCAAAGTATTTTTTATGTTAAAAAGTTGTTTTTTATATGGTTATGAACATGGAAGTATACAACAATTATTTTTCAATCTTTTCCGGGCTATAAAATGATTCTCTCTTCAAATATTATTCGAACAATTCAAAAGTTTTCTAGTACACTCTACGACCCCAATTCTCTCACCCCAATCCAACATCTCAACAGATATAAAACAAGATAAACTGCGAACACGAGAGACATTGAGAAAAATCGAAACAATCGACATCCCCAGATATGAGACGAGCAAGCCACTTATCGTAAGATGGAAATACAGAAAGCATAGCCAATAGTACTGTGTACCGAGAGAGAGAGAAGAACATACTACAGTAATTTTTAATTGGTGATGACAAGCAAAAAATCTTACTAACTGTCGTATGTGAACATACGACAGTTAGTGAGAACATTTATTGCCTCGTTTAGCAGATAGACCAAACTAAAAATGCGAATATCCTTTAAACGGTAAACGATACATAAACGACGATTAGAGAGAACTTTTTCAAAATGAAGAGACGGACACGTAGGTAATGGTCAGTTAGATAAGACAGTTTGCGAGATTGTGCAGTTAGCGAGGAGGGTGACGATGTATGCAGTTGCCAGATTTCAAAATGTTCAGCACATATTTTTTGTTAGGCATATTATTGGTTACATTTTAGCGTGAGTTAGATGTTAAAAAAGAGTTAAGGTTACAACAAGCCTGTCGATAAGATAGTACATAAAACAAACATCAAATAACGCATATACAAATAGAACTATGCTAATAATATTGAAACACATTACACAATGGAAGCATTTGAATCTCTATTTGCAAATATATACAACGGTAGTCAAATAAAGGATCTTATCAGAGAAATGATTGCGATAACAGGTTTTAATTAAGTGTTAATTGTGCGGTTAAAAATAAAAAAATTAAGTAATTAAGTATTGTATAATGGTGTAAACATTTGTTTTTATATTATGAATATAAGGTTTTTTTTAAGATTATATTTTTAACAGTCAATTAACACTACGCCAAATGACCAACCTGCCCACGTTTTACGAAATGGAAAACCTATATATACATATTTTATAACGTGATATAAATAAACTGCGATAAGAAAGTGTGTGACAAGAAACCATAGTTATGAAGTAAACTAGTTGCAGCTGATATTGTACATATAACATCCAGCTAAAAAAGAACCGGCGGCCAATTTACCTTCGCAGTATCCGCCTAAATAAAAAGGAGGCTGGCATATGAAAGGATATCCTTATTTTGTTCCTAGAACCTACCGGGCATATTACCATACTCTGGATTGCTGTCAATAAAAATATTTTAAGAAAAACCCAATAACTATTACTATACTAATTTGGACTCCAAAAAAGTGACAAACGGCTGAAAAATTACAATATAATGTTTAAAATTTGAAGATTTTCACAAAAATTTTAAACTTAGAAGAAAAACGGTATAATTTCGACGGTCAGTGCCCGCTGGGAGCTCGCAGATGCAGCTGCGCACTCGCCCTGATGATGAGCATCTGATATGCTCGAAACCCGCGAGACGTATTCGATCCTCAACGTGAGTGTTTTTTGCCGGTTTAATTTATAATATTTAGATGTGTGAAACTCACGAGAATTTCAATTCATAAATAACTATTGTTGCATAACAATTATTATACAAAATATTTATACAAAAGTAATTATTTTATATAACTTTATTAGTATCATTAACTAGTTTATTATTTAGTAGCATCTGTTACATTTGAACTAGTAAACTATTTACAAAAGTTAGAAATATTTCAGTTTTTATTTTGCCGCTCATACTTATTTTTCAGGGAATGTTACATTACGAGGACAAGTGACAGAAAAAAAACTCACTAGTTCCATAATGAATCAATCCAATAGAACTGGTGAGATTTTTTTCTCTCACTTGTACTCGTAATGTTATAACGAATAACGAGAGTAGAGAGAGAGTAAGACTAAAGAGAATAAACTGAAAATACATTATGGAGGTAAATCCCAGATCCCTAAGATGCCTACCAAGCGTCGAAATTATGGAAAGCATCCTCCTTAATGGAGGCTGTATTCAGCAGAAGTATTTTGTTTTTAATATATAGATAGTATTTTTGGGCTTTAATTTTTTAGGTTAGGTAGGTTTTTTATTATTATTATTATTTTCCAGTTTACAAGAAATTTCAGTGTATTTACTATGTTGAAAATAATATAAAGACTAAAATGGAGCTAATTAGAAGAAATAGTTTTACTATTTCCATTCTAGAAGCCTATGGGACAAGTGAGTAAAATAGTGAACAAAATCTCACTAGTTCCATATAGAACTGTCCAATGGATGTCCAAGAACGTTCCGTTTTAAGGCCTTTCTGACTTGAGGTCTAGTGACTTTTTGTCGATCTCGGTGATATTTCAAATTGTATAATACTATTTTCTCAGAATTTGGTTAACACAATTTATGTTACAGAAAAAGTAAATTTTATAACTTATATTTTTGCACTCGCTTCGCTCAGTAATGTTAATTTAGCTTTGCTCAAGGAACAATTTTTCTTACCTCGTAATTTCCTTTCTTCACAAGGTAAGACGGTGATTCCGGCATCATGAGAAACAGTGCTAAGTGGATAGTAGGGATGGCCAAACAGACCCACAGGATCAGTCGATATGAAAGTAAGTCGCCTATGATGTAGAGGAATAAGTTACCCGTCGTATGAGCGAAGATCAGCTGAAAACAAATATTTTGTAATAAGTATTTTTCCAATCAACGCCTCAAATGAGAGTAGTCCATCGAGGATGATAAAGCACAACTTTTGAAAAGCCTTTTTACCATAGTTTCTTTGGGGAAACATTCAAAATTTAAACAGATTAAACGTGGTTATAGCTAAATTTTTTAAGCATTATTTTGCGAATTTAAAATAATAGTATCCATTTTTCATTCTTTAATAGATAGATATCTTTTAGGTGACCTATAGAAACCTCCCTTAAATCCGTCAAAAATATAAAATAATACATCTCCCTGTAACGAACATATTTAACACAAGAACTCTTAAATATATATATATATATATTATACGCTTATATACGTCGTGTAAAATATTCTCATTATCTCGCGTAATAAGTGATCCATACTGCCCTTGGACTATCAAAATTTGACTTACTGTAACAGCCGACTTGTCCACTGCTGAACACAGCCTCCCTTATGTGCCATAATCCCTACACTTGGCAGGCGGCTTGGGGGTCGCAGTGTAAGGTCGCCTCTTACGACACCCACGGGAGGATATGGGGAGGTGCAATTCTAATCAGTCACCTCACTGGGGGGGAATTTGACTTAACTCGTATAAAATATTTTATTTTTTTGGTGAAAGGTAGCTGAATTGTAAAGTAACAGGAGTATAACATTCTCAATGAAATAAACAAAATAATAACTTATCTTTTTAAATTATATATACAAAAACATAAAGGATATCCTATATGTCGCAACCTGAATCGGGAGCGTGGTTGCATGCGCTGCCTTCGCCTCACCTGGGCACTTTGCTAGACAGTAACTCTTTGCGTGTGGCCGTTGCTCTCCGCTTGGGCTACAAGGTGTCTGAACCACACCAATGCACCTGCGGTTCCATGGTGACGGCCGATAGATAACATGCACTGACTTATCATCGCTGAACGGGGAGGTATCCGCGCTACCATGCTCTCAATTACATAGTGCTTAGAGCCCATATATCGGCAAACGTCCCTTGCAAGCTTGAGCCTCCGGATCTATGAAGGTCGGACGGTAAGAGGTCGGATAGGCTAACTCTTGTGCCTTATAAGAACAGCGTAATAAGGTATATTTTTATAGAAAGGCCTAATTAGGGACCTCTCAACACTGTTGCCGCCAGCCACCGGAGTCGCACCGTCCACTCTCCGTCGGCCGCCGCAGAAGACGCAAGTGTATATACAACTATGGAACCGCTTTACCACTTTGTACCGAATGCTGTGGAGACACTGGGTTGTTGAGACATTAAAGTTTACCAGGGAAATAGGGCCTACTCCAGTTCATTCCAGTGCAGAGGGTGCCCATCGCGATTCAGCGTGCGGCGAGTGTGATGGGTACCTTTGCACCGGGAACGGTTAGGGGCGGGTTATTTTATTTGTTTAGGAGTACATTAACATTGTTTAGATTTAGCTGTATATTGTTAAGATAAATCAATAATAAAGATGCTAATGTCTCTATTAAAACACGAACGTAAATCTCTTTCCTTTTACAAATAAATTAGACGCAAATTTTGTTGCTGTCTTGTTTTAGTAAATACCAAAACGGCCTGCATTGTTAAGTTTTACATATTTTTTTGAAATGGGTTCTTCAAGGGTCTAACAATAATAAACTAAGCACTAACTTAGACTTATTAGTTGAAAAAGTAAAGGGTCTAATATAGGTATTCTATAAGGTAAGAAAAAATTCAAAAAGCAACCTGAGCAAGAGCAAATATCTCCAGCAAACCAATCTTGATTACTTTATTTTTTTATTTTTATAATTGACATGACAAGACAGAAAAGTCACCCACAAGTGGTAAGCGTCACTCCTGAAATGCGTTTATTGCATCAAGTTTTAGTTGCTCGAAGGTCAGTCACATAAACAAATCGTTGGATGAAGTCCTAGATTCAACCACTAATGGAAATAAAATTCTTCCATAACTTACCATACTTCCCAAGGTTCCTCTAATACTTTTTTCACTGATTTCCTTTGTGTATATTGGGCAAGTAACGTAGGCTCCAGCCATGCTGATACCAATTAGAGCTCTGGCTGTTACAAACGCCCACGTTTCCATGGAAAACAGTTTGAAGATCCAGCATAGCTGTAACATAAGTTTCTACAGTATCCCATTTTCGCAAAAGGTTTTAAGAGCTACTGGTAAGGTTAGATTTTTAACAGAATTCCACAAAGAGGCAAATGAAACCGCTTCCAGGCATAAAGAAATAAAGACATGAAGTTATCTACATCTACACTAATAATATTATTAGTTATCAGAAGCGGAATTAATTTAACAACAAAAATACACGCGAAAAACCGTTTACTAATAATTACAGTTAAAAGATTTGATTATAAACTTGACACTAAAATTCACGGTAAAGAACTACGTCCGTTCCGCGCGAAATCTCGAACAATAATGCGCGAACGCCTATTTTTTAATTTTTCCTCGAATTTTGGGCGAAGGTAGGCCCTGTTATAATCCGGCTGCGCGAGCGCCGGTTTTGGTTCGCCTTATATACGTTTTTGCTCAGAAATGCCATTATTCCGCTAACATCTATAAAGAGGAAAAGTTTGTATTGTTGTATGCAACAAATAAACTTAGGAACTACCGGATCGCTTTTGATGAAATTTGTTATGGAAATAGTTTGAGGCCCGAGGAAGGACAAACGATAGTTTTTATTCAACTGCGCAAAAAGAGGTTAATGATTTTGCTTGATAACCGACAAACGCGCGGGCGGAGCCGCGATCGGAGAGCTAGTTTTTAATATTTGTGTATTTCCAAGACCAGTAGGTAATACAAAATTAATCTTACCACAGTAGTAGATGACATGAACATAAGTGTCGCCTTCCTGCCAAGTCTGTCACCCAAATATGCCATCAGGAAGTCTGATGGAACGCACGTCAGGTATCCTGCTGCTGCCATCCACGATATCTGTAAGTCAAAACTATGAATATTTTTGAAGCGCGCGTAGCGAAGTTTGCTTAGCCGTTCATAACCGATCAGCAAAGTTAAGCAACGTCCGCCGTGGTTTTGAGTTGGATGGGTGACCGCTAGTGGCATTGGGTGATTCGCCAAAATCATGACTTTTTGATGTCCGAATGGGTGAAAATTATATTATTGATGTTTATAGTTAATATTTATTTTTATTCAAATAATGTATCCTTATATACACCTGTTTTTGCTAATCAAACATTAATATCTATATGAAATATATAAAAAAATAATAACGAAAAGTTAAAATCCTAATTTCCTTGTCATGTCCGTTTTGTATTTTATTTCATATTATCACCCATATTGCATAAAGTTGTATTCGTAACATTATATAAATTTTATCATAATGTATAATAAGCCCCACTTCACCAAAAAAAGTGTTTAGTGTATTAAAAAAGATATGGTTTTAAAGTTACATTCAGTTTCATCCGTGTCCGCGAGTAAAATATAATTTCCTTGGTGAGTCATTTCAACAGTTATAATATCGAAACACAAACGTTTGAAACAAATTGAGTTACACCGTTTATCTCGACCATTTTGCCGCGAGCAACCCATCGGAGAAAGATGTGCACACCGTTGTTTAGTTTCGCACCATTCACATAAGTACATCCCTCCTTGGCTTTTGGTTTATAGATTTTTCAATTTCCATGGTCGTTATTTGTCAACAGTTTGATGGACTTCTAACTAATAGTTTCAATTAACGGTAATGTTTGTGGCACAGGTAGTCTCAATTTGACACATGAATATTATAAGTTAAAGGTTTTAGGTCTACGATTTTTTAATGACTTAAATCTAATTTTCTTGGTTCTTATTTCCATGTTTTCCTTGGCTCATGATTTGACATGGAAATTATAGTTTACCAAGGAAATTATAAAAATTACGCTTTATTTTAGTGTCTTACCAGTGGTGAAGAGAATTATATTTATACCAGATTTAATCTCTTTTTTTTAAGTTTAATTGAATAAATTATATTAAATTTATATATTTCTTTGAAAATAAAGATAGATTTAACGTGTTTCACAACATTTTACTAATATATTTAAGGACATTACTATATTTCAAGATAATCAAAAAGTTTTATTCGTTAATTTTTGTCTTACGTAGAAAACTTAAAATGGGGAAAAAAAATAACAAAAGAGCTGAAAAAATCGAATGAAAGATTAGAAAAACGAAAAGTGATCTGCTACACTGGCCTGCAAATATAAGTACAACACTTTTAAAATTGCAATAACTTAAGTACACAAGATATACTTTTGAAACAAAAAGGTCTAGACAAAAGTTTAATTTTGTACATAAAAACTTCATAGTCGGTAACCTTCTTTTAAGAAACGGCTAAAAAACCTTTCATATCAAAAATATTCCTTTTCAAAAAACGATTTTACTCTTCATTTCTTGTTTCCATTTTTGTTTTAAAAATTAATCTTGATTGATGTGTCTTGTTACAAAAGCTAAGTTAGACAATCAGCACATAAACTTACTTATCATGCCTCTTGCACCTGAAGAATGTGCTAGGACTACTTAACTATACTGCAAGAATGGTGGGTGTGACGTTACGAACGGTCCAGAAGGTGAAGCGAAGGTACGAAAAGACTGGAAACCATTTGGTAATGGCAGACCTAGGTGTACTAGTTCCCGAGAAGACCGTTATATTGTTTCCACTGAGTTGCGAAATCGCCAACTAAATGCAGTTGAAGTCCAGCATCTTCAGACCCGAAGGGACTACATTACTAACAGTTCAGTGAGAAGAAGACTAGCTGAAGCAAACCTGAAACCCCGAAGACCAGCGAGTCATCCCAAATTCGACAGAGAGCATCGAGTAGCGAGACTGCGATACACCAATGAAAACATACAGTGGGATCAACAAGAATGGTCAAGAATTATGTTTACAGATGATTCTCACTTTACACTTCTGATAAAAGGCCAAGTGTCTACAGGTGACATGGTGAGTGATACCTTCAAGCCTGCTTCTCAGAAAGAGTCCAGTACGGTGGAGGCAGTGTACATGTATGAGCTGGCATATCTTTAGAAGGTCGCACAGAGTTAGTGACCATAGAAAATTGCACTCTGACTGGGGAAAGATACGCCTAGGAGATTCTCAATAAGTGTGCAGTGCCGTATTTAATAAATATGGGTGATGTATCGTTGCTGATGCATGTAAGGCCACACATGGCTCGGGTCGTGCAAGAGTATATTCAGGAGGTTGGTATCAGCGTGATGACTTGGCCATCAAGAAGTCTTGATCTCAACTCGATTGAATACGTTGGGATGAGCTAGGGAAGCTAGTCAAAAGCTGCAGACCACCACCTACCACCCTCAAGGCACTAAAACAGGCTTTTATAGAAGAATGGGACAATATTTCCCAACATCGACTCCTAAACCTCCTGTTCAGTATGCCAAATCGACTTGAAGCTGTAAGCAGAGCCCGAGGAGGCAATATCAGTCATAAATAACATGTATAATATATATATCATAATTTGCACTTTATTATTATTTTAATTATAATAATAATCTTTATCTCCAAAACATGAGCTAATATTTACAATTATCAGTTCGTAGGTATGAATATGACAATTTATAAAATGTTTAAAACATGATTATTTATCAGTTATGAGTAGTTTTTAAATATATAAATAAAAACTTAATTACGTAAATATTTTGTTTTATACTTAACATTTCTTTAAGGAAAATAAATAGTGTAATTAATATAACATAATACTGATTTCCGTGGCAACCTATAATTTCCTTGCAATAGTTTTCTAATTTCCTTGGGATCTTACTAATTTCCTTGACTGTTTAAAACTTCATGACCTTATAACTTTTTTTCAGGAATGTTTTGTGATACCCCTTTTACAGAAATGAATACTGCTTTTATTCATTTATATAATCAACAACCTAACTCATAAGTAATTAACAAAAAAAAACATGCCAAGGAAATTAGGCAAAAAATATTTTTTTTGGCGAATTACCCCATTACTACTGAGCGCTTCCGTGCTTCGCCGTCAATTCGCCGGTGGTTGTTTTAGGATGGCAGTCGTTATAGCATGGTGGTAGGGCATTTAGCGAATGCCCGCCTGGCTAGCTACCACCCTCAAGTAGAAAATCTGTTGCTAAGCACCTTACAGTGTGTTTCGGCAGCTGTCTTTGAGAGCCAGTAATTCTAGGTTACACTGAACAACATCTTCGACCATTTCATCTTAAGAGGTTGATCTTTCGAGGTTAGTCCACTTAACATCAGGTAGGCCTCGGGATTGTTCCGTCACAATAACATAATAATAAAAAAAGTTATACCGAACTTTAACAATCTAGCAAAGACCTACATACCTCAGGTATGCCCACTTTGATTGATACGAATCGCCACATGATTTACAGTTACAGAAACATTCATATGTAATCAGGAAAAGTGAACAATGATGGATTACTTGTAATATTCCAATATATTTTGAAGCGCTCGTAGCGAAGTTTACTTAGCTGTTCTCAACCGATCAGCAAAGTTAAGCAACGTCGCGCGCGGTCATGAGTTGGATGGGTGACCGCTAGTGACATTACTACTGAGCGTTTCCGTGCTTCGGAGGACACGTTAAGCCGTCGGTCCCGGTAGTTGTCTTAGGATGGCAGTCGTTATAGCATGGTGGTAGGGCATTTTGCGAATGCCCGCCTGGCTAGCTACCACCCTCAAGTAGAAAATCTGTCGCCAAGCACCTAACGGTGTGTTCCGGCAGCTGTCCTTGAGAGCCAGTACTTCTAGGTTAGCCTGAACAACATCTTCGACCACATCATCACTTACCATCAGGTGAGGTAGTGGTCAAAGGCTACCTATCAAGCATAAAAAAAAAAAAACGTGAATACTGTAAAAGCCGACTCGTCCACTGCTGAACACAGCCTCCCCTATTGAGGGGGTATTTGCCATAATCCCCACGCTTGGCAGGCGGCTTGGGGATCGCAGTGTAAGATGGTAATTCCTTAGAAGGTGCTGCTGCCCAACTTCCAGTATTTTTCCCTTAGTCGCCTCTTACAACATCCACGGGATGATATGGGGAGGTGCAATACTAACCTGGCACCTCACGGGGGGCTGGCACCTCACGGGGGATATACGTGTATACCTACAGGAAATTAAGAAGAAAAATGCAATAGCTGACCCCCGGTGAAACGCCGCAACAGTGTCCTAAAGCAAAGTTTACCAATTAAAACCGGCCAAGTGGACAACCGGCGACTCGCGCACGAAGGGTTCCGTACCATTATCTCGTTTTCATTATTATTATTTTTAGCAAATAAACGGCGAAAACCTCTTTTATTGTATGGGAGCCCCTTCATAATTTATTTTATTTTAATTAATTATATATAAAGACAACATGAAACTAAATATTCTGTGAATAGTTAAAGCGTCTACCTGTCACCGTTATTAGTATCGAGCAAGAAATGGTTAAAAAAAACAAGTTTGTTGTATGGGAGTCCCGCTTAAATATTTATTTTATTTTTAGTATTTGTTATTATAGCGGCAATAGAAGTATATCATCTGTGAAAATTTCAATTGTCTACCTATCACCGTTCTTGAGATACAGCCTGGTGACAGACGGACGGACAGTGAAGTCTCAGTAATAGGGTCCCGTTTTTACCCTTTGGGTACGGAACCCTAACAAGGTAATGGTTACCATTTGTATTTTTGTTTGGTGGTCTCAGAATAGTATTATTCACTATAGTTTTCTCCGATCTGGTCAAGCAATAACGGCAGATGTCTACTGTGCCAAACTCCGAACAATGATAGCAAAACAAGCAGTGAAACAGCCCCGACTCATGAATCGATCTTTAGTATTATTGCTCCATGATGACGCGAGACCTCGTACAGCAAGAGCGACCGTTTTTACTCTACAGGAACTGCAATTAAAAACAATTCATAACCCTCTGTATTCGCCAGACCTTGCTCCAACGGACTACCATTTTTTTCGTGATTTGGACAATTTTCTACGCGATAAAAAGTTTTCTTTCCAGAAGGCAGGACAAAATGCTTTCACACAGTTTGTCGAATCTAGATCATCAGATTTCTATCGCAAAGACATTAATGACCTTCCTATTAGATGGCAGAAATGTATAGATAATAATGGTAATTATTTTGATTAAATTAAATACATATGTTAAACTGAAAAAAGAACCTAATTTCAATTTTTCAGGCAATTCATTTTGAAGCAGTGATGGCTCAGTGGCATTGGCTATGGACTGCCGTGCCGCAGGTCCATGGTTCGAATCCCGCCGCGGGCTTGAGCTTCACCGCATGGTGGAATGGCATTTTGCGAATGCCCGCCTGGCTAGCGACCGCCCTCAAGTAGAAAATCTGTCGCCAAGCACCTAATCTAAGGTAGATGCTTGGCGAGAGGTTTTCTACTTGAAGGTGATAGATAGCCAGGCGGGCATTCCCAAAATGCCCTACCACCATGCAAGTGTAAATAAAATCGCAAAACTGAAGAAAATAGTGACTAAAAATCCTCATTCAAGTTGAAGAGAAATAGCCGCCGAACTCTATGTGTCTTACGAGTCGATCCATACCATTTTAAATAACCACTTGGGTATGAATCACGTTTCCGCTTGATAGTCCCAAAAGACTGATTTTCTCCAAAATCTTAATCGCATAAATGTTGCTGATGACGTGCTAGAACGAGTCCATCCCGACCTAACATTCATGAAACGCATTGCTACTGGTGACGAGACGTGTTTACGAGTTTGTCATGCAAACTAGTCAACAAGCGTCGGGGTTGAACTTCCTTCTAACTGAACCGAAACCGGAAAAAATACGCCCAATTTGATCAAAAGTCAAAGTCACGTCGAGTGTTTTCTTTGACTATCGTAATGTTGTGAACTCGAAATTGTTTCCGGAAGGTCAAACGGTAAATAAAGAATATTATTTAAGCGTTATGCGGCGTTTAAAACAGCAAAATCGGTGAAAAAGGGCATATTTGTGAAATAAAATTCATGAAGTTTGCACCACGATAATGCGCTTGTGCACAAGGCCATCATTGTCAACGAATTTCAACAAATACCATCGAGCAACCACCTTATTCACCAGATATGGCTCTAGCTGAATTCTTTCTTTTTCCTAAACTCAAATTGCCACTTCTTGGCAGCCATTTTATTCGGTAGAAGAAATAAAGGAGAATTCGCGACGAAAACTAAACTCAATTCCGGAAAAAGTTTTAAAAAAATGTTTCCATAGTTGGATTTATTAGCGTAAACGTATAATTTCTAAAGGAGCAAACAGGTGATAAAATAAATTTGGAGCTAACAGTTTGTGTATTATTGATTTTCCCGGTACTTTCTTGACAGAGTAGTATGTGAGATGAACAGTTAAATAACCACCAGGTTCCAATACAAATAAAAATATAAGTTCTTTCCATGAAAATATCGATGGATTGTTAAATAATTCGGATTTTTTATTTGCCGTTGAAGAACTGTTACTGGAACGTAAGATAGATATTGATGCCTTATGTATCACTGAATATTTGACCACGAATGAGAATGAACATGCCGTTATTATTCTAAATACTCTAAACTATAAATGAGCTTTATGCTTTTCCTGCAAAGACACCAAACGAGGAGGATCCTGCATTCTATTAACGAAGGTATCTGCATACATGGTCTGAATTTAAAAAAAAAAACAGATTATTCAATAGTATTTTTTTATTTTTGTTCTGTGGAGTTATTAAACTATAACGTTGCTATATTGTGTGTTGACAGGGAACCTACTCGTAACTATATCTATCCGAAATATTTTGAAATATGTATGGATACTGAGAAAGGTATATTGCATGAGCTATTATTAAGAAGTTAAAGTAATATCATATAGTAGCAGGCGACTTAAACATAAAAATACAGCATAATACGACTCTAACTTTGAATGTTTGCTTTTAAACTTTAATTTAAAACTTTCTTTGAGACCGATTTCATGAATATGAAGAGTCAGACATGTGTAGATAATTTTGCGCATAACTTTAATAACCTGTGCCATGCTGAGGTCATTGAACTTAGCTTGTAGACTAAGTTTAGTTCACTATACAGCCCTACTGATTAAATGCTCTGTCAAAAATATTGTCACATATAAATATTAGCCGGGTCAACAGACGTGACTTTTCACAGATTTTTCTGTTTGGAAGCAGTGATGGCTCAGTGGCATTGGCTATGGACTGCCGTGCAGCAGGTCCATGGTTAGAATCCCACCGCGGGCTTGAGCTTCACCGCATGCTGAAAGGGCATTTTGCGAATGCCCGCCTGGCTAGCTACCACCATCAAGTAGAAAATCTGTCGCCAAGCACCTAACGGTGTGTTCCAGCAGCAGTCCTTGAGAGCCAGTGAAATTACAAGCACATGAGACTTAACAACTATGTCTCAAGGTGACGGGCATAGAGCAATACGTCGTTGACGAAATGCATCAGTTATAGGCAGAGTTTAGTCTGTTTAACATCAGGTGTCTGTTTAACGTCACAATAACATAAAAAAACAACATTTTTAAGTTTCAAAAATTAATTCATGATACAATAGCTAATATGGTATGCAAACCTCTTAGTCTTATAATAAACTTGGTTATATACTTCAGGAATATTTCCAGCTAGACAAAATGTTATGATAATTTACCTTTTATAAAAGAAACAAAGAAAAGAAAATAATATTTTTTTTTAAACACTTCAAATAAAGGAGGAGGTAATCAATTCATCTGTTTTATTTTGTTATGTTTGTTACCTCATAACTTTGACTGGATAAACCGATTTTGATGATTCGTTTTTTATTTGAAAGCTGATGCTTACCATGTGGTCTCATTTAAATGTATTTATATTTAAATGAAAACAGTGAACGACAATCGATCCCATAAGTAGCAAGTCATAAAAAGGGTGAAAAATTTGATTTTACAAAAAAAAAACAATCAATATCCGGTAGAGACTATTTTTTTTATAGCTGATAGGCTAGCACTATCTCACCTGATGGTAAGTGATAATGTGATCCAAGATGTTGTTCAGGCTAGCTTACTGGCTCTCAACTGGCTTGGCGACAGATTTTCTACTTGAGGTCGGTAGCTAGCCAGGAAGGCATTCGCAAAATGCCCTACCACCATGCTAAGCCGAAACAACCATCGTAAGACAACAACCGGGACCGACGGCTTAACGTGCCCTCCGCAGCACGTGCACGCTCAGTAGTAATGTATAGCGGTCTCCCGTCCAACTCCTGACGGAGGCGGACGTTGCTTAACTTAGCTGATCGATTAAGAACGATTAAGGAAACTGGCAATCAACACACACAACCACGAAGTCATCACCGATTTGTAATACTTACCTCAGTATCTGAGAGAGGCGTTCCTCTGGGAGAGTCTTTTGACTGCAGAAGTAGAGTCATCGGTGACATCCATCCTATACTTGCTCCGTATGCGAATGCTGGCAGGTTTACTGGAAGTTTAATTAACATCATCTACTCGTACCGATCTTAAGTGTATTAGGTTGGTACAGTATGTTTTTCACTCACCACGATTCCGAAGTAAGATAACATAAAGTAGAGGAGTTTTTAAGAATAATAAAAATAATGTTTATTTTGCATCAAATACATGTAACATTAATATACATAGTAACTTGGTAACATATTCATTATAACATACATACTAGTTACACTATAGTATAAGTATTAATGAAAAAAACATAAATGTATTAGATTGTTCTCTAGCTATCGCAGTAGGATTCCCTGTATTTGCGAAAACTAAACTCTTCCAAGGAATCAACATAATTAGTTAATTAGACACATAAAAACTTTGTACATGCATTTACAGTTTTTTTTTTAGAATGTAATTATTTAGGGTTAAAGTTATTAATGTTGTAATATTACTACGCATTAGTGTAATTACAATAAGCACTAGTACTAATTAGGTACATATATAGGTTTATAGATAAGCGTATGTTATAACGAGCAGCATACACACTAACCGCATACAACTGTAAACTTTTTTTTTTTTTTTTATGCTAGATAGGTTAGCCTTTGACCGCTATCTCACCTGATGGTAAGTGATGATGTGGTCGAAGATGTTGTTCAGGCTAACCTAGAAGTACTGGCTCTCAAGGACAGCTGCCGGAACACACCGTTAGGTGCTTGGCCCCAGATTTTCTACTTGAGGGTGGTAGCTAGCCAGGCGGGCATTCGCAAAATGCCCTACCACCATGCTATAACGACTGCCATCCTAAGACAACAACCGGGACCGACGGCGTAACGTGCCCTTCGAAGCACGGAAACGCTCAGTAGTAATGTCACTAGCGGTCACCCATCCAACTCATGACCGCGCGCGACGTTGCTTAACTTTGCTGATCGGTTGATAACAGCTAAGTAAACTTCGCTACGAGCGCTTAAAAAAATTATTGCATAAGCTATATTATTTTTATACTATAGGCATTATGTATTACTTAGATATACTAAACTGTATTGTTAGTACTATTTGTAGTTCCAAAATAAATAAATAAATTAACTCTGCAAAAAATGGTAACTATCTCTGTTGTGTACCTACTAGACATCATCAACGACTATGATACTCTAGTGGCTAAATATGGACTGCCATCCAGATGGTCCATAATTCTGATGCTGCTTAGTTGTTGAATTGAGTTTCCTCGCAGATAGTAAGACATATTGCAAATGGTCTCATGGACAACTACCCCATGTATAAAATCTGCTGTCAGACCTAACAGAGTGTTTCGGAAACTGTCTTACAGAAGCAACCCTTATTAAAGGTCAGATGCAATATCTTTGAAGCAATGACAGCCGGCCGGTAATAGCCATTTGGACTGCAGTGCCGCAGTTCGATGGTTCGATCCCCACGCTGGCTTGAGCTTCGCCACATGGAGGAAGGGCATTTGCAAATGTACGCCATGCTAGCTACCACCCTGAAGTAAAAGATCTGTTGCCAAGCACCTAACAGTGTGTTCTGGCAGCAGTCCTTGAGAGCCAGTAAAATTACAGGCACATGAGACTTAACAACTATTTGTCTCAGGGTGACTAGCGCAGTGTACATAGGTCGTTACTTGTGACGAAATGCATCTGTTATAGATAGAGGTTACTGCTTAGCATCAGGTGGGCTTTGTGCTTGTTTCTTCACAATTACATAAAAAATATATCACCAATATTAATGCCAGAAATTAGTCAGAAGCTACACCAATGGATACCAATTAATGATTTAAACAATATAGTGCGACATTTTGTCAAAAAATTTAATCACTTGTGTCTACTTGCAAACTTGTCTTTGTTAAACAAGACTCATAACCTGTCACGCATTCCACTTCAAGACGAGTTAAGATAAATTAACCTTAATTATCACTTATTGTCTATATTAAAGTACTTACTTAGTATGGCACATATTATTTGGTTGATATTGCTTCCCTCTCCAAAACAGAAATACCAGCGTTTCATGTTTATTTCAAGTTTATTACCAATTATATCACTAAAATTTGTATAATTAACTGTATGAAATCTAAGTTAATTTATATTAGGTAAAAACTTGGTAAATTTATATAATTAATACATATTGTGTCATATTTTTGGTTTGAGGTACTTTTTACCGAGTTTTATTCTGTGAAATCCGTTTTTTCACATGGCACGTGTTGCGTGTATCGCGGTCTTATTAACACTAATATTTAATGCTGTATGATTGTTTCGCTTAATATCTTAGTTGTAAGAAAAGTTCTTGTATAAACTGTTACTCTCTTTGTTGATTTTACCTTGACAGTTAATTAATTTACAATCAGACGCATTGTTTGTCATACTAAGCAGAGTTTGCTATTACTTTTTTGTAGATTTGCCTTTAACGCTGAGCTGCGAAATAGAGCATCAAAATGTATGTACAACGGTAACTCAGTTGATATAGACAGAGTATTTATGGTGTAAAAACGTTGTGTGAGAGTAATTAATAGGGCTTGGTTTCTAGACAGCTGTAAGCCACTTTTCAAAAATGCAACATACTTCCTCTACCATGTTTGTATCTTAAAAATATTTGTGTTTTTGCCAAACAAAACCCTGGCTATTTTCTGAAACGCAGTGAAGTATATACCCGTCAAAAAGATCAAAGTTTGTAAATCTTTTATTTGAACCTCCTGCCCGAAAAGATTTATACAAGCGAAACGTTTACTATGTGTCGCTATCAATTTACAACTGGTTACCCAATAGCATAAAATTACTGTCTGGAGATAAATTTATTAAAGAATTGACTGCATGGCTGCTAATTAATTGTTTTTATAGTATTAAGGAGTTTAAAGAATATAAATATATAAATAAAATTATTATGTCAAATATAAGAGTAATTTCAATTGCAATGTAACCGTATGAAATATTTGCACGTCTGCTTGCAGACAGAGTACAACTGTGTGTTATAATATTTTTATGATCCTATTCACTTGTATTCTTGCAAATAAACAATTTGATTACCATAAATTAAAGTATTTATCAAAGAGCTGAGTTTTCTATTCAGTTCCTTAGCTATTGGGATCTTTAGCACAATTCTAACATTTTAGTCTAATATTTTTGCGAGCAATTTTATATAATTAGAATGAAAGAAAAATATATTATCACGTTTAGGTTTAAATCTTTCCTCTCGTTGTAATTTTATAAATCCTTAGCACATCACACACAATCCGATCCACTTTTAGGTATGTTTTGATCATATTTTGCAGTTATATTTTAGTGCGCATTAAAAAATATACACCAAGTTTGACATTTGCATGTAGTACTAATTTCATGACTGAGAAAACCGATGTAAAGTTACATGTTTCTACCACCAACTTCCAACACTTAAACGTACATATAATATATGTTACGGTTAAATACGGGTGTGGAAATAAACTCAATAGTAACCGATAAAACTTGAGGTTTTTTTTGAGGAGACGCTAACGTTCGGCATATTTCTATATTTTTTGATAAACGATTTAATTTTTAGCTAAACTGCGTATTAGCCTAAACGCAACGGCTAATTAGTACTATACGAGCAATACGTACCTATCTAATCTAAGGCAAAATACTGTTTTAGGGCCAACCCATGCGAGCCAAGTGAGGAGGACCATTAAGTTACAATAGTAAACACAAAAAGCCCGAGCTAAGCGAGCGAAGCGAGCGTTCCGAGGCTTTGGCTGGTGATGCGCCATTTATGATGATGGCTTGACCTTATTATATCCCAAAACAACCAGCTATGTTGACTATATCGAATAGTTTATTTAGCATACTATCTACTCACGAAAACACGACACTCTAGAGGAAATTATGCAACTTTGTACGAGTAGGCCTCGTTTTGTACACTTCGTCTTACTGTGGGAGTAAATGCACACAAATTGCAGGTAAACAATAAAATGTAAAGTATGATCGCTTGGGTAGGCAGTTAGTAGTTGCGTCTAAAATAAAAAAATACAGAGATGCACCGCTTCGTGATGAAGAGGTCTGTACAGTGTTAATTTTAATTTTTTACACTTTCTTGACTATTTTTTTAAATATTTCTTACCTGCTAGCTACTTAATTTTTAAATAAGGGGATAACATTTAATACAGCTGCTATGATAATTACTTTTCCTCTTAAATAAACACGTTTCAAACAGCTCAAAATAAAAATCGTCTTTAGACCTAACAAAAATATATATAAAATAACTTAAATATAATGTAATATTTAATAACCTTGTATAGACTTTAGTGTCTATGCAGTCCAGTGCTGAGCATACCCCCTATTGCCTATTATGTTTAAATTTAGGTTTATGTTAATTGTAATTACTGTATTGTTTTTGTGGCAATAAAATACTTTTCTTTCTTCTTTCTTCTTCTTTCTTTCTTAAAAATAAAAATACCTGCAAAGCGTGAAAAATCTTCAAGATTTGCAAGCATCTTGGGGACGGCACTTCCTCAGAAGACGCTGCTTTCCACCATACCGTATTTTCCCCATTGTCTTATATAATAAGAATATATCTACCTCTCAATCTCCCATATCTTTCTGTTAGAATCACCCCAGAGGACGATATGGGAGATCCATTTCTAGCCCAGCACCCAAGGGGGCATTTAATTTGCTGCCGAAAAAGAAAGAGATGTCCAGACGGACTACTTTAGCGGACGCGAAATATGACCTTTTGAAGCGCTCGTAGCGAAGTTTACTTAGCTGTTTCCGTGCTTCGGAGGGCACGTTAAGCCATCGGTCCCGGTTGTTGTCTTAGGATGGCAGTCGTTATAGCATGTTGCGAATGCCCGCCTGGCTAGCTACACCCTCAAGTAGAAAATCTGTCGCCAAGCACCTAACGGTGTGTTCCGGCAGCTGTCCTTGAGAGCCAGTATTTCTAGGTTAGCTTGAACAACATCTTCGACCACATCATCACTTAGGTACCATCAGGTGAGATAGTGGTCAAACCTATATGGCATAAAAAAAAAAAAATGTAGTCGTATAAAAAAACAAAAACATTTCCCTCAGAGTCCCCTACAGTCCGTCTGGGTGTGTGATACCATTCAAGACGCGCCCCCCCCCCCCCTACACAACCTGTAAAAAATAAATTTAATTAGTATCAAACTTTCGAAATTATACCGTTTTTCTACAAAAATTTTAGTGAAAATCTTCAAATTTTAAACATAATATTGTAATTTTTCAGCCGTTTGTTTTTTTGCCTTTTTTTGGAGTCAAATTCGCTTGCGCTTGCGCCAAAAACAGCAAAAAGCGACAAAAATTTTATATACCTACTTTTGAATTGTACAGTAGATTTTTGTATATAAGTGATGATAACATAAAAAGTTTTTTACCGCACAAAACTTCATCTTGAGCTAGAATCAAACCCGCGTCGCCCAGTTTTAATAAATAAAAATGAAAAAATAATAAAAGACATTTATTTCAGGCATACACCCATTTACAAAACCAAATATTATTAGAACTAATGAATAATGATTAATTCATTATTACTCATATATTTCCACGACGTGTCTGTCGCAGCAATGCTGAACATAATATGGACAGTCTGATCTGTCTGCTATCATCGCCAGGAGGGTGTTGGAGCTGGCACGTACTCTTAAGCACCCGGTGCAGTGGGGTATTTTTTTTATGCTATAACTTTATTATTTTAATCATCGTACGGGATGGTGCAGCCATCAACCAAACTAGTGGACTTCACCTGACCCAAAGGGTTTTTTTTTCTGATAGCCTTTGACCACAATCTCACCTGATGGTAAGTGATGATGTGGTCGAAGGTGTTAACAGGCTTAACCTCTGAAGCGCTCGTAGCGAAGTTTGCTTAGCTGTTCTTATCAGATCAGCAAAGTTAAGCACCGTCCGCCGCGGTCATGAGTTGGATGGGTGACCGCTAGTGACTTTACTACTGAGCGCTTCCGTGCTTCGGAGGGTACGTAAAGCTGTCGGTCCCGGTTGTCGTCTTTGGATGGCAGTCGTTATAGCATGTCGGTAGGGAATTTTGCGAATGCCCGCCTGGTTAGCTACCACCCTCAAGTAGAAAATCTGTTCCAAGCACCTAACGGTGTGTTCCGGCAGCTCACCTGATGCTGAGTGATGATGTGGTCGAAGATGTTGTTCAGGCTAACCTAGAATTACTGGCTCTCAAAGACAGCTGCCGGAACACAACGTTAGATGCTTGGCGACAGATTTTCTACTTGAGGGGGGTAGCTAGCCAGGCGCACATTTGCAAACTTCTTACACCATGCGATGAAGCTCAACCCCGCGGCGGGATTCGAGACATGGACCTGCTGCAGCGCAGTCATGATGTTGTTTCTGCTTCTTCGGTTGCCTTTGCAACTAAAGAGGGTTGGTTGTTCGTATTTCACTCTGTATTAAGCAATGTGAAGGATTTCGGAGGTACTATGATGGCCTACCCGTTTTTTTATGCTTCGCAGCCCTGATTTCTTGACTCTCAATGACCACCATTCCCTTTTCTAACTACTTTTCCTATTATTATGAGTTGCATGAGCTCATATTTCTCGTCCACACATGCCTTCAATATGCAAGTTTACGTTGTTTATGGTTTGCAAAAAATCATTTAGACAAAACCGCAAAAAATTTACTGCCGCGCCGCAGTACCCTGGTTCGATCCCCACCGCCGGCTTGAGCTTCACCGCATGGTGGAAGGACATATTGCGATTGCCCGCCTGGCTAGCTACCACCCTCAAATAGAAAGCCTGTCACCAAGCACCTAACGGTGTGTTTCGTCAGTAGTCCTTGAGAGCCAGTGAAATGACAGACACAATGAGACTTAACTATGTCTCAATGTGACGGGCGCAGTGCAATTCGTGACTTGTGATGAAATGCATCTGTTATAGGCGGAGGTTAGTCCACTCAACATCAGGTGGGCCTCTGGCTTGTTCCGTCACAATAACATAAAAAGAAAAAAATCCGACGTTGACGAATGATGTTGCTACTTGTTTGTATTTCTAAAGATGATTTCAAGCTTAATCCCACGCTAATCTAATATCTTATTTACCATAAAAGATAATACTATTAGAGCACAAAATAAATTCACATTTTTGTCCATATGATTTCGAGAGCAGTCTCGAAATCATACGGACAAAAAAAGGCTAAAAACTAGCAATAACACTTTACAAAATCACAAATATACGATAGGAAAAATTTAAGTCATGTGCGGGATTCGAACCCGCGTCCATCCACCCCTTGAGCACATGACTTAATGTTTTCCTATCGTATATTTGTGATTTTGTAATGTTATCCGCATAGCAGGCGTTATTTCAAACCTAACAATATTAAAAAAGCAATAACACACTGAGAAAAACGACTCAAAGGCTTAAATCGAATTTGACCTTTTACCGTTGAATTGTAAATACGTAAGATGAATTCACAACTCTTAAGATGATTTTCACCAATCAATAAAAATGTACCATGTTTTATAATAAACAAAACCGTCAAAAACACCTTCCGTAAAGTATTTTCAGAAATGAACTTTTTAATACGATAATAATTGCAGTATTGACCATAAAATATACCTTACTTTTACGGCGGTTTATATACGGTGATTATCACTATAACGTACGACTTAATCAGCCTCATTGAAAGTCAATATTTAAGAAAGACCACAAAATACACCTTAAATGAAAACGAAACGAAACATTCGCCTTCACTGACCTCGTTTAACGCCTTCTAGCTGGAAGGCGTTTTTGTACGTATTTACGTTTGGTCGGTTTTTCGCCTTATACCATATAAATTGGTCGTCATTAGGGCGCTTTTGACTGTAGATTTTTCTCAGTGCACTGCTTTTGAAAAAGAATAAAGTATCTTTATTTTTTTTCAAAGCAGACAAAATCTTCAAATTATAAAAACCATCATTTGTCAACTTTAATAATTATCTGATACCTTTATGATATACTAATATTATCACTGCATGCTTCTTTATATAATTTAAATAGAGATAAGAGAACGTCTGACTACTATGTTTCTATTTGAAAGTTATAAATCAGTCTGATACAATGTTATATTTATTTAAATCATGCTCACGTTATACAACAATGACATTTTGACAAATTCATGTCTAGCTACATGTCATCGGCATCAGCTCTAGATATACTTATTTTTTCTTATCTTCAGCTGCCGGTAAGTGATCATGCGGTCGAAAATAGTAGGAGGTTCTCTCTTATCAAGAAAATATAATACAGAGAAAATTAGGAAAGCTCGATCTAAGACAACTGCAGGATTGGCAATTAAAATCCCATATTAAAATTAAAATCACAGAAATCTTACAACGCCCTACGTGTCCAATACAACAACGGCTTTAGGATGCTGTTGGGGTTGGTGCGTTTTTGTAGCACATCAGAAATGTTCGTGGATGCGCGGACTGATGACTTCTATACCATCATGCGGAAAAAAGTAGCATCACTGATGAGCCGCATGCGTGGTAGTACCAACAGTCTCCTGGCCGTCGTATCTGAGGATCTTTTCTCCAGCTATATCGACTATATGGCAGTACTTAGGCCTATCGCACATTCAGTGACTAAATAATGATCATTTATTTATGTAAATTGTAACTATTATATTATTATTATTTTACTTACATAGCAATATGTATTAAATGTTACTAATTCGATTTAACTATGTATTACAATGTAATAATAATATCAGTATGAAAAAACTACTTAAAAAAATAATTATGTTACCAAATCTTCTCAAACCACGCTGATTAGCCTGTCTTCATAGTTACCATTTGTAGATTACCAGTCCGCTGATCTCGCCGATAGGACGTTATCCCTATGAAACAAAAAAAAAATAATTAGATAGAAAAATATTTTTTCAATAAATGTTATCTCATGTTAGGTTTTGAAGCGCTCGTAGCGAAGTTTACTTATCAGTTCTTAACCGATCAACAAAGTTAAGCAACGTCCACCGCGGTCATGACTTGGATGGGTGATCGCTAGTGACTTTACAACTGAGCGCTTCCGTGCTGCGGAGGGCACGTTAAGCCGTCGGTCCCGGTTGTCGTCTTAGGATTGCAGTCGTTATAGCATGGTGGTGGTTTTGCGAATGCCCGCCTGGCTAGCTACCACCCTCAGGTAGAAAATCTGTCGCCAAGCACCAAATGGTGTTCCGGCAGCTGTCTTTAAAAGCCTAGGTTAGCCTGAACAACATCTTCGACCACATCATCCAGGTGAGATAGTGGTCAAGGGCTAACCTATCAAGCATAAAAAAAGGTACGTACCTATATATTAGGTCCTTACATATGAAATTGGCGTTTTGTATGGGAGGAACAAAAAGTCGAATATTTTTTAATATAATATATTTAATTAATCAAAGTATGAAACATTATTTTCTATGCACTTTTGCCATCTCATAGGTAGTTCATTGATCCCTTTACTAAAAAAACCAGTCGGACGGGAATCAATAAAATCTTTGAAGGCGATTTGGACTGCCCCATCGGAGTTGAATTTTTTCCCTTGCAAGAAGTTATCCAAATTTCGAAAAAAATGGTAATCTGTTGGAGCAAGGTCCGGGGAGTACGGAGGATGTCTTAGACTTTCCAATTGAAGCTCTTCTAATTTAGTAGCCGTCTGTAGCGCAGTGTGTGGTCTAGCGTTGTCGTGAAGCAGCAGTGGCGTGGAGCGATTGACCAGCCTAGGTTGTTTAGCCGCTAGCTTTTCCATCATGGTTTGCAATTCCTGACAATAGACATCAGCCGTAATAGTCTGGCCAGATTTGAAAAAACTGTAATGAACAATACCGGCACTAGTCCACCAAACGCTTACAAGTAACTTTTTTGGGGTTAATTTTCGCTTGGGGCAGGATTTGGCTGGCTGGCCAGGATCTAACCATTGCGCTGAGCGCTTCCGATTATCGTAAAGAACCCATTTTTCATCACAGGTAATGATTCGGTTTAAAATACCTTCATTATTGTGCCGGTTTAGTAATGTAACGCAGCAGTCGACGCGCGTTTGCCGGTTTGTTTCAGTCAATTCGTGAGGTACCCACCTTTCAAGCTTTTTAATCTTCCCAATTTGCTTCAAGTGAATTAAAACAGTTTTATCACTAACATCGCAGCCTGCAGCTAACTCGGACGTGGTTTGCGATGGATCCGCTTCCACAATAGCCTTCAACTCTTCATTATCAACTTGAGTCTCAGGCCGTCCACGGGGCTTGTTCTGCAGGTCGAAATTTCCAGAACGAAAACGTTGGAACCAAAAACGAACTGTGTTTTCTTTTGCAACACGACCGCCATACACATCATTCACCCTTCGAGTTGTTTCCGCAGCACTAATGCCACGGCGGAACTCGTACTCGTAAATAATGCGATATTTAAGGTTTTCCATTTTGTAAAATGAGTGACGCAAACAGAAAAAAACAGAAAAAAAAAAACAAATGAATGACGATCATCGAAGCACAAATACATGAGTCTATAGCTGTACAAATTTGAATTTGGAATTCCTTACCAAAGAGGAGAAATTCGTGATTAAAGTGGCCAATACGAAAAACGCCAATTTCATAAGGACCTAATATTATAGAGCCCATCTTTGTATGTTTTTGCTATGATAAACAATTTTTATATAAAATGTATATTAAGTGTTTTGTTTTAACTTTAACCCCCATTAAACGTTACCAGGATAGAAGAAGGTATGTTATAAGAAAAAAAATATTTATTTTTGGGATGTGATGCGATTTGATTCATAAAAGTCGTTTTTTTTTTATGCTTGATAGGTTATCTTTTGACCACTATCTCACCTGATGGTAAGTGATGATGCAGTCGAAGGTGTTGTTCAGGCTAACCTAGAAGTACTGGCTCTCAAGGACAGCTGCCGGAACACACTGTTAGATGCTTGGCGACAGATTTTCTACTTGAGGGTGGTAGCTAGCTAGGCGGTCATTCGCAAAATGCTCTACCACCATGCTAAATTTTGTACAAATATTTGCATTATCTTCTATTGTTTTATGTGATAGGAGGGCAAATGAGCAGTCGGCTCGCCTGGTGGCAAGTGATCAACGTCGCCCACGAACATCTGCAACACCAGAGGTCTCGAGGATGCGTTGCCGGCCTTTGAGGAGGTAATCAGCTCTTCTTGAAGTTCCCTAATTCATATCTATGGAAACACTTCACCAGGTAGCTGGTTCCAAATTGTGGCAGTGTGAGGTAGGAAATGCCGTGAAAATTTTAAGGTTTTGGACTTCCAGACATCGTCATTAAATTGATGAAACATCATGCTTTGTCAGGACTTCCAATGGCGATATTGAGCTGCAGGTAGTAAATCGAACAGTTCCTCAGGACACTCCCCGTGATAGATGCGGTAGAAGATGCAGAGTGATCCAACATCTCTACGCTGTTCCAAAGGGTCGAGCCGACCGGAGAGAACTTGATCGTCGACGATTTGAGTCGCTCTGCGTTGAATGCGGTCAAATGGAAGAAGCTGGTACTGGGGAGCTCCCGCCCAGAGATGAGAGCATTACTCAATGTGAGGCCGAACCTGATTCTTATAAAGTTGATTTCTTTCGGGGGTAGTCACAAGTTAAACATCAACTCATTTTTGAGAGATTTTAATTTAATTGTAAAAATAGTATTTCTCACTTTTTGTCTATAATTTATATGTATAATTAAAGTTTAAAGTACAATACCTGCCGGGTTGTGTTATCCTAACAAACACATATCAAATAACAGGAATATCACAGATCTTTGATTTAACACTTTTACACTGCACAAAATGGAGGCCATAAAGGAGTCACTTTCCCAAATGAATCAAATGTTCCATGCGAAGCTAGCAGAATTCGAAGAGAAGCAGCTCAAGCTATCCTCCCCATCATCTTCAGATGCAACAAGTCTTGCTGCAGAGTTTTCTCTTTTCAAGGTTTTTGTCCTTAGTGCTCTGCGGGCACTGCAATCACAAGTGGAAATGAATGCACAAAATATTGACAATTTGGAGATGCAAACCCGCAAGAATGTGCTTCTTCTGCATGGTATTCCAGAGGACAAGAAAGCAGACATCTCTGCAGTTATTGCAGAGACAATCATGCAAAAGGTCAAAGTTACAGACTTCAGGTTAGAAGATATAACTCGCTGTCATAGGATGGGCCGGTCGTCAGATGCTGGTAAGCCTAGACCTATACTGTTTCAACTCCGAGATCACCACATGCGTAGCAAGATCTGGGCCGCCAAAAAGCATCTCAAGGGTTCGGGTGTCACTCTGTCCGAATTTCTAACAAAGCCACGACATGAGACATTCATGTTGGCTCGGCAGCAGTTTGGTATATCCAATTGTTGGTCACATGAGGGCTTCATATTCGTGTTAGGGGACGACGGTATGAAGCATCGAGTCTCTTGTGTCACGGATCTCGACAAAATCAAAGTGCAGAGCGTCGCCGTAGCTGCTTCAAAGGAGCCGACGACCATTACTATCAAGGAACCATCGGCATCCAAACCAAGACGAACAGCCAGAAAGTAATATTTGAACTTTTTCTTTGCGTGTCGTGGCTGTGGTAATTTTACGTATAGGTACGTTTGGTACACGAAGATACCCTTCATTTTTGTAAAATATTGGTGAACTAAAGAGGTACTCCATGTGAATATTACAAACAATAAAACAGGTAGGTAATTACAAATACAATTCCGATTTCCGAAGAATTCGAAATTGTTTGTCTAGCAATTTTTATCAATCAAGTCTTCTTTCGTTACTGTCACTGTCAACAATCTGTCACTATGTAAATCGGATGATTTGTTAATAAATATTATTTTACTGTAGTTAGATTAATTGGTAAGAAGCCACAGTTATGACTTCTTTATATTACTTATGTATAATATACATATATATTATATCATATAACTTCTTCCATATGTTTACACGATGTACTTGCTACATCGTGATTAAATAAACTAATATTAGTATGCTGTGTTACTTTAAACATACATTGTGTATGTGATGATATGTTGTTTGTACTCTAATTTTTAATTTTATATTTTGTTTCAATCCGGCAGGTAGAAGGTACAAGTAGTTTTATTTTTGTTTTTATTTTATATTTTACTTATTTGTTTAATATATATATATTTCATTTATAATATTTAATGGTAAATATACTAAATAACAGTGATCATGACAGTAATTTATCTACTACATCGTCTGACAGTGATGAAAGTTTTGTAAGCATTCCCTCTTTGTCAGAAACCTTGGATTGTCATTTCTCTGATGTACCTAAAAATTTAAACATTGTTCACATTAATGCGCAGAGCATTCCGGCACATTTCCTTGATATGCAGACGTCATTTAATAATAAGAACATCCATGCCGTACTAGTTTCTGAATCTTGGCTTAAGCCCTCACTTCCCTCAGTTATCTATTCTTTACCTGGCTTTAACCTCATTCGCAATGATCGAACAGGTGGTCGTGGTGGGGGTGTAGCTATTTATCTCCGCTCACATATTCCTTTTTCTGTAATTAGCACATCTCTTCAACCACCGCCCCTTAACGTTGGCGAGCACCTTTTGATTCAAGTTCTTCTGGCTCACACTAAAATACTACTCGGAGTATTTTACAGCAACTCAGACAGTAATAACTATTTCTCTTCTTTTGAAAGGCTCATAACAGATCATATGCCGACATACAGCCAAACCATAATAATGGGTGATTTTAATACTTGCATTTTAAAAAATGACAATCGTACCTCTTTATTAGAAAAACTTATCAAAGCTAGCAACATGCATTTACTACCTCTCGGTGCTACTCATCATTTTCCAAATTCTACCCCTTCTCTTCTCGACCTTATTTTGGTGTCCTCATTAGAGCTTGTTGCTAAGCATGGTCAATGTTCGGCGGATGCTTTCTCTTATCATGACTTAATCTTCTTATCTTACAAGATTCGCCCTCCAAAATCTAGACCTACTATTATTCTGCAACGTAATTTTAGTGGTATGAACCAAGACGCTTTTCTAAATGACGCCAAAATGATTGACTGGTCTCCAGTTATAAATGCTAATTCCATTGACGACAAACTTTCTATTTTTAATTCGGTTATCACACAGCTTTATGACGTCCATGCCCCATTAAGGTTAATTAAAATAAAGCATACTCCTGCTCCTTGGCTTACCGAGGATATTAAGACGCTCAGACACAAAAAAGTGCTTGCTAAAACCAAATACAAATGTCAGCCAACCGATACAAATAAAAACCGATATACCTGGATAAGGAATCACTGCAATGTGGTGTGTAGAGATGCCCAACGACGCCATGTTCACGACTCGGTTCAAGATAAGGATCCAACGAAAGTTTGGAAGTTCCTGAGGTCTTTAGGGGTTGGTAAGTCTCATCAAGAAACTATTCCAAATAATCTTGACATTAATTCTCTAAATCTACATTTTGCACTTTCGTCTAATATAGATGACTTAACTAAAGCTCATACTTTAAATATTATTTCTAACATTAAAACCCCTGACTTTTCACCATTTGTCTTCAGTCAACTCACCGCTTGTGATGTTAAGAAGAGCATTCTTTCCATAACTTCAAATGCTGTTGGTTTTGATGGAATTAGCCGTAATATGCTAGTTCCTATTTTAGATCCCATTCTTCCAGTTTTGTGTTACATTTTAAATTTCTCAATTTCAAATGCTGCTTTTCCTTCCATATGGAAAGCAGCTCAAATAATTCCATTACCAAAAAAAACTAATCCCAAATGTTATTCTGAATACTGACCCATATCAATTCTTCCTTTTCTGTCCAAAGTTCTAGAACGTTTAGTTCATAATCAAATCAACAGTTTCCTTACCCGTAATAATCTTTTGAACTCCTTTCAGTCTGGCTTCCGTCCGGGACACAGCACAGTAACAGCACTTGTCAAAATAACTGACGATATACGTTTAGGTATGGACAATGGTCAGTTAACTGTGCTGACACTACTAGATTTCAGCAGTGCCTTTAACACCGTTGACTTCGATATTCTTCTCGCAATTCTTCGCTCAAACAACATATCTCCAACGGTGATTGACTGGTTTCATTCTTACCTGTTCGGTCGTCGGCAGCGGATTCGCCTTGATGAGCGGTTTTCATCTTGGTGCGACACCTCTGCCGGTGTGCCTCAGGGTGGCGTCTTATCTCCTCTTCTTTTTACTATTTTTATAAATTCAATATCTCATAATCTTTCTTCGGCCTACCACCTCTATGCAGATGATCTTCAATTGTACTACCAAGCTCCTCTACCTAATTTATCTGATGCAGTGGAAACAATAAATAAAGATTTATCTAAAATATCGGTATGGAGCAAGGCCCACGGGCTGGTAGTCAATCCTCAAAAAACGCAAGCCATAATTGTTGGAAGTTCTCGTTTAATTTCCAAGGTAAATTGGGATTTACTGCCACGTATTAAATTTGATGGAGTAACTATTCCTTTTAGTGAAACTGTAAAAGATCTTGGAATTACCATTGACAAAAGCTTAACTTGGGATCCTCAGTTAGCAATAACTAGTTGAAAACTGTTTGCATCTGCTGGAGCGTTACGTAGACTTCGCAACTTTCTGCCTACTACCACTAAAATTGCGCTTGCGCAATCTCTATTACTCCCAATCCTTGATTATGCTGACGTCTGCTACCTAGACCTCACCGAGGAGCAGCTGAATAAACTTGAGCGTCTTCAAAACTTCTGTATCAGATTCATTTATGGTTTGCGTAAATATGATCACATCTCCGAATTTCGTACTAAGCTCAAGTGGCTCCCAATTCGTTTTCGTCGGAATGCTCATATATTATATCTCCTTTACAATATTCTGTTCTCTCGTTCTACCCCGCACTACCTCAAGGAACGTTTCAACTTTCTTCATAGTACCCATTGTTTGTCGTTACGGTCATCAGAGAACTTAATGCTGCACTCCCCTGTAACTAAAAAAATCTATTACCGTTAAAAGTAAAAAGTGCCCCATCCTTACAATCATTCAAGGAGCAACTTAAAACCCATTATCTGTCACTTTAGCTGTTCATATGATTGTGAACATTACTGTACATGATACATTAGTAATTTATTAAATAGCTGTTTAACATCCTTTCAGTATATTCAATATTTTTTATTTATTATATATTTTATTTATTTATGTCTTATTTATATATATATATATATATATACATATATATTTATATATAAGTATATTAATGTATATCTAAATATATAGTTGTATGTATTTATTTATTTATATAACGCATCTACATATACTTTCTTGCCAGGATTTTTATTTTTATTTTATTTTAAGTTAAGTTTAGTTAGTTAAAGTTTGTTAGATGTTTAATATTGTGGAACCACCGAGTTGCCTTATCTTATGTAATCTCTCTTAGAAATGGGTTGTCTGGAAGAGATCGCTTTGAGCGATAAGACCGCCCATTGTAGCACTAAGTTTTATTATTTGTTTGTATTAGTTGTATAGATTATGGTGTGACAATAAAGAGTTTATCTATCTATCTATCTATCTAAGGCGATGCGCGTGAAGTACCGTCTCGCGACAAGTACTCCGATGCTAGTGAGGCAAAGGGAGTGTCTTGAAAACGGAGGGATACAACAAAGATAATTTAACGGTTGTTATTAGTAAAATGAACCTAATACTAATATTTGAATAAAATGGGATGCATACATACGTAATTACAGCATTTTTAATCATTGTCATTGGTCTCATAACGCGATCTTTACTTCAAAATATTTCGAAGACGTAACACTTTGGTAAAACGTAACAATAAACCATGTTGTTTTTTTTTGTTTGTATAAGTATCTTCTATCTTTCTCTATATTCTCTATCTTCCTCTATCTTTATACTTCCCTATCTTCCTCTATCTTTATACTTCTCTATATTCCTCCATCTTTATATACTATTTCCATAACTCGTGGAAACTATAAAAATAAAAACAAGATGGCGGCGGACCGATGCGCCACAAAGGTTCTATTCCTTTTCTTCATTTGCGTTAACATGAGTCGAATTAAATAGCGGATGTTATTATTGACAATGTTTCGTTTATGTTGTTCTATGTTTCATGTTCTAACCTGTTTGAGATATTCAAAATAATTTATAAAACTTATGCATCTAATTTACTTACTCAGTATATTATCAGTAATGCTTACAAATATAACTGAATTTTAATATTTAAATAAAAAACTTAAAAGTAAATTAAAAAAAAAAAAAAAAAAAACTACTTACTATTTTGCTAAATTTTGATTCATTTTGATGATTTTGTCCATTTCTACGCACATCGCCAATATTAAGTATAACAATTTTTAAATTAACATTCAAATTTTATCGACAAAAATCATTCATGGAATAATAAACCTTAGCCTTCAATCAGAATAATAACTACAATCTATCAGAAAACTATATAAATAAATGGCAGATTTTTTTCTACGAGTCTATTTAACGTATAACTATTCGGAGTTTGAAATATATCGGCTGAATCTATTGTTTATTTTTAGTTCAAACTTTTTCGACTAAAATTCGCTCACAAAACCAAACTCTGTTCAAAAGTCCCTAGGTGAAAAAAAAATCTAAGAGGAACTCGATAAAACTATCTATTTAGGAGCCATCTATTTAACACATAAGTTAATAATAGATTTAGTCATTTAATACAAAGATTTCCGAAATATAACGGCTGTGTCTTTTATTTTATTTATTAATCCGAAGCACGAAAGCGCTCAGTAGTACTGCCACTAGCGGTCACCAACCCAAGTCGTGGTAGACGTAGCTGATCGGTAAGAGTGACTTGTCAAACTACGCGCGCTTCAATTTTCTATTTTAGTATCTGGCTAAAAGCCACAAATAAACAAAACTTCTGTTCAATCTTAGACAAAATTATTTAAGTGAATGGACACATAAAACTTTGCGTTGATAAATATAGACACTGATATTAGTTTTCTTTAAACTTTCGCGAACTAAACTCATGTTTCTAAATCCTAAACGAGTATTCACGCACGAATTAACATCAATATAAGTAAGAATATACCCGTTTAGGATTTAGAAATGGAATTTTAGTGTCATTGCGTACAAAACAGTAGAGAGAAACGTAGAGAGATATAATATTAATATTAAATATTCAACAAGCTTTTCCCACGAAGAAAACTGAGAAAATATTATACAGTACAGCAGTAGGGCTTTGGCTGTTGATCGGACCAGTCTAGTCCCACTGTGGATAAGAAAGCCACCTGTTGATCCAATTCGGCGCGAGTTTTGTGCGAAAAAGCTACGTAGCTTTTCCTATACCAAGTGGAATTGTGAAACTTATTTATTTAAAGAAACATTTTGGTAAGTTTTATTTAACATAGCATATATATAAATGATTTCCAGGTATCTTGATACATTTTGTAATATTTAAGGCTATCGTAGCGATTTCAAACGCAGTTTCGTCTATTTTAAATACCATGTTTCAACTTTTGTTAATGTTTTGCATATCCTTGAATCAATAATTCTATGCCCGTTGGTCAGTTTTCCGTAATTTGGGAAATCGTTTATTATTGCAATTCTTATTCTCACATTCAGACATAAAATAAATAATTAAACGAAAAACTGACAAACCAGAAGCATTGGTTCAAGGACATGCATCCAAAATTACACCGAGTTTGAACACTTGGTTTTAAAATATCACGAAACGTTGAATAGAAAGCGCTCCGTAGACACTAGGTACTAACCTTAACAAATCTATAAAGTACTGAATCTTCATTTTTTATACCTGATAAGTTAGCCTTTGACCACTATCTCACCTGATGGTAACTGATTATGTGGTCGAAGATGTCGTTCATGCTAACTCTTAATTACTGACTCTCAAGGACAACAGCCGGAACACACCGTTAGGTGCTTGGCGACAGTTTTTTTTTTACTTGAGGGTGGTAGATAGCCTGGCGAGCATTCGCAAAATGCCCTGCCACCACGCTAACAGCTAACTTTAACACCGAAAAAAATTACACACACATTTACAAAAGTTTCACAAAGATTAACTAATACGATGGTACTTAAACTCATCCTTAAAAGTATTTATATACTTAGCACTGATTTTTGACTTTTTGAAAGGAGATTTATTATTTATTTATTTTATTTTATTTATATAAAACTTTGGCTATAATCATCGTTTTTCAACTGCTTTTGTTCATATGTTGAAATTCCGAATAAAGGAGATTTATTAGTTATTTCATTTATTTAAAACTTTCGCGATAATCATCGTTTTGTGACGGACAAAACACGCGGCCCACCAAAGTCTCTCGTGCCTGTAATTTTTTTATTTGCCATATATTTTGTAAATTACTATTAATAAACAGTAATTAGAAAATTACTATTCAAAGGGAGTGCAACACGGTTCTGTGTTGCCGCGGCGGGCGCAACAATATTCTTATTTAGATCTAGGAAAGTAATAAGAATATAAGTATATGAAATAATAAATTACAGGCAAAAGAGACTTTTAACTTCAGGTGGGCTTTGTGCTTGTTCCGTCACAAAAGTATTAAAAAATAATAATAAAAAAAAAACGATTTATCTAAGAATGTTTGTTAGAACTAACAGAAGTCAACCCTAAGAGGTTATTAGCATTTTTCAATAGCCCTGTATAAATGTATTAAATTCGTTTCATAAATTTAAGTTAATTTCTTTTTGAAGTAGTTTTTTTTTGTCGAGTACAATAAGTCATGTGCTTGATTTTCTGACGAAATGTTAGTAGACTTGGTAAATAAGAAAGCTAATACTAGGATTGCTCTTCAAGGGGGTTCCACAGTGCAAATCTTGCTGTGGAAGTTTCATCGCACTGTGGGAGGGCATTTTACGTATGTTATCTTGGCTAGCACCACTCTGAAGTAGTAAATCTATCGCCAAGCACCTAATGGTCTATATCACCAGTGTTTCATAAGTCAGTTTCCGTCCTAGAATGCATATTCACCATCCTCGACTACATCATCACTTACCAACAGGTAAGACGATGGTGTTACACGACTTACACGACTGCCAAAAATGAAGTGTAATGTTTTCAGGGTTCATGTATGTACTTCTAAACGGCTTAAACGATTTTAATGTATGAGATATCGTTAGACTTGTGTTGATAGCGCAAGTGACACTAGATACATAAAAAAGAACTGGTGGCATATGCCACTATATGGTCTGATAAAAAGTTGTCTATTTCCAAACCCCAGTGAGGTATCATAAAATAAGGGTTTTAATATATAGTTATAATAATAACTAAATTTATGTAAGGCAAAAAAGAGTTAAATTTGATAATCAAATTTACCAGCCACCCTGCCATAGACAGATTTATAAAAAAAACCTTTACAAAATGTGCATAACTATTTATAATAAATTACCACAAAATATCAAACTTTTACAAAGCTATAACTTTAAGTTAAAATATATATAAAATTGAAAGACTGGTTGCTGGACAATTGTTTTTATAGTTTTTATGAATATCTGAATTTTTACATTGTTTTAATGTAATGTAATTTTAATGTTATTGTAATGCGATTGTAATGTTATCAGAGTGCTTATTATATATATATATATATTTTATAATATAATATTTGCCCGCCTGCTTGCAGGCTGAATACACGGACGAAAATTATTTTAAGATCTTGTGTCGAATTGTATTGTAACAAATAAATGATTTGATTTGATTTTAAAAAATCCATAAATATACATTACTTGCTCAATAAAATATTTAACGAAAATTGCAGTCGGGTTTTAAACTTTTTATATAAATTTATATATGTTTAACACCTGTAAAAAATTAGGTACCTCACACATTTACAAAAGCTTCACAAAGATTAACTTATACGATGGTACTTGAACTCATCCTTAAAAGTATTTATAGACTTAGCATTGATTTTTGACTTTTTGAACGGAGATTTATTATATATTTATTTTATTTATATAAAACTTTCGCAATAATCATCGTTTTTCAACTGCTTTTGTATATTATTTAATCGTTTGCATATGTTGAAGTTCCCAATAAAAGAGATTTATTATATTTAGTAATTAAACAACTTTAAACGGTTTAAATCGCGTATATTTATAATTATTTTTGTCCCGACGACGTTTCAAACACTTTGCAGTGATCGTGGTCACGGGGTGACACCCCTTGTTTAATTACTATGTGTAATAATCGCGAAAACCTAAGACAACATTAGATTTATTATATTTTTATTTTATTTAAAACTTTCGCGAGTATCATCGTTTTTCATCTGATTTTATCCATATGTTGAAGTTCCGAATACAGATTTATTATTTATTTATTTTATATAAAGGGCAATAACTTCTGCCATTTTTTAGCATTAAATGTAAAATGATAAAATTTATAAAATAGGAGATCGCCAATTCTTCCATAAATTATTTAAGTCTAGTAAATGTAAATGTTCTCTGAATCTCATATAATACGTGATCATGGTAAGAACCTGCAACAAAAACAAAAAATATATAAATTTTGCATTTCTTTCCATACCTTGGCGATACGCCACGTAATTTATAAAATATTATGTTTGAGGCAATGACATCCCAGCGGTAATAGCAATGGACTGCCGCGCCGCAGGTCCATGGTTCGATTCCCACCGCCGGCTTGAGCTTTACTACATGGTGGAAGGGCATTTCGCGAATGCTCGCCTGGCTAGCTACCACCCTCAAGTAGAAAATCGGTCGCCAACACCTAACAGTGAGGTCTGGCAGCAGTCGTTGAGAGCCAGTAAAATTTCAGGCACATGAGACTTAACAAAAGTATGTCTAAGGGGGCGGGCGCAGTGGAATTCGTTTGCACTTCGGTGGAGGTTATATATTAACATCAAGTGAGCCTTATGTTCCGTCAAAAAACAAAAATGATACGCGTTTGTTTTTTAGGGTTCCGTACCCAAAGGGTAAAAACGGGACCTTATTACTGAGACTTCGCTGCCCGTCCGTCTGTCTCCAGGCTGTATCTCAAGAACGGTGATAGCTAGACAACTGAAATTTTCACAGATGATGTATTTCTATTGCCGCTATAACAAAAAAATTTAATAAATATTTAAGTGGGGCTCCCATACAACAATCTTGATTTTTTTACCGTTTCTTGCTCAATACTAATAACCGTGACAGGCAGAATATTTAGTTTTATGTTCTCTTTAAATATAATTAATTAAAATAAATAATGAAGGGGGTCCCATACAATAAAAGAGGTTTTCGCCGAACCTACCCAGCTCAATCGGACACTGCGAAAAGTGTCTGTAACTTGCAAGATTAGGTCACAGATGGTACGGAACCCTTCGTGCGCGAGTCCCACTCGCACTTGGCTGTTTTTTTTTTATATTTTCATATTCTTTTGAAGACGATTACAATGGAACATTTTTGAAATTGTTGTCTATGATGTGAGTATTCCAATTATGCCTAGTAACATCTCATGTACCTTAACACCAAACAAGTAAGTTCAAATTTACCATTCGTATACATTCGGCTTCCGGTATTTTCCTTGAAATGCGCGTAGGCACAAATATACGGTTATATTCTAAGTGCTATTTGTATAATATAAATACATTCACACATTCCATTTGCAAGTAGCGTGGGCAAAACGAACCGATGATACGAAGAACGCAAACTTTGTTTTTACCTTTGTGTATTGTAAAAAGAAACTTTATATATATCAAGAAGTTTTACAAGCCCTCCCGATAGTAGCGAGGCGTTTTCGGCGCCCGCAGGAGACGGAGGTATAAGGCCCTTTTCGCCTTATACGCCCGTCTTATAGAAGAAGTGCCTTCGGCACTTCTCCTTCCTGGGCTATAGAGGGCCTTCCCTCGCCCAAAACCCGGTGAAGCTGGACGTCCGTATAGCGGTAGGCAGCATCTATGTCCTACATAAAAAAAATACTAGCTCTTTTGTAATTAAGTCCTAGCGGCCCGCCTCGTCTGTGCACGGTTATCAGAAATTATAAATTGTAACTTATAATAAACCGTTATTGTGACATAACTGTGACAGTTAGACATATATTTTGAAGCAGTGATGGCTCAGTGGCATTGGCTATGGACTGCCGTGCCGCAGGTCCATGGTTCGTATCCCGCCGCGGACTTGAGCTTCAAAGCATGGTGGAAGGGCATTTTGCGCATGCCTGCCTGGCTAGCGACCACCCTCAAGTAGAAAATCTTATTGTTATTGTTATTATATGTTATTGTGACGGAACAAGCTCGAGGCCCACCTGATGTTAAGCGGACTAACCTCTGCCTATAACAGATGCATTTCATCACTAGTCACGAATTGCACTGCGCCCATCACCTTGAGACATAGTTGTCAAGTCTCATGTGCCTGTAATTTCACTGGCTCTCAAGGACTACTGCCGGAACACACCGTTACCGGTGCTTGGCGACAGATTTTCTACTTGAGGGTGGTAGCTAGCCAGGCGGGCAATCGCAAAATGCCGTTCCACCATGCGGTGAAGCTCAAGCCGGCGGTGGGGATCGAACCAGGGTACTGCGGGGCGGCAGTCCATAGCTATTACCGCTCGGCTTTTGTATGAAAAGCGCTCTGTGCACTCTACTTTTTGGATAAAACGTTAAGTTCATATTGCCTTATTATAGGTGCGTATTAGCAATTTTCTGCGTTAATATTTTATACATTACAAGTTAGCAATGTTCAAAGAACAAGCATTAAATATATTTGCCTTTTTTTCAGGATCTATAACAAATTTGTTCGTTTCATCTTTTAATAATTCGATATAAGATATTTTATTTGGTCGCTTATTTTGTCGACCTGCTCGAGAATAATTTTCCAAGATTCTATAATTTCGTTTTTGATTTGAATATCAATACCTTATACTTTTTTGTGTAGATTGATTATCATTACCTCTTACTTATTTATGTAGATACTTTAGTTTTTGCAATATTTTATTATATTTGTTTACTGGGAAAAAAAAATGCTTTTGGAGTAATTTTTATTAACATACATTGTTTTTACTTGTAACAATATAAGTACTTCAGTTTTTTATTTATTCCCAATTGTTTCCTTAGGTTCCTCAGATAGATCAATTTTGCCTGAGCTTAGGAGTAGAGTGCATGGAGCGATTTCCATATCTATAGTTTGCTGTAAAGTATATACAGACCCACCAACTTATCTGTTCAGATGGCAGAAAAAAGAATTAAAACTTTCCCTCAAATTGTGACAGTCTGTAGTTGATTTCCATGACCTGAAGCGCCCTCGAAAACTGCACAGTTAAGTTGGTGGTACTATAATTTTGTTTGTGCTGTCAAACGCATCTGACAGATAGTTTCGCAAAAGGCCGCCCTCTCAGCTTATCACGGCTTTGTTGGTTCTACTCTAAGATACTCAGACCGTTTAATCTAACATGACATTATGACTCATAACTCTAATTTTTCCTCTCGTTCTTTAACCATCGTATGGGAGTGGAGCGACACATGGTTCAACTTACGCACAATCCGCAGAGCAGGCGTTATTACTTATTACAAATATCAAAAGTACAAAATCACAAATAAGAAAAATTTAAGTCATGTGCGGGATTCGAACCCGCGTCCATCCACCCCTTGAGCCGGAGTATGCTCTAACCAATTGAGCTAACATGACATGACGTCATAACTCAAATCTTTCCTATCGTTCATAAACCATCGTATTGGGATGGATCGACATCTATATCACTTGCGTTGTACTACGAATCCCGCACATAACGAAATTTTTCCTAGAGTATATTTGTGATTTTGTAATGTAATCCGCATAGCAGGCGTTATTGCAAACCTAACAATATTAAAAATATAAAAATATTAATAAAACAACCGACTGCAAACGTAGAATACACAATATTAAGGATAACTCAAATAAAGCTCGTCAGGCTTCACTCAAATTCAAATGGGTAATCCCATTTGTATGACATGACAAGCACCAGCTTTCGTATATTAAAAAAACATTACAAGCTGTAGAGTTATGAGGTAAAACACACACAAAAGTACAGTCGAATTGAGAACCTCCTACTTTTTTATTATAATTAAATATCACACTACATATAGACTACACACATGCTACGATAGACTTAACACCTATGTCTCAAGGTGACGGGCGCAGTGCAATTCGTTACTTGTGAAGAAATGCATTTGTTATAGGCTGAGGTTAGTCCGCTTAACATCAGGTGGGCCTCGAGCTTGTTCCGTCACAAAAACATAAAAACAAAAAAAAATTCATACTCGTGGCCTGTACTCTTTTTAGAGATTTGTTTTTATTTTATTATATTAACTAGTTTAACAATATCATTCTCAGATTCAGATTCAGATCATTTATTGCTTCCATAAGTAGTACATACAAGTTGTTACAATAAAGAGTACAAAGTCATATTATGGACCCCGTCGGGCACACCAACATAGAAGAGAGGAGTACGGTATATTAATTTTATATTAAAATTTATGTATTGTATATAATAAATGTCAGAAATAAGTGGATCTAATTAGTCATTTTTCACATAAGAATTCGTCAATTGAGTAATATGATGTTTTAATAAGCAGCTGTTAATTTTTTTTATAATAATATTTTATTTTTTTTCACGCAGAAGATCTCTCGGTAATTTGTTATATATGTTTACAGACATAGGTAATGTGCTAGACGATTCTCCAATCATCATTTACTATTTACACTTAGATGGTGGTTAGTGTAAGGTGCTATATCTTATAAACTAAGTGAGTCCATATAAATATATATATATATATATATATTTTGTTGTTTTTTTATTATTATGTATGTTTATGTAAGCAAAACTGTTTTTATGTCTTATTATTACATTATTAGTTTAGTTGCTTAGTTCATAACATGCATAATCCTAATTGATTCTTAAATTAACACAAAATAAATTTTATTGAAAATTTGTCATTTTCATTTTGTACCGGATGGACCTGCCTCTGACTCCGGGATCCTTTTTCTGTTTGCCAATTTCTCCACAACTTCTTCACTACGATCCTCCTTTTAAGTTGGTTAAAAAGACTGTATTTTTTTGTGTGTTACTTCATTGATGAAGAATGTAACGATTTTGATGATTTTTTTTATTAGAAATACAGATCTTATCATGAAATCCCATAAATTTGAGTGATATCTGACGAGTAATGTTTGAATAAATCCCTAATATTAAAATTTTTGAATCAGTGATGGCTCAGTGACATTTGCTATGGACTGCCGTGCAACAGGTCCATGGTTCGTATCCCGCTGCGGGCTTGAGCTTCACCGCATGTTGGTAGGGCATTATGTGAATGCCCGACTAGCGACCACCCTCAAGTAGAAAATCTGTCGCCAAGCACCTAACAGTGTGTTCCGGCAGCATTCCTTGAGAGCCAGAAAAATTACAGGTTAATGAGACCTAACATGGACGTCTCAGTGTGACGGGCACAGTGCAATTTGTCGTTGACGAAATGCGTCTGTTATAGGCAGAGGTTAGTCCACTTAACATCAGGTGGACCTCGGTCTGTTCCGTCACAATTACATAAAAATAAAAAAATACATTTACTGAGTTTGAAGTCGGTTTTTTGTTAAAATATTTTCTTATTCGCTTACTGACAGGTGAGAAAAAACAATGGCCAAGTAAAATAAAAAATGGCGGCTGACATTAACCCCGTTTTCAGGATAATACAAATGAACAAGCAACAAAAATAGCTCCAATATCAACAGAAATATGAGTCGGATCCGTAATTCATAACAAACGGTGTTTGGTTTGTCTGTTTGTTATTCTGTTATTGATGGATTTCGGTTGTTTTTGTAATTTGTAGGATTTGTACAAGAACGTAAATCACGACATAATTAATTTCTTTAATGTTATGACGTGGGGTGATAAACAAGTTCCCGCCTGGCAAGCGTCACCCGTCCATTAAAGTTGCATCACCATCCCGTTCTGCATGTCCCCGAGTTTCTTGCCCGTACTTCTCGCAGTGGCTCTATATATTTTTTTTGCTGAACATGACAGTACAATCTAGCATATTTCAATATTAAAATTTGTAATTGACCTTCAAAAGGGCGTCGTAAACCCCTAAATTTAAAAATAATTTTACTTTGACTCTGCGCTCCTCACTCCAAGACGTTAGTTATTATGTCTCGTTGATCCAGTAATTTCACTTGCTGCAGTGCCCTTCACGCCTTAACACAGTGTTTGCACACTACTAATTCAGGGCAGACTATCTTATACTACGGTGGTACCCACCAAGATGGATTCTTGCTGAATAGACCACCTGGTAAAAAAATCTTCCAACCCTTATCTTTCCCTACTGTTGTCGATAGATACATTAGGTTTTTTTAAAAGAGACAAAAATTCAAAATCACTAACAAAAAAAACATATCGTCACACCTGTATTCCCCGAAGTGGTAGGCAAAGAGGCGTCTAAACACCCACGTTTCTCCAGAGATGTTATGGTCACATGTTATAGGGGACGAGCCGATTACCATCTCCCAGATAAAGTTCCAGACTCTGTTACGAAAATCTGTTAGAAAAACCAGTACATACGGAAATTGAACCCAGGACTCTGAGATTACAAAACTGCGCTTATACACACATGAACGACACAGTATTGTATGCATAATGCTTGATATTAACTCTAAAAATCCTAACCCGCGTCATCCATCCCTATAGCCAGGGTATGCTCTGACGGACTAAGATAACGTGATATATGACTCATAACTTTAGTTTTCCTCTCGTTCTTTAACCATCGTATGTGGATGCCTATAGTTGATATATGACTATAATTTTCTCTCTCTTAAATTTGTAATTTAATTCGCAGAGCGTGCGTTTTTGCAAAAATAAAAAAATTAAAGTATTCTGTATAGTTCGTAGTATTTTATTTATTAAGGCATACACCGCATGATAAGAAAAATAAAATTTAAATGTCTATTACTTATTAAAATTATGTACCTATTCGTAATAATACATGTACCTACCAACTATTGAAGCCATGATGGCCGAGCGGTTATAACTATAGACTGCGGAGCCTCAGGGCCACGGTTCGATCCCAACCTTCAGCTTGAGTTTCACCACATGGTAGAAGAGCATTTTGCGAATGCTCGCCTAGCCTAGTTACTACCCTCTAATAGAAAATCTGTCGCTTAGCACCTAACAATGTTTCCAGCAGCAGTCCTTAAAAGCCAGTAAAATTGCAGGTAAATTAAACTTAACAACAGTATGTCTCAGGGTGACGGGCGCAGTGCAGTTCGTCAGTTGTTATAGGCATATGTAACCGGTTAACATAAGGTCTCTCTCGTGCTTATTCCGTCACAATCTTATAAAAAAAAACTGCTAGCTCGCAGTGTACTGCGGTACCCGAGACAAAATGCCAAGATGGTCGATAAGCCCCTCCTAAAGAAAGAAGAAGGAGGATCCACGATGTTCGTGTGGACATTGATGTTTTTTTTATGTTATTGTGACGGGACAAGCTCGAGGCCCACCTGATGTTAAGCGGACTGACCTCTGCCTATAACAGATTCATTTCTGCACAAATCACGAATTGCACTGCGGTCACCTTGAGACATAGTTCTTAAGTCTCATGTGCCTGTGATTTCTCTGGCTCTCAAGGACTTCTGCTGGAACACACCGTTAGGTGTTTGGCGACAGATTTTCTACTTGAGGTTGGTCGCTAGCCAGGCGGGCATTCGCAAAATGCTCTTCCACTTGGGATTTGAACCATAGACCTGCTGTTTGCTCCATAGCCTATGCCACAGCCATCACTGCTTCAAAATGATGTGATGTGGTGTAATACATTTAATTTGATAACCAAATAATACACACAATAAAGCTAGGAAAACACATAAAACAGATTGAAACAGTAACGGTCTGGCGTTTGAGCGACTTTTACGATTATTTTATGGCGTTCACCAACACTATATTAAGGGTAATGAAAACTATTAGGGATTGTATACAAATTTAAAGCGCTCGTAGCGAAGTTTACTTAGCTGTTCTAAACCGATCAGCAAAGTTAAGCAACGTCGCGCGCGGTCATGAGTTGGATGGGTGACCGCTAGTGACATTACTACTGAGCGTTTCCATGCTTCGGAGGGCACGTTAAGCCGTCGGTCCCGGTTGTTGTCTTAGGATGGAAGTTGTTATAGCATGGTGGTAGGGCAATTTGCGAATGCCCGCCTGGCTAGCCACCAACCTCAAGTAGAAAATCTGTCGCCAAGCACCTAACGGTGTGTTCCGGCAGCTGTCCTTGAGAGCCAGTACTTCTAGGTTAGCCTGAACAACATCTTCGACCACATCATCGCTTACCATCAGGTGAGATAGTGGTCAAAGGCCAATCTATAAGGCATAAAAAATAATAAAAAAAGATATATTTATATCTATACAATCTATACTTTTATAAAAAGAAAAGATTTGTATTTTTGTATGCAACGAATAAACTTAAAAACAACTGCATTGATTTGACAAATTCTTTCACCATTAGAACCCTACACTATCCCTGATGAACATAGGCTGTAGAATATTTTCAAAAACTTAGATCCGTATGAAAACTTCGATAATGTAACCCAACGAGTGAAAAAAAAACGTTATATCACGTCCGCTGCGGAAATTGTAGACAATAGTTCTATTACACAGTAGTGCTGTGTAATAGAACCACGATTGCCATAACGGAGTTGTAATTTGCCTTGAGCTCTATACCGGAGTTAATAAGAGCTTTAAGCTTTGCAGGATGCTTTAACATATATTGTGGCACCTTATGGCTTTAACAACTGCACAATTTTTATCTCATTTGCCAACCTTGACTGTTCAATTGTACAAATTTTATATTTTTACTATTATGGTTATGGACTATGTCGTGCCTAATGTGGAGAATATTGTCACTTAAGAATGCACTTGCCAACGGCCCGGACTTATCAGCGGGTGAGGCAACAAAGCATGCTATTTCACCTATACCTTTGTGGGAAAGGGAAAGACTCCGTGATGAGTAGGTAGAATCCTAGTAAGAAGATAGTGCTCGCGCATCACACACCCGTATTGCATCTGCGCTAATTACGTTATTATTGTTATGGAAAGAAAACTAGAACTTATTAATATTAGCAATTTTCAATAGCGGATACAGCGAGCGGTAGATTTTCTGCATCATATACGTACAATAGGTAAATTATGAGTTAGACTTATTAATTTCCGCGTAGTGGAGCTATGGTAGGGTCTACTCTACAGTGATAAAAGATATTTTAAGATTACATATTAATCTTTGTGCTATCTTCGATCAGTAATGTACACGTGTACAGTGAAATTATACAGTGTTGGTGAGGTAGAAAAAAAATATTAAAAAAAGTATCTGAAATATTCCCGCAATATCAGCGTTCAAATTCAGAAATGAAACTTGAAAATCAGACATTTTGCGTCCCTTATAATATAACGTGTGCCGCAAAAAACTTGTCTAGCTACGATTATCACTGTGGTGTTTCCCACAGCGGTCACTTCCAATTTTGTCTATTGTCAGGCATGAAACTGCAATCAGTAATATTTCCAGATGTATTCCTTACCGAATACGATACACTATTTACAAAGCCTTGGTAGAAAGTAAAATCCCATTGATTATGCCTACTCTAACCTAATCTTTTAGGCTGACATTCACAGACGAGATTGAGTTTAAACTCAAACTTTTTTATGTCAAAATATTAGTCTAGACTCAAACTCCAAGCAGTTTGTTATTCATAGTCGAGTTCGCCCTAATGGAGTACGAGTATATGCTCAGCGGAGAATGAGACGGGCTGAGTCGCGAAATCGGCGACTCCAGCCAAACTCAAACGTCGAGCGGCGCCAGAACGCCGTCATCTTTTATAATACCCGTGTTACAATTTATAATACGTTACTACGTCAATTTACCTAGGTGAAGTCTGGGGCAGCACTGCTAAGACTAATCTAGGTGTTCTTCAAATAAGACATAATAAATTATTTCGATTAATAACTATCTATTTTATACATCAACAACAAAATTTTACAAAAATACTAACTAATAGTAGTAGAAACTAATAAATAACTAATGGAGTATAATATGGACTGCAATACTTAGCGCCTAAACACGAAATCCTAATTCACGCTTTCCCTAAAGAACGCTTTACCTAATAACAAAAGCGCTAAACCACATGAACTTTATTCACTGCATTTCTAAAACACGCCATCCCTAATAACAGTAACACGAAACTTTGTTACATTGATTACTTCTTCATTCAATTTGTTACAGTAAAAAAATAGAATTTAAAATATGATTGAGATATGGGTATCCATAATAGTTGCAACTACAATCATAAAATAAAGGGGCACGCTTTTGTGATTGGAAAGGTCTATCTGTATCTGGCATATTTTTGTCAGAAAAATCCAATTCCATTAAATTCCAAATCCAATTGTATTAAAACCAAAATCTCAGATTTGTGTGCCAATCACAAATAGTTTATTTTATTGTATTGAAAGTTAATATGTGTATACTAGCTATGCTAATATCGCTTTATTTCACACTTATGTCATGGTAGCTCAATCAATCCATTTTCGATACCTAAACACGACATTTGTTTGGTTAAATCTAACTGTGCAGGATCTATTTGGTGACAAATAATTGCTAACGTTTAATTTGATTTATAACAGGACATAACTCTTAGAATACGTTTGAACACCACTACTGGGCCCCAATTCCCTTAGCTATTGACCAAACGCTACACTACTGCGATGCTTCTGCGATCGAACTGCTGTTAATGTTTAATTCGGTAGTCTGGTAATTCTAGCTCCTCATTGCAGTTGTATAGCAATCGCGTCGCTATCGTATGGCTGTGCTATGACTTGAAAATGTTGCCACTGAAATAATAATGAAAACTTCTATCAATCAAACATCAGTCATAACATCAATACAGTGTTTTTTTAGCAAATACATAAATATATTTAAATAATTTTGCAGTTTTCCTATCTTAATCTATGATATGCTATCTATGCCACTGTAGCAACACAATCGCAATAAAATAGCTTCCAGCATACTAAATATGTCAAAAACGATTGATAGCAAGCCACTGACTTGCGATCAAACTTAAATAGCGGGCAGACTATGGTTTCTGTCAAAAACTAAAATTTTCATGCAATTAAGTTGCGTTAACGCCGTTCAATAGCTAAGAGAATCAGGCCCCTGGTTATTTTTTATGCGGAATTATATGACGGGACGTGCAAGAGGCCCTCTTAAGAGGTAACCTTTGCCTATACCAGATGCAATTCGTAACAAGTGACCAATTGCACTGTGTCCATTACACTGAGACATACATTGTTAAGTCTCATGAGCCTGTATTTAGTAATTACTTGCTGAGTCCCAAGGATTGCTCCCGAAACAAACTGTGTGCTAAGCAACATATTTAATATTGAGGATGGTATAGCCAGGTGAGCATTCGCAAAATGCCTTTCTACACTTCCGTGGGGATCCATCCATAGACTAGCGGCGGCACGGCAGTATGTAGCTATTACCGTTTGAATATCACTGTTTCGAAAGCATGAAGCTAAACCCGTGGCAGCATTTTCGAACGGCAGTAAGCACCTCCCAATGTTAGTCGTAGCACGTCAGTGAACAGTCGTTAGTCTATCCTCCTTCTAACATCAATTTAAATTAAATCTAACAAAATCCTTACAAATATTATAAACGCGAAAGTTTGTAGGTATGGATGTCTGAATGGATGTTTGTTACCCACAATATTATATACACTTAACAATAATATAGCTTATACATCACAAAAACACACAGGCTATAATTTATAAAGATATTGTGTGAATTATCCAAAATATAACGATAAGTGTCAAGTAAGTAGTTTTTTTTTTTGCCATATGTGACCTATTCTGGCTTGCGCTGCAAAAACCTTTAGTATATTACGTACATAATGTATAACGGAAATGTATATCTTAAATTATCCCAAAAAGTGCAGGACAGCATATATCTATTTTTTATGTTCAAGCCACTATCGCTAATATAGTCGACCTTAAATACTATAAAAATTTATAATTTCATTCTAATGCATATTTGGTAGTAACAAACTGATCCATATCAAACTAATACTATAAAGGCGAACGTTTGTGAGTGTATTTCTATGTTTATTACTTCTTCACGCTCAAACTGCTGGACCAATTTCAATGAAATTTGGTATATAGTAGATGAGGCGATGGATTAACACATATAATACTTATTGTCATCATCCAACACCACGCGGTTGTAACCGCGGGCGCAGCTAGTATTAATACTTTTTTTTAATATTATTAGGTTTGCAATAACGCCTGCTGTGCGGATTACATTACAAAATCACAAATATACGATAGGATTATTTTTTTAAGTCATGTGCGGGAACCCGCGTCCATCCACCCCTTGAGCCCGGGTATGCTCTAACCAATTGAGCTAACATGACATGACGTCATAACTCGAATCTTTCCTATCGTTCTTTTAACCATCGTATTGGGATGGAGCGACATCTATAGTACCACTTGCGTTGTACTACAAACAAGACCAATTTTGCAATTGGTTTTATACTTGTAAATGATGACGCAGCCTTATTATTTTAATATCATAGGTTTGCAATAACGCCTGCTGTGTGGAATACATTACAAAATCACAAATATACGATAGGAAAAATTTAAGTCATGTGCGGGATTCAAATGATCGGGATATAAAAACATTTTTCGTATCGTATATTCGTGATTTTTAATAGTACTAACACTATTTAAAATGTAAGTAAAATATTTACACCAACATTCTAAGTGCTAGGAGAAGATTGACATGTACATAGTATATCACATTAATTCGGGTGGAAACATAAATATATGTTCATATAACATCTTGTTTGTCCGTTTGCTGTTCGTCATTCGTAATGGGTCGTATTAATAGTTATTAGTTTATTTTAGGAGCCCAGCTCACGAAATAACCATTAAATAAACATAAGGTTCAGCGCGAGTGCCAGCGACATGTAGAAGCTGGGAAGAGTAGGCAGATACTAAATATTAATCCAATCTGAATTTTAACCGACCAAATGGATTTTAACAGTTATTTATGCAACTGTTGTAAGTATAATAGGAGGTATTAAAACATGAATGTGGGTTTATCTTATAGTTTTTAACTGGTGTGATAATAGTATCACATGTGTGTTTTAATGCCCCTTATTATACTTACATCAGTTGCATAATAGTAGGTTTTGTTACAAGTTATGTTGCTCATTATACACGAGGCTGTGTTGCAGTCCGAGCCGTAGCCGTGGGCGTAAATCAGCCGAGTGTATAAAGAGCAAGTTGCTCGCGAGTTTCATACGCACTTTTTAAACACCCTTGCGAGGAAAAATTATATTGCACAAATGCGATACAAACAACATACGAAAATTATGGAAAATAGCGCGAAAGTTTCTTTTTATTGCTTTATAATAACCTTGATATAAAAATTATACAGTAATAATATTTAGGGATAATAATATATTTCTGATTATTCTTGAAAATATACTAAAAGCACATCTTCAGAAAATGATTTTGATAATTTACAATTCATGAAATCTTGGTACAAGGCGTACATATTCATATTGTTTTCTCGATTTTTCTTGGAATAATTGGATAGAAATATCCTTTGCTGCATTAGAAATATCTGGTGGTGTGTTATCAAACCTAGTATTTTTGTAAACAACAAACTAATACATTTTTGCAATACTTAAATCTAACAAAAAGGCCGGATACGACGTGGAGTAAACAACAGTTTTTTTTTAAACATGGCGCTGTGCTAGTGAAAGTCGCGTTTGACAATGTTCTTATTTTGAAAAAGGAATGGTATCATGAAATTACTATTATACCACAGCCTGGACACTCGACTCATTCTCTATACAAAAGCCGCGTTTTAACTACCTATTACACAGACACTATACAAATGTTGTTTTTGTACACGCGTTAACGTGTGCGTGAAGTCTAAGGTTGTCATCGTATGAATAATTGTTGTACTTACCTACCTTAAAATCTTTTGATGCTGTTATTATGACTTATTAGATTTCTTAGGTTATGCGTACCTTACCTACCTTCAGAAACATTTACAAGCACAAGAATCCAACTCCATGTTCAAGGTAGGTAACATTATATGCAACACACAACCGAGTAGGTAACATTACTTCGCATTTCACTCCATTACCCATACAATAATATATACCTACACTATACAAAAAGTATCATTCCAAGTTCACATTTTATACAAGTAATGATAATAATTACAATCACCATAATGATTTATGTTCTTCTCGTATAATAAACAAATATGAAGTGTGCCGCGTGTCAACCGTAGCGAAGGTCGGTAGGTATGTGTATTGCTTTCCTCTATGGTAGGTATAGGTTACAAAGATACTAATCTTGTTACGCTGCAAACGAGCTCTATATCCACGGATATTTTTGCAAACGAAAATCTTCTAATATAATAATTATTTGAATAGCATTTTGAATGAAATACAAAGATTAGGTATATTATGTTTGTATTTTCTGCTGTCATTCATGGGGTATTTGACGCCGGTGATCGATGGCGGGGCCAGGTGGACGTGGCGTATTTCGACTTCCGGAAGGCGTTTGACACCGTGGATAACGACATCTTGTTGAAGAAATTATCAGCGGTAGGTTTCACTCCGCATCTTTTAAAGTTTTTTACGAGTTACCTTGGCGAGCGCCGGCAGTATGTCGAGTATGCAGGTTGCGAATCTGAACCTTACTTTACGTTCTCGGGCGTCAGCCAGGGTAGCAATTTGGGCCCCCTGGAGTTTATTTTAATGATCAATGACCTCCCAGAAGTAATGGAAGCCTCTCGATGTCTCTTGTTCGCGGACGATCTTAAGATATTTCTGGCTGTAGCGAACATGTCGGATTGCGAGCGGCTTCAGCGAGACATAGATGCCGTAGTGCAGTGGAGTGCTACCAATAAACTATTTTTTAACGCGGCTAAGTGCGAGGTTATCAGCTACGGACGCAGACTGAGGCTGTTGCAGTATCAGTACGAGGTGGACGGCACGGTGATGCCGCGGGTCGACTGCGTGCGTGACCTGGGCGTTCAAATGGTAGCAGACCTCACGTTTCGTAAGCACATTGTCGATATGTGTGGCCAATCCTTTAAGAATTTAGGTTTCATCCTGAGGAATTGTAAAGAGTTTGATTGTACTCGGGTGATTAAAATACTTTATAATACACTCGTTCGAAGTCGCCTGGAAACGAGTGCTATTATCTGGAATCCCCATGACGACTTATAAGTAGGTATGATGGAAAAAGTCCAAAATAAATTCACTCGGTTCCTGTACCTAAAAGAGTATGGCGTCTACCCATTCTACCCGCTGATGTACCCGACCCTGTTCGTGATTGGCATGGTAGGGTACAATAAGCTGGGCGTGAGACGCGACGTGGCACTCTGCAGGTACGTGTGGCGCGTGCTGCACGGCCAGTTGCACCACCCCGAGGTGTTGGCGGCGCTGCAGCTGTGCGCACCCGATGAGGCGGCAGCACGTCGGCGACCCATGCCCACTTTCAGTGTGCCACACTGCCGTACAAACCTACTCAAGTTTGCCCCCATGGTTCGCGCTCTAAAATTATTAAATGCAATTTCCACTCAAGAAATTGATATTTTTAACTGCAGCCTGGCGAAGTTCACAGAAGCGGCGCACAAAGTCTGTGAAAACATATCTGTCAGAAATGTCTTTTAAAGTAGTAATGTGTAATATTGTATTTATATTATTTTTTCTATTATTGACACTAATATTTATATTATTAAGTTGTCATAATCTTTAAGTATAGCATCGCATTGGTCAAAACTGTAATGATGTTATTACTATTTTAATAAATAAAAAATAAAATTTATTATAGCTCAGTTGATGGGCAAGTATCTATGTACTCCATTTTTTTCTTTTATATTTTTCTTTTCTACTTTGCATTAGTCATAAGCGATTTAATCTTCTTTCTTCATAACGTCTTATAAACTACGACACAACCTACAACCATTTTTTTTTCTTTACAGCTTTGCATTTGTCATTATACGATATTTTTTCGTTCTTCTTCTATTTTATATATACCCTGTAGGGTACCGGGCTAGAATGTCACCTCCCCTCATTACACCTGTCGTAAGAGGCGACTAAGGGTAAAATACCGTATAACAGCAGCGCCTTCTAAAGAACTGCTATCTTAAACTACAATCTCCAAGACGCCTGCCAAGCCTGGGGATTAAAGTAAGTCCCCCTTAATAGAGGAGGCTGTGTTCAGCAGTGGACAATCGGCTGATACAGTACAATACGGATTGTTAGCTATTGTGATAATTTAGTTAATAACTATATCATGAAGCATTTTTTATAATTAACTAGCTTTTACCCGTGGCTTCGCCCGGGTACTATCCCTCAGGAAACGTTACAGGTTTTAGGGAGCCGTGTAAAACGTATCATACATAAATAGGTAACTTTTAAATACATTTAATATTTTAAAATTAGCCCCGTAAATCGTACACGTTCTATAGGTCGACCTTCAGTACCAAATGTTCCATAAAATTTCGCTTCTGGTATCGAAAACATAGTTTTATACTTGCCCCGCGCATATGTTGTAACATAATATGTTCCCCACTGAACTCGGCCGAGGTTACTTAAGCGATGAGCGCAGACACTTAAAATCCCTGTCCCAGACTGAGAAAAATCTAAAGTCAAAAGCGCCCTAATGACGGCCAATTTATATGATATAAGGCGAAAAACCGACCAAACGTAAATACGTACAAAAACGCCTTCCAACTAGAAGGCGTTAAACGAGGTCAGTGAAGGCGAATGTTTCTTTTCGTCTTCATTTAAGGTGTATTTTGTGGTCTTACTTAAATATTGACTTTTGATAAGGCTGATTAAGTCGTACGTTATAGTGATAATCACCGTATATAAAGCGCCGTAAAAGTAAGGTATATTTTATGGTCAATACTGCAATTATTATCGTATAACAAGTTGCAATTCTGAAAATACTTTACGGAAGGCGTTTTTGACGGTTGTGTTTATTATAAAACATGGTAAATTTTTATTGATTGGTGAAAATCATTTTAAGAGTTCTGAACTCAGTGCATTTCTTCTATGGGACTCTAGAAAGGGCAATGGAGGTCTGTTAAGAGGTCATCCATGTAGTCGCTAATTGGCAAGAATTTACGATATAGTATTATGATGCTAAGCGTAACGGAAACCATTTAACTACTGCGGCTGAGTACTCTAGTTACTTGATAGAGTATACTCAGCCGCAGTAGTAAAATTGTCTTCGTTACACTATACGACGTATCACGTGACTTACTTGAGCTGTTCGAGTCTTCGAATGATATTTTAATTACAGTGGAAAGTACCAATACCTTCGCCTTCGCGATATCCGTGATTTTACCAGTACAGAAGCCACATAAGCTATACGACAAAAATACGGTTGGTACGTAGACACGAACATTTATAGTGATACTTGAGTTCAAGTTGTACTGGTCATAATAATATATAACCCTGGCATTTCTAGTTTGATTTGGATAAGCTCCAGCAACTGCAAAAGAGTTTCCAGAATTTATCACAAAAATGTTCACTTCAAGTTATTGCATAGTTTCCAAGATAGCGTGGTCAGATATCCAGATTTTCAAAGCCTAAAAATATATATATATATATCTCAGCGGGGCGATCATTTTGGTCATGTTGCCCCAGAATATGAATGGTTTGCTATCACTAACCCTATCGATTGGCACAAGTTTCATTCGTGTTCAAGAATATTTTTTTTTGCTGGGTGAAAATAGCTGTGCCAGTAATGCACTGTGCCCTTTCATTCATACCCAATTTCAAAAAAATAAAGATAAGTCAAGAAAATTTTGAACACTGTTTTTTACTACTTACTAAACAAAGAACTTTTATATAAACGTTACTCGTATCACCAATTTTTTCCTCCTTAGGGATCGAATTACGAAAATTCCTTATTTTGAACCGTATTCATTATTTCTGTGTATCTCTTTGTCGTCTATCACAGTAGATCCAACAAGAATATTTATTTTGCACTATGACGATTCACAACGCGACTTATTCCCTCTACGAATGAGGTACAACTATTTGAAAGGGTCACTTTGCGTTTATCTTCAAGGCTTTGGAGATTGGCCTATACTGCTGCCAATGTGCTTCTCTGCTCGAGGAAATAAAGGGTTTGAGCTGGTATTTAGAAAAATTGGTGATACCGTTTTAGTATCACCAATATCTCCATGCAAGACCAGATTTTTGCTTGGTTTGTACAAGAAGCTGCCCCCATGTTACACCACTGCACTTTCTAAAGGATTCTCAGCTTTTCCGCAGCTAATTTAGCCTGACTCCATGCAAATCAGTTTTTTATTTTATTATGACGGAACAAGCACGAGGCCCATCTGATGTTAGCGGACTAACCTCTGCCTATAACAGATGCATTTCGTCACAAGTGACGAACTGCTCTGCGCTCTTCACCCTGAGACATACGGCTGTGTACGCTTCACACGGCTACCTCAGAAGCGGCGATTGAGGCCCACGTCAAGAAAATATGTGGTTCGGATGACATCAAAGTTGAGAAGATTGTACCAAAAACCAAAAGAGACTATGCGTCATTTATAATTGGAGTACCAGAATCAGCCTTCGATAAGGTGAACCATAGCGATAGTTGGCCAATAAACACACGATTTAATGAATGGGTGTGGTTTCGTAACCCCCGTAAGCCAGCGGCGGGACCTGAAAATCGCCTGTAATGACGTTAACATTTACTACCAGAATGTGAGAGGTCTTCGAACGAAGCTACCTATTTTTTACACCAATATTTTGGGATCATCGTGTGATTTACTATTAAGGAATCGAGCCTCCACAGTTCAATACAGGATGGAGAACTAATTCCGCCGGACTTCACAATACTGCGATGTGATCGAACCGATGGCCGTAAGCATGGTGGAGCATTCCTAGCTTCATCTCCATCAATAGCATTGCGACGCGTCCCAGTCGCCGATGTGGACAGCGCCTTATTTGAGATTGTATGTGCGACGGTACACCGCGATAAAAAGTTTTTATTTCTGTGCTGTGTTGTTTACATCCCACCGAACAGTCCAATAAGTGAATATATGTCGTTATTTATGATTTTGGAAAATATTTGTGTTAAGTATGAAAATAGTATAGTTTTAGGTGATTTTAATATGTACAGTGCACCTCTGGAAATGCGCAGTTATTTGGAATACTTGAATGCATACTGTGGATTTCGCCAGGTAAACTATCTCCGTAACATTAACGACCGTACTTTAGACCTAGTGTTAACAACATTTTTAGAGCGTGACGTGGAGGTGAAGTTGTCCGATGACCCGTTAGTAGATATAGATGTACAACATCCCCCGGTGTCTGTGACGGTAACAGCCGCGGCCGCTGGACTCGGCTCACGGGAGCCGCAGGCGCAGCGCCACCCATCTAAAGTTGAGCTTGACCATAGCAATAAACGGCGATGGAACTTCAATAACGCCAATTTTCAGGTAATGTATCATAACTTTCTACAAATTAATTGGGATAGTCTGTACGAAATTGATAACTCGGAAGAGGCTTTATCTTACTTATATACAGTTGTGAATGAAGTAATAGACAGTTCCACACCTAGAATGTATAAAAATAGTATTAATACCTATAATTATAGTTATCATTATCCAGATTGGTACTCACACGATTTAATTAAGGATATCGAACGCAAGTGGAGGTATCATAAACTGTTTAAAATTACTGGTGCGCAATGTGATTACGAAACGTTTGGTATTTATCGATCTCGAGTTAAAAATAGACTAAAAACGGATTATACAGCATACCAAGTTAGCTTACAGCTACATTTTAAGGAGGATCCTAAATCCTTCTGGAATTACATTCGATGTAAGCAATCAAAAAGAAATAAAACTCGAGTAACTGACAACGATCGCGAGTTAAGTGAGCAACAATCATACATAAATAGGTAACTTTTAAATACATTTAATATTTTTAAATTAGCCCTGTAAATCGTACACGTTCTATAGGTCGACCTTCAGTACCAAATGTTCCATAAAATTTCGCTTCTGGTATCGAAAACATAGTTTTATACTTGCCCCGCGCATATGTTGTAACATAATATGTTCCCCACTGAACTCGGGCCGAGGTTACTTAAGCGATGAGCGCAGACACTTAAAATCCCTGCCCCATTTCTTCTATGGGACTCTAGAAAGGGAAATGGATGTCTGATATGAGATTGTCATCCATGTAATGGCTAATTGGCAAGAATTTACGATATAGTATTATGATGCTAAGCGTAACGGAAACCATTTTACTACTGCGGCTGGGTACTCTATTTACTTGATAGAGTATACTCAGCCGCAGTAGTAAAATTGTCTTCGTTACACTATACGACGTATCATGTGACTTAGTTGAGCTGTTCGAGTCTTCGAATGATATTTTAAATTACTGAGGAAAGTACCAATACCTTCGCCTTCGCGATATCCTTGTCAATTTTACCAGTACAGAAGCCACATATACGACAAACATACGGTTAGTACGTAGACACGAACATTTATAGTGATTCTTGAGTTCAAGTTGTACTGGTCATAATAATATCTCTCTGGCATTTCTAGTTTGATTTGGATAAGCTCCAGCAACTGCAAAAGAGTGACCAGAATTTATCACAAAAATGTTCACTTCAAGTTATTGCATAGTTTCCAAGATAGCGTGGTCAGATATCCAGATTTTCAAAGCCTAAAAAAATTTATATATATCTCAGCGGGGCGATCATATTGGCCATGTTGCCCCAAAATATGAATGGTTTGTTATCACTAACCCTATCGATTGGCACAAGTTTCATTCGTGTTCAAGAAGATTTTTTTTTGCTGGGTGAAAATATCTGTGCCAGTAATGCACTGTGCCCTTTCATTCATACCCAATTTCAAAAAAATAAAGATAAGTCAAGAAAATTTTGAACACTGTTTATTACTACTTACTAAACAAAGAACTTTTATACAAACGTTACTCGTATCACCAATTTTTTCCTCCTTAGGGATCGAATTACGAAAATTCCTTATTTTGAACCGTATTCATTATTTCTGTGTATCTCTTTGTCGTCTATCACAGTAGATCCAACAAGAATATTTATTTTGCACTATGACGATTCACAACGCGACTTATTCCCTCTACGAATGAGGTACAACTATTTGAAAGGGTCACTTTGCGTTTATCTTCAAGGCTTTGAAGATTGGTCTATACTGCTGCCAATGTGCTTCTCTGCTCGAGGAAATAAAGGGTTTGAGCTGGTATTTAGAAAAATTGGTGATACCGTTTCAGTATCACCAATATCTCCATGCAAGACCAGATTTCTGCTTGGTTTGTACAAGAAGCTGCCCCCATGTTACACCACTGCACTTTCTAAAGGATTCTCAGCTTTTCCGCAGCTAATTTAGCCTGACTCCATGCAAATCAGTTTTTTTTATTTTATTATGACGGAACAAGCACGAGGCCCATCTGATGTTAGCGGACTAACCTCTGCCTATAACAGATGCATTTCGTCACAAGTGACGAACTGCTCTGCGCTCTTCACCCTGAGACATACGGCTGTGAAGTCTTATGTATCTGTACTGTTGGAACAGACTCTTAGGTGCTTGGCGACAGATTTTCTACTTGAGGGTGGCAGCTAGGCGAGCATTCGCTAAATTCGCTTCCAAATGCTGTGAAGTTCTAGCCAGCTGTGGAGATCAAACTATGTACTACCTGCGGCACGGCAGTCTACACTGCCGTTGACTAAAAGGTCGTTAAGCGACAGGGGGTCGATTGTGAGCTTTAGATGTCATTCTATATAGAAAAAAAATCTCTATCGATCTTTCTTGGAATTATGTTTATTACCTTTTAGAATCAGGAGATAGGTCTAGTAAAAAGGCCGTTTAATAAGAATAAAAATATATTTTACAAAGCTAAATTGACGTTAACCTTCAATACTTAGCTACACGATCACATACAGCCCTTAAGGATATCATCATAATAAAATTGTTACATTCGTCACATAGCAAAAAAGTCGTTATTTAACTTTACTAGGCTATGTAGGCGTTAGGATACTAATGCTACCTTTAAGTTTTTGATTTCTTATCTAAATAATGTCGGTAATCCTACACTATAAAGCAGTTTCACAAAAAAACTACACTTTATGAACGTTAAACTCTGATAACGGCATTATAGCGTAGGACGGCTGTAATAAAACCTAATGATTTACATTACTCAAAAATCAATAGCGCCTTCAGATTCTTCGATAAAAAACATTTTGCGTACATATCCTTAGCAAAATAGACGTTAAGCGTCAATACTGAAGCAGTGATGGCTCAGTGGCATTGGCTATGGACTGCCGCGCAGCAGGTCCATGGTTCGAATCCCGCCCAGAGCTTGAGCTTCACCGCATGGTGGAAGGGCATTTTGCGAGTGCCCGCCTGGCTAGCGACCACCCTCAAGTAGAAAATCTGTCGCCAAGCACCTAACGGTGTGTTCCGGCAGCAGGCCTTGAGAGCCAGTGAAATTACAGGCAAAATGAGACTGAAGAAGTATATCTCAAGGTGATGGGCGCAGTGCAGTTCGTCACTTGTGATGAAATGCATCTGTTATAGGCAGAGGATACCGCTTAACATCAGGTGGGCCTCGTGCTTGTCCCGTCACAATCACATAAAAAAAAAAAAAAACTAAGCTAAGAAGTCGCAATTTGCTCTCACGTTTCGACCTGCCCCGCACGCACTCCAGTTGAGTGTCACCTAGGTCGTCATATCGGGTGGACATACGTCGCCGGGCACTATGATTCCCGTCAAATCCCGGTTTCAACGGCGGTGAATATTCCTTGGTAAGTTATGTTATTATTCTGAAGCGCTCGTAGCGAAGTTTACTTAGCTGTTCTCAACCGATCAGCAAAGTTAAGCAACGTCGCGCGCGGTCATGAGTTGGATGGGTGACCGCTAGTGACATTACTACTGAGCGTTTCCGTGCTTCGGAGGGCACGTTAAGCCGTCGGTCCCGGTTGTTGTCTTAAGATGGCAGTCGTTATAGCATGGTGGTAGGGCATTTTGCGAATGCCCGCCTGGCTAGCTACCACCCTCAAGTAGAAAATCTGTCGCCAAGCACCTAACAGTGTGTTCCGGCAGCTATCCTTGAGATCCAGTACTTCTAGGTTAGCCTGAACAACATCTTCGACCACATCGTCATTACCATCAGGTGAGATAGTGGTCAAAGGGTAACCTATCAGGCATAAAAATATATATATATATATATATATATTGCTAGATTTGTTAGATTGGTGCTGTTTATGTTTATTGGCATGAAAATATAAAGATGTGTCCATGATCAATCGAGTTCAATTACAATAAACGACTCTCATGGCAAAGTAGGTGTACCTATTTGCTATAATTACGTGTGGACCAGACATTTCATTGATAGTTAGTCGTCTGCAGCGAGTTTTTTGTGTATCAATTAATCCTTACTAATATTATAAACGCAATAAGTTGTGTGTGGATGTGGATGTTTGTTACACCTAAATGGCTGGATAGATTTGGATGAAGTTTGGTATGGAAATAGCTTATACCCTGGATTAGCATAAGCTACTTTTGGTCATCACCAACATCATAGTTTTTCATCACAACGCGGTGAAATCTCGGGGCGTAGCTAGTAATATTACAAACGCGAAAGTTTGTAGGTGTGGATGTTGGTTACTCTTTCATGCCTAAACGGCGAAATAGATTTAGATGAAATTTGGTGTGGAAATAGCTTATAAACTGAATGTTAATTACACAGGCTACTTTTAATTACCACTTATACTTATAGTGTAACCCTAGAAAGGGTAGGCAGATGTTGAGTTTGTTAAACACCATGGGAAATATATAAAAACTTTAATGTAGAAAAAACTTTAGTGTAGATTTTGCATATAACTTCATAATATAAAAAAATTTTGCTCATATTTATGTACAAATGCCAGTCTAAAATGTCACTTGGGTATACTTAGTGTAGAATATACATGTTAAAATAAGCTATTATTACATGGTTAGAAGGCCAAAGGAGATTTTTTTTCTATTTAGAACTAATTATTGCAGATATATATCGCTATATTTGATAGAAATTAAAAAGCTTTGTTTGGATATTTCAACGCTGTTTCTGCGACCAATACCTGTAAAACAGCATCAATTTTAAATTTTAGTCACGTTTTTTGCTCATATCTCAAAACTTGGTTTAGTGGCTTAGCGAACTTTTAGTTTACGGACGGCAGCATAGCTATTACTGCTCTGCTGATTTGGATGAAATTTGGTGTGGAAATAGCTTATAAGCTGAATTAACACATAGGCTACTTTTAATTACCACTTATATAGTGTATTCTCGGAAAGGGTAGGCAGATGTTGAGTTTGTTAAACACTATGGGAAATGTATAAAAACAAGACAACTTTATGATTCACATAAAACTTTGCAACAAATTGATGAACGAATATTATTCATCTCAGATTTGGAAAAAATTATAAAATGTTACCAAGAATAGATACATTTATATCGGTTATTTTCTTAGAAAATTACAATATTTTCTGTCAGACACTTGTCGCCTTTAACCAAACTTTTGCGCCTGTTGGAAAAATATCCAAATTTCACCGGTGACTGTTATTTGGTTTGATGGCATTGCAGGATGAAAACGGGAAGACATCAATCGTGTGATTTACGTTTTTCTAGTTCGTATTAATATGAAGACATGGCTTGACAACAGCAGTGCCCAAATAAAAATTGTTGACTGTTTTCCTTGCTAGTTCACTTGGTGAACAATGACATAATATCGACAGCAACAATTTAGTTATATATTTTCTAACCTGGGCGTACTTTTATGAGCGCTGACCAAAGAATCATCAAGTTGAATTGGAATTAAAAATAAGGGTAAGCTCTAGTACATTTTTTTGATTTTATAGCTTCTATAAATAATGGCATAGCGACAGCTGAATCACTTACACCACAAGATTTTATTAACTCACCTAATTACACCTCCGACAGCCACATATAAAAATCAAACCCTCGAGCTTATCTAAAAACATAGTTCAGTTAACTTTCAAACTTAATAACTTTGGTCTTCAATACAAAAATTATTTTTAAGCTGACTTTACAACAGTACAGTTCATGTATGATAGATACTTAAAAAAATCAAAGGGCCTTGTCAATCACCTTTCGTGCCTCGCCAAAAGATATCAACAACAACAAAGAAAAGTAGTATCATAAACAAATTAGCCTCTTAAAATCCCCCAACATTAACTACTATTTTGGAGAAATTTACCTACAAGTGATGACGTCAATACAAGCAATAATTAAATACACCCAACATGATCCTTGAAATAAACAGATACTCAACTAAATAACTTAAATACTGATTGAATATGTATAAAGTAATTTTTACTTCTTTACAAAGAGTTCATACGAGTTCATAAAACATAACATCACGTCTCTTTCCCGTAGGGGTAGAGACTACAGATTTTCCCTTACTACGATCCTTACATATCACTTTGCCCACACTCATCAATCCTTTCATGTATAAGCGTTGGTTTATGGTACTCCTGACCTGGCATTTTTTCAGAATGTCGTCAATTTGATTTCGAAACGTTCGCTTAGGTCTTCTTAGTACTACTTTAGTGATAATAACAGTAAGTACATTATGAAATAAGTGCGGTAAGTTTAAAATTTCAGCCGAGGTAATATTACTACAAGAAAGCAGAGGCTGTAATTATCAAAGCGCACATAGGTATGTCATAATACGTTTTATAACATATTTGCGAGAAAATAAATAAAACTTGGACTTTCTTACCAAATAAATCTTAAATCAGTTGTTAAAGCACTTAGAAAAAATTGAACAATTTGTAAAATTGATTATTACTATGTAGTAGATATTGAAATGGGTGAAATAAGAGACCATCTACGAGCAAATGTGTTATGAAAAATGTTTGTGCTGTAAAATCGACACTAAAGTATGTAATATAAATTATATTTCGCTTTTTTTACCGGCAGCCTATACTACGAACTATATACAACTCTACAGCTACTACAATGAATGCATTTAGACAACCTACAAGTCATTGCAGACTTATGGCAGTCTTAATGCTCCAGCCCACTACTAGTTGGCAGCGTGCCCAGCTTACTGGCAGAATTGCTCCTTTGAATTGGTATACGTATTCGTTGAGCCAAATAGTGCCAGCATTTTGATTGCGTCGCATCAACTATAATTTAATTTACTGTTTTATTATTTGCTAATTTCCAATTAACTGGAGACTTTACATGGAGGCGACGGCAACTATTTATTTATCGTTCGTTATTTGTAGAGTTTTTTATTTATAGCTTATAGGCTTGCCTTTGACCACTTTTGAAGCAGTGATGGCTCAGTGGCATTGGCAATCCCGCCGCGGGCTTGAGCTTCACCGCATGGTGGAAGGGCATTTTGCGAATGCCCGCGTGGCTAGCGATCACCCTCAATTAGAAAATCTGTCACTAAGCACCTAACGGTGTGTTCCGGCAGCTGTCCTTGAGAGCCAGTAATTTTAGATTAACCTGTTCATACCTTCGACCACATCATCAGTTACCATCAGGTGAGATTGTAGTCAAAGACTTACCTATCAGCAATAAAAAAAAAACAATCTTAACTGATAGTAAGTGACGATGTGGTCGACGATTTTGTTCTGGCCAACCTTGAATTATTAGCTAGCTCCCACACTCATGTAGCGTATCTGTCACCAGGTAGTAGCTAATTCTTTAGTTGATAAACAATCGATACAAACAAAATTATAACACCAATGCCACATAAAGATACTCAGATAATAATAAAAATAAACGCATAAGGAAACCAGCTGTAACAATATCATTTATGATGTATGTACTTCAAAATGTCCATCAGGAGGGAGTCGAGGCGAATCTCACCCAATCCCACGTATTTTTTCTCCTAAGTAACAGGGTTAGATTTCAAGAAAACCGGGTTATACATATAAACATGTACATCCACTAAAATATCGCGATATCGTACACAATAATAGGTATGGCGGTTATGCGATCGCCACAAAGCAGCTCCGTGGCCCCACTATTGTTTAGTCTCCAGCTAAACAAAACTATCGCTCAAAGGCGGGTATTCGAAAAATGCCCTACCACCATTTTTTTTTTTTTTTAACGTGTGAAAAATTCATTTACAAATTCCCGCCCACCCCGGGGAAGGTGGCCGGGATATGTCGGGCTCGACACCAACTACTCCCACAGCAGCAAGTGCCCCTACCGACTAAATAACACACGGTGTTCCATCTCTACCGCTTCTCGGCGGGATCGCAGGGTCGCTTTAGCACTCAACCACGAACCCGCCACGGTTGTCCGTTGCCGGACCCCTCCTGGGGTGCTACCCCTCACGACGCACCAGAACACATGGCACGTCGCTACCACCCGGGGACCAAGCCCGCAAATGGGCGTCAGACGACCCCGCTTCCGACGCCCAAGGTCCCCCTGCGACGGGTCAGATGAGTAGCACCGTCGCCTGCTACTTCGGCCGCAGAGGATAGGGAGAGCGGCGCCTCGCTATACCAACACTCCTCCTCCCCTGCGGCCCCTCCGCGTCCGCCATCCAACGGTGGCGGCCCCGCCGTGGCCACGGAAGGTAGGGAGAGCGGCGCACCGAGATACCGGCACTCCTCTCCCGCCGTGGCCCCTCACCGTCAGCTGTGGTGTCGCCCATACAACACCACAGCCCGCCTCAGATGCGGTGCTGCCCATACAGCACCGCAGCCTACCCGTTGCCGCTCCAGTCTGGACTTAGAGGCAAAGCCCAGTGGAGCGGCCCCTCTGGGGCCGGCTGACTGCCCAAGCCAGCACGGCCCCTGGTTCCTCTTCGCTTCACCGTGGGTGACGAAGCTACGGCTACTAAGCCCCACCGCCACGACAAGGCGGGAACCCTTCGGGGGGAAATGCCCTACCACCATGCTGTAACGTCTGCCATCCTAAGACAACAAACAAAGATTATTCAATGAATAGATTCAGGCGTTACTTTGCGGAAATCCATTTTTAATAATAACAAATAATTTAAAAGTATTTTAAGAAAACATTAAATTAATTATTTAATAAAACATTTAGAAAGTCTTTATAAAAATGGTATATATCTAGTGACAATTCCGCTTAATTTCCTGTTAAGCCGACGTTACGTCACAAACGCCACGCAGCCAAACCGGAAGAGCATTTTTTAAAGATTTTTTAAATGTTTTATTAAATAATTAATTTAATATTTTCTTAAAATACTTTTAAAATATTTGTTATTATTAAAGATTATTCAAGTTTCACCATGACGGAAAGACTCATCGATCCCTTTTTAATTAACTGCCATTGTTCTTGTAATTTATGACGCTGATGGATGATGTTTGTAAAAGTATCAATACACTTACACTCAGGAGTTGTTTTGTTATCTTTTTTGTAAAATATATATTAATATATGGGCAACATTATTATGGTAGAATTGAGTAGGTACTTTTTTCAATGTTACAATATACAATTGTTAAACTTAAGTACTGGTGCCGAAACACACTTTTAGGTGCTTGGTGGTAGCTAACCAGGCAGGTATTCGCAAAATGCACTTCCACTAAAAATAACATATATACTCTGGTACATATGATGCAAAGATACCGCTAAACTCGAAACTAACCGGTTATATGGTCCTCACGACACAGGGAATCCTAGTGTGGGGACCAAAGTGCATTACTAGAATTGAAGTGTTAGTTTTTATGATACGAATCTGTTATTTTAAGCTAAGTCATAAGTTTAGTTGTCAAATAAATTTATTATTATTATTATTTTAAGAAAACGTTTCTTTAATATTTTAATAAAACACTTAAAAACATATCTAGTAACAATTCCGCCTAATTTTCCTGCTCAGCCGATGTGAAGTCACAAACGCCACGCTGCCAAACTGGAATTTTTTTTGTCGAGTTTCGATTCTACATGAAGCATCCTCAGGAAGTCTTTACTCTTCGAGCGCACGATCGAGCCCTTCCACTATTTTTTTTCTACATTGCTGATACGTAAGCCTTTAACCACAATCTCACGTGCTGGTAAGTGATGATGTGGTCGAAGGTGCTACGAAGCTTAACCTAGAATTACTGGCTCTCAAGGACAGCTGCCGGAACACGCCGTTAGGTGCTTAGCGACAGATTTTCTACTTGAAGGTGGTAGTTAACCAGGCGATCAATCACAAAATGCCTTTTCACTATGCGCTTAAGCTCAAGCCATCCATGGGGATCGAACCATGGCATCCACCACGGCAGTCCATAGCTTTCACTACTCGTCTTTTTTTTAATGTTTTGTGATGGAACAAGCGCGAGGCCCACCTGATGTTAAGCGGTATCCTCTGCCTATAACAGATGCATTTCATCACAAGTGACGAACTGCACTGCGCCCATCACCTTGAGACAGTTGTTAAGTCTCATTTTGCCTGTTATTTCACTGGCTCTCAAGGACTGCTGCCGGAACACACCGTTAGGTGCTTGGCGACAGATTTTCTACTTGAGGGTGGTCGCTAGCCAGGCGGGCATTCGCAAAATGCCCTTCCACCATGCGGTGAACCTCAAGCTCTGGGAGGGTTTCGAACCATGGACCTGCTGCGCGGCAGTCCATAGCCAGTGCCACTGAGCCATCACTGCTTCCACTGAGCTATCACTATCATTGCTTTCATTTTGCCGCTAAGGTCATTGAATTAATGCTATAACCCTTCTATACATTTAAATAGCATAATCACTATATCTAGTCACCTTATCAGCAGCGGTTCGGCGTCACAAAGGCGGCTCTAGATAAACCATTATCTGTTAATAAAACGTTAATATAAAAAAAATTAAGGTCTCCCACTGGCAGCTTTGTTTCTTTATCCTACTAATTTTATAAAAGAATACTTATGTGTTTTTGTACTATTGGAATATTTTACTCTACCTATAAACATGCCTTTCGTACCATTTTGGAATTGGTTCTACTTAAAAGGGTCTTATTCATAATCTCTTCATCATTTCCAAGTTTAAGTTCCCCTTGAATTTTATGTAAACAGGATATGTTTGCATTATGAACTTGTAAAGACAAACTCGGTACAAGTACATAGCTTGCCACCCGTTCTAGGATTTAATCAACTTTTAATGAGGATAAACTTATTAATAGATATATATTACCTACTTATAATCTGGTAGGATTCAATCATTTTTTATGTCAACACCGTGGTAGGATAATTGACTTAATGCCTTAGGTTTACGAAATATCTGAAAATAGGAAATTCAAGCACATTACTTTATAAGTCTCAAGAAGTAGTGATATACTGAAGCTGAGAGGTAGAGGACCTAGAGGGCTATGTGAATCACCCCCATGTATGTTCCGCGATTTTTCGTATTTTAACGCTTAACGAAAATATTTTTTTGCAGTCGTGTTTTTTAATTGTTAATTAATTTATCTTGGATTATACATTAAGTCCAGGGCTAAATTAGTAACGTGAAAGCTGGGAGTTCCTTGGAAAGTACGGTGGTATTTCACCCAGGGGCAGCAGCTAAACTTTTGCCAAGCTCTAGTTCGGTCTTGTATCGAATACTGCAGCTATCTCTGCGACCAAATAACTGGTATTTGCAAAGCCTTGGACTGTATTAGGCAAAAAAGCTCATAGCGACTCCAGGTTGGACTCAAAATATTCAACAGGATCGACTTTAGAGAATGTGCAATCGATCGACACAACCTTACCTCATGGTCGTTCGATATTCCAAAACTATGTTCAAAGTAAAGTGCTTCCATTCCACCTTATACGTACGGCTTTAACGCATTGGCATCGGCGATAATGATAACAATAGAATTTCATACATAACTAAGACGTAGTGGTCCTGACAATGCCAACTTATTAATGACTACCAACAGCGTTTCTATTTTATAATCTGAGTGTATTCAAATACAGAATGATTTTAAATTGCAGGCAAGCATGTTTCACGTTCGACCGCTCGTCACTTTGCAATAGGCCCGGTCTCGCCTATTGCAAAGTGACGAGCAGTCAAACGTTTTTTAAAATCTGTAGTATTGAAAGTAAATTTTAATAGTGATTTCAAACAGATTACCTGTTTGGTCGTCCTGCCTAATCATGCAGAACAAATGCAATTTTTTGTATTATTAAGAACATAAAATAAAACACTCTTGTACAATTGAGAGGTAGCTGAATAGTTCATAATAGTTATTATAATAAGCAAAATATTTTTAATCATACTGATCAGTTTTGAATATGGTACTGTTATTTATGTAGAATGTAGACGGAACGGAATCCAAGGCTTCGAGCTGCTATTTAGACGAACCATTCAAGTGATAGCCGATAAACAATACAAAACCATTAAATAGCTTTTGAAAGTAACCAAGAATTCAGGGCTTAGATGTAAAGACATCTAAGCCCTGCCTATGTAATTTCTTAAGGCACATCAGTTTAATTTACATACAACACAATGCTTACACAGAATTATTGTATATCGCTTACTGCATATATTTTTTTTATATAAGCTAAACGACGACGAGCACAGTTTTTTAAATATGCATATTAGTTTGTTATAATACCAAAAGATTACCACCGCGTATAACGAAGAAGCACGTCCCGCATACAGCATTTGTAAAACCTGACAAACGGACTAACTGTGTGCAAAATTGGTGAGGTTGCCTAAGGATGCAAACAGATTTCACTGATCATCCTTTTCTTTTGTTTCAGGAATTAATAAGATCATCATTTGAAGAAGTTGAAGAAAATGGGTTACAAAAACCAGTTAATAAATGCTTTACTCCTAAGCATCGGATTATTTACAAATAAAACTTTCAGTTCAAATAGTTTTAATGAAAAATCCATTGAAACTAGTGTTATAAATACAGATAAGAAGACAAACGAATCACAAAATGATACCATCATATTCCTTAACAACTTGATAACAAAGTTTGCACGAGTTAACGGTACTGAAAAAGAATTTAACGAAACTAATTGGAAACACAATGATACAATTGAAAACGAATATTATATAGATGTAAATAATAGATCGAAAAGTTATGGAGTAAAGACAGATTCTGATATAAGTAACAATATCACAAAGAGATCAATGGAAGAAATCGTTTCAAATTCAAACGTAACAAATAAAACAGATACAGCTACTGAAGTATGCGTAGGGGCAGAAGAGTACTGTAATATGTCAAGAGAAGAATATGTACAGATGTTAAATGATTACATATACCCACACACGTTTGAGTGGGTTTTGATTGCTGCTTACACAGTGGTATTCATTGGGGGATTAGTCGGGAATGCGTTAGTGTGTGTGGCTGTATACAGGAATCATACAATGAGAACAGTGACAAACTATTTCATTGTGAACCTTGCCGTAGCAGACTTTTTGGTGATTTTGCTGTGTTTACCGCCAACTTTGCTGTGGGATGTTACTGAGACATGGTTCTTCGGAAATGCTATGTGCAAAGTCATACTGTACTTTCAGGTATGTAACTATATAATAACTCAACCTTTCAAACGGTGCTGCTACACGTGCCACTTCACAAACGTATTATGATAAAGTTTTATAGCCTTCAATGACGATATATAAGTTTAATATGTTTGGTACACATTTTGTTAATATTTATAGGTCCTTATATATTAGCTTAGCTATGCTATGGCTTATATACCTACGTAGATATGCTAAGCAATGTTTACTGCACTCGTTATTATTATTATTTTTTTTTATGTTTTTGTGACTAAACAAGCTCGAGGCCCACCTGATGTTAAGCGGACTAACCTCTGCCTTTTACAGATGCATTTCGTCACAAGTCTCGAATTGCACTGCGCCCATCACCTTGAGAGTTTCGGGTAAATTAACATTACAATCGATCGGAATAAGGAACTTCTGTTATATTACTATTAAAATAAAACGAGTAAAATGTTGAAAGTACTTTAATCACATTACAAATTTTGAAAATTTAAATTAAATCATCATTATCTAGGCATCATAAGGTTAAAACAGTTTGTATGTAGTCAACATGGTCCTAAACAATCCAGTTCTACTCCTTCACACACTAACCTGTAACAAAACGAGAATATTATATAAAATAAGAAATCAAAGATTGACAGTTAGTTGATTCAGAACCAATGTGGTTTTCTTTTATGTTTTTTTTTTATGCCTGATAGGTTAGCCTTTGATCACTATCTCACCTGATGGTAGGTGATGATGTGGTCGAAGATGTTGTTCAGGCTAACCTAGAAGTAGTATGTTAGATCAAGATAAGTAAGTACAAAATAACTTGGTATAAATACCACGCCAGAATTATCAAGTATGAAAACAGAACAATTGTTGGTAATGATTGCCACCAAAGCACTAAATAGGAAAGTCCAAAGGTCAAAAGTAGTACTTGTGTTTTGTACAAACGTAATTTCGTAATTTTTTGAACACCAAGTGGTCAATCTCTGTGAATTTTAACATGCATGTCCTTGAGAATATATGCAGAAGAATAAATTTATATGGGAATTTTCACATTTAGGGATAAATAAATGATGAATCGAAAACTGGCAAACCGGAAGTATAGAGTTAGGCTCGGGATATGAATGCAAAGTTACATAGAGTTTGTACAGTTTGTATTAAAACTATATCGAAACTACGTTTATAAGGAAAGTTTACGTGCACCAAAATAAAAGACAGGAATTTGTTTTAGGGACCATTTAAGTAAAATTACGGTAGGTTTACTCGCGTGAATATATCATATTGATAATAATTAACATTTAACAAATATAAAAACAACTTCAAAAAGAAAAAACACAGTATTAGGGACAACTCCTTTCCTTTTTGAAGCAATGATGACCGAGCGGTAATAGCTATGGACTGCCGCGCCGCAGTAACCTGGTTCGATCTCCACCGCCGGATTGAGCTTCACCGCATAGTGGAAGGGAATTTCGCGAATGCCCGCCTGGCTAGCGACCACCCTAAAGTAGAAAAATCTGTCGCCAAGCACCTAACAGTGTGTTCCGGCAGCAGTTCTTGAGAGCCAGTAAAATTACAGGCACATGAGACCTAACAACTATACTTCTCAGTGTGACAGGCACAGGGAAATTCGTCGTTGACGAAATGCGTGTGTTATAGGCAGAGGTTAGTCCACTTAACATCAGGTGGGCCTCGGGCTTGCTCCGTCACAAAAACATAAAAAAATTCAAACATAAAATACGCATTATTAAAGATAACTCAAATACTACATCAAATCTCACTCTTATTTAATTTGGACCACATGACATGCACCAGCTTTTGCATGTACAAAATCATTAAAATCGGTACATCTTTAAGGATTTATAAGATAAACTTTAAAAAACAGCCGAATTGAGACCCTCCTCCTTTTATAAAGTCGGTTAAAAGCCACATCAGTTGGTCTTTTTTTTATGCCTGATAGGTTAGCCTTTGACCACTATCTCACCTGATGGTAAGTGATGATGCGGTCGAAGATGTTGTTCAGGCTAACCTAGAAGTACTGGCTCTCAAGGACAGCTGCCGGAACACACCGTTAGGTGCTTGGCGACAGATTTTCTACTTGAGGGTGGTAGCTAGCCAGGCATGCATTCGCAAAATGCCCTAACGCCATGCTATAACGACTGCCATCCTAAGACGACAACCGGGACCGACGGCTTAACGTGCCCTCCGAAGCACGCAAACGCTCAGTAGTAATGTCACTAGCGGTCACCCATCCAACTCATGACCGCGCGCGACGTTGCTTAACTTTGCTGATCGGTTGAGAACAGCTAAGTAAACTTCGCTACGAGCGCTTCATGTCTCGGTGGCCGATGAGGCAGATGAATTCGAATCCTAATGTAGGCTTAACTTAAACACTGCATGGTGGTAGAGCATTTGACTACCCTTATTTATAAAATTGCCAAGCTGTTGAGGGCTTGCACTATGAAGGGAGAGGTAAGGAGAGTCATCTCATATGGTAGAAAATTATAAAAACTGTCCACATGTAAGCTATAAGTTACAGTTCAAAAACCTTCTTGAATGGCGCTGGTGTAGACAAAGGGTATGGTATGAATGTAGCAATTGTAAACAAATAGAAGTATACAGAGTTAACAAAAAAAAATTTTTTTTATGCCTGGTAGGTTAGCCTTTCACCACTATCTCACCTGATGGTAAGTGATGATGTGGTCGAAGATGTTGTATACAGGCTAACCTAGAAGTACTGGCTCTCAAGGACAGCTGCCGGAACACACTGTTAGGTGCTTGGCGACAGATTGTCTACTTGAGGGTGGTAGCTAGCCAGGCGGGCATTCGGAAAATGCCCTCCCACCATGCAATTACTGTCGACTAAAGTTCCTTAATGGAAATTTCAACAACTTGTGGAGTATAAAGTGTGTAAATATAACCAAAACGAATGAGAAAACGCGTAGCTAGAGTGATTTTATTTCGTGAACTGTAAATAGTACGTTTATTGATTTTGGCGCTTTTTTTTAAATTTACCCTGATGCTAAAATAGTGCCACTAAAAATATCTATAGAGAGGTCCTTTTACGCGCCACGCGAGACACCTATATGCAGCGTCCACGGCATACACCGCTAATATTACTAAAAATCCCGTCAGTCGTAACCTGTTCAAGGTGAGCGTGCGAGCAGACGATATTTATTAAAATGCCGTATTGTTCAGTGATTGTCTGCAAAAATCGAAGCCAACATGTAAACTACAAGAACCATGGTTTAAAGCGCTCGTAGCGAAGTTTACTTAGCTGTTCTCAACCGATCAGCAAAGTTAAGCAACGTCGCGCGCGGCTGAGAGTGAGCTGAGAGTTGGATGGGTGACCGCTAGTGACATTACTACAGAGCGTTTCCGTGCTTCGGAGGGCACGTTAAGCCGTCGGTCCCGGTTGTCGTCTTAGGATGGCAGTCGTTATAGCATGGTGGTAGCGCATTTTGCGAATGCCCGCCTGGCTAGCTACCACCCTCAAGTAGAAAGTCTGTCGCCAAGCACCTAACGGTGTGTTCCGGCAGCTGTCCTTGAGAGCCAGTACTTCTAGGTTAGCCTGAACAACATCTTCGACCACATCATCACTTACCATCTGGTGAGATAGTGGTCAAAAGCTAACCTGTCAAGCATAAAAAAAAATAAAAAAATGGTGTCACCTATCACTTGTATGTATTAAAATTTCTGATATTTAGAGTAATAATCGCAAATATAGCTTCAATTAGTTTAGTTAGATCATTACCAAGGTACAGCTTATACAAAAAACATAACGCGCACACATTGCCGTTTAGTTGTATAAGAACTTAAGGCTCACTCAGTTTCGACCACGCAATGAATCGTTTCAAATGATTCGTTCACATTGGAGTGTGCAGCGAGATAAACACGCTTGTGTGTATAAATTCGGGAACGTGGTAGTGAGTATTTACTAGCAAACATTGAAGAAATCACTCAAGTGTGAGCGCTTAGGAGCAGGTGACTTGTGTGGCTGTGTAAGTGCAAATTGTGTAACTATTGGCGTTTACGAGTAGATGTGATATTAAGTGGGGAGTTTCGTGTAATATTAGGTCTCAGTTAAAACAAGGCGTAATGACCAATCTCTCGAGATCTGTGGGCGCCACCCTAATTTAATGCATTTGTACCGACACATTTTCATGTACACAGATGATTCTCCTTGCCTCTACCCTCCATAGATTGCACTAGCAGATCCCAGTTCCCATATAGCCTGCAAATTCTTTGAGTTATTGAATAGAGTTATTACCTACATCATCAACAACAACCATAAAGTCTATTGTAACAAAGTCCTTTCTCAGTAGGCGGATGTTTGCCATAATCCCCGCGCTTAACAGGCATTTCTTATGACTCCCATAGGAAGTTGGGTGCACCTCACGGGCACCACGTGGAGTATTAAATATAATACTTACAGACATTTGTTAGCGTAGGTCTCTCCATTAAAGCTACACACGGGATTGAAGTCGAACGTGCAAGTGCACTCCGCTGCTACCTGCTGCATCACTGCTCACAGCATCACAGATGGCAGCATCAGGATTACGGCAAACACTAGAAAATATTATAATCACATGAAAAATATTATGACTGGCTAGCCACCACCCAAATAGACAATCTGTGGCCAAGCACTTAACGGTGTTTTCTTGTTTTGTTTTTATGTTATTGTGACGGAACAAGCTCGAGAAGAGAGACCACCTGCTGTTAAACGTACCTCTGCGTATAACAGATGCATTTCATTACAAGTCATGAATTGCACTGCGCCCGTCACTTTGAGACATAGTTGTTAAGTCTCATGTGCCTGTAATTTCACTGGCTCTCAAGGACAGCTACCGGAATGCACCATGTGGTGAAGCTCAAGCCTGCGGCGGGATTCGAACCATGTACCTGCTGCGCGTCAGTCCATAGCCAATGCCACAGAGCCATCACTGCTTCAAGTCTACGAAAAGCTCCAACAGCTCCAAGCAGATGCTAACAGCTTACGAATAATTATTGCTATTTAAGTTTCCAAAGATAAGCACCGGTCAATGGTTACTTATTCCTAGTACTTTAACAGTGACACCAAAAATAATTATTAATTCATCAAATACCACTCGGGGCAGCAAATCCCTGTAAGCCCTGGAAATTAAGCGAGAACTTTCTAGAATAATGGCTTGAGTTTTAAGTGGTTTTACTTTCAGCCCGTAGGGCCTTCTAATCTAATATTTGAGATAAATCTTTATTTATTGTTTCCTCTGCTCCAGACAAATCAAGTACAGGTGCTTGGCATACAAAGACTTATGATAATGCGCGGGCAGAAATATACTTCTACTAAACTAGTACACTAGTAGGCACAGTGGGCACACCCGTGGTGTGTTGGGCATTTCACCCCTGTGGGTGTCGTATGATTTGACTAAGGGTAAAATATCGGAAGGAGGGCAGCAGGGCCTTCTGAGGAACTGTTATCTTACACTGTGATTCCCAAGACGCCTGCCAAGCGTGGAGATTATGGCAATCCTCCCTGAAGTGAAAGCGGCTGTATTCAGCAGTAGATAGTCCGGCTAATACAGCATAGGTATAAAGTATGAAGTTTAAATTTACCTCTATTGAACTTATAATTATACAGGGTTATTGGTTAAATGCTAACAACCTCTTAGGGTTGACTTCTGCTAATCCTAACAAACATATTGATATGATTGTATTTTTGTTTTGTTTTTTTTTTATTGTTTTAATTCCTACTCCGTGCCTAGAACGCTCGCAGTGGCAACAGTGGACCGCGCCGTGGCCCCTTTCAATAGAGTTTTAAATATTTACTTTGAGCAAAGTATTAAAAAATATGGAATTATACATTACAGGCACAAGAGACTTTGGACATCAGGTGGTCCTCGTACTTATTCAGTCAAAAACATATAAAAACACAAAATAAAATTTAACACAAAACCAAAAAAAAACCTTTTCCAAACAAAAAAAATATCTCAAAATGTTTGTTAGGACTAGCAGAAGTCAACCCTAAGAGGTTGTTAGCATTTTATCAATAACCCTGAATATCACTAGCTGCCCGCTCCGGCTTTGCACGGATATTTAACAAATTTTATAAATTGAAACACATAAAAAGTAGTTATTGCGACATAACTGTAACAGTTAAAGAATATGGTATGGCGGAGTTTTTTGTAGATATTGATGTCGTTTCTAAAATTGTAGTACATCACTTTGTTCTATTGGCAACAATTTTCGCAGCGTACGCTATATATTTTGGTATTTTATTCAGACATTGGGTTAAATTATCAAAATTTTATACATATCCCTAGGTTTTAAAAAACATTCTATGGTCTATGTTCATCAGGGATATCGTAGGATTTTAAGGGTGGAAGTATATTTCAAATCGGTCTTTACCTGTAGTTTTTAAGTTTATACATTACATACAACAATATAAAAAAATACAAAAATTTTAATCATATTCTTCTTTACAATGTTGGTAAGTAAATATAGATTATATTAGAATTAAACGTTTACTACTCAAAACAATATTTTTACATATGAAATAAAACAAAAACACCATCTTTAACCCATGTAGTGTAACCCCGTAGTGTGTAAACTTGGTATACAAAACGTATTTTCTAACAACACTTAATACGCCACGAGAACTTATTTTCAACAAAGTTATGGCTTCAGTTTTATGGCGGTAGCCTTTTTGACGCCGTCTCTCGTATAAAATACGCTCTCGTTACTTATGCCATGACCTTTACAAATAAAACCAATTAGTCACCCCGTGACCACGATCACTGCAAAGTGTTTTTTTTTTATGCCTGATAGGTTAGCCTTTGACCACTATCTCACCTGATGGTAAGTGATAATGTGGTCGAAGATGTTGTTCAGGCTAACCTAGAAGTACTGGCTCTCAAGGACAGCTGCCGGAACACACCGTTAGGTGCTTGGCGACAGATTTTCTACTTGAGGGTGGTAGCTAGCCAGGCGGGCATTCGCAAAATGCCCTACCACCATGCTATAACGTATGGCAACCTAAGACGACAACCAGGACAAACGGCTGGCTTAACGTGCCCTCCGAAGCACGGAAACGCTCAGTAGTAATGTTACTAGCGGTCACCCATCCAACTCATGACCGCGCGCGACGTTGCTTAACTTTGCTGATCGGTTGAGAACAGATAAGTAAACTTCGCTACGAGCGCTTCAAAACTGTTGTGTTTGAAACGTCGGAACAAAAATAATGACGTATATACGCGATTTAGACCGTTTAAAGTTGTTTAATTACTATGTGTAATAATCGCGAAACCTAAGACAACACCATGACCTTTTGTTTGATGAGGGTGTTAAAAGTTACTATATAAAATCGTAGCTCAGATAAATAAAGAGATGGAGTACGGCGTTATAAGTTAAGCTAAAAAACCATGCTCCTATCATGCAGGTAATTTATGTTGAAAAGTTTGTTTTACTACGTTTGTGAACGTCATGTCTAATGTCATGCAATGTTACAAATAATGGGTCAATTACTTAAGTTTCTCTTGGTATTTTCAAACTAATATGATGATGACAATCGAAACTAGAAAAGAATACATGTATAAATGAAGCAGTGACGGCTCAGTGCACTGGCTATGGACTGCCACGCAGCAGGTCCATGGTTCGAATCCCGCCCAGAGCTTGAGCTTCACCGCATGGTGGAAGGGCATTTTGCAAATGCCCGCCTGGCTAGCGACCACCCTCAAGTAGAAAATCTGTCGCCAAGCACCTAACGGTGTGTTCCAGCAGCAGTACTTGAGAGCCAGTGAAATAACAGGCAAAATGAGACTTTATGTCTCAAGGTGATGGGCGCAGTGCAGTTCGTCACTTGTGATGAAATGCATCTGTTATAGGCAGAGGATACCGCTTAACATAAAAAAAAAACATTTTGGGCTCATTTTGATTGCTTCGGCACTTTACAGCTAGTGTAACGTTTTTTTCTTACCAGACCTGACAGTACGGCGAACCAGTGGAGTGTGAAAGCGACAATACGATAAGGAAATGTTTTTTTTTATTGTGACTGAACATGCACGTGGCCCACCTGATGTTAAGTGGATTAACCTCTGCATATAACAAATGCATCATGTGACAAATTGCACTGCGCCCGTCACACTGCGACAGAGTTGTTAAATCTCATGTGCCTGTAATTTTTCTGGCTCTCAAGGACTGCTGCCGGAACACACTGTTAGGTGCTTGGCGACAGATTCTCTACTTGAGGGTGGTAGCTAGCCAGGCGAGCATTCGCAAATGCCCTTCCACCATGCGGTGAAACTCAAGCCGGCGCGCGGCGGTGGGCATCGAACCAGGGACCTGTGGCACGGCAGTCCATAGCTAATACCGCTCGGCCATCATTGCTTCCAAAGTTGCTCTTGTATTGGCCATCATCCTGTATGATTTGCTGATCCAAATCAATGAAAGATGATTTGCCCACTCTTAGGCCCTGAGGCCGACTTAGTATAATTGTACTTGAACAATAATACTTTCTTTTAAGTAGAAACCTCACGTGAATGAGTCAGATAACTCCTATAGTTTCTACTATACCCAGTGGTAGTTTTTAAAGAGAGCGCGGGCAGCCCTTGTTGACATCTCGCTTTTTTTTATGTTATTGTAAAGGAACAAGCGCGAGGCCCACCTGATGTTAAGCGGTATCCTCTGCCTATAACAGATGCATTTCATCACAAGTGACGAACTGCACTGCGCCCAGCACCTTGAGACATACCTGTTAAGTCTCATTTTGCCTGTTATTTCACTGGATCTCAAGGACTGCTGCCGGAACAGACCGTTAGGTGCTTGGTGACAGATTTTCTACTTGTGGGTGGTCGCTAGCCAGGCGAGCATTCGCAAAATGCCCTTCCACCATGCAAAATTCTTCTTATGCTTGGTATCGAAACTAAAGCTTATTAACTAACTTGAGTTATCCTGTATTATATATTGAATGATTGAAAACCACTTTAGTTTTTACTTGATTTATACTTTCTTAAGCTTCGTTCAAATTCAACATTTTCCACATCAAATATATGGAAAGATCTGCTATGTATGTCTTCAAAACCGTAATTTTCAACGCTTTGGTCACGTGTGCAGACTGGTGCTGAAAGGATGATCTTGACTAATCTGTTTCTGATGACAGACTGGACTGCTACATATACAAATTAGACTATCCACCTTATATATATTGCAATTTATGTCTCGCCGCAGTATCTATTCGTCAATATGTACCTACTAATTGAGTCCCTTGTCAGTTTCTCTATTTGTTGTATTGCGTTTTCGGCGCCCGTAGATGTCAGAGGTAGAAAGCGCTGCACACCTTATGTGGCCGTCTCGGGTACAACTCCTTCACGACTTACCGTCGGACTACTTATTTGCAACCCCTCACCCAACGTTCTTTGTAGCTATAATTTTGCCGGCAGCGCAAACAAACGCTCTTGTTCTTCATAAAACAAACGAAAATCTAATCTAATCAAGAAATACCTACCACCTCCTGACGTGGTTTCGGTCATAGGTGTAGACTGCATATAAAAAATGTATAGCGCGTCTAGTATATATAGGTCAATGCATCGTCTAAGGGTTTTGACTGATCTGATTCTAATAACAGACTGAATTGCTACATATGCTACATAGATTATCCACCTTATATTATATTAAATGCAAAGTATGCTAGTCTACATATACACGAATATTATAAAGAGTAAAGATTTGTATTTTTGAATTTTTGTATATTTGTATGTTACGTATAAACTTAAAAACTACTGAACCGATTTGGATGAAACTTGGCATGGAAATAGTTTGGGACCCGGGGAAGGACTTAGAATACTTTTTATCCAACTGCGCAATAAGAGGTTAATGGTTTTGAGGGATAACCGAAATAAACGCGGGAGGAGCCGTGGCTACTAGTTATATATTATATAGGTCTACATCTTTTTAAGTAACGTCGTATTATATATATGAATATATTCATCATCAGCCGAAAGACGTTCACTGCTGAACAAATGCCTCTCCCATAGAACGCCACAAAGAACAGCTATTAGCCACTTGTAACCACTGGCTACCCGCGACTTTCACGATATCGTCAGTCCACCTGCTGGGGGGTTTACCTACCTATGGATATATTACTTTTTCTATATTTTTTTTACATCATTACCAGAATCAGTACTTAAACCTTTTAAGTAATTAATTTGATTACCAACCTAAAACATAATAACTAAGAAGGTCCAATAAAATGTTTTTGTCAGTTTCCTTATTGGACGCAAGGGATTATTTCTTTTATAAGGACACGGAAAATATTTTCGTAATAAAAATAATCACGGTGTGAAAAATTACAAATAAACAGTCTTGGTGAAAAAAATGTTACCGTGAAAAATTATTAAATTCCTATTTTGAAATTCATTTTCTTGGTGTTTATTATTTCTTCTATTAACTTAATTTTAAATATTTATTTTCCTGCTACAAAGTGTTTATATGGCAAATGATTTAAAATAAGTAGTATATAAATAAGTACTCATGAAGCGGGAATAGCTGATCGTAACTAGCTGTGGTCTGCCGTGCCGCAGGTCGATGGTTCGATCCCCACCGCCAGCTGGAACGGCATTTTGCTAATTTTCACCTGGCTAGCTACTACCCTCAAGTAGAAAATCTGTCGACAAGCGCGTTACAATGTGTTCCGGCAGCGGCTCTTGAGTGGGTCCGTCTATGTGGTGAAACGCATCTGTTATAGGCAGAGTCTACCATATTTTTATATGGATTTTTAGTTTTTCCACAGACTCCAGGGTCCGTGGCATTTTTTTAAGTTAATTTAGAAATGTTTTTAGTAATGACATTACTATGGGGAGCATTCTTACATACTTAGGGGGAACACAGTTATAAGGGATACTAATTATACATAACTATTAAATATACTATTACAAAAGAGTTACAAACAGGTTTGAACAGGCATTCTGAACGGACCAGTGTCTTCAAGCAGCACTCGTTCACGAGTTGACTTGCTTGCCAGCCATCGTCCTCCTCAAACATTTGTGAGGGAAGAGGGCGACCCGACACACGATGCCGCCGCTTGCCTGCGCTTTTTGTGAGCATGACCTTTGCGAATGCACGCGCCAATCCGCTTGCCAAAGGGGGAAAAAACTATAGTTAAACGCTACATTTTTACGCATTATTTGTACCCTTAAACTTGATTCCCTACACGTGGTCCCTGGGTGGTGCTAAACAGGCAGCAACTAGGTGGTAGGTCCCTTAAGCAAGAGGCCGTCTTGGCGGGTACCACTGCAGTGTCATGTGTTCTGCCTCAAATCAGTATTGCACTGTGTTTAGGTATGAAAGGCACTGTAGCGAGTGAAATTACTGGGCAAACGAGAACGGATGTCTCGGAGTGACGAGCGCACTGCAGTGTGCAGGTCAATGACACTGCAACTGTTTATGAGCAGACGTGATGCTTACCATCAGGCACCGTTTCACTCGTCTCGTCAATTCATAGCATAAAAAAAAACAATAAATTTTTACTTTTGTATTTTTCTTATTCTGACTCACCGACGTCCATTTTCACCATAGCCTCTATCACCACGCTGTTACGATCTCTAATTGCCATCTTTGAGGTTACCACTTAACACCAAGTGGACTTCGTGTTCCTTCACTATTCCAGGAATCCCATAAAAAATATCAATATACAAAATTAAAATATGCATAACTAATACACTATTATTACGTGAAATTTCATTTGACTTTCACCATTACTTAATCGCGCTTACACGATCGGATATTTTTTTTTGTTGATGATATTGTGCGGAACATGCTCGAGGCCTGATGTTACGCGGACTAACCTCTGCCTATAACAGATGCATTCATCACAAGTCACGAATTGCGCTGCGCCCGTCACTTTGAGACATAGTTGTTAAATCTCATGTGCCTGTAATTTCACTGGCTCTCAAGAACTGCTGCCGGAACACACCGTTAGGTGCTTGGCGACAGATTTTCTACTTGAGGGCGGTAGCTAGTCAGACGGGCAATCGCAAAATGCCCTTCCACCATGCGGTGAAGCTCAAGCCGGCGGTGGGGATCGAACCAGGGACCTGAGGCACGGCAGTCCATAGCTATTACCGCTCGGCCATCATTGCTTCAAAAATGTTTCTTCAAAAATCTTATTTTGATACGTATATTTTGAACGAAAATACGTATTATGTGTGGAGGCCCATCTGATATTAAGGGACGTGTACTCATAACGCTCTCTGTGCAAGCGTAGTTTCGATATATTTTGAACTAGCGACCCGCCCCGGCTTCGCTCGGGTGCAATGCTGATACTTAATATACTATTATTATATAATATTGGTAAAATGCTAACAACCTCTTAGGGTTGACTTTTGCTAGTCCTAACAAAAATTTTTAGCTAACTTTTTTTTTTATTGAAAAAAAAATATTTTAATTATTATTTTTTTTGTTTTAATGCCTACTCCGAGGCAATAGCGCCCGCCGCGGCAACAATGGACTGCACCGTAGTCCCTTTGAATAGAGTTTTGTTATTACATCGAGCAAAGTAATAAAAAATATGAAATAATACATTACAGGCACAAGAGACTTTTGACATCAGGTGAGGCGTGCTTATTCAGTCAAAAACATATAAAAACACCAAAAAAAAATTAAAAAAATTGAAAATTAAAAAAAACAATTTTTTTAATAAGAAATAAAAAGTCATCTCATAATGTTTGTCAGGACTAGCAGAAGTCAACCCTAAGAGGTTGTTAGCATTTTACCAATAACCCTGTATACCTAACGTTCACAGTTTTAACATGTTTTTAAAGGTAACTTATTCTTAAAAGCTTTACTACTTACTCTTGACATCACATTAGAAACCTCTGAGATTATTACTGTTTATCTACTATATTATGCATACATTATGCATGCAGGTTTATATGCATACTATATATACATATAAACCTTCCTCTTGAATCACCCTTACTATTAAAAAAACCGCATCGAAATCCATTGCGTAGTTTTAAAGATCCAAGCATACATAGAGACAGACAGAGGGAAGCCACTTTGTTTTATACTATGTAGTGATACCTAGGTGTGAGCCAAAGTGCGTCCTACGTCCTACTTCATATGTTTCTGGTTTCCCAGTTTTTCATAAAATTATGTACTCTCAGGAATATTCGGACAAATTTTTTCATTTGTGAATTCTTATTTTTAAGTTAAGAGATAAAATCAATAATGAAACTAACATCTGGCAAACCAGAAGCATAGATTTTAGGCCCTAGGACATGCATGCTAATTTCAACAAGTTGATACTTGATATACGAAATATAAAAAAACTACATTTGTATGAAAAGCTCTATAAATACACTTTTCTTTAACGGTAACTGCCTATTACAGAGGCACTGCGCCCACCTACCTGAGACACACAGTTGTTAAGTCTCTTCATGTGCCTGTAATGTTACTGGCTCTCAAAGACTGCTGCCGGATCACACTGTTAGGTGCTTGGTGACATATTTTCTACTTGAACACTTATGAAATATAAATCACTGTACTGTGTTTCAGTTTGTTCTGAGCTGAGGCTGTGAATTACCAGCTCTTCTACTGATATAGTTGGGTTCATTTTATCCTTATTCCATACTAGCGGCCCGCCTTTCAACCTTTTCTCGTTTAGTTGATAAACCATAAGAGTACCCCATTCTCAAGTTTTAAAATACACGTACAATCGTCACGCTTCGTCGGCGCGTCCTAGTGCGCGTGTTGCGCGTCCCGTACTCAAGTCAGCTCAGCGACAGCTCAGATTTGGTGGCGGGGAGAGGAAGGCTCGTTTGGTGGGGGGAGAGGAGTGTCCATCCTATACATAGTATTATTATATGTTCTATGCTTCTATGGAGTAAGGGATTTTTTTTATGGGTTGTTGAAGGAACACGCAAGAGTCCCACCTGTGCCTATAGATGCATTTTTCACAAGTGACCAACTACACGGCGCCCTAATATTACTGGTTCTCAAGGTCTGCTGCCGGAACACACTGTTAGGTGCTTGGCGACTGTTTCTACTTCCACATGACCCCGTGCTGCACTTATCAATAAGTACAGTCTAGTTAAATAATACGAGTAGCATGTTTAAGTTTATCATGAATGTATAAAAATATTTTAAGTGGAGTCGTTTGTGACAGCTGTCAGCAGCAGATATAAGGCTACGTTCTTCGCAGTCACAAAGCTACCCCTTGGAGAGCTTTTATTAATAATAGTCTTATCCTTTGTTTTTTTCTTATTATTATTAAATACTACACACTACAGACTCGTGGTCCGTACTCTTATTTGATTATTACTTTTCTTTTTTTGTTACAATAATAATTTTCAACTTTGAGTTCATTCTCCAACTTATCAATATTCTTCCTGAAGGGAAGTAAGCCTAGTATTAGTTAAAATATCTTATAGCTAAACTGAGTTTATACATATAGATATATATATATATATATATATATATATATATATAGATATATATATATATATATATATATATATATATATATATATATATATATATATATAATTTATTTTTTCTTCTTATATCCTTTTTTTATGACTGATAGGTTAGCTTTTGACTACTATCTCATCTGATTGTAAGTGATGATGTGGTCGAAGATGTTGTTCAGGCTAACCTAGAAGTACTGGCTCTCAAGGACAGCTGACGGAACACACCGTTGGGTGCTTGGCGACAGATTTTCTACTTGAGGGTGGTAGCTAGCCAGGCAGGCATTCCACTACCACAATGCTATAGCGACTGCCATCCTCAGACAACAACCGGGACCGACGGATAAACGTGCCCTCCGAAGCACGGAAACGCTCAGTCGTAATGTCACTAGCGGTCACCCATCCAAGTCATGATGATGTCATCACTGCTTCAAAACTCCTTAATTTAGTGCTTCTAAGTTATTTTTTTCTTTCCAGTCGGTGTCAGTGTCGGTATCTGTGCTGACTTTAACCTTCATCTCAGTGGACCGCTGGTACGCCATCTGCTTTCCACTGAAGTTCAAATCCACCACCAGTAGAGCGAAGGTCTGCATATTGGTCATTTGGGCGGTTTCACTCACTCTCAGTAAGTTTTATTTATTTGTTTTATATTGTTTTATATGAGGTCTTGACTCTACGAGCGCACGATCGAGACACTTTCTTGATCGTGCGCACGTAGAGTCAAGACCTCCTGAGGATGCTTCGTGTAGAATCTAAACGCGTCGAAAATTCTTCCATTTGGCTGCGTGGCGTTTGTGACGTCACGTCGGCCTAGCAGGAAAATTAGGCGGAATTGTCACTAGATATAATATTATATTTTTTAAGTGTTTTATTAAAATATTAATTTGATGTTTTCTTAAAAAAAATTAAAAATATTTGTTATTATTAAATATGGATTTCCGCAAAGTAACGCCTGAATCTATTCATTATATTATGTTCTAATTTAGGAGAAATAATATTAATAAATTAATTCTAATTCTTGCATTTAACCGCATAGAGGGCATTTTGCGATTGCCCGTCTGGCTAGCGACCACCCTCAAGTAGAAAATCTGTCTCCAGGCACCTAACGATGTGTTCTGGCAGCTGTCCTTGAGAGTAATTCTAGACCTGTTAAACACCGTAGACCACGTCATCACTTACCATCAGGTGAAAGGTCAAAGGCTTATCTATCAACAATAAAAAAAGAAATGATTTTTTAGAGAGTAGGCATACCGTGGTTCTCCATACCTACCCTACTGGTATCACAAATAAACATTCAAATTGTTTTATAAATGCTTCAAAAAATATTTAATATTATTTCTCTTGTCACGACAACAGTGATATTAGGTCCTTACATATGAAATTGGCGTTTTGTATGGGAGGAACAAAAAGTCGAATATTTTTTAATATAATATATTTAATTAATCAAAGTATGAACCATTATTTTCTATGCACTTTTGCCATCTCATAGGTAGTTCATTGATCCCTTAACTAAAAAAACCAGTCGGACGGGAATCAATAAAATCTTTGAAGGCGATTTGGACTGCCCCATCGGAGTTGAATTTTTTCCCTTGCAAGAAGTTATCCAAATTTCGAAAAAAATGGTAATCTGTTGGAGCAAGGTCCGGGGAGTACGGAGGATGTCTTAGACTTTCCAATTGAAGCTCTTCTAATTTAGTAGCCGTCTGTAGCGCAGTGTGTGGTCTAGCGTTGTCGTGAAGCAGCAGTGGCGTGGAGCGATTGACCAGCCTAGGTTGTTTAGCCGCTAGCTTTTCCATCATGGTTTGCAATTCCCGACAATAGACATCAGCCGTAATAGTCTGGCCAGATTTGAAAAAACTGTAATGAACAATACCGGCACTAGTCCACCAAACGCTTACAAGTAACTTTTTTGGGGTTAATTTTCGCTTGGGGCAGGATTTGGCTGGCTGGCCAGGATCTAACCATTGCGCTGAGCGCTTCCGATTATCGTAAAGAACCCATTTTTCATCACAAGTAATGATTCGGTTTAAAATACCTTCATTATTGTGCCGGTTTAGTAATGTAACGCAGCAGTCGACGCGCGTTTGCCGGTTTGTTTCAGTCAATTCGTGAGGTACCCACCTTTCAAGCTTTTTAATCTTCCCAATTTGCTTCAAGTGAATTAAAACAGTTTTATCACTAACATCGCAGCCTGCAGCTAACTCGGACATGGTTTGCGATGGATCCGCTTCCACAATAGCCTTCAACTCTTCATTATCAACTTGAGTCTCAGGCCGTCCACGGGGCTTGTTCTGCAGGTCGAAATTTCCAGAACGAAAACGTTGGAACCAAAAACGAACTGTGTTTTCTTTTGCAACACGACCGCCATACACATCATTCACCCTTCGAGTTGTTTCCGCAGCACTAGTGCCACGGCGGAACTCGTACTCGTAAATAATGCGATATTTAAGGTTTTCCATTTTGTAAAATGAGTGACGCAAACAGAAAAAAACAGAAGAAAAAAAACAAATGAATGACGATCATCGAAGCACAAATACATGAGTCTATAGCTGTACAAATTTGAATTTGGAATTCCTTACCAAAGAGGAGAAATTCGTGATTAAAGTGGCCAGTACGAAAAACGCCAATTTCATATGTAAGGATCTTACAGCCTGCTCCATGAAAACGAGTTGAGTTATTTTAATACAGCAGAAATGGAAACCGATTGGCATTATTAAAATAGTTATTTGGCTGTACTTTCTAAGAAAATAAAGTTACAATACTTTAATTTTCTAAGAAAGTACGTGTACGAGACGTGTATCCCGTACACGAGCTCTTTGTGTAGAGGAATAAGCTTCTTTTTGTAATATAATATAATAAGCCAGCGGGGTGCCGGTTTAGAATCACCCCCTCATCGCTACCCGTGATTGTAGTAAAAGGCGATTAAGGTAACACACCAGAATGTGGGCAGCAACACTTTCTGAGGAACTGATATCTCACACTGCGATCCCCAAGCCGCCCGTCAGGCGTTGGGATAAACAAACCCCCCATAATGGGGGAGGCTGTTTTCAGCAGTGGACAATCCGGGTGATACAAGAGTGCGTCCCTGCAAGCCTTCTGCCAAGACAAATTTTGGTCTAACCGAGGATACACGCCGTTCCAGCACTCCAATCGAGCTTAATTGGATCCTAACAAGATTTTATTATACGCGTTCCGGGTGGCCTATCAGAGCTAATTATGCCTTGCCAATAAAAAAAATCTACCTTTTGAATCAGCTAAATCTTGGCTAGCTGTCAAATGTGACAGATTTTACAATAAATAATAAATTTTGTTCAAGCTAGGCCAAAGATTAGTGATTACTAAATTATTATGGTATAATGACGTTATGAGCCCGATTTCCAAAGCATGCAGAAAATATTTTACTATTTAGATTTTTTGAGTTACGACTCATTTGTCATGTTAGCTCAATTGGTTAGAGCATACCCCGGCTAAAGGGGTGGATGGATGCGGGTTCGAACCCCGCACATGACTTAAATTCTTTCTCTAGTAAATTTGTAATTTTGTAAAATATTTTACCACTCATAAACAATTTCATATTTTGACAGTAGCTATAAAGGTTGTTCCAGAAGCATCGATCAAATCTAACTCGACCAATATTTGGCCAAGGCCTTGCAGGAACGCACCCCACGTACTTTAAGTATAATGATACTCATATCGCGGAAGGTTCCAGTAACTTATCTCGGTGTAACTCACACTTGAACGGTTTTATAACTTTTTCCTTTGTTATAAATTCTAAGTTGGTACTTACATCTTGAAATGTGAGATAATGGAAATATTTTACATATACTACACGCTTTCCATGACTTTGCCCGCCCAAAGCCCACTACCACCATTATAGGGTTTATATAGGGTACCTTAGTTTGGTGAATTTAGTCCTTAGTTTGTTTATATTGTCGTTTATCGGTAAACACACTGAAGGGCTCGTAGCGAAGTTAGTTTACTTAGCTGTTCTCAACCGATCAGCAAAGTTAAGCAACGTCGCCCGCGGTAATGAGTTGCATGGGTGACCGCTAGTGACATTACTACTGATAGCGCTTCCGTGCTTCGGAGGGCACGTTAATGGCTAGCTGCCACCCTCAAGTAGAAAATCTGTCGCCAAGCACCTAACGGTGTGTTCCGGCAGCTGTCCTAGAGAGCCAGTACTTCTAGGTTAGCTTGAACATCTTCGACCACATCATCACATACCATCCGGTGAGATAGTGGTCAAACGCTAACCTATGAGGCATAAAAAAAAAACACTGATTCGAAAATCAAAAAACAGTCAAATACTTGTCGGACTCATATATAGCGGATTTCGTACTAATACAACTACTTATATAATTTTAATAGGTTTATTTTTGCTATGTCAGCAACATATAAATCAGAAGAAGCGAGATTCAAGTATGTGTGCTCGTAAAAGCGTTCTCGGTTTTTTATGAGTGAGACAGAGGGCACGAATGGTGCGCGGGCCGCGCGGTGTGTGGACTGGATCAGATCTCTAGTGGTGCCTCTAATTCAGGGAGTTCACTCGCTCATTCTCAGCCAGGCTGGCTTGAGGTTTTGTCACAATGCCGAAACATAAATATTGTTGTGTTTACGGTTTTTAAGAATAAGAATGTTCTTTCATTCCTCTCCTTTGTGTCGATGTTTCGCTAATGAAGTATTGTTGTAGGCTTAAGTTATTGGAACGAAGTTCCTTATCGCGCGTTGCGAAAGGGGGCTAGACGGAAAAAATTAAGACCAAAAGATGTAACGACACTTTTTGCTTTAGTTGTAAGCCGTGCGGCGCGGCGTGCGCGTATTTCTCTGTCTGTGTCTCTCTCTCTCTCTCTCATAGAAATCAAGCCAGGTATTTTCATTTGAGTTAATAGTAAGTTTATATAACATTATATTTGATAATAAAAAAAAATTACTAGGTATAACCTAAAAAAAAAATTAACATTCCTTCATTAATTAATCGAAAGGAACTTCGTTCGATCAGGGTGTCCCTTGACACCTCTCATGTTTTTTTGTTGTACCTCAAACGAAAAAATGGAAATCCGATCATCCTCGTGATACATAACTATACAGTTGCCACTGATGAAAACTAGTACATAGTAGGTAGGTACTAAATTATTTGCTTGCATCAGCTGTAATTGTAATTTTGTAACACAAGATAGATCAAATTAAAATGTTTTTTTTTTTATGTTATTGTAACGGAACAAGCCCGAGGCCCACCTGATGTTAAGTGGACTAACGCCTATAACAGACGCATTTCGTCAGCGACGAATTGCACTGTGCCCGTCACACTGAGACGTCCAGTTGTTAGGTCTCATTAGCTTGTAATTTTTCTGGCTCTCAAGGACTGCTGCCGGAACACACTGTTAGGTGCTTGGCGACAGATTTTCTACTTGAGGGTGGTCGCTAGCCAGGCGGGCATTCACAAAATGCCCTTCCACCATGCGGTCAAGCTCAAGCTCTGGGCGGGATTCGAACCATGGACCTGCTGCACGGCAGTCCATAGCCACTGAGCCATCACTGCTTCGTTGTCACATGTTTTCGATTATGGTACGAAATCCAAAAAATTCAAAGGTTTTGCCGTATATAAATAGTCTTTTATGCATTCAACAACTCTGGAACTTGCTTTTTCTTTACCGTATAACTTTATAGGTACATTATTTATTTCTCTTGAACACAGATGCTCCTGAGCTGGTAGTGTTGACGACGGAGAAGACAGTACCTCTGCGCTTCGATCTGCAGTACCTGGTCCAGTGCGTGGCGAGCTGGTCTCAGCAGAGCGACCTTGTGTGGCATATCATTAAAGTCGTCTTTATTTATACGTAAGTATTATTATCCCCATCTCTTCCTTTTTTTTTTTTTTTTTTTTTTTTTTTATGTTGTGTAGGAACAAGCGCGAGGCCCACCTGATGTTAAGCGGTATCCTCTGCCTATAACAGATGCATTTCATCACAAGTGAACGAACAGCACTGCGCCCATCACCTTGAGACATAGTTGTTAAGTCTTATGTGCCTGTAATTTCACTGGCTCTCAAGGACTGCTGCCGGAACACACCGTTAGGTGCTTGGCGACAAGATTTTCTACTTGAGGGTGGTCGCTAGCCAGGCGGGCATTCGCAAAATGCCCTTCCACCATGCGGTGAAGCTCAAGCTCTGGGCAGGATTCGAACCATGGACCTGCTGCGCGGCAGTCCATAGCCAATGCCACTGAGCCATCACTGCTTCAAAAGAATCAGTGTGTCAAAAGAAGAGAAGCGAATTAGGCTTTGTTCAAACTCCGCGGTTTGAGCGCGTTTGGGGCGCGGCGCGGTCACGTCCTCGTGAGAACTGGGGGCCAACTCGAACCTCTTATAGTAATAATAATTTAATCTTGCTGCAAAATTTTATACCTCCACGTCAATTAAGCAATCTTACAAACAGTAATAGAATCGCTCGTCGTTTTGATGACGTCACAACAAATTGATCACTCTTTTCGCGAACTCTGACGTACGAACTATTACTGTTCCAGCGACAAATCCGTCATGTTTATCCATCTTAAAAAAGTTACTTTCTAACAGCGGATTTAAACTTGATTTTGGGTATTTTACGATAAAAATGGGTTAAATTATTGTGTAAATTACGTGCAACGTTTTTATTTCTATTATTCTATAAAATAAATGCAGCAAAATTATTTGATGAGTGAAACTAAAAAATTACAGACAGGTGTTGAGCAGCTTACAATAAAATGTCGTAAAACTATGGTAAATCCGTTCCATAACTTTGTAGTTCGGAACAGTGCGAGCGGGATAACGGTACATTATAAACATCTTGTATCTCGCTTGCACATCCGTGATACATATTTCATTCGTTATTTAAGTAGGATCAAACCAGTATTGCTTGACGCGATTGTGGGTCGGTGATAGTTCGTGACTGCGAATGACTATTTTAAGCATGAAACAAAACGCTCCTTTTTTATGATGGTTTCGTAAAAAGTGGGAGTTGGCCCCAGAGTCCGAGGTTCAGTGTCGGATATGATTGTTGCCGCGTTCGACCGCGCGCGTTATTGGTAAAATGCTAACAACCTCTTTTTTATATATTTTTGTTTATGTTTGTTGTTTTTTTTGTGTTTGTTTATGTTTATTTGACATAATAAGCAAGACGACCACCTGATGTTAAAAGTCTCTTGTGTCTGTAATTTAATATTTCATATTACTAGCTGTAAATATTTTAAACTCTATTCAAAGGGAGCGCGGCGCGGTTTAGTGTTCCCACGGCGGGCGCTCTTAGCTCGGAGTAGGCATTGTCTTTGACTTCAAGATACAGAACTTAAAAGTGTCAGACAGTACTAAAAATAAATATTGTTTTAAGTTTGGATCCGTCCTTAAAATGTTGGTTAGGATTAGAAGAAGTCAACCCTAAGAGGTGGTCAGCATTTTACCAATAATCCTGTGTATTCAAATAATGGTATATCCCGCACATGACTTAAAAAAAAATAAAAATAAAAATCCTATCGTATATATTTGTGATGTTGTAATGTAATCCGCATAGCAGGCGTTATTGCAAACCTAAAAATATTAAATTTATAAGGTTGCGTCATCATTTACAATTATAAAACCAATTGCAAAATTGGTCTTGTTTGTAGTACAACACAAGTGGTAGTATAGATTTCGCTCCATCCCAATACGATGGTTAAAGAAGGATAGGAAAGATTCGAGTCATGACGTCATGTCATGTTAGCTCAATTGGTTGGAGCATACTCCGGCTCAAGGAGTGGATGGACGTGGGTTCGTATCCCGCACATGACTTCAATTTTTCCTATCGTATATTTGTGATTTTGTAAAATCGTATATAAAATTAAATGACATATTTACAGGGTGCCGTTACTGTTGATTACGGTTGCACACTACCACATTGTGAGAGTGTTGTGGCGTTCAAACAAGATACCTGGACAGGCTGACACTGCCAAACTCACGCCTGCTGAACGATGTAAGTCAATTTTTATATTCGTTATAGCCTAGCCTTTGATAATAACACACCAGCGTATTGAAGCAATGATAGGCGAGCGCAGGTCCATGGTTCGAATCCTACCGCCGGCTTGAGCTTCACCGCATGGTGGAAGGGCATTTTGCGGATGCTCGCCTGGCTATCTACCAGCCTCAAGTAGAAAATCTGTCACCAAGCACCTGACAGTGTGTTCCGGCAGCAGTCCTTGAGAGCCAGTAAAATTACAGGCACATGAGACTTAACAACGGTACGTCTCAGTGTGACGGGCACAGTGCAATTCTTCATTGACGAAATGCGTCTGTTATAGGCAGGTTTGTTAAAGATTTAAGCTATAATGGGTAGTCAAGGACAGCTTTCGAAAATAATCGAAATAGAAAATCTGTCGCCAAACACCGAACAGTGTATTTCGGCAACAGTCTTTGAGAGCCCGTAAAATTACAGGCGCATGAGACTTCACAACTGTGTATCTCAGAGTGACGGGTGCAATGCAATACGTCACTTGTGACGAAATGCATCTGTTAGGCATAGGCAAAGGTTACTCCGCTTAACACCAGGAGTGCCTCGATCTTGTTATGTCACAATCCCATAAGAAAACCATTCGGAGAATATCATCTAATATCGTCTTAAGATGGCAGTCGTTATAGCATAGTATTAGGGCATTTTGCGAATGCCCGCTTGGATATCTACCACCCTCAAGTAGAAAATCTGTCGTCAAGAACCTAACGGTGTGTTCTGGCAGCTGTTCATGAGAGCCATGCCACCACCCTATAACGACTGCCATCCTAAGACAACAACCGGGACCGACAGCTTAACATGCTCTCCGAAGCACGGAAGCGCTCAGTAGTAATGTCACTAGCGGTCACCCATCCAACTCATGACCGCATAGGACGTTGTTTAACTTTGCTGATCGGTTCAGAACGGCTTAGCAAACTTCGCTACGAGCGCTTCAAAATTATTACTATCATAAGGTAATCTTAGGGATATCTTAGGGCTTAATTCCAGAAATAGTATTTTTTTTTATCCAATATTCACATTAAATTTTTCGTTATCTTAACTTTTTCTCTCCAATGATATGTTTTACTGTCACTTGTCACAAAACTAATTTTTCAACAATAAACTTACTTTTGTCTTCCCTGACAGTATTTACTATTATGACTTATTATTTTGTAAATCACAAATATACGATAGGAAAAATTTAAGTCATGTGCGGGTTTCGAACCCGCGTCCATCCACCCCTGAACCGGGGTATGCTCTAACCAATTGAGCTCACATTATTTGATTATGATTATAATTATGATATTTTGATTATATTTTTTATTATTAATATAATTATTATAAAAACATGTTTTAAATAATTTAAGTTTAGCAATCGAATAATCCATTATATTTCCATAAAACACAATTTAGTTTTATATTAGTAGAATGTTCATATTTGGGTGTATTTTTATAAATAGGTACATTTTAAGATTACTTCCTCACATTTTCTAGAAAATGTGTCTACCACATCTATAGTACCACATGCGTTGTACTACAAACAAGACCAATTTTGCTATTAGTTTTATACTTGTAAATGATGACGCAACCGTATAATTTCAATGACAAAAAAAAGAATCTCATCATATTCTGATTTTGTAATGTAATCCACATAGCAGGCGTTATTGCAAACCTAACAATATTAAAAAAAAGTATTCACATTTATTCTAAATAATTGGCTTTGTTTATATTTAATGTTTAAACGAGTTATAATTAGATTAATAAAGAATAAAAACTGTCCGTGACTAAAATGTTGACATATAAACGAATAAGCATTACCATTGAACGTGACAAGGCGGCCAGCATTTCGTTAATGTTGCTAACTGGAATTGGCTTATTAAATTTGGTAAACTATTCAAAATCATGTACTCAATTTAGGCGTCTACGACACTCTTATGAAGGTCAATCACAAATTTTAGTATTGAAATATTCTAAACTATACTGCCACATCCAGCAAAAAAAAATGTATAGAGCCACTGCGAGAAGAACGGGGAAAAACTCGGGGCTATTCTTTTAAACATCTCTTAACAATATTTTACAAATTAACAATTCCTTTTAATAATGTGTTATATACTTATTATATAATAAAGTTATTACAATATTTGTTTGAATTACGTAGGTGATAGGCGTTAGCTTGGCAGAGGTGGCATTGTCCAGGCATTTTATATTTTTATTTATGTGTAATAGAATTTAAGTTTTATTTCATATTAGTATTATACTAAAGTAGAGGCTAGTAGCAGTCCGATATGAGTGGAGGAGCGCTGTATGCTGAAATACAGGTGATGAGCCTAGTTCAGCAGCAGATACTCTAGATTAAAATGTACAAATTTTCTAGCCAATTGATGTAATTGTATTATATCTAACCTGAAGAAATATTGTATGTGCAAATTCTTTGAATATTTTTTTTTTTTTTTTTTTTATGCTTGATAGGTTAGCCTTTGACCTCTATCTCACCTGATGGAAAGTGATGATGTGGTCGAAGATGTTGTTCAGGCTAACCTAAAACTACTGGCTCTCAAGGACAGCTGCCGGAACACACCGTTAGGTGCTTGGCGACAGATTTTCTACTTGAGGGTGGTAGCTAGCCAGGCGGGCATTCGCAAAATGCCCTACCACCATGCAAAATTATTATTATTATTAGAATGACCATTATTGTGTATTATTGTATTGTAATAAGTGTTATATTAGGTTGAATATTTTCAAATAGGTACATTGGTAGTCCGTCCCTCTCATTTGATAGTAAAACGTCCAGATATAGATATATTATATGTTAACATTATTTTACACTTTTTTTATGTTATTGTGACGGAACAAGCTCGAGGTCCACCTGATGTTAAGCGGACTAACCTCTGCCTATAACAGACGCATTTCATCACAAGTAACGAATTGCACTGCGCCCGTCACCTTGAAACATAGGTGTTAAGTCTCATGTGCCTGTAATTTCACTGTCTCAAGGACTGCTGCCGGAACACACCGTTAGGTGCATGGCGACAGATTTTCTACTTGAGAGTGGTTCTCGCCAGGCGGGCATTCGCAAAATGCCCTTCCTCCATGCGAATTTGAAGCTCAAGCCTGGGGTGGGATTCGAACCATGGACCTGCTGCGCGGCAGTCCTTAGCCAATGCCACTGAGCCATCACTGCTTCAAAACTTTATACATGCTCGATCTTTGTATGCGAGCTATTATTTTATCTAAAAAGCACTTGGTATTTAATATAATGCATGCAGTAGAGAGTATCTGCAATGGAGATAAAAATGGTATTATCTTTTGGCCTGTTTTTATTACTCTTTATACATCAATATAACAATTCAAGGTCTGAATACACAAAATGAAATTTTTGGGACCACACTGAAAATAAACTGTCTTACACAAACAAAAGATATTCTAATTCATTCACAGCTCACGAAGAAATAAACATTAACGAATTAAGACGGGTCCATTTGAAAGTGTCAGACCAGGTTAGGGAAATTGGTTAAGCAACATTAACTTATTTTGTAATGACATTTTCATACGCTGATAAGGTGAAACTTAGCTGTACTTCTAATTGTCATAATTGTAATGCAATTTTTTATGAAATAAATGAATATATGAAATAAGAAGCACATTCTTTTTGTTTTGTTTTTTTTTATGCTTGATATTACCTTTCGGTTCTAGATATCACTATCTCACCTGATGGTAAAAGATGATGTGATCGAATATGTTTTTCAGGCTAACGTAGAAATTACTGGCTCTCAAGGACAGCTGCCGGAACACACCGTTAGGTGCTTAGTGACAGATTTTCTACTTAGAGTGGTAGCTAGCCAGGCGGGCATTCGCTAAATGCCCTACCACCATGATATAACGACTGCTAACAATCGGGACCGATGGCGTAACGTGCCTCCCGAAGTACACGCTCAGTAGTTATGTCACTAGCTGGTAGCTGTCACCCATTCAAGTCATTACCGCGGCGGACGATGCTAAACTTAGCTGATCGGTTAAGAACAGCTAACCAAATTTCGCTACGAGCGCGATAAATAATAATAATTGTTTATTGCCTATTAGGAACAGCTTAACCTAATTACACTTTGTCTGGTCCTTGGTTTACATTATTCAAACTGTAAAACATGAGTTAAGTTATATGAATATTTCATAAATTCATTAACTGTCACATCTGAGATAAGTTTTATCAGATGTGTCATCTGTGAAATGGACCATTACTGAAATCGTATACTAAATCAAAACCTCTACTAAAAGCGGGAAACTGTCCTGAATTAACATCAACACTTAGGGTATATTCCATTTGTCGCTAATAACGTTATTTTCGATAATTTTGATCACATTCTGCGTCTATGGTTGTTGGAGGGTTAAAACCTTATTGCTAATCCTGGCCGACTCCAATTTATTGAAATGACTGACATTGTGTTCGGTTGCTTGTTTATAAAAATGTTTTTATGTCATGTCTTGTGCTTAATAAATTCTGCTTATATTTTACACCAAATACGTGTTTAAATATGATTTATAGAAGGTTATGGTTCAGCAAAAATAGTGCAACGTTATTGTAAATATGTCGGAAATGAAAAATCAAAGTTTTTCACATGAAAAATTACGCGGACGTGAAAATTACGTCGAGTGGAAATTTGTTATGAAAAATGCATTGATTCACGACAATTTATGGATCTGTATAAGCGGTTACGATAAGGATGACAAAACAACGTCCGAAGTGAAAGATCGACGTGACGAAATTGCAAAATCTAAAATTTGCTTGGGCGTTGAAAAGTCATGTTTTTCACATTTGATGTCAGCTGATACGGCGAAAGACGCCTGGAATGCACTAGAACGTGCATATGATGATAAAGGACTCGGTTCAAGAGTGAGAACTCTTCAGAACTTGTGCGCTGTCAAACTGGAGAACTATTCTAGCATGGAAGCTTACGTCAATGAAGTATTGTCATTAGCGCAGCAATTGGCGAATATGAACAAACCTGTTGATGACGAGTTTCTTGGTGCGTTGATGCTCAAAGGTTTACCGACAGAGTACGAGCCCATGATCATGGCACTAGAGCATTCGGGAGCTGTCATTACTGCTGATCTAGTCAAATCGAAACTGCTACAGGATCAACGTTGGACTACTCGTGGAGATTCGAGTGAGTGCTTGTATTCTAAAAGAAAAGGCGCTAGTACGAGTGACTCCTGGACGAGAAAAGCGCAGCAGCACAAGGATGAGTCAAAAGCGAAGGATAATTCCGCTAGAAAGAGAGAACCGTGGTGCTGGAAGTGCAGACAGAAAGGACATCTGAAGAAAGATTGCCGGAACGCGAAGGATTCTTCAGGAAACTGTGTCTTATCAGCATATAGTACTGGATCTGACTCGGAATCTTCGTGGTACATAGACTCGGGGGCTACAAATAACATGACTGGCAGGCGTGATTTGATGACAGACTTCAAATCGCGAGATGGTCACGTCACCATTGCTAATGGAGATAAACTGCGGTGTACAGGTATAGGTACTGTTAAGTTGTCGGATAGCGCGACGTTAACTGATGTGTTGTATATACCTAAGCTGTCTGTAAATCTCATATCTGTCTCGCAATTGATTAAGAATGGTTGTATTGTTAATTTTGATACTACTGGTTGTACAATTTCTAAGCTGGGCGATGTTTTGATTAAGGCAAATGACGTTGGAGGGGCTTACAGACTTCAGACCTGCAGTCTAAGGGCGAATCTTACTACTAGCACTGCAACTTGGCATCAAAGACTTGGCCATTTAAGCGCCAACAATATGAGCTTTTGAGGCAGGGACTTGCTAATGATATTAGTTTTCAGGACGACCCTTGTAAAGACGTTGCCTGTGAAGTTTGTTTAAAGGGAAAGCAAGCTCGGTTTCCTTTTCCTAGCAATCCTGAGAAGTCTGTGGCTGTAAAACGGTTGGATTTAATCCATACCGATTTGTGTGGTCCGTTGCCGGTGAATTCGCTTGGAGGCAAGAGGTATATCCTGACATTCTTGGATGATCATTCGAGGAAGGTGTTCGTGTATTTCCTGAAGCGTAAGAGCGAGGTGAGTGAATACACGAAAAACTTTATTAAGCTAGTCGAAACTCAGACTGGTGACAAAGTTAAAGTTTTGAGGTCGGACAATGGGACCGAGTATGTAAACAGAGACCTTGAAGGTTTTTTGAAAGGTAAGGGGATAGTCCATCAGGTAACTGTGCCTTACAGTCCTCAACAGAACGGTTGTGCGGAAAGGCTAAACAGGACCCTCCTAGAAAAAGTAAGGTGCCTCTTGTATACTTCGAACCTAGACCACAAGTTTTGGGCAGAAGCTGCCTGTACTGCTGCATATTTAATAAATGTGTCACCTTCGAAAAGGCTCTCAGGGCAAACTCCTGAGGAAGCCTGGACAGGTAAGAAGGTTAGCTTGAAACACTTACGTGTGTTTGGCTGCGAAGCTTATGCTCACGTTGATAAAGTGAAACGGAATAAGCTTGAACCAAAAAGCAAGCGTTGTATATTTCTTGGCTATGACGGTAATGGATATAGGCTCTACGATTCGGCGAAAAATATAGTTTTTCGTAGTCGTGATGTTGTTTTTAACGAAACAATTTTTCCAGGTGTCAAGAGTAAACGGCCCGTGGAGATCTTCTTTCCGACTAGTGATGACGGAGATACCGTTGAAGATGCGGATGTTCGTGATCAGTCTGGGACTGAGCTTGAGGTGGAGATGCCATCACTACAAACTGTAGAGGCTGAGGTTGAGGCGGAGAGACAGGTAGAGCCTGAAGTGTGGTTTGAGGCTGACGAGCAGGTGCCGAGTTCATCTACTGATACAACCAGAATGCCACGGAAGCCACCATCTGACGGACCAGCCTATAATTTACGGCCGAGAGTACCGAGGACGATGTCTGCGCTCGAGACAGAGTTGAGTGAGCCGACGAATGTCAAGGAAGCTTTGCAATCGAGTGATAGTAAGCTTTGGCGGCAAGCTATGCAAGATGAGATTGATTCGTTCAATAAGCATGAGGCTTGGGAGCTAGTTGACAGACCGGCAGACAAGAATATTGTCAAGAATCGATGGTTGTTTAAAATCAAACGTGACGCCAATGGCAAAGTGGCGTGTTATAGAGCGCGATTGGTTGCAAAGGGTTTTACCCAAAAGTTCGGAATTGACTACATGGATACTTTTTCTCCGGTTGTGCGACATAGTTCGTTGAGAATGCTGTTGTCTCTTGCGGTTGAATTAGATCTGAAGATTGATCACCTTGACGTCAAGACTGCTTTTCTGAATGGCAATTTGAGTGAAGAAATTTATATGTCACAGCCTGAAGGTTTCGTCAAGCAAGGCAATGAGCATATGGTCTACAGACTCAAGAAAGCCGTGTACGGGTTAAAGCAGGCGTCACGTGCCTGGTACGATAAGGTAAAGGAAGTTTTACTCGCAGAGAATTTCACGCAGAGCAAGTATGAGAGCTGTATCTTCAGTCGCCGAGTGGGTAAGCGAACCATTATTATTGCTCTCTATGTAGACGATTTTTTCGTTTTTTACGACTGTGACGAGCTTGCTGATAAGATAAAAACGTCACTGAAGTCTCACTTCACAATTAAAGATTTAGGTGAGGTTAAACATATGCTAGGCATCAAAGTACAGCGCACTAGTCGTGAGTTGAAGCTGAGTCAGAAAACCTATATTGAAAAGCTTCTTGAACGTTTCGGTATGAGTGACTGTAAACTTGCTAAGACGCCCTTAGATGTAGGTCTGAAGTTTTCTGATAGCGCCACCCACGAGAGTAGACTACCGTATCAGGAGCTGATAGGATGTTTATTGTATATAGCTGTGATCTCAAGACCTGACATTTCATTTGCTGCATGTTTCTTAAGTCAGTTTAATACTTGCTACACAGCGGAACACTTTGCAGCGGCCAAACGTGTATTGCGGTATTTAAAAGGCACAATGAATTTAGGTCTTGTGTACAGAAAAAGTGATGAACATGATAAATTTCATGTTTATGGATTTACTGACGCTGATTGGGCTAACGGGGCGGATCGTAAATCTTACACGGGGTATATTTATAAGCTAGGTAGGAATGTTATTTCCTGGGGTTGTTATAAGCAATCGTGTATCGCACTTTCGTCTACCGAGGCGGAGTATATAGCTTTGTCTGAAGCTGCCAAAGAGGCGGTATACGTCCGTGCGGTTCTTGCTGAGTTGATAGGTCAATGTCACACTGTAACCCTGTATAGTGATAATCAGTCTGCGGCGAAGCTAGCTAGTAACCCAGTGTTCCATAAGCGAACAAAACATGTGGACATTAGATATCACTATATTCGTGAAGCTGTTGAGAATAGGGTGCTAGAACTGATGTACATGCCAACAGAGCAGATGACTGCTGATGTGCTCACGAAGGCACTGCCTAGCTGTAAGCACTTGTCGTTTGTACGAGATATGCTTGAAGTCCTCCAGGATTAAGAGGGCGTGTTGGAGGGTTAAAACCTTATTGCTAATCCTGGCCGACTCCAATTTATTGAAATGACTGACATTGTGTTCGGTTGCTTGTTTATAAAAATGTTTTTATGTCATGTCTTGTGCTTAATAAATTCTGCTTATATTTTACACCAAATACGTGTTTAAATATGATTTATAGAAATGGTTGTGATCACTGTGATCGTTTGTAACTGTTCTCCCCTGTTCCATTTAGGATAAGAACGCTAAGAATGCCACTAAAATTTGCCACTTTTGTCACTTTTGACATTAGATGTAGCGTTTATGGCGAAAATAACGCCAAGACCCATGTGGAACAACTTTTTGGGAGTGTGATCGTTTTTAGCGAATCTAACTTCAAATGGTAAGCACCCTTAGAGCACGGATTTCCGGAATTCTTTAAGAAGCTACAAGATATTTATCTTAATGCATTATTATTTCCTGTGTTACAATTTCAACTTCCTTTGGGAATGGTGACTATGAAGGGAAAAAAAAAACTTATTTATAAGTTAAAAAAAGAACCTTTATGTAAATTATGTTTTCCATTATATTCTTTACATCAGCGCAAATAAGATACGCTTTTGAATATACAAATGGTTCCAAACTTTGAGTATACATTTCTAAGGTTAGGAATGTATACTCAAAGGTTCCAAAGTACTGTAATCTTGTACAGGATTTAGCGTTCGTGACAACTAAGCTTAGAATGATGGGTTCATGACAGAAAAGATGAGGGAAATTGGTTTGACAGCATAAACTCATTTTGTGAAAAATTACAGAAGTTATTACAGAACAGACCTCATTTTTCGATTCTTGAAATTTGCAATAAAATTACAGTGGGTGCGAGCAAAACTGTCGTGGAGAAAGGTTCCGTACTATAAAACATCACATATACTATAATGTTTTTTCTATAAGTGGAAACGGCATCCAAATACATTATTTTTTTTTATGGTATCGTGACGGAATAACCACGAACCACCTGATGTTAAGTGGACTGACCTCTGCCTATTACAGATATTCAATTTGTCACAAGTGGCATATTGCATTGCGCCCGTCACCCTGAGACATACACTTGGCGACAGATTTTCTACTGAAGAGTGGTAGTGCGTGTCGTGAAGCTCAAATTGGCGGTGGGAATCGAACCATGGACCTGCGGCACAAAAGCCTACAATGAAACATGTTTTCTGCATGACGCTTTCTTTTTGTTGACAATAATTCCTGATAGTACCTAAGTAGGTAGTGATACTGTCGAAGGTGTTAACATAGTAGAAGGAGTGGGGAAGTCAGTTATCTTCATACAAACGCACCGCGCGTTGCTTGTTTGTGTGCGCCTTAGTATCTATGCGTCCCGCACGCACACTAACACAATCTCGACCCGTTTCTCAATGCGCCAGCTGGGGCTAACACCGAATAAGGATCGCGTGTCACGGCTTTTTGGCACCGCTAAATAAATGAAAAATGTTTGATAATCGCATGAGAAGTTATTGCTGTGTGTTCGGCTGTCTAAATAATTCATAGATTCGAGAGTTGTCTTTGTTCAGATTACCTATTAAACAGGAAAGGTAAGCAAGTCACTTATTCTAGCATACCTATGATTTTTACTTGATGATGAGTGATGCCTACTTATTTTTTGTTGTAATAGGTATGCCCCGCGTAGCACGTCTCTGGCCCCACAACCACATAGGTATCGCCAGTCGGTATTTTTTTCATCGTGAAAGGTGTTATCATAGTTTAGGTATAAAACCGACCTCACTAACCCTGAACCCAGACAACACAAGTAAAAAAATACAACTTCCCGGCCCTTGCCTATATCTAGGTACTGAATTAAAATTTAGCATATACTAGTACATACATTATAAATAAGTAACAACCCTGAGACAGGCAAGTATGGTAGGTAGTTATATCGCGAATTGGGCCGGAGATGGCCTACTTCCCACTCTTTCTACTATGGTGTTAACAGGCGTCTCCTAGAATTCATGGCTTTTAAGGAGAGCTGTTGGAACACACCGTTAGGTGATTGGTGATAGATTTTTGTTGTTTTGGGGCATTCCTAAATTTCCCTACCTAGTGCTCAAACTAGTGGTTGGATTCAAATCATGGACCTACTGCGCAGCTGTCTATAGCTATTGTCATTTATGCAGCTTTGCTTTTTTTATTACAAATGTTTAAACAAATATTGAAATTATTTAGTAGGTAGTAAATTAAACTAAACTTCTGCATGTACCTAGATTGTTTTGATGTTGTGTTTTTTCACTTTTTACTTTAAGATAATTGTGAATGAATTCTTCGTTGAGCAAGTACAACTGGTATTGCTACAATGGGCAGTATATAAATTGTTCAACCTCTGTGTTTATTTTCACTAGCCAACATTTATACCTACAGGTTTTTTTTATTTAGACTCAGAAGTTCGATATTGTCTGTCTTACAATCATTTTCTCATATATTTTTTAATATTTCAAAAAAGCATCATTATTTTAAAAAACTACTACTAATTTATTTATATTTTCTAACTATTTTAAAAAACTACTACTAATTTATTTATATTAACTAGCTGTACCCGCGACTTCGTTCGCGATTGCCGTACCTGTAAACTAATTATTCACAATTGATCACTGTTTATCTCATATTAGGTAACACCGTGGTCTGTGGTGAAGCACTCTTAGTAAAGCATAGCTCAGAAAGGAGCTTTTTACTTTGGGTTTGATAACTCCCAGCTTGTTTTTCCAGAAGACAGTAGTTAAGTAACTCAGAGAGTTCCTTCGCGGTACGCGCAATAAATGTTGAAGCAAAGTAGGTACTTTGTGCGTTTCTTTGGAATTTCGATTATAAAACGGTATCTTTTTGCCGAGGTTCACCTTGTTTGGCGGTAGAACAAAAATATATTAGATTGTACACTTTCATTGCGCAGACTCCAAAATGTATACGGCGAAAGATAGATAGTTAAAAAAATTTATTGTGTAGAATGTTCCAGATTTTAGAATTTTATTAAAGCAAGCTGGCAAATCTAAATAAGGATGTCGAGATGCCCGTGGGGTGCCAGGCTGCCCGTGGGGTGCCGGGATGCCCGTGGGGTGCCGGGATGCCACTGGATGCCAGGCTGCCCTTAGGGTGCCGGGTGGCCCGTGGGGTGCCGGGCTGCCCGTAGGATGCCGAGCTCGCTTGTCACTATTCTAACGAAAAAAGAATAATTGAAATCGGATTACGCGTTCATAAAGTACAACTAAGTAACATTTTGACTTTCATCTCCTTTCCCGAGGGAACATTCCTTAATTTTGGGATAAAAGTATACAATAACGTTCTTCGTGGTATGAACTCAAATCGTGTTAAATTTCATTGAATTCCATTCAGTAGCCCATGGGATGCTGGGCTGCCCGTGGGGTGCCGGGCTGTCCATGGGGTGCCAGGCTCACTCATCATTATTCTAAAAAAAAGAATAATTGAAATCGGACTACGCGTTAATAAATTACAACTAAGTGTACATTTTGACTTGCATCCCCTTTCCCGAGGGAACCGTGCTGAATTTCGGGATAAAAAGTATACAATAATGTTCTTCATGGTATGAACTCAAATGGTGTTAAGTTTCATTGAATTTCATTCAGTAGCCCATGGGGTGCCGGGCTGCCCATGGGATTCCGGGCTCACTCATCACTATTCTAACAAAAAAGAATAATTGAAATCGGACTACGCGTTCATGAATTACAACTATGTAACATTTTGAATTTCATCCCCTTTCCCGAGGGAACAGTGCTAAATTTCGGGATAAAAAGTATACAATAACGTTCTTCGTGGTATGAACTCAAATCGTGTTAAGTTTTATTGAATTCCATTCATTAACCCATGGGCTGCTGGGCTGCCCATGGGGTTCCGGGCTCTCTCATCATTATTCTAACAAAAAAGAATAATTTGAATCGGACTACGCGTTAATAAATTACAACTAAGTGTATATTTTGACTTTCATCCCCTTTCCCGAGGGAACCGTGCTGAATTTCGGGATAAAAAGTATACAATAACGTTCTTCGTGGTATGATCTCAAATCGTGTTAAGTTTCATTGAATTTCATTCAGTAGCCCATGTGGTGCTAGGCATCCCGTGTGGTGTCGGGCTGCCTATGGGGTTCCGGGCTCACTCATCACCATTGTAACAAAAAAGGAATAATTGAAATCGGACTACGCATTCATGAATTACAACTAAGTAACATTTTGACTTTCATCCCCTTTCCCGAGGGAACAGTGCTAAATTTCGGGATAAAAAGTATATAATAACGTTCTTCGTGGTATGAACTCAAATCGTGTTAAGTTTCATTGAATTTCATTCAGTAGCCCATGTGGTGCTAGGCATCCCGTGTGGTGTCGGGCTGCCCATGGGGTTCCGGGCTCACTCATCACCATTCTAACAAAAAAGGAATAATTGTAATCGGACTACGCATTCATGAATTACAACTTAGTAACATTTTGACTTTCATCCCCTTTCCCGAGGGAACAGTGCTAAATTTCGGGATAAAAAGTATATAATAACGTTCTTCGTGGTATGAACTCAAATCGTGTTAAGTTTCATTGAATTTCATTTAGTAGCCCATGTGGTGCTAGGCATCCCGTGGGGTGTCGGGCTGCACATGGGGTTCCGGGCTCACTCATCACTATTCTAACAAAAAAGAATAATTGAAATCGGACTACGCGTTAATAAATTACAATTAAGTGTACATTTTGATTTTCATCCCCTTTCCCGAGGGAACCGTGCTGAATTTCGGGATAAAAAGTATACAATAACCTTCTTCGTATTATGAACTCAAATCGTGTTAAGTTTAATTGAATTCCATTCAGTAGCCCATGGGGTGCCGCGCTGCCCGTGGGGTGCCGGGCTGCCCATAGGGTTCCGGGCTCGCTCATCACTATTCTAACAAAAAGGAATATTTGAAATCGGACTACGCGTTCATAAATTACAACTAAGTAACATTTTGACTTTCATCCCCTTTCCCGAGGGAAACGTGCTGAATTTCGGGATAAAAAGTACAATAACCTTCTTCGTAGTATGAACTCAAATCGTGTTAAGTTTCATTGAATTCCATTCAGTAGTTTTGGAGTGATGCGTGGCCGGGATACAGACAGACAGACAGACAGAAAGACAGACAGACAAAAATATTTTTTTTTTTTATGCTAGATAGGTAAGCCTTTGACCACTATCTCACCTGATGGTAAGTGATGATGTGGTCGAAGATGTTGTTCAGGCTAACCTAGAAGTACTCGCTCTCAAGGACAGCTGCCGGAACACACCGTTAGGTGCTTGGCGACAGATTTTCTACTTGAGGGTGGTAGCTAGCCAGGCGGGCATTTACAAAATGCCCTACCACCATAATATAACGATTGCCATCCTAAGACAACAACCGGGACCGACGGCTTAACGTGCCCTCCGAAGCACGGAAACGCTCAGTAGTAATGTCACTAGCGGTCACCCATCCAACTCATGACCGCGCGCGACGTTGTTTAACTTTACAGATCGGTTGAGAACAGCTAAGTAAACTTCGCTACGAGCGCTTCAAAAAATAAAAAAAAATACAGTTTTGGCATCAGTATCAGCTACAGAGTGCTCTGAAATGTTTTTTTGCAAAATATCTTCTATGTACAGAATTTGACCTGTTACAGTTTTATTATAAGTATAGATGTTTCATGAAGCACCTACAACTCCCACAAACAAGATATTGGTATACAAGTTACTCTATAATGTAAATATATAATGAGCGTCAATTTCTTTTTACCCGGGATATATTGTGACGGAACAAGCTCGAGACCCACCTGATGTTAAGTGGACTAACCTCTGCCTATAACAGTTACAATTCATGACAACTCACGAATTGCACTGCGCCCGTCACATTGAGACATAGTTGTTAAGTCTCATTGTGTCTGTAATTTCACTGGCTCTCAAGGACTACTGCCGGAACACACCTTTCGGTGCTTGGCGACAGACTATCTACTTGAGGGTGGTCGCTAGCCAGGCGGCCATTCGCAAAATCCCTTCCACCATGCGGTGAAGCTCAAGCTCTGGGTGGGATTCGAACCATGGACCTGCTGCGCGGCAGTCATAGCCAATGCCACTGAGCCATCACTGCTTCAAAAATATTTATATACAAAGAAATATGCTGTTACAGATGGACATACTGACACGAAAATGATCCAATGTACAATCACGACAGTATTCGTGAATCGCGTTGTAGGTCTATTGGCATACATATCACACAATATACAACAGTAATGTAATAAATGTTAATTGCCTGAAAGAATAGCTTAACCTAATTACACTGTCTGTTCCATAGTTTACATTATTCAAACTGTGGATAGCGAGCCCCAAACCACATATATAAAGAACGGTTATTTATGTATGTGGCCAAACTAAGCGTGAGCCTGCATCTTGGGGCTCTGAGTTTGAATATACAGAATTCATACATTTATAATAAAATAATAGGAGTCATAAAACGTTAAACATAAAAATGAAAAACAAAATTTTTAAGTGATAGGGAAATTCTATGTTAAGTTATTACTAAACTTCAAAATCTCGTTTTCGTAGAATGGTGAGGTTGAACTGTTCTACTTAAATTACTCAAATAGTAAACATTCTAGGTTAGTCTGAACAACATCTTCGACCACATCATCACTTACCATCAGATGAGAAAGTGGTCAAAGGCTAACCTATCAGGCATAAAAACATAAAAAAAACAGTCATATCAAAGAAGTGTCTTCTTCCTGAAAATGTACGGAGTGTGGTACTTTCTGAAGCATTCATCTGGGCATACAATCATAACAAATTTCACGCTTAATTGGTGAGAAACATAGCGGTACCACATGGGGTGCTACTTTGATTCGAGAACCCAAAGATCCACACATACATAAAATTAATTTGTGGGCATGTATGAAACTTTAAGTTAGTAATTAAACACCAACCAACCCCGTGACCACGATCACTACAAGTGTTTGAAACGTCGGGACAAAAACCTGATTAATATACGCGATTTAAGCCGTTTAAAGTTGTTTAATTACTATGTGTCGCGCCTAAGACAACATAGACAAGTTACTTATTGTCACCAAATGCTTACATCATTCCATTATATAATAAGGTGAAACATGGCTTTATTTCTCCTAATTGTCATTATAAATCTATGTATTATGAAATAAATGAACATGAATACCTATATGAAAAAACTACGTCATTTTTGTTTTGGAAAAAGATAAGTTATATCAACATTCATAAATACAATAAGCTGTCACTTCTGAGATAGCTTTTGTCAGATGTGACATCTGTCAAATAGATAAATTTAAAACCGCATACTAAAACAAAACCTTCACTTAGTAAACTATCGCGAGTTATTGAGGCCCGCGATCGCCCGTTCGCTCAACCGTGACTCCCAGACGAAGGGCTACAATATATTGAATTATATTGAAACATTGAGTATTATTTTTTCGTCAGCGCAAATAAGATTCGCATTCGTAAAAACAAAAGATACCAAGTACTACTGAAATCGTTAACAGGACTTCGCGTTCGTGACAGCCGAGCTTAGAACAATGGGTTTATTAGAAAATGTCAGACAAGATTAAGGAAATTGGTTTAGCAGGATAAACTCATTTTGTAATAAGTTTCAGAGGGCTGCCTTGAATTTTTTTTCAATTAAACATGTAAAAATTAATTAATATAGTAAAATACCCGAAAGCAAATTAATCATTTTCGTAACGTTTTATCGTTCCATTGAAATGAAAACTGAAAGTTATATATACAGGGTGTCCCAGAACTCAACGTCAAGCGGGCACGGGGCAAGAGGAGGGGTCATACCAGTACCAAGAAAAACAAAATAAAAATTCCATAGCAGTTAGTTAAGTTAAAATTGGCAAATTTATGAAAAAGAGGAAACTCCACACCTATATTCATATCTTTAGTTATTCTGACCTCAAAGTTAACTATTATACAGTGTTTTTTTTACTAACGTGGTCTTTAATAAACATGCTATCAATTGCAATCACAATTTAAACAAAAAGAGTTGCTATGTTTGTTAAAATTATCGCATTTTCTTTGAGTTGTGGTTGAAAAAATAATATCAACTAACTTTGATGGTTCAGTAAAAAAAAAATATGGTACTATCCTAGGCAAGTTACTTCAAAAGATGGCCCATTTAGTTAAGATTTAAAAATGTTACAATACTTTTAACTTTTCCACCTATAACATTTATTGCCAATTTTTATCGCAAAACAGACTCATTTTAAAAATCAAATTAGGTCATCACAACACAATACTTGTTTTCCATAGAAAATTCGGAGAAATAGAACAATGAATAGTGTGCTATATAATAACTTCACCAACTGATATAGAATTTTTATTTTATTTTTCTAGGTACTGGTATGACCCCCCCCCCCCCCCGCTCTGGCCCCGTGCCCGCTTGACGTTGAGTTCTGGGACATCCTGTATATATCCCAACCGCTGACTTGAGCTTCACCGCATGGTGGAAGGGCATTTTGCCTTTTATTAACTTTTATCACAGTTTTCTTTCTCTGGTGCCTTCTTGTGTATTTTTTTTTACTCTTGTTTAGTTAGCCTTTGACCACTATCTCACCCGATGGTAAGTGATGATGTGGTCGAAGATGTTGTACAGGCTAACCTATAGAATGAATGGCTCTCAAGGACAGCTGCCGGAACACATCGGTGCTTGGCGACAGATTTTCTACTTGAGGGTGGTAGCTAGCTAGGCATTCGCAAAATGCCCTACCACCATGCTATAACGACTGCCTCATCCTCATCATATCCTAAGACAACAACCGGGACCGACGGTTTAACGTGCCCTCCGAAGCACGGAAGCGCTCGTAGTAATATCTCAAATGGTCACCCATACAACTCATAACCGCGGTGGACGTTGCTTAACTTTGCTGAACAGCTAAGCAAACTTCGCTACGAGCGCTTCAAAAATAGCATTTTCAGTCATCGCGCCTCGTGCAAAATATCCCAATATATAAGAAACGCCAGACAAGACAACAATACTCCCGGGATATTATTACGCAAGTCATTTGTGTCTGGTTTCTCAACCGGATGATTCAGTGGCGGCTGTTTGAAGACAGTTTGTTTGTGCGTTCAAACATGATAATGGGAATGTCTGCCGTTTTTACAAACAAACGCGCCCGCTAATCTAATACCTACACTTATTGTTTGGTGTTTATATTATCGGGAATGGGGATATATGTCTTGGATTGAAGAATGGCACACGATAGCCAAATAAATTTGTCATAGAAATAGGTTCAAAGCTTTTATTTTATATAAATAATTAATCTTAACCTATTAGTTTTTATTGCTTGGAGAGGAAGATATATCACAAGAAAGATTGTACAGTCCCACCAACTTATCTGTTCAGGCGGCAAAAAAAAGAACTACAACATTCCTTCTAATTGTGACAGTTTGTAGTGGATTTCCTTGACCAGTAGCGCCCTCGAAAACTGAAGTAAGTTGGTGATACTATATGTTACCATCTGAATGTACATACGATCTTGCACATTACTTAAACAGAAATAATAATAAATAATTCCGCCATCCTCATACCATAATCGGACATCCAGGGACACTCAGAAGCGCCCCCGCTATATGGTAGATATTCCATTTACCCAAACAAAGCGATTTACTTCTACGTTCATCATACGAACCGCCAGGGAATGGAACTGCCTGCCTGAGTCTGTGTTTCCGGTTAAGTACAACATGGGGGTCTTCAAGATGCGAGTGGATAGGTATCTTCTGGGTAAGCGCGCTCCATCATCGATCGCATCATCACTTAACATCAGGTGAGATAGTGGTCAAGAGCTACTCAGTTTAGTATAAAAAAAACCTTTATTTTTTTATGATTTTTCGGAGTAACTGACAGGAAGTGGAAGTTGGATTAGTACAAAAAGGCCATCGTGCACCATATTGCCCACAATATAATTATATGGCCAAATATGCCACTAATTCGGCACATACTTACCCCTCCGTTGCCGATCTCGGGTACCTCCAACGCATAATACGTAATGAATCGATATTTTCACAAGTTTACATATATATTTTATTTTGTTTTCAAAGGAGGCAAAAGATAGCAAAGTTTCACACGGGCGAAGCCGCGGGTGAATACGAGTAACTTATTAAAGAAATTTACATTGTAACAGCAATAATTCCTTTCAATTTTACTCGGCCACAACGTAAACAACATAAGAAAGAATGACTCGGCGGCCAACATTCCTTCTCAATTGATTAACATTCATCATGTCGGCAACATTTACTATCAATGTATCAATATTTACGAGTTTTTTTAATGTCGCTTACGTCATCTTGTTATTTTCGACTACATGCTTCATTGCTAGTAGCTCACGTCACCAAATATGTAACGTATTAGTAAAGGAACTGATATCGTTTATTACAAAATTACAAATTTAGGAAAGAATAAATCTAGTCATGTGCGGGATTCGAAACTGCGTCCATCCACCCATATAGCCGGGGTATGCCTATAAAAGGAGTGTTTTGTTTTCAGGGTTCATATATGTATTTTTTCTACCGTAAGTTCTAAACGGCTTAACTGATTTTAATGTATTAGATAACACTAAATTCGTCGCGATAGTACCAGGTACATAAAAGTAAAATAAAGAAACAAACTGACAAATTATAGACGCCATCTTGGGAGAAAATAAACATATTTTTCTTCAAAACCCATCGCGAGGGTACTCAACATGAAAAAAAAAAACAAAAATATAAATAACTTGCAGTTATTATTTCAATGGAACGATAAAACGCTTAACGTGCCCTTCGAAACACGAAAGCGCTCAGTAGTAATCTCACAAGCGGTCACCGTTTAACTTAACTAATAGCAAACTTCGCTATGAGTGCTTCAAAACCTATTATAGTACTTACCTATTTTATACAGTTCAATATAATATAATTACTTCTATGCTACTCAAACAGAGGTACTGAGATACACTCACTGCCATATTTTCTACTAGGTACAGTATTTGTGTGACAATCTGTGATGTCTGAAGAAGGTAATAGGTATATCTAGGTTGCAGAGATATGAATAAACCGGTGATACCGTGATATCACAACATTAACTTAATTGTTAGTAATAAGACACTACAGATTAAAAGGTTATATAACTTTTTCTGATACTATCGCATCACTCGTAGACCGTACCCATAAACAAACGGAGCAGGCGCGGCAGGCACTCAGGTAAGCACGTGACCTAGTTCGGCCCCAAATAGCACAATAACCCTCATAACGTTAAATGAAATGCCAAACATTACTCCTCTCGAAATCGACTTAGGGATTTTCGAGTCTCTTTGAAAACTACCTCCATCATCACAATTCATAATAAGAGTCCCTTACTCCCTAGAGTAGGGGACTCTAATTCGTCGAAGTATCGAACTTCGTGTCCGAAAATGGGGTATCCGCAAAACAAGCATTGGCTTACGTATGTTTTACTTCGTTCGTAGCATCACTTGCAAGCATTTGCATGTGTAGAATCGTTTTTTTTTTAATCTAATTCGTATGGTTTGTACATTTTCCAAATATGATAGGTATTATAATTCATTCGTTTGCATATAGTCAAAGTCGAGTTTTAAATATGCATAAATAACACAAATACTCTAACTGTACTGTAACAGCCGACTCGAGGGGGTATTTGCCATAATCCCCACGCTTAGCAGGCGGCTTGGGGATCGCAGTGTAAGATGGCAGTTATTTAGAAGGTGCTGCTGCCCACCTTCCAGTATTTTTCCATTAGTCGCCTCTTACGACACCCACAGGATGATATGGGGAGGTGCAATTCTAACCCGGCACCCCACGGGGGGTTATTATACAAATACTAATGAGAATATAAATTCCTATGGAGAACAAAAACATTGACGTAAATTCTAAATCTAACCTGTATTTTCTAGATCAGCAGTAGCGACACCTCGTGCTGAGCTCCATAACTAGGATTCTCAGATTCTTACCAAGGGAAAATGATCTTTAAATTTTCTTGATTAAGACTTAAAACTGATTGAGCAGCGTTCTTAGTATGGGAGATTCCATAGCGGGGCAAGATTTGTGATGAACGATGCGGTCCGACCAATGACTATATCAAACAACGAACTTCTTACCGCAAATTAAATTTTTGTTGCCTAAAGTGTCGCTTAAAACACGAAAAACAAAGCTACGTTGAATTATAGTAGCGGCCCAGGTATTATTTTCAAATGTAATTTTCGAGAAACTCGATATGACTGAAAGGAGGAATATTCAAAGTGAAATCAAAGAGGTTCTACGTCATAAACACACCATTAGTTCGAGGAAAATAATATTATTATTTTACTGAAATATGAACTCTGTGGTTATTGTATAAAAGTAATATAAAATGTAAAATATACATCACATAACATAAGCGTTAAAGAAAAACAAACGAAGTTCAGGGTTGCAAAAAGCAAATGCAAGTGGAAAACGAAATAATAAATTTTTTACACTGTAAATATCTTTTCTTAAGTAAAGACACCACAGGGCTCTAATGTTTTCCCAGCTCATCTAATGTCAGCTGACATTAGATGAGCTAATTAATTATTTTTAAACTAACGAATTAGCAGCATGAAAGTTAATGATTTCATGCTGCTAATTCTACATTTTTCTCTTAGATTTTAATAGTCACCAAATGGTACTTGTTTTATACGATTCCGTAGCCAGAACCTATACAGATTTTTTTATATTTTGTCATTGATATATATATGCCAGCCAGCATACCTGCACTGGTCGTCTATCTTCGTTTGAGATGTCGCGTCTAGCATATATTAGGTCAATGTATTTTGTTCTCCTTTACAGACCAATTGCTCTCGCGTCGAAAAGCTGCTAAAATGCTGGCCGCTGTCGTGATCATGTTTGCCGTTTGCTACTTCCCTGTTCATCTTCTGTCCATGTTAAGGTATATCTATAAACACTTTTGGAACATTAAGTAATCTTTCAGTCTTTTACATGAAGGTTAAAGTTGCAGGCCTGATTCTAACTTACGACACAGTTTGTCGGCCAAGAAGAGGTCTTTGCAACCGTAATACTTCGGTAATTCTTTTCGTAACACTATCAATCCTAAGGAAAAAAAATATATATATCGTGGGTTAAACTACAAACTGCATTTTTTTCTTTTATGCTTAACCCTTCAACTGTTGTGGAATCCTATTATGACCAAGGTTTAATTGTTGTTTCATTCTTAAATTCATCATGCCAATTAAAAAGCTGATATATTCTAAGAGCCGGTGAAGATTTATCTACCGTCACCCATCAGCTAACTTGATGAGACATATTGTGTATTAAATATAATTCATTAAATAACATGCCTATGATAATTTGCCAACCGAAAAGATTTAATAGCTATTTTTAATTGAATTTTTTTTTCCTTGACGATTTAATGCCAGCAGGCCTATATACGATTGCTTTTGTAATTAAAATATCTTAGTTATGATATCAATTTCGATTGGTTAACAGATTGGTGTAGTTACCTATATTGACTTACTTGTTCACATCTGCTTGCCAGGTAGCCATATACAGAAATAAGTGGGCAAACCTATACCTAGGCATATTCTGTGTGTCAACTATCCGTTGAAATGAAATTCATTCGGTTATAAAAGACTGAAGGTGATGAAAGAAATTCGATTAAAATCAATTCTATTAAACCGGCTCACTGAAAACTTTTTGATAGGGAAGTTATCATAGGATGTTTGTTAATAAATGATATTTGATGAAAAATATGTCTGATCAAATTATCAGATGGGTGAAAGTCAACCTCCCACGTCTCCTCTACTAATAGATGTTAAGGGTGCGTAGACATGTGCCACTATAGATGTGTGAGGGAGATGAGCGGTGTAAGAGGAAAAAATCCACCAATAGACTCACTTCATTTTTTTAGACTCGCTAAGCGCAGCTCCGATGACCTTTTCCAGGTTAGCTGAGTTAGGTATTGGTATAAACAGCAAAGCAATAGATGTGTGCGAGGGATGTTAACAAGGATGTGCACATAGCAACACCTCGCACAGTATTAGAAAGCCCGCTACGCATCCTCGTATCGCTCATCTTCCACACGCTGGTGGATACGCAGCCTAATGCAAAGTAACAATATTAGATATCAATTTCAGGTATTCACAAGATTTGGTCCAAACAGATGCAATCACCTACCTCGCTCTGATATCTCACGTGCTCTGCCACGCCAGTTCTGCCGTCAACCCCGTCATTTACAACTTTATGAGTGGTAAGTGTGACAAAGTGAATTCCTACATAATATAGATCAAAATGAGTTTGATGAAATATGTATACGTCACAGGTGTCTCTCAAACTACTATCTTACTTATTGGTAAGTTTAAAGGTGGTGTCTAAGGTGTTATCAAGACGCTTACTTTGGTATACTAACTTCAAGTCATTACGATCCTTTGAGTGCCCTGACAATATTGTGCTACTAACAATACGCTCCGTAGAAAGACCTAAGTAGTTTTTTTTATGTGTTTGTGATGGTAACATCTCGAAGCCCACCTGAATGTTAAGCGGACTAACCTCTGCCTATAACAGATGCATTTCGTCACATGTCACGAATTGCACTGCACCCGTCCCCTTGAGACATAGTTGTTAAGCCTCATGTGCCTGTAATTTTACTGGCTCTCAAGGACTGCTGCCGGAACACACCATTAGGGGTTTGGCGTTAGATAGAAGATAAACGCCATATATGGCTTCCATCTTCCAAATTCTTGAAATATGTACCTATAAACCTATTCCGTCTTCTTTTTGATGTTCTTTTTTACATAGAGCACTGCACACATATTCTTTATCTTACACAATATGTAATGCATAGGACAGATCTGGATCTTAAAGAGATGAATATTAAATATCAAATAACCGACACAATCATACTATTCAGAGATGAATCTGTCAGACATGCTAAAGAAGTTTGGAATATGTAGCTTTACATCTTTCAGGTTCTTGTTAGAACATGAATTCCACAAGGATCAATATAAGAACCATTTCTGTTTCTAGGGTATACGAACAATTTGTCGTATATGGTCAAAGATCTTTGTGATATTGTTTTATCCGCAGTTGTATCTATCTGGGTTTTAAAGTGGACAACTGTATAGAAAAGATAAGCAAACTAATTGAAATAAATAATGTTACACGTTATCCATTATCTCCTAATGTGTCACTTCTGATAAATTAATATTTCATTCAAAAATGACGATAAAATAAGCCCACAATATCCCAATAAAAATTTAATTTTCTTGCATGTAAGTGCCTTCGATAAAATGTACCCTAGATTCTGCGCAAACGCTCCAAACTTAACCAAACAAAACTGTGCATAAATTCTTCTGAATTGTCGTAAGTCGCGTGCAGTCAGGTATATTTTATCGAAGGTTCACATGCGTGACGCTTGTAAAAATATTTCGTTGCTTAACTTTACTCATATTATACGACATAGTTTCAAAACTATAAAATATTAATCGATACTGAAATCCAATTGGGTGTATTCTCATTATTGGCTTGCAAAGAGCTAACTTGCAATCAATATTCTATATCTGGAACCCCTCTCCCTCTGGAGTATAAGCCACGCCTACAATACTGCAGCTAGGGTCACAAAAATATCTGTGAATTAATCCTGAGACCAAATTGTCTCACTAAAATGGTACCTTACGAAAATGAACTTCATTTTGAAACTGGAACTCCATAATGGGCTTCGTTTTCAAAGGAAAATGACAATTTAAAGTTAATCTCTATTATCATCTAATTACACAATAAGGTCTCTGGTCAGGCTCTATCCATAATATTATAGAAACATCTTTAATTTCAGGTAAATTCCGCAGAGAGTTCAGACGAGCATTTTGCTGTTCCGTGAACCTTATGGCGGACAGTTCTACCACACTCACTCGTCTTACAACAATGAAGAAATCTTGCGAGCTTGTACCGCTTGACAGCAAGAAGTCAAGACATGACGGTTCTTGTAAAACTACTTTGTTTTAACTGTTTCGTATGACATAAATATATATCATTGATAAAAGATACGTTAAGTACTTACTTAAGTATTTGTTTATACCCATACATCATCTATTCCTTATTCCCGTCGTTACTTTTTACAGGAAATTTAAATACTTTATGAGCGTATGATAAATGATAATCCAAAAGTTAGCGGGGCAAGCCCTAGGCGGCTGATCAGAGTACGAAACTTGCAGAAGGTGTATATCGTCATATAGATGAACTGCCTTCTGTATCTGGCCGTTTAGTGAGATCCTTTTAAATGTTTTTGATATCTTGTTTTATTTATAATTGATAGGCTAACCTTGAATCACCATCTCATCTGGTGGCAAGTGATGATGTGATCACTTACCACCAGACCAGATGAGATGTTATTTAGACTAACGTAGAATTTCTTGCATTCAAAGACAGCTGATGGAATACACCGAATACAAAATAATAGGTTTATCACAAATCTCACCTTGACCATTGAAAAGAATCTTAATTTTACCATATATAGTTGATGAAAACTTTTCTAAATACAACTGTCAAGAAACTTTGTAATAACATTATGATAACGGTCACTATTGAGAATCGCTCGAATGAGCCGAAATTGAACGCTACAATTGTATTTCTCGTATGCGAGACGACGGGATGAAAAAAATGTAGGACGTCCCAATTTTTTGTGCCACTGGCACAAATTATTCTCTAAATCCCTGGCTATAGTATATAAACACATCTTCAGCCGTTATATACAGCATGTGTTAGCTGGAGACCAAAACGTCAGCTAACACACTAATAATCACGCGTAGCATCGAAGTTTATTTGGCACTTAAATTTTGAGTTGGTATTCATAATTTCACAAAATATGCTCTAAATATTGGCATATTCAGAATTAAGAAATTCCAATTGAGTAAGCTGGTGACATTCACATAAAATACTAAGGAATCATAAATTAATAACAATTCATACATTTTAACTTTCATTTAACAAAACACCACAACAGGAAAATCTTTCGCTGGAGCTGATCAATGTGGAAGTGAAAGAATTAACTTGCGTGTCAGTGGTACATAATAACGTAATAAACGTATTTGTTTACAAAAATTAAACGCTTTTTCATGCTTATTCATGGAACATTATGACTCTATGAAATCATTTAAATTTAAATTGTGTGCTTGTTGACAATGCATAGAAAATATGTTTTGTATATTTTAATAAAACTATCTTAAATTTGTTATTGAAAGTATGAAACAAACCAAACCAACTACGAATATGTAAAATGCATATCTATACCAAACTTGCAATGTGATAAAAGTTGCATAGTGAATAAATTACAAAATATAACCAGCAAATAATAAACACTAATGAGCACTGAAAAGTCAAGGCATTAAAAGTCATGATTTTGGGAAAACCAGAAGAATTTGCAAGGAGAATAATCATGTAGAACTGTCAAACACAGTATCTTAATGTACAGATTCAGGCGTTATTTTGCGGAAATCCATATTTGATAATAACAAATTATTTTTAAAATATTTTAAGAAAACATTAAATCAATACTTTAATAAAACACTTAAAAAATATAAAATATATATCTAGTGACAATTCCGTCTAATTTTCCTGTTAAGCCAACGGCTCAGCTCAGCAGCAGGCGTGCTGAGCCGCCGCCGATCGCTCATTCTCGATCGTGCGCTTGATGAGTCAAGATCTCCTCAGGATGCTTCGTGTAGAAACGAAACAAGTCGAAATTTTTTCCGGTTTGGCTGCGTGGCGTTTGTGACACCACGTCGGCTTAGCAAGAAAATTTCAAGAAAATCGTGCGGAATCAGGCCGAATTGTCACTTGATATATTTTTTAAGTGTTTTATTAAAATATTTACTCGATGTTATCTTAAAATATTTAAAAATATTTGATATTATTAAATATGAATTTCCGCAAAGTAACGCCCTCTTGAGTACAAATGTCAAAATCAAGTTTATTTTCATTACCATTTTAGTTAGTAATTTAGGCCGCATATCCGCTTGCGGTCAAACGTAAGCCTTATTACAATATTTTAAATAAAGCTTTAATCACTAAAAGAAAGCTAAAGGTGTCCTATTCATGAACACCTGCGTATCGCCAGATATGTTTGAAGCCATGTTAAGGTGGGCAAGCCTATTTAGGGTGTTTAGTTATCTCTGCTTACCACTGTACACCGGCATTATGAACAAATAAATACTAAACTGGTAAAGTGCTCGTAGCATATCTTAAGCAATTGCTTTTTCAATTCAATTCAATTCATTTATTTGCTTGAATACGGGTACAAAAGATATAAAATATGTATAGGACGTACAAATAGTTTCACCATTAACAACCTCATTCGAGGTGTGCAAATGACAATTAAATATAATATACAATTAAGAATTAATAATAATAACGATGTCATATATTTTTTTTTTAATTGTCATAATCTATATATTACTTAATTATACATTCAATTATTTAACGTTGTAAATGTAGTAGCGATTAGAAGTCTTCTGCAGGAAATCCTTAACTGTATAGAAACTTTCGTTAACCAGCCACTTTTTTAACTCCGGGTAGAACTTATAATTAGGTAACTTTGTTATAGTTTTTGGAATCGCGTTGTAAATGAGAGGCGTCATGTAGATGCAGTTATTCCTAAACAGCTCTAGTTTAGGGATTGGCATTTTGAGCTGTTCTTGTGTAACTGTCCTCTTACCTAAGCTAGTATATTCGGGAAGGAAAGGAAGAATTAGATCTTACAAACTTTGCCAATTCATATAATTGTATATGCCTACTACTGTCAACAGATTATTTGACTTAAAAACAGGCTTACATGATTCAGTCCATTTAAGATTATATACAGCACGAACACATTTTTTATGTGCATTGCATTGTTGGTCCCAATTGTTGTCTTAAGAAGGCAGTCGTTCGCTATAGCGTGTTAGTTGGGCATTTTGCGAATACCCCATTGTCTAGCTACCACTCTAAAGTAGAAAGTTTATCGACAAGCATCTAACGATATGTTCCAGTAGCTGTCCTTGAGAGCCAGTAATTCTAAGTCATTCTTGGCAATATTTTCGTCCTACCATCAGATGAAATAGGTGACAACGGCTAGCCTGTCAATAACTTTTAATTAATAAAAAAAATCGTAATTATAACTAATTAGTTGTTGTCTGAACATAATTTTTTCAAGATCTCTTAATCTTATATACTCCTTTGCGAAGTAAATCTTAAATGTTGTATAAATTTTATTGTGTCATATAATACTGCCTATTAATTATGTTAATGTAAACAAAGACAATCAAATGTATTAAGTTTTGAATCTTTATGAATGTATATAAAAGTTTTTTTTCTAATGTAAATGTTAAGGTTGAACTGGCCGGTCACTTCTCCATACAAACGACGATAATTAAGTTCTAAGTTATGAGCCTCGAAAACTTTATATGAAAATGTTTTGAGGCTCATAATTCTCAAGTTAATTCATTTATTAAAATTTCGCCATCATACAAGCCTAGGTAATGACGAGATCAATCGGTATTATGCTTTATTTTGGACCTAAATCCTCAAATAAGGGAGTGATCACCCTACGACGTTTGTATGGAGAACGGCCCGGCCAGTTCACCCTTAAAGAGAATCTATCGAATTGTATGTACTTGTGTGTATGAAAAAAATGTTGTGAGATTTTTAGCATATTAAATTCATCTCATTATTTCAACCGAAAATTTGTGATTCTGTATTATTTTATTTACTGTAAAAATAAACTCTAGATGTGAAATCACTGAAATCGTTCAAAAATCAGTATTCTCTTCTTGTTCTTTTTCTTTTTAGCCTTAGCCTAAGAATGCTAAGTACTAAGTAGGTAAGTCTAATAAAAAAAATGAAACCATTTGTAATGCATACTCAGACTTCATATACAATACAAATAGCAAATGTCTTTGAAAGGTTTTTTTTCCCTTTTTATATATCATGAAGTTATGACCAGACTTACCTGATGGTAAGCGTTACGCCTGTCCTTTACAGTTACAGTGTCACCGCTCTCGTTCTGCATAACACTGCACTGGTCAGCTACCCTTATATGTCAAAGTCATTAGGCTATTGCCCCAATGTAGCAGAGGCGTTGATATGGAATAATGCTTCACAACTATACTTTTGCTTGAGATAAACAACAACCTTCTAAACCCTGACGATATTCCAGTGTTGGTATTTAAAAGATACACCTACAGCGGAGTATTCCCGTGTGCTGATTAGTCTATCTATAAGCCTCTGTAACTCGTCATGAATTGTACCGTTGGCTACAATTTATGACTTGGAAAGAGGTAAACATTCTATTATTCCCCAAGAAAGGGATCACTTCGACATTGCCAATTATCGATGTATAGCTGTCACCTCAGTATTGTGTAGGGTGTTCGAATAAATCATCAAGAATGAATGTGGATGTAATGTCAATGAAATGTGTCTTTGGGCAAGTTATGAAAAAAGCGCTGGAACATTTAAACTTTTTTTTTTTTATGCCTGATAGGTTAGCCTTTGACCACTATCTCACCTGATGGTAAGTGATGATGTGGTCGAAGATGTTGTTCAGGCTAACCTAGAAGTACTGGCTCTCAAGGAGAGCTGCCGGAACACACCGTTAGGTGCTTAGCGACACTTTCTACTTGAGGGTGGTAGCTAGCTAGGCGGGCATTCGCAAAATGCCCTACCACCATGCATGTGGATGTGATGTCAATGTAATTTGTCTTTGGGCAAGTTTTGAAAAAATCGCTGGAACATTTTACGTGTGCTTGAGAACTTTACTCAACTTGGTTTTAATGTAAAAATATAATTAACATACACACATAAAATCACGCCTCTTTCCCATTGGGCAGAGACCACAGATATCCACTAACTACGATCGTTACATGTCTATTTCGCTTCATCTACACTCATCAATCCTTTCATACATGAGCGTAGGAAGAATATCAATATAATTTAATGTAACATTATCACAAATAATTTATGAGTAACTAACTAAAAACCAACGTTTTAATACTGCATGTTGTGTTAACTTGTAACTAATTGTGCATTTAACATAGAACTTACACATATACCGAGAGTTCAGCACGAATTTATGTAATAATTGTTCTTAAGAGGCATTTTACATTTTAATGCGGTATACGAAGATTTTAAGCGCTTAATTTACTATCATAGGAAATATCTACAAGTTGTTTAATAATTGATAAAAATAGAATAATCTGTTCTCTTTTCAGTTAATGTACCAGATTTACAAACATAATATTAATTATTGTGTAGTGTGAAACATTATTAATTATTTTGTAGTGAAGGTACTCATAGCCAACTTCAGAGTTCTATCTCTTGTATAAAGATTCATCAAATTAACTAAAAAAAAACTGTGCATCAGGCATATAATCCTGTTGACACATAGTGTACTAGAATATCGATTATTAGTCGTCATTGTAGAAAAAAAATAAAGATCTTGCTCCAATTTCCACGAATTATATCAGCAGTTTACCACGATATATTGCGTTTAATAAAGTGTAATTCCAAACAGATATTATATGAAAAGAAAGTTCATTCTTTAATTAATCTGATCTTTAATAAATTGTGATATTAACTCTGTTTTGTTAGACAAGAAAAAATATTTAACATAACTCGAAATGCTCATAAATTGAAATGTACAAGCGCGAAGCGATCAGTACCGCGCGAGCGCCCATCGAGATAGGACCTGTGTTCGTTTTGCCTTGCTCTGACGTTTCGTACGCGGAACGCTTAGACGCAAGTTTATAGTGCGACCACAGAGTTTTGATCATGTCTTTATTTTTTAAGTAACAAACTATACTTTATATTTGTTGTCCATAATATAAGTATTGTTGTCTTGTTTAAGTAACTACATTTTTAGTTTCTGTTCATCCATTGTGTTAAAAAAAGGAAACGTCACAATTATGCAGCCTTATACAGCGTTATTGGAAAAATGCTAACAACCTCAGAGAGTTGACTTCTTCTTTTTGGTCTGCTAGTTTTTATATTATTCTAGTTTAAATTAGTAACTCACTCTTTTGTTTTAGGAGGATAAGATGACAGGCGAATAATTGATTTCCAATGTTTTTGGATTCAGTTAATGTCTATAAGTAAACATAGCGATAACTTCAGCTGGAAATTAAACTACCTTCCTAATTTGTACAAACCGGCCTCCCGGCTTTTCCATCATTTGTACAAACCGCGATACCAGTTAGCGGTCGATAGTCGTATTTACAAATTTACCATAAAATCTGCGTTAGTCCGACTTTCATAATCCAAATGGTTTTCAATAGGATGCATCCTTGCCCATACAAGAAAAAATTCATATTTTTCTGAGATAACGGAAGTATTTTGAATATTTTGATGAAATCTGAAACCAGCACAAATTACATTTTGGCCCCAAAATATTACGTCATTTCATATTAATCTTGTAACTACGTCAACAGTTATAAACCTAGAAAACCGCTATTTAGCATATGTATAAGTAATTTTTCACTCGATACATTTTGCAACGCAAACACTTACCGATGCAATTTTGCGTATTAAATAATCTTGTAACTAATTTTAAACTTCTAAACCAGAAAATCTGAAATAATACAGGTGTATATATTACATGTAAATAATAATATCAAAGAAGGACCAAAGCCGTAGGTGGTATAGTTTTTATATAATAGGGTAGATGACTTGTTTTTTTAAAGTATGGTAAATTATTTAGGACACTGAAATATACACCTAGCATTTTTAATATTTTTTTAGGAGTCCTGAAATACTAGAAATCCATCTTTTTATTTCAACTTTTAAAATTGGCGCTAAAACATCATTCAACGGCGGCCTGTATGCTTATGACGTCAAAAGTACAAAAACAAATAGTGCTGAATGTAACACGTTTTGCTTGCTTCTTGTAGTGTCACAAGTCGTGCGTAATCGATTTTAGAATCAATTATACAGGTTGTTCGGCAGAACGTGTACCATAGTGTAGGGGTGTATGTAGACTGAAAAAAACAATCACAGAACCAACACAGTTTGAAGCACGGATACATGAGTGGCAGCTTTATCAATTCTTTTTCATACATGGTAATTAAACAACTTTAAACGGTTCAAAATTACTATTTTATTGAACATTTTTGTAATCCCGAAATGTAAACACCTTCAAGTGATTGAGACAATGGCGTGCAGTGACATAGGAATAAAAATAAAAGATAAACATAGCTTAAAGTTGTTGTATTACTATGAGTAATGATTGCAAAATGTTTCCATAGATTCTTGTTCCAAGTTTGGGTGTTATTATCTATGATGATCTTTGATCAAATCTCACGGCGAAATATGATCAAAGATAAGTGAGTCAAATGTACGTATTACACTATTAAATATATGGGATCCAATGGATTTGATGGTGTAATATGAGCCTAAGTAGTACATCGATACTGATGCGACATTTTGTGGGTTGCTTGCTATTAGCAATTACTAATGTCAACTGTCACTGTCAAAACCTTTGGAAGCAAACTCTCTTATTACTATTACCTATTCTGTGGCTTTGTTTTTGTCCTTATGACATCGTTTCCGCCCTTACTTCCGTTTGAGATCACGTGACTTAAAGAAAATTTAAACACATTTTTTTATTCAAAATAAAGGTAATTCAATGCAAAATAAATAATTTGTTATTTTCATCGAGTCATGTGCTCCAACTTACTTAGCTTACTATCATGTTAACGTTACACTGTATTTTATTTTAGACTGTGTCAACTACCCTATTGGGTTGTTTTCTTTAAAATATTTAGCGTAAAAATCTGTAACAATTCATGGCTAAAGAACAATAGTAAATTATCATATTAAAAGAAGAATCGAAGTTCTAGGTGAGTTAGTTACGAAAAAATAAAAATAGCAATTAAATTACTATTTCCTACCATTTTTGTCGTGTGTTGAAACCCCATTTCCAGTATTTTTTTCTATAAAAAGGTGTATAATCATTTATTTTCCATAGAGGAAAGGGTGAGCATAAGAGTATATAGTGAGGATTGCATTGGTATCAAGAAGTATATATGTTGAATATAGATTGCATCAAAGATATTCGATTTAAAAACAAAAAAACCTCAAAATCTGTAAATATATATTTACATTTCGCTGTTTGGTCTACTCAAACTAAATGGATGAAAACGTTATTTTTTTAATGGTATAGGTGATATATTGTGGTATGGGAATATGAGGGTGACATGTTTAAGTAATGGAAAACCAAAAACGTCATGGGACGTTTGTGGTTGGTACTAAGTTGTTTTCCGGATGCACAGAAAAATAAACCTCAATCCTATGCATGGTCATTATGGCAGACAGTGTTAACGACTGGATATAGATACTGAAGAGTGTGAACGAGGAAAAAAGCAATTTTTGGAAAATTTAAAAGAAAGAGCTTTTAGTCCGCAGTTTTTAATGAATCCCGTTACGTCAAATATTTATATAATTTTAGGCTGTATAATTTTTTAATTATTTAAGTTTATTGTTACAATAAATTATTCAAACATATCAATTTTTTATTCATCAAGGATGAAATGTAAATATACAATTCACGATGTAGGTTGACTATTTAATGTACATGCCTAGTTCTTTTCTATAACATTAGCAAGTAATCGACAAGAAATTGATTATTTACTCTTGCCAATCACACAATTTTTAAATTCGCAACTTACATTTCTTTATTAATGAGTGCTAGTATCAAAATATGTTACTCACAGTCACGCTATTCCGTCGTCACTTCTTTCGCTTGTGTAAGCGATGCGCTGGCATTTACCTAAACTTCAGTAGCGTGATTTTGTGAAATGGCTCTTAAACCATAACAGTAGATTATGATACAAGTGAGCTAAGTTGCTCAGTATACACGAGGCTGTGTGTTGCAGCCCGAGCCGTAGGTGAGGGCGTAAATCAGCCGAGTGTATAATGAGCAAGTTGCTTATGAGTTTCATACGCATTTTTCAACACCCTTGCGAGGAAAAAAATATATATTGCACAAATGCGATACAAACAACATTCGAAAATTATGGAAAAAACACGCAAGTATTTTTTTTGCGCGCGGCAATTTTGTTTAGGTTGTTTAGATATAAACCTCTTTGATGTTACAAATCTGTATTACCCGGTTAAATTGAACATGCTATGTTTACTCGTATATAATTTGCAGTTAGGTACTAACTTAACTTTGTAGGGATAAATTATCCAATTGAATTGAAAATGCTCTGTTTACTCTCATATAATTTGCAGTTAGATACTTACCTAACTTTGTAGGGATAATTCTATTATGCACCAGTGTATAATAATATTATGCACGAGGGTGTTGTAGTTCAGTTTATGGCCCTAAGAACGATATAATAAAGCTCACTTTGCGAGCAAGGGTGTTGAAAATAAATATAAAAAAAATACCCAGCTTATCCGCTACCTACGGCTGATCATTTCGCGGACGCCATACAACTTTGGTGTGAATAAAGGAATTACATCTTCCGGGTGTTCAATAGAAATGGAGTTTTGCGAGGATTAATAAGTTGGCATCGTCAGGACCACTATGTCCTAGTTATGAATGAAATTCTATTGTTATCATCATTATCGCCGATGCCAATGGGTTACTAGGACCTTTTTATTTTCTGGCATATAACAATGTTTTGTTTTACATGTACAAAGATGTCAGCGATGTCGTTTCATTGCTAATTTGTCACTAATTTTAATGGAGGTAGAAAAGATGGCAAACTCGCAAAAGTACCTAAATATCGTGCTAATACCACTAATAAATGAAAAAAAAACTTTTTTTTATGTAGAAACGAAAGAAAGTTTTTTAACCTTATGTAAGCAATGCAAACCTCACATTGTACTTAATCTTGTGAAACTTTCAATTGATGAAGTAAAATGTTTCTTTTAGTATGTCCCGGCTCCAGAGTCGTTTGGTCACAGTTTTAATTCCCTGCCATATATCGGGCCTCATTGTGAAACCGAGTGAGGAACCGAGTTGGGAGCGGTTGTTTGCGAAACACATTAGGCATGAGCATTATACTGTTTGCTCGTACAAACAGTGTCTGTAAATAGCAACCTTTGATTCAATCGTTCGAAAAACCAGTCCTACTATTAGAGTTAAGTATTTTTAGGATAACAGTTTATCAGTTAAACAGAAATAGAATGGAATAGAAATTAAAACCCCCGTGGGGTACCGGGTTAGAATTGCACCTCCCCATATCATCCCGTGGGTGTCGTAAAAGGCGACTAAGGGAAAAATACTGGAAGGTGGGCAGCAGCGCCTTCTAAAGAACTATAATCATACACTGCGATCCCCAAGCCGCCTGCCAAGCGTGGGGATTATGGCAAATACCCCCTTAATAGGGGAGGCTGTGTTCAGCAGTGGACGATTCGGCTGATACAGTACAGTACAGAAATTAAAAACGTTGTCATATAAGTAGTAATTATTATATATGTACTCAAAAAAATACGGCCCGGTGCACACATACTGCATTTTACGAAGGATGAAGGATGACATCTATCCGGAAAACTTAGTTCTGCTGCATATGCAGTTTGAAAGATAAGACAGTTAACAGATGTAGTGCTTGATACTGCTCGGTTAGTTTATTTCGCGTACTTCCACAGTATTACGTCGTATGGTGCATTGCCATGGAGAGCTGCTGCTGAGATAGAGACAATCTTTATCTTACAAAAGCGTGCAATTCGAGCCATATATTAAATGGATCCTAGAGAATCCCTGCGGGATCTTGTTATAGAAATTGATATTTTGACTTTACCGAACCTGTATATATCTGAAAACAGTATGAATGATCGTAAAAAATTGAGTAAATTTATATTAGACAGTGGGCTAGAGCATTTGAACTGCCTATGAGTCCAAATGATTTTATTGTAGTAGCTATAGTATTTTATATAGTTCGCAGTATTTTGTTAATAAAGGCACAACACCGGTAAAAAAGAACATGATTACAACATTAGGAATATAGATAAAATACCGGTGCCAGGTTTTAGATTAGCAAAGGCAAATAAAAGGACCTTCTCAGGTAAGTGTGCGGTTTTATAATAAAGTTCCCAAACATATTACAACACTCACAGAAGGGAAATTCAAGGTGCACGTGAAAAACATTTTGATTAAGAAATCCTACTACACAGTTTGTGAATACTTAATACTTACGTAATTTAATAAAATACACAGTTTGTGAAACATATTACTTACGTAATAGTTTGTATAAGTATGTGACATATTGTTGAAAGACGTTTAAAAGAATGGCCCCGAGTTTCTTGCCCGTTCTTCTCGCAGTGGAGAGCCACTGCGAAGAAAAATGTATAGAGATACACTTTTCTTTGCTGAACGTGGCAGTACAATGTAAAATATTTCAATTTTATTTTTAAGTAACTTCATAAGAGCGTCGTAGACGCCTAAATTGAATAAATGATTTTGACTTTGACGTTAATGTAAAACTACTCTTTGTTTTTAAAATTGTTAAGTATCATAAATATTATTATTTAACTCATTGGTTCGTAGTGGATTGGAGTATTGTAGTATGGCATGGAATCCTATCTATGAAGAAAATAATAGGCTGCAGTATTCATAATGGATTTCTGTGGCACCTGACGTATCCCTGTATTGAAAAGGATCTTCTAAACTACGACGCCAGATTGAAGCACTTTAATATGGAACCACTTCCTCATCACAGACATATTCTCATCACAACCTTACATAAAAACATGATATCAAGTGATATCATCTTCTCATATAAAGTTGTACACGGTATTATAGACTCCTCATTCTCAGAGCTGTCTATCTCTGCACCACTAAAATTGCTCAGAGCCGCGCGTTGTATCAACTTATTGCACATTCACGTTTTAATTCATGTAAGTTCCATCAATTATATCTATTATGTAGTACAAAGCAAGTGGTACCATAGATGTCGCTCCATCCCAATACGATGGTTAAGGAACGATAGGAAAGATTTGAGTTATGACGTCATGTCATGTTAGCTCAATTGGTTAGAGCATACCCCGGCTAAAGGGGTGGATGGGCGCGGGTTTGAATCCCGCACATGACTTAAATTTTTCCTATCGTATATTTGTAATTTTGTAATATATCCATTATTATTAATTACAAGACAATTTATTTTTTCAACACACTCGCTCGTAACGGGGTTTTAAATTCACCGATTTTTGTGTCATAATATAGTCTAGTACGCACTCGTGTTTTTTTTACTCTGTTTTAAATAGAAAAAAAAAACGTTTCCACACTTCTCACCAAGGAGATCGTAGTTTGTTTCGTTCGTTTTTCATATAAAAACAAACAAAAGAGTTCTTCACCTACCGAAGTAGAACTTTAGAAGATTTAATTATAAACCTTCTTAATCAGATTATTATTGCTATCAAAAAGATCAAGAAAATATTTTCGTATCGAAATTTTCGTATTCGTTCCTCGCAAGGGTGTTGAAAAACGCGCGTTTTGTTTATTACAATCTCTACTCCATTTTCTCTAACTCGTCTCGATTGTAATAAACCACTTCGCGCACTTGTTGCATAATGTACTATCATATAAGTAAATAATGTACTATAATATTATAGTGTATTTTCATCTATATAGGTAAATTTTAAGATTACTGACTCACATTCTCTTTACAATATTTTGCATGATGTCCTTCATCTATAATTACTGTGACACTTGACTAAAGTTTCAATGTATTGGTTTGTTCTAATTTCATTTATGTACACTGTGTTGGTGATCTTATGAATAAATAAATTAATGAATACCGCAAGAGATGACTTAGGCTAAAAATGCGCCGTGTAAGTAGGTCGACGTGAGTAGGGTTTTAATGATTTAGAACCCGGTTGTGGCTTTTGTTTGTAGAAAGCGGGTTCTTTATCATATATACGCCCCACTCAGATCCGGATGCATGGATCCGCGCCCTGAAACAATAAAAAACCAAACAGAATAAACACATAAGAAATTTAAACTCGTGAATATTATAATTTGATATTTTGGGGGTGCCAGGTTAGAATGTCACCTCCCCATTTCTTCCCATGGGTGTAGTAAGAGGCGACTAAAGGAAAAGTGCGCCAAATGAGCAGCATGCCACTTCTCACGAGGATGTGAGTAGGGTGCTATGTGCATTAGACGCACAACATGGCTGTATACCATCTTAGCGCCCTGCCAGGGTTTCATACAATATGTTCTGGTGTCCCTGTCTTATACGTTGGTAGCGTTAATATATTATTAGTAATATATTCCTGTGTTTCATCTAGTGTTTTAATGAAAACATTTTGTAAGACTCTGAAACTGTGCCCAGTGAATGGCAATAAGCTCACCCCCTATTACGTGGGACCAAAACCCAATTGACGAAACGTGGGTGTTTACATACCTCTGCCCACCCCTTCGGGAAATACAGGCGTGATTATATATGTATTTATAAAATATTTTATTTAACTACAGTCGTACATACCTATAGTTACAGTGCCCTGTGGGGTGCCGGGTTAGAATCTCAACCCCCATTTCTTACCATTGTCGTAAAAGGTGACTAAGAGAAAATTCCGGAGGGTGGATAGCAGCGCATTCTGAAGAACTGGCAGCTTCTACGGCGATCCCCAAACCGCCTGCCAAGCGTGGGGATTATGGTCAATCACCCCAATCGGGGAGACCTTGTCCTACTTGTGGACATTCTGGTTGATGTGACGACACGTATTGTAAAGCTGTCGCCAAGTAAAGTATTTGGTACTTATGTGACTTCTATTTTCAGAATAAATCGTTATTATGATAACATAGAATTTTATTAATACATATGCATACCAATAACCCTGTAGGTTATTGGTAAAATGCTATCAACCTGTTAGGGTGGACTTCTGCTAGTCCTAACAAACATTTTGAGATGAAGGAACGTAGTAAAAGACAATGCCTTCTCCGAGCCAACAATGCCCGCTGCGGCAACACTCCTTTTGAATAGATTTTTGAATACCTGTTTACATCGAGCAAAGTATTAAAAAATAGTCAGATAAGATAAAATATAATAAAAAATCAGGTAGTCCTCGTACTTATTCCGTCAACTACACATGAACAAACAGTTTTTTTTTCATATAATGTTTGTTAGGATTAGCAGAAGTCAACCCTAAGAGGTTGTTAGCATTTTACCAATAACCCTGTATAAAAAAATAACTGTTTACACATAACATAAGTACATTACTCCAATATATTATATTTAGAGAGAAGTCAATTCAAAAAATATTTATTTTCTAGGCCTATTTTTCTATAACGATCAATGTTTGCAATTTAACTTTACAAGTCTTCAAAAGAATTTCCATAATGATAAAGGAAGGAGGTAGGGAAACATTAGAAATGATTAATTATATAAAGTATTTCGTCCAAGGAAGCAGTTAAGTGAAACAATATAACGGATGAGATAATCTCGTGATTACTGAGTCTACAAACAGTTCACTAATGTTGGCAACATTGCTGATTTTTCAAAGGAAGTTATAGTACACCAACTTAACTGTGCAGTTTTCGAGGGCGCTACTGGTCATGGAAATCAACTACAAACTGTCACAATTTGAAGGAATGTTGTAGTTCTTTTTTCTGCCACCTGAACAGATAAGTTGGTGGGTCTGTACGAGTGCTGCCATTGGTGGGCGAGTTGCAAACTACTAGCGCCACCTGGCGGCCTGCGCGGACAACTCAAGAAGACGATTTTGGAGGGAGTTGAGTAACGGTGTTAGATACTAATGCGACGAGCGGAGCGACACGTTTTCGTATCGAATCCTTAAGACGGCACCAACCTTGAGTTTGTAATTAACTGTTATCAAATATATATACTAGTATTACACGATCAGTGTTCTTATAGCTAATACTGATTCGCCTGTTTTTATCTAATTACAAATAGATATCTAGCAATAATCATCAAGAAGATTTTAGGCCCCTTTAATGACCTTCACGTAAAGTGTCAATTATTTAATTCCTACTTAAAGTTACTCGCCTAATAAAAGTTACAATTATGGTTTTTCTACTTCACAATAGAAAACAGACTTCTGATTAACAACTCGATGGTTATTTGAAGAATCTTCGAAGTAAATTCAAATATCCGTTCATAATCTGTCAACAACCTCACTCATTCATATGTTGAAAATAATTTTAATCAAGAAGTTTTTATGCAATATGGAGATTGCAAAACCAATTTTGAAGCAGTGTTGGCTCAGTGGTATTGGTTATGGACTGCCGCGCAGCAGGTCCATGGCTCGAATCCCGCCGCGTAGCCATTCTGGTGGTAAGTTAAACATAAGCCAAAAATTAATACATTAAAAACTGTACCGCTGCTTTGCTTATGCGCACTGTAATACTTTCGTAGATCTATGGTAAATTGTTGTTGATCCACATAATTACAATTTGACGGCTGAACATGGTCAGTTTATAATCTTACAAAATGTAAACGTTAGATTGTAAATTTTAGTTTCCTTTCACAATCTATCGACAGTTTATAATCCAACTAGATTTATTATAAACTGACGGTTAGCACAACAAACCGGTGACATATACATATAAATAAATTAACGTATATAAACACGTCAAAGAAATAATAGAACTAACAAAGACATTTGTGACATGTTCATAACTTCGGAACAGTGGACATTGCAGTTTAAATACAGTGACAGATAATAAACTTTAGTGGTAAAAGTATAGTACCACCAACTTAACTGTGCAGTTCGCGAGGGCGCTGCTGGTCAAGGAAATCAACTACAAACTGTCACAATTTCAAGAAATGTTGTAGTTCTTTTTTCTGCCACCTGAACAGATATGTTGGTGGGACTGTAAGGCCAGTTGATTTTGTGCATTTAGCGGTCGTACGCGCGCCATCTATTTAGCCACAAGTGCACGAGTACGAACTTCGAATCAATCGATGGCACGCTACCTTATATTATTGCCTGATCATATTTGCGAGCAAACGAAATTATAGTTTTCGACTCAGCTCGTAGTTGTGTTTCAGCAGGCGCGAATAGCTTTTACTCATATAAATTATATTCCTTATTTTTAATAAATGTTCGAAGAAAATAACCATGAAAACATTAACAACACTTTTAAAGAGTTCCGGGTGCTAATTTTATCCTACTATTACTAACAAAATGCATTTAAAACCTGGAAGGCAAACCTTAATATACGAGTTACAGGATATATTATATATATTTCAAAGCTTAACACGCTATATTTTCACCAGGAAACACGCCTAAAAACACCTCGTTTTCGTTTTTTTCCATTTCTATTAGCCTTCACTTGATCTTTGAAGGATGCCAATGAACGAGCACTTTTTACTTGTAGTATATAAGGATTCCACCGTCTAACAGCTTCGGTAGTAAACGAACAATGATAGAAAGTAAGTAGTAAAAACAATTTAACAAGAAAATAGGAAAAAAATATCGTACTTATTAAGGTTCCAAGCACTTTTGCATGCTTAACAAATATCATATATATAAAATTAAATAGCCCTAGGTAGAGCTAGTTACTTTACTATATGGCTCCAGGCACATTCATCATACCGTAACACCACATGCACGTTCGTTAGTAGCATCGTGCATGTGGTTCCCGGTAGACATAGGCCTTATTCTCAGTGTAGAGAGAAGTCTGTGCCATAATCCATAAAACTAATTCCTCCACTACTGGGGAGCATACCCCTCCCGGGGGAGGAATTAGTTCAAAGGCAAAAGGCTGTTTTGTAAAGACGTTATGGCTGCTAATTTAATGTTAATGTAATAGTGGGCGAGCCTATAGTCTGCAAGTTCCAGACTCCGAACTGCTACTGAAAGTACTTTTATCAGAAAAAACACCGTTCTATGCAGAAAAATTGTTAGAACTGAGGACTTCAATATTCTACAACGTTCCTTCGACAGACACTCAACAAGGCAGTTTATATAATCTCAACTTTTATTAATTTGTTAGAATATGTTACTGTCCTGTTTGTTTTTATTTGAAGCAGTGATGGCTCAAAGGCATTAACTGTGGAATGTCGCGCAGCAGGTCCATGGTTCGAATCCCGCCGCGGGCTCGAGCGTCACCGCATGGTGGAAGGACATTCCGGCCTTATTTATTACTTGATTCCATAAGTACAGAAAACTAATTTCAGCGTTTGCTTTCATTATTCTTAATGACGTTAAAAATAAGGTTGAATACATGGAGCAAGTATTTTTTCTGGTGACTTGAACTTTGCTGGACGGAAAAATGTCGAATCTAACATTGCACATTTTGCTTATATATCATAGTCATATTCATTTATTGCTTTACGTTATACATGAGGTCTTAAGGGTACAGTAGGTATACCGTGTTAGTTTAGAAGTATCAAAAATAACTTTATGTAATCGTGCTAAAATTGATAAAAAAAAACTTGCACAACACACAAAATGTCATTCATACTACCTACCTACTTGTGGAAAGTTGACTTATTCCCCATCTGATATGATAACGGTTTGAAATATTTTTTAGTTGAATACCTACGTCTTTGTTTTTAATAATAATATTTTTGATATATTTAACTACTTTGGCCGCTCTAATTGTTTTTGTGATTAACTTTACCAAAAATAACTAAATTTTTTTTTTTAAAGTAAATTCAAACTAATTTTGATTCTTCAGACAACTTTACATCCTGGCAACCAGTGAAACAGTAAATATGGAAGCTGCAATAGCTGAATTCCATATTTACTGTTTCACCTATCTTCCGAAGAAAAAGTAAACTAGTACACAAGAAATTAAGGAATAAACTAAACCAACAGCCTTACTACACTAGTGAGAGTGGAAACCGAAGGATTACAAAATTGTCTATCTAGCATAAAAGTGACTAATAGGTAAACCGTACGATTAGCGAAACTGACACACTAAGAAATTAGCGGATCGCAATACTTGCAATTTCACGAAACTGACATCGCAGCAAAACAAACGAAGGAGGAAACTGAAGAGTCAGGAAAATGTCGAACTAGCGAAATTGTCAACCTACCGAAACTGTGTAAGGAGTAAACTGGTGAATTAGTGAAATTGACGAGTAAGGAAACTGACCAGTAGTACGCAAATCCGCTCGGTTCATAACTGAAATACGTAAACATAATGTTTGCGCGCAAACAATGTACACCGATTAGCAGCCGGACCAATAACTTTTGCTTACTGTCGATTTACTTTTTCGCAATTAACCCAAAATAAAATTCACTTCAATTATTGACATTAGAAGTATATCATTTCAAGACATTACTTAGTATTTTGTGTGTGTTTTACGTATAAAATTCTAACCTCAACACTAAAAATCTCTGTGTCTAAATTTGAGTTTGACGTTTGTGCATACGCTGCACTACCTGTAAGGGTTATATGCAGCCGGAGGTGACGTCATAAATAACATATTGCTATCGTGGTGACAGTTTAGCATGTTATGAACCGAACGTCTGCGTGCAAACAGTGTAAATAGCGCAAATATACATGATTTGAACCGTAGGGTTAGTCAGTATGCTTTTGGCCTTACTACACTTTACACGGGTATAATATTGGTGTGTAAAAAAAAGTAGCAATAGTGAACAAGGTACAACCATAGTTTACTGTGTTACAACGGAATCATATTTTGCGTATGCTTACTGTTTATCTAATTTAGGTATTTACTTTGATTAAAAATACGATATCTCCTTTCATATTCATTTATTTTACCCAACAAAAACAAATATTAGGACCAATGACAGATAATATTTGACATCTTTGTATTTATACACGGAACTCAGCAGAAACAAAGAGGCCAGAGGGCACGCTTTTCGTCTGGTGTAGAAATCTAAACAGTATTACAAAGGCATACGGCCCCAATCAGATTATTTGGTGTTGTGTTAGTATTTGGTGTTGTATTGTTGGGTGTCTATATTATCACTTAAGGGTGAACTGACCGGCCCGTTTTCCATACAAACGTCGTAGGGTGATCACTCCCTTATTTGAGAATTTAGGTCCAAAATAAAGCATAATACCGATTGATCTCGTCATTATCTAGGCTTGTATGATGCCGAAATTTTAATAAAATAATTAACTTGAGAGTTATGAGCTTCGAAACATTTTCATATAAAGTTTTCGAGTGTCATAACTTACACGTTAATTACCTTTTTAAAATTTTGACATCATACAAGCCTGGATAATGACGATATCAATCGGTATTATGCTTAAGTCTGGACTTAAAATCTCAAATAAGGGAGTGATCACCCTACGGCGTTTGTATGGAGAAGTGACCGCCCAGTTCAACCTTAATACGAAAGAACATGACAACAAGATACTTTTTTCGTGAATCGTGAACTGATCCCGATATTCAGGAATTGGTAAATAATTGGCGGTAAACTTGAAAACTTCCAATTTCGATGGCAGTACCGAACATATTGGACAAACTTCTTCGAGTTTAAAAATTAGGTTCATCATTTGAGTGTATGTTTTTTTTTAGATTATTATGATTTTGATACATCTTTGTTTATTCGGTAGAATATAACTCAAAGGTGATCACATATAAATGTCATATAATCGGTTGAGTAGTTTTGAAGTCATAGTCAATTAACTGAAAAATGTATTTGCGTACCTGAATGATTTAATGGTAATTGCATTTCTTGTCGATGGTGAACAGTATTTTAGACGAGTGAATGATTTCATCCCGTGGGGTGCCGGGTTGGTGCCGTAAGTGGCGACTAAGAGAAAAATATCGGAAGCCTGGCTAGCTACACTCTCAATTTGAAAATCTGTCGCCCAGTTCCTAACTGGTCTCATAGAGCAACTACCCTGAGCCAGTAATTAACTTTCGACCTTATCATCACTTACTATGAGATAAGATTGTGGTCAAAGGGTCACCTATCAGCTAATAAAATCCGGCCAAGTGCGAGTGGGAATCGCGCACGAAGGGTTCCGTACCATTATCTGTACTGTAACCTAATCTTGCAAGTTACAGACACTTTTCGCAGTGTCCGATTGAGCTGGGTAGGTACGGCGAAAACCACTATAATGGTATGGGAGCCCCCGTAATTATTTATTTTATTTTAATTAATTATATTTAAGGAGAACATAAAACTAAATATTCTGTGAATAGTTCAAGCGTCTACCTGTCACCGTTATTAGTATCGAGCAAGAAACGGTAAAAAAATCAAGTTTGTTGTATTGGAGCCCCCTGAAATATATTTGTTGTTATAGCGGGAATAGAAATACATCATCTGTGAAAATTTCAACTGTCTATCACCGTTCTTGAGATACAACCTGGTGACAGACGGACGGACGGACGGACAGCGAAGTCTCAGTCATAGGGTCCCGTTTTTACCCTGTACGGAACCTAAAAACTATAGATAGATAACATAAGCACAGCATGCACAATTCTAGGAAAAATATTATTCTAAAACTGGAATGTGTGCGAAATCACACATCACTCGACAGATTGACCGGACCTTCATGCTTCAATTCCAGTCCCTAGATGAGTTGAAAGCAAGCTTTTGAAGCAGTGATGGCTCAGTGGCATTGGCTATGGACTGCCGTGCAGCAGGTCCATGGTTCGAATCCCGCCCAGAGCTTGAGCTTCACCGCATGGTGGAAGGGCATTTTGTGAATGCCCGCCGGACTAGCGACCACCCTCAAGTAGAAAATCTGTCGCCAAGCACCTAACAGTGTGTTCCGGCAGAAGTCCTTGAGAGCCAGAAAAATTACAGGCTAAATGACACCTAACAACTGGACGTCTCAGTGTGACGGGCACAGTGCAATTCGTCGCTGACGAAATGCGTCTGTTATAGGCAGAGGTTAGTCCACTTAACATCAGGTGGGTCTCGGGCTTGTTCCGTCACAATAACAGAAAAAAAACAAAAAAAATAATTGAATGATGTGTAGTCTGCGTAGCCGCTTTGTTTATGAAATTAAAATCGAAAAAAGACGATGAAAGTCTACGAATTATTCGTAGACGAAATTACAATATTTTCTCCGCGTGATGAACGAGTCACGTTTGGGTAACCAGTAACGTGACACGTTTATCAAATTCAAAAAACCAATTCAGAAACATAAAATGCTATTAAACACGAAACACTGATCTACTGGCACGTGAAAGGAGAAATTGGTAACATAACTGAATCTGTATTCTTGATGCCTGTATTCCCTGGAGGCGTAGGCCACACCTACATTATGCGTAGCATGTTTTGTAGCCCGTTTTGTAGATGGCTACAAAACATGCTACGCAAAATGTAGGTGCTGCCTACTATAAAAGGCACGAGCCTATTGTGATCTACCGGGCACATAAGACTACGGACTGTCATTGAATTTTCCTTCGTCAGAAATACCCCATATATAGTCTTTTTTTATGTGATTGTGATGAAACAAGCACGAGGCCCACCTGATGGTAAGCGGACTAACCTCTGCCTATAACATCATACGTGACGAGTTGCACTGCGACCATCACACTGAGACATAAAGTTGTAAGGTCTCATGTGCCTGTATTTTTTCTGGCTCTCAAGGATAAAGGTTTTTTTTTATCTACAAGCGGGATTCGGACCCATGACCGGGATAGCCAGGACATGCGTTGCCAATTGAGCTATCGTAGTTAGTGAATCATAACTCAAATTTATCCTATCGTTTTTATTATTTAACCGTCCTAAGGGGACGGAGCGACATCTGCTCTAAACTGAATTGACTACAAACAAGACTAATCTCTCGTACTGTATCAGCCGGATTGTCCACTGCTGAATACAGCCTTCCCCATTATGGGGGGATTTTTCATAATCCCCGTGCTTGGCAGGCATCGTAGAGATCGCAGTGTAAGATATCAGTTCCTCAGAAAGCGCTGCTGCCCACCTTCTAGTATATATGTGTAGATGGAGGGTTGACATTCTATCCCGGCACTCCACGGGCAATCTCTCGTAATTCAAATAAAACTTTTATAGTTTAAATTTTTCCTTTCGTTGTAATTTTGTAAGATTTACTTAGAAGCCATATGGTGGAAGGGCATTTTGCGAATGCCCACCTGGCTAGCGACCACCCTCAAGAAGAAAATCTGTCGCCAAGCACCTAACGGTGTGTTCCGGCAGCAGTCCTTGAGAGCCAGTGAAATTACAGGCACATGAGACTTGACAACTACGTCTCAAGGGGACGGGCGCAGTGCAGTTCGTAACTTGTGACGAAATGCATCTGTGAGAGCAGAGGCTAGAGGCGGCAGAGGTTAATCCGCTAAACATCAGATGGGCCTCGAGCTTGTTCCATCACAATAACATTAAAAAAAAAAATGTGCAAAAATTACGACGTTACAGTCATTAATCTTAACTCACGGGTATAAATAATGCAGTAGTATCCCAGTGGTTTCTACATCGTGGTACTATAGATTTAAAGTGGGTGTTACACACCCCAACAAGGGAAAAGTGATTGGATGGCGCGAAAATTTATATGAGCCGATTTTTTCCTGCCACAGTGTAAGTAACCCGGTAGACTTATAACTTTTGGGAGTTCCGCAGGCGAGATAAGGACTAGTAAAATTAGATTGGCGAGATCTAACACCAAAGTCAAAATCATTTATTCAATTTCGGCGTCTACGACGGTCTTATGAAGGTCAATTACAAAATTTTAGTATTGAAATATTCTACATTGCACTGCCACGTTCAGCAAATAAATTGTGTAGAGCCACTGCGAGAAGAACGGGCAAGAAACTCGGGGCCATTCTTTTAAACATCTTTTAACAATGTGTTACATTACTTACTATATAATAGAGTTATTACAATATTTGTTTAAATTATGTAGGTGACAGGCAATAGCTTGGCAGAGGCGGAATTGTCCCGGCATTTTTGTCATTTAAGTAATCAGAAACTGTGTAGTAGGATTTTTTGATCAATATGTTTTTCACGTGCAACTTGAATTTCCCTTCTGTGAGCGTTTTCCCACCACAACCATTATTCTTTTTTTTTTTATTTTTTTTTGTGCCTGATAGGTTTAGCCTTTGACCACTATCTCACCTGATGGTAAGTGATGATGTGGTCGAAGATGTTGTTCAGGCTAACCTAGAAGTACTGGCTCTCTTCTATATCGGCCACAGATATCAGCTAATGAAAAGTATCTACCGAATGTGAGTCGTGTTTTTTATTGGCCGAGCGTATTCTCCTTTACAGGTCACATTTCTCCACTTCTCGTAACATATTACTTGCTCAGTGATACTCGTAAAATTTTGTGAGCAGGGGCCCTCTAATTCGTCGGTGTTTAAACTTCGCGTCCGAAAGTAAGATATCAGCAAAACATTTTTGACTTATAGTACCACCAACTTAACTGTGCAGTTTTCGAGGGCGCTACTGGTCATGGAAATCAACTACAGACTGTCACAATTTGAGGGAAAGTATTAGTTCTTTTTTCTGCCACCTGAACAGGTAAGTTGGTGGGTCTGTACTTTTGTTTAACTTCGTTCGTAACATAGACTAGCAAGCATTATAGATATAAATAATATTTTTTAAATCGGATTCGAATGATTTGTACATTTCCCAAATATGAAATCATAATTTATTTGTTGGCATATAAGTTGTCAAAGTCGTGTTCTAAATATGCAGAAATAAATTGCATATGCATGGTGGTATAAAAAGATATTGCGTGTAGTTTTGTTACGCTCACTCGCGTGCAAAACGGCGTCTCTCCGTCCTACGCCCTCATTATGACATTTCTCCACAGCATTTTATTGAAATTTTAAAGCAGTGATGGCTCAGTGACATTGGCTATGGACTGCCGCGCAGCAGGTCCATGGTTCGAATCCCGCCGGGGGCTTGAGCTTCACCGCATGGTGGAAAAGTATTTTGCGAATGCTTGCCTGACTTGCGACCACCCTCGAGTAGAAAATCTGTCGCCAAACACGGTGTGTTCCGGCAGCTGTCCTTGAGAGCCAGTGAAATTACAGGCACATGAGACTTAACAAATATGTCTCAAAGTGATGGGCGCAGTGCAATTCGTGACTTGTGATGAAATGTATCTGTTATAGGCAGAGGTAAGTCCGCTTAACATCAGGTGGGCCTCGAGCTTGTTCCGTCACAATAACATAAAAAAAAACAAAGCATTACGGTTTTACACATCGGATCTAGTAACATCCAACATTATTAAACCCCTTTTTAAAACATGTATAATACTTCCTCTACCGTGCATGTACATAAAAGACATTTGTGTCTTCACTAAACAACACCCTGATTTTTTTAAGAAACGTGGTGAGGTTTTTACACGTCAAAAAAGGGCAAAGTTTAACAGTCTATTGTAGGAACCTCGTGCTAAGATGGACTTACATAAAAAAAAATACAATATGTGTCTAACCATTTATAACTGTATACCAAACGACATCAAAATATTGTATGGTAACAAATTTAAAAGCTCTTTGACTCACTGGCTTCTTGACAACTGTTTTTACAGTGTGAAAGAATTTAAAGAATTTTGTAAAACATAAATTTTAAGTACTTAATAAATACTACACAAAAATTTGCACGTCTGCTTGCAGACTTTCGAAGCAGTGATAGCTCAGTGGCATTGGCTATGGACTGCCGTGCAGCAGGTCCATGGTTCGAATCCCGCCCAGAGCTTGAGCTTCATCGCATGGTGGAAGGGCATTTTGTGAATGCCCGCCTGGCTAGCGACCACCCTCAAGTAGAAAATCTGTCGCCAAGCACCTAACAGTGTGTTCCGGCAGCAGTCCTTGAGAGCCAGAAAAATTACGGGCTAATGAGACCTAACAACTGGACGTCTCAGTGTGACGGGCACAGTGCAATTCGTCGCTGACGAAATGCGTCTGTTATAGGCAGAGGTAAGTCCATTTAACATCAGGTGGGCCCCGGGCTTGTTCCGTCACAATAACATTAAAAAAAAAAAGACTAAATACATTGTATCCTTAACCATTACTATACGATCTTATGTGACATGTATTTTAGCAAATAAATGATTTGATTTGATTTGATTTCAAAAGAATACCTGAATGGGATACATAGAAACAAACAATTGGCAGGTACTGCGCTTGAAGATCCGTATGTGCAATCAAGTATAGCAATAATTACAAAATCACAATTATACGATAGGAAAAATTTAAGTCATGTGCGGGATTCGAACCCGCGTCCTTCCACCCCTTGAGCCGGGGTATGCTGTAGTCTCAATCCCAATACGATGGTTAATGAACAATTTGAGTTATGACGTCATGTCATGTTAGCTCAATTGGTTAGAGCATACACCGGCTCAAGGGGTGGATGGACGCGGGTTCGAATCCCGCACATGATTTAAATTTTTCCTATCGTATATTTGTGGTTTTGTAATGTAATCCGCATAGCAGGCGTTATTGCAAACCTAACAATATTAAAAATATAGCAATAATTGTTTTTCTGTCTTCCTTATAAACCGATCTCATAATTATAATTACGTCTGCTGAGATAATTGGAGTTCCCCTTTTACTGGGACTGATAAGTGGTCACATCTTGGACAATATAAAAATATATTATCCAAGATATGAATTTGAAGCGCTCGTAGCGAAGTTTACTTAGCTGTTCTCAACCGATCAGCAAAGTTAAGCAACGTCGCGCGCGGTCGTGACATTACTACTGAGCGTTTCCGTGCTTCGGAGGGCACGTTAAGCCGTCGGTCCCGGTTGTCGTCTTAGGATGGCAGTCGTTATAGCATGGTGGTAGGGCATTTTGCGAATGCCCGCCTCGCTAGCTACCACCCTCAAGTAGAAAATCTGTCGACAAGCACCTAACAGTGTGTTCCGGCAGTTGTCCTTGAGAGCCAGTACTTCTAGGTTAGCCTGAACAACATCTTCGACCACATCATCACTTACCATCAAGTGAGATAGTGGTCAAAGGTTAACCTATGAGGTATAAAAATATATATATATATACCTCTCATCACGCAACCTTAATATTATGCGCGTGTGAGATAGCGGGCGCTACTCAAGGAATAAAATTATTGCTAATAACACGTAAGTCTTTTGAACAGTTTGAAGCAATGATGGCCCAGCGGTAATAGCTATGGACTGCCGTGCCACATATCCATGGTTCGATCCTCATCTTGATCTACAGCTTGAGCTTCACCGCATTATGTAGGGCCTTTTGCGAATGCTCGCCTGGCTAGCTACCACCAGTGTTCCAGCAGCAGTCCTTGAGAGCTAGTAAAATTACAGACACATGATACTTTACAACTGCATGTCTCAGGGTGACGGGCACAGTGCAGTACGTCACTTTGACGAAATGCAACTGTTATAGGTAGAGGTTAGCGATTAAGATAAGACGGGCCTAGTGTTTTTGGTCAATAACAATGGGAAAAAAAAATCATGCCCTCCATTATTTTTTGTTATTTTGAGACCTGAGATAATCGCCTTTTTTTAAACTAGCTTTTACCCGCGTCTTCGCCCACGTGCACTATCCCTCAGGAACCATTACCGGAAAAAAATATAAGTTATTTTTGAACTCTCCTTTTTCGGGAGCCGTGTAAAAAGTGTCATATATAAATTGGTAACTTATAATCCTTTTAAATATTTTTCAATTGGCCCCGTAAATCGTAATCGTTTTATAGGTCGACCTTCAGTACCATATTTTCCATAATTGTCTCTTCTGGTACACAAAAAAAATCCTCTGAAAATGTTTGTTAAGACTAGCAGAAGTCAACCCTAAGAGGTAGCAATTTTCCAATAACAAAATCCAAGATTTTTCGCCGGTTAAAAGTTAATTCTTCCGAGCAAATTTCAATCGTGTTAAAAAATTAAATCGTGTTATCGTTTAATAGGAACCAGGAAAAATACTTTACTCGTTGTTTATATGAATGAATGTTTCAGTCAGTTTCTTTATTAAAAGCAACAAAGTATCTTTGTTAAAATCACACGAAAAGCTTTTCGTAAAACTCGAAACTTTAAATTGTACTTGGCCGATTTTCCTGTTGCTGTATATGTATCTCATTAAGAAAGCATGTCAGTTGGAGATTTGCTACTGAGATAAATAATTCTTGACACTATATAGTAGATATAGTATCAAGAAATATAGAAATATGTAGTAGGTACTAGTGAGATTGGCAATGCCATTCCAACAATGTACAGGTTGGGCTATAAATTCTTGCATATTTGAATCATTCATAGAAATAAAACTAAAAATGTTACTTTGTTGATGATTAATTAAGTAATTAAACAATTTTTTACATTTATTTTAAAAAATGACATCGTCGAGATTAGGACCCCGTGTCGTTGTTGGCACTCCTGCAATCGGCTGCGTAAACTTTCTTCTTTCTTCTTCTTCTGAAATCTCGCTGACACCATGCTGCGAGGAATCGCGGCTATCTCCTCGCGGATGTTTTATATTAATTGGGATATGGTTGTCGGTTTATGAATGCACACTCTCTTTTTTTTTATACATCTTCACTCCACAGACTACAGGGTCCGTGACTTTTTTTAAATATGACCATTTTTTATTTAAAAACTAGATACTTACAATAAATAGGAAACATGCAACATTCTAAACAAAAACTTGCATCCAGAGCAAACCGGTATCCTAGAAGCTCCTGTTCACGAGTTGACGCATGTGCCAGCCATCGCCTTCCTCAACCATTTTTGAGAGAAGATGGCGACCCGACACACTACACCACCGCTAGGCAACACCGTTCTGTGAGCATGACCGCTCTGGATACTTGATTCTACATACGCTACATCTAATTCTATATACGCCCTGGATACTTGAGACACTTGACTTTTTAGTATCCCCACATAGCATCCCCAAAAAATCGGAAGGTGTAAGGTCCGGCCTTCTTGGAGGCCATGGGATATCATCTAGCCTGTTAATACCTTTGGCCACATCATCACTTACCATCAGGTGAGATTGTGTTCAAAGGCTTACCTATCAAGAATAAAGAAAAAAAAACAGCGAGAAATCAATTTGTTAGGAAACATTTCTTTGACCACCGGTAAAGTCACATTTGACGTATGGCATGTGGCTCAATCTTGTTCCATCCAAGTCTTAGATGGGTGTAGTTTGGTTCGAATGCAAAAGTCACCGCAGAGTAGTTCTTGGTATTGCCAGAGCTGCCGAACGGCTTGGTGTAGACTGTAGATGATTCTGGATCGTTTCTTACGGAAATCTCAACCTCCCGAATGTTCTCTTCGCTTCTACTTGAACGTGGTCTTTTTCCTAGAACATGGCCACCTGTGTTTGTTTAATATTCGTTGTCAATCCCGTTTGCTTGAACTTCTTGATCTAAGTTTTAATTAAATTAACACTTACTCGGCGTAATCTGTATTTAACTTAAAACAGGCGTTGTACAGTAACGCAGGAATCGTTGTTTTTATGAAATCGTTTCACACAAAAAGGACGCTGTAATTCTGTGAAGCGCTCCATCTTGACTAAAATTGCATGAAACGACACATAATTCCCCGCCACCCGCGCGCACCTACCTCTAACGGTTATTGAGAAATCAAATGTTGCTATTTGCAAAAAATTATGGCCCATCCTGTACGAAAAATGTACGATAAAACCTAATATATGTGGTATACCACCCTATATGATAAAAACTTAAGTGATAAGTATGATGATGACGCATGGCTTAAAATATAATGTAGCCAATCAGAAATTGTTAATCAAAAGTTGTATTTCGAGGAGGAAAGAGCCGGTGAGGGTATCCAAAGTTTTAATTTTGGGGGCATCGGTAAGATTTGTGGAGTAGTTTGAATATCTAGATCACATCTTGATCGAAAACATGAAGAATAACAAGGTCACGGGGATGGAAAGAAGGAACTTGTCATAAGGTGTAACGTGACATACAGATTTTGCGAAATATATTGAAGATGTGAAGATTATCTTATTCAAGGCTTTATGTATGTAGACCAGACATGTCTGATTTGGGTAAGGTACACTAGAAAAACATACAGTACCTTAATGCTGCAGTATAATGATTTCACAGGCTTATGAAAAGAAGGAGATATACTGCAGCGCTTCGGGCATGCATGCTGATGCACGGGCTCCCGATATATTTGCTATATACGTGTCTTTCGTGAGTAATGGAATTTTGAAGAGCCATACGAAAATGAAATCTGTAATGACGTGTTTTATTGCAATTTTATTACTATTTTTATGTTATGTTATTACAGTAAAACAATTTTAATATATTTCTATTTCAATTTTTCTTTGAACATATAGGTATGTTCTTCAGCCTGCAGTAACATATTTTATTATAAATCGACCAGACCTGTGAAAGTAGCTCACACTTTGATCAACTAGAAAAAAGCTGATGATCTACAAACGGCTGAACAGATGTTTCTTATTCAAAGGTAGGGGTACCACTGAATCAAAATCGGTCTATCAATTTCGGGGCTACGATGGCACAGATAAAAAAACCAGACACACACATTAATCTTATAACACTCCTCTGTTACGACTGCGGTTTAAGAGTTAGTTACCTGAGTGGGCGATTCCAATTTTTTTTTTATAGCTGATAGGTTAGCCTTTGACCACATTTTCACCTGATGGTAAATGATGATGCTGTCGAAGGTTACAGCTAGGATGGGCCGGTAACCTGATAGAGGTAGATTTGAAGCAGTGATGGTTCAGTGGCATTGGCTATGGACTGCCGTGCCGCAGGTCCATGGTTCGAATCCCGCCCAGAGCTTGAGCTTCGCCGCATGGTGGAAGGGCATTTTGTGAATGCCCGCCTGGCTAGCGACCACCCTCTAGTAGAAAATCTGTCGCCAAGCACCTAACAGTGTGTTCCGGCAGCAGTCCTTGAGAGCCAGAAAAATTACAGACTAATGAGACCTAACAACTGGACGTGTCAGTGTGACGGGCACAGTGCAATTCGTCGCTGACGAAATGCGTCTGTTATAGGCAGAGGTTAGTCCACTTAACATCAGGTGGGCCTCGGGCTTGTTCCGTTACAATAACATAAAAAAAAAAAAAGGTAAGTTTTGTCATAGCGATCTTAATCTTAATAACCTCCCTTAGCGTTCGTACGCACGTGTGTGAATGGAGTTAGCCGCAGTTGGTATCGAAATGAAGGGCTTTACATAAACTGAACTAACATAAATTAAATAAATGAAAACTGGAAATTATATAATTATATTTATGGAATCGTATATTTATAATTGTATAACTTGCAGTTTAAATTTCACATTTTTTAACAAAGACTCATCATTCTTTCTTTAAAATCATAAAATCGTATCTAGAAAAAAGATGCTTTGAAGTTAAACACAATGACAAACTATCCAAAATGCATGTTATAATTTATTTACGTACTTTTCGTACTTTTGTAATTTATTTATTGTAGTATAATGTGTATTAATACATGTGGTGATATTTTCTAGTGGTTGCCGTTATCCTGATGCTGGGATCTGTAATGATGCAGGCAACAGCATGCCTCTGCAAGTTTGATTTCGAACCCGTGTGCGGCGTGGATGGAAAGACCTACGATAACAAATGCTTGTACGTACTCTATTCCATAACTAATAGAATAAGATGCAGGCTGGAATATGGGAACTGGTTTCCAAGGGTGCGTACCATTTGGTTTTTTTTTTTGCGCACGGCAAATGTTTTATGGTTTATTACATATAAACCTCTTTGATGTTACCAATATATAAACCTGGTTAAATTGAATTTGCTCTGTTTACTCGCATATAATTTGCAGTTAGGTACTAACTTAACTTTGTAGGGATAATTTTATTACGCACTAGTGTAAAATATTATTATGCACGAGGGTGTTATAGTTCGGTTTATGGCCCTAAGAACGATACAATAAAGCTCACTTTACGAGCACGGGTGTTGAAAAGCTCTAATATTAAGTTATATAAATTTCTTTTGTTATAGGTTGGACTGCCTTAAAATAGAACTGGATTATTTTGGACCATGTTAATCACGTATAATACCACCAACTTAACTGTGCAGTTCTCGAGGGCGCTACTGGTCAAGGAAATCAACTACAAACTGTCACAATTTGATGAAATGTTGTAGTTCTTTTTTCTGCCACCTGAACAGATAAGTTGGTAGGTCTGTACATACTGTTTTATCTATATGATACCTGAAATAAACTGAGTATCTATTTTGATTCGAAATATATTAGTACTCCGGGCATAACAGAGATTAAATATGATTTGCTTAAAACTTGCTAAATTTTTTTTCTTACCCTTTACAGGCTGTGGATTGAGCTACTCCCATTACGTCACAATCTCATAAAAAAAACAACTTTGTATCACAATATTACAAATTCACGAGAGAAAAAATTTATAATGATGTGCGCGATTCGAACCCGCGTCTATCCACCCCTACAGCCAAGGTATGCTCTGACTGACTCAGATGACATGACAATGACCCATTACTCAAATTTTTCCTCTCGTTCTTTATTTAACCATCGTATGATTTATTTTCACGCGTAAATTTGTAATTTTGTAATGTAATCCGCAGAGGAGGCGTTATTGCAAACATAACAATATTAAAACAATTTTGTATGTCAGTTGTTGTACAATTTTTAAACCCGTGCGATCGAAACATATTATTGTTTTCACTAACCTTAATAAAGAAATGAATCGAAGACGGTGCTGCTAATTTTTGTGTCTCGCTTCCACACACTAACTTTCTGTAGTGTGCAAGGAGTTGTTATACTAATAAAGGTAATGATAATCTTTCGTTTCTTTACTAAACCGTGTTATATATGTTGAACGCATGTAATAAGTGTGTCTGTCAGAGGCATCGTGACACGGCTGAAACGATTTTAATAAAGTTTCTTTCATCTGATTTTGACTTCATCCGGAGTCCTCTTTAGCTTTAATATAAGAAAATATGTTCGGTTATTTTAATATCATCAGCTTTTTTTAGTCGATCGACGAAAAAGGAAACAATTCTGTTTTTTTTAAATAATTTTTTTTCATGCCTTATAGGTTAGCCTTTGACCACTATCTCACCTGATGGTAAGTGCTGATGTGGTCGAAGATGTTGTTCAGGCTAACCTAGAAGTTTTTTATTTGATTGTGACAGAACACGCAAGAACATGATGCTAGGCGTGCCTATAACATGCATTTCAACACATGTGACGAATTGCACTAAGCCCAGTACCCTGAGACATACAGTTGTTAAGTCTCATGTTTTTTTTTTATGCTTGATAGTTTAGCCTTTGACCACTCTCTCACCTGATGGTAAGTGATGATGTGGTCGAAGATGTTGTTCAGGCTAACCTAGAAGTACTGGCTCACAAGGACAACTGCCGGAACACACCGTTAGGTGTTTGGCGACAGAGTTTCTACTTGAGGGTGGTAGCTAGCCAGGCGGGCATTCGAAAAATGCCCTACCACCATGCTAAAACGACTGCCATCCTAAGAAAACAACCGGGACCGACGGCTTAACGTGCCCTCCGAAGCACGGAAACGCTCAGTAGTAGTAGTAATGTCACGAGCGGTCACCCATCCAACTCATGACCGCTCGCGACGTTGCTTAACTTTGCTATCCGGTTAAGAACAGCAAAGTAAACTTCCCTACGAGCGCTTCTGTGCCTGTAATTTACTAAAATAGTAAAGCAATTTCCAATTCAACCCTGGTAAAGAAAGTCAAGAAAGACGGGTAAAGAAAGAGTTCACAGGGTATGTTAGTCACTCTGGTTTGGTAACTGATTAGTTTGATTTATTTTCTAACCAAATTTCAAAATGGAGGAATTTTCTCAACGCAACACGGTTTTTTTTAGTATGATTAATTGAACACGCATAACCTTGTCCAGTCTTGATATTTATGATTAGGGTTCCAGAGTCCGTATGTAAGGGTTAAGGACAAAACGGAGCCCTATTCATGGGACTCCGGTGTATGTCTGTCCGTGTGTCACGGGACTCTATTTCGTACACGGAATGAGTTACGAAGTGTTAAGTGTTCTATTAAATTAATAATTTATCAATTAATTATGTAATAAAACACTTTAAAAATGTACTTAGTGATGATAACGCCTAATTTTCCTGTAAAGCCGACGTGACGGCACTAACGAACTGGAAACAACTGGAAGAATATTTGACGTGTTTCGCTTCAACAAAAAGCATCATCAGGAGGTAATTCTTGACTTTACGAGCGCACGATAGAGAAAAATAATATTATTTTTTTTATTTAATATTTTCTTAAAATACTTTTGATACATTGTTATTATGAAATATGTATTTCCGCAAAGTAACGCCTGAATCTATTATTTATCTGAAATTTATTATTTTTTTGTAAACCTTGGACTCAAAGACGAGTCACACGAACATGATGAACTAAATTACTTTAAAGGGGGGCTCCAGTACATAACAAGTTAGCCGAAGAGGAACACTTTTGGCACGCAGGTGAGATTTCATCATCTAGAGCTAGTGAGTACTGACATATTTTTTTTCATAGCTAATAGGCTTCCCCATAGACACTAGGTAGGTATCTCACCTGATGGTAAGTGAGGATGTGGTCAATGATGTTGTTCAGGGTTACCTAGAATTTCTAGCTCTCAAGGACAGCTGCCGGAACACACCGTTAGGTGCTTGCCGGAAGATGGTGGTAGCTAGCTAGGCGAGCATTCAGAAATAGCCTACCACCATGCAATAACGACTACCATTCTATTCAAGACAACAACCGGGACCGACGGCTTACCGTGCCCTCCGAAGCAAGGAAGCGCTCAGTAGTAATGTCACTATTGGTCACCCATCCAAGTCATGGCCGCGGCGGACGTTGCTTAACTTAGCTGATCGGTTAAAAACGGCTAAGCAAACGGTTAAGTCGTCGGTCCCGGATGTTGTCTTAGTGTAGCAGTCGCTAGAGCATGGTGGTAGGGCATTTTGCTAATGCCCGCCTGGCTAGCTACCACCCTCAAGTAGAAAATCTGCCACTAAGCACCCAACGGTGTGTTCCGGCAGTTGTATCTGATAGCCAGTAGTTGTAGGGTTGCCTGAACAACATCTTCGACCACATCATCACTTACCATCAGGTGAGATAATGGTCAAGCCTATACATAAATAAAAACATATCTATTTATAACAAGTGTATATTAGATATATGCCTATCTAATGAAGTCGTTGCACCTATAATATATAAATTTCCCATAAGCTTATCATTAAAACTTATGTTATTTGAACAGTATTATATGTCTAAAATTTCATAGCGCCCCAAGGGTACACCTCATATTCAGTAAAACCTAGTTATCTTGGAAATTCTAGTATCAGACTCGATGTTACGTTAAGTCGAGTCACAGCTTCATAATGCGCACGACTGAAATATAGAACACTACAATTTCCCGAAAGATATAATCTGGGAGTGTTCAAGTATAGAGTGAATAGGTGTCTGCTACGCAAGCATGTTTCACCGTCGACCGCGTGGTCACTTTACAGCAGGTGAGACTGCAGTCAAATGCTTACTTATCATAGGATAATGCAACTGTGCCCTTGTCACTGGACTGGACTGTCAATCTGGACTCACATATTGCAATGTACTGCCCTCATACGAAACACATGGAAAACAGTTGCTATCGTTATCGCTTATAATTTAATATATTGCCGCACAAAAATTGAACCCAAGGCAAACAATATTTTGAAGACAATAATAACAGAAAATAACTCAATTGTGATAATATCATATTCTTTTGTTGTGAATGAAATAAAACAATGGACACTGGATTACACAAACCCTTCTTCCTTGTTCCGAGTGCTGGCTCGGGTGAACCTGTTATGGGGTAGGTTATCTATGTAGAATCATCCCCCCCCCCCTATATTAAGGCATTATTTTCTTGCTACTAAAAAATGTAATTTTTTAATTGAAAAAAATTATTTGGATGTATAGCCATCTTTGACAGTAAATATATTTTTTCGTCTAGGACCGACGACGCCTAAATGAAATGTGATTGTAAGATTCCGATCTATAAATTGGAGTATGATTTGTATCTGGGCAATACCTCTTAAATTTTTGAGCCCAGTAGGTTGCATCATCCTTTATACAAAATAACACTATAAAGTGCGGTTCTTCCCAGAGTTCCAAACTAGAGGTCCAATTAATATATTATGTACCGACACTTTCCTTGTAATTTAGATAGGGTTTATCTTACGTAAGAAGTTACTTTATTTGCTGATATTTTATCTACGGGTGAGGTCACATCAGAATGGTTTATTATGTCTCTATTTTAGGGCTCAGCACTAGAAAACCGGGATCCTATCACAACGCCTCGACTGTCCTGTCCGTCCTTCCTCCGTCTGCGTTTGGAACAGTAATACGAGCGGGTAGGTCACACGCTAAGAATCACGATTAAAAAAATATATATAATTACTGCTTTGGTATGGAACCCCCGGTGTGCAAGTCCGACTCGAACTTAGTTTTTTTTATTAAATATCTTGTCAATATCAATACATAATAAAACAAAGTCGCTTCCCGCTTTCTGTCTGTCCCTATATATGCTTTGGTCTTAAAAACTAAGCTACGGATTTTGATGTTGTTTTTTTACTAGGTATAGATAAAATAATTCAAGAGGAAGGTTTATATAAGATAAGATTATGTTATTGCCAAAAAAGATTAATAAGTAAATACAATTGTTAACTTATTCTAGAATAATAAAAAATCTTATTGGGTAATAGCTTGACAGCGAACCCCAAACTAAGCACTAAGCCTGTATTATCGGATTTGGGGATCGTGTGCGATTTTCTAAAAGTTCGTTGTGTTGTTCATGACAAAATAAAAATGCGTTGCAATACCATAGTTAAACAATTTCCTTTAAGCGGTTTACACGTAATAATTTTAATTTGCTACGGACTTATAATATAGATGTAAAGTGAGGAATGTATGTGTGTAAGAGAGTGTATATGAGAGAGTGAGAGGTTGTGCGCGTATATGCCTGAAGTGTCAGACTCATATATACTCGTCCACTCGTTGGTTTCATACGTACTTTGCGTGTGAAATAAATTGAATGAGTGTGCTGAGCAGTAGCGGTTTCACATTAATTCTTCTGTGAGAGAGTTTGAGCAGCCAATCCTTAACAGTACTTTTTTGCGACTTTGTTGTACGTATGGGGGTGTGAAAAAGAAGGGCAGCGTTTTGCTAATAAAGATGTAACAAACGGTTTTGGAATTCTAAAAGCACGTCTTGTCATGATTTAATCATTGTCTAAGTTAATTTTTAGATCAATGTGAGTTTTTATTGTAGCCCTGAAAATAAAGCGCTGGCGAACACTATATGTATAATACATACATAATATAGTAGAGAAACACTGATAATTTAAGAGGTTTCTAATGTAATGCCGTTAATAAACATAGTTTTTGCGCTTATATTACAAACGCTGGCCGAACCCTACGAGATAGATCGAAATAATGTTCTACAGTATTATACACCTTAAAAAGGTCTAAAAAATACTCGCAGTGGTATATAGCTAGTTTATCACATGTTTTATACTTTACTTTTTACGAGAAATAATGGCTTCTTTATGAAGCGGTTTTAAGCAATACAGCATTAGTCCTTATCTAATTAAGTACCTTATTTACATTTGTGCATTTAATATAAATCAATATGGCTCTGTACAGCATATAATTTAAATGAATATTTTCAAAGATATTACAGATTATTTAGCATTGCACCCATGCGAAGCCGGGGCGGATCGCTAGTGTGTTATATGTCTTATTGACCGCGCAGAAAACTCATCGTTTGTATAAATACTTCTTTCAGTTATACGTTTTTGCATGGTGGTAGGGCATTTTGCGAATGCCCGCCTGGCTAGCTACCGCACTCAAGTAGAAAATCTGTCGCCAAGCACCTAACAGTGTGTTCCAGCAGCTATCCTTGAGAGCTAGTACTTCTAGGTTAGCTTGAACAACATCTTCGACCAGATCATCACTTACCAGCAGGTGAGATTGTGGTCAAAGGCTAACGTATCAAGCATAAAAAAAGAAAAGAAACGAAATTAAGTAAGGTCAACCGGGGCTATTGCGTTACAATACTTTTTACGGCATTTTTAACTGGTTATAGCAAGTTAATGGTTGAACTTGTAAGACTGTAACCTACAACTCAAAATAGAATATTTTATCTAATTTTATACTTTAATTTTATTTCTTGACATTTTGAATCCTTGTTGTATGAAAATAATTAATTATTAAAAGCAGAGATTTTTAGATGCAATAGCCCCACGTGGGGCGATGGCGTCTTTGTTTAGCATCACATAACTGGAAGAGTTATCAACAAAGTTAATCATGAAACTATGTAAAAGCACTAGAGATCAAGTTAGTTATTATATCATGAGCTAAATTCTGGGCATGATCTCTCATTACGGGTGACACAAAAATGTTCGGGGCTATAGCGTCTAATTTATACTTTCTCTTGTAGACGCATTCGCCCCATCCTAGATTCCAGGAGTAACAAACAATTTTCTTCTCAAAGGTTAAGTATTAATTAATAGTGGGAATAGAGATTCTTCCGAAGTAGAACTTTGCAGTTTTGCATAGAAATGTACTTGCAACCCTCTATTCTATGTGTTAATATAGAAATTAATAAAAACATACTACCAACAACACTGAAATTAGGTAAATAATATTTTATAAGGATATGGTGTTTCCTTTTACATGTTTTAACCATATAAGGTGTATGGACAGGGGCCTAAGGACGTAATAAACACAAAGAAAAAAAAAACAGCAGTAAACGTTAATAATCTAACCTGGTTCGCAAGTCTTCCAAAGGCAAACAAAGGTAAACAAACACGAGTTTCCAAGCCTTTAAACCGAAAACCAAACTCGTCAATAATAACGTAACTTAAATATCGTACGAAGGTAGGCGATTAGTTAACACATAATGTTGCATCATGCAAATAGTTCCGAACAAATAGCAAACCTAGTGAAATAGTTTGCCTACCTATTTATAACTTTGTATAATCTGCTGGGCCCAATTAATTTATTTTATTTTAAAACGACCGCGTTTCCACTATCTGTCTATACAGCATAGATATACATACATATACCTCAATCACTGTTATCATAAAATTAAAAGGTTTAGGACCTCAGACAATGGGGCTATTGCGTTACATAAGACGCAATCACCCCAACGGGACAGACGCGATAGCCCCAATGCAAAAATATAACCTACAATATTTTTATTGCACGTGGACTACAAATCTTAAGTAATGTCCTTAAAGTAATTAGAACAACACGTAAACAAATTCATATTACAAAGTATTCACCGTTAAAAATTAACGACCATCTTCAAAACATTGGGATTTCAGGATATTTATATATCACATGTCACTTACGTGAGGTTCCGAAAAAAATGTCATATTCAAGATGGCGGAAATTTAAACAAAAATGAGGCCTATTGCGAGCTCTACCGATCAAATAATGTGGTTTTAGTATCAAACACGTTCAAAAGATGGCGGAAGTAGTTCTAGATTTTGTGTTTCGTATTATAATTGGATTAGATGCCTTAACCCCATAGACGCGTTAGCCCCGGTTGACCTTATAATGCTCATGATTTTTCTTTTAAAAATCCGTGACAGACTTCGAAATAAGCGCCTTGAAAGATTCTTAAAACGAATGGCACATCCTTTTATAAAAAGAATACTCAGTTTGGGACACCACAACACCACAGCCTAAGTGGAATCACTTTGGCTGTCGTGGCCAAAGTGTCTAATAAACTGATTTCGGTAAATAAAAGAAAGCAGTATTCTTAGATTCAGTCACATATTCTTTTAGGAAAGCTCGAGCTTCTTGGAATACGAACAGGTTCTCTGAAATGATTTCAAGTGTACTTTAGTGACGGAAAACAAAGGGTCTTAAAGCAAAAGAGTATACGTATCCCAGAACTGTATTTCAACAACATTGCATAAGTCTCATGTGGCATTCCACAGGGAAGTGTTCTTGGTCTGACCCTGTTGTTGAGGTATATCAATGACCTTTGCCAGCTGTATGGACAGGGGCCCTTCTTAATCCCCGTAGTCCCACACTTTACCACTGTGTCGTGGCGTATTCGACTGGGCTCCTGGAATGTCACAGGAAGACACCAGCCGATATATGTGCTATTAGGCACGTGGGTATAAAACGGCGGGAACGACCTACCTTCGGACTACGTCCTAGTCGCTCCGTCGAAAGGGAATTATCGCTAAACACCCTAAAGCTAGATAATTGATCAATCAGCTAACCATACGGAATTAAATAAGGATACGTTCCCTGATCTCGATGGTGAAGTTGTGGCCCGCCGACAGCAATCCGTTGCTCGCCCTTTCACTAACACTGAACGCCTGGCGTCACAAATAACAGTCACACATAAAACACCAATGTTTATCGTCACTAATAAACTAGCAGTCCGCTGCTTTAATCCACCAGGTCGCCGCGAACTCAGTTTGACTCCGACACACGTCCGAACGTGAACCGCTCACGGCTCGAAGTGTCTTCGAAACCAAAACAAAGCGACCGGCGCTCGCGTCGGCTGCACGCACACATTTACAAAATCCATCATAGGTAACACGGACAAGATTCGCGTGTGCGCGTTCGATAACAGATTGCATTGTTTACCTTTGTTTACCGAACACCAGCTTTGTTTTGAAGCAGTGATGGCTAAGTGGCATTTGCTATGGACTGCCACGCTGCAGGTTCATGGTTCAAATCCCGCCGTGGGCTTGAGCTTCACCAATTACACATGAGAACGAACCCAAGGGATAGATAAATTATAATAATAGCTAACGCTCTTTGGAAATGGTATTTTACACGCTACATCCCAGATAATCTTGGTATTAAGATGGTAAGGAGCCCTGATGTGTAACCAATATGCAGCAACAACCCAGTCACATCAACATAAGCGGTGGAATGCTGCTCATTTAGAACATGCTTTCCTGTAGTAGACACCCAACAGTAGGATTTGAAAAATCATTAAAATCTCTGTCTGGCATTTAACTTGTCACAACAAAAAGAAAACCAAAAACACAACTGAAAACCGGGCGTGTGTAAAAGCTCACATTGCATATCACTACGAGTATAGGTACATGTGGATAAAATCTGAGCAATCATAAGTTATTTTTTTTTCAAAAAACGGAACTGACTTCCTGCACAGAGACGTAAATTTTATTTTTTTATATATTTTTTTAATTGCTGATTGGTATGCTTTTGTAGCGAGAGAGAGATCAGAATGGAGTAGGTTGGAGGAGGTCTTTGCCAACTGGCAAACGGACACACAGAGACTAAAGAAGCACCAAATTTGCGAATACTTTTAATTGTGTACAACATAAATATATATCTGTTGTCTGAATAAAAAGGCATTATTATTATTATTGTATGTTTTTGACCACAATCTCACCTGATGGTAAGTGATTATGTGGTCTTAACCTAGCATTACTGGCTTTCAAGGACAGCTGCTGGAACACACCGTTAGGTGTTTAGCGACAGATTTCCTACTTCAGGGTGGTCGCTAGCAAGGCGGGCATTCGCAAAATGCCCTTCCACCACGCGGTGAAGCTGCCATCACTGCTTCAAAATTTCACTCTGTTTAGTGATAACTGAAATCAAATACATTTATCAGTTTGTTGACTATGACTTAGACCAACCGATAACGCAACCTATTTTTATGAAATTTAAATAGGACTACTTTGGAGGTAACAAAAGAATTATTACCAGAACCAATTTATAACTGGCAGAATAATCACGTAACAAACACACAAAAAAAATTATCATAACTCAAATCTTTCCTATCGTTCTTTAACCATCGTATTGGGATTGAGCAAATTTTTCCTATCGTATATGTGTGATTTTGTAATGTAATCCGCATAGCAGGCGTTATTGCAGACCTAACAATATTAAAACCTAAAGGTGTGTTCCGGCAGCTGTCTTTGAGAGCCTAATTCTAAGTTTCTAGGTCGAAGGTGTTAAAAGGCTTCCCTATCAGCAATAAAAAAACATACAGATGGCTACAATATAATATATTTCGCAAACATGATTATGTAAGGAGATTGATCATAACAATCGGGGCTGAACCTTTTCCTCTTCACATCCGAAACAATACGAACCCGTGTCATGTTCTCCTTGATAAACATATATTTAATGGCTAATATTTCGAGCAAATTCTACTTACCGTTTTTCCACTCGTGCTTAATATTACTCGTGAAGACACGTCTAAAGGTACCTTTATATGGAACTATTAAAGAACTATTAAATACAGTCCCACCAACTTATCTGTCCAGGCGGCAGAAAAAAGAACTACAACATTCCTTCAAATTGTGACAGTTTGTAGTTGATTTCCTTGACCAGCAGCGCCCTCGCGAACTGCACAGTTAAGTTGGTGGTTATATATATATATATACTATATACTATAGCCTTCACTGAATTTAAAATTCCATTTCATGTTTTTTTTATATATAATTCTTAAGTTCACTAATTGATTTTGTATCCATTTTTAACAAAAGCACTCAGTATCCTATTACCGCGTTACTAAGGTACAATTTGTATTTTAAGAAATATTGTTATAACTTCTTACCTACAAGGAGTTTGTGGTTGGGTAAAACTGTATTTTTTTTTTTTTTTTTTTTGTTTTTTTTTTTTTTTTTTTTTATGCTTGATAGGTTAGCCTTTGACCACTATCTCACCTGATGGTAAGTGATGATGTGGTCGAAGATGTTGTTCAGGCTAACCTAGAAGTACTGGCTCTCAAGGACAGCTGCCGGAACACACCGTTAGGTGCTTGGCGACAGATTTTCTGCTTGAGGGTGGTAGCTAGCCAGGCGGGCATTCGCAAAATGCCCTACCACCATGCTATAACGACTGCCATCCTAAGACAACAACCGGGACCGACGGCTTAACGTGCCCTCCGAAGCACGGAAACGCTCAGTAGTAATGTCACTAGCGGTCACCCATCCAACTCATGACCGCGCGCGACGTTGCTTAACTTTGCTGATCGGTTAAGAACAGCTTAGTAAACTTCGCTATGAGCGAATTATATAACAAGGTACGAATGTCAAAGTTTATTTCTATCCGCAGGAGGTGTCCTGGTGACCTGTGATACAGGTTCTTAGAAACCCACTTCAGGTACCAGCTCCTCACAAAGTAAGGTTTAATTTTGGCACTCTTGTCTGTCCATACATATATTTTTACGTAAGCAACCTTTTGTGAGGAGGAATTAAAAATATTTTTGATTTGATTTGATATGGTAATATGTAATAATAATAATAAGGCCTTTTTATTACGAAAACAGATTGTGCAGGCGTTGTTATTATATTTAGGGTCTGTTTCAGAATGTTCGAGTAAGTTCCGGTTATACTACCCAGAACATATTTAATAAATTAAACACTATCTTTGCGTTTCACAGTCATCGATTTAAAGCATATCCATCGGTTAAAGCTTGAAGCGCGCTGCATGTAAACTGTCATATTTATCATTCAGGTATTTTGTGTTCTGGGTAGTATAACCGGAACTTACTCGAACATTCTGAAACAGGCCCTTAATATACAGTCAATCACAAGTTGAGATTCGAACGCAAGGAAGAGGGTAGTTTTGTGACAAAAATTACGATGGTTGCAAATAACAAGTGCATGAACTCCAGTGCTCCGCGGACGTAGCTCGGTTCTAGTTGTGGTAACAGTTATTTTGGAAGTGATTGAGAGTGCCTTCACCCGGGTGTTTAGTATTGTGCGATAAACATGGACGGAGCCCTACAAAGCTGCTCAATAGTTTCAAGGTAAGTGCTTGGCTTGTATTGGATGTGATGGTAGCCCTGAACACAATACCTACCTAACTAGAGATAAATTTGGACTATTTCTCTAGATAAGTGGCATAGTGAACACATTTGGACTAGTCAAGTTGAAGTTTGAAGCAGTGATGGCTCCGCGACATTGGCTATGGACTGCCGTGCCGCAGGTCCATGGTTCGAATACCGCCGCGGGCTTGAGCTTTACCGCATAGTGGAAGGGCAGTTTGCGAAAGCCCGCCTGACTAGCGACCACCCAACTCAAAAAGAAAATCTGTCGCCAAGCACCTGACGGTGTGTTCCGGCAGCAGTCCTTGAGAGCCAGTAAAATTACAGGCACATGAGACTTAAAAACTATTTCTCAAGGTGACTGGCGCAGTGCAATTCGTGACTTGTGACGAAATGCATCTGTTATAGGCAGAGGTTAGTCCGCTTAACATCAGGTACGCCTCGAGCTTGATCCGTCACAATATTATTTAAAAAAAACAAGGTATATCCGAACTTAAGAGTATTTTCAAAAAGACAGTGGATTTGGAGTTTATAATTCATGTTTATATTAGTGAGTGTTGGTTCCGACACTAATGCATGGTAGTGAAAGTTAGGTATGACAGAAAAAACATTAAGGTAGAATAGATGCAGTGGAGATGAGAGCATTGAGAAGCATGATTGGAGTCATCGGAGTGAGAGGATAAGGAATAGTGCGATAAGAGAACGATGTGGTGTGAATGAGGTTGTGGTAACAAAAATCAAGAAAGGTATGTTAAGGTGGTTAAGACAAGTGGAGAGAATGAATGAAATGTGCATGATTAAACAGGTACGTGGGACAAGTGAACGGAAGTGTTGGAAGGGGAAGACCTATGCGAGTGTTCCAAAATGAGATTGAAGACGTTCTGAAAAAAGGCCAAGTCAGGAGCACCCTAAACCGACGCTTATAATATGAAAGAATTGATAAGTGCAGATGAACCGAAAGAGTAGGTGGGGGTCGTAGTAAATGGAAATCTGTGGTCTCTGCCCATCCCAACGTGAAAGAGGCGTGATTTTTATGTATTATTATATAAAAATCACATCTTTTATATATATAACATATTTTAATTAACTATATCAATAGCTAATTACTTGTTGACATTGTTATACTTGAATATGTTTATTTTATTTATTTATTTATTTACAGGAAGAGTTACAGCTTTAATTTATAGTGTAGTCTCTTAAAAGTAAGCACCATTGAGCCAATTAAAGGTTCTCGCGTTTATGTAATAGTTTATGTAAATATAACGTGAGCATTGTAATTTACTTCAGTAATTTTAATATAAATTATTAATCATTATTATCAATGTAGCACAGTCTCTAAGTCAATTCCCGTTTAGGAAATCTTTATTTTAATGAATAAATAATAAATTTTCACGGATATATCCACAAATATTTGAATCAATAATTGTTCGTATGACCCAATCCACAGATGTAATATATACCACATAATAAAAGTAATTGAATCACAGTCGTGATGTATTACGCGTAATCAACATCTCGTGACGATTATAATATAAAAGCAACGCGACGTTCACTTGTCTTATTCATTTGTTTATCATTGCGCGTGCACATCTCCGGTCGGGCGTCTTCGCAACGCAAGTGGAGAGTCAGGACGCTCCCTCAAATCGATAAATAAAAAATAAAAGAAATAAGAAACAGTCTGAATAATGAATTAAATCAAGTGAAAATATTTCTTAATTATTGGAGAGTTTTGTATAGTAAAATTTAAAATGTTATTCAACTGTAATTTAATTAAAAGTACTATATTTTAAGAGGAAAATATTAGCGTGTAAAAAAAATTGACAATATTAAAAATGAAAGATTAAATAACGAATAAAATAAAAAATTTATATGAAAAAAATGCGGTAGAATCTTATTTTTGTCGCACTGTGCGGTCCCAAATTACTTCGTTAATTTATATTAGAAAGTGAATAAACAATTGTGCACTGATAACTAAAGTTTCAAAAGTGAATAAAACTCATCAAAATGGTCAATAAAGTGTATAAAGTTAGTGCTGAGGAGAAAGTTGGGAGCAAACACAACCAAATTTTTACGTCGATTATAGGTAAGTCGACAAATATTTTATAAGTGAACAAATTTTTACAAAACCTCCACTTCTTTTAATATTCCTGTCTTTGTTTCGAGCTCAGTGGAGTCGCCATAACATGTATTTTTCCTATATTTTTTTTAAACATAGCTAAAATCACTTTTACAAATTGTTATATCACATTTTTTTCCGAGCGGGAATCGCTGCGCTTCGTCCCTTATGACGGTTAAAGTAATACAATAAGTGGACAAAATTTCAGCTCAAACGAGCATGTTCCGATGGCCAAGTGGTTTAGGTACTCGGCGCAAAATCGGGAGACGTGGGTTTGATTCGGACAAAATTTTATGCCCTAATCATTTGTAAATACATTTTTCTTCCACTCTGTACCTTGTTGCTCGTCATTTCATAATATTCACACCTTTAATACACATATAGGTACCATTCTCAAAGAATTCCGTCCATACCTTCTACCATGGGTGTACATACATTATAATCCCGTGGGCTGCCGGGCTAGAATGTCACCTTCCATCCACCCATGGGTGTCGTAAGAGGCGACTAAGGGTAACACACCAGCAGCACTTTCCGAGGAACTGATAGCACACACTGCGATTCTCAAGACGCTTGGGTATTATGGCAAGACCCCCCTTAATGGAGGAGGCCGTGTTCAGCAGTGGACTATCCGGTTGATACAGTACATTATTGTACATGTGTATAATCACGCCTGTATTCCCCGAAGGGGTAGGCAGAGGTGTGTAAACACCCACGTTTGGCCAATTTAGGTTGAAGTTTTTGGTCCATTGTAATAGGGGGCGAGTCTAATACCATTCACTGGGCACAGTTTCGGGATCATACCAAATGTTTTCTCTAACACACTGGACGAGTCGAGAGTGCTGGCTTGTATCTCGTACAAAAAATTAACATTCTGGGCACTTTTCCCTTCACTAGAGGAATTATTTTGAAGCGCTCGTAGCGAAGTTTACTTAACTGTTCTCAACCGATCAGCAAAGTTAAGCAACGTCTCCCGCGGTCTTGACTTGGATGGGTAGCTGCTAGTGATATTACTGCTGAGCGCTCCGTGCTTCGGAGGGCACGTTAAGCCGTCAGTCCTGGTTGTTGTCTTACGATGGCAGTCGTTATAGTATGGTGGTAGGGCATTTTACGAATGCCCGTCTGGCTAGCGACCACCCTCAAGTAGAAAATCTGTCGCCAAGCACCTAACGGTGTGTTCCGGCAGCAGTCCTTGAGAGCCAGTGAAATAACAGGCAAAATGAGACTTAACACAACAACACTTGTCTCAAGGTGATGGGCGCAGTGCAGTTCGTCACTTGTGATGAAATGCAATTGTTATAGGCAGAGGATACCGCTTAACATCAGGTGGACCTCGCGCTTGTTCCTTCACAATAACATAAAAATATAAAAATAAAAAAACCTTACGAATAGTCAGGTCATCAAAAAGCCCTGAGCTATGCACCTAATGTGTATAGCTCATACACGCTAACTTACGTTGACGTTTGCAGTGGCACCCTGTTCAATGGGTGCATTATTTCGCTTAGTCGCCTTGTAAGACATCCGGCTGGAAGAATGTCATACCATAACTGTTAAGATTCTAGATTGCCCAGGCAGGGATTGTTTAGCAGAGAGGCTTCTGCCTAGACAATCTGTTTTGAATGCTTAACAACTGGCGATACACCGGGAAGGCTGAAAAGAAAGGCTGAAAAGGAAAAGTTAAAAAATCAGATTTACAAAATAAACTTACTGCAACTTATTATAGGTCGCGGCGGCTATCCCACTAGAGTTACCTAACTATAAAGTTGGCCAATTTTATAATATAGGCAAATAACTCACGTGTGGACGAGAAGCACCGATGGCGAGATTCCTCCTCTAGTCCTCCTCCGAGACTCCAACGTTAGGAACCAGCACCGTCACATTTACACAACACAGTATCACAAATTCAAAATTATCGCGTAGTCACAATTATCAAATCAAGGGTAAAACCAACTAGTTTTCCAATTCAAATGTGCAATAGAGAGATTAGCAAAAGGTTTATGTGCCAATTAGAATCAAAGTAAAAAAATCAACTAAAAATGACCAAGCAAAAAACTGAAGTTATTTTCACATACAAAAATTCCATAGATCACAAATAGGCGACAGGTAGAGGTACCGTTCAGGACCTAGGGGGCCGTTCAGGACCTTGCCCGCGCTAAGTTGATCGATCCGAACAGTAACTATAGCATAAGCACCCATTTTTACAGCCAAGCAGTATTTCTCTTTGCATAATATGTTATATATGTTATAGTTTGTATAAAATTCATAAAACATAAAACTCATGAAGTGAAATTCCGGCAAAACAGTAAACAGTTTTACCGTAAAATTTGCAAATTAATGAAAAACTTATTATAATAAAATTATGAAATTATAGACATATCAAAAACCTTAGCTAAAGTACTAAAACAATGTCATGCTAAAAATGGATAGGTATATACTCGTATATATAATGAATTACCAAATAAATTGATCACCTTAAAATATACGCGTTTCGCTTCCACACAAAGCATCCTCAGGAGGTCTTGACTCTACGAGCGCACGATCGAGAAAGATTCACGAGAAAGATTCTCGATCGTGCGCTCGTAGAGTCAAGACCTCCTGAGGATGCTTCGTGTAGAATCGAAACGCGTCGAAAATTCTTCCGGTTTGGCTGCGTGGCGTTTGTGACGTCACGTCGGCTTAACAGGAAAATTAGGCGGAATTGTCACTAGATATATTATTGTATTTTATAAGTGTTTAATTAAAATATCAATTTGATGTTTTCACAAAATATTTTAAAAATATTTGTTTTTATTAATTATGGATTTCCGCAAAGTAACGCCTGAATCTATTTATTAACTTAGTTTGAACTAAAACTTATTTGAGAACAGTCAATTCTACTTCTTCTTCTCTTAGTGCCTCTTCATCAATGAAGGTTGGCAATCAGCTTTCCGTACCCGTCTCTATCCTTGGCGAGGCGAAAAAGTTCAGCAGCACTCGCAATCCCTGTCCACTCTCTGATGTTTCGCAGCCATGACTTCTCCCTGCGACCAGCTCGTCTCTTTCCCGCAACTTTTCCCATCATTATTAATTGAAGAAAACAACTGACATGTCTATCTCTATTCTACACAAGAATATATTATGTCAATTCAGCTTGAATTGAGAATTGTTGAACTGTAAATTATCTATTGCTGTTTTAAGTGTAAACATTGTAATAATTCAATTAAAATCAATTATTTACAATAAGAATAAGCATTGCAATTCAAAGGGGCAATGCTGCCAGCATGCTGGGCACGCTGCCAACTGGTAGTGGGCTGGAGCATTTCCACTGCCTGTGAGTCTGCAATGACTTATGGGTATCTAAAAACTTTTATTGTAGTAGCTGTAGTGTTGTATATAGTTCGTAGTATTTTGTTAATAAAGGCATACCGCCAGTAAAAAAAAATTACAAAGATATAATTAGAATTTCAAATATTTCATTAGTATGTTAATTAAATGTATTGCTTGCCTGTCTTTTTTTATTTTAACCATTCGGGAACCTTTCTTCTTAATCAATTATCAGTTTATCAAGCAATATGGCCCGCGCATTGCCACTTCAACTTACAAACTCTGAAAGCCGGGAACTATGTCTTGGACTGGTTTTTCGGCAAATATCCTCGTTCCGGATTTTATCGCGCAAAGGAACTCCGAGCATAGCTCTCTCCATAGCTCGTTGAGTGACTCTGAGCTCGTCCATAAGGGACAACGTCTCAGTGCCATAAATCATCTCTGACTACACGCACTGGTAGAAGACTTTGGTCTTCAGGATCTGCAGGATGTTCGACGATAACGTCTCGTAACTTCCCGAACGCTGCCCACTGTTCCATGACCTAATTTTATAAAAAAATTACAATCAAACCACTACAGAATTCAAACTTCTACTATTTCACGGATTAAATTTTGAAGCGGTAATAGCTATGCACTGCCGCGCCGCAGTACCCTAGTTCGATCCCCACCGCCGGCTTGAGCTTCACCGCATGGTGGAAGGGCATTTTGCGATTGCCCGCCTGGCGAACTACCTACCTCAAGTCGAAAAACCTGTCGCCAAGCACCTAACGGTGTGTTCCGGCAGCAGTCCTTGAGAACCAGTGAAATTACACATGAATCTTAACAACTGTGTCTCAAGGTGAAGGGCGCAGTGCAATTCGTGACTTGTGATGAAATACATCTGTTATAGGCAGAGGTTAGTCCACTTAACATCGGGTTGGCCTCTGTGAGCTTGTTCCGTCACCGTAACATAAAAAAATATATATGTTTGTTGCACTATATTATTAAATATAATAAAACAAAGCAGCTCCAATAATACCTATAACATTTATCACAACGGCACACTTATTAAATCAATTAGGTTCATTGATAAAAGTCGTTCAATTCTATGCTTAGCTCAAGTGTAAACCATCAATCAAACTGTTTATATGAATGTAGGTAGAGAAATAAAACAGTGGTTCTGTATTCCTAAAGGCCAAAATACACATATCTCTAAAAAGCATACTGATTGGCTCATAGCTATGTAATAAGCAGATATCGTATATACACCTTGTATACGCTGGGACGTGCTTAAGGTTGAACTGGTCACTTCTCCATACAAACGTCGTAGGGTTATCACTCGAGCGAGATTTTAGGTCCAGACTTAAGCATAATACCGATTGATATCTAGGCTTGTATGATGCCAACATTTTAAAAAGATAATTAAGTTGTAAGTTTTGAGCCTCGAAAACTTTTTTTTTTTTTTTTTCTAATGATGTACTTAGTACGTCATTATATTACAATCTAGTCAACAATACGGACTAATGAGTAACTTTAGCTTGACTTAAACTGCTAAATAGAGTAAAATTAAGAATGTGTCCATTAACACCTATCTTATTGTCTCTATTAAGGGGAAGACACTATGTGTTCTTGTGTTCCTTATATGTAGCACTCACTTCACTACTTATCACTGACACTCAACTACACTTACTCAAAAGGTTTTGTCCTTTTTAGCCTTCTCACTATGTCTGTGTTGTCAAGGAGCTGGATTGCCTCAACATTCACGTGGCGGTGAAGTCTATGTTCGTGAGCTTCTGCGTGTTTTTTTATTATATCGACAACGCCATCCATTTTCAGGTCACGATGGAGGTCGACAGTTCTAATGTACCATGGTGCATTGACTATACCTTTGAGTACTTTATTCTGGAATCGTTGGATTATCTGGATGTTGCTTTGTTTGGTACAGCCCCATAGCTGAGCTCCATAAGTCCATACTGGCATAAGGACTTGCTTGTACAAGAGAATTTTATTTTGTACAGACAACGAGGAATGCTTCCCAAGTACCCAGTACATCTTCTTGTAACGAAGTTCTAACTCTTCGCGTTTCTTTTTCACATGAGCTTTCCAGCGAAGCTTTGCATCAAGTGTTATACCAAGGTATTTGGCAGTATTTTCGTATGGTATCACGTGGCCATTTATGTATACCGGGTTGTAATTGGCATTTTTATTAGTGAAATCGACATGAACTGACTTAGATTCATTGAGCTTTATTCTCCATTTTTTTGTCCATTCGGAAATCTTATCGATGGCTGATTGTACTTTTACCACTGCTTCCTCATGAGTGGCTCCTATAGCCATTATAGCTGTATAATCAGCAAAAGTTGCAATGGTGATATTTTCTAAGTGTGGAATATCACAGGTGTACAATAAGTACAAGGTCGGACCAAGGACGCTTCCCTGTGGTACTCCCGCTTTAATTTGTTTAATTTCTGAGTATGAATCACCTTGTCTTACCCTGAACATTCTATGTGTAAGATAAGATTCAATTATTTCAGCAAATTGCTTCGGTAGCAAATCCCTAAGCTTATGCATTAGCCCATAGTGCCACACTTTATCAAATGCTTGTGCTACATCCAGGAACACTGCAGAGCAAACTTTCTGTTCTTCTAATGATTTTTCAATTGTGTTCGTAATTCTGTGCACTTGATCTATTGTAGAGTGCTTTTCTCTAAACCCGAATTGGTATTCAGGGATTAGTTTCCGTTCTTCTATTACAGGTTTTAGGCGTCTCAATAGTAACTTTTCAAATAATTTTGACATGATTGGAAGTAAAGATATTGGTCTGTATGATGTGGTTTCGTGAGCTGGTATACCTGGTTTAGGTATCATTATAACTTCAGCAAATTTCCACACATCAGGTACATGTTTAACTCTGAATATAGCGTTTATTAAAGTGGTCAATTTCACTATGGCTTTTCGAGGAAGATTGTGAAGGACCTCTCCTGTAATAAGATCGTAACCTGGTGACTTCTTTTTATTTATAAGTTTAATTTCGTTGAGTACTTCTTTTGGAGTTACTAATTTTATTTCTAATTCATCAGGTGATTTTTTGATTGACAAAATCTGATCTGAAGAAATCGAATTCTCTTCATATGGCTGAAAATTTTTCTCTAAGTGTTGTGCAAACGTAGCAGCTTTTTGTTCATTATTTTTAGCCCAAGTACCATCAGATTGTCTTATGGGTGAATTCTGAGTAATAGGCTTCTTAATATTTCTAGTTGTTTTCCATAACGAGAAATCCGTTGTTCGATCACTCGTTAGTTCAGATAAATACGTGTTTAACGTTTCGTCTTTGAAGGCTTGAATTTTTCTTTTAATAGTTTTTGTAAGATTGTTCAACCTATTTTTATATTTCGGGTACCGGGTTTGTTGCCATTTCCGTCTTTGTATTCTCTTTTCGACAATGAGGTCTCTTATTTCCACGGGATAGTAGTAGCCCGTTATCCTTTTCCTAAATTTAGGTGTATTTATCCAAGCGCTACTTTGGATGTCTGTAATAAATTTTCTTAGATCAACGTCTATCTGTTGCGGAGTTTTCATTGGGTCTTTTAGATCTATAATATCCTCTAAATCTTGTTTAAATTTATTCCAATCAGTTTTCTTATTTACTAGAGTTGGGTTGTTTTCTCTCTGTATTATAACATTCTCACTTAGGGTTAACAGTATGGATGTCCGAACTCATCATATAGCCTTCTTCAATACTGATGAAGTTGGGAGACAGATTTTTATATATAAAAAAGTCTATTAAATCTGGTATCTTTTGCGAGTCAGTCGACCAGTAAGTTGGACTTCCTGTTGATATGACATCACATTTTGTCTCTCTGATAGCAATCAAAAGTTCTCTTCCTTTAGTAGACGTAAACCTAGATCCCCAATTGGTATTTTTTGCATTGAAATCGCCTCCTAAGATGAACCTGTCACCAAGTGTTTCCAAAAAACGTTTGTATTGCTCCACTTTAAGAGAATATCTTGGCGGACAATATATTGATGATACGATAATTGGATAGCATTTTGTCTTAACTGATACTGCGATTCCTTGTAAGTATTTTTCTTCAAATTTATGATCTTCGTGATGGCAGATAGTGTCTTTAATTATAATAGAACTGCCTGCTTTAGCTTTGTTATCGGGATGTAATGCGTGATACGATTTATAACCTTTTATTTGAATAAAAGATTCTTTAGTGAGATGCGATTCTGAAATCAAGCATATGTCAATGTTTTCTAAATGCAATACAGCCTCTAGTTCTATTCGATGTTGCAGAAGGCCATTTGCATTCCAAGCCATAATTTTTAGTTCATTAGTCATTTCTGTTCTATTGCTATAGCTTTTTTGGTGCTAATTTCTAGTTTTTTTAGTCTTTCGTCAAATGCAGTAAGTAATTGCAAAACCGCATTCATTTTTTCATCAATATTAGATTTTTTATTTATCTTTGGTGGAGCTAGTGGCAATGAGTTTGCTTCTGTTCCTTTTGTTATCTGCGCATATGAGATGTTCTTTGACACATTTTGAGCGCTACTGATTTTTTCATGCTGGAAACCTGGTTGTTAATCGGAGTATTCTTTTTGCTGCTTTTATTTCTTATGTTTTGCAGTTCTTTGGCTACTGTACACCCCCTATAGTTAGCAGGGTGCGGTTGTCCGCAGTGTACGCATTTTGGTTTCTCTTTGTCCGTTTTCTTACAGTCTTTAGTTAAGTGCTTGCCTATACACTTCACGCACCTAGGATCTTTGGAACAGTATTTCTGTGTGTGTCCGTATGCTTGGCATCGCTTACATTGTGGTATTAATTTGGATGATTTAATTGGTTCAATATCCACTTTGCAACCTAATATTGATGTAATGTTATATATATTTTTAATTTCTTCATCTTTTTGGAAAGATAGCATAAACATGTTTAAAGGCTCTTTTTTCTTCCAATTCAGTTTATTGACTGCATCCTCTATCTTAGACTTAAGGCTTTAGACTTAAGGTCTTCAACTATTCTGTTGGGCAAGCACGACGAGTGTAGGTTTTTTGCCATCACCCTAATCGGCCTGTCTTGCTTATTTTCATAGTTTGCATGCTTTTGTTGCTCTTGAAGTATTTGAATTCTAACCAACGATTATTCGTCGTAGTGCAGTTGCTATAAAACGGGTCAATTATTTATCCCGAAAAAATAGTTCTTTTTTAATTTCGAAAAACGGCACGTTTGGTCACGCTAGATATAATATCGTATTATTTCTCGAAGTGTAAACAGAAAGCATGCTAATCTCTAGCAAATGAGATGTATGGATGTACAGTAGCAAGCAATATACAGGTGTGTAGCCGCCAAACTTGTTATCATCTGTGTACCCATGCTGCGCGATGTGTCCCATCCCTAATGACCTTCTCTTGACATCTCCTACCCCTCCCCCTGATACCCCCCTACCCCCCTACCCCTCAAGACCTCACCCGGCTCGCATCGTGTCCTTGTCGACGCAGTCGAAGTCAGTGCAAGATTAACCCTAAATTAAAGCCTCCAAAATCCAGTGTCAACCAGTGCTTGTAGAACACCAGTGCTTATAGAACACCAGTGTTCATAGAACACCAGTGCTTATAGAACACCAGTGTTTATAGAACTGCAGTGCATATCGTTAATTAGTGAGCAGGCAGTGCATCATCGCTCCGAGCCCCTTCGAGAGTTTCAGCGAGCCACTAGGTATAATTTTAATAAAATGGTTATAGGTATAGGGTATATATAAAGAACGAGAGGAAAAATTGGAGTAATGAGTCTTTGTCATGTTAGCTCAGTCGGTCACAGCATACCCCGGCTATAGGGGTGGATGGACGCGGGTTCGAATCCCGCACATGACTACATATTTTTCTGTCGTTAATTTGTAATATTGTAATGCAATCTGCAGAGCAGGCGTTATTGGAAACGTATAATATTGAATATTTTTATTTTCTTACAGACAAACGGACTGCCGATACTTAGTAATAGGGTTTTCAAATAGTAAAAACAAATTGGATATACAATAAAACGATGCAACGTACTTCCTATAAAGTAATAATAGAACATTCACAAGAAGTCATTCAATGAGAATGCTTGATTCCTGACGTGCGAAGAAACTCTAAAGAGGCGATGCGGTATCATACAAAATAATTTGGTTACCGATTAGATTAGATTCTTTATTCACCTTATTTAACAATGGTCCATAATATTAGGTATGTAATTTAAAAAAAATATAAACAATTACAATTACATCACTAATAATTATTTATCAATAAATATTATACATTTTCCATACTATAATAAATAACAGGTCAAAATAAAAAATAAATTTTATAAGTGTCAGTCACAATTGTAATATTCCAAAATATACAATTTAATAATATATTTCAAAATGTGTATATGTTGATATAAATTTTAATTTCAAATTCGAAATAATGTCAAATAAAAAAGTCATAATAATAAATAGAAACTCATAATTATTCTGTATCACAAGTAACATAATTTTAACTTACATTTATGAAAAATGAACTAATATTTATAAAATACGAAGTTCTTATTCCGTATTCACTAAAATCCAAATTGGTATTACACTTGCATGAAATAAAATACTAAAATTAATAAACATTTTTATATTCCAATGCTCGTAGTAGGAAGTCATCATCTAAATTGGTGCAAAATATCTTGAATATTCACCTGCAATTGAATGTAAACTCTATATATTAGGATTGCCGATCTCAAGTGTTATACCGATTTGGATTTTAGTGTTTTTTTTTTCTGATAGGATAGCCTTGACGACTATCTCGCCTGATGGTAAGTGATGATGTGGTCGAAGATGTTGTTCAGGCTATCCTAGTGTTTACAGAAAAAGAACTTTTTTATTTTACTTTTTGCTGTTCATATTATAATTACATGTCTTTATTAATTTTCTATACAAAGGGACCAACAAACAGAGGTTTGTTAGTTAGGCAGGTACTTGACAGTTATATCAAAGAAAAATTTTTGGACTCCTTTTTAACGATGCAGGGATTTTCCAATGTTAATTTCACTAAAATTTTACCAATATAGTATACCGTCGTGTATTGATTTTGAAATTGGGCAATGGCATCTACGTAACAGCTATTGTATTTTTTTACTTTTCCGCCTTCTGCTAAGCAAAAATATATTTTTATAAATGTTATTGTGTTGTTTAGAGAAGACATTGACTTCACAAAAGTGGAATTAGGGCAAGAAACTAATGATACTATAATCAGTATATTGATGTTGTTCAATAGATTGCTTTTTAGTAGACAAGATCATTCATATAAATTACCTTCTCCACACTGTTTTTGATTTTATGTTCAATGTAAAATTGATCTATGTAATTAAATTACTAATTGATAAATTATGTGCCAAGAGATTCACGTGACCACGTGGCGCGATTAGAATGCATTTTGCCTCTGATAACCATGTGAACATTTTGGTACTTTATCGTAGTAATACTATGGATGTTTTGTTGATGGAAACCACCTATGTATCATGTTTTGACAAAGTTCCAAGATTTATTGCTTTGCTAGATGCTCGTTTCATAATAAGCTATAATTGGCACGTTCGTAATTTGTAACTAGTTAATGTAGTTTTTTTTGTACACGAGGAAAATTTCGAACTAAAATTAACAGAAATATGTAGATTTTTTTCATAACAATATATTTTCACAGCTATTTAGTAAAAAAATACTACAAACTATATATATATACAACACTACAGCTACTACAATAAAAACATATAGATCCCTATAAGTCATTGCAGACTCATATAGGCAGGCCAAATGCTCTAGCCCACTACCAATTCGCAGCTTGCCCAGCATGCTGGCAGCATTGACCCATTGAATTGCAATGCTTATTCTTTGAGCCAAATAGGCGCCAGCATTTTGATCACGTGTCGCATCGGCCAAGCTATTTAGTTACCTTTTGATGTACCCGGCGTGTCATAACGCGCCATCTTACGTATATAGGCTAGCATCCAAGAGCAACAATGCTTTTGTATCTCAAAAAACTACCATATTTGACTACATGGGGCTTTGATATTGACATTGTCCAAAAAGTTCCATCGCTTCATAATAATAAAATAATGTGCAAAAAAAAATTTGAAGCAGTGATAGCTCAGTGGCATTGGCTATGGACTGCCGTGCAGCAGGTTCATGGTTCGAATCCCGCCCAGAGCTTGAGCTTCATCGCATGGTGGAAGGGCATTTTGTGAATGCCCGCCTGGCTAGCGACCACCCTCAAGTAGAAAATCTGTCGCCAAGCACCTAACAGTGTGTTCCGGCAGCAGTCCTTGAGAGCCAGAAAAATTACAGGCTAATGAGACCTAACAACTGGACGTCTCAGTGTGACGGGCACAGTGCAATTCGTCGCTGACGAAATGCGTCTGTTATAGGCAGAGGTTAGTCCACTTAACATCAGGTGGGCCTCGGGCTTGTTCAGTCACAATAACATAAAAAAAAAAAAAAAAAAAAAAATTGTAAAATTGCGGTTTTCATTACAAAATTAGGAGAGGAACAATTGTAGTCATGTGCGGGATTCGAACCCGCGCCATCTAAACCTACAGCCGGGGTGTGCTCTGACCGCTAAGCTAACATGACATATGACTCATAACTCGATTTTTCCGGATGGAGCAACACCAATAGTCCAAATTACGTTAAACTACAAAAAAAGGCTAATTTTACAATTAGCTATAAATTTGCTGACGATGACACAACCCTATATATTTTTTTTATATTTGCAATAAATTATATAAAATTACGACGGGAAAAAATATTGCGGTTTTCATTTCAGTACATATGCTTATATAGATTAACTTAGAAAGCAAAACATTATCTATATACATAATCGCTAGAGCCGCTTCCGAGGGACACGAAACATTCAAACAATGTAATTTTTGCATTAACGCCTGCTAAGCGAATGAGATTGTAAAATCATAACGAAAGGAAAAAATATCTTAACAAATCCGCAAATCAACATAGTAGCGAATCTATAGAAACATTTTAGCACTTTGATATAAGTACCTATAATTGATTTGGCATCACTGAACAGACTTCATTATCACCCAGGTTGCGATTGAATAGGCATATAGTCGACGGTTATAAATTCTAATGTACAAAGCTTTTGAAGCAGTGGTGGCTCAGTGGCATTGGCTATGAACTGCCGCGCAGCAGGTCCATGGTTCGAATCCCGCTGCGGGCTTGAGCTTCATCGCATGGTGGAAGGGCATTTTGCGAATGCCCTCCAGGCTAGAGACCATCTTCATGTAGAAAATCTGTCGCCAAGCACTTAACGGTCTGTTCCGGCAGCTGTCCTTGAGAGCCAGTAATTCTAGGTTAAGCCTGTTAACATCTTCGACCACATTATCACTTACCATCAGGCGGATTGAGGTCAAATGATTACCTACCAATAATTAAAAAAATCTCTTCATTTTCCATCAAAGCCATCTCCTAATGGAGACTACTCTCTCCCAAGACCGTTCTACTGAAGAGGAGATATCCTGGATTGTATCCATCATATAAACAATGCATTCTTTGTTTCAGTTTGCCTTCCAATCCTGGCATATGGAACTGCCATGGGCTGGATCTCCCCCAACAAAGCTCTCCTCATGGGGGATTCTTCTCCCTCCCCAGACCCGATTACAGAAGAGGAAATATCCTGGATGGCATCCATTATGTTCATCTTCGCGCCAATAGCAGTGTTCCTGTATGGGGTTGCAGCAGACAAGTTCGGAAGAAAGAATGCTCTCCTATGCGCCTCATTACCTATCGCTGTTAGTTTATTTTCTTCTACCCTCCATAGGGATGTTTTTTTAAATAGGTAAATTAAGTTTCAAGTTCCCCGTGGGGTGCCGGGTTGAATGCATTACTACCTATGGATGTCGTAAGAGGCTACTAAAGGTAAAATACAGGAAGGTCTCGGAGCAATGATGGCTGAGCGGAATTGAGAGCTATGGACTCCGGTGCCGCAGGTCCATGGTTCGATAACCACCGCCGCTGGCTTGAGCTTCACCGCATAGTGGGGGGGCATTTTGCGAATGAGTAAATCTGTCGCCAAGCACCTAACAGTGTGTTACGGCAGCATCGCTTGAGAGCCATGCAGTAAAATTACAGGCACATGAGACTCAACAGCTGTATGTGTCAGGGTGACGGGCGCAGTGAAAATCGTCAAAAAATGCATCTGTTATAGACAGAGGTTACCGCTTAATACCAGGAGGAACAAGCACGAGGTCCATCGACCTCGTGCTTGTTACTCCACAATAACATAAAAAAGACGGGCAGCAGCGCCTTCTGAGGACCTGCTATCTTAAACTGTGATCCCCAAGACTTTCAAGCGAAGGAATTATGGCAAATCCCCCTTAATGGGGGAGGCTGTGTTCAGCAGTGGACAATCTAGCAGATACAGTACAGTAAAAAGCAAGTGGATTAACGGAGTGTAATAATTATGTAATTTTCTTTTACAGATTGGCTGGATAATTAAGATAATTTGCGTACACCCTATTGCCCTTTTAGGAGCTCGGGCATTTATTGGCTTTGGCTCCGGAGGGGCTTTTGTAGTCTGTCCTCTTTACGTGAAGGAAATCAGTGAGGACAGCATTCGCGGCATGACCGGCACCTTCATTATACTCTCACAGGTAAGCGCTAGATTCAAAGTCCAATGTATTTTTTTTTATGCCTGATAGGTTAGCCTTTGACTACTATCTCACCTGCTGGTAAGCGATCATGTGGTCGAAGATGTTGTTCAGGCTAACCTAGAAGTACTGGCTCTCAAGGACAGCTGCCGGAACACACCGTTAGGTGCTTGGCGATAGATTTTCTACTTGAGGGTGGTAGCTATAGCCAGGCGGGCATTCGCAAAATACCCTACCACCATGATATAACGACTGACATCCTAAGACTACAACCGGGACCGACGGCTTAACGTGCCCACCGAAGAACGGAAAGGCTCAGTAGTAATGTCACTAGCGGTCACCCATCCAACTCATGACTGCGGGCGACGTTGCTTAACTTTGCTGATCGGTTGAGAACAGCTAAGTAAACTTCGCTACGAGCGCTTCAAAAACTAGTGACAAAACAAGCATATAAAGCTCACCTGATGCTAATAAACTAACTGATCATCTGCTAAACGATTAAGCAAACCGCTTTGTACCAGTGGGAGGTACGTGCTGGTGGTATATCAACCATAATTATAACGTAAACGGAAAATTCAAAAGAATCAACCATCTGTAAAATGTTTGATCGATTTGTAGACGATTGTGGCGGAACAAGCACGAGTACCACCTGAACCTCTGCCTATAAGAGATGCATTTCGTCGTGACAAATTGCACTGCGCCCGTCACACTGAGACATACAGTTGTTAAGTCTCATGTGCCTGTAATTTTACTGGCTCTCAAGGACTGCTGCCGGAACACATTAGGTGCTTGCCGAGGTTTTCTAGTCATCCATGATGCGATTTCTCATGAAATAAAGTTGCAGATTTTCAGATACAAAAGATAATTAGTCGTTACGCAAGTAATATGAAAACAGACCTCTCAAATGCCTCTGTCATCTTAACCCAAATCATAGTCCTACTTCAGGATTATTTTGTTCTTATCAAATTAAATCTTTCGGTCGGTATGATAAAACTACAGGTGTTTTTTTTTCTCGTGTAACGGGTTTGATTCCCGGTTCAACCATGTTATTATTTAAATATCTATGAATGCAGTTTAAATTGTTTTTAAAATTTAAATAATGCTTTCTTTTAGTAAAATGTTCCATCTACAATATTCAAGGTACTTTCCCTCCATGTGGCATGGCCGTGAGACGCCCTGTATAGTTTGTAGTTAGCATTTTTCCAATAACCCTATATATCTTGTGAGAATTCCCCCTTTATTTCTTACTAAGTCAACATGACGTCAGAAACGCCAGCTTAGCCGGTATGGTTTCCAAAACATTTCGATTCTACACAAAGCAATTCCAAATTGCACGGTGGAAGGGCATTTTGCGAATGCCCGCCAGGCTAGTGACCACCCTCAAATAGAAAATCTGTCGCCAAGCACCTGACGGTGTGTTCCGGCAGCAGTCCTTGAGAGCCAGTGAATATACAGGCACATGAGACTTTAACATCTATGTCTGGAGGTGACGGGCGCAGTGCAATTCGTTACTTGTGAGGAAATGCATCTGTTATAGGCTAAGGTTAGTCCGCTTACCATCAGGTGGGCCTCGAGCTTGTTCCGTCACAATAACATTAAAAAAAAAAGTCCTGTCCTTTTGCGTTGTGACCGAAAAGTGCCTACTAGTTTTCGCTATCGATTGGCATTGAAAAAATGGGGATGCCCTCTCGGTGACGTACCAATAAATCACAGCAGTCACCCATCCAACTCATGACCGCGGCGGACGTTGCTTATCTGTCGCCAAGCACCTAATGGTGTGTTCCAGCAGCTGTCTTTACCAGTAATTCTAGGTTAGCTTGACATCTTAGACCACATCATCACGTACCATCAAGTGAGATAGTGGTCAAAGGCTAACTTAATAAGCATAAAAAAAACCCCACATGACTTTAGAAGTGTTTTTGGATACTTACGAATATATATATTAAAACAAAAGTAAAAGATTTTTGAAATAATATATTTTTTTAACTTTTTCCACAGACTGTGGGCAACCTATTGATGTTCGTCCTGGGAGACCTGCTTCCATTCTACACGGCTCTGTGGATCCTGCTAGCAATCCCCCTGATCCACTTCTGCTGCTTACTGCGACTACCTGAGACGCCATCTTACTTGATCAAATGCGGAAAAAATGAGGTTAGTTGATCCCCCGGGGGGTGCCGGGTTAGAATTGTACCCTCCCATATCATCCCGTGGGTGTCGTAAAAGGCAACTAAGGGAAAAATACTGGAAGGTGGGCAGCAGCGCCTTCTAAAGAACTGCCAACTTACACTGCGTTCCCCAAGCCGCCTGCCAAGCGTGGGGATTATGGCAAATAATAATAATAATAGGGGAGCATTATCTATTTCAATCTGTGTCTGTGAGTTTTGGTTGAGCGAGATACAACTTTATTTTACTAGTTCCATTTCGAGGTTTCCCCATCTTCCCCAACAAAAAGAATTCTACATCTACTTACCTAGGTCTCCCACATATATTTATCGATCATATTATGATATAAATTTCAGCCTGTAACGCTCAAAAGCTTCGGCAGGGGTATCACATACATATTTCCGCATACATAGTTTAGTCTCATGTAATTGGGGTAAACATATTACCATCTACCGGCACACACGCCATCATATATGCTATAGATATATATATAAATATGTCCATGTTTTTAATGTATAAACAATATTTTTTTACTTTTAATATTGATAATGACATTTTAATAATATATTTTTTAAGTTTTATGTGTATAACGCCTTGGAAAATTAATTCTGTAATGCTGTATATGTATAAGTGTGTAAATAAAAGAAATAAATAATAGATTTCACTTTCCAGAAATCTCATATCACTCCCCAAAAAGATCTCTACATAATTAGAGATGACATTAGTCATGACATACATACAAAATTTTCGCATTTGTAATGTAAGAGCTCACTTTTAGTAGATTACAGATCTGATATCTACTCGTAGTGACATGTTGTCGCATCTATTATGGCCTGGATGCTTAATAATAGATTATATATGACTTCAGTCGTTCATTAATTACTTTGATCTAATGGAATGAGACAAAAGCCGCCGTGAGAATGTTCAGACATGTGACAAATGGGTGCTAATCGAGGTTAACTGGTTTTCCAAGCAATTTCTACTGTTCTTACTCTGTATTAATTAATATGCTGCTGTCGTAATACGACACAACGTGTATTGTCCAACCGATCGACTAATGATGCGACAAAATTCAAGCACAGCACTTCTAACGGTCTGTGTTGAAGGAGAATGCTCAGGATACCTTGGACAGCCTTCCGCACAAATGAATCTATTCTGCGTGAATTAAAGATCAAAATAAGGCGGTCCAGAGTCCTAAAGTACTTTGGCCACATTGCTGGAAAGAGTAACGATAACCTAGAAAAACTAATTGTCACTGGGAATATAGAAGGGAAACATCCAAGAGGTCGCAGTCACATGCGATGGACAGACTAAATCCTCACTACCCTTGACAACAGTATGTATATAGTGTATATAATGTGTATAGTGGCGACAAATTGTCAAAAAAGGGTGATTTCCACGGAGTATCACGACCCTCAGCTTTGAGGATAACGACGCTGATGATAATGACGCGACAAAATTCAAACACAGCACTTCTAACGGTCTGTCCTGGCAACACGCTCGGTCACACAACGTCGCATTTGTTGGTCGACGCGTTTGTTTAACAAACTTGTATGTTTTACTACCGACTTCAAAAAAAAAAAAGAGGTACTCAATGTTTACCAAAAAAAATTACCTTCATTACTACTTAGTTGCCGACATAACTACTGAGCGCTTCCGTACTTTGGAGGGCACGTTAAGCCGTCGGTCCCGGTTGTTGCCTTAGGATGGCAGCCGTTACAGCATGGTGGTAGGGCATTTAGCGAATGCCCGCCTGGCTAGCTACCACCCTCAAGTAGAAAATCTGTCGCCAAGCACCTAACGGTATGTTCCGGAAGCTGTCCTAGAGAGCCAGTACATCTAGGTTAGCCTGTACAACATCTTCAACCACATCATCACTTACCATGAGGTGAGATAGTGGTCAAAGGCTACCCTATAAGGTTTAAAAAAAAACAATATATGGCACCGACTTCAACACTCAAATGTGTGAAATTACTTGTCAAAGTCGGTACGTTGCGCACAATATTGTGATAATAGGTACTCTTGAACTATCATGGTACCGACTTCAACAAGTTATTTGACACATTTGAGTGAAGAAATCGGTAACCTTTTATTGGTAAAAAAAAAATTGTCGTGTCAGTCGGCACCTTAAGTATTTTTGGGCCAATAATAAAAATAAATAATTATTAGGTTACGGGGCACTGAGGCTAGAAGTTTGGTTAGGGATATTGGGCAAAGATTGAAGGAAAAATCGGGTGACTCCCGCTCCAGCTCGAACCTGCAAAGGTTGGCCATATAGTCGTCCAGCGTGGCAATTCCGCCAGTGTAATGGGCACTTTTGCACCAGGTATAGTTAGGGGTGAATTATTTGATTGACCATTACTTTTTCAGGAAGTTAATATATTATTTTTGACAGTGTATTTAATAGTAAAATAAAAATAGTCAAGAGTCGCGGATCTAACGATTATATAGGTACGACTGATATAATCAAATATGCCTCCTCTTTTCTTTAATTTAGTGTGATGGTGGAATAAAATGTTGTTATATCGTAGTTGTTAGAAATAGTATTGAAATTCACAAAATTGCATCCTACTTTTATATCTCATGTACTCGTTCATATTTTAGTTTTTTGTTACTTTGCTAATAAAGATTTTAAATATAAGTTGACACTGAAGTAATACACATTAGTTTCGACTTTCGATAAATCCATCCTGACCATTGACGACATATCGAGTCCATTTTAGACATGTTGGCAGCATCGGACGATCGATATAACGTATTTTGTTGCATAGTTTCAAATTTGTCGTCGAACAACATGGAAATTAGGATGTGTCATTAGGTTTTAAATGCACTTATTTGCAATAGTATGGTGTAGATTCTACAGTGGATTCTTTATATATCAGCATTTAGCATCAAACGCACCCGAATTCGGGAATTTATGAATTAAATTTAATCGCCATGCACCTAACGGTGTGTTTCGGCAGCAGTCCTTGAGAGCCAGTGAAATTACAGGCACACGAGACTTAACAACTATGTCTCGAGGTGACGGGCGCATTGCAATTCGTGACTTGTGACATCTGCTATATAGGCAGAGGTTAGTCCGCTTAACATCAGGTGGGCTTTTAGCTCATTCCGACACAACAACAATTTTTTTTTTATATGCAAATGTGAGAATTGCGCTATATTTAGCGTAATTACATATTTCAGTACCTTCTCATCGATCATGCTTATTACCAGTGGCAAAAAGGGTTACACGTGTAGTAATAATCATCCAACACCATACCAATTTAACAGTTCAGATGCCATTCCAATTACAACAAGCATTTCAAGACTATTCAATGAATCAATATTGAGGCTCTTGTTTCATGCTAGAGTGCTCGTAGCGCTCACCATAAAAACGTAGTCATATCCTAAATACTAAGAGTTCAAACTCGGTGGAAATTCTATGCTTCCGTTTTTTTTTTTTTTTTTTTTTAATTTCATTTTGAAGGAACAAGCGCGAGGCCCACCTGATGTTAAGCGGTATCCTCTGCCTATAACAGATGCATTTCATCACAAGTGACGAACTGCACTGCGCCCATCACCTTGAGACATACCTGTTAAGTCTCATTTTGCCTGTTATTTCAGTGGCTCTCAAGGACTGCTGCCGGAACACACCGTTAGGTGCTTGGCGACAGATTTTCTACTTGAGGGTGGTCGCTAGCCAGGCGGGCATTCGCAAAATGCCCTTCCACCATGCGGTGAAGCTCAAGCTCTGGGCGGGATTCGAGCCATGGACCTGCTGCACGGCAGTCCATAGCCAATGCACTGAGCCATCACTGCTTAAAATTTGCCAGATTTGCTTAAAATTAATTAGTTTCAATAATAATTTGAAAAATCGTTTTGTTTGGGAGTTGTTATTTTGACATTTAGTGATAAAATAAAGCGAAAAATTGGCACACCACAAGCATAATATTATGCTCAGCAATATGCATACAAAATTTTACCTAGTTTGAACACTTATTATTTAAAATATACCGAAACTACGTTTGTTTGGAAAGCGCTCCATACACACTACTCTTAACACATTTCTGAGATATTAAACCATAGAGTAGTAAAAAAATAAATGGAAGTTACCAATTCCATTATTTTTTTTACTATCAGAAAAAGCCGTGACCAATATACATAATGAGAGTATTGCAACAGTTAACGCATAATATCAGGGAAGCGGCCAAATCCAGCCGGATATAGTGAATTGATTCTTCAAGTGTTGTTCTTGGTAAAAAATATAATTAAGGATTTTGTTAACACAAAAAGGTTCAAGTACTTAATTCAAGCCTTTTAAACAATAAGACGTGGCAAAAGTGCACTTTTTGCTCTAAAGAATCTAGAAACATATCTTATTGGGCAGGTCACGAGATTTTTTAATTGAATAACCTGTGAAAATAAGCGATAGTAATTATTATTGTACTGTGCATATTCTGTATATATTCTGTACACTTTTTTCTAGATCAGAATTTCATGCATTTTTTTTAATTATTTTTTTATGCCTGATAGTTTAGCCCATGGCCACTATCTCACCTGATGGTAAGTGATGATGTGGTCGAAGATGTTGTTCAGATTAACCTAGGTTAACTGGCTCTAAAGGACAACGGCCGGAACACACTGTTAGGTGCTTGGCGACAGATTTTCTACTTTAAGGTGGTAGCTAGCCAGGCGGGCTGTCGCAAATTGCCCTACCACCATGCTATAACGACTGTCATCTTAAGATAACAACCGGGACCGACGGCTTAACGTGCCCTCCGAAGCACAGAAGCGCTCAGTAGTAATATCACTAGCGGTCACCCATCCAACTCATGACCGCGCGCGACGTTGCTTAACTTTGCTGATCGGTTAAGAACAGCTAAGTAAACTACGCTACGAACGCTTCAAAAATTAAAAGCGCTTTAACTATTTTTCCAATCAGTTAGCATTGAACTTATAAACAAGTATAAATGAATTAGACATTAAAAAACCCGACTGCAAATATTATTTATTTTCGTTAAGTGTTATATCTTTCCATTGAAATTAAAACTGCAAATTACATATATTTATGGAACCGTTTCTTAAAGCCCTTTCATTTTGATACTACACTCGATTTTTTTTCTTCAAACAATATGGCGTCTTAAATACACCAGTTTGTTTTTACCGTTTTATGTATTTAGTATCACCGGCGCTTTCAATACGCGTCTAATGATATATCATACATAGAAACTGGTTAACCGGTTTAGAAGTTATGGTGTAATAAAGAACCTCACAAACATACATACAAGAACCCTGAAAACATAACACTCCTTTTTTTGGGCAGTCGTGTAAAAACAGGAGAAGCATCAACTGTACCTAAGGTTGCCAGACGTCCGGGAAATCTGGGATAGTCCCGGAATATCGGGTCTTGTCCCGTGTCCAGTAATTTCACTCGACTGTCCCGGAATTCACGAGTATTCAAAGGTAATTTTTGGTATTCAAAGCTTAGTTAAAATGCCTATATAAGGTTACAGAGTTTTTTCTTTTGATGTTGATCCAAACTTTCATAATGAGTTATAAGTTAGCCTTAAAGAGTGGCTCAATTTTATTTGTAAGTTAAATTTTATGTTATTTCCGTTCATTACCGAATAACCTATATACGTAACATTATTTTTGTCTCAAATAAAGATACTTACCTAACAATAACTGCCAGTCTTTTTCCTAGGAAAAAACACTACATCTAACCAATATTTATTTAAACATTAATTTGTCAGTTCAACCATAGATTTATAAAGATTCTAACTTGATGTCCAAGTACCAACTCCCTTTCTAACCCCAGAAATGTCCAGGAATTGATATAAGTACCTTAATCGGGCAACCCTAACCGTACCACATGAATATAGAACCGTTATTTATTCATGTGACTGTATTTCGACCATGGCAATGTCATAATAAATCAGGCGACGTCTATGTTCGTCTATTGGGCCGCGTTCCAAGCCTCAGAGTGTAGTTGTCGGTTGCTTTAACCTACTCGAAGGTTTGGAACGACTCGGTTGTTTTATAACCTCAAACATCGATTTTTGGGAACTAGCAAAATATATAGAAGTTTTGTATTGTTTGAAAAGCAATAACTACCGTGACCTGCGAAATACAAAAAGTGCCTATGATTCTCTCATCAAGAAATGTCAAGGTTATGTCAGTTAAAGATTAAACCTTTTTACGACCGTTTTTGATAGTTAAAAAGTTGCGCTCTACTCGAAGGTTGTGAACGACGTTAGAGTGAAAAGTTGCACTCCGAGTGCGCTCTTACCCAGGTTCCGAACGACCCCTTGCATGCTTGTCTTCCTGTCTTTGTCATTCAATTGTCATTTGCATGATGGAAGGGCATTTTGTGAATGCCCGCCTGGCTAGCGACCACCCTCAAGTAGAAAATCTGTCGCCAAGCACCTAACAGTGTGTTCCGGCAGCAGTCTTTGAGAGCCAGAAAAATTACAGGCTAATGACTAACAATTGGACGTCTCAGTGTGACGGGCACAGTGCAATTCGTCGTTGACGAAATGCGTCTGTTATAGGCAGAGGTTGGTCCACATAACATCAGGTGGGCCTCGGGCTTGTTCCGTCACAATAACATAAAAAAAACAGTAAAACGTAACATACAATGGAGGTGTAGCCGTGCATTATATGCTTGTGTTAAAATTTCACCACATTATATTGTGATATCATAGCGTTTTATTGGTTTCCGTAGGTTAGTATTGGAGACATTGAGTGTAATAAAATATTTGGTTGCTTTTAATAATAACTAAACATTTTAATATATCATAATGTATCATAATATATCAAATAATGTCTGCCTCACCACTATCTATCGATATTCGACTGACTATGTTACGCACATACAGTTATTTAGTTTAGTTAACGCACAAAAATGTATGTACTCTTATGGTAATTTTTTTTTTTTTATGCCTGATTTGTTAGCCTTTGACCACTATCTCACCTGATGGTAAGTGATGATGTGGTCAATTATGTTATTCAGGCTAACCTAGAATTACTAGCTCTCGAGGACAGCTGCCGGAACACACCGTTAGGTGCTTGGCGACAGATTTTCTACTTGAAGGTGGTGCTAGCTAGTGGGCATTCGCAAAATGCCCTACCACCATTGCTATAACGACTGCCATCCTAAGACAACAACCGGGACCGACGGCTTAACGTGCCCTCCGAAGCACGGAAGCGCTCAGTAGGAATATCAATAGCGGTCACCCATCCAACTCCTGACCGCGCGCGACGTTGCTTAACTTTGCTGATCGGTTGAGAACAGCTAAGTAAACTTCGCTACGAGCGCTTCAAAAATGGTTAACGATGTTGGTACATATACTAGCTATATTCCCAAAACTATACTTCTGTAATCATTTGTTGTGTACTGTTTGTTGACTCTAAAATAAATATAAAAAGAAATCGTATACTAAATTCCTTTTTTATTTAAATATGCCTGTAACCCACAAAGGTTTCGGCAGCTGTATCTCATATTTCGCAATACATACTTTAATCTCAAGCAGTTGGGGATAAACATATTAGGTACTTCCCAGAAATCTCATATCACTCCTCAAAAGGATCTCTAAATAATTAGAAGCGTAGGAAGATGCTTATACGTAATAAAGATGTAGGAAATCTTGTTTCCTGTTTATCTGTGACTATTCAATTTCACGCCAATTACGGAACTGAATCAAAACAGAATTGACAACAAAATTTCACGGCAACATGGCGTACATCCGGCAGGATATCCTGCCGGTAGCCTACATATTTACGACAACTAATCCAACACGTGCCCGTTTATTTTTGATATCAAAGAGTGTTCTTGTTAGTCTGGAAATACTGAGTGGATCAGAAGTTGAATAACGACCCTGGACTGTAGTGGTTAAAAGTAGTCACACTTCTACATCCCCTTTTTTTTTAAATCTGAACAGACTAGCATTTGACCGCAGTCTCTCCAGATTGTAAGTGACGACGCGGTCGGAGCATGCTAGCCTAGAAGATACTTATTCACTCTATATATAAAATAAAACAAAAACAAATCTTGTTATAAAAACTAACGTGGTTTTCACTCATTTTAGTAAATAATACGGGATAACTCACGTAAATAAGTCAGATAGCTCCGACTATAGTTTCAACCACATCCGGTGGTCTTTTTCAAGGAGAGCTCGGGACGCCCGCGTTGACGTCTCGCTGAGCACTGCGGGCGGCAGCTCGTAGCGCGCGTGACGTCATAGGTTGGTGCGAGGGGTGGGTTGCTGTTGGTCGTGTCGGCAAGTCCTCTTCATCGCTGGAATCCCGGCTGGCGTGGGACACGTCCAAGCAATAGGAGCTCACTATATCTCCACTAGACCCGTCATTAGCCTCCAAATGAGTTCCATGAAGACACGGCTTCCAAGTAGGTGACAAGAACCAACCTCTGTCTCTATTAAAATTTGGACGCCTACTAATTTCAATAGATTCTCGGATCTTGCGACAACTTACGAGACCCGAGCTTTGTCGAAGCGGATGTAGTGTCCTGCACTAGATAGCAGAGAATGTTCTGTCACGGCTGAGCTGTTGATGTCCTGATTCTACATGGAACGTATGTGCTCTGTGAGTCTAGTGGAAACGTTCCTGCGTGTTTCTCCGACGTAACATTTACCACAGTCGCAGGGAATCATGTAGACACCGGGGACTCCCAATGGGTCTATATCTTTGGGAGAGCGAAGCAGCTGTCTGAGTTGTCTTAGAGGGCGGAATATTGTCTTGATGCTGTACCTTCGGCGTAACAAGTTTCCAATTTTATCCGTGATTCCCTTTATGTATGGAAGGTATGCTGCCGCTCTTTCCACTGATGCCGGGCGTGTCTTGGACGACGCGTTGGCGTATTGCGAACGAATTTGAAACCAGCTGCCTGGTGAAGTATTTCCGAACAGATATGACTTAGGGGCCTTCAAGAAGAGAGCATATTCCCTCCACAAAGGCAGGCAACGCATCCTCGAGACCTCTGGATTTGCGGGTGTTTGTGGGGGACGATAATCACTTACCACCAGGTGAGCCGCCTGCTCATTTGCTGTCCATGCCATAAAAAAAGTACATCGCTGTAGCCGTGGATATATGCGTATTCTAAATAATAATTTATAATCATACGCAAACAAAGAGAAGGTGGATAAGCTTTCATTGTTTTTTTGTTATCATGATAAACACATGAAATTGTGTGCTCGGATCAGGCATAGTATTTATCATATTCTCTAGAATAAAAAATATTTAATGCACATCTAAATATAATAATCATTGCTGCTGCACATGCTGCCAGCATGCTGGGCACGCTACCAACTGGTAATGGGCTAGCATTCGGACTGCCTATGAGTCTGCAATGGCTCATAGGCATTTAAATGCTTTTATTGTAGTAGCTGTAGTGTTGTATATAGTTCGTAGTATTTTGTTAAAAAATTCACACAGACGGTAAAAAAATGCACATCTGTAATGCGTACACTCTTTCTAAAAAACTTGTTCAAAATTTGCCTTTTTAAAACTCACTTCACTGTAAGTGACAATGCGATCAGACGATGGTGCACGCTCCTAGACAAAACACATCTAGATTTTATGTAAAACAGAGACGTCTGCCAAATGATTAAGCAAACCGCTTTGTACTAGCTACACAGCTGGTATATCAACCATATAACGTAAACGGAAAATTCAAGAGAATCAACCATCTGTAAAATGTTTGATCGATTTGTAGACGATTGTGGCGGAACAAGCACGAGTCCTACCTGAACCTCTGCCTATAAGAGATGCATTTCGCCATGTGACAAATTGCACATCGCCCGTCACCCTAAGACATACAGTTGTTAAGTCATGTACCTTAATTTTTCTGGCTATCAAGGACTGGCTAGCGACCACCCTCGAAAATCTGTCGCCAAGCACCTAGCGGTGTGTTCCGGCAGCACTCCTTGAGAGCCAGTGAAATTACAGGCATATGAGACTTAACTACTTTGTCTCAAGGTGACGGGCGCAGTGCAATTCGTGACTTGTGACGAAATGCATCTGTTATAGGCAGAGGTTAGTCCGCCTAACATCAGGTGGGCCTCGAGCTTGTTCCGTCACAATAACATTTAAAAAAAACTGCTGCTGAAGCATATTGTTAGATGCTTGGAGTCAGTTTTTCTACTTGAAGGTGGTACCAAGCCAGGCGAGTATTTGCAAAATGTCCTTCCACCATGCGATGAAGCTCAAGCCAACGGTGGGGATCGAACCAGGGACCTGCGGCACGGCAGTCCATAGCTATTACCGCTCGGCCATCGAAAATATGCTATTAACTGAGTGCACAAATACTCATAGACCATATATTATTTTCAGGAAGCTGCCAAAGTCCTGGGGCGTCTTCGTTCTTTGCCCGCTGATCACAAGCTCATCAGCGAAGCGGTGGATGCGCTTATCATTGAGCAAACTACTTGTGACCCCAAGTTTGCGCCAAAGTTATTATGTAAGTACCTAGTATGTACATACTTAAAATCTTACAAACTGTCAAGGAAGTTTTTAAATGTTTTCATTATTATAAATTGTCATGTAAAGAAAAATATTGTGAAAATTTTCCGCAAAGAATTCTGAACACGTTCTTAGCCTTGAAACCGTGTTCCGTAAGAAATATAATTATAATATTTTGGTTCTTACCTACTAGTTATTATTAGATATACTCCTCTATCTTCCGGGGAAGGCAACACATTTTACACGACTGCCCAAAACAAGGAGTGTTGTTTTCATGGTTTATGTATGTTTGTGAGTTTCTATATTCCATCATTACTTCTACACAGCTAAATTTTAATGTATGATATATAATTATATTCGCAATCGCGTCTTAATAGCGCAAGCACATAAAAAAGGAAAATTTAGACGACATTTTGAGTGAATTTTTTGTTCTTCTAAACTCATCGAGTGAATTATCAAAATGAAGGGCTTTAAAAAACAATTCCACAAATGCATATAACTTGCAGTTTTAATTTCAATGAAACGATAAAACGTTTAACGACGAAGCAGTGATGGTTCAGGAGCATTGGCTTTGGATCGCCGCGCAGCAGGTCCATGGTTCGGATCCTGCCGCGGGCTTGAGCTTCACCGCAAGATGTAAGGGCATTTTGCGAATGCCCACCTGGCTAGCGACCACCCTCAAGTAGAAAATCTGTCGCCAAGCACCTAATGGTGTGTTCCGGCAGCTGTCTTTGAGAGCCAAATGTCCTAAGCTGCTAGAAAGGTTGGTATGCTGGTTCTTGGACGAAAAAAGGTGTTCTATAGATACACATGCCCTCCCCCAAACATGTCAATATGATCTGTTTCGAAAATAATGTCTGTCAACGTGTTAAAGTAAAAAAAGGAATAATAACAAATATTTTTAAAATATTTTAAGAAAACATCAAATTAATATTTTAATTTCTCGATTGTGCGCTCGTAGAGTCAAGACCTCCTGAGGATGCTTCGTGTAGAAGCGAAACGCGTCGAAAATTCTTTCGGTTTGGCAGCGTGGCGTTTGTGACGTCACGTCGGCTTAGCAGGAAAATTAGACGGAATTGTCACTAGATATATTTTTAAATTTTTTAAGTTTTTGATTTAAATATTAATTTGATGTTTTCTTAAAATATTTTAAAAATATTTGTTATTATTAAATATGGATTTCCGCAAAGTAACGGCTGAATCTATTCATTAAAAAAAGGAACCAATGAATAGCACTGAAAATGGGCAAATGGTGTGTCATTATTTAAATAGAAAATACTCCACAGCTTTCTGTTAAATAATGAGCAGTAGCGTTCTAAGAAACCAGCTTGTGCTCTCGATTTTAATTAACAACAATAAGTTGCCCCTTAAATTACCATACACAACATGCAAAATTGCCAAACAACACATTTATATTAGTCAGCCAAAACAGCAGGCGTGGGTCAAGACGCTAATTGACCCAAGCTCGCCAATTGACCCAGTATCATTGACCACAATGACTCGATGCAAATTCATTCAACCGAATTATAGAGAAATATTAATGAGGGTACATTGAAAATGATTGTCAAAGCTCAAGTATCAAGGACGTCCGTTAGCAACACTGTGTCTACACTATACAGGATGTTACAGTAAACAAATATCAATTAATCCTAATAAAAAAAAAAGTATTTTTTTTCATGGCATGGTGACTAGCATGTGACCCACTTCATGAGAAACTGTAACAGATGCATTTCGTCATAAGTAACGAACTGTACTGCGCTCGTCATCCTGACACATACAATTGTCAAGTCTCATTTGCCTGTGATTTTACCGGCTCTCAAGACTGCTGCTGGAACACACTGTTAGTTGCTTATTGACTGATTTCTACTTCAGGGTGGTACCACGCAAAGATTCGCGGAATACCTTTCCAACATGCAAATCTGATAGTAAGGATCAACGCCTGCCCAATACAGTTGCAGTGCCAGGTTCTGGATTACACTGCACAACGCATGTTACTCCTAGTGTCACGTTGTACGTAATTATAATTTATAGCTGATAGGCTAGCCTTTGATCACTATCTAATGTGATGGTAAGCGATCATACGGCCGAAGGTGTTCATCAGGCTAAACTATAAATGAATGGCTCTCAAAGTCAGCTGTCGGAGCACACCGTTACAAGTGCTTGGCGACAGATTTTTTACTTGAGGGTGGAAGCTAGCCAGGCAAACATTCGCAAAATGCCCTATCACCTAAAATAGTCACAATTACTGAGGTATTATATGATTTGAGTAAAGTGAAGACTTACTATACTGCTAGTATATATGGCAAGTGCGAATGTACCAGTTGGAACAACCCCAGTGAACGTATTCTGACCAGATAAGAGAAATCCTGGAAAAAGCCCAGTCTTAATAAATAGACGTGTATGAAGAATGAAAAATAATTAAAGAAATTTCAGAGAGAGGTTATGTCAAGATGGTATTACACCAACATTCATAACGTGCATCTTTGAATTGATTCCTCCCTTATCAGGAATACTTATACACAAAAATCATACCCAGCAATAATGCCTGGACAATTCCGCCTCCGCCGAGCTATTGCCTGTCACCTACATAATTTAAACAAATATTGTAATAACTCTATTATATAGTAAGTATGTAACACATTGTTAAAAGATGTTTAAAAGAATGGCCCCGAGTTTCTTGCCCGTTCTTCTCGCAGTGGCTCTATACAATTTATTTGCTGAACGTGGCAGTACAATGTAGAATATTTCAATAATAAAATTTGTAATTAACCTTCATAAGAGCGTCGTAGACGCCAATGATTTTGACTTTTTTGACTTGACTACCAAAAATAAACAATTTTGAACCCCATTTTCAACATTTAAATACCATAACTTAAGGAACTGGCTAGGAATCGCGTTATATTTACCCGAAAGATTCCGACCAGTGTCGGACTGTTTTGAAATCCTTCGTCTGGGAGTCACGATTGCGCGAAGGCGATATGACCGTCAGAACTATGAGTGATTTTACGGATCAGTAAACGCGATCTTTTCTGGGGAACGAAGATCTATGACTATAATTCTTTCTCTCATAAATTTGTAATTTTGTAATGTAATCCGAATTTCTTTGAGACTAAGTCAAGCCGCTCCGATATATTAAGATCCAAACATAAACATAATATATGCATGCCACAAATTAATAATAGCATGTTTCGCTATAGCCCATATATAATGGCTCTGTATGTGTATAATAAACTACCTACAGATATAAAAGTATTAAAAAACAACACATTTAAGTATACATTAAAAGCATGGCTTATATCAAAAGTGTATTAAGATATGAAAGAATATTTCAACGATTACTCCCGGTGCAACTGTAAATCGTGCAATTCTATAGTCTGGTTTTTAATTCGAGATCAAAAATGTAAACAAAGAAATGTCAATATATGTCATTGTCAAACTGATAGGTCAGGGTGTTCAATAGTTTTTCTTTAAAAATATTCTCACAAGTGTGGCTATTAAAAACAAAAAAATCTTACACTAATTTTTTCAGGCTTGAATATATGCGTAAATATGTACGCGCATATAAAATTGTATTATTGTTTCATAATAATGCAATAAATTATAGCATTAAATATATTTTTTACATTAAATGCTCCATCCGTTCCCAAAATTAGAAAAATTACCAAGTACTTGTAATTTTTTTGCACAGTTAACACCTTTGTTTACATTTTTGATCTCGAATTAAAAACCAGAGTATAGTTAAGTTATTAATATACATTGTTATTTTATTGTACCCTAGATGTTTATCTCCTAGTTAAGTTTAACTAAATGTAGTAGTGATACTATAAATTATTGAACGCTCGCAATGGGCAGACTGTTGAAACTTAATGGTGATATTACCATCTCTATGTACTATCCTACACAGTTATTTAATGAAAATTCTGATTTCTGATTTCTGCTGAGCAAGCGTTATTGCAATCATAACAATATTAAAATTATAAAGTTTTTTTTTTTTATGTTATTGTGACGGTACAAGCCCGAGGCCCACCTGATGTTAAGTGGACTAACCTCTGCCTATAACAGACGCATTTCGTCAGCGACGAATTTCACTGTGCCCGTCACACTGAGACGTCCAGTTGTTAGGTCTCATTAGCCTGTAATTTTTCTGGCTCTCAAGGACTGCTGCCGGAACACACTGTTAGGTGCTTGGCGACAGATTTTCTACTTGAGGGTGGTCACTAGCCAGGCGGGCATTCACAAAATGCCCTTCCACCATGCGGTGAAGCTCAAGCTCTGGGCGGGATTCGTACCATGGACCTGCTGCACGGCAGTCCATAGCCAATGCCACTGAGCCATCACTGCTTCCAAAAAAGTTGCGTCATTTACAAGTTTAAAACCAATTGCGAAATTGGTCTAGTTTGTAGTAGAACGTAAGTTGAACTATAACTGGAGTCGCGTCATCCCAATACGACGGTTAAATAAAGAACGAGAAGAAAAATTGGAGTTATGTGTCATTGTCATTGTCAAGCGGTCAGAGCATACCCCGGTTATAAGGGTGGATGGACGTGGGTTCGGATCCCGCACATGACTATATTTTTTTCTCTCGTAAATGTGTAATGTTATTCGCCGAACAGGCGTTATTGCAAACATAACAATATCAAAAACGAAGATGATTATGTGAATATAATATTATATCCATACTAGCTGACCCGGCAAACGTTGTTTTGCCATATAAATAATTTTGGCTATTAAAAAATAAGGGTTGATCGTAGAAGGGTGAAAATTGAGGATTGTATGTATTTTTGTATGTTGTATCATAAAAAAATAGAAATTAAAAATTTTGTTTAAAAAATAAAAATAAAAATTTAGGGGTGGACTACCCCTAACATTTAGGGGGATTCTCATAGGTACCGGATGGCACAAAAAATTTCATCAAAATCGGTCAAGCCGTTTCGGAGGAGTATGGCAACGAAAACTGTGACACGAGAATTTTATATATTAGATTGCACCGATTCGAAATAAAGTCACGTGCTTGCATATCGCTTTTTCACTTCAGCTGACGTAACAACCTGTATATAGAGGTCGCCAGATCAATTACCATCATTTGCCATAATAAATCTGTTTGCGTCGACTTTTCTAAACCAATATCTGTTTGTTCTGTATTGTTTTGTGATTGTTAGCTTCCTTGTTTGTATACCTTCAAACATTAACATTCTTTGGTTTCTACCAAATAATTTTAATTTTTGAAGTTATGTATGTATGCAAGTAAGTGTATTTTGTTTAACTATGATTAACATAAAAGTGTTTAGTGAACCATCAAAAGCACGCGCCACATGGTTCAGGGCCTAAAAGGACGCAACAAATAAACAACTCTAAAATATACGAAATCTATTGCCGTGCTATTTGGCACCGATTATAATAATATACTTCTGGACACATCTATTGGCCCACCTTAGAGTTTAGGTTTCGATGGCCCCTACCGAAATATGATTGCTAGATTGAACAAAAACTGTTGATGCAGTTTTAAACCTGATACATTTTACCATCTTTTTCGATCGTATTGTTTTAAATTTGAATTCAGAATACCATACGACATGGAGCTACGCCTAACAAGTCGGATATGCGCCTTGTTAAAGGCAATTGATTTTTGAATAAAAAACATGTTTTATCAAATAAAGGTTTAATTTAATAACGCGTGTTGCCTCCATGGGCATCTACCACAGCTCTCATACGATTAGGCATAGAGTTTATCAACCGCTCTATGAAATTTTGAGGGATCATCTCCCATTCCTCTTCTATGGCAGTTTTCAACTCCTGCATCGTCTGGGCAACTGGCTGACGAGCCCTAACACGTCTTTTTAGCTCGTCCCACATGTGCTCAATAGGGTTCATGTCTGGGCTTCTGGCTGGCCAGTCTATAACTGTGATGTTCACATCCCGAAGATATTCCCTGACGATGCCGGCCGCATGGGCTCTTGCATTATCATGCATAAAAAGGAAATTTGGGCCCACATAGTCCGCGTATGGTATCACGTGAGGTTCTAAGCACTCACGAATGTACCTTTCAGCATTTAATGTTGGCAGCCGTGGTCCTGTAACAACCTCAAGTTGAGTTTTGCCGCTCGCGGATATACTGCCCCAGACAGTCCATGAGCCACCGCCATAAGCAACCCTCTCTTCAAAGCAGCATTGTGCGAAACGCTCTCCCTTACGTCGGTAGACCTTCTTCCTTCCATCATTGCCATGTAACACAATTTTAGACTCATCAGAAAAGAGTACACGGCTCCAATCTTGCTGTGTCCAATTTAAATGACTGCGTGCGAAATGAAGGCGCGCTGTTCGGTGGGCTCGCGTTAGTTTGGGCCCATTAGCTGGCTTGTGTGGTACCATATCGCGTTCTTTTAACCTTCTCCGAACAGTTCGAGCGCTCACAGATACTCCGTGGAAGTCGCGAAGTTGGTTTTGTATCTCAATGGAGGTAAGGTGACGATTTCTCAAGCTGGTCGTCACGATGAATCGATCCTGCCTTTCAGTTGTGACCCGAGATCGTGGCCTTCCTTGGCGACGAGCAAAGCCGCCAGTCTCTAGGTACCTCCGATAAACATTTCGGACCGCAGATCGACTTAAATTAAGTTGAGCACTCACGTTTCTTTGGCTGTGTCCGGCCTGAATAAGTGCCACAGCTTGGGCGGCGACTTCAGGTGAAGTATCCATAGAGTATTGATAGAACCTCACCTTATTGTTAAGAATAAGTAATGTTTGTTGCAAAACCAAAGATATCAATCACTTTTTCAAGAATTAAATCCAAGTAAACCAATAAAACCAAGTTTTCTTAGTATTCGATTGTTTGATATCAACAAACAGGCTCCAAATTGTCTTTTGTTTCTTTAAATTCTGTGTTCGAAATTCAAAAAAAGACTATTGAATGAAATTGTGAATGTGCCAGGTTCAAAACTGCATAAAAACTTTTTGCTCGACCTAATATAAAATTTTAGCTAGGACCAAACGAAACTGAAAATACAAGGTGGGCCAATAGATGAGTCCAGAAGTTATTTATTATATTTTTTGTTTGTGTTTTTGGTGGTTTACTAAACATAATGCTTTTATATTAATCACAGTTAAACAAAACGACTGTCCCTACGTATACTATAGAAACTAAATATTGCGAATTTTAAGTTTCGTGAGTTTACGAGGACCAGCGACGTCACATTCCATACGTTACGACTGGCTAAAACTGAATATATAATATTAATAATGTTTGAAATACATTTTATCTACATTGTAATATAATGTGATTGACACAAGTTGCGACGGTAGTAAAAAAACCCTTTTTTGAGTTTCGATAGTCTACGTAGGGACAGTCGAAAATACCCTTACTTGTATTCAAATCAAAATATACTATACTCAAATGAATACATAATTACTATAGGACAGTATATTATATAAACATATTTGTGGAAATACAAGGCTTAGGCAATAGCTTTACGCTCATCTCGTTGACTTTATATAGCACAGCTATTTATTTTTAAGTTACTAGACTAAGGGCCTGTTCTAGAATGTGCGAGTAAGTTCCGGTTATACTACCCAGAACATATTTAATAAATAAAACACTATCTTTGCATTTCACAGTCATCGATTTAGCCTATCCATCGGTTAAAGCTTGAAACGCGCTGCATGTTAACTGTAATGTTTATCATTCAGTTATTTTATGTTCTGGGTAGTATAACCGGAACTTACTCGAACATTCTGAAACAGGCCCTTATTGTAATGTTATTTTTTTACTGATTTACTTTTTTTGTTAGAATTAGTTTTCATTTAAATCGAATTTATAGTTAGATACTTGATAAGTAATAAGTAATATTCTAATAAGCATTGCAATTCAACGGGGCAATGCTGCCAGCATGCTGGGCACGCTGCCAACTGATAGTGGGCTAGAGCATTTGGACTGCCTATGAGTCCAAATGCTTTTATTGTAGTGTTGTATATAGTTTGTAGTATATTTTATATAGCAATAGCTGTAGTGTTGTATATAGTTTGTAGTATATAGTATATAGCAATAGCTGTAGTGTTGTATATAGTTTGTAGTATATAGTATATAGCAATAGCTGTAGTGTTGTATATAGTTTGTAGTATTTGGTTAATAAAGGCATACCGCCATTATTAATAATTAAAAAAAAAGAGATATAAGATACTTGATTGATTTGTTGTGGTATATTGTTCTGGAAACAATCAGATTTATTAAGAATTAAAATATACGCCTAGCTAAAACTATGTATATTTAGTGTCAGTCGAGATGATGTAAGAATTCTTACGAAACTTATCAAATCCAAATCTGTTCAGCCATTCAAAAGGCATACCGCCATTATTAATAATTAAAAAAAAAAGAGATATAAGATACTTGATTGATTTGTTGTGGTATATTGTTCTGGAAACAATCAGATTTATTAAGAATTAAAATATACGCCTAGCTAACTATGCTAACTATGTATATTTAGTGACAGTCGAGATGATGTAAGAATTCTTACGAGACTTATCACATCCAAATCTGTTCAGCCATTCAAAAGTTATAGTAGAAAATAGAACTCACATACATAATACGTGGACCTCAAAAATATTACACTCCTTTTGGGCAGTCGTATAAAATTCAGCAAATTGTACTTTCAATTAATCAATCAATAAGCCCTCTATCCTGAACTTCCGTCTGTTTTGAAGTATTTGTTTCCTCTTTTAGAGGATATCTCTAAGTTCAGTGTGCCTTTTGGCAAATGCCTCCTCTAACATTTTCCATTGTGTTCTATCTCTGCAACCCTTCTCCAGTAATGGGCGAGCTTGAGCTTCACCGCATGTGGAAAGGGCTTTTTGCGAATGCCCGCCTGGCTAGCGACCACCCTCAAGTAGAAAATCTGTCGCCAAACACCTAACGGTGTGTTCCGGCAGCAGTCCTTGAGTGCCAGTGAAATTACAGGCACATGAGACTTAACAACTAACTCTCAAGGTGACGGTCGCAGTGCAATTCGTGACTTGTGATGAAATGCATCTGTTATAGGCAGAGGTTAGTCCGCTTAACATCAGGTGGGCCTCGTGCGTGTTCCGTCATAATAACATAAAAAAGGGCCCGCTGTAAGCTTCAACTCATCTTCGTTGTCTTCCCCGTTTACTTTTACCAAAACAACATTGCATTTAGTCAAATCAAAGAAATCTGGACAAGGAAGTTAAAATGTCTTTATGGTGGGACCCTTACCACAAGAACATCAAATTTTTGCACTACTTTTCTCCCACATACAGTTAAAATTTAGAAAGCTTCAAATTTTTTATTTTTTATTTTAGTGACCAAGTAAAATTTGGAAAGGATATAGATCCTTTTTTACGGGTAGAATTTTGATATACTCCTAAATACACACAAGTGCACGTAGCGCTTTCCATACAAACGCAGTTTCGTCATATTTTAAATACTAACTGTCTTATTCATAATCGTCCTATAACTTTATTAAATGTTTATCAAACGTCATTAGTACTGCGCAAAGGAAAACTCTTTTGCGCAGTACTTATGACGTATGATAAACCTATTATAAAGTTAAAAGGCTCAAATAAATTATCGGTTGAGTAGTATCGCCCAATTGCCATACTGCCCACTATTGGAAAAATCTTTGAACACGCCATCCATCATGTGAGTGGAGAGAGATTTTATCTGTATGCTTGAAGTACTGAGAGGCAACGTGCTATCGTACTTCAAGCATACAATTATAGTTTATAAGTAGTAGATTTAAGATTGACATATTTGTTCAACTATATTATTTAGACATTAACTTTGAACTTAATTCTTATTTTAATTTTAAATTGTACACTTCATTTATAATTGTTATTAATAGTGATGTCTATATCATTAGTGTAATTGGCGTAAGCCGTGGTAATTGAATAAATAAATAAATAAATATAGAGAGATTATGAATAAGGGGGTTAGTGTTCAAACTCGGTGACATTTTGTATGCATATCTCTGAGTTTGATATCTATGGTTCTGGTTTGCCACTTTTTTTATTTCTTATTTATTTTATCCCCAAATGTGAAAATAATAATTCCCTTAGAGAACTTAGTGAAAGATATTATTGAAAATATTTAATTGTACGGAAAACTGGCAAACTATAATGGAAGTGTAAGATCTGTTTAGAATGCTCTATTAATATTTGAATTTCACTTTGAAAACTATCGCGAGTTTTATCCATATTAACTTATGAGGAACCGGCTAGGACCCGGAAAGACTCCGACCAGTTTCGGACTGTTTTGAAGTCCTTCATCTGGGAGTCACGATTGCGCGAAGCGACGATTACGGGCCTCAGCGCGTAGACGAAGGACTCCAAAACAGTCCGAAACTGGTTGGAATCTTTCCGGTAAATATAACGCGGGTCCTAGCCGGTTCCTAATAAGTTAATATTTGAATTATTAATAATTAATTGTGTCTCAGTGCTCAGTAATTTTCTTCTAACAGACAGGAAAAATTGCGTAATAAATATTTTTTAAGGCGGTGACACAGATTCCTATACTGTTAAAGTTTCTTTTTTACCGCAACCTGGGATAATTACAATCCTCTCAAAAAAATTGTGGATATTAGAAATAGTATACTAATATTCTTAAGCAGTTATCGATTCAAGCTAAAAACTTTATCATATAGACAGATTTTTTTTTATGTTATTGTGACGGAACAAGCTCGAGGCCCACCTGATGTTAAGTGGACTAACCTCTGCCTATCACCGATGCATTTCATAACAAGTCATGAAGTGCACTGCGCCCGTCACGTTGAGACGCAGTTAGTAAGTCTCATGTGCCTGTAATTTCACTGGCTCTCAAGGAATGCTGCCGGAACACACCATTAGGTGCTTGGCGACAGATTTTCTATTTGAAGGCGGTACTAGCCAGGCGGGCAATCGCAAAATGCCCTACCACCATGCGGTGAAGCTCAAGCCGGCGGTGGGAATCGTAGCAGGGATCTGCGGCGCGGCAGTCCATAGCTATTACCGCTCGGCCATCATTGTTTCAAATTGTGTATATCTTTTGCTTAGAGATTAGTATCCGTTAATAGTTGAACAAACCTACAATTTAGTAAAAGTTCTATTTCTCTATAACCTAAGCCAGGAAGTTAGAGGCCAATAAAAAGTAATATTCCAAATATGCTTCCTCTAATAATCGACATAGCTCAACGCATTTTGGGTACGAAGTAAAACAAAATATGTCACATTATATCATTATTGACCTTACGAACATATTATGAAAATTTTCCTTTTTTTGTTTCAGTTGCTGATAAAACAGCAGTAAAAGCATTCTGGGTAGCTCTCATAGTGAACCTGACGAGAGAGTTCTGCGGCTGCATAGCTGTCCTGGTCTACGCTAGCCACATCTTCGCGGAGGCAGGGAAAGAGTCCACTGCTGGGATATCTCTCACGCCAAATAAGCAGTCGATTCTGCTCGCCGGGGTCCAGATCGTAGGGTCCTTCGCCGCGTGCCAGTTGGTCGATCGAGCTGGAAGAAAGGTGAGGCTTTGAAGCAGTGGTGGCGCAGTGGCTTTGGCTATGGACTGCCACGCAGCAGGTCCAGGGTTCAAATCCCGCCGCGGGTTAGAGCTTCACCGCATGGTGGAAGGACATTTAGCGACCACCCTCAAGTAGAAAATCTTTCGCCAAGCACCTAAAGGTGCAATAATAACAAAAAAATAAAAATATTTTAAGAAAACATCAAATTAATATTTTAATAAAACACTTCAAAAATATAAAAATATATCTAGTGACAATTCCGCCTAATTTTCCTGCTAAGCCGACGTGACGTCACAAACGCCACGCAGCCAAACCGGACCTAAAGGTGTGTTCTGGCAGCTGTCCTTGAGAGCCAGTAATTCTAGGTTAAGCCTGTTAACACCTTCGACCACATCATCACTTTCCATCAGGTGAGATTGTGGTCAAAGTCATACCTATCAATAATAAAAAAATAAAAAATTTGTTGGCCACTCATAACTTTTTATTGGATGAGGTCCGTGTTGCTCTAAGTGCATTTGTATTTTTTTTGCTTTTTTTGAATTAGGCTTCCAATTTTTAATTTTTATGTTCACATACCTACTAAGTTTAATTTGATGTCATAATGTGTACTTACCCATTTTTTGAAAGAAACGATAATTTATAAATAACTAGCACCCATCTTCGCATGAGTATATAAGAAAAATTTCAAAAAAAACATACATTTTGATAATATTTAAAAGCCTATGATCATCAGGGATAATGTACGATTCTAATGGTGAAAGAATTTTTCAAATCGGTCCAGTAGTTTTTATGTTTATTCGTTACATACAAAAATACAAATCTGTCGGCTTAATAGGAAATTAGGCGGAATTGTCACTAGATATATATCATTTTTATAAAGATTTTTTAAGTGTTTTATTAAATAATTAATTAAATGTTTTCTTAAAATACTTTTAAAATATTTGTTATTATTACAAATCTTTCCTCTATATAATATTAGTAAAGTATAGACATAGATAAATGAAGCTCGTAGCGTAGTTTGCGTCGTAGTTCTTAGCCGACCAACGTCTTCTACGACCATGACTTGTATGAATGTGAGTGGTATTATACTCCTAAGCTCTTCCGGGCCTCGGAGGACTTAGCGTGCCCGCGTTAAGCCGACCCATCATTCTGTTGTCGTCTTAGGATGGCAGTCGTTATACCATGGTGTAGACATTTTGCAAATACCCGCATGGCTAGCTATTACTCTCAAGTAATAATCTGTTAGCTGGTCTTGAGGTTACCTCAAGTAGAAAATCTGTCGCCAAGCACCTAACGGTGTCTTCCAGCAGATGTCCTTGAGAGCTAGTACTTCTAGATTAGCTTGAACAACCACACCATATCATCACTTACTATCAGGTGAGATAGTGGTCAAAGGCTAACCTATAAGGCATAAAAAAAACCTTGAATATAATTTGCCATCACATCATCACTAACCATAAAATGTACATTTTTCTGACCGAATCAATAGCGTTGATATACAGTCTACAATATATTTATTTGACAGAAGCACAACTTTAGGGGGCCAATTCCCACGTCTTAAGAACTATTATGAAAAACAAACTTTATTATATAAATAGGTGATGGTCATATAACGCTATCTCCGTCTTACAAATGATTTCATTCAATGCGTTCAGCTTTTAAGAGTGCTCCGTAAACAATCAAACGTGTTTGATCGTTACGTGTTTGCCAAATTTTTTGGACTTCGGCGTTTGATATTGTTTGATGGAAATCTACGTATTTATCAAACATATGGAAATTCTAGATTTTATAACATAAAACATGCTTTTTACATCATATCGCGCATTCTCGCGCTGCCACAATGTGAAACCAGCTGCCAGGTGCAGTATTTCCGAACGTATACGACTTAGGGGCCTTCAAGAAGAGAGCATATTCCCTCCTCAAAGGCCGGCAACGCATCCTCGATACCTCTGGTGTTGCGGATGTTCGTGGGCGACGGTGATCACATACCACCAGGTGTGCCGCAAGCTCTTTTGACCTCCTATCCCATAAAAAAAAAAAAAGAAAAAAAAAAAAAAAAAACTGACACAGCGATTAAAAAAGTTTTTAAACTGTGTAGTACAAACAAATATTTCTTTTATGAGTTCTTGCGATACGAACCAGTGTTTGTAAAGAAACAATCAAAGACTGAACGCGTAATTATTTTTTATAAAATCGACATATATTTTGACAGTTTGTATTAGTATTGCCGCCCTGACATTTAAATAGAGTAAACAATATAATACTATTCCATCATCTGTGGAGTAAACTACGAATAATGAGATATATATGAAGAAAGTAAATAAAATACTAAAAAGTATTTTTAGTGAAAGCACAATAATACAGAAGTAGCAGAGCGACTGATCGTCTTTTGTGTTGTAAGAGAAAACAAAATGTGCCCGACCCTTAACACATGGTATTGAGATAGAAAGAGTATAAAACTATGTTTACGTCGATAATTGGAATGACTTACGGTGATTCTGAAGTAATCAAAATAAAATTAACTTTTATTCTGATTACCTACTTCAGACTCTCCGGTACTCTTTGCGACTCCTCTGTAAGCAAGAAATGTTGGCGGAATCGTGACATTACTATCAAAATTTTACTGCGTAAGAATTTATTTTAGTCGTTTTGTTTAGATTGCGATGAGCTCAATTAAAATAAGACTATTAAAATCCTCTACAAATTACAAGGGAGTCGGATATAGGACCTACTATTATCTTAACTTCATAAAATTAATAGGAGTTACCTACTCCAAAAGGTTAATTTACCTTTTGGCGGAATACAACATCTGTGAATTAAAGTAGTTGGCTGTTGAAATATAAAACATTTAGTAAATGCTCGAAATAGCTCCGAATATATTCTACTGGGGTATATATTCTATCGCACCTGATGGTGAATTAGTCGAAGGCGGTAAAAAGGATTTATAGCCCGATTAAATAAAGAAATGAATCAAAGATGGCGCTGTTAATCTTTACTTCTCAGTAGCACTCTATATGTGGTAATGGTGCCAAACATTCTAGCATACTCACATAATTTTATTTTAATTTTGTTTTTAAAGTGCTGAAATAGTGACCAATAGTGCCACAAAAAAAAATAGTGCCACACTTTTGAAGCAATGATGGCCCAACGGTAATAGCCATGGAATGTCGTGCCGCAGATCCCTGGTTCGATTCTCGCCGCCGGCTTGAGCTTCACCGCATGGTGGAAGGGAATTTTGCGATTGCCTGCCTGGCTACCACCCTCAGGTGGAAAAATCTGTCGCCAAGCACCTAACGGAGTGTTCCGGCAGCAGTCCTTGAGAGCAAATGAAATTACAGGCTCATGAGACTTTACAACTATATCTCCAAGGGACGGGCGCAGTGCATATTGTGACTTGTGATGGAATGCATCTGTTATAGACAGAGATTAGTCCGCTTAACATCAGGCGGGCTCAAGCGTGTTCCGTTACAATAATATTAAAAAAACAATATAAAACAAGTGTACAAGTGAGATATACAGATTAGCGGAAGATTATCGATTCATTTCTATATTAAACCGGGTTCTACCTATACTGTGAACTGTGTCTCATACAGGTGTAAACACACCGTTAGGTATTTGGCGAAAAAGTGCCACTTTCTTAAAACTGTTGACTTCTTTGTAAAATCGGTTACTCCTATTGTACTTATTAGTTTTAAGTATGTCACTTAAAACTTCCAAAGAAAGATATGGGTACAATTTCAGACGGGAACCCCGTAGGGATGGTTAACGCAAAGAGTTTCATTTTCCTTATATTATTATCTATCTGACTTTTTTCGTTCGGTTTTTATATGTCAAACAAATTCGATCGCGTATACTAAAACTATGCGTGCGTGCATATTATTTTTATACGCAAACACATATTTTTTTTTTTGATCTTAAACCTGTGGTTTATACAATTAAGGAATTAAAAACGGCTTAACCTACATTACAAAATTACAAATATACGATAGGAAAAATTTAAGTCATGTGCGGGATACGAAACCGCGTCCATCCGCCCCTTTAGCCGGGCATGCTCTAACCAATTGAGCTAACATGACATGACGTCATAACTCGAATTTTTCCTATAGTTCATTAACCATCGTATTGGGATGGAGCGGCTTAACCTACGTTTGTAATTCCAAAATATCTTAAAAATAAACTGGAATTCACTTTAAAACTAAAATATTTTTACCTTAAAATAAAAAAAATGCACCATACGTCTTGGTGCACAGTGGCATTCACAAACTTCTTGGTCAAAAATACCTATCAAATAATTCTACAAAAAAAATATGTTTGTCACTAGATTGACAAGATCCCCCGTGGGGTGCCGAGTTAGAATTGCACCCATATCATCCCGTGGGTATCGTTAGAGGCGACTAAGGGAAAATACTGAAAGGTGGGCAGCAGCGCCTTCTAAAGAACTGCTATCTTACACTGGGATTCCCAAGCCACCTGCCAAGCGTGAGGATTATGGCAAATACCCCCATGATAGGGGAGGCTGTGTTCAGCAGTGGACGATCCGGCTGATACAGTAGGGCATTTTGCGAATACCCGCCTGCAAGCTACCACCCTCCGGTAGAAAATCTGTCGCAAAGCATGTAACGATGTATTCCGGCAGCGAGATTATCCTTGAGAGCCAATAATTCTAGGTTAGCCTGCCAACATCTTCGACCACATCATTTTTTTTACCATGAGGTGAGATAGGTCAAAGGCTAGCCTATCAGGTAAAAAAAGGTTATTTTAGCCAGGAGCACAGCAGGCTGCATCACATTATTATTATTTTCTTAATTTTGGCAAGAGTAGTACTAGAATACTTTGTGCACGAATTACAGGCACATTTATATCGCAAGGTGTTAGGTGCAGTGCAGTTCGTCACTTGTGTAGAAATACATCTGTTACAGGCAGAGATTACTGTTTAACGCCAGGTAGGCTTCTGGTTAGCTATAAAAGTATCCTGGGACCCAGATAGCGCAACTGAAAAATTACTTGGTTGATTCCTACAAGGAAGACGCAGAACAGTTAAACAACGGAACCTTATAGGATCACTTTGTCTGTCTGTCGACTCTTTTTCTCAGGAACGCGTAAAGGTATCAAAGTGAAATTCATATCAAATACTCAGATTTACTATCCCTTAAAGCTGTGAAAAAATCAAACTTCTATGCCAACGCAATCAAAAGATACAGCCGTTTATGCCGCAAATTTTCGACACTCGCCAAAGAATCAAAACCTAAAGGGTACTCCCATGAACTCAGAATCTTTAAATTTGGTACGAAGCAACGTCTTAGAGGAAAACTTACGAAAAGCATACATTCTTGTCATAATATAATAATATTTTTTATAATTTAAAAATTGTATGGATTTTATTCAGCCATTAAAATACCATAACTTTTTACTTATATACCTACAGGCTTGTACAGAACCCGCGGTGCGCGAGTCCCACTCGCACATGGTCGTTTTTTTTTTGTTTAGTGCAAAACCTTCTGAGCGCGCGCTTTTTAGCTATACTGAAAGGTGAATGACAATATGGAACAACATGTCATTGTTTTTCTTACAACGTGTCATTGTTTTCTTTCCAGCCTCTCTTAGCGGTGAGCAGCGCTGTGGCTGGCTTCAGCATGTGCCTGCTTGGAGTGTGGTTCCACCTGCAGTCAGTCGGCGTGTCGCTGCCGGGGTGGGTACCGATAACAGCGCTCTGCTTCTGCATCTTTGCAGACGCTGCAGGACTACAGCCGCTGCCTTTTGTCATCATGACCGAAATGTTTAACTTCCAGGTGAGTACAATGAGCGAAGCGAGCAGGCTGACTATATACTAATCGATTTTGTGCTATACGGCATCATTCCTAACCCGTCCACATATTTATGTATACATTAAAATTCTCTTCTTATCAGTAAATGCGAATCAATAAAACCTAATTAAGAATGTTTCCTACTATAGTACATGCTCACCTATAAAATACCAAAGTATTTACTCAAGTCAAACTCAGACTCAAGAAATGAGTCTCATCAGTCATTATTAATTAATGCAATTTAAAGTTGAGAGCCATCTTACGTGCAGTTTTGACGTTTAATATATAGAACATCAAAAACAGCGTCTTATGATCGATTTCATTCTTGAGATGCAATTATTAGGGCGAGCGAAGCGAGCCCTGTCACCATCCCACAACATGAACATTTTGTGGCACACTTTACTTAACAACTATCACACCTATAGATATGTGCTTTAACATAGTAATTTAAATACAAATCTAGATGTGTTATTTGTCAAAAAATCATATTTTTATTACCTACCATAAAAATTTTACATTAGCAAGTTTGTATTCATTTGATGGAATTTTATTGTACTAATCAACATTACCATCCAACCATCTGTTAGAAAACCAAAGAGCTAACATCGCTGCAACAGAATTAAACTCAATACTCAAATACATCGTAGTTAATCTACTTAATACTAGATGACACCACTAGAATCAGGTTGTAAACTAAACGCTAGCCCTGACAAAGCTCAGCTTTTAGCTAGTTAATACGACCCCAGTAGGGCTCGAATAAATGCATATCTGCAGCTGCTCCCCACAACAATACACTATACGACATCATGCAGTGGCAGTATGTGGAATAAACCAATCGAGCTGTAGCTACATCCGTCAACTGCCTTATCTTACGAAGGGGATATGCCGCAGAATTAAGCCTCCCGGAGAGATAATTTATATAGGGACCCATTTGAATTCCCAAGAATACTGTTGCTTTATCAATTGCAAGCTTAACTTGATCAAGTTCAATGACGGGCTAACTAACATTGGGTCAAAAAACATTTCTTCGACACACATATAGATTTAGATTTTCTCGCATATGCATATTGGCCATGTGCCGTAAGCACGCGTCATGTATCTTTACATAATATATAATAACTACGTTCAATTCTCCCGCACGTGACTTAAATTTTTCCTATCGTATATTTGTGATTTGTAATACGTTCAATTCTGTTTCAGCTCCGAGGAACAGTAGCCACACTCATAATGGCAATATCTCTGGGCACAGACTTCGCTCTAATAAAGCTGTTCTCGCCATTAACGCGCTACGTCGGCTACGCAATCACTTTCTGGATATTCAGCATTATATGCCTTTCCAATGTCTTCTACCTCATATTCTGCGTACCAGAAACAAAGATGCGGAATCTAGGAGACATCTATGCAGATTTAGATGGACGATCAAAAAGAAAAGATAAAGGAGTAAAAGGGGATGTGGTGGAAACGAATCATGTTTGAATTCTGGTGCAACTACCACAGAGCAAACAGAAGATAAATGATCATTAGACTTTTAATCTAGTTCACTGTATTCTTGTTCCCTTGCGTAAAGCATAAATTCCAATAGAGCAAAGATATACTGCGATGGTGAAGATTCTAAAGCTTCAATTCGAGTAGATTAAGCTAGTGTAAATTGAGCGGTATGAGGTACAAATTTGACAGTTTGATATTACGTAAGTAGGTTGCTCGAATAATGAATTATACAGTACAAAGTACCTTAGCGTGAAAAAAGATAGATTATATATTAGATCTAGAATAAAATAATGGATATGTACCTAGATAGTTTGTTGAATTTAACAGAGTTCTGCTAGAATTTGCTGATTTACTGTTACCAAAAACTCAGTCGGGTGGCAATATCGGAAAGTTAAGGATGTGAAATGTTCTACAAGTTTATATGTAAATATTTTACGAAGATTTTTGTCAACTGTGATTCGAACGTGCTAGTAAGTATAACTAAAGAGGCTGGGACTCACGAGACTGAGTTACTTTACAAAATCACAAATATACGATAGGAGTGACTTGCTGAGGCCCGCGCTCGGCGCTTCGCGCAACTATGACGCCCAGACGAAGGGCTACTATATAACCCGAAACTGAGCCGCTACAACAATTCAACGAAGTTTCCTTTTTCATATTTCAAGCGACACTTTAAAAACGAAAATTGAATTTGCGGTAAGAAGTTCGCTATTTGATATTGTCTATGGTTGGACCGCAACGCTCAACACAAATCTTGCCTCGCTATGAAATCTCCCATACTAATCTGAGAACGCAGTTATGCTTCAATCAATTTTAAGTCTTAAATCAGAGATTTAAAAGAACATTTTCACATGGTAAGAGTCTGAGAGTCCTAGTTATGGATATCACCGAGAGGTGTCGCTACTGTTCTAGAAATACAGGTAAGATATTATAATTTACGTTAATGTCTTTGTTCTGCATAGGTATTTACATCTTTATTAGTATTTGTGTTCTTTCTGCATAGTTAGAACTGGACTGACTACTTATAAGCAAACGAATAAATAATAATTTCGTATTTAGAAAATGTACAAACCATACGAATCCGATTAAATATATATATATATATATATATATATATATTTAGAATCAACACAGGCAAATGCTTATGATGAATTAGAGTAGCGGCCGCTACTCTAATTCCTCGATATCTAACTTCGGGTCCGAAAGAAAGGTATCCGCAAAACACGTATTGGCTTACTTTTGTTAAATTTTGTTCGTAGCATTGACTTGCAAGCATTTCCCTGTGTAGATTCTGAATATATATTTTTTTTATCGGATTCGTATGGTTGTACATTTTCCAAAAATGAAATTATAATTTATTCGTTTGCTTATAAGTAGTCAGTTCAGTTCTAAATATGAACACAAATACTAATGAGGATATATACTTGTGGAGAACCAAGACATTAAGGTAAATTCTAAATATCTTACCTGTATTTTCTAGAACAGTAGCGACACCTCTCGCTGAGCTCCATAACTAAGACTCTCAGACTCTTACCATGTGAAAATGTTCTTTAACATCTCACCTTTAAGAATTAAAACTGATGGAAGCACAATAGCGACCGCAGAGTAGTATGGGAGATTCCATAGCGGGCAAGATTTGTGATTAACGATGCGATCCGACCATAGACAATATCAAACAACGAACTTCGTACAGCAAATTCAATTTTCGTTGTCTAAAAGGTCGCTCGAACACGAAAAACAAACTTCGTTGAATTGTAGTAGTGGCTCTGGTCGGAATCTATCCGGTAAATACAACGTGAGTCCCAGCCGAGTGCCTATTTAGTTATGATGAATAAAACTCACGATAGTTTTCTAAGTGATGTCAGTAAGTGATTTGTTATTATCGTAGTTGATGTATTATAATTTAAATATTGTATTTCCAATTACCTATTGGTTTCCAATTACCTAACTATATTCAACATATGCCTATTTTAGTGTACATAAATATTATACCTGCTGTAGTATCGATACGATGATACTTGGCATGCTTATGATTAATAAAACTTAAGAGGAACGGGTAGAGAAGCACCCACAGAGAAATAGGTATTTCAACAAAGTGATGCTGTCTCGTCGCTACACGCCGGCCTCGCGCTCCGCGCCCCGCAACTCCGTCAAATCCTATAAACATATATGTATACGTACTACAGAGAGACGTGTTCGAGACTTCCTTCCCGTCTTAAGTTATGTATGTAAAAAGAGGTATTACAGAATAATAAAAAAATATGTAAATGTAGTTTTATATATTTTCTTATTATTTGAGTATTTTATTATATTTTTGAATGTAATAATCAGATATCTTGTATTTTATATTTTTGATTTTTGTTATGATATTTGTCAATTTTGTATAATTTAATATTAATATTGTAACATTTTTGTGTGTATTATGTAATGTATTTAATTTCTAGTGTATTTTTCTGTGTAATTTATATAATCGTATTATATATATTCATATAGGGCTTTTGTCCGATATAATCTCCGTGACGTCACAAAGCCGGCTCCATCGGAAGACCAGCGCTGGTTTTACACTAGCATGTGCTGAGTTGGAGACCGTTTTACGACATGTAGCTACTACCTAATTATTATTATATTTGTAAAATACTATGTTTTTGTTTATTTGCTACTGTTGTAAACAAATTATTTTCATTTCATTTCAATTACTTTGAATTAAGTTGTGGTTTTAAAAAGACAAAAACAATCAGTTACAGAGTACGTAGCTTGTTGAGGTAACAGGTTGAAATAAGTTATACAGAATTCATTCTCAAAAATCTTTGCTTTTTATCATAAAACCAAGCGATACTTTCGATTTCGTGTTACCATATAATATTACTTGCCTAAATAAGGAAGCATAAATTATGGACCAGAAATTATACTATACTGTACTGTATTAGCTGGATTGTCCACAGCTGAACACAGCCTCTCCCATCCAGGGGTTTTGCCATAATCCCCACGCGTGGCAGGCGTCTCGATGGTCGCAGTATTAGATAACGATTCCTCAGAAGGCACTGTTTTCGGTATTTTACTCTTACTCGCCACTTACTCCCGGGAAGAGATTTAAGACATTTAAGCCCGGCACCCCACGGGCTATAAATTAAGTTAAAGTGGAATTGAAAATCATATTAGAAAATAATTGCTGTAATAGAAAAGGTTTACTAATTAGGCGTATGTAATTATTTATTGCTATCTAGTAGTAAACATTTTAAATAACCTTATGTTCGGGCTGCACCGAAACATTATGATAACTCTACATCTACACTAATAATATTAAAGAGGAAAGATTTATAGTTTTGGTTTTTTGTATATTTGTGTGCAACGAATAAACTTCAAAACTACTTGACACATTTGGATGAAATTTGGCATGGAAATAGTTTAAGACCCGGGAAAGGACATTAAATAGTTTTTATCCAACTGCGCAAAAAGAGGTTAATGGTTTTACGTGATAACCGATATACGCGCGGGCGGAAAGCTAGTAAATGATAAAACTTGGTGGTGATCAAACTGGTTTATGCTAGGAGACAAAAACTTGATAAGGAACGAATTAGTTCGTGCGGCGCTTTTGATGGCCAATTGCGAACTGATTTGAAAAAAAAACAGAGTAAGTATGTCAAAGTCAAAAATCATTTATTTAATTTAGGAAGTCTATATAATATTTAAATATTGTACATTGTACTGCCATATTCAGTAAAAAAATGTATAGAACCACTGCGAGAAGAACGGCCAAGATAATGTGTTACATACTATATTATAAAATTATTACAACATGTATTGTTGTCTTAGGTTTTCGCGATTATTACACATTTTTTTTTTTTTTTTACGTTATTGTGACGGAACAAGCCCGAGGCCCACCTGATGTTAAGTGGACTAACCTCTGCTTATAACAGACGCATTTCGTCAGCGACGAATTGCACTGTGCCCGTCACACTGAGACGTCCAGTTGTTAGGTCTCATTAGCCTGTAATTTTTCTGGCTCTCAAGGACTGCTGCCGGAACACACTGTTAGGTGCTTGGCGACAGATTTTCTACTTGAGGGTGGTCGCTAGCCAGGCGGGCATTCACAAAATGCCCTTCCACCATGCAACACATAGTAATTAAACAACTTTAAATGGTTTAAATTGCGTATATTTATCATTATTTTTGTCCCGACGTTTCAAACACTTTGCAGTGATCGTGGTCACGGGGTGACACCCCGTGTCAAAAATATTAATAAATATGCGCGATTTAAACTGTTTAAAGTTATTTAATTACTATATCGTAACATAGTAATTAAACAACTTTATTTGTCTGTTTATTAGTGTTTTTAGGTAAGTGACAGGCGATAGCTTGGCAGAGACGGCATTGTCCAAGCATTTTTGTCGTTTAAGTAATCGCAAACTGTGTATAGTAGGATTTCTTAATCAAAATGTTTTTCACGCGCAACTTGAATTTTCCTTCTGTGAGTGTTGTAATATGTTTTGGAAATATATTATAAAACCGCACATATTTATATAACATTGAAACAAGTATAAGTTATAAGTTTTCTTATGTTAAGTACTTATAAATACTAAATAATGTGTACAAAGGTTCTAATTATGTTTTGCTAGCGATAGCGTTTTGAAATAAGTACAATAGGTAAGTAAATCAATTTTTTGTTGTTTACAAGAGTTATGCTTTCCATGCAAGTAGGTACATTATTTTTGTATAAACATATTATTCATATGAGTATCTTAGTGATATCGCTCTTTTTGTATGAAAATTACAGCTTCACAACCTTTAAATATATAAAGAAATGTAAGTCTCAAAAACAGCAGAACGCAAACCTTACCGTGGCGGACGTGGTTTGAAAAGTGTACCGTGCGACGCAACAACATTACGGACGCGACCAATGGGATGCGATCATTTCTAAGCGCCAAATCAATTAACCAATCCAATTGAATTTGGTATAGATTGTGTTTTGTTAATTGTGAACTTGATGATTCCAAAATCCAAGAGGTAACTGTTAGTTACACTTCTTTACATATTTTTTCGTATATCACAACTATCTTATGTAGTGAAAACTAGATCAAAATTGATATAGGTACATTGTTCAAACTTTTTGATACATAGCAGCTCAATAATTTAAACTATATTATTTCCATTTCTTTATTGTCGCGATGATACATATGTGAAGAGTTTTTCCGACTATGGTATATATAACCTTGTACGTACGCAAACGTCATATTTTTGTAAAAGAATGCATATACATAATGTTAAAAAGAACGCTACTTCAAGTTTTCACAGGAACTGTCATCGAGAAAATATTAATAAAAAAAGAGGAAATATATAAATGGAAATATTATAAATATTTAAAAACTTATCGCCCACTTTGTAAAAACTACTGTGGAATCAAAAATATTGAATATAAGTATTACTATTTTAATGGACCCTGTTCACTAGATGTATAAAAAGATGTTTACTCACTTAGGAACCAGTTTTGTGTTAACTCAGAAAATCAGTGATTTAACTTAAAGTCGGACAAAAACCAGGACACTTGATATAACGCCCATTTGCAAGCGCTTTCTAAACTTCCCTAAAATATTAAACACCATCTTGCCCCATTTAAGAAATATTTTATTAGTAGATTGACGAAACGGACCTTGTCGCTTTATTTGATTGGCTCTTCATCTTATTGAAGAGCCAAGTAAATTTGACATTTTAAGTGCTCCTACCTCCTTGGTTTTATACAGAGAGTTGAAATACATAGACTTAGAGTAGAATTATATCTAAACACAACACTGCTCTTAAAGCTAACTAAACTTTCAAAATTACAAATTTACCTAGAATTTACCTATCTACATACCTACGCACATTTATATATGCAGTTTATAATGACTAGGAAAGAATATTCAGATATTATGCATCATATCTGTTCTTAGAAAGAGATATATAAGCATTTGTGTTACCACCGCCACGAGTTGTTCCGATCATCGATCTCTTTCACTCTCTCGCACAAAACTATCCACACATCTCGGTCATCCATTTCATTGTGACAACAGTCACCTAAGATAAAACAAAATGATGATATTTTCTACATCTATAACAAAAGCAATACTTACGCGTGAAATGAAACATTTTTCTTTTCTCTCATAGTGCCTGTAAAAATAGTGCAGTGTCAGAAGACACAGGAAGGCATATGTTCCACAACTTTTTCCTAAAAAAACTCGATTAGCGGCAACGTATTCACCGAACGCACGGAAGTGCAAGACTGGTAACGACTACGGCAATTACCTTGCATTCGTCTAGTAAATATGGTGACAATCACAGCTCACAACTATTCTACAATTAGAAAAATCTTAGGACTTATATAATAATAATGATACATATTTGTTCAAATATATGCACTACAAAATATATCTATAACATTATGTAATGTATACGAAAAAAAAATAAGAACTACTCCACTAATTATCTAATAACAGATACACCACTGTCATTTCAAAGAGAAACCAGAAAACATGTTAAATATAAAATACCTATGCATTTAATCTCCTACTCCTACAACTCTCAGATCAGTACACGCAAAAACGTGTCTAAAGTGATTGACTTAGCACTACTTTTACTTCGTACAGCTTGTGATACGCTCGCGGCCCACTATTATAGGACTGATACAAGTGACGTGCAGTTCGTCACTTGTAACGAAACGTTTTAAATGCGACAAAAGATACATGCGTTGCGATATTCAGAGTTGAGGACGAACGATTGTAGCATGTCTGCTACGTCAAGTTCGACTCAAAAGAGATCGATGTCATTAGATAGATGCACAAACAGATAATAAGGGATAGAAAAAGGTTGCAGCAGAAGATTGCTTCCTCCTATCCTTCTCCCAAGTTATTTGGGTCGGCTCTACTTATATAATAAGTTGTGTTTTACTGTTCAAAGTTATGCTCTACTTAAATTAATAAACATGTTATCGTACATTTTAAAAGACGAGACCCATATAATTTAAAGTTTGAAAGAGAATCAAGCTTAATACTAAACTGCGTTTACGATTTATCAAGATAAATATTTTGAGTACTTATAACATGGCTTACATTTTAAGTCACCCATCCCTAAACAATTAAAAATGTCTGGGATGATATGAGAATATGATGCAGAAACATCGGCACCATAAGAAAATATAGTCATAGAATAAATGTAGTAAACTATAGAACTGCAACCTCTTTTCACCGCTTTGACACGTTCGAGCACGGCTGGAGTATCCGATTTGGTGACTCAGCAAGTTTCATTCTCCACTGAGCATGTATACTCTACTCCATTACGTCAAACTCGACTATGAGTATAAAACTGTAGTTTGATTCTAGACTCATATATTGACATAATAATGAAGTTTGGGTCTAAAGTCGAACTGGTCTCTGAATGTCAACCAGTGTTCGAAAAGTTTAGATTCATTGACAATTCTGATACGCAGTAACGCATAAAGATGCTCAAACTCATACTTACTTACTATAACAAACTATATAATGTCTGGTTGTCAAAATAGAATTCGTCTTTTCATTCATATTCATTCATATTTATTTAATTCTGTTTCCACAATGTACAAAACATAGATCTTAATAATAAAAAATATTGTGAGGTAACAAAGTGGACCCTGGTGGGCGCTACAGAATGACTTAATTAAACAAATAATGTGGTAAGTTATTGAAATTTAAGCTAGAGAGACCGAGTGCGATTTATTTTTTATGTCTATCGTCAAAAAATTCTTGCAGTGAATAGTAGCATTTATTTATGAGATATAACTTTAATTGCTTGAAAAATGCGGATTCTTTATCAATATCTTTTAGATCCTGAGGTAAATGATTATAAATTTTTATACACATTGTATAGGTGCTCGTACTGTGCATCTTCAGCTTAGACTTCGGAAGCGCCAACCTATTTTTGTTTCTAGAGTTGCGTTGGTTAACGTCTCCGAATGTTTGAAAAAGTTCAGGTTGTTTTTTAACAAACTTACACATTTCTGAAATGTAAATAGTGTGTAGGGTTAGAATTTGGTGCTTTATAAAGTGTGGTTTGCAGCTTTCTGTACTATCAATATGTGCGAGGATTCTGATGCACTTTTTTTGTAAGACGAATAGTTCATCTACATCAGTGGAGTTTCCCCACAGTATGATGCCGTACTGTAACCTGGCGTGGCAGTATGCGTAGTATGCCGAAAGTGCGGTCGCAATATTTGTTGTTTTTTTCAGCTCAAAGAGCGCATAGGTGAAGCTACTTAATTTAGACTTTAAATTGCATATATGAGTTTTCCAATTAATATTTTCGTCAATATCTATTCCTAATAATTTAAATGAGTCAACACATTCCAATTTTATATTGTTAAAGGAGAAATCGATGTGCAACTGTTGTTTTTGATAAGGTCTGAATTGAATGATTTTAGTTTTTGTGTAGTTAATTTGTAAATTGTGTTCCTCAAGCCAGCGAACCACTTTCGAAAGAATTTAATTTAATTTTTCATTTAGACTATTATTTTTAATTTGATATGGTAACAAAATTGAGATATCGTCGGCAAATAATATGCATGATTGATTAAGTATTTTTGGAAGGTCATTAATATAAATTAAAAATAATAAACAGCCTGTTACGCTACCTTGGGGAATAGAGTTGTTCATTATTATTGAGTTTGATCGAAAATTTTGAATAATGCCAGTTCTTGAGTTATAGTTTTCCACTTCTACCAACTGTTCTCGGTTCCGTAGATAAGACGCAAACCAGTCATGGGCGACGCCCCTCACACCAATTCCGTACAATTTGTTTAGAAGTATAGGGTAAGAAACTTTGTCATAGGCCTTGCTCTCTCATATCGAGCAGGACACCTATTGTGTATTGCTTTGCGTTTAAAATGTTCAAAGCTTCTTGCATATATTTATACACGGCTACAACAGTTGAGCGCCTTTTTCTAAATCCGTTTTGGTTGTCGTCAAAGATAGTATATTTTTCACAAAAGGAATACAATCTTTTACACATCGCTGTCTCAAATATCTTAGAGGAAGTGGGTAATAAAGCAATAGGTCGATACTGATTAGCATCTGTCTTGTCGCCTTTTTTAAATATTGGTTTTACTACCGATTTCTTAAGTAAGTCCGGGAAGGCGCCTTCTCCGAAGGACTGGTTTATCAATAACGTATATGGCCAGACCAACTCTTCAGCACACTTTTTTATAAGTATTGGCGGTAGTTCATCCCATCCAAAACTACATTTGTTTTTTAATTTTTTTATAATGTTATAGACTTCGCGCGGTTCGACGGGCCTTAGATAAAAACTGTTCTCAGTAGGCGCGAGCACAGGCCGGCCGCGCGGCTGCATCCTGCCGTCTGTCCTTGCACCCCCCACCTTCGCGAAGAACTCATTAAACATGTTTGAAACTTTTACAGGGTCATCGCATAATTTATCGTGAATTTTTAATTTTATGTTTTCTTTATTTTTATAAGGTAATTTATTTGTGCGCTCCTTTATTAAACGCCACATTGCTTTAATTATATTATTTGATCGTTTAATTTTACGAATGTATTGTAATTTTTTTGATTTATTTACTAATGTTTTAAGTAGCTTTTCGTATATTTTATAATAGTGTTTTAAAATTTTACTATCAGAATGTTGCACTAAAATATTAAACATCCTTTTATGATGACATGATTTTTTTATTCCAGGTGTCAGCCATTTTTTACTTATATTGTTTTTTAAATGTATTGTTTGTTTTGGTATTGATTGGTTTAATATTTTAATAATGGTGTAATGAAATGAGTTATAGTTATCATTGATATTATTAGTGTGTATCAAAATCGATTCCCAATCGATGTTCTGAATTTGGGTTTTGAAATTAGTCATGTTTTTGTCATTAAATAACCTTTTTTCGACATACCACGCCTGTCTTTGATTTGTTGTAGATAAGCCGGTTAATGTAAGCATAACTCCACTGTGGTCCGAAAACCCAAAATTGCTAACTGTTATTAAATTACTTTTATTGTAAAAATTACTGAAAATAAGGTCAATGCATGATGAAGTAGTTTTGGTTATCCTAGTGGGATGGCGTACATATTGTTTAAAGTTATAGCATAACATGACATTCTTACTACTAATTACAATAATGCGAATTGTAACATCACTATGGTGTAAGTCGAAATGAAGTTGATTAACATTAGAGGCAGCATAGTGTCAACAACGTAAAGGCCGTACACATCCATCTTCTTGATATTGGCGCTCAATCGACAAACATTCTTGAACACTTCTCTTTCGGTTTCTGCAAGAAATACCAGTTTTGTTTCATGAATATCTTAAAACAGCATAATAATCTCTCGTAGCAAAGCTTTGTGGTCGATCTTAACCGATCTATAGGAACTTAACACCATATGGATGAGTACTTAGCAGATAGTGGCATATATTAGTATTACTAGCGGCCCGCTCCGGCTTCGCACGGGTATAAAATATATAGCCTATGTCATTCACTGAAAAAATGATTAAAATCGATCCTGTACTTTTGACTTATTCATTTGCCCGTGGCCCGCACGTGTTAAATTTAGAGTAAAACAATTCTTCTTTCCCTAAACCATGAAGATTTCCTGCTATTTTTGGAATATCTAAATTCATACACTATATTTTTACTTATTTACTTTTTACATTTTTACCTATTTATTTTACAACAATTAATATATTATAGAATGTCTTTATATACAAATTTCGTCATTAGACAATACAAACATGTTTTGTCATGTAAAAAACAGTCAACGCTCAAATCTAAGCCTGCAACGCAAAATATGTCTTTATCGGAAACTGTAAACGTTTAAATTGGAAGGGTAAATCCGATGGTATCAGAGGGATTCGGGGAATCAATACATCTTCTCAGGTACGCCGCGCGCCGGCCGGAACCGCCGCAAACGCTACGTCCCGCAATTTTTAAATCTATACCCGTATCTTCGAAAATATTCATTTAAATCATATGCTGTAAAGGGCCATATAGAATAAAATTAATAAAATTAAATAATTAATAAAATTATTAAATATAGTATATTTAATCAACAATGTATTTAAGGTATTTTATTAGATAAGGATTAATGCTGAATTGGTTAAAATAGCTTCGAAAATTGGCCATTATTTGTCGTAAAAAATAAATGACAAAAATGTTATTGTGGGATATCCATAAGAGATAGACATATACCAAAGCGGAATTCTCTGTAGACCTTTTCAATGTGTACAATACTTAGTACATTATTTTGATAAATCTCGTAGGGTTCAGCCTGCGTTCGCGTAAGTAAGCGGAAAAAAATAATTATTTACGACATCACATTAGAAACCTCAAATATAACAATATTTCTCCACTATTTAATGGATGTTATTATACATATAAACCTTCCTCTTCAATCACTCTATCTATTAAAAAAACCGCATCAAAATCCGTTGCGTAGTTTAAAAGATTTAGGCATACATAGGGATATAGGGACAGAGAAAGCGACTTTGTTTTATACTATGTAGTGATTTATTACTAAGCGCTTCAGAAAGCATGTCCGTCGATCCCGTGTTTTTTGTTCATAATTGTGTGTTGCGGCAGCTGTCCTTGAGAGCAAATAATTCTAGGTTACACCTGTTACCATCTTCGGACACATATCACTTACCATCAGATTTTATGCCTAGAATTAAGCATAATATCGATTGACCTCGTCATTATCTAGGTTCGTATCGTAACGAAAATTTAAAAACATTTTTTTTATCGAAAGTTATGATGAAAACTTTATATGAAAATGTTATGAGACTCATGACTCTTAAGTTAATTACATTTTTTAAATTTCGTTACGATACAAACCTAGAAAATGACAAGTTCAATCGATATTATGCTTAATTCTGGGCATAAAATCTCCAATAAGGGAGTGATTACCCTACGGCGTTTGTATGGAGAACTGACCGGCCAGTTCACCCTTAATGGTCACAGCCGATTAGGCGTTTTGTTTATCTTCCTTGTATACTTTAATGTTATTTCTTACCCAATGTACACATCCGCATCTTCAATAGACACGTCCCTTGTACTTGCTGATTGGTTATGTAAAATTCTTCACATTTTATTCCAAGCATTGTTTGGAGCAATATATTCTTGCCAGTCCAAAGTACGAAGACTAGCATCCACGACTGAAAAATAGTCTTCATGAGTATTCATTTTGTTGGCCATACAATAAGATATACAGTTCATCACTTATGTGATCGGACAGGATTATTCCATTCATAACTATCCGGTAGACCCATGAAATTATATCTATGCACAACCTCGCAAATATTGCCCTACCACCTTTACATGGTGGTATGTCAATTTGCGAAAGCCCTAGCTAGCTCCCACCCTCAAGTAGAAAATCTGTCACCAAACACAACTAACAGTGTGTTCCGGCAGCTGTCCTTGAGAGCCAGTAATTCTAGGTTAGTCTGAACAACATCTTCGACCACATCAACACTTACCATCAGGTGAGATAGTAGTCAAAGGCTAACCTACGAGGGCGGCACTGAAAATTTCGGTAATCAAGGAAGTGACACAACATTACTATTTAAAAATGTATTTTTTCCTCCGCGAAATTTGACACATTTTTCCATACCATGGAACCAATCATTGAAGCAACCATTCCATTCGGAAGTATGGGTATCCAAAATGGCCGTTTTGTAGGCGTCCACAGCTTCTTCAGGTGATGAAAATCTCTGACCACGCTATTTATTCTTTATTTTAGGGAAAGTATAGAAATCATTAGGGCTTAGGTCGGGGCTGTACGGCGGATGGTCTAATAATTCTATGTTTTCTTGCTCTAAAAACTCTTTTGTTCTGTGCGCGGTGTGAGAACTCGCATTGTCGTGATGGAGGATGATGCGGCGGTTGCAGTTCTCTTTACGGAGTTCAGAAACGACCTATGGCAAACAAATGCTAGCATACCATTCTGCATTAACCGTTCTTTGTCCCTCAAGAGGAATAGTCGCAACATGGCCGGTTTTGGATAGACAAACGTGGCCAGCATTTTTTTGCAACACTCCGTGAACGAACAATTTTTGTTGGCTTTAACTCATTTTCGAACACCCAAACTCGTGACTGGTTTTTTGTTTCGGGTTCGTACGCGTATATCCAGGATTCGTCACTAGATACGATGCTGTATACAGCATTTGAGGATCTTGCGTGGAATCTTTCGAGAGTTCTGACGCACCAAGTAACGCGAGCCGCTTTTTGCTCTTCACAGAGCGAATGCGGTATCCATCGGGAAAACAACTTTTTTACACCTAATTGTTCATGCAAGATTATTTTTATTTGTCTCATGCCAATGTCTAAAATTGCCTGAATTTCGCGGTATGTCACATGTCGATCTTCCTCAATCAGCTTACGCACAGCATCAACGTTTTCTTGGGTGACTGCAGTTTTTGGACGACCTTGACGGGGATCATCACTGAGATTGACACGTCCTCGTAGATATAGGTATGATGGCAGTACTTCTCCAGATGAACTTGTACCAAGAATTCCACTGCTACTGAAATACCTATGTTCTAGTATATTGCTCAAAATGGAGAGCAAATCGACCTCTCATAAAAGCGATAAGGGTAGAGAGATGATGAATGGTAAAATGTTGTGTAATACAGAATTTTTTTTAGCAAAATATTGTGCCAGATTCTACACTCAAATATATGAAATAACTGGTTGAAGTCGGTACCACGATGGTTCAAAAGTACCTATTATCACAATATTGTGCGCAAGGTACCGACTTCGACAAGTTATTTCACACTTTTGAGTGTTATAGTCGGTACCATTTAAAAAAGGGTGGTATTTAATACTTTAACTGTAAATTCCCTTTTTTCAATCAAAATATTCGAAATTACCACCAAAAATACTGAATCGCACACTAAATTTGCTCATCAAATGAATAAATTATACTTTACTGTTAGATCTTTAAAGCTGACCTGTTTTACTGAATGACTATCTGTTAACTAAAAGTAAATCTAAAGTCATAATTGACACAAAATTTTGATATTATTCATGAGACTCATATTTCTATTGGTCACGGAGGGCGCACCAGAATGGTTAAAGAGCTTAAAAATAAATATAAGAATTGTAGTAATTTATGTGGCGCATCGCCGGCCGCTGCCGCGGCACGCTCGCTTCGCTCGCTCGGCTCGCGCGTTGTTGTAGTCACAAGTAACCTAACGCTCCTCCTCGCTTCGCTCGTCGTCGCACCTAAATATGACTTTGCCCTAGACTAAATGATATTTAACCCCTTTTTATAACTTTTACCAATATGTGTCGTGAAAATTTGTGTGCAAATCAGTATTTTTGTTTTACGGTGAGTAATATTGTGAGATTTTTGCTGTAAATTAGATAAAAAAAGCCATCAGATTTCGATGAATTTTAAACATTTTTTAGAACAACATGTTTAGGTAATCAAGTAGTTAATTTGTAGTACAGTAATTTATTTGATATGCAGTAGGTTATTAGTGGAGATATTTTGTTTGCTTAAATTTCTAAATAGAGGTGCAGTTAAAAATTCCCCCTTTAAAAAAAAGCTTTTTCTCCCATTTTTGGGGACCCTTACTACTTATTGGATCTATTGTCGATGACAATATCATCAAGATAGGAAAATACTTTTCAGTTCAGTGGAGTGTAACTCAAAAACGGCTCGACCGTTTTTTAAGAAATTTTAATGAAAATACACTACATGCATCAGCTTTCAAATAAGAAAAGAATCATCAAAATCGCTTCGCCCAGTCAAAAGTTCTAAGGTAACAAAAGCAGACAAATGAGTACCTCCTCCTTTTTTGAAGTAGGCAATAAAATCCTTATATACGAGTATAACGACACAAATAAACTTACATCCTTGTGTTGCCAAGATATTATTAACTCTGCAATATACAAGAGACAATGTAGAGAAGTTTCTATGGAATGGACCAAAATCTGAAAAGAGAATTTAACACATACAACATAGCAGGTAAGAATAGTTGGTATAGAATTGGCTTTCATTGATTGATCAATCCATCGATTACGAAATTTAATTTTAAACGAGCACTTGTAACGTAAAACATTTGTAGTTAACGATATTTCGATATTATATAACTCATATATCCTTCTTAAATGATCACAAAATAAAAGGCCCGTTTTGACATTTTTCTTCGCGACTTCACTAGTGATGTAACTATAGGAGTGGGCGGTACTCATAAATGAAAAATTTAATTACCTTCAGAACGTTTCGATCAGTAAAAAAATAGATATCTTCATGGGCGTCTACTGTCAAAAGGGGCCTTTTATTTAGTGATAACTTTAGTATAAATTAAACAGAAAAATTATTGGATATTCGATCTATTTACATGGTGATGTCTGATCTTGAAGAAAAAATAAAAATGAGTATGTCATAAACTAATAAATGCTTACCAATGACGTAAAACTGATTTTAAACAATCGATAACAATCTAATAAATTAATATAAACCTTCAACAGCTTTTTCATTTCATTAAGTTCATTCGAATCGGAGATAATATTATCGTTTATCTTGTTGAGCTCTATATTTTTGTTCAATTCGTCAGTAATGTTTTTTATTATACTGATCATGCAGATAGCATTGATAATACTTATATCAATGGCTAAAGTGTAATATAGCAATACAATATTGTAGATCCGAGCAAATGAAAAATTCACAAAAAATAAACTGAACATTAACACAAACACAAAGTACACGGAAATGAACAGCCAATGCTTGAAGATAAGACTATTGAAATTGTATTTTTCCTTGAAATATATGTAAGCTTCATGAACTTTTATTGTAAGTTCCACATACGCTTGAGTTGTAAATATCGTTGTTACTGTATAAATTAAACAACAAAATATGTTGAAGAAATAATTTAACGCTCTTGTCAAAATCTCAATTGACATGTCGCTCATACTGTATGGTTTTATGAAAAAGTAGTAATACGTGTTGAATCCTATAAAGATACAACATAATATGCTCGAACATAATTGATGACGTATGTTTGTATTCGGCGTTACGTAATCATCGATTATTCTTAATTTGGAACAATGTAATATTCTATGTCCTATGTTCAATGGAAACAATATAGTTTGAAATTCTGTATCCAATCGATTGTTCAGTAAAACTTCAACAGGTCCTCGAATATTTACGATTTTATTTTCTTTCACCCTGAATATTATTTTTATTATATTATTCAGCCAGTCTGGCAGCGCCATAACTACGGATGTGAAGAACTAATACAATTTATTAGAGTTCATTATTAGATTAATAAAATGATAGGTACATATACATAAGTGTCTTGCCTTATTCATTACCATTACATTTTGTCGTATGATAATTAATTAACGGTAATCAATTTTAGCCTTGAAGTAAAGGTTGAAGTAAAGTCGAGACATAATTACTTAAATACCTGTTGACCAACCCGACCTCATTCACTGTTCACAGAATTTCAGGTGTGTGAAACCACTATAGTGGTATTCTTATCTAAGTAAAGTACGGTAGCCAAAGTTACTGTAGCGTCTATACCGGCGAGCAAAACCCATACCCAAGTATTTGTTTGGGTAAGGGCTTGTTTTAGAATGTTCGAGTAAGTTCCGGTTATATTATCCAAAACATATTTAGGGCCTGTTTTTTTTTTTTTTTTTTTTTTTTATTATATTGTGACGGAATAAGCCCGAGGCCCACCTGATGTTAAGTGGACTAACCTCTGCCTATAACAGACGCATTTCGTCAGCGACGAATTGCACTGTGCCCGTCACATTGAGACGTCCAGTTGTTAGGTCTCCTTAGCCTGTAATTTTTCTGGCTCTCAAGGACTGCTGCCGGAACACACTGTTAGGTGCTTGGCGACAGATTTTCTACTTGAGGGTGGTCGCTAGCCAGGCGGGCATTCCCAAAATGCCCTTCCACCATGCGGTGAAGCTCAAGCTCTGGGCGGGAATCGAACCATGTACCTGCTGCACGGCAGTCCATAGCCAATGCCACTGAGCCATCACTGCTTCAAAATGTTCGAGTAAGTTCCGGTTGTACTACCCAGAATATAAAATAATTGAGTGATATAAATGACAGTTAACATGCAGCGCGTTTCAAGCTTTAACCGATGGATAGGCTAAATCGATGACTGTGAAACGCAAAGATAGTGTTTTATTTACTAAATATGTTCTGGGTAGTATAACCGGAACTTACTCGAACATTCTGAAACAAGCCCTTAATAAATAAAACACTATCCATCGTTAAAGCTTCAAACGCGCTGCATGTTAACTGTCATTTTTATCATTCAGTTATTTTATGTTCTGGGTAGTATAACCGGAACTTACTCGAACATTCTGATACAGGCCCTTAGATTACTAGCTTTTAAACAAGGCTTGGAGAAATGACCAATGAATAAATTTATCAGTGGGATGGCAGTGCAAGCCTCTCTTCTTTTATTGCTGTTGCGCTCTATAGCAACAGATGTGTGAGACTTTTGATGATATATAATGATATGTATATTTACAGACCCTTTCAGTTTATACTTACAAATTGACAGTCATGTCTGTATAATTGTAGGATCCGCTGCTTAGGATACTGCAGTCCCTTATTTCAGGGCTGATTATCTTGTCTTTTCCATTTATCCTTCAGCATTTTCCTGACACTGAGAAACTTGGAACTAAGAGACATTTCAGAGAATGTATGTAGCATGTGTCATCAATAAAATACGTTTGGTGTATGGCAAACGTATTTTTATATGTTGATGAGAACATGGTCCTCGTCGAGTTTCGCATAATATATGTTGTTGAGGTTGATTATCTTCATCGCTGGTGTCACTGCTGATAAATGTTATTTATAACATGGTACATTAGTTGGTACATAGCGTATTAATTTGAGATCTTTATAGACTTAAATATATTATATACAGTAATAAATAAGACTGCCAAGCATGGTGGTTTTGTCAAAACCCTTCTTTATGATAAGTACAATAATAACTCGGCTCCCAGTCCAGTCACGGCGGCACTATAATTTCTGGCCCCGGTAGCAGTGGAGCAAAGGGTGTGATTCCCCGAAAGATGCCTGGCTACCGCCCTCAGAAACAACGACCCTTGGCACTGGCAACACATAACATACGTATGCTCAGGGAGGACCACAATATTGTCGAGCTGGAGAAAGAATTGAACAGACGATGAAGTAGAGGCCATTTATGTGGCTATATCTGAAGCCATACACTTCTCTGAAACATACTTCACCGTTGTTATGGGGGACTTAAACGCTACTTTTACACACGGAATAGCAATTCTTGCCCCGTGGGGTGCCGGGCTAGAATTTCACCCCCCCAATCTCTTCCCGTACAGTCGTAAAAGGCGACTAAGGAAAAAATACCGGAAGGTGGGCAGCAACGCCTTCGGAGAAATTTACACCAATAACTGCGATCCCCAATACGTCTGCCAAGCGTGGGGAATATGGCAAAACCCACAAAAACAACTCGGCCCTCAGTCCCCGGCAGCTCTCTTATTCCTGGCCCTGGTAGCAACCCAGGTAACGGTGGAGCAAGGGGTGCGAAGAATCTCTGGAAGATGCCTGGCTACTAACCTCAAAAACGACGACCCTTGGCCCTGGCAACACACAACATACGTACGCTCAGGGAGGACCACAAGATTGTCGAGCTGGAGGAAGAATTGAACAAGTTACACAGGGACAGGACACCGTTATCCTTGACTCCGGTAACTTGTTATTCTACCGCGAAGGTCACCAAAAGTCTCAGGGTGGTGTTAGGTTTCTCGTCCGGAAGTCCCTTGTTAACAATGTTGTAAAAGTCAAAAGTGCGTTGAGCAGGGTAGCGTACCTTATCCCCTGGGAACTCCAAGCGGAGATCCTCGCCGAAGTTTACCACTTCGTGGCGGCGAGGAGATCCCGCGGGGAGCCTCCAGCGTGGGAGGAGGTCACGCGCATGCGACGGCAGGTGCGGGCCGCCCTGTTGCGGCGGTGCACGGAGGACCTGGCTCCACCGGTCCCTGGACAGAGGACGGTGGATGCCATTCGCCCGGTCCTTCGGAGGTGGGTAGGGCGGCGATTCGGGTCGCTCACCTTCCGATTGGTGCAGGTGCTTTCCGGGCACGGATGTTTCGGAAAGTACCTGCATCAAATCGCAAGACGTGAGGCGACCCCCGCCTGTCACGAGTGTGGAGCGCCAGAAGACACGGCGCTCCACACGCTGGAGGAGTGCGCCGCGTCGAGTCCCATGCGGCGCGCCCTCACAGCGGTCATAGGCGCAGATCTGTCGCTGCCGAGCGTGGTTAACGCTATGCTCGGCAGCGACGGATCGTGGCAGGCGGTGGTCTCTTTCTGCGAAGAGGTGATGGCGCAGAAAGAGGCCGCGGAGCGGGCGAGGGAGGACGACGTCCTCACAGACCCGCTCCGGCGTAGACGAACTGGGGGAAGGAGAAGGCGATTCGGGCGCCTTCTCGCTCTGTCCTAGTGTTGTGCGGATCATCGGTGGAGAGTCGGGGGATTCTCCACTGGCTTGCACGATCCCACACGTCTGGGGGATGGCCCTAATGAGCTGGGTCATCCCTCCATTGGCCGGGGCCCGTCACCGGTGACGGGCCAACCGCCGGGGCGAGATGGTGAATGCTAACGCTACCCCATCTCGCCCCGACTCGGCGGCAGACTGCTCATCCCGGGTTTTTAGTGGGTAACCTCACTTACTACCCCCCCGTGGGGGTAGTAAGGCCCCTCAGGCGAGGACTCCCACATAACCACTCTGCTCCCCCCGGAGCCGGGTGGTAACCATAAAGGATTTTCCCGAGTCAAAAAAAAAAAAACAAAAAAAAAAAAAAGGGTAGCGTACCTTATACTCAGAATCACCAAACGGTATTCGCTGAAGTTCATACAGGTTTACGCAGCGACCTGGACACGCTCAGACGATGAAGTAGAGGCTATGTATGAGGAGATATCTGAAGCCACACATTGCTCCGAAACATACTTCACCGTTGTTATGGGGGACTTCAACGCTAAGTTGGGCACACGGAATGGCGATGAGTTGAGAGTGGGGTCATTTTGATATGGGCCGAGAATATTTGCCGAAGAACCTGAATCACCGACAAAGCTTTCAGAATTTGCAAGTTGAAGTGACGATGGGCTGACAACATTGCTCGACGAACTAATAGCCGATGGGAAAGAAAAGTTACCACATTACAATGGAAGACGGAGAGTTGGCAGGCACTCCACTAGGTGTTCACCTACATTGACGATTGAATGACGACACTACATTGTAAAAGTCGCGGGTAGCCAATGGTTACAAGTGGATAATCGTTCTTTGTGGTGTTCTATGAGGGTGGTTCATTTACGTCTTTCGGCTGATGATGATGACGATGTTAACAAAGATGTTGATAGCTATTATTGTTTATTTTTTTATGATTTTTAGGATTCCGTACCTCAAAAGGAAGAAACGGAACTCTTATAGGATCATTTTGATGTCCGTCTGTCTGTCAAGTCCTTTTTTCTCAGGAACGCGTAGAGTTCATCAGCTAAATTGTCCAATGCTGAATACAGCCGTCCCCAAAGATGGATTCGACATAATTCCCACGCTTGTCAGACGTCTTGGGGATCGCAGTATAAAACTGAAATTCCTCTAAAGGCACTACTGCCCACCTTCCTGTATTTTACCCTTAGTCGATTCTTACAACACCAATGGAAAGAGATGGGGGTGACAATCTAACCCGGCACCCCAAGGGCATATGATGTAAGTGTGCATGACATAAATTTGTGTCAACAGCTATTTTCTATGATCGTGGTTTCCATTAATGTAATTAAAATTGTACACTTCCAATTATTAATTGAATGAAGCACTATCCATGGAATAAATTAAATAACATTCGATTAATCACCAGCAATAGCATAGAACTCAATGTCGTTTGAGTTTCAAAAGACCATCATCCATATATTGGAATGGTGTTTAGAATATTTCACAACTTTCTGACCAAAGTAATCAAATATGAAAGGCTTTCTGCAGAAGATATTTAAAAAAAATCAATGTCAAACTGTAATCGACTTAGATAAAAATATTGAAAAAATATTTAAACCCTTTTATTACGTCAATACGATAGTCTGCATGAAGACGTATAATATCAAAAATGGCTTAGCAAGCCCTATCACAAAATCAAATGTCATTTCATCAATTTTGTTTAATATATTGATAATCGTTATATTTTATCACATCAAAGATATGACAGAATTTACCGACGATGGCCTAAGGCTTCTATATTTTTTCAATTATCTGCAATATTCTACGGTATTTGTGCTTTTCAGTTTGTTAAAATACTACTTAAGAAATTCACACTTCAAGTTACTTAAAAACCTGCAAGATTGTGCAGGGTCATTGAATAATTCAGAAGATACGAATATGTTGTCGTGGTTTAGTTGGACCGGTTTTGGACTAATGATAATATTTTATGTGGCCCTGGTATTATCGAAACTATTAATGGATCATCAATGGAATGTTCTGCGCGGTATTCTATTGCTGACTACGTTTAGTTTTGAAATGGATATGGTACAAGTATCAATAATTATGATATATTTAAATATGAAGCTTAAGAAATGGCAGCAAATAATGACAAGTTGCCAAGTAAATGGAAATGATGGTTTGAGAAGACAAAGAATGGTTGAGTTACGATCTTCATTGGAAACTGTATTGATAACTTTTCGGTTGACGAAAAAACCTTTTCAGATATTAGTGAGTACTAGTACATATTTATTTATCAATAAATCTAAGAACCTGATTTATGAATGTATATAATTGAATTCTTGAGTTTGTAGAGAAATTTGTAAGAAGTGAGGTATCAAAACTACTAATAGAAAATTCTGTAATTTATTATTATTGCTAATTTCCATTGTCGGTAATATTTACAAGTTTAAATCAATTTGTAGTACTATACCACATATTTAAGACATGAGTTTAAATTTTGTTTTTAGTTTTAGCATTTCACTACCATGAAAAACAGGCGCATTTTTATTTTGTTGAATCTTTTTTAACGTCTTATTGTAGACCAGGATTCACTTTCCCAATTAAGTGTATAGTTTCAGCGACGGTCGACTTTGGGCACAATGTTTCTAATGGTTAAATTTATTTGAATTCTACCTGGTGCAACAACCTTCTTAAATCATTGAAAAATTGTATTCAGCTCCTTAAATTTTCAATAATATAGTATATACATATAATTAATAAATCTTACATCACAGAAATAAGCAATACCACAGTTTATAATGAAGAGCGTTGTATGGACAGATAGAACTTTTTTATTTGGTCCTTAAATACATTTAAAGAAGATGCACATCTTATTGAGACGGGTAGGGAATTCCATAGGCGGGCGGCAGCTTGAACAGTGAAAAATTTATCATAGAAAGAGCTAGTATGTGGTGGGATTTGAAGTGTAAAGTTTCATTTTCTACCGACTTTAACGTGTATGATGGACATTGAAGGAAATCAAAACGTTCCTTGAGATAAAGCGGCGATGAAGGATTGAACAATATGTTGTAAAGGAGACAGAGAATGTGAGTATGATGAGTCAAATTGGAACAGTTACCTAAGGGGTAACAACAAACAACACCAGCTAAATAATATAAGCCTGTTACAAATTTGATTCCTTTTTGACACTAGACAAAATAACCGATTATGTTCCTTGATAATCTTTATAATCTTTCGTAGCGTATAAATGTGGTCTATGGTCTTAAAGCATTTTCAAAAATTGGCTTAATGGTATGAAACGATTAATTAATGACTCTAGAACAGCTTGAGAACATGGCTGAATAGCATGATGTCATTTAATATCAAGGTACACTTTTTCTGATAAGAGAGCATGCGGCAGTCTTCCAGCGTGTAATAAAAAGCTAATAAAAAACTTAACACATCTAAAATACTAGGAATCCCAATATTTTTGTAGGTAGGTACTTTCACAAGCTTCGTCATAATTTCGCAATCACCCAACGCGTTTAGGTCTTCATAAATGTAACCTAATCTTGCTTTACACACAGCCGGGATTAAATCTTTTACAAGACTCATGGCCCTGGTACTTCAGGTTGGAAATCTTATTTACAGTACCTACGATAACTTTTGTATGTTATTTTTCAGATATTGCTTCATTTTGTATTGACTTTCTTTCAATCACTAATCTACGTTGAAATATTAATTGTATGGTGTAGAAAGGAATCGGTATGTTTAAATATAATTTACTAACTTAACTATTGGGTTGATTGATTAGGTTAGTTTTAAGTTTCACTTAATTATTATTAATTATGTTTGTAGTATGAAATAAAATTGAATAAATAACCATTTACATATGAATTTACTCATATTAAAAATACTTAACTATTAGAATTAGCTTTGAAGTTTCTAATAAGGAAAGAAAGATACTCGTACCTCAGATAGATTGTGTATAGTTCTGCTGCATATACCTAAAGCTTGTAAGATATTTGACGGACTACTGCTAGGCCTGTTTGTGTATTGTTGTGGGGAACTGCAGCTAAAATAGTCAATCTTTATCATACAAAAAAGTGTGCTATATGAAATGGATCCTATAGCATATCTTTAAAGGGGCGTCATTTAAAAAAACTGTTATTTTAACTTAACGGAGTCTGTAACTGTCTGTCTGGTAATTAAAGTACGAACTTTGAAGCAGTGATGGCTCAGTGGCATTGGCTATGGACTGCCGCGCAGCAGGTCCATGGTTCGAATCCTGTTGCGGGCTTGAGCTTCACCGCATGGTGGAAGGGCATTTAGCGAATGCTCGCCTGGCTAGCGACCACCCTCAAGTAGAAAATCTGTCGCCAAGCACCTAACGGTGTGTTCCGGCAGCAGTCCTTGAGAGCCAGTGAAATCACAAGCAAAATGAGACTTAACAAGTATGTCTCAGGTGATGGGGGCAGTGCAGTTCGTCACTTGTGATGAAATGCATCTGTTATAGGCAGAGGATACCGCTTAACATCAGGTGGGCTTCGTGCTTGACGCGTTACAATAACATAAAAAAAAAATTAGTAACCGGCTAGGACTCGCGTAATATTTACCGGATATTGCTCCAAGTTCTTCGTCTGTGAGTCACGTAACAGTTACGTGCTGAGGCCCGCGCTCGCCGCTGTGCACAATCGTGACTCCCAGACGAAGAACTTCGAATAAGTTCGAAACTGGTCGGAGCAATATCCAGTAAATATTACGCGAGTCCTAGCCAATTACTAAATAATAATTATGGACAATACTCTAGTTTTTTAGCTCAAATTGTCAGTCTGATATTTAAAATATGTTATAAGATCGTGAAAACTTGTGTGTTTAGTATTTCAATTTAAATTAAACAGCGACAACCATAATTACAACACTTGCCACAATGATAACATAGGGTTGTCAAGTTTAAGACTAGCAAAGACAAATAAAAAGTCCGTGTTAGGAAGTGATTTGCGATTTTATAATTATGTTGCTAATGATACTACAGTGCTCGCAGGGGATAAGCAAAGTTCATCAAGGTGGGTTCGCAGCTATGTCTGCAAACTATCGGCCACGGTTTTGCCGAATAATTTATGATATTAAAATACGAGTAAAACTCATTAGAACTTCAGTTCAATGGTAACTTATTTTACAAAGGTTGTAATCTAATAATTTATATTTTCAGGGTGATTATACTGATATCGCAAGCCACTACCTTGGAGTATTTGGTTGGATCTGCAAAGGATTTACAATGGAAGTTATACTTTGCATAGCATTCGAGTTATTTTATAAAGAAATATCCGCAATTCGCATCGTACAGTTACCAATACTTAACAAGCTTCAAAGTAAGTTCAGCTTTATTTTTGTTCTTGATAAGTTTATTTTAAAGCTGATGGGCTAGCCTTTGACCACTATCTCACCTGATGTGATCTCACCTAAGTGACGATGTGGTCGAAGGTGTTGTTCAGGCTAGCCTAGAATTACTGGCTCTCAAGGACTGCTGCCGGAACACACCGTTTTTCCAGATTTTCTACTTGAGGGTGGTAGCTAGTTAGGCGGGCATTCGCTAAATGCCCTACCACTATGCTGTAACGACTGCCATCGTAAGACAACAACCGGGACCGACGGCTTAACGTGCCCTCCGAAGCACGGAAGCGATCAGTCATTTCACTAGCGGTCATCCATCCAACTCCTGACCGCGGCGAACGTTGCTTAACTGATCGGTTAAGGGGGAACTAGCCGGTCAGTTCTCCATACAAACGCCGTAGGGTGATCACTCTTTTATTTGAGATTTTAAGCCAAGAATTAAACATAATATAGATTGAACTCGTCATTATCTAGGTTTGTATCGCAACGAAATTTTTAAAATTTTATTAACTTGAGAGTTATGAGCCTAAACATTTTCATATAAAGTTTTCAAGGCTCATAACTATCAACTTCATTATTTTTTTTAAATTTCGTTACGATACAAACCTAGATAATGACGAGTTCAATCGATTTTATGCTTAACTCTGGGCTTAAAATCTCAAATAAGGGGGTGATCACCCTACGGCGTTTGTATGGAGAACTGACAGACCAGTTCAACAATCGCTACGAGCGCTTCGAAAGTTCCCTTTGACGACTAACTTACATGTTGATAGATAACGATGGGGTTTTTGCTTTGAAATAGCGACTAGAGGCAGTGGACTTTCTATTGCAATTTTTATATTAAAGGTACTGAACTGCAGACGTACGAGGAGTTGAAGCAGTTCGAGAAATGCATCCGGCGTCTCATCGACCATCACTTCACTAAGATGAATGCTTGCCACGTGTTTTGTGTGGACGCTGCTTTACCATTGCGTTTTTTTGCTGTTGTTTTTACATATATTGTTGTTCTCTTGCAATTTGCCTTTTTATAATCATTATTTGAAATAAACTATCGATTGACTATTGGTCTAATTTGTTTTCTGCTAATGCTAAAAACATATTTAAAAAAAAATAATATTCATCTTAATTAGGTAGGTACCTACCTACAGTTAAAATGTAAATGAGATCGTGTCTCCTGCGCATTTTACGTGAATTAGACACTCTCTTAATATTATCCTCTAGAATCTGAAGGGAAGTGTATTCATATGACTTTCCACACAAACGTACTTTCGTCACATTTCAAATACCAAGTGTTCAAACTCAGTTGAATTTGGCGTGTATGTCATTGAGCATATCTTTGCTGGCTGGTCTGCCAATTTTTCGTTTTTTTTTTCATATTTTTAATATGAAAATATCAACAGGCTTAACATTGAATTACTGGCTCTCAAGGACAGCTGCTGGAATACATCGTTAGGTGCGTACAGATTTTCTACTTGAGGGTGGTCGCTAGCCAGGCGGGCATTCGCAAAATGCCTTTCCACCATGCGGTGAAGCTCAAGGACGCGGCGGGATTCGAACCACGGAGCTGCTGCGCGGCAGTCCACGGCCAATGTCACTAAGCCATCATTGGTTCAAAATATATATAAAATGATTATAGCAAACAATTTTGACTACACTTAATTTAACGTTTTTATTAATTGGCATATTTCAGCAACACTTTGTATTTAAAATATGACGAAACTTCGTCTGTATGGAGAGCGCAATACACTTTCCTTAATAGGAATCACCACGAATCAAGCAAAACCTGGCTCTGATTCTGAACCAGATATCATAATTTTCTTTGTAACTTAATTTTATTTTATTTTATTTACCTGCTGATAGTCTAGCCTTTGACATCTATCTCACGTGATGGTAAGTGATAATATGGTCGAAGATGTTGTTTATGCTAACTTGAGTTACTGACTCTCACGGACAGCTGCCGGAACACACCATTAGATGCTTGGCGACAGATTTTCTACTTGCGGTACTAGCCAGGCGGGCATTCGTAATATGCCCTACCAACATGCTTTAACGACTGCAATCCGAAAACAACAACCAGGACAGACGGCTTAAACTTACGTGCCCTCCGAAGCACGTGCACGCTCAGTAGTAATATCACTAGCGGTAACCCATCCAAGTCATGACTGCGGCGGACGTTGCTTAACTTAGCTAATCAGTTAAGAACATCTAAACAAACTTCACTTCAAGCGCTTCGGAGCACAATAAACAAATCTACTCATTTCTAAGAAATGAAACGACAAAGGTATATATGAAGGGTTCCTGTCGGCTTATTCCACTCCCTCTAGCTTCGAACCAAACAAAATCACTATTGAAAGCGCCCTGTCGATATCTCGCATTGAGAGAAGGATGAAAGGCAAATTGCTATCTACTATCTCGGTACCTATTCGATATAAGTTTAATATTGAATGGATGAAAGGAGATTGACAGATATACATGGCGGACAGTAAATGGAGCGATTGAAAGGAAGTCACCCAGTCGGCTTCCTACAAGGAAAAACCGAATAAATAACCTCGGCGAACGAAATTCGCCAAATTGTAAATGTTCTGGGGAAAAGTCACGGGGGACCTAAACCGACAGGCGTTTATGAAAAATGTTATTAAAGCAAAGATGACGGTTTTATGTGAATTAAGCCAGTTTTATGAATTGTGGAGGAGCAACAAAGCATTGATAAGCATTGGCGCATACTTAGCGTAAACAAAAATGATTTCATATCGTAAAAGATAACTTCCAGCGGGACTTGAACCTGTCACCCCAATACGTTCCTTTTTTATATATATTATATTAGGTCCTTACATATGAAATTGGCGTTTTGTATGGGAGGAACAAAAAGTCGAATATTTTTTAATATAATATATTTAATTAATCAAAGTATGAACCATTATTTTCTATGCACTTTTGCCATCTCATAGGTAGTTCATTGATCCCTTTACTAAAAAAACCAGTCGGACGGGAATCAATAAAATCTTTGAAGGCGATTTGGACTGCCCCATCGGAGTTGAATTTTTTCCCTTGCAAGAAGTTATCCAAATTTCGAAAAAAATGGTAATCTGTTGGAGCAAGGTCCGGGGAGTACGGAGGATGTCTTAGACTTTCCAATTGAAGCTCTTCTAATTTAGTAGCCGTCTGTAGCGCAGTGTGTGGTCTAGCGTTGTCGTGAAGCAGCAGTGGCGTGGAGCGATTGACCAGCCTAGGTTGTTTAGCCGCTAGCTTTTCCATCATGGTTTGCAATTCCTGACAATAGACATCAGCCGTAATAGTCTGGCCAGATTTGAAAAAACTGTAATGAACAATACCGGCACTAGTCCACCAAACGCTTACAAGTAACTTTTTTGGGGTTAATTTTCGCTTGGGGCAGGATTTGGCTGGCTGGCCAGGATCTAACCATTGCGCTGAGCGCTTCCGATTATCGTAAAGAACCCATTTTTCATCACAGGTAATGATTCGGTTTAAAATACCTTCATTATTGTGCCGGTTTAGTAATGTAACGCAGCAGTCGACGCGCGTTTGCCGGTTTGTTTCAGTCAATTCGTGAGGTACCCACCTTTCAAGCTTTTTAATCTTCCCAATTTGCTTCAAGTGAATTCAAACAGTTTTATCACTAACATCGCAGCCTGCAGCTAACTCGGACGTGGTTTGCGATGGATCCGCTTCCACAATAGCCTTCAACTCTTCATTATCAACTTGAGTCTCAGGCCGTCCACGGGGCTTGTTCTGCAGGTCGAAATTTCCAGAACGAAAACGTTGGAACCAAAAACGAACTGTGTTTTCTTTTGCAACACGACCGCCATACACATCATTCACCCTTCGAGTTGTTTCCGCAGCACTAGTGCCACGGCGGAACTCGTACTCGTAAATAATGCGATATTTAAGGTTTTCCATTTTGTAAAATGAGTGACGCAAACAGAAAAAAACAGAAGAAAAAAAACAAATGAATGACGATCATCGAAGCACAAATACATGAGTCTATAGCTGTACAAATTTGAATTTGGAATTCCTTACCAAAGAGGAGAAATTCGTGATTAAAGTGGCCAGTACGAAAAACGCCAATTTCATATGTAAGGACCTAATATATACATAGCTGATAGGCTAAGCCTTTGACTACTATCTCACCTGATGTTAAGTGTGTTTGATGATGTTGTTCAGGCTAACTTATAATTACTAACTCTCAAGGACAGCTGCCGGAACTCGTCGTTAGGTGCTTGGCGACATATTTTCTACTCGAGGGTGGTAGCTAGTAGCGCATTCGCAAAATACCCTACCACTATAACGAGTGCGACCCTAAGATAACAACTTAGACCGATGGCTTAACGTGCCTTACGAAGCACGGAAGCGCTGTTTAATGTCACTAGTGGTCATCCATCCAAACAAGTCATGACCGCGGCGGAAGTTGAAGAAGTGGAATCTAGAAGATTACGCAGATTTAGAAGGAAGATCAAGAAGAAAAAAAGGTGAAAGAAAAAGTGCCGGGAGGAGACGAATCATGTATGAATCGTACTTTTGAGTGTAGTGATAATTGTGAACGATTTGATACTATGTATGTATACTATGTATCTATGTAATCGCGACGATCATAGATCATAGACAGAGACAACTCTGCCTATTTTTAAGAGTAGAGTGCACGGAGCGATTTCTATACAAACTTAGTTTCGTATTCATTTAAATACCACGTGTTCAAACACGGTGAAATTTTGTAAGCATATTGCTAAGCCTATGCTTCTGGTTTGCCAGTTTTTCGATTTATTATTTTATATTATTATTTATTATTATATATCCCTAAATATCAAAATAACAATTCCCAGATATAATATTAACAATTATTTTAAGAAAACATCAAATCAAAACGAGAAATCGTGCGCTCGTAGAGTCAATACCTCCTGAGGATGCTTCGTGTAGAAACGAAAGGCGTCGAAAATTCTTCCGGTTTGGCTGCGTGGCGTTTGTGACGTCACGTCGGCTTAACAAGAAAATTAGGCGGACAATTCCGCCTAATTTTCTTGTTAAGCCGACTAGATATATTTTTATATTTTTAAGTGTTTTATTAAAATAAAAATTTGGAGTTTTCTTAAAATATTTGTTATTATTAAATATGGATTTCCGCAAAGTAACGCCTGAATCTATTCATTACAATTCTTGACAAGACATTTTTTTTTTAATTACGTTTGAAAACACTTAATATTTCGGAAATCTGGCAAACCCGGAGCATGGATATTATATAGGCTCAAAGATATACATGCAAAGTTTCACCGAGTTTGAACACTCATCTACTTAAAATATGACGAAACTAAATTTGTATTGAAACCGCTCCGTGAATTCTTAAGTAATAATTATATGGTGAAATGTGGGTGGGTAAGAGACCTCTTTAGACTTCTTTGGACATTTTCGAGGTGCGATGTCACGCGTAACTGTTTTTGTATTTTAATGTTGTTAGAGCCAAGCAAATAATCAGTAAGTTTGATCTTAGGTGAGAGTGCTATATGCATTGTATGACTAATTATACGTACCTAATAACTTATTAAATAAGGCCATTTCAGGCTGTCAAAGTTATTAAAACAACATACTTCATTAATCTAATTAGAAGGCTTTTGGGGACTACTGCGTTAACTTATTTAGATTAGAAAATATTGTCGGAGTATAAGTGGTGGGTGGAGGGGGAAACTTGAATTCCCCGTCCACCCACCAGTGGGAAAGTCCAGTGGGTGGACGGGGCATCGCCCAAGTGGAACTCGTCGACCGAGGGTTTCATGCCACCGAGCAAAGTAAAATACGCAAAGTAAAGTACCTATATTGTGTTTTATTTCATTCAGAGTTGGGAATTCTTCGCACCCAGTTGCAGTTGTTACTTTAGGGTTTGCACGATGCCTATAAGTAGGTTTTAATCATGTAAGAATTTATTACATTTTTTTTTTTTTTTTTATGGGATAGGAAGGCAAACGAGCAGGCGGCTCACCTGGTGGTAAGTGATCACCGTCGCCCACGAACATCCGCAACACCAGAGGTATCGAGGATGCGTTGCCGGCCTTTGAGGAGGGAATATGCTCTCTTCTTGAAGGCCCCTAAGTCGTATCCGTTCGGAAATACTGCACCTGGCAGCTGGTTCCACATTGTGGCAGTGCGAGGTAGAAAATGCCGTGAAAATCGCAAAGTTGTGGACTTCCAGACGTCGACATGAAATTGATGAAACATCATGCTTTGTCTGGACGTCCTATGGCGAAATTGAGCTGCAGGTAGTAAATCGAACAGTTCCTCAGAACACTCCCCGTGATAGATGCGGCATAGTAATAAGGTTCACCATAAGAATAATAAATAATAACACAGTAGAACGGATTTACGATATTAAGTAGTATTATTATATGTTCTATGATATTAGCCTACACGTTAAACGGGATACTTAGTCGGGCTGTGACGGCCGGCGCCGATGCATGCGTTCCCTACCATCTTGGAAACAAATTACCAACTTCAAACGTAAAATAATTGTGGTATGTTTGGTTGTACTTACAAACAATTCCTTATCCTGTCACTCCGTTTGATTCCAACCATGCTTATCTATCTACACTGCATTTATTCTACTTTCATGCTTTTTCTGATATACCCAACTTTCACTACCACACATTAGTGTCGGAACAAACACACCTCCATGAACAGCCAGACGAGCCTTCTTAGACACCTGACTGTTCATAGCTATCGTAATTATTATTTCCTGAATTTATAAGTACTGAACAAGTAAAGACTGAACTTGATTAATTTGCAGGCAATGGGCCAAAGTACTGTCAAGCCTTTCCGAGCACACCGAAGGTTCTTAGAGGATTAGAGGCTAATGTAGCCTTCCCTCCCCAGATAAAGGGTTCTATATTGCATTACCTACTCCAATCAGATGTTGTCATATTTGTCGACAAAGCGAAAATATTAGCTAATACAGCGGCATGCTACATTATGGTGTAGTATCTATACGTACTATTCACATAGACATATTGATGAGTTGTTAGGTGAATTAGACACCCTGTATCGGCACTGGTTTGTATGTATATCTATGAAATGACTTGATAACGCCGCGGCGGCAGCTGCAAGTGCCACACGCCTGCAATGTGCGCCCGCAGTTGCCACGCGCAACTGCAATTGCAGGTGACGGCACACTGGTGCTGCTGGTGCTGCGGTGGCGGCGGCACTTTAAGTAAAAATATACCTTATAAGAACGAACTAAGAGTAAAATGTATGTGCTTGAATGAAATGTAAGTTGCAGCTATGAGAACGTTTTGCTGTTGGCTGGATAATGTCCATATGGATTGCGGAGCCATTCCAGGTTTTAAAAGGAAACTCATACTCTTATTTAGTAGCAAACAAGTTTTACTACTTTATTCCTATATTACAAATTTTAATACTCTCCCTTATAAACTATAATAAAGTCAAACGTATGGACCGATCACGGGACTGGAAATCCATCCTCTTATATATAGATTGAGGAGCCACACTAATTGTATCGTATCTTTTTAATCTCATCAGTACGAAACTCGGACTTTTAATAGTTACCGTACACAATTACTACTAAATGATACCAACATTTTCAGATATTTTGGTCCATTACTTTCAGAGTTCCAAGTGGCTCCTCAATTCAGATGTTTAGATTGAGGAGCCACTTTTAAATTGATGTAACTTTTGATGCATTATACTACAAATCCTAGAATTTGTCCTACAAAATTTTAAGCTTTGATACTAAATAAGGGTATGAGTTTCCTTTTAAAATCTGGAGTGGCTCCTCAATCCATACGGACATCGCTGTATATCGTTAACGGTAACATACAAGGCAGCCTATTGCAATCTACCTTGCACAGCTGCAGACTCCAGATTGCTACAGGAATATTCTTTGTCAGAAACACCAATATGTCTTACCGTGGGTTCGAACCCTGGATCTCGGGATTCCAAAAGAACTTGCTCCACTCATTCAACGAGGCATCGGTTTAATAAAACAACAAATTAAGTTTAGGAAGATTTACTTAACATAATAAATAACCAGCTTAAACAAGAGCATAATATTTTTTTACATTTTTCTGAGTAAATTTTATATGAAATATTTTTGATAACCACAAAGAATCGCACGTCCCAATTATTTTCATAAACGATTTAATTTCTTCTTTCTCGTAAACTCTAAAAAGTTTTACCCATTTCTCGAACGAATAAGGTAATATAGCATAGAGAAAGGACTAACACGTCTTTTCTCTATGGTAATAGACTAGTTCACATACAACAATATTGTCTTGATAGTGACACTACGATAATAAATAGTGTGTATTTACTATACATGAAACAACACAATGCACATCCTGGTCAGAAAATATAAAGACACCTGCAACATATTTGACATTTTGAAGAAAAAAGATTGTATCTATACAGATTCACGCGTTTCTTTGCGGAAATAAATATTTAAGGTGAACTGGTCTTTGAGAAATGTCAGGCTGAGGGCGTAGGACGGAGAGAACCCATTTCTCGTGCGAGTGAGTGAAAGAGAACTACGCAATATTTAAATAGCGTGAGCGATTCTTTAAAATTAATTCATTCAAAAGTCAGCTTTTTAATAACAGATATAATGTTTCATGTACTGTATCACATGGTTTCTACATAAATATTAGAAATAATATTTTTAAAGATACGAATTAATGACGAGAGAACTATATGAAGTCGTTGTTTTCGGATCCGGGATAGTATTTGTCATATCCTCTATAATAACATAAATTTAAAAAAAATATGTTCATAATTAGCCTTTTGATGACTCACTTCACCTTAAATAACTAAAACATGTGTATATCAAGTGATAATTTCGCACTACTGCCCCTGATCAAGGCTTAGATCAAGCCTATAATCAAGTCATAGATCAAGCCTATAATCAAGTCATAGATCAAACCAAGTATCAAGGCATAGATCAAATGGAAGAATCAAGGATCAAACAAAGTGATGTCAAACACTTGATCCTTGACTTGATTTTACTGCCTACTTGATATTATAGTGTATTTTAATCTATAAATTGATTTAACTGTTCTTTAATCCTTGTTTTTATTTTTACAAATTATTATTCTTGGTTTGGGTCTATGCTTAGATCGGCAGCATAGTTGTGGCGGATTCATTATTAAATAATTCATTTCGACTATTGATTTAAGATATTGTAATATTTATTATTACATTTGTATTCGGTTACTACGAAACGTAATATTTTGTCTTAAGTCATGCGCCAGTTAGCTCGCACAGAGATTTACAACATGAACACATCATAATGCGTAATATTATACATTAAGGTAAAATAATTTAATAATATCTATACGTAGCATAATGTGATATAAATGTAAGAGTATGTAACATAATTATCGAACCACCATTCGAGTTGACTATAAATATACGACATATTGTTTAAAGTCTGAACATTCCATCATGTGTTGCAAAAAACAATGCAGATATTGTTTTATTTTTTGTATTCTAATCCGAAAACTTTTATTCTCTTTCTCTTTTCAGATCAGGTTTGAATAACAACCTTTCTAAATACTAATATGTCTTATATTTTATTCGTCAGCATTATATTATGATGCTTGTGGATATCAATAAGTCAGTGTAAAGTTTGTATTTACATACATAATTTTAACTTCTTGCAATGTTTTAGGCCAAATATATCGGTATTGATGAACTAACAAGCAATATTTTGTATACATAATGAAAGTTTAAAAATTCAATTATCAGATATTATTCATTAAAATCGATTGTCCTAAAAGCGATGAGATCTAAAGACAAAAATAAACAAGCAAGCAGACTTAAAACACACTTATCGACGGTTAGCGACAAAGTTATGAATAAGAATACGCATTTTACCCTTTTTATGGAATTATTATGGAACTTATCAAATACTAGCCTAGGAACACGATAAGGTATTTTACTGTTAGACCCAAAGGATGACCCTTAAAAGAGTAACATGCATTCATATAAAGACTTCTTATAACACAGATAAAATAGAAAGTTCTTTACTGTATTCTTTAACAAGTTCCTTCTCTACTGATAGAAAACATTAGTTACATTTTGTTAAATTGTTGTGGATTTTAACGTATACTGACCATCGTTGATGAGTGTGTCTCGTCTTTTACAAGTAAAGCCACATATTTCCACATGTACCTATATACGATTATTGCTATATCTAAAATGATGTTTGATCGATGATAATTTATAAAATTAATGTTTAATTACTAACTCTAAAATGACCAGTGACAGTAACGCGGATCAATCTATTATATTTATATAGGATTAAAACTTGAATATTTATGTTACTTTATTAGAAAAATATCTAATGAATTGGTGTACAATATATTATAAATATTTTTATAATGCCTAAAACATATTTGGAACCTTATAATTTTGTTTATTTGATATAAAATTTAAAATTCGTCATATTTTTCAACACTGTCGATTATATAAACAAGTCCATATTCAATTTACATCTATATTTAAACACACCACAAAGACTCTAGCACAGCCAAATAGGTATTTTCGAAATTTTCTCAAGTGCCGATTAAAGACGTTCTGGATAAACTAACATTCATATGCATATGCCAAATAAGGATAGGAGGTAGTGCAATTTGTACAGCTCCAACCAATCAACTTATCGCATTATTTTATCTAAATTTATTAAAATTACCTTATAATAGGAGTATATTATTTTCTACATTTACAAAATCTGAGGTTCTGCCACAATTTTTAATACTATTAAAAAAACAAACAAACTTTTAATCTATACATGTCACTACTAAGGTTCAGTGAATCCATCGCACAACGAATTGTATTGAACGTATAAAGTCCACTCGAACGTTGGAGTTTGATTATGTTTACTTAACACTGAGTATGACAGAATGCAATAACATAAAAGTTTTTTTAAAACTGATATACATAGTATTTGACCACTTTTTCACTCGTTGAATAATGTTAGCGAAACATGTTATATGGCGTATACTATAAAAAATGAAAGAAATCATTCTAGCATTCCAAAGCTTCTACCGTCCATGAAAAATAGACAACAAATTCGATATATAGAGAAACTACGTGGTCTGAACTGATGTTGTTAAGAGAAAAATTAAAGATTTTCGTAGGGTGCATTCAGACTGATTTTAAGTGATTGTCAAGGATCACAGTATTGATTTGATGTATACCTTGAAGTTTGGGTTATCTGTATTGATGTATGCCTTGATTGAAATAATGTTTGTAAAATTAACAGTAAATAGGTATTCCGTTTCAGTAATAACGAATTATATTATTTCACTGACAAATTAGTTTTATCCAGAACGTCAATTATGGCGAAGTTTCAGATATAAATAGAAGAACGGTCACGCTAAACTCTAATAATTGATTTTATAGAAAATAATTTTAGATGTAGAAACATACTTAGTTATACCCGACTACGACGATGCGAAACGGGGTGAATGATTTTGATAGTGTTTTATATTTATTTACTGCAAACAAATAATGTTTGGCGCACACTGAGGAATCGACATCGACATTGCCTCAACGTAAACCGTTCAGTATTCTTTGTCTGTAACTCTATACTACAATGCACACTTATAAGCGCCGCACCAGAATCGCCTCGACTCGGGACACGCTCGTAAGATGCAGTCAAGAGAAAGAGACAACGCGACGTTGTTCATATGGTGCTGACACGTCTGCGTTGACCTTAAGGGTCAAGGATAAAATAACAGTAAAAGTGATCGCGACAAATAAAATATATCTTCAAAGTTAATTTGTCTATGGATTTTCTTACTGTATACTAAGTAGTACTACTATACTAAGAATATATTAACATGAAACACGTCCGTCTTAACAAAATATAAACTATCCATAAAATCATAATAATTTATATTATAATTTTTGATTAAAACATTCAACAAGTTTAATATAACTACTTATGTTTTAGACAAAATGTACTCGAGGCCCAGACTGATGTTTACAATACAGAGAGATTCTCAGAGACAGACTTCAGGTATTTTGTTTCATCAAAATTAGTCTAGTGGTTGTGTAACCACTGCTTGTATAGACTAGGTACTAGACTGCAAATACGCACGCCATAGAAGATCGGGTATATTTCGAAAAAAACAAATTCAAAGTCAAAAATTAATCGATAATATTGAAAATTCACTGAAACTATTTGTTTGTCGAGCGTACATATGTACACATTTAATAAGGAAGTCTTAAAATACCAACTCTATAGACCTGGCTCACTCCGCTTACTTTAGGTACAAAGCTATAGAAACATCGGCGTATCCGTCCAGACGGGATTGTTCTACGCTGTGTGCAGTGTCAGAAGAGATCAGAGCTATACGGCCTATGCAATAGAAAGAGAAACGCCTTGTAGGTGAATATAAATAGTAGGTACTCCGAGCTCCGCGAGCTGAAGTGCACTTTATTGCTTCGTGTCTAGAGTCGTTTATTTATTGGAATGTCTTTGCGGATTGATCCTTCTGGTGCTTTTTATTATGTGACCTAACTAAAAATCTGTTATAAACTTTAATTAAGAATGTACAGGACCAAATATTTATGTAATATCATGTTTTTAAACCCTGACGACAAAATAATTATTTTGTAGCCCTTCTGTGTATATTTTACGGCTCTTTCTTGGCATTAAAGTTTCCAAAACGCTAATCCGATTTAGATGTTCTTTTTAATTCCAAAACATGTGATTGGTTTTTACTTATTTAGCCATGTTCAAGACTAGCTGACAAGTGCTAAATAGCTATGCTTGATCAGGTTTTTAGCAATTAATTTTGTTCATATTTTCTAGGAGCAAGTTCATCACAAAACACGTTTTTTTTTAATTTACTCGATGTTATAAAAATGCAACTTTAAATTACGCTTGTAATGCAAATGTTTTAATTATTTGCTCGATAGAACAAAATTGCAAAGGTGACTCAAAATTATTTTCTGTTGCTATTATAGTAACCTTTTTCTAAAAAAACGTAATAAGCTGTTTTCTTTAAACTATTTAATACTATTTATGTATGTATGTGTGTCAAAAAATACAACAATAAATTATGTAAACCTCATCAATCTCATCAAGAGGGATAAGTTAATTCACATTTTCGATTGTTAATAGTTCTGTTTTAATTGCGAAGTATTGAGAGAAACCTTTCTTTCGTTTTTTATCTAAGCTGATCACGATTTCACTATCGTCGCCTCTCTTCTACTACTACGCATTTCGAGAAAGATGAAACAGCATTTCATTACGATTTAAAATATTCGTATTTACTAGATTGTATCATACCAATTGATTAAATGCATCAAAAATCTCATCAACTTCTTCCCTTATTAACCTCAGGTAAAGTGTGCAAACATTTTCTGAAGTCAATATCGCATGACAGTATTTTAGGCGTTCTCAAGTCTGTCATATGATATGTGCCTTACAATAACTTTATTTACAAATCTCTTAAGTACAAGCACATAATTATACTGAATTTAAATTTATTTAGCGTGACCGTTCATAAGATTTTAAGCTACCTTCCACTGTAGTACTTGGCACGATGGCATTCATACCACCTGATTCTTACCAGTCAGGCATCTGTCGATATACTGTCCGGGGTTCCTTGGTTTACCAGATTACCTTGGGGTACCTCACTGGTCTGGGTTGTGACCTGACTTGGTTCCTCTTTTCTCTCCTCGGGCGTTTCATCTGGATCTCTGCTATCCGAAGGTTTCGAGTCGGTTGAAATGGAGCTGGATGTCAAGCTGCTGGGCTGGGATTCTTTGGTTGACGGTTCTTGGGAACTTCTCTCTGATTGCGATTTCTCTTTTGAATCTGTGAATTGAAACATATAGAAAGATTAGCTTGTAACTATTAACTTGCCTGTTTTTTTTTAAATTCCTGATAGGTTTGCCTTTGATCACTATCTCACCTGATGGTAAGTGATGATGTGGTCGAAGATGTTGTTCAGGCTAACCTAGAAGTACTGGCTCTCAAGGACAGCTTCCGGAACACACCGTTAGGTGCTTGGCGACAGATTTTCTCCTTGAGGGTGGTAGCTAGCCAGGCGGGCATTCGCAAAATGCCCTACCACCATTCAATATATAAACCTGTATGTATGGTATGTCGCTTTCTTGGACGAGATTCCCAGAAATCCTTAAGAAGACCGAATTATTAAATAAATTATATATGAAGATTAACGAACTGAAGGCTAATTTAACTTCCTAAGCCAGCGTAACATGTAGCAAAAATAAAATTACCATAAAATTGAACCGACTTCAACACTCAAATGTGTGAAATAACTTGTTGAAGTCGCTACCAAAAGTTCAAAAGTACCTATATTACCATAATATTGTGCGCATGGTACCGACTTCGACAAGTTATTTCACACATTTGAGTGTTAAAGTCGGTTTAATTTTTTGTTCAACAATTTTTTTCTCTCTTTTTAGTGACTCATATGGGATCGATTGTCATTCACTGTCAATGAGTTTATCATTAAGATAGGAAAATCCTTTTCAGTTATTGTAGTGTAACTCAAAAACAGATTTACCGAAAACCGATTTTAAAGAAATTTAAACACGGCAAGTATCAACTTTCAAATAAAAAGAGAATCATCAAAATCATTGAATAGTGATTGACTGTGAATGACAATTAATCCCCTAAGTAGCCAAGGTTACTAAAAGGGATGAAAAAACATTTTTACCTCAAAATGGAACCAGATTCAACACCCAAAAGTGTGAAATAACTTGTCGGAGTCGGTACCATGCGCACGATATTTTGATAATAGGTACTTTTGAACTATCATGGTACCGACTTCAACAAGTTATTTCACACTTAAGTGTGGAAGTCGGTTCCATTTCGAGGTAAAAAAAATATTTTATTCCAAAAACAGAACTGAAGTCGTTGTATCTGCTGGTTTTTCTGTAAGTTTGAAGCCCGCACTTCCCCGACACATATCAAATAGACAGCAAAATATGTATATTTAAATAATTTTGATTTACTATACTATACATGCGACTAATATAAATATATTATATAACTATAACAATAATACATAAAATGTCCTCCAACTGACATTATATTATTTCAATGAAATAACATTTTAACCTTGCCTAGAATAACTTGTATGCTTTTAAGCTATATGAATAGATAATTTATCTCATACATTCTAATTAATAATAATGGTACTTTTAATAACTTTTACTAATAATAATTACAGAAATGACGCAATTTTTATTTATTTTTAATGTAATTGTGACGGAACAAGCACGAAGCCCACCTGATGTTAAGCGAAACCTCTGCTTATAACAGATGCATTTCGTCATGTGACTAATTGCACTGCGCTCGTCACACGGAGACATACAGTTTTTAAGTCTCATGTGCCTGTATTTTGTCTGGCTCTCAAGGACTGCCGGAACACACTGTTAGGTGCCTGGCTACAGATGTTCTACTTGAGGGTGGTAGCTAGCCAGGCGAGCATTCACAAAATGCCCTTCCACCTTGGTGAAACTGCCGGCGGTGAGGATCGAACCAGGGACCTGCGGCACGGCAGTCCATAGCTATTACCGCTCGGCCATCATTGCTTCAAAATTCGCAGAGATTCCAATGGAAATCTCTGTGATAATGCTCTCTAAGAATACAGACCCTGGAGATACTTGAAACAGTACCATTATACTTTATATGCTATTAACATTTTATTATAACATGCAATCTAAATACAACAACTAAATAATACAAGCAACTACTGCAATATACATAAAGTCGAAAATAAACGAACATTTTATATTTAAAACTCTTAACTGAAACAGGCCTCTTGACGGCCAATAAAACATTATATTCTTTTAAAAACAAATCTTCCACGTTGCAAATGTTGCATGTTTACTGCATACGACGTCGCAACATCGCTTGCAGTTGCAACTTCGCCCAGATGAAACGAAAATCTAAAAAAGTGCGCAAATAATAACAGTAATGTACATGTACAATGTAGGCACTCATGCGGATTAAAACATGCAAAATTGCTAGCAGTTTTTAGGACAAAATTCCGCGCAAAAAGAAGAGTCGTGGATTCCGTCAAGAGTGGCAGGAGAAGAAACAGGTATAATTTTTCAGAAACTTCGGTGAAACTAACAGTCACAAGACACTTCTTTTATATCAATGACAACACAATTTTATATAATACAGGGTTATTGAAAAAATGCTAACAACCTCTTAGGGGCTTCCGCTAGTCCTAACAAACATTTTGTGATTAATTTTTTTTATGTATATTTGACGGAATAAGCACGAGGGAACCTAGAGCGACGAGCTAGGACCCGCGTTACGCGGGACCTAGCCGGTTCCTAATAAGTTCATATGATTCCACATACACATATGTGTAGCCTTAAGTTGGTATAGATAAACCCCCTTATTCATATTCTCTCTATAACTTTATAATAGGTTTATCATACTTCATAAGTACTGCGCAAAAGAGTTTTCCTTTGCGCAGTAATAATGACGTTTGATAAACCTATTATAAAGTTATGGAGAGATTATGAATAAGGGTGAAAATCTTCCAATATTTTTTTTATCGAAATGTATGTTCTGTAAAAGTTTGAGTGAGAAAGTTCTAATGCTTCTTGTCTATGCCACGACATTTATCTTTTTGCGTGAATTCTTGCAGAGGAAGACAGGATTTTAGTGATCTGTGCATTTCTTTTTAAGGCACTAGAGTTCTGTTCACCAGTTGGATGAATTCACACAACAGCTATAAAACCCCGGTGGTTTAGGAGAACGCACATTCTGTTGCAGTTCTATTTGAGTCGCAATGTTCGACAATGTAAAAAAAAATACGGACTTGTGCAAGAAAAAGAAACAAGGCCTTTTCTGTGGTTTAAAGGATAATAAGTATAACCCTTGGGGTGCCGGGCTGGAATGTCAGCCCCCGATCACTACCTGAAGGTGTCGTAAGAGGCGACAAAGGGTAAAATACCAGAAGATGGGCAGAAGCGCCTTTAAACAGTACTATATTACACTGGATTATGGCAAACCCCCCCCCCCCCCTAATTGGGGAGGCTGAGTTCAGCAGTGGACATTCAGGCTGATACAGTAACTATAAAAAATCGCGAGGAAATAGAGCGTGGGACAAGTGACCTGTAACTCAGATTGTAGGACTGTAGAACTCGATCGTTCGCTGTGTGTGGTACATTGAAATCGGAACACAGAACTCTGAAGTCATAACTAGACCAGGTATAAAAGGCGGATTAAATTGATAGGCAATTAGTAATCACTATCTCACTAGTTGGCAAATGATTATTGTGGTACCTACAAGTAGTAAGAGGCCTAGTATGGGAAGATATAAAGAAGTTTTATTAGCCCTATTGTAAATTATTTACAGGCAAGTCTAGGTACATTTAATACATATTTATACTACTTAATCATATTAAATTTTAATTACGTTTCTATAAATCATTGATTAAATGTAATTATTATATTTTTTTATACATAATACAGTTAAATAAAATTTACGTTTTAACTTGTCCTAAGAACAAAGATTCTAAAAGCTGCATTGACATGAATTCTTTTAATGTGTAGAAGGGATTGTTTTCAAAAAAGTTCTTAAGTTTTAGTTTGAACAAACTATATTTTAAGGTGGTCACACTTTTTGGTAATTTATTATACATTAGTATTTTCGAATAACGACCTTGTTTCTGTACAACTTTTGGTACAACCCGAATTTCATAACGTTTTATAATTCGCTTTTTATTATTACGCAGATTGTAAGGTAAAACTTTTTCCTGTTTTTCTGGAATTGATAACGCAGGTCCAACAATTTTCAAAAAGCAAGAAAATTGATTTTAATAATTGTTGTTAGAATTAATTTATCAATTCAACTTTATAAATCCATGTCTCGTCTTTTGTCGTGAAACTATTTATGAATTTTCACTATCACCTTCCAAAATAGTTTTTTGATTATTTTTCACGCAACGCTGCCTGGGTATTAAGCATTACCGTCCTATATTTCTAGTGTGTGCATATATCTCCACATATACATTTAAACATATTTATTTTATAAGGCACTTGATGACGCGGGTCCAAAATACCAAAGGTTTTCAATAAAGTTATAAAAATCGTTTTTACAGCAGTTGTTAGTTTTTGTGGTATCAATTCAACGTTATAAATCTATGTCGCGTCTTTTATTTTGAAACCATTTATGAATTTTTACTGTCACCTTTAAAAGTAGTTTTTGATTATTATTTTTCGCGCAATGCTGTCTGGTATTAAGCATTATCGTCCTATATTTCCAATGTGTGCGTGTACACCTACATATATATTAAAATTATATATTTACACATATTTATTTTATGAGGCATCCCCACGATACATCATAGTGATTATATCTGCGGCATCGCAAACGGAGTCCTAATACAAAATTTAATAAGAACAGATAACCGAATATTGCAGAACAGTTCTACTACTTGGTCGCATGCGTCCTATAACGAAATGTAACTTTAAATAAAACACAATATCTATCGGTAAAAACGCGCCCGTCTGGTAAACCGAAGCGTTATAAGAACGTGGGCAGCAGCACCATCTGAGGAACTTTTCTTAAACTGCGATCCCCAAGACGCCTGCCACGCGTGGGGATTATGGAAAATCCCCCCTTAATGGGGGAGGCTGTGTTCAGCAGTGGACAATTCAGCTGATACAGTAATCGCAAAAACCTAGGAATCTAATCTGGATACATTTAGTTAATTCAAAGCCGTGCCGCGTTGTACGGTAGCCGCACGCGCAAGAGCTCAGCGTAAGCTGGTTTTTACAATCTTAGGCATGGACTAGATCATGCAAGTACGCGCGGCGGACGACACACGGACTTCTTTCTAGTCGGTGCCATATTTTGTAGAACTTCACATTAATACGTTTTTATCTACGAATAAATACGTAAAGAAATGTAAGTCAATTTCAAAAACAGCAGATCGCAACAACATTACCTCGACGCGACCATTCGGACACGAACATTTCTAAGCGCCAAATCCATTGAATTTGGACGATTGTGTGTGTTTCGTTAATTTTGAACTTGATAAGTTCAAAATCCAGCTGTTTTTATAGAATATGCCGCGTTTTCCGGTTTTACGCAAATGGTAGTCTAATCACCGAGATGATGGGTTAAGATATATTTTTTGGATTATGTTATGATATTTAACCATCATAGGGTACGTTGCTTTTATATTTCCAAATGTGACTTCAAGCAGTATGGCATTCTAGGCGAATATCACATTTACAAATAGTAGAATGCCTTATGCTTGAAATCGTATTTAGAAAGTTTAACTTAGTACTTACATTGAGCTCCACTGCGCGCCGTGTGAATGGATTATATCGTACAGCCTAACCTAAGATATATTAGAGTATCAGCTTAGTAAAAAAACTTTTAGTTATAAATTGAACTCACCAGCGCCATGTGTCGCGGGCCAAGGTTTCCTGACGAACATGTTTTCGACGATTCTGTCTATGTTGTCTTTCTCTGTTGAATTTGGTGCTCTGTGAAACAAGACAATTTTTAAGATATGAGTGTATATTTATTCTCTATGTTAGAAAATTGTGTAAGCAAAATACACAATTGATAATACACAATATTCGAACGTAAAGCGCGTGTAATCTCTACGAGTGCCCAGCTGCGTGTCGAGGAGAGTATGCCGGCCGGCATACCTGCACTGGTCGACTATCCTCGTCTGAGATGTTGCGTCTAGTATATATAGGTCAATGATCATAACAGAGCTAGTATAGTATACCTGTCGTGATGCTGAGGCTTGACGATGGGTATGGCGGCGGTGGGGCGGCGCGCGGGGCGGGGCGCGGGGGCCGCGGGGGCCTCCTGCTGCTCGCAGCTGAAGTACGTCACGCCGCCCGCCTGTGTGCCCTGACAACAACAAATATCACTGTAAAACCGCCATTCAATCAAAACTCACATCTGTGGAGGGAAAATCAAATATTAATAGCTTTTTTACAGCTTCGAGGGGAGTTCAGAGTTTTTTTTTATTGCTGATATTTAAGCCTTTGACCACAATCTCACGTGATGGTAAGTGATGATGCAGGCGAAGGTGTTAATAGGCTTAACCTAGAATTACTGGCTCTCAAGGACAGCTGCCGGAAAACACCATTAGGTGCTTGACGACAGATTCTCTACTTGAGGGTGGTAGCTAGCCAGGCAGGCATTCACAAATGCCCTACCACCATGCTATAACGACTGCCATCCTAAGACAACAACCGGGACCGACGGCTTAACGTGCCCTCCGAAGCACGGAAACGCTCAGTAGTAATGTCACTAGCGGTCACCCATCCAACTCATGACCGCGCGCGACGTTGCTTTACTTTGCTGATCGGTTGAGAACAGCTAAGTAAACTTCGCTACGAGCGCTTCAAAAATTGTAATTGTATTATATCTCACCTGAAGAAATAATGTATGTGCAAATTCTTTGAATATTATTATTATTATTATTACTCACGTAATTGTGATGCGGTGTGTACATCTGCGGATGATTGTAAGGGGCAGCGGGTGCCGCGTAGATCGCAGCGCCAGAGAACACGGGCCCACTGCCGCTCTGTAACCATAAACAATACACAATGTTCACTCACCATCTTACAAGTAACAAGTTATAGTTTCACTTCAGATTGTATGAAAATTATACAGGGTGCCCGGTAATGAATGGATAACCTTAAATTAGGTATTTGTATATCGAATGGCCATTCAGAAAAAAAAAATAATTAAATAATAAAACAAATACCATTTTGAAACCGGCTTTAGGCACACTTTATTTTAAAATGATTGGTCACATGTGTATTCATACTTTTTTTTACGCTATGGAACTTTGCCAAAATGAATATGTTTGTTTATTAAAAAGACCATAACCTTGGTACTACTTGATTTTTTTTTGTTCTGTTTTTTTTTCTGAATGCCCATTAGATATACAAATACCTAATTTAAGGTTATCCATTCATTACCGGGCACCCTGTATACGAAATAAAAAAATAACTTTGGCCAGAACAGATTTCTGCCCGTTCAAAGGTTCCGGACCTTGCCAGTCACGAAGGCGCGCCCCTCCATATTTTTTGAGTGTATTTTTTACAATAGTGCCTAGCCGAGCGATCATATTTTACATTTTATTAACCGACTTCCAAAAAAGGAGGAATCATATTAGCTTGAACTAATTTTTTGGGATTATCTATGTTCACGGTCGCAATTGAATGTGAAATGCCACCAGTCGTTCTTTTTTACAAAAAATTTTGCGTTTAGTTTTGAACATTGTTCTATTTATACATAACATTAATGTTTAAGTAAAAAATGAAAATTATTGTTTCTGAAACTCCATGTTAATTTTAGAATGGAAAGTTTTAATCCAACATGATTTATTTAAACTGAAATTACTTAATACAAACATAAAATCCCACACTATACTTCTATAACATTACTGAGTACAAAACGCAACGTGCATACTTTTTCTGCGTCGCGTAAGTGTCACAGACTATAAAATAACTGTTTAAGGCTCCAAAAATATATCTATCTCATAAAAAGTCATCTCAAAAAGAGAGATAGATATATATTTGGAGCTCCCATATCTATGTTATAATGGCTAAAACCTAATCTGTGTCTGGTGCTATGTTTTTTTTTCTAAGCAGATCTAAAGAGATTACTTATCTGTCCAGTATATATAACATGACACTGGCTAATGCACAAGACGTGCGAGTCCAAATTACGAGATAGGAAAAAAAACTGTCCAGTAAGTAAATTACATACAGTCCCACCAACTTATCTGTTCAGGCGGCAAAAAAAAGAACTACAACATTCCTTCAAATTGTGACAGTTTGTAGTTGATTTCCTTGACCAGTAGCGCCCTCGAAAACTGCACAGTTAAGTTGGTGGTACTATACTTACCTACTGGACAGTAGCAGATTCCAAATTTAAAATCTCGTTTCTTACTGGACAGTTGTGAATAAGTCTCCGGTAGAGTTCACTTTCTATATGCGTTTTAGAAATGTTATGCCAACATTACATACCATTTTTGAGAAAATATTTTACCTGCATGTATTGAGCGGGCATCATGGCGGGCGGTGCATAACCTTGTGCAGGTTGTAACTGACCTATAATCAAACAAAAATAATCAAAAATTCAAAATTCAAAAATTCAAAATAGTTTATTGTCAGCTGTGTGTTACATGTTGGTCACAATGATGAAAGTGTCAACAGCTACCTTTTCAGGCGCACAATATTACATAAATCAATATTACAATATGATACAATTAATTACATTCTAATTAATATTATGTCATGCAATCATTATTTTATAGGTAAAATGTCAAGATTATTATCATTTAAGAATTTGTCAATTGTGTAATAGCATTTGTTCAGTAATAGTTTCATTAGATTGTTTTTAAATTTGATGAATGTCATAGCTTTCAGTGTATCTGTTAAATGGTTGTATAATTTAGTACACATTACGTAAATACTTTTGCTAAAAAAAATTGTTTTGGAGCCCTGAGGGGGTAACACATAGTAGTTTTTACGAGTTTTTCGTGGCTTACGTGTAATTTTTATGTCAAAGCTATTTAAATTTTGTTTAACAAATAGGCAAGCCTCTAGAATATACAATGATGCTAAGGGAAGTAATTTAAACCTTTTAAATATTGGTACACAATGACTAATATTGCAATAAATACAATATGTTTATCAATAGGTCCATGTATTGACTCCATGGCGATTACCAAGTATTTACCAATAAATCTATCATGATTACCAATAAACAAAACGATCGTGATTACAAATACATCTAAGGTATTTGTAGTAAATACATCGTGGTCACCAATAAATCTAAAATCGAATAAAAGCGGCATTAGCAGGATCTTACCAAATTCAGTTGGGCAGGGGAGGAGGCTCGAGCAGTGAAAGGGAGCTTTGATGCATCATAAAGGGGCCCCTTAACCTTACTCACTGGGTTGCAAGTCCCAGGCACCTTGACTGGAGCCTCTTCCTCTGCAACGCTATGGACCCGGCACCCGCACGGTGAATCCATGGAATGCTAAGTAAATTCGTCTCTATGCCAATAAACCCATTGTGATCACCAAGTTTTTAGTAATAAACTAAATGTGACAAAAAATCAATCTTAAATATTGTCATATGTTCAATGTATTTATAAATAAATCCACAGTATTGAACGATAAATACATTGTGTTTATCAAGTATTTACTTATACATTGATTGTCATTACAATTAAATGTAAAGTATTACTCAATAAATCTATCGTGATTACCAATAAAACAAAAGTGTTTGCTAATAAATACACCTTGATCACCAAGTATAAAAATAAATTGCATGGTGGTAGGGCATTTTGCGAATGCCCGCCTGGCTAGCTACCACCCTCAAGTAGAAAATCTGTCGCCAAGCACCTAACGGTGTGTTCCGGCAGCTGTCCTTGAGAGCCAGTACTTCTAGGTTAGCCTGAACAACATCTTCGACCACATCGTCACTTACCATCAGGTGAGATAGTGGTCAAAGGCTAACCTATCAGGCATAAAAAAAAAAAAAACAAAAAAAAAATATTGTGATCACTAATATTTATTAATAAATCAAACATATTTACCGTGTGGAGGTATCGGGTGAGGTTGCGGAGGTAAATTGTGTAAGGGATGATGCGGCACCAGTTGCTGTTGTTGTTGTTCTAGAAGTAACCTCTGCTAGAATAATAAAATATAAACATAATTGTATTAAATTTCACCAACATGAAAAAAATTTTTTTTTTTTTTTTATGCCAAATAGTTTAGCCTTTGACCACTATCTCACCTGATGGTAAGTGATGATGTGGTCGAAGATGTTGTTCAGGCTAACCTAGAAGTACTGGCTCTCAAGGACAGCTGCCGGAACACACCGTTAGGTGCTTGGAGACAGATTTTCTACTTGAGGGTGGTAGCTAGCCAGGCGGGCATTCGCATAATGCCCTACCACCATGCTATAACGACTGCCATCCTAAGACGACAACCGGGACCGACGGCTTAACGTGCCCTCCGAAGCACGGAAACGCTCAGTAGTAATGTCACTAGCGGTCACCCATCCAACTCATGACCGCGCGAGACGTTGCTTAACTTTGCTGATCGGTTGAGAACAGCTAAGTAAACTTCGCTACGAGCGCTTCGAATTGTTTTAATTGTTTAATTTTCCTGGAATAGAATATCATTTGTAGATTTGTAGATAGATAGATAGATTAACTCTTTATTGAACACCTTAAACTAAAACAAAATAAAAAAATTAAGATTATAACAGTAAACAATAGGCGGCCTTATCGCTCAAAGCGATCTCTTCCAGACAACCTTTGAATGGATTGGAGTAACTTTTGACAAGGGATGGCGGTGTACAATATACTTATTAGTAGGTATTGATATTTATACATTTCTACAATACAATATACAATATAAATAATAAATATGGTTTACATAGTACATATATACATACATACAAGAATACATACACATATACATAAAAATACAAATACAACATATAAATATGATATTTATATATTGTAATTGTATGTTGTTGTTTATGAATAAAACCATGTTTCAGGCCCTCTTAAAACGCTCAACTGTACAAACCGTGTGCCTTACTTGAAAAATTCAGTACGTACCTGCCTCGTCTATCTGGCTCGAAAACTTGAGCGCTCCTTTATAATCCTCTAAACTTTCAAATTAACGAAAATCAACATAATATGTTTTGTTATTATCCTATTCAATGCGTCTTTGCGATCTCGTGCAGACAAACCATCCATATAGTCCGGTCTATTTAAGCCTAAAATCAGGAGGAAGGTTACATAAATTCCCATAAAGCTGAATATTGGCATAGTTGTTCAAAACATCATTATAAAGAAAATCTCAAAAGTCCTCATCGTTCCGAGGTGTGCTAAAAATTTGGCACGGGGTCAAAGGTCAAAAAAATGAGTTTTTTGCGATTTTTAGCGAAACGGTGAGTTTTTTCGCAAAATTACCCCAGTACAAAATTGTAGATCACGAAATTCTCTACAAAAAATATATTAATAATTTTTTTCCTAAAAGCCACCATTTTGGAGATATAACGTTCCGAAAAGTTGGATCAGTCGTAATCCCTCTATTTTTTTTTTTTTTTTTTTTTTTTTTTATTTATTTATTATGGTAATCCAACAGCGTTTACAGAAAATATAAATATACATAATAAAAACTTAACATATGGCCAAAACAGGATTACACAATTTACTAAAAGTATACTTAACAGAAAACAGAAAAACAAAGTAGGTAGGTATATAAGAATGCACCTTAAAGTTAAAGCATAGACATCTGTAGTGATAGTGCTTCTTGCTATGTACGGAGCCCCCAAAAAAACCACTTGCTTAGATAAGTTGCGATACACATCTTTCGTGAAAAATACGCGTAATAAAAAACAAGTCAACTTAGCTTCTCTTCCTCCAACCTCAGTAGCTGCTCATCAACATCTGTTTCGGGTATATTACCAAGTTCAAGTGTGGCTTGGTAATCAGCTGGACCCTAAAGACTGGGGTTGGAAGTTGATCGACAATACACTAGAGCCAGTTCAAACTTTACTTCCACCAGCACCTGAGAAACTTCTCAACACAATATTTTATTTAATTACACCGCCGTTGTTTTTGCCCACTATAATATATAATATTATTTTGCAATAGTTTTAAAACATATAAAATCTCAGCAGACCCGTGGAATAGGCCTACTGGGGAAACCACGTTAAAAAAAACGCGCTTTGTACACTACCTCATAGGTGGCGTGGAAACGTGTGCAAAATAGAGGGATTACGACTGATCCAACTTTTCGGAACGTTATATCTCCAAAATGGTGGCTTTTAGGAAAAAAATTATTGATATATTTTTTGTAGAGAATTTTGTGATCTACAATTTTGTACTGGGGTAATTTTGCGAAAAAACTCACCGTTTCGCTAAAAATCGCAAAAAACTCATTTTTTTTACCTTTGACCCCGTGCCAAATTTTTAGCACACCTCGGAACGATGAGGACTTTTGAGATTTTCTTTATAATGATGTTTTGAACAACTATGCCAATATTCAGCTTTATGGGAATTTATGTAAACTTGAATGTGTAAATAGACCGGACTAATAACGGATGTTGTAAAAATATTGGACGGGGTTTCTATACTCTGGTTTTTAATTCGAGATCAAAAATGTAAACAAAGGTGTTAACCATGCAAAAATATTACAAGTACTTGGTAATTTTTCTAATTTTGGGAACTGATGTAGCATTTTATGTAAAATATATATTTAATGCTATAATTTATAGCATTATTATGAAACAATAAAACACATTTGTATGCGCGTACATATTTACGCATATTACGCACATATTTACGCAGCCTGAAAAAATTAGTGTAAGATTTTTTTGTTTTTAATAGCCACACTTGTGAGAATATTTTTGAAGAAAAACTATTGAACACCCTGACCTATCAGTTTGACAATGACATATATTGACATTTCTTTGTTTACATTTTTGATCTCGAATTAAAAACCAGACTATAAATGTATAGCCATATTGAGTATATTGAGTGGGATAGTGAAGGGATGCGTTGTTTACCTGCTGCGCGTGTTGTTGCGGCGGGTGTTGGTGCGGGGGCGAGGCGGCGTGCGGGGGGACGGAAGTGTTGCGGTGCACTTGCTGCAACAATACAAACACATTACATATGTACAACTTATCTAATGGTTACAAAATTACAAAATACGAGCGAAATAATCATAGTCATGAGCGGGATTCGAACCCGCGTCCATCCACCCCTGTAATCCGCCAAGCAGACGTTATTGTAAACATAACAATATTAAAATTTTAAGTTTGCGTCATCGTTTAACAGTTTAAAACCAATTACAAAATTGGTCTTGTTTGTAGTACAGCGCAAGTTGAACTATAGCTGTCGCTCCCAATACGATGGTACTTTATTTAACCATCGTATTAGGATGAGAGGAAAAATTGAAGTCATGAGTCAATTCATGTTAGCTCAAGCAGTCTAAGTGTTCGGACCGATCAACTTAGCGACAAGTTTCCGAACGCTCCCTAAGGTAGTCGTCTATTTTGTGTCTGTGGATTTTTTGAGTGAAAAAAAGTAGAAGTTTGCTTGTCGCTTTTAGTTGGTTTTTTACATTTGGAGTAACTTGTCATTTTGATTTTAATTTGCATATAATTTTGCTTTTCTAGCGCGTATTTGTTTTTTCAACTTGTACTACGCGATCTATAAATTTGTTAATATAATTAGTTTTGTGATGGTGCCCGGACTAAGGATTTTGTGAAGAATCTCGCCAACATCGGAGCTGCCTCGCCCACGAGTGAGTAAAACGAAATATTTCGTCTTGGCCAATACCGAATATTTAGATACACTCTAGTGGGATCGCTGACGCGAATTCCTCCCTGTGTAAGTCTCATTGTTTATATTAATTGATTGCTGGTGTATTTTGTACTTTATTATTTTCAGCCCGGCGAACGGCCGGCAAGTTAAGCATTCAAAACAGATTGTCCAGAGGCCCGATTCTCTTAGCTATTGAATGGCGTTAACGCAACTTAATTGCATGAAAATTGTAGTTTTTGACAGTATCCGTAGTCTGCCCGCTATTTAGGTTCGATCGCAAGTCAGTGGCTTGCTATCAATAGTTTTTGACATATTTGGTATGCTGTAAGCTATTTTGTTGCGATTGCGTTGCTAGAATGACATAAAATATATGGGAGGTTTTTATATAGAAAAATAGCTAAATGATTTAAATATATTTATTTAAAGTATTGTTTGCTAGAAAACCACTGTATTGATGTATTGATTGATGCTTGATTGATAGAAGTTTTCATTATTATATCAGTGGAAAAATTTGGAAGCCATAGCACAGCCATACGATAGCGACGCGATCGCTATACAACTGCGATTAGGAGCTAGAATTAGCAGACTACCGAATTTGACATTAACAGCAGTTCAATCGCAGAAGCGTCGCAGTAGTGTGGCGTTTGATCAATAGCTAAGAGAATTGGGGCCCAGGTGGAAGCCCTCTGCTGAACATCCCTGGCTGCCTGGGCAATCTGGAATCTTAACACTAAGCACACCCCGGCTATAGGGGTGGATGGATGCGGGTTCGAATCCCGCACATGACTATATTTTTTGTAATTTTGTAAAGTAATCCGCCAAGCAGGCGTTATTGCAAACATAACAATATTCCAAGGAAAGGAACAATTTCAACTACAAACTGTTTCACCTAATATATTGCTGACCAAAGCTCGAATCCCTTACATAGGTTTGTTTACGCTTTGTCAGCAGTATATTTCTCTACATACACGGTGGCTTCCAAAATTAAATGCTCATAATTATTGTGATAACTCCAAGAATCACCAGACTCAGTACTAGTATACCCTTCAGGTGGAACCTCTGCCCAAATTAATAGCAAAAGTGAGTTCCGGGAACTTGTAAGTCATCGAGTAAATACAATAATTTTATTTTTCCCACCAAATATTCGTGTATGTCCTTAAGTTGTTTTTTTTAAGACAACTGAACAGGTCCACACAACAGAACGCTTATGGCAGATATGTTTCATTTTGTTGTAATTTTTAACTACTCGATTCGCAGTTATTTTTTTTTATAGAATGCTAAACTTTAACCAATACGAAACATCACTTGTGATAAGTGTTGATGCTAGTCGAAGATGTTGTTAAGGCTAACCTACAATTACTGGCTCTCAAAGACTACTATCGGAACACGACAGCTTAGAGGATGCTAGGTACCCCAATGGGCATTCGCAAAGTTCCTAAAAAAGCCTCCCGATCTCATGTTAACACTTGAGAGCTCAATGATAGTGGCCGGAACACCATTAGTTGCCTGATTTACTACATCAGGAGAACTAGCCTGGCAAGTTTTCGCTAAATGCCCTGCCAACACACATTGAAGCTCAAACCCGCGGCGGGAAAATCATGGACCTGCTGCGCGGTACTCCATAGCTATTGCCACAAACATATTTTATTCAAACTCGCCTGCAGAGACCTAAATATATGTATAGGAGATGTGTCTCTCTAAAAATGTACGCTCGTCCACTAAACGTGATTACTTAAATGTGTGTGATTACAGCAATGTGTACTGTGAAATCACTCGTCCGCACACACACACATACAGCGAAGACTGAACACCAATGACTGTACGAGGTTGCGTGTATTGTGTCTGTATACACTATTGTGCATGTAGGTGTAGACTTTGGAAATATTTTAAAAATTATTGAAGCACAAAATGTTATGCCCCTGGCGCGATTCGAACCCGCGTCCTCCAATTTCTCATCGGATGCCCAAAACGCTCGGCCACCTGGACACGCTCTTTCGAGCAGAAATTTCGTGCCCCAATAATTTGTAAAATATGATTTTCGCTTTTTTTATGGGTTAGGAGGGTAAACGGGCAGGCGGCTCACTTGGTGTTAAGTGATTACCGCCGCCCACGAACATCCGCAACGCCAGAGGTCTCGAGGATGCGTTGCGGGCCTTTGAGGAGGGAATATGCTCTCTTCTTGAAGGCCCCTAAGTCGTATCTGTTCGGAAATACTTCACCAGGCAGCTGGTTCCAAATTTTGGCAGTGCGAGGTAGGAAATGCCGCTTAGCACGCGATAGTGCTTTTAATCATTTAGAAACATTGGAAGGGATTCATCCATTTTTGTTCCGATACTTTATAATTCAAGCCAGTTTTATATATTGTCAGTGGTTTTATTACCTGGTGTATAAGTTGCTGAGGAAGCGGTGCGTTTGCCGTGGGTCCGGCTTGTGGAGTAAACTCGGCCGCATTACCTGCTAAAAGAATAGTAGATTATGATACAAGTGAGCTAAGTTGGTCATTATACACGAGGCTGTGATGCAGGCGTAAATCAGCCGAGTGTATAATGAGCAAGTGGCTCACGAGTTTCATACGCACTTTTTCAACCCCCTTGCGAGGAAAAAAATATATATTGCACAAATGCGATACAAACAACATACAAAAATTATGGAAAATAGCGCGCAAGTTTTTTTATTTGCGCGCGGCAAATGTATGATGGTACATATAAACCTCTTTGATGTTACAAGTCTGTATTACTCGGTTAAATTGAAAATGCTCTGTTTACTCCCATATAATTTGCAGTTAGGTACTAACTTAACTTTGTAGGGATAAATTACCCGATTAAATTGAAAATTCTGTTTACTCGGATATAATTTGCAGTAAGGTACTGAAATTTGTAGGGATAATTCTATTACGCACTAGTGTATAATATTATTATGCACGAGGGTGTCATAGTTCGGTTTATGGCCCTAAGAACTATATAATAAAGCTCACTTTACGAGCAAGGGTGTTGAAAAATATATAATGGAATTCTGGACAATTTACCATTTCTACGCTTAGGGGAAAGGTACCGGGACTGCCTACAACAGCGTTACCAACGAGATTGGCAGTTGGCATCAGATTGGCCGGTCATATAACAGTAGCCATTTTAAATTAATGTGATATAAAAAAAAACAAAAGGTCTTTATATCGTTACCCCTCTAAAAAGCAATGAAAACTGAATAAAAAGCGTCTTAATATTAATATAAAGCATTAAGAACAGGCCAATATATTTGACTTTCATCACAAAGCTATACAACCTCCTGGCGCAAAACATACTCGATACAATCTCCTTGTGCAAAGAATACTTGACATACAAACTCCAAGGAAATAATTATATTTGCAATTTGAATGTTCATTTGCAATTTTAGTCTGCACTTTTTTCATTGAAAGACTAGTTTTGCATATAAGGACAAGTAATAATATATTATTACTAGCTAGCGACAGATAATCCTCAAAATCCCCATCTTCTATCCTCAAAAAAATAATATAAAATTACTTTGAAAACAAAATAAAACCTACTATAACAATAGAAAAGTATGAAACGCACTTTGTTTTATTTTTTTCTTGCATGACTATATTTTTATTTACTGGATTGGATGGCATTTATTTAGTCATTTTGATTGAAAAAAAACAAACTGGGTACTGAACCGATTTTAATAAAATGTACATGGGACCTCGGAAGTTGAAGCAGTGATGGCTCAGTGGCATTGGCTATGGACTGCCGCGCAGTAGGTCCATGGTTCGAATCCCGCCACGGGCTTGAGCTTCATCGGATGGTGGGAGGGCATTTTGCGAATGCCCGCCTGGCTAGCGACCACCCTCAAGTAGAAAATCTGCCGCCAAGCACCTAACGGAGTGTTCCGGCAGCAGTCCTTGAGAGCTAGTGAAATTACAGGCACATGAGACTTAACAACTATGTCGCAGGGTGACGGAAGCAGTGCAATTCGTGACTTGTGACGAAATGCATCTGTTATAGGCAGAAGTTAGTCCGCTTACCATCAGGTGGGCCTCGAGCTTGTTCCGCAACAATAACAAAAAAAGTATGACTTAACAACTAGAAATCCTACCAAACAAAATATTATTTCATATTTGGCGGAATAATCGCGTAACAAACATATAAAAAAAATACAGTCTAATTGAGAATATTTTCCTTTATAATGTCGGTGAAATACATAATATACCTTTTTGAACTCACCTGCATTATACCTATGTTGCTGCGGTTGCTGCAACTGACTCTGTTGTTGCTGCAACGGACTCTGCTGTTGCTGCAACTGATTCTGCTGTTGCTGCAACGGCGGTTGCTGTTGATTCTGCTGGGTTTGCTGTGCTTGTTGTTGCGGCGCGTAGTTTTCTGCCAGAGGCCGTTGTCTAAGACTGCTGTAGCGTTTGCTTCCTCCGCGTGGTTCAGCGCCTATAGGAAAAAAATCATATCAAGAAATTACATAGGTTTTTTTTTGCTTTAATTGTAGACAGATTCATATTCTATACTCACTCACAAACTTTCGCATTAATAATAATGTGTTATAATATTTTTATTTTTGCAATATAGCATGCTCTGCGGATTACATTACAAATTTACGAGAGGAAAAAATAAAGTTCGTATAGTAGCGGGTTCGTATCCAGCAAATGACTATAATTTTTCCTCTCGTAAATGTGTAAAATAATAATGTGATTGTACTGTATCAGCCGTATCGTCCACTGCTGAACACAGCCCTATTATGGGGGTATTTGCCATAATCCCCACGCTCGGCAGGCGGCTTGGGGATCGCAGAGTAAGATGGCAGTTCTTTAGAAGGCGCTGCTGCCCACCTTCCAGTATTTTCCCCTTAGTCGCCTCTTACGACACCCACGGGATGATATGGGGTGGTGCAATTCTAACCCGGCACCCCACGGGGAAATGTGATTGTAATATCGTATTATTCCAAAGAGCTGAGGTTTTGAATGATTTACCAGCCGGTTGTTGCTGCTGTTGTTGTTGAGCCTGTTGTTTCTGTTGTTGCGGCGGCGGCTGTTGTTGCGGAATCGGTTTATTCTGAGGCGGATTCGTCTGGGGCTGCGGCTGGACAACGAAAACAGCATTTTGTTAGAGGTCACAATAAAAAATATAGTAGGTTAGGAAACGGTTTTTATTCATATGTACATTGCAAGCAAATATCATGTTACAAACTAAAGGAAAGAAAGACACCTGTGTTGGGAATAGAAGCTGCGTCTACCTGTTATATGCACCGGGCGCCTTAACCATTTGGCCACCGAGACACGATGCAAATGCGAATTTTGAGCAGTAAATGCTATTATATTTAACCATCACAGGGGACGCTACGGCCATCAACAAGATATACTTTGTGAAGCAGTGATGGCTCAGCGGGATTGGCTATGGACTGTCGCGCAGCAGGTCCATGGTTCGAATCCCGCCGCGGGCTTGAGCTTTACCGCAAGGTGGAAGGGCATTCTGCGAATAGACTGCGCCTAGGCTAGCGACCATCATTCAAGTGAAAAAACTGTCGCCAAGCACCTAACGGTGTGTTTCAGCAGCTGTCCTTGAGAGCCAGTAATTCTAGGTAAAGCCTGTTAACACATCATCACTTATCATCAGGTGAGATTGTGGTCAAAGGCTTATATATCATACATACATACATAAAATCACGCCTCTTTCCCATAAGGGTAGGCAGAGACCACGGATTTCCACTTACTACGATCCTTACATATCTCTTGCGCTTCATCGACACTCGTCAATCCTTTCATACATAAGCGTCGGTTTAGGGTACTCTTGACCTGGCCTTTTTTCAGAACGTCTTCAATCTGATTTCAGAACGTTCGCCTGGGTCTTCCCCTTCCAAAACTTCTTATATATCAGCTATAAATTAAAAAAAAAAAACAATGTAGTCTGGACTTGCAGTTACAAAATTTTTATTATTCCTGAAGGCTCTTAACGTCCCTAATCTGTCCAACCCGGCCTCCCGGCTTTTCTATGATCAGGACCATGCATCCATCAGTTCGTATGTCAATTTAATGTCAAATTAAGTTCCACCGCCCGCGCTTTAGACTGACTGAAAATTTCGCCGTAATTTTCTGACTTCAACCATGTCTTGTCTTTATGTGATTGTGTCGGAACCAGCTCGAGGCTCACTTGTACATTTCGTTCACATAATATGTATTTCGTCACAAGTGACGAACTGTACTGCACCCATCACCCTGAGACATACAGTTGTTAAGTGTGTCATGTGCCTGTAATTTTACTGACTCTCAAGGACTGCTCCCGGAACACCACACTGTTAGGTGCTTGGCGACAAATTATCTAGATCTCTTTACTTGAGGGTGGTAGCTAGCCAGGCGAGCATTCGCAAATTACCCTGAAGTACGAACAAAACAAGTTACGTAGACTTGGTCACAAGCATTACTCCTTGAAACTATAGAATATTCTGGAAACTACAAAGTTCACGAAATCTGCTCTTAAAAATTCTGGGCCGTTCTAGAAAAGTCTTTAAGAGCTAGAGGATTCTGGAAACTATTAGATAGTTCTAGAAAGCTCTAGAAGGTACGTCAAGGTTTACCAACTGACCTGAGGCGTCGGCTGCGGTTTCTTCTTGGCGAGTTCCGTGGGCACGGGCCGCTGCTGCGCAACTCCTGTGTTCACCTTCCGCTGGGGCTGACCTTGACTGGAAATTCACAACTCATGTACTACTCACAACTATATCTGATATAATAATATATTATCTAAACTATATTAAAGTAACATTGTTTTTCGATAAATGGGGGGTTTTAAGTTGTACCAAACATAATACGGAATAACTCAAACTGTCAACTAAATTAGGCAATGATGGGAGGTAGTATGGAACTTCAAAACCTTGGTTATTGGCTATTGTGAACTCAGTCGTCGCGGCATCGACATGGGTGTTGAACTTGTTTTTTTCGTCCCAACTAGCTAGTCCTAAATAGCTGTGGCTGTACACCACCTTTCTCCCACATTTACTCTGCTTTGAATGTCGATTTTTTTTTATGCCTTGAAGGTTAGCCGTTGACCATTATCTCACCTGATGGTAAGTGATGATGTGGTCGAAGATGTTGTTCAGGCTAACCTAGAAGTACTGGCTCTCAAGGACAGCTGACGGAACACACCGTTAGGAGCTTGGCAACAGATTTTCTACTTGAGGGTGGTAGCTAGCCAGGCGGGCATTCGCAAAATACCCTACCACCATGCTATAACGACTGCCATCCTAAGACAACAACCGGAACGGACGGCTTAACGTGCCCTCCGAAGCACGGAAACGCTCAATAGTAATGTCACTAGCGGTCACCCATCCAACTCATGACCGCGGGCAACGTTGCTTAACTTTGCTGATCGGTTGAGAAATTTTGTCATTTAAATTTTAACTGAATGCTAGGTTTTTACCATTATAAGTCTACTATAGGTCTAGCTAGAATGAAATTTGGCAATCAAGAAAAGCTGTTGAAACATCGTCGGATGCATGCAGACGATCTACATGAAGCGCTCGTAGCGAAGTTTACTTAGCTGTTCTCAACCGATCAGCAAAGTTAAGCAACGTCGCGCGCGGTCAGGAGTTGGATGGGTGACCGCTAGTGACTTTACTACTGAGCGTGCACGTGCTTCGGAGGGCACGTTAAGCCGTCGGTCCCGGTTGTTGTCTTAGGATGGCAGTCGTTATAGCATGGTGGTAGGGTATTTTGCGAATGCCCGCCTGGCTAGCTACCACCCTCAAGTAGCAAATCTGTCGCACACCTGCCGCTACAGTATTCTAACTGGATGATAGTGACACTAACTACCAGTGCGCTTTTGAAGCAGTGATGCCTCAGTGGTATGGTTTGCCGTGCAGCAGGTCCGTGGTTCGAATCCCGGCGCGGGTTTGAACTTCACCACATGGTGGAAGGACATTGCGAATGCCCACCTGGCTAGCGACTACCATCAAGTAGAAAATATGTCACCAAGCACTTAAGGTTGAACTGGCCGGTCACTTCTCCATACAAACGTCGCAGGGTGATCAGTCCCTTATTTGAGATTTTAGGTCCAGAACTAAGGATGATATCGATATATCTCTTCATTTTCTAGGCTTGTATGAAGCCGAAATTGTAATAAAATAATTAACTTGATAATTATGAGCCTCGAAGCATTTTCATATAAAGTTTCCGAGGCTCATAACTTACAACCTAATTATCTTTTCATAATTTTGACATCATACAAGCCTAGATAATGACAATATCAATCGGTATTATGCTTAAGTCTGGACCTAAAATCTCGAATAAGGGAGTGATCACCCTAAGATCAGAAATAAAAAAAACGGCACAAACAATATAGTGGATTTCAAAAGACTATCAATATATCTTCATAACTTACCTAAGCCAAGTGTCCGTATGCCGACTATAACATAAACAACGGTTTACCATACGTAGAATTAAATGTTTAGTTACAGCAATAGGGTGCCGGGATAGAATTGCATAATAGCAGCTGGAACAAACTGTTAGGTGCTTGGCGACAGATTTTCTACTTGAGGGTGGTAGCTAGCTAGGCTAGCATTCCATCACGCGGTGATGCTCAAGCGGGACAAGGAATCTAGCCATGTAGTAGCTGCGGCACGGCGGTCCATAGCTTTTACCACTCGGCAATCACTACTCTAAAATAATATATTCATATGGTTTTAGTAGTTTATGTCTGGCTGCCTACATGGCAACAACCCTGAAGAGACTTATCACTACATAGTATAAAACAAAGTCGCTTCCCGCTGTCTGTCCCTATGTATGCTTAGATCTTTAAAACTACGCAATGGATTTCGATGCGGTTTTCATAGGTAGTGTGATTCAAGAGGAAGGTTTATATGTATAATACATGCATAATATAATAGAGAAACACTCTGTATTTTAGAGGTTTCTAATGTGATATCGTAAATAAACACATTTTGTGCTTACATTGCAAACACTGGCTGAACCCTACGATCAAAATAATGTGCCACGGTATTGTACACCTTAAACAGGTCTACAAAAAAGTCCTCGATGGCATTTGTTTATCTCTTAGGGATAACCCACAATAACCTTTTTTATGCTTTACTTTATACGAGAAATAATGTTTATTGTAGGGATTGCACCCGTGCGAAGCCGGGGGCGGGTCGCTATGCAAATAAAACAAAAACCTCACCTATTCCCAACATTGGCGGTTATAGTGAGATTCTCAATTGCTGGCATTTTCTTTTCCCTTGGCTCTTCTCTCTTAGGGACAGGCTTCACTGGCGTCTTAGCCGCGACGGGTTTGCTTATGTTGTTGACGTTTTGCTTCACCACCGGCTTTTTGGCGGTTTTCAGTGACGGGTTGCGGCGCAAGGAGCCATTTTCTGAAGGGCCGAGCGATTCGTTCGAATTGTTCGGCTGAGATTTGGAGCGAGGGCGCGGCGTGCGCGGTTTTCTGCTGTAAAAGTAAACCACGCATTAATTTATACACGTTTTTTGTGTTTTGAAATGAATGAAATGAAATGAAAAATGATTTATTTGACAGAGAAATAAAAATACATGACATAAAAACATCTACAAATACACAATATATATATTAGTTGATAAGTTGTTATACTTGTAGGTCAAGCATAATGTGTCAAATTGGACTCATCTCAGCATAATGACGAGTGTCATAGACATTCGACGCTGTTTTCAGATGAACCCATCACGCAGTTGGCACTAACTTAAAACAAGAAGTCAATAAGGAAAAACTACATTTTTTTTTGTTATTGTGATGGAACAGGCTCAAGGCCCACCTGATGTTAAGTCAGGTGGGCTTTCCTTTGCTATATTTAACTATAATTATTATACCGGGCATTTTTCATTTAAACAGTACATTGGCCACACTCTGACACTGGCAGAAAAACGTCAAGCAGCGTTTAAAAGCCATCTAAACAAGAAGAAGAAGTTCTCCATAAAAGCGTCGTAGGGTGATCACTCCCTTATTTGAGATTTTAGGTAAAGAATTAAGCATCATATCGATTGAACTCGTCATTATCTAGGTTTATATCGTAACGAAATTTTAAAAAGATAATTAATTTGAGAGTTATGAGCCTCGAAACATATTCATATAAAGTTTCCAAGGATCATAACTTTCAACTTAATTATCTTTTTAAAATTTCGTTACGATACAAACCTAGATAATGACGAGTACAATCGATATCATGCTTAATTCTTTACCTAAAATCTCAAATAAGGGAGTGATCACCCTACGTCGTTTGTTGGACAACTGACCGGCCAGTTCAACCTTAACACCTGGTATCGTTTCCTGTTTCCTGTCGTGACGGAAAAAGCACGAGGCCCACATGTTAAGTGGTAGCCTCTTGCCAATAACAGCCACTTGTGACCAACTACACTGCATCCATTAACCCTGGGCCATAAGTTGTGAAGTCTCATGTGCCGGTGAAACCAGATGTTATGCTACCAATGGTAAGCTAGTTAAGTAGTAGCATTGGTCCAACTTAAGATTTGAAAGGTAAGGTAAGATTTTTTTCATCACTACATCATTACATAGTATAAAACAAAGTCGCTTTCTCTGTCCCTATATCCCTATGTATGCTTAAATCTTTTAAACTACGCAACGGATTTTGATGCGGTTTTTTTTAATAGATAGTGATTTAAGTGGAAGGTTTATTTTATAATAACATCCATTAACCCGGCGAGGATGTGGTAGGGTCAATTTGACCCTGCTCATTTTGTTTGATGTACAGTTTTTTTACCTGCAGTCGCATGCTGTCGAGCTTATCAGTAGCTGTAGTCAATTAAATACCCTCCTTTTTTCCCACCTCAACTTAGTCGGTTGCAACACGTGCAAGCAGGTAAACGGGCGCAAACTCAAATAAGGCAATTATGACCCATATATAGAGATGATTAGTAGCCTAAAAGACTGGATAATTACTGATTTTGTGATAAAACATGATATATCATATAAATTCCTACCAAAAAATACCAATTACTTGTAATAATATTTGTATGTGTTGTTTTTTTTTTAATGTATGGCAGAGTCCTGCTAAAGTTGACTAAAATAAGACTTTTTGTAAAATTGAAATAATGAAACATTTTATACGCATAATAGTGTTTCTTTTCATGAAAATCCTTATATAAATAACTAATGCGTAAGTTAACTTCCTATCCTATGTTAAAAAATTGCAATGAATACTTTTAAAATATGAATTAAATATAGGGTCATCAAGACCCTCCACATCCTCGATGTACCCTTTTTGTACCACATCCTCGCCGGGTTAAATAGTGGAGAAACACTGTTATTTTTGAGGTTTCTAATGTGATGTCGTAAATAATTACATATTTCCGCTTACATTGCAAACGCAGCATATAGGAGTATTTACATGATCTAGCCGGCCAAAATTACATTTCTCAGAATTACGCTCAGGTAAAAAAAAATTCATTCCTAGAAGAGCCAGGTAGTTGGGCGACCCAACCCTATTGTTATTTTTTTACCCACCCCAAATTGAACAAGATATAGTCAGTTGAAACTGAGACATTGCTCGAAGCGGTTGTTTATTTTCAATATTCGTGCTTTAAAACTCAATTTTAACTATTTTTTATTTTATGTTGCGTTGTGAATAATCCAAAATTGGTTATGGATTCTGAAACTGCTGGTAAGTGACTTATTTTACATATTTAAAATATTTAATTTTGTAGCGGGATTACATTATTTTTCGTCATTTGAAAAAATACCGGTTTAATTCCCTAATTTTTTCAAGAAAATTTAGTTTTACGAGGCTTTTTGTTTTAGTGCCCGGCATTACCCGGCTATAATTTTTATATATTCGTAATATATAGACTTTCTACTTTTAAAAAAGGAAAAAATTGGTTCCTACTAATTCCTACTCCGTCATCTGGAGCGATTTTAGATATCGTACTTAAAAATGTAAAAAAAATGAAATTTTGATTTAATTTAGTTTTTATTATTTCAGGACCATCTGGAAGTACTTTAATGACTCGCAAGGAGATATTTGGTCTAATGAGATCACAAAATGATCTCAATTTTAACGACCAATTAGAATATGTTGAAAATTATTTGATTTCACATAAGTCGTACTCGGAAGAACAAATAAAGGACATAAAGCGTAATTTTGCACGCATGAAATCAGAAATGAAGCATCGATGGGTAGCAGCAAAATATAGAAGTGATCTATTTGAAAAAACCAACGTAAAATGGCTGAATGGGACTTTTGAATTACCTCTAATACCCACAAGAGCAGGTAGACCCGCTAAACCGTTTGAAGAGACTAGTGAACGAGGCAAAAGACGTAAAACTGAGACAATACGTTTGTCGGATAGCCCTGAGAAAATAATTTATGCAGCTCAAATGGAATTGCGAGCCCAGGGCAATAGAAGTGCTTCAAATATTTTGAAAGAGATTTCGGAAAATAGGGACCGCGCTAAGGAATACCGGAAGTCAGTAGACCGTGACATGGCACATGTTAAGCATATCAATCCAGAAGAAGCGCTGGCAATGTTTGTAGATGCGAATCTTTCAAGGTCCCAATATGAAAGGATCAGACAAACCACAGGAAATCTTCCATGCTATTCAGTTTTGCAGCTGTATAAGAAACAATGTTATCCTTCCAATGAATTTTTTAGCGTAACCGAAACCTGTGCCGAAGTGAATTTACAAGGAATAATGAATCATACTGCCGAAAGATTACTTATTCACTTAGAAGACGTTTTGAAAACCCTTAGCGATAATGAGAGAGATCTTCAAATGATCTGTAAATGGGGTTGTGATGGCTCACAACAGGCTCATTTCAAACAAAAGTTTGAAAATGATAGCGGATGCGACTCGCACATTTTTCAAAGTTCATTTGTGCCTCTACGCTTAGTGTATGGGGAAAAAAATAAAATATTATGGCATAACACAACTCCATCATCGCCCCGCTACTGTAGACCTATCCGTATACGATTTTTAAAGGAAACAGTTGATATAACGAACGACGAAATCAACAATGTGGAAGCCGCAGCTAAAAAATTAGAACCTATATCAGTAACAATAGGTGGAAGATCATATGTTGTTAAAACCAAAATGATGCTAACAATGATAGATGCAAAAGTGTGCAACGCGGCAACTGGGACAAAATCTACAATGAGATGTTACATATGTGGAGCAACATCAAAAGATTTTAACGATTTGAATAAAACAAATGTAGTTAATACAGATACATTGAAGTTCGGCTTATCTACTTTACATGCCAGAATTCGGCTATTTGAAAATTTATTACATTTTGCCTAGAAGCTCGGTGTGCAAGATTTGCCACCAAAATCTGAAGCAGACAAACTGCTAATACAAAAAAACAAAGAAAAAATTCAAAACGAATTTAAAAATAAACTAGGTCTTCGGGTAGATTTTCCTAAAGCTGGATTTGGCAATACAAATTACGGAAATACTAGTCGAAGATTTTTTGAAAATCCAGAGTTGGCAGCTGAAATTACAGGTCTAGATATAAATTTTATCAAAAAAATCAAAGTGATTCTTTTGATAAAAACATTGTCTATTTTGTACCCACATGAACATTTCATGTGGGTACAAAATAGACGCAGAAAAATTAAAAAATTTACTACAGAGACTGCCGCACTTTATGTTAGTTTATATGGTAGACATAATATGACGCCTACTATGCATAAAATCTTAATGCATGGGGCTACTGTAATAGAAGATGCACTTTTACCAATAGGACAATTATCTGAAGAAGCAGCAGAAGCAAGAAATAAACATTTTCGTTTATACAGGCAAAACTTTGCAAGAAAATTCAGCAGATTAGAATGTAATACAGATGTTTTGAATAGATTGTTGTTAACACCAGAACTTGCATCAAGAAGAATTGTTAAAAAAATAAAACAAAATCATTTTATGAAGGAAACATTAGAAATGTTAATATGTGAAGAAAGTTATGCCTAATTATTATTTATATTTTAAGTTTTTAAATTTGTTTTGCGATAGTTGTTTATTATAATTATATTTATACATTATTTTGTGTTATAAAATATATTTTCTTATACAAAACTACGCTTTTTTTTCTACCGCATCTTTTTGTCTCTTTATTCAAATTTAATGTATGAATTTGTCCTGTAACTGAAGGTTAAGAGTATTTATACACTTGTATTTAAGGTTTTATGAGATACTGAACCATTTCTAATTGATTAAGAGCGATAAATAATTTTGGCCAGCTAGATGTCTCAAATACCCCTCTGTGCGCAGGCTGAACCCTACGAGATGAAAATAATGTATTAAGTATTGTACACATTTAAAAGGTCTACAGAAAACTCCGCTATGGTATATGTCTATCTCTTATGGATATCCCACAATTTTTTTAATTTTTTTAAATTATATACTTTAAATACATTGTTGATTTAATATAGATCTATATGGCCCTTTACAGCATGTGATTTCAATGAATATTTTCGAAGATATTACAGGTTTAAAAATTGCGGGACGTAGCGTTTGCGGCGGTTCCGGCTGGCCCGGGCGGCGGGAGCGTGTAGTAGTTTAAAAAGTAGATAAGTAAAAATGTAGTGTATGAATTCAGATATTCCAAAGATAGCAGGAAATCTTCATGGTTTAGGGAAAGAAGAATTATTTTACTCTAAATTTAACGCGTGCGTTTTGATTTATTCATTACTGCCCGTGGCCCAGTAATGAATAAATCAAAACTACTGGATCGATTTTAATAATTTTTTCAGTGAATGACATAGGCTATATATTTATACCCGTGCGAAGCCGGAGCGGGCCGCTAGTGTTTTATAAGCCAAAAATCTATTGTCCAGATGTATATCTTTTTCAAATGTATGCAGGTCTATTTCATGCCGTTATTTTGTTAATGTCTGTAATCGATATTAACTTATTAGGAACCGGCTAGGACCCGCGTAATATTTACCGAAAAGATTCCGACCAGTTTGTATATGGATAAGGTCGCGATTGTTTTCAAAGTGAAGTCTACAATCAAGTTGAATTTTCTACTAAAATTGCGACCGCATTGCACCTATGCCGAGGTTACTCACCTATTCCTGTTATTAGCAGCATCAAGATGCGGGAAGTCCTCAGGGTTGAGCGGCTTGCGAGGTTGCGCCGCCGCCGCCGTCTGCCGCTTGTATGCCTCCTCATCCTCCCAAGTCCGAGTGTACTTATTAGGTCCACGACTGTTAAAAAACACACTCATCTATAGATTATCATTTTCTTACCCTTGTTCCATTTATCCCCAGTTCACCCCAACTTCTGGAAAGTTCGTCAAAGCTTTGATTAGTGGGCAGATTAAATACAGAAAGTTCATTGGTCAATGGTATTCTATGACGAGACTCGCGATAAGTAACCAATAAGCGCTCAGTATTCAATCGTTTAGCTGACCAAAACTAACAAACGTTCCCGGAACTGGAGTTAAATGTAGGATCTGATTTTTTTTGTTACTTCTTTTTTTCTTTTATGTAATTGTGACGGAACAAGCTCGGGCCCGCCTGGTGTCAAGTGGACTAACCTCTGACTATAACTGATGCATTTCATCACAAGTCACCTTTTGCACTACGCCCGTCACTTTGAGACATAGTTGTTTAGTCTCACGGTGCCTGTAATTTTACTGGCTCTCAAGGACTGCTGCCAGAACACACCGTTAGGTGCTGGGCGACAGATTTTCTACTTGAGGGTGGTAGCTAGCCAGGCGGGCAATCGCAAAATGCCCTTCCACCACGCGGTGAAGCTCAAGCCGGCTGTGGGGATCGACCCAGGGTACTGCGGCACGGCAGTCCATAGCAATTACCGCTCGGCCATCATTGCTTAAAATTATCTGTACAATATATTCTCTACCACATACAAAGCGCAACACAAGGAAACAATATGGATCTATAAACAATATGTATCTCTAATACAGTAACTGGATAAAGTCGTGGCTTCGTGATTGTATTCCTCAGGGATGCGCTCGTTAGTACTATATTGTGCCTTTCAATTAATAAGGTTGTTATAATTTTTTTAATACATAGACAATGGATGTAAGTGTGTACGTTATTTATATAAATACTCCTTCACGCTTCAACGTCTGAAACGATTTGGATTAAACTAGGAATACAGATAGTTTAGATTCTGCATTTAAATACGAGGGCAACACTGAACATTTTTGAACTGGCCACTTGTAGACAAGGTAATAAAAAAAGTTTAAATTTTGAATTATGGTACTCTTTGCCAATATTATTAAGTATTAAACTATGTTTGTATGGAAAGCGCTCCGTGCACTCTACTCTTAACACCCAGTTTCTGAAAAATTTGTCAAACCCTCGATTAGTTAAGACTAAATACTGTGCGCTGATTGGTCAATGGCATTCTATGACGCGATATGTGACCAATGAGCATTCAGTATACATTCTGTTAACTAATCAAGACTGACAAACGTTCCAGAAATTGGGGGTAAGTCTCTGCCAGCGTGTTCAGCAGTCATAGAGCTAGTAACGAATAGAAATGACATTTATATCCCAACAGAAATTATGTGTATACAATTAGTATATATAATTTAAGTGTATTTTACAATTGAATAAGTGCACTTAAGAAAAAATAAAACAAATATCTGATATTAAGAAGCAGCATGCAGTATTATTTTTATTAACTGACCGCCAATGCCGAAATCTCCATGTCCGTGGCAGGTGGAAGCAAAATGTTGAGAATTATCATAATAGTCTACTTTATGTCTAACTCGGTGTTCTCACTTTAATCTACTCTATAACTAAAGACGTTCGACGTCATAAAGACGTTCGACGTCAAAAGGACGTACATTCAAACGGATGGAAAAAAAATATCTGTCCAGCACCCGCTTCCATAGCATAATTGGAAAGACACAAATTTTAGCATCATTTAGTGTAAACAACTCGTCGATGTAAAATGGGGTTTATCGTTAATTCATAGTAAAGGTAAACACGCAATAAAACGCGCCGCAGAAGCCGCACACGCCACACTGAATCATCGAATTAATTCAGAAATGAGAGTCGTTCGGCATAAAGACGTTCGGCGTCATAAAGACGTACAACATTCAAAAGGATGGAAAAAAAACTTTCGTCCAGCAGCCGCTTCCATAGCATAATTGGAAAGGCACTAATTTTAGCATCATTTAGTGTAAACAACTCGTCGATGTAAAATGGGGTTTATCTTAATTTCAAAGTAAAGGAAAAACAAGCACTAAGACGCGCCGCAGGAGCCGCACGCGCCACACTGAATCATCGTTTTTTTTTATGCTTTATAGCTTAACCTTTGACCACTATGTCACCTGATGGTAAGTGATGATGTGGTCGAAGATGTTGTTCGGGCTAACCTAGAATTAATTAAATATGAAATAATTCAGAAATGAGAGTCGTTCGGCGCTTATGGCTGGCCTCATGGCGTGACCATGCATTTTTTTATTAATTCAATGACTGCGGCGCATGCGTCTACTACGGCGCTTGCGTCTCCTGCGGCTCATCTAGGTGCGCGTTAACCTAGATATATTTTCAAGTTTAAAGATGTTTTCTCTGGGGTAACTAATTGAATAAGATGCGGCACTTGCGTCTCATGCGTCTCCTACGGCGAATCTAGGTGCGCGTTCACCTTTATAGATCTTTTTTCAATATTAAAGAGATGTTTTCTCTGGGGTAACCAATTGAATAAGAAATTACATACCCATATCTCCTGTTGCGTCGTGCATGAGGAGGCGCGTCTTCGTTCCTGATATCATATCCATAGATCGATACGAGCTCATCGCGGGATTTCGGCATCTATCAACAAAATGGCTACAATATTATGGTAAATAAATATTGAATTTATATGTGTCATATTCTTATTTTGCTGACAGGTTACCCTTTCTTGATGATAGGGTTGACCACTAACTCACATGTTATTAAGGTTGAACTGGCCGGTCACTTCTCCATACAAACGTCGTAGGGTGATCACTCCCTTATTTGAGATTTTAGGTTCAGACTTAAGCATAATACCGATTGATATCGTCATTATCTAGCCTTGTATGATGCCAAAATTTTAAAGAAATAATTAAGTTGTAAGTTATGAGCCTCGAAAACTTTTATATGAGAATGTTTCTAGGCTCATAATACTCAAGTTAATTATTTTATTAAAATTTCGGCATCATACATGCATAGATAATGACGAGATCAATCGGTGTTATGCTTTATTTTGGACCTAAATCCTCAAATTAGATGTGATCACCCTACCACGTTTGTATGGAGAACGGGCCGGCCAGTTCACCCTTAAGTGGTGATATTGTCGAGGATGGTAAACAAGCGAAACCAAATGGACACGGCTCTTATGGACACCTATAGATTTTCTAATGGAGGGTGGTGGGAGCCCGGAGAGCCGTGGGCGAAGTCTACGAACATGCCGATTCTTGCCGGGTTAACTTGACGAAATCGCAAATCTGTACGTTTTTCTTTCTAATGTTTAAATACATAATAATGTTAAAATGTTTTTTTTTAGTTTTTCTTGATGTGATTGTGACGATACAAGCACGAGGCCCACCTTATGGTAAGCGGGCTATTATACGGATGACAGCCCTACTGAGTATCCCGTTTAACGTGCAGGCTAATATCGTGACTTTGAGCCCGTCCAGGGAGGAAGCTTCCGTTCTACTGTGATTGTTATTTATTTATTCTTACGGCATTAGTAACATTTGGTTACCTGTTCGTTTTCGTTGTATTTGTCGTGAGACCACTTGTTGATGACGTCAGACTTGCGCGGAGCCCGCCGCCGTTCCGAGCCAGGCTCGCTGCCTTCTTTTTTATCTAGGGACAACTCTGAAGTAGTATTGCTAGATTCCTCACCGCTGTAAAGGAAATATAAGAATTATATATTATTAATAAATAATATTTTCAGTTCTCATGTTCGTAAACTTCTTCTTTATACCCTGTGTTAGCAGACTAAAACGGCTTTTAAGCTCTAGTGCATAGAAACCAGCTTTTTAAGCACAAGTTGTGTGTCACAATTGTGACGGAACAAGCGCGACTTCCACTCGATGTTAATTGGACTAACCCCTGCCTATAACAGATATGCATTTCATCACAAGTGACGAATTGCACTGGGCCCGTCACATCACACTGAGACATACAGTTATGCCTGTAATTTTGCTGGATTTTAAGGACTGCTGCCGGAACACACTGTTAGGTGATTGGCGACAGATTTTCTACTTAAGGGACCCAGCAATAAAAACGAAAAAAATGGTGGTAGGCAAATATATTTCATATTGTTGAAAGAGGTTCAGTGTTTAATATGTTTTATGTAAGAAGTTAGCATGGGTTTTTAATTATACCCATAAATTACGGGTATTATTAAATACCTAGATATTTTATTTCGAAACAATGACTTCAAAATAGAACATTGTACATAAATCAGTTTCAATTTTAATAAATGATATATGTATAACTAACAATATTATTTTAATTTCCTCGTAATTGAAGTGAACATTTTAGTGTATAACTCAGGCATAAAACCCATTTTAGCCTCAACCTAAATACTGAGTTACACGAGTTAAACGTCTCGGCTAAAATAACTTGTTTTATGCAATCATTTTACAATTTACTATTGACCGATTTGCATGTAAATTTTTTTAACGTTTTCTATCGCAACAAATTTATTTTAAGAATTAGTTATTTATGCAACTGTTGTTTAATAAACGGTATTAAAACACGAATGTAGACAAAAGTATCGCATGAGTGTTTTAATACATAATTATGTATATTTGCATACAAGACTTTATCTACACCCATGATATGAATCCTCCTTACAAAGTTCTGAAACCATAGGGTGGTACAGTGTTGTAAGAATTGTATGTCTTTTTTTCTTTTATGCTGGATAGGTAAGCCTTTGACCACTATCTCACCTGATGGTAAGTGATGATGTGGTCGAAGATATTGTTCAGGCTAACCTAGAAGTACTGGCTCTCAAGGACAGATGCCGGAACACACCGTTAGGTGCTTGGCGACAGATTTTCTACTTGAGGGTGGTAGCTAGCCAGGCGGGCATTCGCAAAATGCCCTACCACCATGCTGTAACGACTGCCATCCTAAGACAACAACCGGGACCGACGGCTTAACGTGCCCTCCGAAGCACGGAAGCGCTCAGTAGTAATGTCACTAACGGTCACCCATCCAACTCATGACCGCGCGCGACGTTGCTTAACTTTGCTGATCGGTTGAGAACAGCTAAGCAAACTTCGCTATGAGCGCTTCAAAATTTAAAGTCTATTTAAAGTTTAATTGCTAAATATCTAACAGAAACAAACTATGTATAGGTAATAATAGTCTTATTTATTGTAATAATTAATATACTAAAAGCACATGTTCAGAAAATGATGTCCTACTTTTGATAATTTCCAATTCATGATATCTTGGTACACCTTTTCATATTGTTTTCTCGACTTTTCTTGTAATAATTGGTTATAAATGTCCTTTGCTGCATTAGAAATATCTGGTGGTGTTATCAAAGCTTCACTTATTTTTGTGAACAACAAACTCATTCATTTTTACAATACTTATATTGAACAAAAAATGGCGCGATAAGAACACGGCGCTGTGGTTGTGATATGCGCGTGCCCTGACAATGTTAACTTTTTTAAAAAGGATTTGCATTATGAAATTTGTAACAACATTATAACACTTGTTTGAGTGACATTATGGGTATTATGACACAGGATGTTTGAATGTTGGTAATAAGTTAGGTTTATTCAAATACTTTTATGGAGGAAAATATTTTTTTAAAGTAACATTTGCATAGTGATGGATAACCATAATTGCTACTAATATTATGTCAACTAAACAACAGGCAATTATGTACTTTGCATTGGTTGATTGCAATCAAATAATTAATCTCAAAAATAGTTTTGGTCGACAGAACTCCTAATACTTGTTGGACTTGCAGTTGCAAAATTATTATTTATCCTAAAGACTTGCCTTTTTTTTATGTTATTGTGAAGGAACAAGCGCGAGGCCCACCTGATGTTAAGCGGTATCCTCTGCCTATAACAGATGCATTTCATCACAAGTGACAAACTGCACTGCGCCCATCACCTTGAGACATACCTGTTAAGTCTCATTTTGCCTGTTATTTCACTGGCTCTCAAGGACTGCTGCCGGAACACACCGTTAGGTGCTTGGCGACAGATTTTCTACTGTCGCTAGCCAGGCGGGCAATCGCAAAATGCCCTTCCACCATGTGGTGAAGCTCAAGCTCTGGGCGGGATTCGAACCATGGACCTGCTGCGCGGCAGTCCATAGCCAGTGCCACTGAGCCATCACTGCTTCAAAAACACCTGCCTAAGACAATATTAAATGTCTATGAAATTATTCAATTCATAAATCTGTTTGCATTCCATCACAAGGTTGAGCTTACCAATTTGGTAGAAGCATTTTCTAAGCGGGCCTGGCATGTTCTTTTTTTAAAGTCATTACTTAACAACATCAAGCCTTAACGCGACAGTATTTACTGCTGCTTGGAGGTACACTGCGGTGGTACCAACCAAGACGGCCTCTTGCTTAAGAGGCATACCACCTAGTTTGTCACCTAATTGGCACCACCCCGGGACCGCGTGTGGGGTATTGAGATACCGAGTCTCAGTCCCCTACCTGGTAGCCAAATCTGTCACCAAGTGTATGAAAGTGTATATAGCAAATTATTGTTCAGACCAGTATATTTAAGTTCTAGCCAACTCACATCTCTGATCGAGAAATCATTTACCAATATACGAGTATCAAGCGGGTAGAATTGTAGAGTTTGTGAGCCAGTACTTCTAGGTTAGCCTGAACAACATCTTCGACCACGTCATCACTTACCATCAGGTGAGATAGTGGTCAAAGGCTAACCTATCCGCCATAAAAAAAAAGACAAAGGTTAGCCAAAAAAAAAAACTATTTTTAATACATTTTCTTGTAAATTGCTACAAATTGGACATAGTAAACGAAACGTACCAAATAAAAACCAATTATCCATAAACACTTGTGTTGTACATCAACTTTCTACGACACGCACCAACAAACAGATTGGTCATTATCATACAACATTACACAATTATGTATTCTAAATGGTTACATTACGGGTCATATTTGCGTGCGGTAATTGTACTGAAAATATAAGCGATTACGTATTCATGTATGCCGTCGGTATTATGTTCTTTAGAGTATGGAATTAGAGGTTATATTTGTTTGGAAAGTGAATATTGATGAATACATGCATCCAGTAGATTCAAATTTATCGAATTTAGTATTTTGTTGTATGTAAATACTATGCATGGGGATTGAAAATTATGTTATATATAAAAGTTGCACATACCTAAGATAGTTGATTATAAACTCGGCAAGTGCTAGTCTGTCTCTCAAACCGAGGGTTCCGTAATAATAATAACACACAATGTATTTGTTGTTTATTGAACAATCTGCATAATTTACCCTTTTTAAGATAGAGCACAAACATAGATCGTTAAAAATAAGAAGTTTCTTGTAAAACATAATTAAATTATAGGAGGGCTTCCCCTAAAATATAAAACGATCCCTTGAATGTGCACTTGAAGAGTCATAACCTCCTGATGATGCTTCATGTAGAAGCAAAACGTGTCGAAATTTCTTTCGGTGACCACTTGGCATTTATGATGTCACGTCGGCTTAGCAGGTATATTAGGCGTAATCGTCATGCAAAGTTATATTTGAATATTTTTTTTAATAGCTTTCTCACATATAAATTTGACATTTTCTTATTTTTTTTGTTATTTAATATATTTTTGTACATTTTCAGAGATGAAATATTGAACCATCCCTTCATGAGGGTGGAATATATTTTTTGCTACATCTACTGTATCTGCATCATTGTCTATGCGGATGAAACCACGGAGCGTAGTTATATTTATAGCTTCTAAAATAATACATGAACATTACAGTTTGGAGACCTTTTTGATACATAAACAAAAAGTATATCACCCAATACTTCAAGACCAGCTGCAAGACCACCCCTCACTTCAATGATAACTATAAGGTATGTTAAATACTAACCTCGCAGCTGTTCTGTCGTCATGCTCATAGAATGTCCCCCGTTTGGGGATATACTGAGGGTTGCTCCTGTCTTCATCGTCGTCCACGCGACGCTCCGTCTCCTGGAACGTAACCCAAAGAATGAATTTGAAGCGCTCGTAGTGAAGTTTGCTGAGCTGTTCTTAACCGATCAGCAAAGTTAAGCAACGTCCGCTGCGGTCTAAACTTAGATGGGTGACCGCTAGTGACATTACTAATGAGCGTGCACGTGCTTCGTACACGCTAATACGTCGGTCCCGGTTGTCGTCTAAGGATGACAGTCGTTATAGCATGGTGGTAGGGCATTTTGCCAATGCCCGCCTGGCTAGCTACCACCCTCGAGTAGAAAATCTGTCGCCTAGCACCTAGCGGTGTGTTCAGGCAGCTGTCCTTGAGAGCCAGTAATTCAAGGTATGTCTGAACAACATCTTCGACCACATCATCACTTACCACCAGGTGACAGGTACAAGGCTAAACTAAAACGCATAAAAAAAAGAACAAAAAACCTTAGTATGTTTGTTACTCTTTCATGCTGAGACGGCCGACCTAGTTTGGATGAAACTGTAATATGTATAGTTTGTGTCTAGGATATGTATAGTTTATGTCTAGGATATGTATAGTTTATGTCTAGGATATGTATAGTTTATGTCTAGGATATGTATAGTTTATGTCTAGGATATGTATAGTTTATGTCTAGGATATGTATAGTTTATGTCTAGGATATGTATAGTTTATGTCTAGGATATGTATAGTTTATGTCTAGGATATGTATAGTTTATGTCTAGGATATGTATAGTTTATGTCTAGGATATGTATAGTTTATGTCTAGGACATGACATGGGCTCTTTTAAAAAGGGGATTAAAAGAGTCCTTAAGGGTCAGAAAACATTGACACTAATAACTGTACTGCAGATGTCTATACCCGACGATAGCCGCTCATACCAAAAAAATATATAGATCAAAATGGACCGACTTCAAAATTCAAGTGTGAAATATCTTGTCGAAGTCGGTAGCGTGATAGTTCGAAAGTACCTATTGTCACAAAATTGTGCGCATGGTACCGACTTCGACAAGTTATTTCACTTAAGTGTTGAAAAAATACAATCACTTTTCTTGTATTATCAGGATGTTAAGATGATAAAGAGCCCTGACTTGCGCCCAATTTGCAACAACACCCCCCTCCAATCAACGTCCACTCCCCGCACCTCTACACACTTTCCTATCTTGAGCAATAGTTACAGTTTTGCAATATTAATCAAAAGAGGTATAAAACAAAATGTGTGTGCAACCGTTTTCTCCAACCTTGATCTACTTCTCTTTCACTATACAAATCTGACCTTACTTTGGCTAGTATTAACATAACTGTAGACTCATATACATATAACTGGTTTTCATTCATAGAAAACTGGTTTTTATTCTTAGCACAACAATCTTTTCAGTTTTTTCTTTCCTTTTTATTACTGTTAAGTTGGATTTGTACGGTTTGTATGTGTGCCTTTTGTCAAGTTAAATAGAACAAGAATTAACATACATTAAAAAAATAATCTAACATCTACATTTTTATGTGCCTCAAACTGAATAGAACTAATCGCAAAGTGCTCGAAATTTGGGTTACATGATTTCACCGGAACAACACACAAACAAGAAAGTGACTTCATAATGTATTGCAATCGATTTCTGAGCTACCATGAAAGTTTCAGCTGGGTAGCTAATAAGGAAGTGCTTGAAATTTGGGTTGCTAATTCAACAAAGCTTCTTTGGATGCGTTGTGCGGGGAGAGAGCGGTGAACTTACCGCCACCTGCTCCCTTTTAATTAATTGGGAACTAATCAATCTTTCATACCTACTAATCAACCCAATTCATTTGTAGGCAAGTTGATAAGGTGGATATTAATATAATGACTACTGAATATAAAATACTGAGGAGGATGGATTGATTTCAAAAACTGAATGTGTTCGACTAATGTTTAGTTTTTACAAACAAAAAATTAGTACTAGTTACTAAGCTGTGGCACGCTGTGTCATGATAGATTTTGGATGATAGGATAAGGAATTATAGTGGTTCCTTCATTGTCGTTATAACCGAAATCCACTGTATATATGTATTGTACAGCTAGAAAAAAAAGGTGGTAAAATCATTTCATTTCAAATTAATAAAATCTAAATTCATTATTTGCCTTTTTTATGAGGTTTATGCACAAGCAGTATGCTCATTAACATGTTAGCATCACATGCACAAAATTCAAGCATTTTGATCATTATCTATGATGCACAAGGATTAAATCACAATGCTCCACATTGCAAATATCACCAATCTCAAAGGGCAGCACATGCATTTGTGCATAGTACACAAATAAGTTATAGTACTGACACGCCATACAAGCTGATTGGGTGTAAGTGGCAGAAGGGGGCTGGGGGGACAGCCTTTCTTCATACAGAAATGTATGTTGCTGTTGGGCGGCCAAGTTAACTCACTGGCAGTATTTATTACACATAATGGCTAAACTATGACTGTATTGCCATAGAAAAAGTTATGATTATGCCACTTGATCCAGCTGAATATACTGAGAAAAGAAATTGGATGAAATACAGTACCCCCCAACCTACCCTAGCAAATCTTTCCATTCAGGTAGCTTTTTAACTTTGCGCTTGTTTTAATCTGTACTTGAAGAAAGGTCTAGTCTAGAGGTTTACAAAACTACTTCTGATTGGCCTCATCTGTTCCGAATTCAGTTTTGTGCTCAGAATTAATGTAATAGGATGAGGGAAAAAGTACTTATTATTTCATGAAACTTCAAGATTTATTACCAAATTAATATTATATACTAAGTTTCATCCAAACCTGTTCAGCTAGTACAGAGGTAAGTGGTTTCAATTACACAAGTAATATATTAACTACATCAGGACTATAAACGAATAAATTATAAAACTTTCACATACTTTTAATTATTATTATACAATCTTTTTAAAATTAATGATGGAATACAAATGCAAACATGGTAAATGTACCCTCATCTTCTGAATAACATTTCCAATGAAAATAGTGACATATTGACAGACATGCATAGGAATTTACAAGAATAATGATGCTGAACTAAAGGCAATAAGGTAAGTACATACTTCAATGGGCCTTTATATTTAATAATTTGACAAAATATTTTCATTTACATTCCTCCATGCATTTATTATGGTATGCTATTAAGGGCTCTATCCCGAGGCATGTTAATGGATATTTTAGAAAAACTGATAAAAGATCAACAAATCAAACTGTACACAATATATTTCTACATAGGTAGTAGGTGTAATGCTCACCATCAAATGTATGAATAATATGTAATTTTTTCACTTAACTGCTAATAAGAATATACTCATGAGAGAGAATGTAATGTAAAGTAAACAGCCTTGTATAATGCCCAAGTGCTTAGTCAGCTAGAGTATAATGCAGTCATTTGGTCCCCTCATGAAGAAAAATATGTACTAATGCTAGAAAAAAATCATAATAAATTCATTAGGTTTCTTTATGTGAGACACTATGGGGTATATCCTTTTTATCCATTGATGTACCCAACTCTATTTATCTTGGGCATGGTTGGATATAACCAACTAAGGGTCAGGAGAAAACTAGCACTTGTGTTGTATCTGTTTAAGGTATTTAGTGGCCAAATACATAAATAAAGATATTTTAGCGCAAATATCCCTATGTGTGCCAGACAGATATGTATGGAGGCGGCGACGACCACACCTGGTAGTGGTGCCGCATGCTCGGACAAATCTTCTCAACAAAGCGCCTCTGATGCGCGCACTCCGCACTCTCAATATTGTAGCGGAAGAGACAGACTTATTTTGTTGCTCTATGAGTGAATTTTCAAAGATATGTCTTTATGTTTTATGTTAAATTATAACACTGTTTTAAGTAATTGTTAGTACTGTAATGTTAACCAGTAAATGTTAGCATTAAGATTGTTTATGATATTTTTGTAAATTAATTATTAGTTACTTCCTACTAACTACACTATCGCATCTGTAAGTGTTTTTGAATAAATAAATAATAAATAAAATGATAATAAATGTTTATTACTTCCTTCAGTGAGGATATATACATAATAACATTTTCAATGAATTATGTTTTATGACTGTGATGAAGTTAAATCATTTGTAACCGTACCTGGTTTTCCGGATCCCTGTCAGAACGGTCGGAGTCACTGCCTTGGGAATCATAGTCTGACCCTGCTTGACCACCTTCCTGTAAGCAATCTTCCACTTTCAGCAAATGCATTCTGATACTGAGTTATACTTTCTACAATTTATTATCTACGTGGCGCCTCCAAAACCACTCAAATCAAAGACTCAACAGATCAGCGGTGTTTCAGTGAGTGGTGGGCTAACCAGTGACCTCAATCTATCAAAAAGAAATGGACATTCCGACACGCAAACGCGCCGGAGAAAGTAACCCGTAATACTTTTAGCGCCAAAACGAAAGTTTATTCTAAAGACACTCGACGTGCAGCACTCACGTTTCCCGAGTTATTGTGCTCGATATCTTGAGATCCTTCTGAATATTCGCCTGAATCTTCATGTCTCCTGCTGGCCACGGACGTCATTTTGGCGTCCTCTCGGGTCACTTGCAAAATTTCCAGATTGGCGGTTTTATTTCACAACTGGCTAACAATTGGCAGGTTAATCGCAGACAATTAAACAATAACTAGAATAAAAATCCCCCTCGCTCAGTTCACAGTAAAAATTGAACCCACGAACCGAAGCAAGAAAGAACGTAACGAACGTCAAAACAAGCAAGACAGCGGCCATAAAAAAAAATTACAATTACGTTTCATTATACTTAGCTTGACAATTACTGATGCCATTTTGTATGATAGATTATAAATACAATAGATTTAGCACTTTTTGGAATCCACGCCTACTGTCAAATTAGTTTCACTCAGATGGCGCTAAATGTTTGTTACGCAGACATGGTATATTTGTAAAGACATTTGCGATATATTACTGATAACAATTACAATTTTATCTAGCAAAAAGCTGATTTTTGTGAGCGCCCGCGTTTATTTTACAACCTGATTCTAGTGGTGTCAATTAGTATTAAGTAGATTTAGTACGATGTATTTATGTATTGAGTTTTGTACTGTTGCAGTGATGTTTTCGTTGGTATTCTAACAGATGGCGTTATTAGTACAATAACATTCTATCCCATGAATACAAAATTGTTCATGTGTTTTTTAATGGTTATAAATTTGTATATTTTTAAACTGATAACACATCTATATATAAAGTAAAATGACAATGTTAAGGCACAAGTCTATAGACGTGATAGTTTTTCAGTAAAGTAAAGTGTGCCACAAAATGTTCAAGTTGTGGGATAGTGAAAGGGCTCGCTTTGCTCGCCCTAATAAAATATGACCGCAAGCAAACCCAGTCTGCGTCTGCAATGAGTCCGACTCCGATATATAATACACGTCCAAACTATTCAAGGCTTCTTCTTATTTATTGAGAGTTCCGTATTAGAAAACAGGATCTTAATGTCTTTCATTGTGCTGCCGACATGTACGTGATCACGTTCCTTTTTGTTTGCGTCACAAACATTGTGGCGAGCTAATCACGTAAACGGCTCCGTTTTCATCTCAAGATTGTGTTCGTAGAGTCTTGCATTTTCAGAATGTGCTGTACTGCTCTTGGCACTATGAAATGTACTGTACTGTATCAGCCACGTATCAGCTGGATCATCCACTGCTGAACACAGCGTCACAGCCTATCCCATTAAAAAATAAAAATAAGAATAACAAATACACGATATCACAAATTGGCCAATTGGCTTTGTGCGTCACTAGAACGCATCAGAGGTTAGTAATCTTTGGATTGCATCGTTGAACAGTCAGCCCGATATCACTAAATTCGCCCCATCCGATCCCTTCGCGCTTTGGCAAAACAGGAACAGCGTATGTTTTCAAATCTATGTCACTGTCATCAAAATGTCATTTGACGCATTGAGACGTACAGGGTGACTAAATTCAGAATTCTAATTTTCATTCAGGATTCTACGATTTTAACGGCATGGTACCCTTATTGAAAACTAAGCAGATTTTAGCAGGATCATAAAAAACCGTAAAGCCCTCTGCAAACCGGACGCGGGCCGTGCGCGGGGCGTGCGCGGTTGGCGGTCCCGCGCAATCTGTAATGTAAGGGATTGTATAGAAGCCTTCACACCGAGCATACGCGCGGGACCGGGACGCGGGACCCGCACCGCGCGCCGCTTGCGCACGCGCGGGTCATGTGCTCCTTCGGTGTTTCTAGTTTTGTTAATGGTTTCGATGTTTTCATGAGTATAAAATCAAAGGACTACTATTTAATGACTAAGTTGCTTTATGGAAGCTCTGCTCTGTACAAATTTGTATGCGTGAGGTTGCGGTTTAAATATGTAAAGTTCGTAATCAGTTTTAAATCTAATTCAACACAGCGTGTAGTATGGTCTGAAATGTTTAAGCTAAGGCTTATTACTTTTAAATAGTTGTGTAGAAGTATCGGTTCTAATTGATCGAGCCAGCACCAAACGGGAGCGTAGCGTCTCTGATCCTGCTTACATAAAAATTATTTCGCATGTCCACTTGTTCTCCTCTACAGGGTGCATTTCTCAACCGATTCTCATGAAATTTTGTGAGCAGGTTTGATATATCTATATAATTTTTTTGTCGAGTCAGTTTTTATAATCTTTTCAAATTGATAGAGGTATGGGGTTCTTAAACTTTAAAATAATCGTGTACCTGCCATATAGAAAGTAGTAGACTCGGTGGTACTTAATCATACTGATTGGAAGATTGATATTGTTTAGATTTTAATGACTTTGGTTTTTCCATACGGGTTTTGTTGCTTACTGATTGGAATAGGTATTTTGGAATAGCGAATTGAGGAGGAAATGAGTGCCGGACGAAACAAATCGATATTATTACCAAGTGAGCACAAAGCGTCTCACAAACAGCTTAGACAGAAATGTTTTCGTATTTGTCCAGGTATTCTCCCCTACAGATCGCAGTTCTCAACGGTATCTCGTGATATTACATAAAAAATGAGTTGAATCAGTTTTTAGATTTTTGACCAAAACGGAGGTTATTAAAAAGTAAGAAAAAAATGGCTACATACGAGTCGGACTTGTGCACGAAGGTTTCCGTGTCATTATCTATATACAACATCAGACACTATATTAACTAATCGACTTAAAAAAAGGCAGGAGGTTCTTAACAAGTCTGTATTTTTTTTATGTTTCGCACAAGCGTAATTTTCTCGGATTCCATGAGTGATGAAGCCTTTATGAAATATCCCTTCAAAAGAAATGCATATTTTCAGGTTATAATCGAAGCCCGAAAAATGCTTATTCAGTGCGTAGATAGAGGGTTTTCTGTTTCGTTTGCCTGGATTCCCAGTCACTGTGGAATAAAGGGAAACGAGAAAGCTGATCAACTTGCAAACCAAGCAACACAGTGTGGAGACATTTTCCCATACAAGAATTATCCTCAGGATCTAGCTGTTCTCTCCAAATTAGACCTGCAACGAGCTTGGAGTGAAACCTGGACAAATAGTGCCAGATTAAAAGGCAAATATTTCTATAAAATACAACCAATGATCCCGGTTAAGTCTTGGTTTACCAAAGTCAAACTTAGTAAACGTGCTACTTCTGTGTTGATTCGAATGCGTTTGGGCCACATGTGCACTCCGGCACATCTTGCTCGGATACGTATTATAGACTCGGAATTGTGCGAGTGTGGAGAAGATGTGGGTGACATCGATCATATTATTCTAAAGTGTCCCCGTTATGATCATGCTCTGTTTTTCAAAGACCTTGAAGATCTTCAAGTCCCTTTCCCTACTAATATAATTTCCTTACTTTATAGCAATTCTCTCCCCATCTATCAGGTGTTAGCTCCATTCATTGAAGCTAACGACATCAAATTATGATATGATATGCTACATTGTAAATACTTATTTACTTAATATACTACACTATATACCTATTGTCCTCCTATCCTTCCTAACTCCTCTGACCCTATTTTTTCCTCGAATTCCGATATGTAAATTATTGTATAAACTTATCGTTTCCTCGTTTTTGTGATATAATTAACCATAATAATAATAATAAAAAAAAAATAAGTCTTACTATAATCAAGAAGTCTGAAGCTGAGAAGTCTTTCCAGCCTAGACAGCTGAAACCAGTAGAACAGAAGTCGTCTCAAAGAAGAACTTGATCATTAAAACATGACACTGGCAAATGCACAAAACGTGCGAGACCATATCCCGATGAAAGGGAACAAGAAAAAAAAAACTGTACATTGGCCACACTCTGACACTGGCAGAACAACGTCAAGCAGGGGGTCGTTCGGAAACTCGGTTAGAGCGCACTCGGAGTGCAACTTTTCACTCTAACGTCGTTCACAACCTTCGAGTAGAGCGCAACTTTTTAACTATCAAAAACGGTCGTTAAAATGTTGAATCTTCAACTGACATGACCTTGACATTTCTTGATGAGAGAATTATAGGCACTCTTTTGTATTTTGCAGGTTACGGTAGTTATTGCTTTTCCAACATCATAATCCTTCTATATATTTTGCTTATTCCCCGCCAAAAATCGATATTTGAGGTTATAAAACAACCGAGTCGTTCCAAACCTTCGAGTAGGTTATAGCAACCGACAACTACACTCTGAGGCTTGGAACGCGGCCCTGCGTTTAATAGCCATCTAAAGAAGAAGAAGTTTGATAGTTTATTTTGTTTGGATATTACCTATGGTTTTTGAGTTTTTTGTGGGAACTCTCTGATACACATTCGAACGAGATAAGAGTTGATTTTTCGTGGATGTAGCAATTGAAACTCCTTTAGCATTTTTTTAGAATTTTCCAATGGAAAGGTAACGTAACTTAAATGGTACATAAAATGGAATTATCGCTGTTAGTTTCGCAATGACATATTTTTCTGTCATCAGCTCAAGTACTCCAAGTCCTGAAGATGTTAAAGTGGTTCAACAGCTTGCTAAAGGTTTACTGGAGCTGTACGAGCCTCCTCTGACGACGATAAACACTCACTTGAAGGAGTTGACGTAAGTTGTATAGGCAAATATGTTACTTGCTCAGTGTACCAAAGTTGAGTTTAACACTAAAACCACCGGCGCCCCAGGCCATAGAGAGGTTTTTTTCTATTGAGAATATCTACATGTGAGTATTCCACAACTCTAAGGAGGTCTGTAGACCAAAAGACAAGAGGAGGAATAAATTAGTTTTCTGACTTAATGCTGTCAATCAATTATATTATTCTCTTCCGTGTACTTTTTACATTATAAACATTATTTATATTATATTCCTTCTTCCAAATCGCATGAATCTTTTCAACCACCATATCCCCAACACTACATTTTTCAATTTGACCTTATTAAGCGAAATGAAACTGCCCGTGGGGTGCCAGGCTAATTAAATTACTAATTAATTTTATGGGTAGCTTGCATATTGTAGTTTCCATTTACAAAATTTCTTGACTTCAAAGAGCGTAGTTATTTAAATATATAATTTTAATTATAAAAATGGTGAAAACTCTAGTTTTCGGCCGCAAGGGTTAGTATTCGCCCACATTTAGTTTAGTTTTCGGCCAATGTGGTATGACTGTTTAAAATTAAAATCTTATAAGCACATTAACATTAAATATCAGATATATTGAACTCAAAATTTCGAATTGAATTAATTATTCATTCAGCAATAGATTCATGACAAGACCAGATTGATTCATTGTTTAAAATTAATTAAAGGAAGATCAATACGACAAAGGGGGATAATTTGAATGGGGGATAAATTCGACTAAGTTCAGTCGGCCCCACTTCGAAACATTTGACAACATGTGAGAAGTTTCAGCACGGCCGGTGTAAAAGGCATCTCCGGTACTGTCATCCGTATAACAATGAATATCGCTGAGCTGCAGCATCTCATTGATGTGCAAGAGAAATAGAGTTAAAGAAGCACAGTCTTGCAGAACGCCAGCATTAATTAGCTTGCAGAACGCCAGCATTAATTAGCTTCAAGTTGGAGCATGGACCGTCGATAACGTTGCTCCGATCTGGCAAAAAACTAGAGATCCACTCGTACAATTTTTCGGAAAGCACTTAGGCAGGAAGCTTCGAAAGAAGCGCTTTATGCCACACCCGATCAAAGGCCTTCACTATGTACAAACTAGCCGCCAACGCCTCACCCTTGGAGTCCACCACCTCCGCCTATCGATGCGTAAGGTATACGAAAACAGTACTGCTGATCGCTAATCAGCTGGTACTCTTCTAAATACTGTAAGAGCTGGCTGTTGATAATAGATTCCATTATCTTGGAGAACCGAGACGTTATGGCTACGGGGCGGTAATCGGATGGATCTGAGCGGTCACCTTTTTTAGGGATCAAGTGCACTAAAGCCATGTTTTTGAGACAACGCTTGATGTGTAGCAGAGTTGGAAAAGACGCGTTAGAACCGGTGTCAACTCTGGAGCACAAGTCCGCAGCACTATTGGAGGAGTGCCATAAGGCCCACTTGACTTATGAATGTCCAAGGAGAACAGTGATTTACGTATTTATGCACTTTGCCGAAAAATTATATCCGGTATCGAGGTATCACACCGTGGTATGGTCGGTGTTGAGTTCCCTTGGTCATCCAAAGTAGAGTTACACGCAAAGAGAGAGCCCAGAAGATCGGCCTTCTCCTTTGCGGTGTGGGCCAGTGTGTCATTCTCTCTGTGCAGGGACTGTAAAGATGACTGACAAAAATTCCTCTGGACAGCCCTGGCAAGAGATCAGAACGCACGTGTTCCCGTAATTGTCTTCATAATTCAAATTAGATTTAATCATGCATTGCATCTGAAGGATTTATCATGCAGTTCTTCAAACTTGCAAAATAACACATCAACATCTTATAATATACAATTTAGAGCAGATGTCAGAACCGATATTATTTCGTTGTTTTATTAATATTTTGGACCGTGTAAGCTCTTAGCTCTGACTTCTGTAAAGGAAAACCACACTTTCCTAAGTGTTAGGAAAGTTTTTTGTAACATGGCCGGCAAATTGGTGGCGCCATTCGGTTTTCGGCCTCAGTTTGCTCCATACAATTTTTGTTAGGCCGAAAACTAACTCACAATATTGTTGCTATTTTAGATTTCGGCCGTTATTGAAAATGAACTCTTATTGCTACTGTTATTTATTTCGCCGTATTTAATGCGGCCGAAAACTGATAGCCAACATCTTGAAGTGTATGGCGATAGTAAACTGAAAATGAGTTGATTATATAGTGGCCTATATGAAAAAATGAGACAAAAATAATTAAAGTGGTCGTATGCTAGTAATCGGCCACTAGGCCGAGAACTAAATTTTTTAATAAATTGATATCTTGATATTCGGCCACCTATATTTTTGTAATGTTTGATCTAATATCGCAATAAAAACAATTGTCACCTTATCTTCACTTATTTCTTCATAGAGTATAATGCACATCTACATAGTTTGTGTTTCTACCTCAAATAACTTACCTTGAAACGAATCACGCTTTATTAAATTTATAGACGCGGTGACCGTTCCAGTGCCGGTGTCGTTCTAAATTATTTATTATAAATCAGTAATACATGCTACCCGCGTAAAAAAAATATCTGATATTGTCCGACTAATTTTAGTGATATTGAACGTAATGTAGAATAAATAAATGGTCAAGCGCGTGTCGGGCCACGCGCAATGTAGGGTTCCGTAGTAGCCCGTTATCATAATGTAGAATAATTCTGTTGTTCTTTTTCTTTTTATCTCTCTAAGAAATTTGTTCTTTTGTTTATAAATTGCGATTGCTTGCACGTGTAGACTGTTGTTGACCCTGACTATTAAGTAGGAATCATGGATTATCTCTACGTTTCTTAGTTGCTCACAAACTTTTTTCTTATCTCCATTTAGCTACACCTCTCTATAACGCCATAAAATGCACAGTCCCTTGAGTTTTGAACTTCATCAAAGTTAGAACCCCATAACACATATGTAAAATTACACATTATAAATCACATGCACGTATACTCAAACATACAGAAACACGCACCGACACATATACAAAATGACATTAATTCGAATAAAAACAATTTCGTTAAATATTTTTCCAATATATGTATATATGTTTCAATGTATTGGTTCAATTGTGAATTGTTACTAAATAGTATATATAAAAGAAAAAAATATAGATGTGTTACAGATTCTCTAAAGCCAGGAAGGACCTGGCTCTTGAGATACAGGCCACCAGCCTAGTTTTAGAGTCATAGACTCGTCATAAATATATCACAATAAGTAGGAATAAAAATATTTTTTATTTGTATAAAATTATTTGTTTTCTGTCTTGGGAGTAAAATTATTTTTAATAAACTATACTAAAAACCTGCCCAGATCCTTTTGAAATTTTAAGTGGTGTTGATTAGTATTTATAGAATGATACATTTTCAGGACATCGGCATGTATTAGAAATTAAAAATAATTAAAATATTTTTTAATATCACGTGATGATAAAAAGTAACGGGCTTAATATTGACCCTTGGGTCCCCCCAGAACTAATTGGAACCAAATTTGATTCAAAGCCAAAGCTTTCTGGCAATTTTTCGTGATATATGATTTGAACCAACGCCATAAATTACCTCAAATAGCGTTATAAGCTCATTTGTCTAGTGAAATCCTGTGATCCATTCTATAAACCACTCTTGAAAATCAGTAAACACACTGTTTGTTTGTTTGTTATTGTCTACGTTATAAATATTTCAGTAAAACTTCGATAAGGTGGGCAAAATTGAGATTGGGCGATAGTTTGCTACAACTTTAAACAATCCTTATTTTTAAAGTTGTAGCAAACTATATTTGTTGAATATATATGGTGGACTGGAAAACAATTGGTGTCAACGGTGTATTTAAGAACTTATGGTGAAACATTATTAAATCCAGCGCCCTTAGTTGGATGGAAACATCACTGGTAGTTAATTCTGACGTGTGGTTATCTTCAGAAATATAAAATTTATTATCTGCCTTATAACCGTCGTTAACCCTGATTTGAAGTGATTCGAGTAAATGTTACTAATATCTACTGAGTCACTTGCTGTTTTTGGAGCACCCATCGTCCAAGCAGTCTTGTCTGCCCTACCCCTAAAGTGTTTCTTATAAGCCAGAGACGCGGAGATGGAGCGGCGCAAGTATACTGCGAAGGTGTAGCGAGTACGCTGCGAAAAGGTTGCGAGAAGACTAAAGCTGCGTAACCACAGCGCCGGAGCTATCATAGAATTACTTCACTTGTAATAAGACATTTGTTTCTAAGCGTAACCATTTTTTGTTCACGTTTTCGTGTTTTCGTGCTTGTGATTTATGATTAATTATTTTTATGAAGATGAAGCTAATTTTGAGAAATTTCATTAGTATTAAAAAAAAACTATAGGTTTCTGTAACCCCATCCCATCAATGGGGAATATTTCGCCCTCTCTCCCCCTCCCCATTGCACAAAATATTATATATACATATATACCATACCTTAAGTCCTTCTTATGTATGTAGTAAAAAATAGTTTCCGTAATCCCCCACCCCTCTGGGGGGATGCGACAACCCCCCTCTCCCTCCTCCACCCCTTCCTATAGTTCATAACTATCTATACCGATTCTAGTCCTTCCAGTACTTCATCTTAGTAACTTTAAAGGATTTATTTTGTATAAATCCTTTAAATATTAATATTGGTGCAAAATTATCTAATACCAAAGTTTAACGACTATTACTGCTAAAGTAATAAAGTAATCTTAACCGCTATAATTTTCCTTGCAAGTTCATGAACTGCACTATCATCATGAATTTTTTCAGACTTTTCAAGCCCGCAGTTTAGGTTTTAGGGGGGGGGGGGGGGCTACTGGAACAAAAATTTGCACTTTAAAGTTGAATATTTCGTATGGAGCATTAAATCGAAAAATAGTATTAGGAACCCTTCGGTCATTTTAAAATACCTATTCAATGATACCCCACACGATGGGATAGACGACGAAAAAAAAATTCATACCTACACTACTTGTATGGGAGCTACCCCAAAAAAAAATTTTTTTTCAAAATTTTATTTTACCACTTTGTCGGCGTGATAATTTTACATACTTGTACAAAATTGCAGTTTTCTAGTCCAAACGGTCTCTTAGCAAAACCTCGGACAGACGGACGGACATGACGAAACTATAAGGGTTCCTTGTAGGTACTACGGAACCCTAAAAAGTAATATAAAAACTCTATTTTCTTAATTTTACTTTAGTGCTTCCACGAAAAGGCCGAAAAGTAACGGCGGCCGGCTTTCTAACGCAATGACCCTACTTCAAATGCTTTTCTAGACAATTACCCCTTCAAAATAGTATACAATGCGCCAATCAAAATTTCGGAGCAGTAACAAAATGGGGAATATTGGCTTCAGTTGATGAGACAATGTAATATATATTTAAACCTCTTTATCTATTCTGTTTTAATAGTTAATTTCAAACTCTTTGAACTTTTAATTATAATCTTAAGTGATACTTTGAAGATTTAACTATAGCTATTAAAATAATTCAATATATTTATAATTTTATAACTTAGTAAGGCTGAATAACACTATTAATATCTACGAGTTCCTAATGATTTAAAAGTTAATTTAACAGCTTCGTAATTTAGTTTTTTTGTGACATCTTTTTTTGGTTCAAAAAATATACTGAATACAGTAATTGTACTGAAAGTAATGTATATAATTAATGAAGTAATTATTTATGGGTAAAATATTAATTTTAACCTTAAATTAAATAATATTTAAGCTATTAAACATTCTTGTACACATTTATTAGTCGAAATACAATATAATAATTATATTCTTTGAAAAGGTCAAAACGATTTTATTTGTAACCTTATTTCCACATACTTTTTATTATAATTAGTGTTATTTCGAAAGACGGATACTGTAACTGATAAAAAATTAGAAACATGTCGATAATTTAATTAGGAAAATGTTTGATATATAGTGAAACCTTTAAAATGCTTGCCTATAAATTTTGTAAGTTCTGAGAATATATACTTTTAATGTGAAGAGATGGGAGGATGAGGAGGTTCAGGACAAAAACTGATATATGATATAATGATTGTTTTTTTTTGCTTTTTGTAGTTTTTTATATATCTACATGATGACCTTATTCAACCTGAACTATAAACAATTAACACCAAAAAAAACGGCTATTAGCCGCTTGAAGCCATTGGCTACCCGCGACTTTTACAATGTGTCAATCCACCTTGAGGGGGGCCTACCAAATCTACGTCCACCGGTGTAATGTGGTAACCACTTGAGAATCGTTCTTCCCTATCAGTTATCCGTTCTTCGAGCAATGTGGCCGCCCATTGTCATTTCAACTAGCAAATTCTGAAAGCTATGTGAGACTTTGGTCCTTATCTCCAAATATTCACGTACTGTTGTTGAATTAGCATTGTATTAATATCTAAACATGTATACGAATCCTTTCTAACACATTTTAATACATAGATTTATATCAATATCGTATGTCGTATGGCGTTGTTCGCTTCTTATATATTCTATGTTCATTACAGGGAAAAACAAGATGCTGTACAGGGTATGCTCACATCAGAAAGGCGGAGATTGGAAGATTTACAAAATGATGTTATGCTTGATGCCTTGGTAAATAAATAAAGATTTTATAAGAATTACTGACGTATCCACTCAGGTCATCTTATGAAGAGAAAGAGTCCAGACCTTTCCATTCACGAAGGCGCGCCCCTCCATTTGTTTTGAGAGTAGTTGCAACTACTAGCGAGCAAATTTTACATCTTATTGTTCTACTGTAGTTAAGTTTTTTTTTATTATTAGTAAATACTACACACTACAGAATCATGTTTTTTTTTATGTTATTGTGAAGGAACAAGCGCGAAGCACAGATGTTAAGCGGTATCATCTGCCTAAAACAGACGCATTTCATCATAAGTGACGAACTGCTCTGCGCCCATCACCTTGAGTACCTGTTAAGTCTAATTTTGTCTGTTATTTCACTGGCCCTCAAGGACTGCTGCCGGAACACACCGTTAGATGCTTGGCGACAGATTTTCTACTTGAAGCTTGGCTGCTAGTCGGGCATTCGCAAAATGCCCTTCCACCGTGCGGTGAAGCTCAAGGTCTGGGCGGGATTCGAACCATGGACCTGCTGCGCGGCAGTCCATAGCCAATGCCACTGAGCCATCACTGCTTCTTTTTGGTCCGTACTCATATTTGATTATTATTTTATTTTTGTTACATATAATAATAATAATAATAATATAAGCTTTTTATTTTCTTACACTCTTCTTACTTAAGTAACATTGTTCTAACTTTTTTCTTAATTCTACAATATAATACATTTTAATAAAAATCCTAATCTAAAGTGTAAGTACCGCTTTGAGCGGTGAAAGCCTCCTCCATCTGCCTCCATCTCTCCCTATCTCTCGCTGCCCGGCTCCAATTAATACCGGCTGTTTTGGCGATGTCATCGCACCACCTTTTACACGGTCTTCCTGGTCGTCTCTTTTTATCCATGGGGTGCCAGTTAGTTGTTGTTTGCGACCACCTTCCGTCTGTTACCCGTTGTAAGTGTCCCGCCCATTTCCATTTTAGCTGAAGGACTTTTCTCACTGCGTCTTTTGCCTTCGTCTTCTTCCTTATAGTGCTGTTTTTTATTTTATCTTTCAGCTTGTGGCCTGTGTAACTTCTCTCGATTCCTCTTTGACACACTCTTATTTGATCGAGTGTCTTCTTCGTGAGTGGCCATGTCTGGCATGCATATGTGAGGCATGGTAACAAACACATTTCCATTGCTTTCGTTTTTAATTTTATTGGTAAGTTGTTTTTGAAAATATCTTTCATACTCCAGTATTTATTCCACGTGGTTTTTGTCCTTCGCAAAATTTCTTTTTCAGTGCAGTTTTTGAAGGTGATCAGATGTCCTAAGTATATATAGTCCTCTACAAAATCCAAATATGTGTTTTGAATTTCTATGGGTACCTTTTGTCTGTTGGTCATTATTTTTGTCTTATCTTCGTTGACTTCTAGTCCTACTTTCTTGCTTTCTTCACAGAGCGACTCTAGCATGGTTTGTAGTTCTTGTGGGTCTTCTGAAAGCAACACAATGTCGTCAGCGAAGCGTAAATGTGATAAGTACTTTCCGTGTATTTTTAAGCCTTTTCTCTCCCACTCTACTTTCCTGAAGACTTGTTCAAGTACAGCTATGAAAAGCTTTGGAGAGAGGGGGTCACCTTGTTTCACACCTCTTTGTATTCTGAAGGGGGGTCCACGTTTTTCTAAAGAAATTTGTGAGGTGCTGTTCTTGTAAATTTCTTTTACCAGGTCTAAGTAATCTTTATTTACTCCTTGTGTTGATAAGGCTTCCCATATAGAGTCGTGATATACTGAGTCGAAAGCTTTCCGATAATCAATAAATATGATATATAAAGGTTTATCATATTCATTATATCTTTCTATTATCATTTTCAGGGTATGAATGTGGTCTACTGTTGAAAAGTTTTTCACAAATCCAGCCTGCTTTTGTTACATATAATCATTTCTAACTCTCAGTTCATTCTCCTTTGCCGATACAGTTTGTCGTTGAAGGGCCGGCCACAGATTCCGTTGATGCCCTTGTTGTTTTAATTAAAGCCTCCAGGACCTCTTCGTTTCTGTTTCGTATAGCCATTTTTAGGTTGTAGACGACTATGTTTTATAGTTAGCTTCCGTTGCCCGCCTGACTGACCTGTCGTCGTTATAGTAAACGGAGCATTTTGTATGGTGTGACACTGCTATTACCGAATGAGAAACACTGTCTCTGAGCTTGGTGGTTATGGGATATTATGATTTAAACTCACACTTACATACATATTGTATTGTATTGGGTTCCGGTTCCGGCGACGAAAGTGTAAACACGTAAAAGAGAGAGCTCCGTTAAAATTTCCAACTAAACAGTGTACAAAGTGAAAAACCGAACGCATACAATAGTGAAACTTTCAGAAGATCAAACCAGAAGAGTGTTTCAGTAAAAATTACAGTGAAATAACGAATTGTTTGGTGATTCTGTTCAAACAAAGTTTAGACTTTATATCGTTATAACCTCAAAGTAAGCACACAGACCATAGATAGCAAGATTACTGGGGGCCGTTCAGAACCTTGCGACAGCTGACAACTGCAAATATTGTTGCCAACGTAGAAAAAGGATTACCATAATCTCAAGTGTTACCACTTTATAACACCAAACTACCCAGAAAAAAATATGGAAAAGCAAATGGAAATTTTGCTCTCTAAAATAAACGAAAAGTTTAATGAACAAACAACAACATTAACAACAGCAATAACAAAAAATGTAATGGAGGCCCTAGATGATAAGTTAAAAATATTAACAGAAGAAAACAACAACCTCAAAACTAGAGTCAGTTACTTGGAACAAAAACTATCTTTTTTAGAGAAGGAAAAACGCATGAATAACCTAGTTTTTTTCGGCATCGAAGAAAAAGGAAAAACAGAGTTAGAGTTGGTGGATTTTGTGAAGGAAATTTTGCAAGACTCGGGAACTCATATAGATAGTCAAGAAATAAGTAACATTCATAGAATTGGGACAAATTATGAAAAGAACCGACCAATAATAATATCTCTGACAACATCCTGGAAAAAACATCTTATCCTGAAAAACAAGCACAACCTTCCTACAAATGTGTTTGTCAATGAGGACTACCCTAAAGAAGTTCTAGAAATACGCAAACAACTTAAGCCAAAATTAGAAGCAGAAAGAAAAAATGGAAATATAGCGTTCATCAAATATGATAAGCTTATTGTTAAGAAACCAAATAACCCCAACCGCGAAAAGAGGAAGAGAGAAACACCAACAGGATCCCCAACCACTCCTACTCCATCTCAGAAAAAGTCAAATATGTTTAATGAAAAAAATGAAATGCAGCCTCCAAGTACAAGTACAAATAAGGAACTAGTTAAGTCAAGCATACTTACATTTGCAACGCGTGAAAGATCCGCCTCGATGTCAGAGATGCAAAAAAACGAGAAAAGGCCTCCTCGGACCGGAAACAACAAACAGATGCAACAACAAACATACACATAAGAAAAACTCCAATGTTTTATCCCCCAATCCGGCCGGTCACCGTGGGGGAAGTCGACCACCACCCTCCAACATGTCAAATGCCAACAAAATTAAATACCCAAATAAAGAAACAAAAACGATGCAGTTTATACATATGCACACTAAACACACGAACCCTGAGAACACCAGAAAGTTTACATGAGCTAGAGTTAGCTATCGAAAACCTGAAGTGGGACATCTTGGGCATAAGCGAGATGCGAAGAACAGGAGAAGGAATAGAAGAGCGAAACAGCTATATTATGTACTACAAAGGCGAAACCGCCGGACACAGAGGGGTTGGATTCCTCGTAAAGTCAAAATTAAAAAGTCAGATATGTGGTTTTGAAGGAATATCGGACAGGATAGCGGTGATTCATATTAACTTACCAAAGTACAGGAAAAAATGGACAGTCATCCAGGTCTACTCACCGACAGAACAAGCAACAAAAACAGAGATCGACAAATTTTACGACAAACTACTTGAAGCTATCGAAAAATATTCCGAAAACAATCTCGTGCTCATGGGAGACTTCAACGCACAAGTGGGCGTCCAAATACCCGGAGAAGAACACATAATAGGGAAATATGGAAGAGGCAAAAGAAGTAAAAATGGAGAAAAACTAGTAGAGTTCCTTCTTGAACAAAACCTAACACTTCTAAACTCTATGTTCTGTAAAAAACCCAAAAATAAATGGACATGGATGTCTCCAGACGGAAAGGTCAGAAATGAAATCGACTACATAATAACTAACAAACCTATGGTATTTAGCGATACGGAAATAATACAGAAACTAAATTTCAACACAAACCATCGTATGGTACGCAGCTGTCTAAATGAAAGAAGTCCAAAAGCTCCTAGACATCATATGAACAATATGCAAACAATCAACATACAAAGGGACACAGACAACACAATAGAGGACCTTATGGAAGCCGTTAATTCAGATATGGACCTAAATGAAAAATATAAAAAAATAGAGAACAAGCTTAAAGCACAGTCAGGAAAACAACCAAATAAGAGTAAAGAAAACTTTTTGAGTGAAAGAACGTTAAAACTAATTGAAGATAGAAAGAACTTGTTATCAAAAAAGGACAAAAAGGAGAACCAAAAAGAAATATCTAACCTTAGCAAAGAGATTCGTGAAAATATGAGGAAAGACAGAAAAATCAGAAGAAATAAAACATTAGAGAATCACATTAATAAAACGGGAGGCACGAAAAAAGCTCTTAAGGAACTTCGTGAAAAGGGAAAAGAATGGATACCAAAGTTAAGAGATAAAGAAAAAGAACTGCCAGCCACTTCTCGGAGTTCAATCCAAAATATAGCAACAAATTATTATCGGTTACTATATTCAAATCAATTAAGCTTTAACACAGACAATAGTGGATACAAACAGACACATGTGACTGAAGATAAAGAAGACATTATACCAGAAATATTAATATCAGAAATAGAAAAAGCTATAAAAAGCCAAAAAATGGAAAAAGCACCCGGCCCTGACAGGATCACAAACGAAATTATGAGAGGGACAGTCACAGAACTAAGCCCGCTACTAAGAAAAATCTTTAATGAGATTCTACATACCGGTAGCATCCCTAGCCAATGGGCAGAATCCCATATAATACTTCTTCACAAAAAAGGTCCAAAAGACGATATCGGAAATTACAGACCCATATCTCTCATCTCAAATCTATATAAAGTTTTCGCTAAAATCATTTTGGACAGAATCTCAATTAAACTTGACGAAAATCAACCTGTGGAACAAGCGGGGTTCAGGAAAGACTTCAGTACAATAGACCATATTCATACTATCAAACAGCTTCTGGAAAAATATAATGAATACAAAAAAACTATTTACATTGCCTTTATAGACTATGCCAAGGCTTTTGACAGCCTCAGACATGAAATTGTATGGCAATGCCTGAAAGAGCAGGGAATCCAAAATACCTACATCAACATCATCAAAAATATTTACAGTGAAAGTAAAGGTAGGATAAGACTGGAATCTACAGGAGATGCTTTTCCAATAAAAAGAGGTGTCAGACAAGGTGACCCACTTTCACCAAAGCTGTTTACAGCAGTGCTAGAACAATTGTTTAGGAAGTTAGATTGGGAGCATCTAGGTCTTAACATAAATGGATTAAGATTAAACCATCTCAGATTTGCCGATGACCTGGTCATATTAGAAGAAGATCCAAAACTACTGGAGTCCATGATACAAACCCTAGCAGATAAAAGTAGAGAAGTAGGCCTAGAGATGAACTACAGCAAAACTAAGGTGATGACAAATTCAATTCCCGTAGACATAACAGTCAAAGGACAGAAACTGGAATATGTAGAGGAGTATGTATATCTCGGCCAGATAATATCGCCTAGTGACCAGATGTCCAAAGAAATAGAAAAAAGAATTGCAACAGGATGGAAAATCTACTGGGCTTTGAAAGAAATTACAAAAAGCAAGGAAATAGGCATAAAAATCAAGAAGAAGACCTTTGATACATGTATTTTACCCTGCATTACATATGGCTGCGAAACCTGGGCTTTGACTAAACACCACAGGGATAAACTTGCAAGATGTCAGAGAAGTATGGAAAGAAGCATGTTAGGTTTAAAACTAAAAGACAGAGTAAGAAGTACTGACATCAGACACAAAACCAAATTAACGGATATCCTGGCTCGTATTGATCAACTAAAATGGAGGTGGACTGGACATATGCTCAGGTGCAAAAAGGAAAAATGGAGCAAACAGGTGACAATCTGGTACCCAAGAGATGGCATTAGGAGTCGAGGTCGTAAAAAGAGAAGATGGGAGGATGACCTGAAAATGACTTTAGGTCCGCTCTGGACAAGAGTGACGGCGGACAGACAGCAGTGGAAAGAGTTGGAGGAGGCCTTTGCCGTAAGGCACACCGAACTGAGAGACCTTTTGTAATGTAATGATATTATTTAAAATCATTTCTGTTTTTAAATGTGAAAAATTGTTAAAAGTTCGGAAATAAAAGGCTTTATTATTATTATTATTATTATTATAAGTTGTTTTTGAAAATATCTTTCATACTCCAGTATTTATTCCACGTGGTTTTTGTCCTTCGCAAAATTTCTTTTTCAGTGCAGTTTTTGAAGGTGATCAGATGTCCTAAGTATATATAGTCCTCTACAAAATCCAAATATGTGTTTTGAATTTCTATGGGTACCTTTTGTCTGTTGGTCATTATTTTTGTCTTATCTTCGTTGACTTCTAGTCCTACTTTCTTGCTTTCTTCACAGAGCGACTCTAGCATGGTTTGTAGTTCTTGTGGGTCTTCTGAAAGCAACACAATGTCGTCAGCGAAGCGTAAATGTGATAAGTACTTTCCGTGTATTTTTAAGCCTTTTCTCTCCCACTCTACTTTCCTGAAGACTTGTTCAAGTACAGCTATGAAAAGCTTTGGAGAGAGGGGGTCACCTTGTTTCACACCTCTTTGTATTCTGAAGGGGGGTCCACGTTTTTCTAAAGAAATTTGTGAGGTGCTGTTCTTGTAAATTTCTTTTACCAGGTCTAAGTAATCTTTATTTACTCCTTGTGTTGATAAGGCTTCCCATATAGAGTCGTGATATACTGAGTCGAAAGCTTTCCGATAATCAATAAATATGATATATAAAGGTTTATCATATTCATTATATCTTTCTATTATCATTTTCAGGGTATGAATGTGGTCTACTGTTGAAAAGTTTTTCACAAATCCAGCCTGCTTTTGTTACATATAATCATTTCTAACTCTCAGTTCATTCTCCTTTGCCGATACAGTTTGTCGTTGAAGGGCCGGCCACAGATTCCGTTGATGCCCTTGTTGTTTTAATTAAAGCCTCCAGGACCTCTTCGTTTCTGTTTCGTATAGCCATTTTTAGGTTGTAGACGACTATGTTTTATAGTTAGCTTCCGTTGCCCGCCTGACTGACCTGTCGTCGTTATAGTAAACGGAGCATTTTGTATGGTGTGACACTGCTATTACCGAATGAGAAACACTGTCTCTGAGCTTGGTGGTTATGGGATATTATGATTTAAACTCACACTTACATACATATTGTACAAACGAGGCCTTGTACAAATATGCATCAATAATTTACTGTGAAATACCGGGTGGTAATGTAAGTGACAGGCATTAGCTTATTCTTAGTAAGCACATAGTACTTGAAGAATTGTTGACTTACGAAAGCACATCCCGCTTTTGTAAGTGAACAGTTCTTCAAGAATTAGAGCTATATTTTTCTTTTATTGGTGATAAGTAAGCCTTAGAACACAATCTCACCTGATGGTAAGTGACGATGTGATCGAAGGTGTTTAACAGGCTTAACCTAGAATTACTGGCTCTCAAGTATAGCTGCCGGAACACACCGTTAGGGCTTGGTGACAGATTTTCTACTTGAAGGTGGTCGCTAGCCAGGCGGGCATTCGCAAAATGCCCTTTCACCATTCGGAGAAGCTCAAGCCCGAGGCGGGATTCGAACCATGGATCTCCTAAACGGCAGTCCATACAAATTCCACTGAGCGATCACTGCTTCAAAAGCTATATGAGACAAATCACTTATCTGTAGATTTAGGTACCATGAGGGTGCCAAGTCCATATGTTGGTAGAGATGAACGTACCATTCCATGGATTCACCGTATGTCCTGTGTCCATCGCGTTGCAGGAGTAGAAGCCAGCGGCATGTTTATCACTTTCAGCCCATAGGATAGGGTTGAGGGGTTGCTCTCAAGGTCATCCTCCAGCTCAAGCTTCTCCCAATATAATAGGAGAGAAAGGTTGGTTATCCACCAGTGATGATTTTGAAGCGCTCGTAGCGTTTGCTTAGCCGTTCTTAACCTATCAGCTAAGTGAAGCAACGTCCGCTAGGGTCATGACTTGGAAGGGTGACCGCTAGTGACATTTCTACTGAGCGCATCCGTGCTTCGGAACGTTAAGCCGTCGGTCCCGGTTGTTGTGTTAGGATGGCAGTCGTTACAGTATGGTGGTAGGGCATTTCGTGAATGCCCGATTACCAACTACCAGTGTCAAGTAGAAAATCTGTCGCCAAGCACCTAACGTTGGCTTCCGGCAGCTGTCCTTGAGAGCCAGTAATTCTAGGTTAGCCTGGACAACATCTTTGACCACATCATCACTTACGATCAGGCGAGATAGTGGTCAAAAGCTAGCCTAACAGGTATAAATAAAATAACGGTTACTTCACGAGCAAGTGTGTTGAATAGTTTTTTATCATGTTCCAGCTAGCAGAGATAGCAACAAACAAAGAGAAATTAGTCTCAATATCAAACTCCATGATGAGCCTTCATAAAAGAGTGCAATCATTATCCGTAAGTACATGCAATACTAAGATCATATTCTACTAATATAAGTTATACAGGGTTATTGGTAAAATGCTAAGAACCTCTTAGATTTGATTTCTGCTAGTCCTAAAAAATATTATGAGATGGATTTCTTTTTGCGTTTGTATTTGAAGAAATAAGCACGAGGACCACCTGATTTTAAAAGTCTCTTGTGCCTGTAATTTATTATTTCATATTTTTTATTACTTTGCTCGATGTTAAATATTCAAAACTCTATTCTAAGGGAGCGCGGCGCGGTCCAGTGTTGCTGCCGCGGGCGCTCTTGGCTCGGAGTAGATTAGTAAAAAAAACATTTCAATATGTTTGCTAGGAGAAGCAGAAGTCAACCCTAAGAAATTGATAGCATTTTACCAATAACCCTGTATTATAAATGTAAAAAGACACTCAAAAACACAAATTGTACTGCACTTGCTGACTACCTTTTCGAGTGCCAGTAATTCTAGATTAGCCTGAACAACATCTTCGACCACATCATCACTACCTATCAAGTAAGTAGTGTATATATGCGGGTTCTGGCTCAAACTCTGAGGTTGAATGACGTCACAGCGTTCTCACCACAGCGAAACGTTCTTATCACATCCGGCGACCGATAAGTTTCAAAGCTAGCTATTAAAGTCGGATTTGCCTGCCAATGTCAGGTTTATCTGTCATCGCTGAATTTAACTGTCAATGTCATATTGAACTGTCAAAATCAAATTTAACTGTTAAAGTTAGATTTAACTGTCATCGCTGAATTTAACTGTCAATGTCATACTGAACTGTCAGACAGATTTAGCTGACAAAGTTAGATTTAACCGTCCAAATTAGATTTAACTGTCATTGTTGAATTTACCTATTAAAATCATATTGAGCTGTCAAACTCAATTGAACTGTCAAAGTCAGATTTAACTGTCAACGTCATGTTGAACTGTCAAAGTCAATTGAACTGTCAAAGTCAGATTTAAGTGTCATTGTTGAATTTAACTGTCAACGTCATATTGAACTGACAAAGTCAGATCTAACAGTGATCACATCCGGCGACCGATAAGTTTCAAAGCTAGCTATTAAAGTCGGATTTGCCTGCCAATGTCAGGTTTATCTGTCATCGCTGAATTTAACTGTCAATGTCATATTGAACTGTCAAAATCAAATTTAACTGTTAAAGTTAGATTTAACTGTCATCGCTGAATTTAACTGTCAATGTCATACTGAACTGTCAGACAGATTTAGCTGACAAAGTTAGATTTAACCGTCCAAATTAGATTTAACTGTCATTGTTGAATTTACCTATTAAAATCATATTGAGCTGTCAAACTCAATTGAACTGTCAAAGTCAGATTTAACTGTCAACGTCATGTTGAACTGTCAAAGTCAATTGAACTGTCAAAGTCAGATTTAAGTGTCATTGTTGAATTTAACTGTCAACGTCATATTGAACTGACAAAGTCAGATCTAACAGTGATCACATCCGGCGACCGATAAGTTTCAAAGCTAGCTATTAAAGTCGGATTTGCCTGCCAATGTCAGGTTTAACTGTCATCGCTGAATTTAACTGTCAATGTCATATTGAACTGTCAAAATCAAATTTAACTGTTAAAGTTAGATTTAACTGTCATCGCTGAATTTAACTGTCAATGTCATACTGAACTGTCAGACAGATTTAGCTGACAAAGTTAGATTTAACCGTCCAAATTAGATTTAACTGTCATTGTTGAATTTACCTATTAAAATCATATTGAGCTGTCAAACTCAATTGAACTGTCAAAGTCAGGTTTAACTGTCAACATCATGTTGAACTGTCAAAGTCAATTGAACTGTCAAAGTCAGATTTAAGTGTCATTGTTGAATTTAACTGTCAACGTCATATTGAACTGACAAAGTCAGATCTAACAGTGATAGATTTAACTGTTATCATCACCCAAACACCCGCACCGATCAGGAATCGAACCTCATCATCATAACGTATACACCGCTGAGCCACTGCCGCAATACTCCAATGCCCTAGTTTCACATGAATCTCACAGGATGTGGGTACGCTGATAAGCGGAGAATCGGGTCTCTTTATGAATGTGTGTAAAAGCGTAATATTATCATTATGCTATTATTATCTTCTACCAATAGGGATCACGGACTTAGACTGATAAGGAGATCATCAACCAATAGAAACACTCTTTTAAAGGTTAAGGTGTGTTGGTGGGGGTGGGTATAAAAGCATGCAACGTTTACTACAAGCACATACCTTAAGGTCTCTCATTACGTTAAACACGTTTAAAACGAGAACTCATAGATTTTTACATCTTAGCCAATATGTTTGATTGTGAATATTGCAGACAGAAGTTCACCGTTAAAAATAGTATAAAACGGCATTTGAATTATTGTAACATGTATAACAGTGCGTCTAAGAAGGATAGACCCAAATGTATCCACTGCGCTAAGATATTCTCACGGTCTGATGTTGCTGAACGCCATGCCAAGTCATGTCGAATGGGACCAGGTACGTTCATATATGATTAAAATGCTATCACTATACAATACATTAAGCTAGATTTATAGCACCTACCTAGAGATTTTTTTTCTAATAGTAAACGACTGTTGATAAATATTATAATAAAATGTGTCGATTATTCATTGAGCTGAAAACTTATCAGGATCTATGTATTTTTTACAGGTAATAAACGATGCGTTGAAACAAGTGATAATGTACTGCAACCGACTATAAAAAAACCGCGTTGTGATATATGCGAGATTGATGTGACTAATATTCATACGCATCTCCGAAGCGCTCTACATAAAAACAAAGTATGTACTCGGCCAAGGGATGATGAGCATGTTCAGATTATTAAATCTGCATACAAATCTCGCATTGCTACATATAGAGTGTTTAGCCGCACTCCAATTCTAATCCCAAGCGAGTTCATGAACGAGGTAAGAGGAATAGTACTCCGCCTAATCACCGACAAACAAGTTGAGGTGGGGGGTGCTATCAAAGTGAACTTAGAACTTTACGCTAAGTACACGAAATGGGTAAAGATGGCGGCGAATGAGGAAAAAGAACTGGATGAAGTAAAATCGTTTAATACAAAAAATATAAGTATTTTTACCGATATCAGCATAGAGGAAGCGTACAATGCATTTCTTGAAGAAATTAGTAGCAAAGCTGATGAATTCCAAGAACGCGACAGCGGGTGGGCTATCAAGAGCGTACTTCATCTTGAAATTAATATAAATAAATATGCACCACTGAAGGGATCTTCATATCTCCCCCTACCCGACTGGATTCAAAAGAAACACGCCTGTGTTAACGTAAAAAATACCGATAATGCATGCTTTTTTTGGAGCGTTATCAGCGCTCTTTACCCCGCTGCTAAAAATGCGGATCGGCCTTCATCATATCCGCCATATGAGGAAGTGGTGAATACTGATGGTATAAGCCTCCCCGTAGACATGAAGAACATCAAAAAGTTTGAAGATATGAACGAATTCAGTATAAATATATATGAGATCAGCGGTCATAGTATCGCAGGACCTATATATCACTCAAAGGAGAGACGTGACAAGCATATAAACTTGCTTCTCGTCGAGGATGGTGAGAAAGCGCACTTCTGCTGGATAAAAAGCCTATCCCGTTTAGTAGGTTCACAGCAAAGCCGGCATAAGGGCAAAGTTTGGATATGCGATGGTTGCCTACTCACATTCAATAGCGAGAGTAATCTCATCAAACATACTAATCGTGATTGTTCCCATATCACAACAACATTACCAGCTGAGGAGGATAACACTTTCAAATTTAAAAACTATCAAAACAGGATGAAGGTGCCGGTAGTAGTATACGCTGATTTTGAGGCCTTATTAAAGCCGATAGATACATGTGCTCCAAACCCATCAGCATCATATACCCAAGATTATCAAGTGCATGAACCTTATAGTTTTGGATATTTTATAAAATGTAATTATAACGATTCACTAAGTAAATATGTATCGTTTAGAGGATCTAATTGCGCAGAATATTTTCTGGATTCTTTGGAGGAAGAGCTAGCCCCATTCGCTAAAAGTATAAATAGAACAATATCAATGCGACCTCTAACAAGCGAACAAACTCAAGAGTTTACAGCTGCAGTAAATTGTCATATATGCGGTGAAAAACTAAATATGGATAGGGTGCGCGATCACTGCCACTTAACAGGTATGTATAGAGGAGCTGCGCACAACGACTGCAACTTAAATTATAAAATAAAACATGTCATACCAGTAGTTCTTCATAATATGTCTAAATATGATTCACATTTTATTATTAGAACATTGCAAAACCGACACGTGAACATCCTACCCAAAAATAAGGAAAATTTCATTTCTATTACATCGGAAAAACATGGTGGGTTAAGCTTTGACTTGAGATTTATAGACTCGTACAGGTTTCTAGCGGCTAGCCTCGATAAACTCGCATCCAATCTTGATTCGAGCCAATTTGTTAACATGCGTAAACATTGCTCAGATCATTTAGATTTACTGATGAGGAAAGGTGTATTCCCTTATGATTATATATCATCTTTGGAAAAGCTTGAAGAAACAGCACTACCGCCTCAGGATAGTTTTTTTAACAAGCTGAATAACTCCAACATATCAGATGCTCAATACGAACATGCGCAAAAGGTTTGGAATGCTTTTAATGTAAAAACGTTAGGTGAATATAGCGATATATATTTGAAGACTGACGTTATGTTATTAACAGACGTATTTGAAAATTTTAGAAATGTATGTCTTAAAACTTATCAGCTAGATCCTGCTCATTATTACACAGCACCCGGCCTATCTTGGGATGCGATGCTACAGTTTACAAAGGTTGAGATGGAGTTACTCACCGATCTTTCTATGGTAAAGTTCATTTCGAATGGGATACGCGGAGGATTGAGTCAGTGCTGCGGAAGATATGCAAAAGCTAATAATAAATATATTAGAGATTATGATTCTGAGAAACCCTCAAATTTTATAATTTACTTAGATGCTAATAATCAATATGGATGGGCAATGAGTCAATACTTACCCTTAAAAGATTTCAGATGGTTGGCCGAAGATGAAATAGTAAACTTTGATATTACCCAAACCTCCGATGATAGTGCTACAGGTTTCATTCTAGAGGTGGATTTAGACTATCCCACACATTTGCATGACTCACACAATGACCTTTGCTTTTGCCCTGAAAACCGCGTACCAGAAGTAAGTAAGTCTAAAAGCCCAAAACTCTTATCAAACTTGTATTGTAAGCGTGAATATGCTATACATTATATTAACTTAAAACAGGCTATCGATAAAGGACTTGTTCTAAAAAAAATACATCGAGTTCTAGCTTTCAGTCAGAGCCCTTGGCTAAAGGGGTATATTGAAATGAATACGGCAATGAGAACGAGCGCAAAAAATACATTCGAAAAAGATTTCTATAAACTAATGAACAATGCAGTTTTCGGAAAAACTATGGAAAATGTTGAAAAGAGAGTTGATGTGCGCTTAGTGAATAGGTGGGAGAGTGCGGGTAAGAGATTAGGAGCTAGAGCATTGATAAGCAGGCTTAATTTCCATAGCTGTACAATAATAAACAAGGATCTTACTATCATTCAGATGCAGCGTAATAAGATTAAATATGACAAGCCTACATATATAGGGTTCACTGTACTAGAGCTCTCGAAAACTCTTATGTATGACTTTCACTACAATTACATATTACCAAAATACGGTGAAAATGCATCCCTTTTATATACAGACACAGACTCTTTTATATACAACATAACGACCGATGATTTTTATGCTGACATCAAACCAGACGTAGAAAAACGATTTGATACTTCAGACTACCCCTCCAGCAATACCTATAATCTACCTCTAGTCAACAAGAAAGTGGTGGGGATGTTCAAGGATGAATGTGCAGGTGAAATGATTAGAGAATTTATAGGTATACGGTCCAAATGCTACTTTATAAAAAAAGAAGATGATAAGGAGATAAAAAAAATCAAAGGGGTAAAAAGAAATGTGGTAGTGGATGATGTGAATAGAGATGACTTTTTCAACTGCGCAACCAATGCAGAAGATGTGCAATATCGTACTATGTATGTGATAGGTAGTAAAGCTCACTTACTATACTCTCAAGCTCTCAATAAGATAGTCCTGAAAAATTCCGATGATAAGAGGTTTTCCATACCCAATGAACCTTATAAAACCTTAGCATGGGGTCATTTTACCATAGAATAAATTTTATAATAAAAATTGTAAATTATTTATTTAGTTAGATATTTGTGTAGAATTGTAAATAGAATAGTGTAAATAAGATATCTTTAGCAACTATTTAGGGGATCTCACGCTGTATTAGAAGCTCAGCAAAGCCCCTCTAACGATACGAATCTATTTCTATGAATTATATACCTAAGATGCTTTATTAATATAATTATTTCCTAAATTATGTAAAATAAAAATCATAAATGTATTAAATATGTTTAAGAGCCCTCTACCCTATCAGCGGGAGTACCTAATATGAGTACAAGTACTATGTATAGTTAATAATTATTATTATCATTATTAATTAGTATTCGCTAAGTATGTTAAGTCTAAAGTATTGTATAAAAGTAATAAATTATATAGAAAAATATATATTTTTTCATTTTATTGGATAATCCCTACCCCCACCCCAGTTCTAAATAGTACAACGGCAGACCCTCTTCAACTTTTACATCGACTCGCTATATATCAGACCTATTCAAACCTGCAAGATCACCTGTTCAATACCTGCTCAAACCTGTTCAATACCTGATCAATACCTGTTCAGACCTGTTCAATACCTGATCAATACCTGTTCAGACCTAATCAATACCTGTTCAGACCGGTTCAATACCTGATCAACACCTGATCAATACTTGATCAATACCTGTTCAGACCTGTTCAATACCTGATCAATACCTGTTCAATACCTGATCAATACCTGTTCAGACCTGTTCAAAAACCCATTCAAAACCTGTTCATAGCAGATCGTACCACTTAATCAGACCTGGTCAAAGCAGCTCATATCACCTATACAACTCTTATCTGATCTTATTCGATTATAATGTAAAAATCACTCACTCTCATACTGAGACTTGATCTGATAACGTTAGATCTATCAAAATCAGATTTAGATGTTATTGTATATATAGTAAATATACTTATCTTACTATGTATAAATTGATGAGTATTAACAGTAAATGCACTTAGAATATTATTTATTATGCCAGTCGAAAAGCTGAGGCTTTCAAAAACAATCTAGACCTAATAGAACTTTGCAAAACTATTATTTTATTTAAAATATTAATAAGATCTAAAGCGTATAAAGAGATATTTAATTTAAGCATGTTTTTAATTGGTTGGAAGGAATACTTGCAAACGTATTGAGATAATTACATATAGATGTTAGTAGCATATAATGTACGTTCTGGTTCATTTACCATATATTTTTTACAAATTATTTTGCGGTTGTAATTAATACTTTAGTATGGCTAAAGTATATGTCTGTGCGTTTTTGGACCGCAAAGGATAAGTTGGTAAAAGAGTTAAGGAAACAGTGTAAGTAGAGCTCTGAAGTGGTGTTGTTGTTGTTCTGTGAGGGTGAATGTTACGCTGATCGTGTGTTAACTATAATAGTATCTGCAGTCTATCACGAGAGATGTTTGGGGGGTGTGAAGGTTGTATTGGTGGTGGGAAGGTTGTATCGGGCGGTGGGTAGGGTTGTACAATATTGTCGGTTTTCAAAACTAGACTTGAAAACAAGTCAACTAGATGGCGTTAGTAGTTATATAGTAGTATATTCAGCGCTGATGCCTCCTAATAGTGACTGTTATTGAATCTGTGACATAATTGGAAGTCGCGGGTGTTTGGGCGGGGGGGGAGGTTATGGTTGGCGGGGTGCGGGCGGCGGCGGCGGCGGCGGCGGGTTTTGTTCTAGTACCTATTTCCATACGTATGTATGAATACCTTGATGACTATTCGTTAAACTGTGAGAGGTTAAAAATGCTCTATATTGTGAACATTACACACGTTATCTCGTATAGGTACCGCTCGTATTGCTGCGGTTAGCAGTTATCGCCCGCTCACATCCTGTCTACGCATGTAATATTCCCAACCCCGTTTTTAGAACAAATCAAGTATAATATCTAAATAATACAAAGTATATTGTTACATTAAATTCGGTTTTTTATAATATTTCATTTAAAATATATATGTATATAATAGAGACTAAGATTTTATGCGGAAGAATTCTATACTCGAGTAATGATGACCACGAAATGTATTCACCCATACGTATGTAAATAGGTACTAGAACAAAACCCGCCGCCGCCGCCGCCGCCGCCCGCACCCCGCCAACCATAACCTCCCCCCCCGCCCAAACACCCGCGACTTCCAATTATGTCACAGATTCAATAACAGTCACTATTAGGAGGCATCAGCGCTGAATATACTACTATATAACTACTAACGCCATCTAGTTGACTTGTTTTCAAGTCTAGTTTTGAAAACCGACAATATTGTACAACCCTACCCACCGCCCCGATACAACCTTCCCACCACCAATACAACCTTCACACCCCCCAAACATCTCTCGTGATAGACTGCAGATACTATTATAGTTAACACACGACCAGCGTAACATTCACCCTCACAGAACAACAACAACACCACTTCAGAGCTCTACTTACACTGTTTCCTTAACTCTTTTACCAACTTATCCTTTGCGGTCCAAAAACGCACAGACATATACTTTAGCCATACTAAAGTATTAATTACAACCGCAAAATAATTTGTAAAAAATATATGGTAAATGAACCAGAACGTACATTATATGCTACTAACATCTATATGTAATTATCTCAATACGTTTGCAAGTATTCCTTCCAACCAATTAAAAACATGCTTAAATTAAATATCTCTTTATACGCTTTAGATCTTATTAATATTTTAAATAAAATAATAGTTTTGCAAAGTTCTATTAGGTCTAGATTGTTTTTGAAAGCCTCAGCTTTTCGACTGGCATAATAAATAATATTCTAAGTGCATTTACTGTTAATACTCATCAATTTATACATAGTAAGATAAGTATATTTACTATATATACAATAACATCTAAATCTGATTTTGATAGATCTAACGTTATCAGATCAAGTCTCAGTATGAGAGTGAGTGATTTTTACATTATAATCGAATAAGATCAGATAAGAGTTGTATAGGTGATATGAGCTGCTTTGACCAGGTCTGATTAAGTGGTACGATCTGCTATGAACAGGTTTTGAATGGGTTTTTGAACAGGTCTGAACAGGTATTGATCAGGTATTGAACAGGTATTGATCAGGTATTGAACAGGTCTGAACAGGTATTGATCAAGTATTGATCAGGTGTTGATCAGGTATTGAACCGGTCTGAACAGGTATTGATTAGGTCTGAACAGGTATTGATCAGGTATTGAACAGGTCTGAACAGGTATTGAACAGGTTTGAGCAGGTATTGAACAGGTGATCTTGCAGGTTTGAATAGGTCTGATATATAGCGAGTCGATGTAAAAGTTGAAGAGGGTCTGCCGTTGTACTATTTAGAACTGGGGTGGGGGTAGGGATTATCCAATAAAATGAAAAAATATATATTTTTCTATATAATTTATTACTTTTATACAATACTTTAGACTTAACATACTTAGCGAATACTAATTAATAATGATAATAATAATTATTAACTATACATAGTACTTGTACTCATATTAGGTACTCCCGCTGATAGGGTAGAGGGCTCTTAAACATATTTAATACATTTATGATTTTTATTTTACATAATTTAGGAAATAATTATATTAATAAAGCATCTTAGGTATATAATTCATAGAAATAGATTCGTATCGTTAGAGGGGCTTTGCTGAGCTTCTAATACAGCGTGAGATCCCCTAAATAGTTGCTAAAGATATCTTATTTACACTATTCTATTTACAATTCTACACAAATATCTAACTAAATAAATAATTTACAATTTTTATTATAAAATTTATTCTATGGTAAAATGACCCCATGCTAAGGTTTTATAAGGTTCATTGGGTATGGAAAACCTCTTATCATCGGAATTTTTCAGGACTATCTTATTGAGAGCTTGAGAGTATAGTAAGTGAGCTTTACTACCTATCACATACATAGTACGATATTGCACATCTTCTGCATTGGTTGCGCAGTTGAAAAAGTCATCTCTATTCACATCATCCACTACCACATTTCTTTTTACCCCTTTGATTTTTTTTATCTCCTTATCATCTTCTTTTTTTATAAAGTAGCATTTGGACCGTATACCTATAAATTCTCTAATCATTTCACCTGCACATTCATCCTTGAACATCCCCACCACTTTCTTGTTGACTAGAGGTAGATTATAGGTATTGCTGGAGGGGTAGTCTGAAGTATCAAATCGTTTTTCTACGTCTGGTTTGATGTCAGCATAAAAATCATCGGTCGTTATGTTGTATATAAAAGAGTCTGTGTCTGTATATAAAAGGGATGCATTTTCACCGTATTTTGGTAATATGTAATTGTAGTGAAAGTCATACATAAGAGTTTTCGAGAGCTCTAGTACAGTGAACCCTATATATGTAGGCTTGTCATATTTAATCTTATTACGCTGCATCTGAATGATAGTAAGATCCTTGTTTATTATTGTACAGCTATGGAAATTAAGCCTGCTTATCAATGCTCTAGCTCCTAATCTCTTACCCGCACTCTCCCACCTATTCACTAAGCGCACATCAACTCTCTTTTCAACATTTTCCATAGTTTTTCCGAAAACTGCATTGTTCATTAGTTTATAGAAATCTTTTTCGAATGTATTTTTTGCGCTCGTTCTCATTGCCGTATTCATTTCAATGTACCCCTTTAGCCAAGGGCTCTGACTGAAAGCTAGAACTCGATGTATTTTTTTTAGAACAAGTCCTTTATCGATAGCCTGTTTTAAGTTAATATAATGTATAGCATATTCACGCTTACAATACAAGTTTGATAAGAGTTTTGGGCTTTTAGACTTACTTACTTCTGGTACGCGGTTTTCAGGGCAAAAGCAAAGGTTATTGTGTGAGTCATGCAAATGTGTGGGATAGTCTAAATCCACCTCTAGAATGAAACCTGTAGCACTATCATCGGAGGTTTGGGTAATATCAAAGTTTACTATTTCATCTTCGGCCAACCATCTGAAATCTTTTAAGGGTAAGTATTGACTCATTGCCCATCCATATTGATTATTAGCATCTAAGTAAATTATAAAATTTGAGGGTTTCTCAGAATCATAATCTCTAATATATTTATTATTAGCTTTTGCATATCTTCCGCAGCACTGACTCAATCCTCCGCGTATCCCATTCGAAATGAACTTTACCATAGAAAGATCGGTGAGTAACTCCATCTCAACCTTTGTAAACTGTAGCATCGCATCCCAAGATAGGCCGGGTGCTGTGTAATAATGAGCAGGATCTAGCTGATAAGTTTTAAGACATACATTTCTAAAATTTTCAAATACGTCTGTTAATAACATAACGTCAGTCTTCAAATATATATCGCTATATTCACCTAACGTTTTTACATTAAAAGCATTCCAAACCTTTTGCGCATGTTCGTATTGAGCATCTGATATGTTGGAGTTATTCAGCTTGTTAAAAAAACTATCCTGAGGCGGTAGTGCTGTTTCTTCAAGCTTTTCCAAAGATGATATATAATCATAAGGGAATACACCTTTCCTCATCAGTAAATCTAAATGATCTGAGCAATGTTTACGCATGTTAACAAATTGGCTCGAATCAAGATTGGATGCGAGTTTATCGAGGCTAGCCGCTAGAAACCTGTACGAGTCTATAAATCTCAAGTCAAAGCTTAACCCACCATGTTTTTCCGATGTAATAGAAATGAAATTTTCCTTATTTTTGGGTAGGATGTTCACGTGTCGGTTTTGCAATGTTCTAATAATAAAATGTGAATCATATTTAGACATATTATGAAGAACTACTGGTATGACATGTTTTATTTTATAATTTAAGTTGCAGTCGTTGTGCGCAGCTCCTCTATACATACCTGTTAAGTGGCAGTGATCGCGCACCCTATCCATATTTAGTTTTTCACCGCATATATGACAATTTACTGCAGCTGTAAACTCTTGAGTTTGTTCGCTTGTTAGAGGTCGCATTGATATTGTTCTATTTATACTTTTAGCGAATGGGGCTAGCTCTTCCTCCAAAGAATCCAGAAAATATTCTGCGCAATTAGATCCTCTAAACGATACATATTTACTTAGTGAATCGTTATAATTACATTTTATAAAATATCCAAAACTATAAGGTTCATGCACTTGATAATCTTGGGTATATGATGCTGATGGGTTTGGAGCACATGTATCTATCGGCTTTAATAAGGCCTCAAAATCAGCGTATACTACTACCGGCACCTTCATCCTGTTTTGATAGTTTTTAAATTTGAAAGTGTTTTCCTCCTCAGCTGGTAATGTTGTTGTGATATGGGAACAATCACGATTAGTATGTTTGATGAGATTACTCTCGCTATTGAATGTGAGTAGGCAACCATCGCATATCCAAACTTTGCCCTTATGCCGGCTTTGCTGTGAACCTACTAAACGGGATAGGCTTTTTATCCAGCAGAAGTGCGCTTTCTCACCATCCTCGACGAGAAGCAAGTTTATATGCTTGTCACGTCTCTCCTTTGAGTGATATATAGGTCCTGCGATACTATGACCGCTGATCTCATATATATTTATACTGAATTCGTTCATATCTTCAAACTTTTTGATGTTCTTCATGTCTACGGGGAGGCTTATACCATCAGTATTCACCACTTCCTCATATGGCGGATATGATGAAGGCCGATCCGCATTTTTAGCAGCGGGGTAAAGAGCGCTGATAACGCTCCAAAAAAAGCATGCATTATCGGTATTTTTTACGTTAACACAGGCGTGTTTCTTTTGAATCCAGTCGGGTAGGGGGAGATATGAAGATCCCTTCAGTGGTGCATATTTATTTATATTAATTTCAAGATGAAGTACGCTCTTGATAGCCCACCCGCTGTCGCGTTCTTGGAATTCATCAGCTTTGCTACTAATTTCTTCAAGAAATGCATTGTACGCTTCCTCTATGCTGATATCGGTAAAAATACTTATATTTTTTGTATTAAACGATTTTACTTCATCCAGTTCTTTTTCCTCATTCGCCGCCATCTTTACCCATTTCGTGTACTTAGCGTAAAGTTCTAAGTTCACTTTGATAGCACCCCCCACCTCAACTTGTTTGTCGGTGATTAGGCGGAGTACTATTCCTCTTACCTCGTTCATGAACTCGCTTGGGATTAGAATTGGAGTGCGGCTAAACACTCTATATGTAGCAATGCGAGATTTGTATGCAGATTTAATAATCTGAACATGCTCATCATCCCTTGGCCGAGTACATACTTTGTTTTTATGTAGAGCGCTTCGGAGATGCGTATGAATATTAGTCACATCAATCTCGCATATATCACAACGCGGTTTTTTTATAGTCGGTTGCAGTACATTATCACTTGTTTCAACGCATCGTTTATTACCTGTAAAAAATACATAGATCCTGATAAGTTTTCAGCTCAATGAATAATCGACACATTTTATTATAATATTTATCAACAGTCGTTTACTATTAGAAAAAAAATCTCTAGGTAGGTGCTATAAATCTAGCTTAATGTATTGTATAGTGATAGCATTTTAATCATATATGAACGTACCTGGTCCCATTCGACATGACTTGGCATGGCGTTCAGCAACATCAGACCGTGAGAATATCTTAGCGCAGTGGATACATTTGGGTCTATCCTTCTTAGACGCACTGTTATACATGTTACAATAATTCAAATGCCGTTTTATACTATTTTTAACGGTGAACTTCTGTCTGCAATATTCACAATCAAACATATTGGCTAAGATGTAAAAATCTATGAGTTCTCGTTTTAAACGTGTTTAACGTAATGAGAGACCTTAAGGTATGTGCTTGTAGTAAACGTTGCATGCTTTTATACCCACCCCCACCAACACACCTTAACCTTTAAAAGAGTGTTTCTATTGGTTGATGATCTCCTTATCAGTCTAAGTCCGTGATCCCTATTGGTAGAAGATAATAATAGCATAATGATAATATTACGCTTTTACACACATTCATAAAGAGACCCGATTCTCCGCTTATCAGCGTACCCACATCCTGTGAGATTCATGTGAAACTAGGGCATTGGAGTATTGCGGCAGTGGCTCAGCGGTGTATACGTTATGATGATGAGGTTCGATTCCTGATCGGTGCGGGTGTTTGGGTGATGATAACAGTTAAATCTATCACTGTTAGATCTGACTTTGTCAGTTCAATATGACGTTGACAGTTAAATTCAACAATGACACTTAAATCTGACTTTGACAGTTCAATTGACTTTGACAGTTCAACATGATGTTGACAGTTAAACCTGACTTTGACAGTTCAATTGAGTTTGACAGCTCAATATGATTTTAATAGGTAAATTCAACAATGACAGTTAAATCTAATTTGGACGGTTAAATCTAACTTTGTCAGCTAAATCTGTCTGACAGTTCAGTATGACATTGACAGTTAAATTCAGCGATGACAGTTAAATCTAACTTTAACAGTTAAATTTGATTTTGACAGTTCAATATGACATTGACAGTTAAATTCAGCGATGACAGTTAAACCTGACATTGGCAGGCAAATCCGACTTTAATAGCTAGCTTTGAAACTTATCGGTCGCCGGATGTGATCACTGTTAGATCTGACTTTGTCAGTTCAATATGACGTTGACAGTTAAATTCAACAATGACACTTAAATCTGACTTTGACAGTTCAATTGACTTTGACAGTTCAACATGACGTTGACAGTTAAATCTGACTTTGACAGTTCAATTGAGTTTGACAGCTCAATATGATTTTAATAGGTAAATTCAACAATGACAGTTAAATCTAATTTGGACGGTTAAATCTAACTTTGTCAGCTAAATCTGTCTGACAGTTCAGTATGACATTGACAGTTAAATTCAGCGATGACAGTTAAATCTAACTTTAACAGTTAAATTTGATTTTGACAGTTCAATATGACATTGACAGTTAAATTCAGCGATGACAGATAAACCTGACATTGGCAGGCAAATCCGACTTTAATAGCTAGCTTTGAAACTTATCGGTCGCCGGATGTGATCACTGTTAGATCTGACTTTGTCAGTTCAATATGACGTTGACAGTTAAATTCAACAATGACACTTAAATCTGACTTTGACAGTTCAATTGACTTTGACAGTTCAACATGACGTTGACAGTTAAATCTGACTTTGACAGTTCAATTGAGTTTGACAGCTCAATATGATTTTAATAGGTAAATTCAACAATGACAGTTAAATCTAATTTGGACGGTTAAATCTAACTTTGTCAGCTAAATCTGTCTGACAGTTCAGTATGACATTGACAGTTAAATTCAGCGATGACAGTTAAATCTAACTTTAACAGTTAAATTTGATTTTGACAGTTCAATATGACATTGACAGTTAAATTCAGCGATGACAGATAAACCTGACATTGGCAGGCAAATCCGACTTTAATAGCTAGCTTTGAAACTTATCGGTCGCCGGATGTGATAAGAACGTTTCGCTGTGGTGAGAACGCTGTGACGTCATTCAACCTCAGAGTTTGAGCCAGAACCCGCATATATACACTACTCAAGTATAAAAAAAACATACCATGAATGAGGCCAAAAAGTGTGCGAAAGAGCTAGGAAAAAAGATCTTTCCACATAAACTGAGCTGGTTAGTCTATTGCATACTGCCACTTGGAGGTACTTATAATTTTTTCAACATTCACTTTATTTTCTTTTGCAATGCCCACATATAAAATACAGACATTAGATTGGGTTAAAAAAAATGCTTTTCCATTCAAAACTAGACTATTACTTCGATAACTAAAAAATATATGGAGGAAGCAAAGGGAGGTGACTCCTCTTGTGCAACCCGAAATATATTCGGGCGGCGCTGATTTTCAGCCCTTAGGCGAATGCCTCTGTAGAAAATTGGTCTCCAAGCACCTAACGATGTGTTCCGGCAGCGGTCCTTGAGAGGAGCCTATGTAATTCTAAGTTAGCCTGAATAATATTTTCGACCACATCATCGGATACCATTAAGTGAGTCTTCAATGGCTAGCTTATTAGCTATAAGTAAATAAAACCTCCATAAAGACTGAAGGGATTCAAGTGGGATTCGGCATATACTCGTGTACTAGGGTTGTGAAGAATATTCGGCCACTTTTCACTATTCAGCGGAATGCCGAATACCTAAACATTGCAAGTAATACCATAATAAAATTAAATGGTTTAGTACACTAGTAGGTTCTTATCTCACTCGGGAATTGAACCCCGTAGCACCTGCAAATCAGTCAAGTGGGGAGATACGATACATTATATACCGTTATGTTTAAAGCACTCGTAGCGAAGTTTGCTTTTTTTTTATGTTATTGTGACGGAACAAGCCCGAGGCCCACCTGATGTTAAGTGGACTAACCTCTGCCTATAACAGACGCATTTCGTCAGCGACGAATTGCACTGTGCCTGTCACACTGAGACGTCCAGTTTTTAGGTCTCATTAGCCTGTAATTTTTCTGGCTCTCAAGGACTGCTGCCGGAACACACTGTTAGGTGCTGTACAGTCCGCGAGGTATAAGCTGAGCTTTGCATTTGTGTGAGTGTACATGGATAGTGTAGGTGTGACAACCGGCCTTAGGCGCGGCGCCATTTTCGCCCGGTAAAAACCTGATTTTGGGTAACCGGCCTGAGGCGCGGCGCCATTCTGTCTCGCCGCGCTCCTGCCGATTGGTGATCACTCACACTAATGCAAAGCTCAGCTTATGCCTCGCGGACTGTACTACACTGTTAGCCGTTCTGAACCGTTCAGTGAAGTTAAGCAACGTCCGCCGCGGTCATGACTTGGATGGGTGACCGCTAGTGACATTACTACTCAGCGCTTCCGTGCTTCGGAAGGCACATTAAGCCGTCGGTCCTGGTTGTGGTCTTAGGATGGCAGTCGTTATAGCATGGTGGTAGGGCATTTTGCGAATGCCCGCCTGGCTAGCTACCACCTTCAAGTAGAAATCTGTCGCCAAGCACCTAACGGTGTGCTCCGGCATGTCCTTGAGAGCCAGTACTTCTAGGTTAGCCTGTACAACATCTTCGACCATATCATCACTTACCATCAGGTAAGATAGTGGTCAAAGGCAAATCTATCAAGCATAAAAAATATATCATAATTACAGTGAGTGTAGACGGTAAACAGCGTATTTGGCGCGATAATTTGAACGTGTTTTTCGCATCACTTGCACGTTTCATTTGGCTAGTGGCCGAATATACAAATTGTCGCAACACTAATGTATACACTTAAAAAACTTTTTTACCGTTTCTTTTATGCCTGATTGGTTAGCCTTTGACCACTATCTCACCTGATGGTAAGTGATGATGTGGTCGAAGATGTTGTTCAGGCTAACCTAGAAGTACTGGCTCTCAAGGACAGCTGCCGGAACACGCCGTTAGGTGCTTGGCGACAGATTTTCTACTTGAGGGTGGTAGCTAGCCAGGCGGGTATTCGCATAATACCCTACCACCATGCTATAACGACTGCCATCCTAAGACAACAACCGGGACCGACGGCTTAATGCGCCCTCCGAAGCACGGAAACGCTCAGTAGTTATGTCACTAGCGGTCACCCATCCAACTCATGACCGCGCGCGACGTTGCTTAACTTTGCTGATCGGTTGAGAACAGCTAAGTAAACTTCGCTACGAGCGCTTCATGATTTTCTAAGTATATTTTTTATTTAACAGGCACGAGCAGCAAACGTTGAAAAGGCAGCTAGAATTAAATCTTCTCAAGGCAGCTCTACCAGCTAGTAGATATTTAATAGATATATATTTATTGTATATAAGCGATGCATGTACAAACCCACCAACTTATCTGTTCAGGTGGCAGAAAAAAGAACTACAATATTCCTTCAAATTGTGACAGTTTGTAGTTGATTTCCTTGATCAGCAGCGCCCTCGCCAACTGCACAGTTAAGTTGGTGGTACTATATTTTATACCTATACTCTGGTTTTTAATTCGAGATCAAAAATGTAAACAAAGGTGTTAACCGTGAAAAAAAAATACTAGTACTTGGTAATTTTTCTAATTTTGGGAACGGATGGAGCATTTAATGTAAAAAATATATTTAATGCTATAATTTATTGCATTATTATGAAACAATAAAACACTTTTATATGTGCGTACATATTTACGCATATATTCAGGCCTGAAAAAATTTGTGTAAGATTTTTTTGTTTTTAATAGCCACACTTGTGAGAATATTTTTGAAGAAAAACTATTGAACACCCTGACCTGTCAGTTTGACAATGACATATATTGACATTTCTTTGTTTACATTTTTGATCTCGAATTAAAAACCAGACTATAGGTACTGATACGTATCTGTCAATTTTGAAATCAAAATTGTATTTTTTAATATTGTTGTGTTTGCAATAACGCCTATGCGCTCCATCCCAATACGATGGTTAAAGAACGATAGGAAAAATTTGAGTTATGACGTCATTGTCATGTTAGCCAATTGGTTAGAGCATACCCCGGCTAAAGGGGTGGATGGATGCGGGTTCGAATCCCGCTCATGACTTAAATTTTTCCTATCGTATATTTGTAATTTTGTAATGAAAACTGTAGCCAAAATTTGATGTTCTCCCAGAGCGATGAGTGAAAATCCTATTATGATTAAGTGGGCTTAAAGCTTCGTTTCCACCAGAGATGTGAGTAAAATGAGCTCCTAATAAGGGGACCCCCTTGACATGCGCGTGGACGATATCGTCCATTTTATGAATGATATTCCATTGTTCTAATTATCTAAGGATGCGATGGATTAAGAGCCATTTCACAAAATCACGCTACTGAAGTTTAGGTAAATGCCAGCACACAAGCGAAAGAAGTGACGACGGTATAGCGTGACTGTGAGTAACATATTTTGATACTAGCACTCATTAATAAAGAAATGTAAGTTGCGAATTTAAAAATTGTGTGATTGGCATGAGTAAATAATCAATTTCTTGTCGATTACTTGCTAATGTTATAGAAAAGAAGTAGGCATGTACATTAAATAGTCAACCTACATCGTGAATCGTATATTTACATTTCATCCTTGATGAATAAAAAATAGATATGTTTGAATCATTTATTGTAACAATAAACTTAAATAATTATACGGCTTAAAATTATATAAATATTTGACGTAACGGCATTGATTAAAAGCTGCGGACTAAAAGCTCTTTCTTTTAAATTTTCCAAAAATTGCTATTTTCCTCGTTCACACTCTACACAGTATCTATATCCAGTCGTTAACACTGTCTGCCATAATGACCATGTATAGGACTGAGGTTTATTTTTCTGTGCATCCGGAAAACAACTCAGTACCAACCACAAACGTCCCAGGACGTTTTTGGTTTTCCATTACTTAAACATGTCACCCTCATATTCCCATACCACAATATATCACCTATACCTTTAAAAAAATAACATTTTCATACATTTAGTTTGAGTAGCCCAAACAGCGAAATGTAAATATATATTTACACATTTTAAGGTTTTTTTTGTTTTTAAGTCGAATATCTTTGATGCAATCTATAATCAACATATATACTTCTTGGTACCAATGCAATCCTCACTATATACACTTATGCTCACTATTTCCTCTATGGAAAATAAATGATAATACACCTTTTTATATAAAAAAATACTGGAAATGGGGTTTGAACACACGACAAAAATGGTGGGAAATAGTAATTTAATTGCTATTTTTATTTTTTCGTAACTAGTCTTACCTAGAACTTCGATTCTTCTTTTAATATTGTTCTTTAGCCATGAATTGTTACAGATTTTTACGCCAAATATTTTAAAGTAACAAGATTAAAACAACCCAATTGTTTTAAGAACTTTGGCGGGAAAACTGTATTGGAGAGCAATATTTTTTTCTGATAAACTATATCACCTACGGCTTTGGTCCTTCTTTGATATTATTATTTACATATAATTTATACACTTGTATTATTTTAGATTTTTTGGTTTAAAATTAGTTACGAGATTATTTAATACGCAAATTTGCATCGGTAAGTGTTTGTGCTCTGCCTATAACAGATGCATTTCATCACAAGTGACGAACTGCACTGCGCCCATCACCTTGAGACATACCTGTTAAGTCTCATTTTTGTCTGTTATTTCACTGGCTCTCAAGGACTGCTGCCGGAACTCACCGTTAGGTGCTTGGCGACAGATTTTCTACTAGAGGGTGGTCGCTAGCCAGGCGGGCATTGGCAAATGCCCTTCCACCATGCGGTGAAGCTCAAGCTCTGGGCGGGATTCGAACCATGGACCTGCTGCGTGGCAGTCCATAGCCAATGCCACTGAGCCATCACTGCTTCAAAACTTAAACTTACGCAGAAAACACTTACTCAGATTTTATGGTAAATTTGTAAATACGACTATCGACCGCTAACTGGTATCCCGGTTTGTAGAAATGATGGAAAAGCCGGGAGGCCGTTTTGTACAAATTAGGTAGGTAGTTTAATTTCCTGCTGAAGTTATCGCTGTGTTCACTTATAGACATTAACTGAATCCAAAAATATTGGAAATCAATTATTCGCCTGACATCTTATCCTTCTAAAGCAAAAGTTATAGTGAGTTACTAATTTAAACTAGAATAATATAAAAACTAGCAGACCAAAAAGAAGAAGTCAACCCTCTGAGGTTGTTAGCATTTTTCCAATAACGCTGTATAAGACTGCATAATTGTGACATTTCCTTTTTTTAACACAATGGATGAACAGAAACTAAAGATGTAGTTACTTACTTAACAAGACAACAATAATTATATTATGGACAACAAAAATAAAGTATAGTTTGTTACTTAAAAAAATAAAGAATGATCAAAACTCTGTGGTCGCACTATAAACTTGCGTCTAAGCGTTCCGCGTACGAGACGTCAGAGCAAGGCAAAACGAACGCAGGTCCTACCTCGATGAGCGCTCGCGCGGTACTGATCGCCTCGCGCTTGTACATTTCAATTTATGAGCATTTCGAGTTATGTTAAATTTTTTTTCTTGTCTAACAAAACAGAGTTAATAGCACAATTTATTAAAGATCAGATTAATTAAAGAATGAACTTTCTTTTCATATAATATTTGTTTGGAATTACACTTTATTAAACGCAATATATCGTGGTAAACTGCTGATATAATTCGTGGAAATTGGCGCAAGATCTTTATTTTTTTTTCTACAATGACGATTAATTATCGATATTCTAGTACACTATGTGTCAACAGGACTATATGCCTGATGCACAGTTTTTTTTTTTTAGTTTATTTGATGAATCTTTATACAAGAGATAGAACTCTGAAGTTGGCTATGTGTACCTTAATTCGTAAAACAAGGTGCGGGAGATTGGTCACTACAAAATAATTAATGTTTCGTTTGTAAATCTGGTACATTAACTGAAAAGAGAACAGATTATTCTATTTTTATCAATTATTAAACAACTTGTAGATATTTCCTCTGATAGTAAATTAAGCGCTTAAAATCTTCGTATACCGCATTAAAATGTAAAATGCCTCTTAAGAGGAAAAAAAACACCAACAGGTATTCATACATAATTATATATTTATCATAGTACATAAATACAATTTTAACAAAAAAAAACAGCACATTTAAGAAGACAAAGATCCTGTTGAAAACCCCTTATATACATCTAAAACAAAAATGCACTAAAAAGTTAACCAAACGGTATACAGTTTGTTAGTTCATTTTATACCGATAAGTGAAAATGAAGACATCATCAATGTAGTCGAAGCTAATTAAATACGTATTATTAGAGATAACTCAAGCTAACTAACTTAACTAAGCCGGGCACGCTAGGACCTCATCACCTAGCACCAGCAGCGCGGGGCTCCCTCCACCCCCACCCAGCTCCCCGCTGCCGCAGTGCCCGCCGGGAGCTCGCAGACGCAGCTGCGCACTCGCCCTGATGAGGAGCATCTGATATGCTCGAAACCCGGGTCAACGTATTCGATCCTCAACGTGAGTGTTTTTTGCCGGTTTAATTTAAAATATTTAAATAATACATTATTGCATTGTTGCAGCATAATAATATAGTTAATAAAAACCTACAAGCTTATCAAGTACGAACGTTTTACATGTAATGTATATCTATGAAATTATTTTGAAATGTTTAAATTTTTATATTATAAAAAATATTTTATCGTTCAAGTATTTTATACTGGGTACGAATCTGGTTCGATTTGTTAAACAAAACTACCGGGTAACTAAATACTAAAGCCTGTTACGTACATCCGTGCTGGATGAGAAACGAGCATTTGGTTCGATTGATGTTAAGCTACTGCGCATCGTCATTATGTTCTGTCCAAAGTTTCAATTATAGTTTAATATGTTTTTCATTCCAGCTGCAATATTAAGAGTTTATTGTATACTTACCATTAAAAATAAAAGTCCTGTAGATTTTTATCCATAAGTACAATGTTGTTATGATTATAAATCTCAAATCGTAGAAGTAAAACATTTTTTGACTGATGATCTAATAATTAATTTCTATGATTTGAGTGTTGTTTTTTTAGAATAAGCTTTTAAATGTTACAGAATAGAATAGAATATCGTTTATTCGCATAAAATGTAGGTACAAAGGATAGAACAGTGATTTGCAAAGTGCGCCTAGTACATTTTGCCAAACTGTGGCATGCAAACATTAATTTAATTTAAAATAATTTAAAACAACATAAACAATAATGATATTAGGATTACACATTTACACATTACATTTCAATTATTTCATTTCATTTTCATCATCAATATCATTTACCTAAATTTATATTATGTCATTTAATTAAATCTTTTATTGAATAAAATATATTACATAATATATTATATAATACATTCCGTTATGACTGAGAATATATTTTTGTAAAAGCAATTGATAACATCTCAATAAGACATTTTAATAGAACTAAAGAATATTAAGAGGTTTGCTGGGCAGCTAGAACTTAAAGAATTTTCTAAGAAAAAAAATGCGTCATGGATATGTTGAAATTATTAAAGTACTAAATTATCTGGAGATGATAATATTTTTTATGTATTCCCTTGTTTGGATCAGAGTTGAACATGAGTATTTGTAATTTTTTTTTATATTATTGCGATGGAACAAGCTCGATTTAAGCGCCCAACTGATGTTAAGCGGACTTACCTCTGCCTATAACAGATGCATTTCATCACAAGTCACGAATTGCACTGATTGATTTGATTTGATTTTTGAAGTTCTTTATAAGTAGGAACATGTCATGTACAACTCAGCGCTAGAAACTAAGTTACAACTATCATTATAATTGTTTATTTTACAGGCTAGGATCACCTCTTAAGGGTGAACTGGCCGGACGGTTCTCCATACAAACGCTGTTGGGTGATCATTCCCTTATTTGAGGATTTAGGTCCAAAATAAAGCTTAACACCGATTGATTTCGTCATTATCTAGGCTTGTATGATGCCAAAATTTAAAAAAGATAATTAAGTTATAAGTTATGAGCCTCGAAAACTTTATATGAAAATGTTTCGAGGCTCATAATTCTCAGGTTAATTATTTTATTAAAACTTCGGCATCATACAAGCCTAGATAATGACGAGATCAATCGGTATTATGCTTTATTTTGGACCTAAATCCTCAAATAAGGGAGTCATCACCCAACGGCGTTTGTATGGAGAACCGTCCGGCCAGTTCACCCTTAAAACAAATAAAAAAAAATGTTAACATTTAACTAGTTCTCATTAAATTTTGAGTTATAGAGGGTAGTTACAAATAAAGAGACTGGACTATCTTACGTGCTACTGTGTCTTTTCGTACGTTTATATCATAGCTATAAATGGTTTTTTATTTTTATATAATAATAATATGTTAAGTTAAACTTCCCTAGTAGGAACTGGTCGATGACCGAAAATGAGTACCTATAACCTACAGATACAAAAACATATTTGCCTACGAAGTTGAATTACTTAAGTTTACACATAAAAGTTTCTTTACAGTATGTATACCTGTAACACATAAAAAAATTCATATTATAAATAATTTATATCAATATAAATAATACATTGAGCAGATGCCTACTCATATATAATGTATATACTTGTACTTAATTAATAGGCTTTTGTAGGAAATAGTTTAAACTCAACATCTTATCCATAGGTTGTAACTTACCTATAAAATAACGCTAAACATTTACCAAAACTTAATTTTATATCTAGGTAATGTTTATCTAGATATATGACAGTTTATAAATATTCAATAGTTATTATAGTAATAATCTATAGCGACTTCCTTCATTCTCTCACACATATTCGAAATTTATTTATTTATTTAGTTATCCATACAGCATTACAAATAATATTACTAAGTTAACTATTTACTACAATATAGCCAAAATAGGATACAAATAATTATCTTAAATTACAAAGTACCTAGAGGATAATTACAATTTAAAAAAAATTAAGAAGTAAAAAATAGTTTTGTGTATCGGCTCAGTTCTATTATATGTGGTATAAAGGTGGGTATTTGTGTGTGTGTGTGTGTGTGTGTGTGTGTGAGTGTGTGTGTGTGTGTGAGGGTGTGTGTTTGTGTGTGGGAAAAGGTAAGTTTGTTTGCAAACGCGTGGCTATTGGAGTTAATTTGTATCGTGTATATTTATATAATTAAGGAAATTCAACTATTTTTATTTATAATCATTATTTGACGTTTAAGGCATTGCTTAGAAGAGTGGAATAAGTCCAGGTCTGAATTCGAGTTTCGAGCGAGAGCGAGAGAATTCGAGCTGCACGACAAAGTACGGAGTTTTGAGCATAATTTGTATGAACACGAGGGACATGTAGTAATGGTGTATGTCTAGTCCGTTTTGAAGGTACTTGAAGCGATACGTTAGCAAGAAGCTCAGGGCAGTCTATGTTACTTAACCAAATATCGTGTAATAACAAAACATCATATTGCCTGCGTCTCTGTTCTAATGTATCAATATTATAATGCTTACATGCCTCAATATATGAATCAAATACTTTATGATCCTTATAACTTAAATATTTAATAATTTTTTTCTGTATTGATTCCAGTCTCTGTATATGGACATTGTATATTGGAGACCAAACACTGCAGGCGTATTCTAATACACTTCTAACGTAGGTACGCAAAGTATAGTACTTTAATACATGATATACTTTTGAAAGGAGTGCACGCTCTTTTTATAAAACCTAACTGTTTATATGCCTTGTCCACAGCAGCTTCTACGTGTTCCACAAACATCATTTTAGAGTCTAATTTAATCCCCAAGTCTCTTACAAAAGTTACGTTTTTAACGGGAGTAGAATTAATTGTATACTGGTATTCGATGGCTACCAATTTGCGTGTGAAGGATATCTTTATACATTTAGCTACATTTATATTGATTCTGTTTTTATCATAATACGCCGTTAAATTATTCAAATCTTTTTGGAGATATTTGCAATCTTCCATACTTTTGATTTTCAAGTAAACTTTTTTATCGTCGGCAAACATTAGAAAGTTAGAGTTCTCAAAGCACTGGTATATATCAAATAAATAAGCGCTGTAGAGTAAAGGGCCCATTATCGATCCCTGCGGGACGCCAGATAAAGCTGTTGTATAATTACTACAAGCACTGCCAACCACTACAGCTTGCCTCCTGTTCGATATGTATGATGTAAACCACCTGTGTAAGTCTCCTCTTATACCTAACGCTTGCAGTTTATGAAGCAAGATAATGTGATCTACCCTGTCAAATGCTTTCTCGAAATCAGTGTAGATCACATCAACCTGCATTCTATCATCCATGCTACGAAGAACATAATTTGAAAATACTGTTAAATTGGTTACCGTAGAACGCTTGTTCATGAAGCCATGCTGTTGTTCTGGTATAGATACAAATATTGCACCACTAATAGAATTATATACTACCTTTTCAAATACTTTACTAAATGTATTAAGTATAGATATCGGCCTATAGTGCTCAATTTTGTTGCGGGATCCCCCTTTATGTACCGGAACTATTCGAGCTTCTTTCCAAATGTCTGGATATGAGCCGAACACTTTGATAGCGTAAATATTGTACATAGTGGTTGAGCAAAATTTTTTGCGCAGTTTTTAATAAATACGGGTGGTATTCCATCATTCCCGGGACCTTTACTAATATTCAGCGATTCTAATATTTTAGCAACTGTGTTTGCGTTTATGTTAAGACTATGGACAGTGTGTAATGGCTCGTTATATGCTGAGAGTAAATTGTCATAAGACGATGCTGGGGGTTGGAAAACACTTTCAAAATATCTTTTAAACCCTTCGCTTACTTCCGCCTCATTGTTGCATGGAGTGTTTCCTAATTGCATTATGCTGGGGTACCCTGAAGTAGACTCACGTAGGGATTTAATATATTTCCACAAATATTTAGGATCATTCTTAATAAAAGACTGCATGCGATTGATAAATTCGTCTTTACATTTTTTTTGAATTCTCTTTTGTCTAGCTCGAAATTCCGAAAACTCATCGTAATCTCTGGGATTACCATGTAACTTCCATTGGCCATGAGCTTTCAGTTTGTCGTGGATAACATGCATTAAAGATTTTGAGTACCAAGTTGGGTATCTATTTGTTACTTTACACCTTACTTTTGGTACATACTGTTCTAATATGTTATTTAGTGTACAATAAAAGTTATTGACTACTTCGTCAATATTTTCTCCTACTAGTATACTGGCCCAGTTAACTGTTGATAAATAATTATTTATTTCTACATAATCAGCGCGGTAGAAATTAAATTTTACTATTGGAGTACGTTTAAATTGTGGTACCATAAGGTCTGATGCATCTATTTGTAACGATGGGTGAAAAATATCTTCCTTGATTAAAGGACTACTACATTTTGTTACATGTACTGAGATATTACTAAATACTAAATCTAGAGTATGGTTACAGTTGTTTCGGTATAATTTTTTTTGTGTCAATCCGGCCTCATTACACATATCAAGGAGGACAGTAATAATATTTTGTAATTCAATAGAATTACCTTTTAGTAATGTTGGCCCTGACTCCGTCCACTGTACATTTGGCAAGTTAAAATCGCCTGCTATAATAAAATAATCATCGGGACATGACGTAATTACATTGACAATCATATTAGTCACAGAAACTAGACCTGTCGGTTGAGAAATGTCTCCCGGTATGTATACAGTGCATATATGTAGGTTATGACCATCACGGGCTCGCAGCGAGCACGCAGACACAGTCACCCACAGGCACTCGACTCCTGCGCACGCCCACTGCGAATTTTCTTGCGCTTTGAGCTCACTTTTAGTACATATCATAACACCTCCCCCTCTTTTTTTGGCAGAAGTATTTATGGAGCTATCAAAACGAAAAGCTTGGTAACGGTTATCACATAATTCACCCTTATAAATGCCATCGGTAAGCCAAGTTACCGTTATGATTATAACATCATAGTTATGTAATAAGATATTTTGCCGCAATTCCAATGTTTTTGTGCGGAGGCCACGAACGTTTTGATAGAATAGTTCAAGTTTATTATTCATACTTTTGCTGTTAGGAGAATTATCCATTATTATCACTGAGTAATAAAGTACTTCTGCATAATTGTAAGCGTAAATAATTCAAGTCAATAATGAGTACTGTCGCCACGGCCTTAGAACACAAACATAGCCACTTCAGCCAAGTTAAACGACCTTCATATGTAACAGTTGTTAGATGTAATATAATATTATATGTTTCAGTGTTATAGTTATTATATACGGTATGATAATGGACATTGAGATGAAAATTAGTGTTTAGGATAGTGTGTTGTGTAATGTGCTGCTGTACAGAATATGTATGAGTAAGTATGAGTATAAGGATATTATGAGATGATGAGCCACATATTAGGTATTTATCTATTAATACATAAAGATCAAAGTTATATATAAATGTGTATAAAAGTAAACATGATAAAGCACATAAAATTACTAAACAATTTTTGCTAAATCTCGCTCCGTGTTGATGGCTATCGCTGGTGATTCTTCGTTTCTTCGTAAAAAAATGTTGCAGTTTCGAACCCAAACAAACTTGTAAGATTTATCCATCGCCCGGGACTTAGCTGCTTCGAGCAATTGTTTGTTTTCTGGCGTTAAATGTTCGTTTACATAAAACAAAATTTCGGTACCTCCTAGGCCTACATCCCTCGTATTTATACCTTTTGCTCGACGCAGGCCAGATAATATACCTTTAATATTAATTTATATTTATTTAACATTAGAATGTTCATTACTCATTATGTGGGTAGCATATTTTCTAACATGAACATGAATCGAGGCAGACCACAGAAGTTAAACAATAATTAACGAAACGTTAATTTAACCAGCCGGTATGGAGTTCTGAATGGAGTATTATAGCTTATGTTAAGTGCTTTATTCTGAATTGCTTGAATTTTGGTGTAGTTAGCCTTACAGGTAGTATTCCATACAGGGGCGGCATAGATAATGCATGGTCTGATCAGGGTAATAAAATACGCAACTTAGATGTCGAACTAAGATTAGATTTCCTGTTGAAAATAGCACTCAATGCTCCCATAGATTTAAAGCCTTTGTCCTGATGTGGTTAATGTGTTGCGTCCAGTTAATTTTACTATCTAAGATTACACCTAGGTATTTCGCATTAGAACTCCAATCAATAGGGTAGTCGTTTATCTCTAACCGTCTGCGTGGCAATGAACGAGATCTTGTAAATAAAATTGCTCCCGTTTTAGTTACGTTTAGCTTTAGCTTCCAATTTATGAAAAAGTCTTGTAAAAAAGTCATGGATAGTTGAAGTCTATCAATTATGAGATCAATGTCTTTGGAGGAGGTAAGTGAGGCGGTATCATCCGCAAAATATGCCAACTTTGTGCGTGGCTGGATTGGGATATCATTAAGATACAGCAAAAATAGATATGGGCCCAATACCGACCCCTGTGGGACCCCAGCTGGAATGCTGCGGGGCTCAGAGTGAATATTATTTATGCTTATTGTGAAATAGTGCTCGCTTAAGTAGGAGGAAATTAATTTCACTAGTGCAATGTCTATTTTATTAATGTAGAGTTTATGTAAAAGGCCGGCGTGCCAAACGGTATCAAACGCTTTCTCGATGTCTAGTAGGAACATGCCTGTTGATTCGTTGAGGTTCAAATGATGAGCTATATGCTCCGTCACCCTTACAAGCTGCTGCACAGTAGAGTGTTGTTCGCGAAAGCCAAATTGCTCATTGATTAGGACATGTTTCGACTCTTTTAACAACAGAGTATATATTATAGATTCGAATAATTTTCCTAGTGCTGGGAGTAAACTAATAGGTATGTAACTTAAAGGGAGTGTGTTATCCTTGCCATGCTTTAAAATGGCTATGATTTTAGCATTTTTCATTGCTTTGGGAAAGTAAGATAATCTAAGACAAGCGTTGAATATACGCGTGAGAAATACAATTGCTTTACGACATAAGTTTTTTAGGAGTTCATTATTAATATTGTCAGTACCAGGTGATTTTCTTTTTTTCAGTTTTAACAGAAGGGGCATGATATGGCTTGGCTTAGCAATAAATAGCTGTTTATCAGCTGGTGTGTAGTCACTGATTAATTGATTTGATGTTTTTAGCACATTTTCTATTTCTGTTGTACTAACCCAGTCTGATGTTAATGACATGTTACCAAGAAAAGAATTGCCCAGTAATTCACATTGATCTTTGACAGTTTCAGTTATTGTATTATCAGGCTTTACGAGTGGTGGTTTTGACGCGCTCGTAGCGAAGTTAACTTGGCTGTTCTCAACCGATCAGCAAAGTTAAGCAACGTCGCGCGCGGTCATGAGTTGGATGGGTGACCGCTCGTGACATTACTACTGAGCGCTTCCGTGCTTCGGAGGGCACGTTAAGCCGTCGGTCCCGGTTGTTGTCTTAGGATGGCAGTCGTTATAGCATGGTGGTAGGGCATTTTGCGAATGTCCGCCTGGCTAGCTACCACCCTCAAGTAGAAAATCTGTCGCCAAGCACCTAACGGTGTGTTCCGGCAGCTTTCCTTGAGAGCCAGTACTTCTAGGTTAGCCTGAACAACATCTTCGACCACATCATCACTTACCATCAGGTGAGATAGTGGTCAAAAGCTAACATATCGAGCATAAAAAAAAAAAAAAAAAAAAAAAAAAAAAAAAAAAAAAAAAAAAATGGTGTGTCGTTTGGACCGCAGGTCTTTAGCAACTCTCCAAATGTCTGAAGACGGGTTATCTACTTTGTTTAGTTTGTCATTCCAAATTTTATCATTAACCCCCTTACTTATAAAAACATCGCTATGTAGTTGCTAAGTAATGGACAACTAAACAGTGTTTAAGTAATGCTTAAATATTTCTTACTTATAAACGCTACATAGCACCTGTTTAGCTAAGCAATGGATAATGAGGTCGAACGTATTTTAAACTGACAACATTGTACTAAAAAGTATTATGAATGACCTAAATGGCCAAATAGCCTGTATCTAGTGCTAAATATCTTGAAATTAAAAAGTAAATATAATACTTTTCTTTGTGTAGTACCACCAACTTAACTGTGCAGTTTTCGAGGGCGCTACTGGTCAAGGAAATCAACTACGAACTGTCGCAATTTGAAGGAATGTTGTAGTTCTTTTTTCTGCCACCTGAACAGATAAGTTGGTGGGTCTGTAACTAAATCAGCTGATCAGAAATATGGGCGCCATCTTGTTACTTAAAATTTAAACAAGGGTGGGACGGTGTTTAAATTGACAGCTTATTTAAGCAGTACTTAGGTACTGGATAAAGTTATGTAGCGTTTATGAGTAAGAAATTTTGCTAATCAGCGGCTAAGTAATGTTTAAAATTTAAGTAGCGTTTATAAGTAAGGCTGTAAATGTTTTGACACGTGTATCAATTTCAGTTTGAATGTTGTTAATAGAATTTCTTAACCGCTTTCTTTTATCTGTATTAATTGACAAAACGTCCTTTCGTCACAATTGATTTTTCAGCTTTATTAACTTTTTTATACGACGTGGCAAAGGCGTAGCTTTTGAAATACATTCTAAGAGTGGTATTGATGAATCGCAAGCTTTGCATACCGCGTTAGTGAGCTGATCAAGAGCAAGATCTACTTCAACTGGTGTAGCATGTGCAACGGAAGATAATGAGATATTTGCATCCAATACTAAGCGATATTTCTGCCAGTCAGCAGCACTATACTTGTAGAAGGGTTTATTTATCCGTAGAACTTCATCATCGATTGAAAAACTAATTGGTAGGTGATTCGAAGACAAAGCTGGCAGTGTTTCAAGGTTCGTGACGTTGCCCACATTTTTAGATATTATCAAATCAGGGTTTGAGCGTTCATAGTCGGGCCTATAATGAACAAGAGTGGCTAGTGCTGGAGTATGAATTAATTAGTCACGACTTAGCATGTGGTCATATAATAATTTACCAGAACAATTTTCTTGCGAAGAACTCCAAGCCTTATGCTTAGAGTTAAAGTCGCCCATGATAAGTACATTTGATCCTAGACCTACGAATTGCACTACGCCCGTCACCTTGAGACATAGTTGTTAAGTCTCATGTGCCTGTAATTTCACTGGCTCTCAAGGATTATTGCCGGAACACACCGTTAGGTGCTTGGCGACAGATTTTCTACTTGAGGGTGGTAGCTAGCCAGGCGGCCAATCGCAAAAAGCCCTTCCACCATGCAAATAGATTTATGAAGAGTATAGGATATCCTTAATTTTATTAATGATCATACAATATCTAATTAGTAATCCATAGGTGTTAAGCATAACAGAGAAAAGCATTTAAAACAGACAACCAGTAAAGTTAATTCTAAATATTACATAATAGTTTTCTAATTGGTTTGTTTTTTGAACCAGTAATGAAGCAGTGATGGCTCAGTGGCATTGGCTATGGACTGCCGCGCAGCAGGTCCATGATTCGAATCCCGCCCAGAGCTTGAGCTTCACCGCATGGTGGAAGGGCATTTTGCGAATGCCCGCCTGGCTAGCGACCACCCTCAAGTAGAAAATCTGTCGCCAAGCACCTAACGGTGTGTTCCGGCAGCAGTCCTTGAGAGCCAGTGAAATAACAGGCAAAATGAGACTTAACAGGTATGTCTCAAGGTGATGGGCGCAGTGCAGTTCGTCACTTGTGATGAAATGCATCTGTTATAGGCAGAGGTCGCGTTCCATCACAATACCATAAAAAAAAACCTATTCTGTAATTTCGTTAGGTAACTCTTGTGGTTTATTTGTCCTTGCGCACCAGCAATCCTCTTAATAAAACTAACTAAGTATGTAATAAAACAAAAATAGCTTCTCAATAAAGATTCCATTTAAAAAACAGACTACTTTTAATAACTAAAACTTTTTTTACCTATGAGATATTTCAAAGTTACTTAAATTTAAACTTTAAAATGAACCTAAGACTTAAGTGTTTCTTAATTTATTTAAAATGTTACAATTAGCATTAAATGGCAGTTAAATGTGGTAAAAATACTTTATGTGCATTAAATATTTTATGTTACTCAATGTTTGTTTTTATTTAACCTTTTGATTATTTTATAACGTAAGAAACAAAATATAAATGTAGTTTTTTGATGTGCGCTAATGTGCGTGCTTGAAGAACTGGATTTAAGTATAAAATTATTTAAATTAAGTTATTATGGTGCTATATTTACTCACTTATATAAACTATTGTCTACCTATGATAAAGACTGTTGTGCCAATTTAAATCTTATGATAAAATTAGGATACTTAAGTAATTGTGCACCAAAGTAAATATTTAATCTGGTTTTAGAGTGCTTTATGTGTTTGAGACAATTATTTTCAAAAAATAAGTGTCTCAAACACATGTACAAAATCAGTTGATCCTTAGTTTCGTTACGTCATTTATGTTTTGACTAAAACTTTATATGTAAAATAATTTAGGAATTATTTTGGATGGTGATGTAATAAAATATAAAACTCATTAATAAACAAGCAGATGTAATAAAAAAAGCAAACAAATGATACTACATTATGCATTATGCCATCCTGCAACGTTGCGTGGCTACGTCATCGTTCGCAGCCTTAGTTTACATCACTGTAACTGTTACCGCCAAGCTAGTATTTAATACATTTTGTTTGCATAAATGCGTCAATTAGCTGTCACTTTCTTTCATATGTAATATTGCCTAATTGAGCGATCGATTCTGCTGTCAAGTGCGTTGGTTGGTGTATGCGATCGTAAAACTTTTTGTTTTATATTAGCTAATCTGGTTTAGATTCTTTTATTTTGTGTTTATTGTTATTTGTGTGTGTCCTGTGCTGTCTGGTAAGTGGAGGTTTCGTTAGGGTCGCTCATTTTTCTTCGGAAAAATGAGTGATCCTCCGGTTCCCGATCCGCCGCCGGATGATGGGGTTATGTTAGTGGATCTACCCCCTACAGAAAGTAGAAAACGTTTACGTGAACAAGATAATGACGATAATTCCATTCCCAAAAAGACATCAATAACCCCTGCATCTTCAGATCAGCATGTTTATGTTGTCCCTGCATATTCTGAGACTAAAGATCTCCGTTATGACGAATCTGATTTGGGTCCTTATATTGTGCATATCAATAAGATAGTTACTGACCCTGCTTCTGGTACAACCATGAGATTGTTGAAACTGGCCCAGATGTTGTACAACAACAAAGTATGTGGTATTGCTTCCGATGGGATAAAATCCATTGGTCGCAATAAAGCATCGATTGAGTTTAGGTCAGCAAATGACGCTAATAATTTCTTAGGTAGCTCCATTTTGGCTCCAAACAGTTTTGAAAGTAAGATACCGGTATTTCATATTACTCGTATGGGAATAATAAAGGGTATACCAATTGAATGGTCTATGGAAGAACTGGTAAATTCATTGACATGCCCACCTGGTAGTGGACCTGTGATCAAAGCAAGGAGACTTAATCGCAAGACTTTTGTTGACAATAAACCTGTCTGGGTTCCTACCCAAACAGTGACAATAACATTCAAGGGGAGATATTTGCCGAAGAAAGTATACTGTTTTAGTGCTGCAATTACTGTAGAAACTTATCAGCTACCAACTATCCAATGTCTGGCATGCTGTAGGTTTGGTCATACTCAAACATTGTGCCGTTCCAAACCTCGATGTTTCAAATGTGCTCAACCTCATATTGGCTCTACTTGCCTTGTACTACAAGAAGAAGCTTCTTGTATTTTCTGCACTGGAAAACATTTTTCCACTGACAAAAGATGCCCTGAGCATGGTAGGCAAAAATTAATAAAATCAATTGTCGCAGAAGAAAATGTTTCATACAATGAGGCATCAGAAAGAGTTCCTACAGTTAACCGGCGCCTGTACGCAGATATGGTAAAAAGTAGTTCAGCTCCTCCCCCTTCCGAGCAAATAAATATTCCAACCCGTCCCCTTTCAACCTCCCATAAAAAAACAGTGCTGATCCAGAGACATCCTATTCCAAATCCTGGTAAGTCATATGATAAGGAAGCTCATAATGCCATAATTGCTTCTCCCCCTTCATCTATGTCTAATGGATGTGCCCTTAATTTAGATAAAGCTCCTAATGACAATCTTCTTGAATTGATGTCTTATACATTACTCAATATGATAACCAAATTTGATGATGCCCTACCGTACAATATCCTGCAGATACTGCAAAAAATCTCTAATGTTATTAACAATCAAAATGGATCGGATCCTACAGTGGAATGTGAGGAGTGTCCGATCCAAAAAACCTGAGTTAATTTTCCTTATCAATAAATACAAGCCCGTCGTTGCGGCCGTCTCTGAGACATGGCTTAAGCCTGATTCCATATTCAGGCTGCCTGGATATGCCTGTCTTAGGGACGACCGTGACGACGGGTGGGGAGGCTGTGCCCTCCTTATAAAAAAGTCGCTTCCTTACTCCGTACTTTCTCTCCCTGCTCACAGCAACAATTTTAATGTTGTCGCTGTGAGAATTACAAATATCTCTCTTCTTTCTATCTATATCCCTCACCCTAATTCTTCTATAATTCTTGAACTTTCTCCTATCTTTTCTGCACTTCCCCCTCCTGTTATTATTCTGGGCGATTTTAACTGCCATCACCCCATGTGGGGTTCCCATACGTCAGACCCATTTTCAGATAACCTTCTTGACCTCATGGATGAGGTCAATTTATGCCTTCTGAATGATGGCTCTCCTACTCGCCGAAATTCCCCTTTACAAAATCCTAGTGCTGTAGACTTATCACTTACCTCTCCATCCTTATCTTCTCAATTGATATGGTCAATTCTCCCAACCTCATATGGAAGTGATCACTTCCCTATTCTTATTTCTACTTCTTCCCAATTTCCTAACTCACCCCCTCTTCCTCCTCTCTTAAAATACAAACTTGCCAAGGCTGATTGGGATAAGTTTTCCTCCATACTCGATTCCAAAGTTAGCTCTCTCCCACCCATAGATGATAATAACTATTTACTTCTCTACACTGAACTTATAAATGCTATTAATGTAACGGCAGATTCTACTATACCTCTAAAAAAACCTAGTTTGAACATTCCTATGCCTCCATGGTGGAATTCTACATGTACTTCTATATGTAAAGAGCGAAATCAGTCGGAGAAATACTTTACTGATAATATTAGTTATGAAAATTTTATCCTCTTCAAAAAGGTTTTAGCAAAATCTAGAAGATCACTTTCTAAGAAGAAGAAATTTGGTTGGATAAATTATTGTGAGAGTCTCTCCCCTCGTTCTCCCCCTTCACTTATTTGGAAAAAAATTAAAGCTTTTCGCAATTCAAAAAATAATACTCATAATGTTTATTCTAATGACAGGTCTTGGATAGAAGAATTTATTGATAACTTAGCCCCCCCTTTTGTTCCTCCTCAAGAATTTTCATATGCTTCTCATGTTAATCCCACTTTTTCACCAATGGATGGGCCATTCTCTTATGATGAGCTGTGTGCTGCCTTAAATCACCTTAAAGACTCTTCTCCGGGCTTAGACGGAATCCCTTATTCATTCATATGTCAATCAACAAATCAGACAAAAAAATATTTTCTGAACATAATAAATAAAATTTATGAGAAATGTGATTTTCCTGAAATATGGAAGCACCAAATAATTATTCCAATTCTAAAACCAGGAAAAGATCCATCAATGCCATCATCTTACAGACCAATTGCTCTATCTTCAGTTGTAGTAAAAATTTTTGAAAATCTGCTTAAGTATAGACTGGAATGGCTGTTAGAACAAAGACAAATTCTATCAAAGTCACAATTTGGTTTCAGAAAGGGCTATGGTACAATTCATAGCCTTAGTGTCTTAACTACTGATGTTCGTATAGCATTCTCTAGGAATGAACATCTGATTGGTGTGTTCCTGGATATTACAGCAGCTTATGACAATGTTCATCTTCCTCTTCTCAGGCAGAAAATGCTCCAGCTGAGTTTACCAGCGAGGATGACTCACATTATATTCAATCTTTTAATAGGCAGATTCATATCTGTTAGATACCAAAATTCTATCTTCTCCCCAAGATTAGTATGGAAAGGTCTCCCTCAAGGATCTGTGTTAAGCCCGTTGCTCTACAACTTATATACTTATGATCTACATGAAAGTGTTGATTCATTTTGTGATATTCTTGAATATGCTGATGATTTAGCACTTTATCATTCCTCTAATTCTTTCTCTGACTCTGTATCTCGACTTAATACAGCTCTCTCATATCTCAATGAATGGTTGATGAATCATGGTCTTTCGTTGGCTCCAGAGAAAAGTAATGTTGTTGTTTTCAGCAGGAAAAGATCCATCCCAGATATCAACATCTACATCAATGACCATTGTCTCAAAGTCTGTAACCAAACAAAATTTTTGGGTCTCATTTTAGACTCCAAACTATCAGGTGCTCCACATATAGGTTATATAAAAAATAAATGTGAAAAGAACCTTAATATCCTACGTGCCCTATCTGGAGTATGGTGGGGCTCTCACCCTTTTAGTCAAAAAATATTATATAATGCCATCATTAGAAGTTATTTTGATTATGCTCTTTTTCTTTTGGAACCTTGCAGCAAAATGGCATTGAAACTTATTGATTCAATTCAGTATAAAAGCCTTCGCATTATCACAGGTGCCATGAGGTCATCCCCTATTAATGCTCTCCAAGTGGAGTGTGTTGAACCTCCTCTTAAACTTCGCAGGCAATACCTTGCAGATCGCTTTTTTTATCATGCAGCTCAGTTTTCTCACCATCCTATTCTACATAAACTTAACTGCCTTTCAAACCTAATTAATACCTCAGACTACTGGCGACATAAGGAACCTCCCTGTCTTTTGAATACCTATAGTAAATTTTATAATATGCCCTATTCAATGTTCCAATTACCTATTCACCCTCTATTTAGCATTCCTTATGAATGTCTTATTTTTAGACCAAACATTCTGTTACACTTTGGTATAGATAAAGATAGCCCGGGTGCTGACAAAATATTTCAGGATGTTTTAAATAGTCAATGGCCAAATTGGTTGACAATATTTACAGATGCTTCTAAATTAAATGATAATGGAACAGTTGGTGCAGCCGTTTGGATTCCCAAATATAAAATTGTACTAAATTATAAATGTCCACCTGGTACATCAGTATATGCTGGTGAATCAGTTGCTTTACTAGAGGCAGTAAAATATGCAGAATCGCACAAATTAAATAAATGTATAATTTTTTCAGATTCCCTTAGTTGTTTACAAGACATAAACAAATCCCCATTTCGATCTAAAGATATGTTACATCTCAATCTTAAAATAAGGGAAATTCTATATAATTGTAACTGTTCAGGCATTGAGATAGTTTTGGCCTGGATTCCAGGACACTGCGGTATTGAAGGCAATGAATCCGCTGATTATTATGCTAAACAAGCTGTAGAAATTGGTCTGGAAGATTATTCTAAAGTCTTTAGTCTTGATATGCGTAACTCTGCTAAATCCAAGCTTAAAAACAAGTGGCAAACTGTTTGGAGGAGGAGTCTAGGACCATCAGAGGCAAACAGTTTGGTGATATTCAACCAAACATCCCTGTTTGTCCATGGTTTTTTAAATTTAAAAAAGTAAATAAAAAGATCACTTCTATTTTAATTCGCTCCCGTTTGGGTCATGTCTGTACACCAGTCTTCCTTGCCAAAATCAGGGTCAGGGACCATTCTCTATGTGAATGCGGTCTAGACGAAGGCTCAATAGACCACATTTTCTTTTGCTGCCCAAAACTAACAAACTCACTATATGATTTTCTAGATCCCAAAATACCCCGCCCCACCAACTTTAACTCTCTTCTACCATATGTTTTCTCTCCATTTGTATATGTTTTAAGTAAATTTATAAAAACCAACAATATTCGTATATAGAATTAATATATGCACATAAAACTATATATATTATTATTACCCTTTCTTTTCCCTTATCTATCTATCTATATATTTCAATCCAAAACTGTATGTACCCTTTTACAGCCTTACTTATAAACGCTACTTAAATTTTAAACATTACTTAGCCGCTGATTAGCAAAATTTCTTACTCATAAACGCTACATAACTTTATCCAGTACCTAAGTACTGCTTAAATCAGCTGTCAATTTAAACACCGTCCCACCCTTGTTTAAATTTTAAGTAACAAGATGGCGCCCATATTTCTGATCAGCTGATTTAGTTACAGAGCCACCAACTTATCTGTTCAGGTGGCAGAAAAAAGAACTACAACATTCCTTCAAATTGTGACAGTTCGTAGTTGATTTCCTTGACCAGTAGCGCCCTCGAAAACTGCACAGTTAAGTTGGTGGTACCATACAAAGAAAAGTATTATATTTACTTTTTAATTTCAAGATATTTAGCACTAGATACATGCTATTTGGCCATTTAGGTCATTCATAATACTTTTTAGTACAATGTTGTCAGTTTAAAATACGTTCGACCTCATTATCCATTGCTTAGCTAAACAGGTGCTATGTAGCGTTTATAAGTAAGAAATATTTAAGCATTACTTAAACACTGTTTAGTTATCCATTACTTAGCAACTACATAGCGATGTTTTTATAAGTAAGGGGGTTAATGTTTAACCTGCCTATGAACTACTAACCTATTATGTCTATTTTATATCTACAGGTCTCTAAACCATTAAACGATTACCTACATGTCAATACCGGACTTATCTGAATAAACATACACTGGTCATACTTTGACACTGGCAGAATATCGTCAAACAACGATAAAAGCCAAAACAAGAAGAAGAAGAAGAAGAATTGAGCGATCTCCTATCTCTTTTCCCCCTCCAATCCCGCGTCCTCCACGATGCACCTAACACCGTGGAGGCAGCTGCCCTTGAAAGACAGTCTCAATGACGAACTACCGCTGACCGCATCCCAGTTATTATATTTAGATCTGGACATACCGCAATTACGTGAAAGTGTAATTAAATCATCGAACATCTTATTGTGAGAGTTAAAGAAGACCGTGTGAGTGTTTTCTGTGCTGCGTAGCCAGGACTTCCAGCTCGTGAGGTGAAGGAGCCTACCGGACATTCTAAAGGTGCGTGGGTTTCCTTTTTTCCTATTACCTAGCGATCGCTCATGGCCAGGATATGTTTATATACATGTGAAAATGGTACTCATGGCCTCAATTATTAATTGTAAACAGTGACCTAGCGAATTAACACAAAAATACAGTCCACTTAATATATTGACGCAATAAAGCCTTCGGGCACATAACGCATCCCGCTGGTGGTTAAATATAAATTTTTGGCCACTTCATTTTGGTCCTATCTCACGGGATTATAATCTAAATTTCATTATTGTATATGATTATCTTGATTTCATACGATATCTTTGAATTCAAAACTAAAAATCGCACGTAATTCTTACGTCGCTAGCCTACCCTCACCACATAAAAATGTTCGTACTTCACTAAACCGCTCCGCCCTTATAAGTGTTTGCCTTTAGAGAATAATATATAGTATATTTACTTTCCCGCCCTTTAAGGCACATACATTTATAAGTGTTAGGTATATATTAATTTATATCCATATCGTGATTCACGTACTCATTTATAACGTAATACCGCGCCAATAAAATACCATAGTATAAATTATTTTCTTACCTTATTCTTACGCGACTTATTACCTCATTTACCACATTGTATTCCGATACTATTTAGGCCTACTTACATATAGTATTGCATTAAAAATCAAAAGCATCATGCCGCGCGAAGTCAAAGTAGCTTCTCCTTGTAGTCCGCGTTTAACTATCCTACAAGCAAAGCGAAATGCTCTGTATGAACGTATTAATTCGGTTTATAATCAGGCTAAAAATGCACATATTTCAGACGAAAATCGAGAATTGTTTTTGAGTTCTTGTGTAACGATTGAAGAGACACGCATTAGTTTTCAAAAGATCCTCGACAGTTACAATGAAACACTTCTTGAACTTGACCCTGAAGCGACACCTTCTTATCAAGGTTACGCGTCCTTCGAAGATCTTTATTGTAATATCAAGCTGATCATGTCGAAGTTGAAGCCCGCGCCCGCGTCAGAGCATTCCACTTCGCACAACAAAGCTAAACCTAGACTTCCCAATATTGAGCTGATGCACTTTGATGGTGATAGGAAAAATTGGCCATTATTTCACGCTAGTTTTGACGCGACAGTACATTGTAATGCATCGTTAACGGACGCTGACAAGCTGTACTATCTAATAGGTAAATTGTCACCGACCGCCCAGTCTACATTTGCTGGTATAATTCCGAATGCCGAAAATTATAATGTGATTTACCAAACACTTTTAGATAAATATCAAGATGTCAGGCTATTAGGTTCTAGCTATTTAGACCAGGCACTTAGCCTCAAATTAAATGGTTCTCCGTCTGCATCGAACTTCAAATTATTTATCGATAAGTATGTGGTCGCTATTAACTCACTTAAAACGTTAAAAATAGACGATCTGTTGGATTTCGTGTTGCTGCATATAGCTCTGTATAAGTTTGACACTGAAACTATACGTGCGTTTGAAATGTACTCTCGAGATAATAGGATGCCGACACTCGAGGAATTTATTGAGTTTATTAAAAAGCAGTGTCGTATTTTTGAGAGCACGCAACCCGCCGCAGCAAGCAATACTAATAAGCTTAGTTCGAAGCCTCCTGCCAAGACTAACCGCCCGCCGAATCCACAGTCATACGTCACTTGTTCGGCTCCTGATAAATGTCCATTGTGTAATTACGCGTCTCATGACCATTACTATAAATGTACCGCGTTCGAAAAACTTACACCTAGTGAAAGGTTTAAGTTTATTAAAAATAACAACGCGTGTGTGAACTGCACCAGTCGCACCCATAAAACTATTAATTGTTCTTCGAAGTTAAAGTGTCGTGTGTGTTCTCAGCGACATCATTCTATGCTACATTTTAATAATAAACCGCGTTCGGAGATAGAACTCGCCACCCCTGCCGCGAGTGCCGCGCACGCAACCGCTACGCCACGGTTGTCCGTTTCAGCTGATAACGAGCCGCGTCAGTTATTGCAGCAGCGCAGCGATCTATCGCTATGCACGACATCCATCGCCGCCTCGCTGCCCGCGCGCACTGAGTCATCCACTGATAACCGGCGACGAATAGCCACCCGTACAACGGTACTTCTAGCCACAGCTCAGGTCGTAGTATGCGATGCTAATAATAGACCGCAGGTTATACGTTGTTTACTCGATAGCGCATCTCAGAGTAACTTCGTAACTTACGAATGTTGTGATCGCCTTGGCTTGTTAAATAGCATGACGCCTTCACATATCACTGTTAGGGGAATAGGGGGTTCGGAAAAGCTAGTTACTGTACGTTTTAAAATAAGCTCTCAATATAATTCGAACATTAATTTTGATATTGACTCGCTCGTTATCGACCGCATAAGCGATTCTCTGCCATCGGTCGCAATTGATAAGGCTGTGTTTGCACACCTCGAGTCACTCCCGCTCGCCGACAAAGATTTCGCGTCTCCTGGACCAATCGATTGTCTGGTTGGGGCATCGACTTTCTCGCACATGCTGCTACCTGGAGTGGTCAATAGCAGTCATGATAATGTACCGCCCGCGATTCTGACTGTGTTAGGTTTTGTGATTATGGGTTCCGCGCCTACGTCACAGATCGTTCATAATAGTCTTTCTACTTTGTGTTGTTCCGTCGAACAAGAACCGATTGACACGCTCTTCAAGCGATTTTGGGAGCTTGAAGAGATATCCGCGCCGCCCGCTCATAGTCCTGAGGAGTTTGAGTGCGAAGAATTTTTCCGCGCTACCACTGTTCGTGACAACAGTGGTAGATATATTGTCGCCTTACCTTTTCGTGATGACGTAAATTTATTAGGTGATTCGTATGTTGCCGCCGCTCAGGCGACTTAAGTGTTTAGAGAGAAAACTAGATGTGTCATTCAAATCCCGCGCCGCGTACAATAATGTAATACGTGATTATATAGATAAGGGCTACCTAAGTCCCGTTGATATGACAACTGATGACGTCACTCGTCCTTCATATACGATTCCTCATCACGGTGTGGTACGAGAAGATAAAACGTCAACCAAGCTTCGCTGCGTTTTGGACGCCAGCTGTAAGTCTTCGTCTGGTCACTCACTTAATGATCTTCTCCACGCTGGTGCTAATCTACAAGGAGACTTGTTTAGCATTTTAATTAATTTTCGCTTATTTGAAGTAACGCTGTCAGCTGATTGTCGTCAGATGTTTATGCAAATTGGCGTGCGCGAATCTGATCGTAGGTATCAGCGCATTTTATATCGGTTCAGTACGGAGGATCCAGTTACTGTGTACGAATTTAAGCGCGTGTGTTTTGGATTAAAATCAAGTGCATTTCACGCATTGCGCGTTGTTCGCCAGCTGGTTGCCGATGAAGGTGACAAGTTCCCCGCTGCCGCCGCTGCTGCTTCTTCATGTCTTTACATGGACGACATTGTGATCTCCGTCATGAGTAGCAAGCAAGCTATCACGCTCAGTAGTGAGCTGATTCAGCTTTTCGGAATGGGTCAATTTGATCTCGTCAAATGGACAAGCAATTCTGATGCTGCATTAGCTCACATACCCGATACGCATAAAGAATCTCGCGACAAAATATTCGACGAATCTGTTCCGCATAAAATTCTAGGACTTTACTGGGATAGGACTTGTGACAGTTTTCGGTTTGTGGTCACCGCACCTGACGATAAGTGCACCAAGCGCGCGATATTGTCAGCGATCGCCAGACTGGGACATCATGGGCTTTGTCGCGCCAGCCACTTTATACGCCAAGCTTCTTATCAAAGAGCTTTGGCTTTTGAAGTGTGATTGGGATACTGAACCTCCTACGCATATTATCAATAATTGGTTGCAGTTTTGTAAGGAGCTTTCCTTGCTCAACAAACTGTGCATACCGCGACATTTGGGTATTATAGAAAATTGCGACATTAACATTGTAGGTTTCGGAGATGCAAGCGAACGCGCATATGGCTGTGTGGTATATTTACAAATACGCATTGGTTCAAAGTACACTGTGCAACTAGTGTGTGCAAAGTCCAAAGTGTCACCAGTTAAGGTGGTTTCCATTGCACGATTAGAGCTTTGCGCAGCGCTCTTGTTGTCACAGCTGCTTCGCAAGGTCTTAGATATAATAACCCCGCGCTATACAGTTAGCAACGTCTTCGCATTTAGCGATTCCCAAGTAACGCTTTGCTGGATAAACGCGCCCGCGCATCGTTGGCAGCCTTTTGTCGCCAACCGTGTCGTAAAAGTGACAGATAATATTCCCGCGAGTCGATTCTTTCACGTTTCTGGCACCGATAATGCCGCGGACTGCTTATCGCGTGGTCTTACCCCGAGTAAGTTAGTCGACCACCCGTTGTGGCTTACTGGCCCACCTTGGATCACTCTTGATCCAAGTGAATGGCCCTTAAATAAATTGAATACTGATGAATAACGGCTGACGCGCCTGAACAACGTGCTCAGGTGCATGTCACCACTAGTCCAGAACAATCCCCGCTGTACGCGCTCGCGCAACGATTTTCGTCCTACCCTAAATTGTTACGGGCGATAGTGTACGTTTACCGCTTCATGAAATTATTACCCCGTGGTAATTTTATAACCGCCGCAGACTTAGAGTATGCATAAAATAAATTAATAAGCGCCGTGCAAAACGTTCATTTCTCGCACGATAAATCTAATTTAGCTAAAAATGAACCTTGTTCACCCGCTTTAAACAAGCTTAGGCCATTTTTTGACAATAACGGTCTTATTCGTGTCGGAGGTCGCTTGTCGCATTCTGCCGAGGATTACACGCTCAAGCATCCTTGCATTTTACCGCGCCGCGATCCAGTCGTTGACTTGATCGTTGACCATTATCACGTCAAGCACTTGCACGCTGGACCAGAGCTTCTCATGTCTTTGTTAAGGCATAGATTCTGGATTTTAGCTGCAAGGCGCATCATACGCCATCGTATTCACAAATGCAACACGTGTTTTAGATCAAAACCGCGCCCATTATTCCCACTTATGGCTGATTTACCCAGTCATCGCGTAAATCAAGTCGACAAAGCTTTTTCGCATGTTGGATGTGACTATGCAGGCCCTATTCAATACACGCCCACGCGTGGTAGGGGGATAAAGAGCCGTAAAGCATGGCTATGCATCTTTTCCTGTCTCTCGACACGCTCGACCCATATCGAAATTACGACAGATTTGTCCACTTCCAGTTTCCTAAATGCGTTTAAACGCTTCCTGTCTAGACGCGGACCTGTCAAATGCATGTATTCTGATAACGGGACCTGTTTTGTCGGAACGCGTTCGTATCTCCGCGACTTATATAGGTTCTTAGACGAATTACGTCCGCATCTAGAGGGAGAGTTAGCCGAAAATCGTATTGAGTGGAAATTCATTCCACCTGCTTCTCCACACTGGGGAGGTTGTTGGGAAAGTATGGTGAAGATTATTAAAACGCATTTGTTTAAAGTCATAGGACAACAAATCCTATCGTATGAGGAGCTTCTCACTATCCTCACGCAGATCGAAGCTCTAGTTAATTCGCGCCCGCTGACTACTATGAGTAGTGATCCCACAGAGCCTTCAGCTCTTACACCGGCACACTTTTTACAAACGATTCCACTCTCTTCGCTTCCCGCGCCTGAAATTGGACCGTCAGACTTACTTCAGAGACATAACCTAATAGATAGTATGGTACAGTCATTTTGGAAGCGCTGGCGTGCTAAATATTTACACCAGCTGCAGACGCGAGCGAAGTGGAATGTTCCTTCGGTTCCCATAAAGGAAGGAACAGTTGTCATTGTCAAAACTGACAATGCTCCGCCTTTTGCTTGGCCATTGGGTGTCGTGGAAAGGGTTTATCCGTCTCAAGACGGCGCTACTCGTGTTGTCACTGTAAAAACTTCAAAGGGGAGCTACCTTCGCCCGGTAGTTAAATTATGTCCTCTACCTAATCAATAGCTTTTAGTATATACTCATATTTTATATTACCGCATACGTTATTAAGTTATTATATTACCGCATACTCAACCGCATTATATTTTATTATATATTTATCCCGCTAAGTTATTATTTCTTTTAAAGGCAACCCTTTAAGGCCGGGGGAAATGTTACCGCCAAGCTAGTATTTAATACATTTTGTTTGCATAAATGCGTCAATTAGCTGTCACTTTCTTTCATATGTAATATTGCCTAATTGAGCGATCTCCTATCTCTTTTCCCCCTCCAATCCCGCGTCCTCCACGATGCACCTAACACCGTGGAGGCAGCTGCCCTTGAAAGACAGTCTCAATGACGAACTACCGCTGACCGCATCCCAGTTATTATATTTAGATCTGGACATACCGCAATTACGTGAAAGTGTAATTAAATCATCGAACATCTTATTGTGAGAGTTAAAGAAGACCGTGTGAGTGTTTTCTGTGCTGCGCAGCCAGGACTTCCAGCTCGTGAGGTGAAGGAGCCTACCGGACATTCTAAAGGTGCGTGGGTTTCCTTTTTTCCTATTACCTAGCGATCGCTCATGGCCAGGATATGTTTATATACATGTGAAATTATTAATTGTAAACAGTGACCTAGCGAATTAACACAAAAATACAGTCCACTTAATATATTGACGCAATAAAGCCTTCGCGCACATAACGCATCCCGCTGGTGGTTAAATATAAATTTTTGGCCACTTCAGTAACGGTAACGGGGTCAGTGACCGCAGTACAGCTGATAGCCGCGGTAACGTCAGACGCGGTGCGAAATACGTAAAAGCTACGGGTTCAATGACCTTACGGCGTATGTTCCAACTGATAGCATCTACTCACATTTTCCATTACTATTACAGGATAAAACTGCGTATCCACTAGAGATGTGCGAGGAAGATGAGCGGTGTGCGTGGATGATATCTACGTATAGGATCGCTCCATTTTCCTAGCTTCGCAGAGTATAGCGATCTTATTGGTGCATTTTTTTGATCTCATATCTCTGGTGGAGCAAGCCTAAGACCACTCAGATAAGAGTCTATCTATCTTTAAAATGTTCTGTGAGTATTCAAATAAAAAGTTAAGATACATTCAATGTATTGTAAGTAAGAAAAATAAAGCAGACTCCTTTTTTAGGCCCTTCAATTTCTAACATAGAAAAAATGCTGAGTTAACCAAAATCCCTGGTGCTGTTCATCAGATGCACCCCCGTCTTAGTCTTCACAACCCTTTTGATGACGCACCGGGGTGTTATCAGGTAGGTGTTGGGTCTATGTTATTTCCGCTGGTAAGACTCGCTGACTTCCGGCAGGGCTATCACAACGAAGCTCTCGATTCCGGATTCATTGGAGCCGCGAGCGATTCGGAAGTACCCGTTTTCGCCCCAGTCCTGACCCCAGCTGTTAGCTATCAACTGAAAAAAAAAACGGGATTTTTTTTTTAATTTACATGAGGTATGCGTGTTCCTAACAACGATCTCTTCTAGTCACCCGATTCACGAAGGGGTAGGTGAGGTAGATACCTCTTAATGGCCATGTTTAGACCCCATGTGCAGGGTCCAGACTCCGGACTATACTGAAGATATTTTTGTCACTAAAATTCAATATATAGTTTTCCAGACTGGTGATTGAATCGAGGACCTTGTGAAGCAAAACTGATACATTTCTCACGGGTCATGTATATGTACACATAATATGTAAGTTATTGCTTATGAATTCTGCAAATCGCATTCAAAACAATGTGTTATGGACCAATTGTAGACCAATTTGTGTGTGGTAGCCAGCTAGGCGGGCATAAAATTGCCCTACTATGCAAAACCATGCAGTATGTGCTACAAAGTTAAGTAACCTTTGTTATTTTTGCCAGGAACGGTAAGTGTGAACATCAGGCCAGTCTCATGCTACTTATACTAAATATTTCTATATAAAAGAGACCGGTGACACATTTACCCAGTACTTCTGGCCACGTTCCTCCCCCCATCCGATAATCCTCACGCTGTGCTGCCCTTGAAGCTGGTTGTTGCCGACATATGACCGGCGGTACACGCCATCACGGTAGTGGAAGAAATCTTGGTATACTGTCATTATCGCTGGGAGAAACGGAGTTACACGTAAGTTCTATAGATATAGCAATTTTATTTTCTGTTAGGTAGCCATACTCACAGTTTATGAAACGTTTGTTAAAGCGTTGTTTAGTAGACAGACTTAAACTGTTAGCTGATTGGTCGAAGGTATTCTACAACGTAATAAGTGACCAATACGCGTTCAGTATTCGGCCTGTTAACTGATCAAGACGTTTTAGAAACTGGTATAAGTTATGTGTTAATAATGAGCCGTACAGTTCCCGGCTTAAAGATCTAAGGACTTATCCATAGAGGAGCTAAGACACAGTAGTAGGTATCATCAAGATATATAGGAAAATTTTATTCAGCTACTGAATTGTACCTACCCCAAAAAAGGCTGATCCGATTTCCGGTGATGAAATTTAAATGGGCCGACACGGCAAGCATCAGTTTTCAAATAAAAAAAGAATCATCAAAATCGGTTTACCCATTCAAAATTTCTGAGGTAACAAACATAAAAAATAAAAACACAGGCGAATTGAGTACCTCGTCCTTTTTTGATGTTGGTAAAAAATACGGCTGTATTTTGAAAATATCAATGTAAACCAAAATATTGTGTTTAAAATTTGTTAGGCAAGAATAATAAATAAAACAACAATGAATTCAAGAAATGTATGTTTGGTGATTTGTAATTTTTTTGCCAAAATTAAAAAAAGAAGGACGTACTCAATTCCAAATATATATTTTTATTTAATTAACTAGAAATAATATTCTGGCTACAGAAACATCGTAATAAAATAATTGATTATACAAGAGAGAGAGAGAGCCTATCACTTATAGGCATCTGGCGACGTGCGTATTGGGGACATTGCCATTAAATTTAAGGCAGGAGTCCATACTTTCAACCAGGGCTCGGAAAAGTTATTTAAAATACCGTTTTTGAAATGTTTCGAACAGTTCAAGAACACATTTTTGGAACATTTTGTTCAGAATGAAAACGAAACGAGAACGTTTTAAAAAACCGGTTTAATTCGCTGAACGGGAACTGCACTTGACGTGCGCGACATGTATGAACTTGTTAGTTACTTACTGTATGTTTCGTATGTGTAGAATATCTATTTCATTGCATCTTTCATTCCGATGCGCTAGCAATGATTGGTGTTGTTCTAAGTTGCGAGTTTGATTGACTGATTAAATAGTTACTGTCACAAAATTCATTCTGTTGATCATCATCAGCCAGAAGACGTCCACTGTTGAACAAATACCTCGTCCAAAAAACGGGTGGAAGAAGGTGGAAGAGCAGTGAGCAGTTTTGAAGCAGTGATGGCTCAGTGGCATTGGCTATGGACTGCCGCGCAGCAGGTCCATGGTTTGAATCCCGTCGCGGGCTTGACGCTGACTTCACCGTATGGTGGAAGGGCATTTTGCGAATGCCCGCCTGGCTAGTGACCACCCTCTAGTAGAAAATCTCACCTAACGGTGTGTTCTGGCAGCAGTCCTTGAGAGCCAGTGAAATTACAGGCACATGAGACTTAAGAACTATATCTCAAGGTGACGGGCGCAGTGCAATTTGTGACTTATGATGAAATGCATCTGTTATAGGCAGAGGTTAGTCCGCTTAACATCAGGTGGGCCTTTAGCTTGTTTCGTCACAATAACATAAAAAAAAAGATTGCTGCCTAGCAATAAGGCCGCTGATTGTACTATTTTATTAAAGATAAATTATTTTGTAACTATTAATAATTATCACAAAATGCAATAAAGTGTTGTCTATCTATCTATGCGACTACGACTAAAGAGAGCGTGGCTGAAATCACTCGTTTTGGTTACACGTTATTTTGTTGTTGTTATTTTATTTTATTTTTGATGTTTGAAAATCTAATTTTAAAAACTTGTCTGATAGAAAGATCCTATCATTGAAAAAATAGGCGAATAATCTTACAAAATAATAAACGCAACATTGAACTTTTGAACCCAAGATCATCAGACAAGGACGGATGGTAGCGGCCTCGAATCCCAAACTTGGTATTTTTTTTATTAGCTTTATTTCTTTTTTTGCAACGGCACAAGCACAAGGCCCACCTGATGATAAGCAAGCGAAATTTCAGCCTGGCCACGAGGTAGTGTCTTAGTAGTTGTGTTTATTTCTTGCTAATAAAAGGGAAAAAAAAAATTTTTTCTTATTAAAATTACAGTGATGAAACAAATAAATGAAAATGTCAGATAGAAGAATGTCAGCGATAAATATTAGTACCTACCTATTAATTAATATTAAGTTGTTCTTGTTCCTGCCTAGTTATATTATTTAAGATAATAAATAGATTCAGGCGTTACTTTGCGGAAATCCATATTTAATAATAACAAATATTTTTAAAATATTTTATGAAAACATCAAATTGATATTTTAATAAAACACTTAAAAAATACAAAGATATATCTAGTGACAATTCCGCCTAATTTTCCTGTTAAGCCGACGTGACGTCACAAACGCCACGCAGCCAAACCAAGCAGCAAAGTGATGATGTGGTCGAAGATGTTGTTCAGGCTAACCTAGAAGTACTGGCTCTCAAGGACAGCTGCCGGAACAAACCGTTAGGTGCTTGGCGATAGATTTTCTACTTGGGTGGTAGCTAGCTAGCTAGCTAGCCGGGCATTCGCAAAATGCCCTACCACCATGCTATAACGACTGCCATCCTAAGACAACAACCGGGACCGACGGCTTAACGTGCCCTCCGAAGCACGGAAACGCTCAGTAGCAATGTCACTAGCGATCACCCATCCAACTCATAACCGCGTGCGACGTAGCTTAATTTTGCTGATCGGTTGAGAACAGCTAAGTAAACTTCGCTACGAGCGCTTCAAAGTGACCAAGATGAAGTAGTGGAAGGATTTTAGAATCGTTATACATACTTTTGTACTATAGGAAGGGGTAGAGGGGGGTCATTCTCCCAGAGGGGTGGGGGATTAGGGAAACTATTGTTTTTTAAATTATAATAATTAAAAAAAATGTGTATCTACATACATTGGAAAGACTTTAGATATGGTATATGTAAATATTTTGTGTTATGGGGAGTGTGGAGTATGAGGGGGAGAGAGGGCGGAATATTCCCCATTGTGGGTTGGGGGGTAGTTGTTTTTTCATAGCTATTATATTTATCTCAGCGGGGCGGTCATTTAGGCTAATATGACCCTATCGATTAGCACCAGTTTAATACATGTTCACGAAAAAAATGTTTTTGTGGTAGGAGTAGTCACGCTCCATACGAAGAGTTACAAATCCCTTTGTTTGGAATATATATTATACAGCTATAGTTCAAATAGGAATTGATGACTTTCAGCCGTGTTATACACTCTGCTTTTAATTACGAAAATAAGAAAAATAAAATTTGGTAGTTTTTTTATAATATTAACATGAGTAGCACCTATTTAAAATCAATGCGGCCATAGTCAGAACCATACCATGGTTAGAAGTTTCTACATAGATTTATAAGCGAAATTCTTTGTTTACTATTATTATACTTGTAAAAATTATGCAATACCTACTTAGATTATTCACCTGCGCAAAGTTCTTCTATCTGCTGAAATAGAGGCGTTACAACTCTATACACTACCAAATACTTAAAACACATGACGGTGATTTATTTTCCAAATTGATTTTCACCGGTAAAGATCCCACCACTACTAGATTTGAATGCCATATATGATGCATTGGAACATTTGCTTCAGTCCCTTAGCTCACGTCATTTAAAAGAGTTCCCGTGTAAATTTGATAGAATCTCTTCCAAACCCTTTAACCGCTATTTTGAAAAAGTTTATTGCCCTTGTCGGAATACCGGTACCCCTGAGACTATGTTAGAATGCAACGAAGAACTTCAATCAAGTTCGAAACTGGTCGGAGCAATATCCGGTAAATATTACGCGAGTCCTAGTCGGTTACTAAATAATAATTATGTTAGAATGCTTGAAATGTCGAGAACATTTTCACGAACAATGCCTTGCAAAAAAGGTATCTATACAATAGTGATCCTCTCACATTTTTATGTTCACGTTGTAGTATTCAGAGTGGCAATATATTGGTCCTGACATATGAAATTGGCGTTTTGTATGGGAGGAACAAAAAGTCGAATATTTTTTAATATAATATATTTAATTAATCAAAGTATGAACCATTATTTTCTATGCACTTTTGCCATCTCATAGGTAGTTCATTGATCCCTTTACTAAAAAAACCAGTCGGACGGGAATCAATAAAATCTTTGAAGGCGATTTGGACTGCCCCATCGGAGTTGAATTTTTTCCCTTGCAAGAAGTTATCCAAATTTCGAAAAAAATGGTAATCTGTTGGAGCAAGGTCCGGGGAGTACGGAGGATGTCTTAGACTTTCCAATTGAAGCTCTTCTAATTTAGTAGCCGTCTGTAGCGCAGTGTGTGGTCTAGCGTTGTCGTGAAGCAGCAGTGGCGTGGAGCGATTGACCAGCCTAGGTTGTTTAGCCGCTAGCTTTTCCATCATGGTTTGCAATTCCTGACAATAGACATCAGCCGTAATAGTCTGGCCAGATTTGAGAAAACTGTAATGAACAATACCGGCACTAGTCCACCAAACGCTTACAAGTAACTTTTTTGGGGTTAATTTTCGCTTGGGGCAGGATTTGGCTGGCTGGCCAGGATCTAACCATTGCGCTGAGCGCTTCCGATTATCGTAAAGAACCCATTTTTCATCACAGGTAATGATTCGGTTTAAAATACCTTCATTATTGTGCCGGTTTAGTAATGTAACGCAGCAGTCGACGCGCGTTTGCCGGTTTGTTTCAGTCAATTCGTGAGGTACCCACCTTTCAAGCTTTTTAATCTTCCCAATTTGCTTCAAGTGAATTAAAACAGTTTTATCACTAACATCGCAGCCTGCAGCTAACTCGGACGTGGTTTGCGATGGATCCGCTTCCACAATAGCCTTCAACTCTTCATTATCAACTTGAGTCTCAGGCCGTCCACGGGGCTTGTTCTGCAGGTCGAAATTTCCAGAACGAAAACGTTGGAACCAAAAACGAACTGTGTTTTCTTTTGCAACACGACCGCCATACACATCATTCACCCTTCGAGTTGTTTCCGCAGCACTAGTGCCACGGCGGAACTCGTACTCGTAAATAATGCGATATTTAAGGTTTTCCATTTTGTAAAATGAGTGACGCAAACAGAAAAAAACAGAAGAAAAAAAACAAATGAATGACGATCATCGAAGCACAAATACATGAGTCTATAGCTGTACAAATTTGAATTTGGAATTCCTTACCAAAGAGGAGAAATTCGTGATTAAAGTGGCCAGTACGAAAAACGCCAATTTCATATGTAAGGACCTAATATTTGAGGTGGACTGCTAAGTTCGGATTCTGTACATAAACATTGTATTTTTCTTATTAATGTTTTCTCTCGTATGACTCCAGTAAGTAACGCGGCTGAACGGCAATTTAGGCTAGATCTTTGCAGTATTATGTTTATAATGCATGTTTCTGTTTCAACTTTCTTTGGGGCCTCAGCTTCCTCAGGCTGCATGTCTAGTAATTAAGGTGTAAGTATATACTTGGGTTATAAAGTTATAAAAGATTAGTATTTGTGTAACTCCGCCTCATAATGTTGAATTTTGACATTTATGATGCCGGTCCTCAGCCCGGACAAAGGAGGAAGGCACAAACTTTACTAATCATCCTAAAATTACTGGCTCTCAAGGACAGCTGTCCTTTTGCTAAGCACCTAACATCTGACGCCGAGGTAGGTGCTTGGCGACAGATTTTCTACTCGAGGGGTTGCTAGCCAGGCGGGCATTAGCAAATGTCCTACCAACATGCTAAAAACAAAGTCAAAAGTATTACTTAGTGCTTCTTCATAATGTGATTGTGGAATGTGTACAATATGATACCATGTAACCTATCAAAAGGTACTACGTTAAAGTACATCACATGGTTTCATTGTTGTACTGTCACGATTGATTTTTATGTATTACCACGCATAGTAATGCATCTAGGTTAGTTAACTACACTAACTGGATCATATGTTTCTGGTGATATATTTTTGTTGGCTAGATTATACGATACGATACGAAAACTCTTTATTGACACCAGATTAACAAAGGAAACAATACATTGAGTAGTTAACTTAAGTAGGTCCAATTGGCGGTCTCATCGCTTACAGCGATCTCTTCCAGACAACCTTAGGATGGAAAAAAGTAAATCTTAAAAATATGGATGGTGGTGTTTTAACAATAAAATCACAACATTGTATATTACCATAAAAGTAAATAGATAACTGCATTGATATTATACCTTTCAGTAGTTCTTATTCACTTCATCAATTTAATTTCAATAGTTTTTAAATTATGCTCATTCATAGAAAAATGTGGCTAGGTGATAATATAATTGCTATCATTAACATACATACATAGTTATTAATATTTATACTAGGGATAAGTGAACTTAAGTTAACATCTGTCACAACTGGTAGATTGAAGTGGAAACCTTGGCAGGGATAGGTGTAGAAGCCGAGTATATTGTAGATATTTCATATTCCAGTAACGTAAAACCAATATCTCGGAGTGACGAGTGCAGAGCAGTGCACGCACCTATTCAGATCTAAGCTCCTGAGTGACATTGCAACGGGAGCACGCGTGGTGCTTAGCTTCAGGCACAACTTGATGCTGCTCTACAGATTTTATTACGCCAGTTGAATAAGATGTGTGCTATTGCTCTAGGGCTATGATAGCAGTGTTGTGCTATAATCATATCGCAGCTTTGTATACAGTCAGTAAGAACTGGTTGAGATATAGGTACTGATGAATAGAATTTCCATTATTTTTCAGGAACGTTAAGTCTTTCTTCATTGAGGTCTTGAATCAAGTCTTCAGTCAAGCCTGTGTACAGTCAAACATATTATATTCCTGTAATAAATCAATGAAACTTTTTTGTGAAAAATTTTTACCAAAAAAATAGAACCGACTTCAACACTCAAATGTGTGAAATAACTTGTTGAAGTCGGTACCACGGTAAATTTTTATTTCGCCCTTTTTAGTGACCCTTGCTACTTATGGGCTTATGTTTAACTTACCACCAGATATAGTAACATATAACAGACTTAAATTATCAAATAAGACTTGCTTGCAGCATAATACACGTTTTATCTTCCTATCCAAAATTTTATTTCTATCTTATACCGTTGAGGAAATATTACTGTGTTACCACCAAATTTGAGCTACGATGAGAATTCATCATGATAGGAAAATACTTTTCAGTTATTGGGGTGTAACTCAAAAACGGCTTGTCCGATTTTGATGAAATTTAAATGGGACTACACGGCAAGCATCAGGTTTTAAATAAAAACAAGGTTATCAAAATCGGTTTACCCAGTCAAAAGTTCTAAGGTAACAAACATTGATTATAATATCAGGACAGGAAAACACTTTTTCAGTTTTTGGAGTGTAACTCAAAAACGGCTAAATCGATTTTGATGAAATTTAAATGGGACCACACGGCAAGCATCAGCTATTAAATAAAAAAAGAATTATTAAAATCAGTTTACCCAGTCAGAAGATATGAGGTAACAAACATTAAAAAAAAAAAAAAAAAAAAAAAAAAAAAACAGACGAATTGAGTACCTCCTCCTTTTTTGAAGTCGGTAGAAAATATCAATATGCCTATGTTTCAATACGTAAATAATTTACTATATAGAAATTCTTTATAATTTATAATTATTAAATTCTTCGTGTAATAACTGAACTGCTTTATTTATTCCTAATCCATATTCCGTTACCTTTGTATAGGCATATAATTATCATGTTTTAATCTCATAGCTTCTCTTTGGGTAGACTGATTTCGATAAAACAAAAAACTAAACCTCCTCAGGACTCCTATAAATATTTAGAAATAAGAAAAAATATTAGTGTCTAACACCTTCCTATTTATTAAAAAATATTTTTGTTGGTATATTAGATACCAAGAAAAATATTTTAATAGTTTTTTTTATAGTTGATAGGCTAGCCCTTGACCACTATCTCACCTGATGGTAAGTGATGATATGGTCGAAGATGTTGTTTTATTGTTTATTATTATTCTTTAAAACAGTGTTAATAAAATGTTCAGGCTAGTCTAGAATTACTGGTTCTCAAGGACAGTTGCCGAAACACACCGTTGGGTGCTTGGCGACCGATTTTCATTTTTAAAATGCCCATCCACTTTTATTTTTTATGTTATTGTGAAGGAACAAGCGCGGGGCCCACCTGATGTTAAGCGGTACCCTCTGCCTATAACAGATGCATTTCATCACAAGTAACGAACTGCACTGCGCCCATCACCTTGAGACATACCTGTTAAGTCTCATTTTTGCCTGTTATTTCACTGACTCTCAAGGACTGCTGCCGGAACACACCGTTAGGTGCTTGGCGACAGATTTTCTACTTGAGGGTGGTCGCTAGCCAGGCGGGCATTCACAAAATGCCCTTCCACCATGCGGTGAAGCTCAAGCCCGCGGCGGGGTCGAACTATGGACCTGCTGCACGGCAGTCCACAGCCTACGCCACTGAGCCATCACTGCTTCAAAAAAGCTTCGGCCCTGCTATAGGTAAACCCCATAAATATCTTATATTAGTAAGTAATAGATAATAAGAATATATTAGGGTTTGCATATTAGATTACATGGGGTACTTTTTAGGGTTCCGTAGTAAAGTACAAGGAACCCTTATAGTTTTGTCATGTCCGTCTGTCTGTCCGTCTGTCCGAGGTTTTGTTAAGAGACCGTTTGTACTAGAAAGCTGAAATTTTATACGAGTATGTAAACTAACCACGCCGTCATAAAGGAAAATAAAATTTTGAAAAATATTTTTTTTTAGGGTAGCTCCCGTACAAGTTATGTGGATATGAATTTTTATTTCGTCGTCTATCCCATCGAATGGTATCATTGAATAGGTATTTTGAAATGATTTAGGGGTTGCTAATACTATTTTTCGATTTAATGCTCCATTTACGAAATATTTAACTTTAAAGTGCACATTTTTGTTCCAGTAGGGCGTCCCCCCCCCCCTCTAAAACCTAAACTGCTCGCTTGAAAAGTCTGAAAAAATTCAAGATGATAGTGCAGTTCATGAACTTTTAAGGAAAATAATAGCGGTTAAGATAACTTTATTACTTTAGTCGTTGAACTTGGGTATTAGATAATTTGGCACCAAATACAAAATTCTTAGAATAAATCCTTTAAACTAACTAAGATGAAGTAATGGTAAGGCTAGAATCGGTATAGATAGTTCAATAGTTACGGTCAACAACAGTCAACACGAGCAAGCAATCACAATTTATGAACAAAAGAACAAATTGCTTCGAAAGTTATAGATAGAGAGATAAACAGAAAAAGAACAACAGAATTATTTTATATTATGATAACGGGCTACCACGGAACCCTACATTGCGCGTGGCCAGACACGCGCTTGACCGTTTTTTTTATCCCGGAAGAGTGGTGTTGTGGGATAGCCACTATGCATGTGTATGAAGTCGTGGGTGGAAACTGAAGCCTTGTGACTACATAAGGCCTATCGCGCATTGCGGCAGCAACCGGTGCGGTTTGCTCCCGCAAAAATCTGTGATGTATGAACTACAGTGGAGGTACGCGCACTGCGGCTGTTCAACCGCATGCGGCTAAAAAATCTGTGACTTGCTACAGATTTCTTGCGGTGCGGCGCCGCACGGTTTTTTTGCATCCAATGAACTTGTATGCAACCCCGCGCACTGCGGCAGAAAAATCGTAGCGCGCAGCAGTCAGTAGTGATCGAGCCACGACGGAAGAATGTTGTCGCCGAGCGCTTCGTCTGACGATGCGGCGGCCAAAGCGGTCGCCGATGTCAATATTGATGAATTGATCATTGAAATACAAAGTCGGCCCGTACTGTGGGACAAAACTCATAGAGGATACGCAGACAGAATTATTAAATCAAACATGTGGGACCAGGTCTATGAGAAGATTATAGAAAATTGGAGTGAGTTGTCAATTGGAGAAAAACAAAAAATTGGTAAGTTTTTTTTTATTTCATTACCTATTAGGTACAGAAAGCAGAGTTTATTACCAACAATTGTTACGCCAAACAGTTATATTTTATCATATTGCCATGGAACAGAACCTCTAATTGAAGTAAAATAATTTGCAAAATAATCTCTATTCTGAAGGCTGTTCATGGTTGACCTGACGGAGTTTCGACGGAAGCTAAGTAACTCAGTCCCATACAATTCATCTCTAGGTCTGACTCCATCGTGTTTTCGTACGTAATTGTGTAAAATACAACAAGTTTTGATGATTTTATCACAAGTAGTCGTTTTAACATCTAGAGCACGGTGCAAAATTCTCCATTTATTGGTGAGTATTCCAAAAGTACACTCTACCATTCTTCGCGCTCGTGTAAGCCTATAGTTAAAAACTCTTTGAGTTACTGTAAGATTCCGTCTTGGATATGGTCTCATAACATGTTCCGACTGCGTGAACGCCTCGTCTCCGACAAAAACTAGTGGCATCACTTTCCCATCTTCATCATTAGGTAATGTTTTTGCCTCCGGAAGTTTTAACTGATTCCTTTCGAGTTTTTTCCCGAAATTACAATTCTTGAAAATTTTTGAGTCACTATTCCCACCATAAGCTCCAACATCCACAGATATAAAAGAATAATCTGCATCGGCTACCGCCATCAATACAATTGAGTGATACTGTTTATAATTAAAATATTGAGAACCGGCGTTATTAGGTTTTTCACACCTAATGTGCTTCCCATCAACGCTACCTAAGCAGTTGGGAAAATTTGTGCGTTTATAAAATTTTTTAGCAATAGTATTCCAAGTATCTTGATCAGGTTCTTGCATGTATATTGGTTGTAAACACTCCCACAATTTTTCACATGTTTCTTCCACTATCTCCCGGATTGTAGTAGCACCAATGAGATATTCATAATAAAGTGAGTTGATGCTGTTCCCCGATGCTAAGTACCTGTAACAAATAAACAAAGATTCAGAATACGTAGACTGTATTTAGAATAGAATAGAATAGAATAAAGAATAATTCAAAAAAAATGGCGAAACCTGAAAGATTCTTTTGCAAAAGAACTTGCAATTCAAAAGAAGGGAAAATCAGGACAAGGATTTAAAAAAAGAAGGCCATACATTCACTTTCAAGCCCTTACGTTTTTAGCCTCTCAACCATTGGAGAGAGAAACCACCTCAAACATACAAGTGGATGATTCTGAACAAGACAGTAATAATAGTATCGAACGCGAAAATAGGACGCAAGTCCGCAAAACATCACAGGCTCGCGAAACTGACAGAAGTGAAGAACTTTTAGACATCATACGGCAAAAAAAAACCTATGATGAAGACATCAGTTTCACGGAAATGTTAGTACCCCTACTAAAAAAATTAAATGACGACCAAAAGCTCTACGCAAAAGTCGAAATTTTAAATATATTGAACGTTGCGAAACGTTACCGTCCACCGGAGTTCCAAGGACCGCAAACCCAGTATCGTTCAGCTTCAGAACCTAATCGTTACGACAGGATCCCATGCCCTCAAGACTCACGCCGCCGAAGACTGTCATCTGTCATGTCTAATTATACTCCTTCACCACCATCAACATTTGAGTCACCGGCTTACGTTATGTCTCCGACTCCTAGCCCCAGTTACGCCTCATCTCAGCCTCTGCCTACTCCACAGCAAGCTCAAGCTTCAACTTCAGGGAATCGGGCTTTAGGTACAAACATGGTGTCTATTGAAATGAATCAAGAGAACTTTTCTAATGAACCCAATCTTGCGACGCTACTTTATGATGACCAAGAAATTGAAAATTATACACAACGGAATCCAGCCAACATACGAGTATCTGAACATACTGACGCAGACATAATATATTCCGCTGATACCGCATCTCCTGTCGTTAGACGAGGGAATGGCATTCAAATGAAAGATTTTTTAATCTTCAAGTGTAATTAATCTCTATTTGTTAAGTTAATTCTTTTTATTTTGCCATAAGTACGTAGTGGTATTCATATGTTTTTTTCGCCATATTACTTTATAATAAAAGAAAAAAAAGGGGATTTGTTTTATTTATGAATATAGTACCAGCATTGTAGCTAAAAGGTATAATTATGTAGGTACTTACCTCAACGTTACTGAAAGCCTTTCTTCCACTGATATCGCCTTTCTCCAACTCGTATCCTTGTAGTAGATTTCGTAACCAACAATTCTTTTTAAATTGTCAAAGGTCTTTATGCTCATTCTGTAGTAACCAAAAAACTTTTTTGGAAACATTCGCAAATCATTATATCTCATATAGAAAAAACCCTTCATAGGTCTCATTGCTGTTAATGGATGAACCCAATACTGCTTGCGTTTCCGTTTTCTTGCCGTTAATATTAAATAAATGCAAATCCGAAGCCTGGTTTCGTAGTCCATGCTGGTCGAAAGCTGAGATACGAATGGCAAAACTTGCGGCTGTTTAGCCGCAATGCGCGCGCCAAATCGTTTCAGAATTTCGCAGTACCGGTTTTAAAACCGCAGCCGCAACTCGCCGCACCGCAATGCGCGCTAGGCCTAACTTGTGAACAAATACATAGATAAAATAAATTATTACCAGTACGTAGTGTCAAATGGTTTGAATTTCCAAATATCGAACATCCATTTACATCTTAACAAGTCAGCATCGGCATCCGAATTCAGGCATACATATGAAATTCAATTGTTTTCATTACCTATGATGCTCAAGAATTTATGTATTCGGAACGAAAGTTCGGAAGAAGAAAAGTACCGGAGATGCCTATGATATGAACAAGATAGGAAAAAGGCCATGATCAATAGAAAACCAGTAAAATATTTAAAATTTATTTCAATAGTGTAAACAAATTCTCCCTACCTATTTGTATATTAATATAATTAAACAAACATTTATCTATGATTTCTTGATGGGATAAAAATACTCAAATTGTATATCAATCGAACTAAATTAAAACTAAAATAATGTACGTAATATAAATATCTAATACTTTCCGGCCGTGACTCCGCCCGCGCGTATGTAGGTTATCGTTTTGCGCAGTTGGAGAGAACTATCCTATGTCCTTCCCTGGATCTCTTTTACCAAAAAATGGAACCGACATCAACACTCAAATGTGTGAAATAACTTGTTGAAGTCAGTAACATGATGGTTAAAAAGTACGTACTAGGTATCACAATTTTGTACGCATGGTACTGACTTCGACAAGTTATTTCACACATTTGAGTGTTGCAGTCGGTTCCATTTTTTTGGTATACATTATTCTTCACCCTTTTTAGTGACCCTTGCTAAATATTGGATCGATTGTCATTCACTGTCAATCACTATATCATCAAGATAGGAAAATATTTTTCAGCTATTGGAGTGTACCCCACAAAAGGCTGATCCGATTTCCTAATGGGACGACACGGCAAGCATCAGTTTTCAAATAAAAAAGAATCATTAAAATCGGTTTACCCAGTCAAAATTTCTGAAGTAGGTAACAAACATAAAAAATAAAAATACAGTTGAATCGGCTGTATTTTGAAAATATCAATATAGACCAAAATATTGTGTTTAAAATTTGTTAGGCAAGAATAATAAATAAAATAACAATGAATTCAAGAAATGTATGTTTGGTGTATTGTAATTTTTTTTTGCCAACATCAAAAAAAGGAGGACGTACTCATGTCATATATATATATATATATATATATATATATATATATATATATATATATATATATATATATATATATATATATATATATATATGACATGAGTACGTCCTCCTTTTTTTGATGTTTACAACAATGAATTCAAGAAATGTATGTTTGGTGTATTGTAATTTTTTTTTGCCAACATCAAAAAAAGGAGGACGTACTCATGTCATATATATATATATATATATATATATATATATATATATAGCGACATGATTGCAACTTTACAGGTATTATTACAGTTTTATTCAAACCAAGGTATTTGATAAATTGGTCCAATCGCTGCAGATTTTCATTTTTATTTTTGTAAAAGCCGTGATATTTTGGTCCCTAATAATTAAATTTAAATATTAGAATTTTTCGTTCGTTATTATTGAGAGCATAAATGATTAAATTATTTAACTAAGCAAGTACAAAACAGTTCAAATCCCTGCTATCCACACCGGCGTTTGACACAGCTTACTTAATTATATTATCAACTCGCTTATTACGATTATTATGTACTAAAACCATGAATTAAAATCAATATAAAATGTGCATTATATAATGTAATATTTATCAAATCTTTATATTGCACTTACCGAGTACACTTCAAGCTACGCGATGAAGCACTTTGAGCGATGTGTGCGAGCACACAGGTTGCCTATGCGACAATTCGGTGAAGTCTTAATCTTTATTTTGTTACCAAATACCACTAAAAAGCTGCTTTACAGTTTGGGTAACCGACAAAACAAAATACTTGCATAAGGAATAAGCTCAGTTTTATACAAATTTAATACCAGTAATTAGCATCTATGTAACAAAATCATTAAAAAAACCGGCAGGTAAAATATTACCAAACGACAAAATATATCCTGTACAGGGCAGGTAAATATTGCTACTTGACGTTTTAAAGTTCATCGCATTTAGGTAAAAAGTACTAAGTGACAATAAATGTATGGTTAAGGTGTGACAAAAAGTCTTAAACTACGAGAAAAAAATATTTTTAATTAGGTAAAATGTCTTAAGCTATATTCATTACCTAGTTACCGTAAGGCAAAAAATACTTTATGTTCAAACACATTATTTCGAGTCTAGGCAAAAATTACTAAGTGTAAAAGTAAAAATCGAATAGATACTATGTGAAAGTTATTCATAAATTGGTATAATTTTAGTCGCTTAGACGCCGAAAATTGTGAAAATGTGTTTTATTTTAAGTTACTAAGCGACAACAAACTTTGTCCTAGCGGCATGAGAGTAGGACCAATCGACGCAGAATTTTTTTCTGATTTCAATGATATATAACTCAATATTGCCCAAAATGTCGCTTGGTAATTATTGCCTTTCAACCGTCGATATATATATATATTTAATTAACTAGAAACAATATACTGGCTAAAGAAACATCGTAATTAAATAATTGATAATACAAGAGAGAGAGAGAGCCTATCTGTCCTATCACTTATAGGCATCTGACGACGTGCGTATCAGGGACATTGCCATTAAATTTAAGGCAGGAGTCCATACTTTCAACACCATAATAATATAATGTATAATAAATAATCATATTATAATTTACTTTACCTTTCTGTACACATTATGTGAACTAGATTGTAATTTAATATATGTACATAACGGGTGGTTAAATTGTAAGGGCCGATGTTGAATATGAACCACACCTAAACGCCAAGTTTTTTTCCGAATTTTATTTGACATTTCTCTATTTCAGACTTACGCAATTTGAACCATGGAGAGATACACAATCCAACAACGTGTCAAAGTTATCCAGACTTATTATGAAAATGGGCGTTCAAATCAAAATGCATATCGTGCACTTCGTAATTTTTTTGGTCAATTTGATCGTCCAAATGTGCGTACAATCGCAAAAATCGTGGAAAAATTCGAGCAAACCGGGTCTGTAGAAGATGTGAGAACACCAGTGCATGCTCGTACAGCTCGTACTGCAGAAAATATTGCTGCTGTTCGCGATAGTGTGGCTGAAGAGCCGTCCTCCTCAACTCGTCGTCGTGCCCAACAATTGCACCTCTCACGCTCGTCGTTGATGAACATTATGCATAAAGACTTGCATTTACACGCTTACAAGGTGCAATTGGCTCAACAACTAAAGCCTCTTGACCATTCCAAACGTCGTGAATAGGCAGAATGGTGGCAAGAAATGGCAACAGTGGATGATCAATTTTCGAAGAAAATCATCTTCAGTGATGAGGCACATTTTCACCACAGTGGATTCGTCAATAAACAGAATGTGATTTGACACCGTTGGACTTTTTTCTTTGGGGTTATTTGAAAGAAAAGGTGTACGTCAATAAGCCAGCAACAATTCAAGAGGTAAGAGATGAGATAATTCGGCACATTAACGGCATAGAACCTCCATTATGCCTCAGGGTCATCGAAAATTTGGACCATCGGATGGAGGTGTGCCGCCGTGGTCGCGGCGCCCATTTGACCGATATTTTATTCCATACATAATTGAGTAATACCAATATATCATAATAAAATAAAATTACAATAATTTCCTAAATAGTTTGTGTTTTATTCAAAATCAACATCGGCCCTTGAAATTTAACCACCCGTTATTAGTTAGTTAGTTCAAAATTTGTATAACAGTTATTATTGACATAAAGATAATGTATGACATAATTATCTGTAATTTGTTTTTTTGTATCTAAGTAAATGAAATAAATATTTCCGTCATTATGAAAAATGTCCAATAACTTAATCGATAAAATTTGTTTCGAAATTTTCTATTCTCGGCGGCCGATAATTGATCAGGAAATGAATTGCCTAGAGATGAATAAAATTGCTGTGGCCGTTTTAGGGCTGCTATTACGTTTTGTTATTCCCGCCAGGCGTCTATCGGTGTCACTTCTCTCCCCGTAAACAGCACGGAGTAGGCAGGACTCCTGTCTTTTGCACACAATAAGCTTTCTATCACTTCCTAAAGTTTAGGAGCTGCAAACTTGCAAGTAATTGTGAATGAAAGAATTAACGCAATACAAAATAAGGCTGTTTTTTGTATTGAAAATATCAATGTAAAGTAAAAGATGTAGTTTAAAATTTATTAGGTAGGTAAGATAATAAAAGGACAATGAATTCAAGAAATGTGTCTTTGGTGTTTTGTTATTTTTATATGCGGTTATCGTTAATAGCGCTTCTTTCCTCTACCTTTTTTTACTTACTTACATAAAATAAGTTAGTCATTTTTATTTGACTAACAAAATTTCACTAGATAAAATTTATATGGCAAAACAACGTATACCGGGCCAGCTAGTATTGATAAATAATATGTCTTTAAAATTTCTTATATCTTCTAAATTTACTTTACTTTAATTATACATTTATACCTAATCCTTTTAAAAAGCCATTCACATATATTTACTAAAACAAAATTCGTAAAGAATAAAAACAATTTCTAATTTCGTGTCACGGAACGTATATCTTCGTAAGAACGTAAAAGCCTTATACATACAGCACACTATAAAAGAACCAGTCTTAAAGACCCCTACAATCTAGAAAGGCGAACGGTGACAAAGGTTATTTTATACTGGTACTGCGGGAAAATAGACAAAACATTGCCCACGCAGTAGCAACATACACAAAAACCTTAACACTTTCATAGAAATACGTAGACACATACACATATTTCTGACACTCCGGGCACCCATGTTCCCATTTTTTAGAATATTCAGATTTCGTATTTATTTAAGACACTGTGAACATTATATGTTCATACAAAAATCAAAAGGAACGAAAAAAGAAGCAAAAGGAATTGATAATGAAATATATTTCAATAACTTTGGAATATTTCTATGCTCCCACAGCTATTTTTCGTCAGTAAAAATCAAATAATTAAAACTATAAAAAGCTGCCCATTCACGCATTTAGTTTTACAGGGTTCATTCAATCTTTTATATTATCTATGCATGGTTCCACAGACAATATATGCCTGTCATTTACTGCGGGAAAATAGCATGGAAGTAATAAGTACTACGTACAACAGGAATGAGCTCTATCTGTACATCTTGCAGCTAAAATAAAGAAAATAAAACCTTATGCTAAGGATGTAAGAGTTTTGTTGCGCGCAAAATAAAAATGAAGCCGAGAGAGAGAGTAACCACTGAACCCTGTGTCCCGTTCTATCAGTGACTTAGAGTTGCCAGAGTTTAGTTGATTTTATCTTTCGTTGTTTGTAGAAAAATATGTGATTGATGTAATTGTAATGAAGTAAAAACATTTACTTCTAAAATGTTTCTAAATATAAATAATAATTTATAACCGACATGTTAAAGCAATATTATTTGTTGCTACGTGTAAAGCCTTATTAATGCAAACATTTTGCCATTAGCGTATAGGTTTTCTTTTATTTGTATGAAATACGGACACCTGACCTGACAACCCCATTTGAAATTACAGACTCGGACTTTAATGGCGGAGTGTTTCTTGATTTCGTGATATTTTTGAAGAGTTTTAGTAAAAATGGGGAATCTATGTGTCGTGGAGGCTTGCGTAAGCGAGTATTATCCTGATTGTGGTTTATCTTTTCACAGGTAATAGTTTTAAACATAAACTAGCTGTACCTGCGACTTCGTTCGCGATTGCCGTACCTGCAAACTAATTATTCACATTTGAGCACTGTTTATCTCATATTAAGCAACGCTGTGGTCTGTGGTGAAGCACTCCTAGTAAAGCATAGCTCAGAAAGGAGCTTTTAACGTTGGGTTTGATAACTCCCAGCTTGTTTTTCCAGAAGGCAGTAGTTAATTAACTCAGAGAGTTCCTTCGCGGCTCGCACAATAAATGTTGAAGCAAAGTAGGTACTTTGTGCGTTTCTTTGGAATTTCGATTATAAAACGGTATCTTTTTGCCGAGGTTCTCCTTGTTTGGCGGTAGAACAAAAATATATTACATTGTAGGTACACTTCCATTGCGCAGTCTCCAAATTGTATCCGGCAAAAGATAGTTATTTCAAAATCACAAATATACGATAGAAAAAATTTAAGTCATGTGCGGGATGAATAATATATAATAAATAAATGAATGAAAAAATATAATCTTATCGTATATTTGTGATTTTGTAATGTAATCCACATAGTAGGTATTATTGCAAACCTAACGATATAAAAAAAAAGATACATGGTTAAAAAAAATGTTCCAGATTTTAGAGTTTTATCTTAGCAAGCTGGCAAATCTAAATAAGGATGCCGAGATGCCCGTGGGGTGCCGAGTTGCCCATGGGGTGCTGGGCTGCCCGTGGGGTGCCGGGATGCCCATGGGGTGCCGGAATGCCCGTAGGGTGCCGGGCTGCCCTTGTGGTACCGAGCTCACTTGTCACTATTCTAACAAAAAAGCATAATTGAAATCGGACTACGCGTTCATAAATTACAACTAAGTAACATTTTGACTTTCTTTCCCTTTCCCGAGGGAACCGTGCTGAATTTCGGGATAAACAGTATACAATAACCTTCTTCGTAGTATGAAATCAAATCGTGTTAAGTTACATTGAATTCCATTCAGTAGCCCATGGGGTGCTGGGCTGCCCATGGGGTACCGGGCTGCCCGTAGGCTTCCGAGTTCACTCGTCACTATTCTAACTAAAAAAGAATATTTGAAATCGGACTACGCGTTAATAAATTACAACTAAGTGTACATTTTGACTTTCATCCCCTTTCCCGAGGGAACCGTGCTGAATTTCGGGATAAAAAGTATACAATAACCTTCTTTGTAGTATGAACTCAAATCGTGTTAAGTTTCATTGAATTCCATTCAGTAGTTTTGGAGTGATGCGCGGCCGGGATACAGACAGACAGACAGAAAGACAGACAGACAGACAGACAGACAAAAATATAAAAAAATATATTGTTTTTGCATCAGTATCAGCTACAGAGTGCTCTCAAATTTTTTTTTGCAAAATATCTTCAATGTACAGGATTGGACCTGTTACAGTTTTACTATAAGTATAGATTGAAGTGATGAATTACGGTGACCATGCATGGCTATCCAATCCTAGTTCAAGAACAAATAACTATGCATTTTTTATTATTTTGTCTATTAAAATAACTTCGTTTCTATTTCAGATTTCTTAAAGATCCGAATTGTATGGAAAAAAATCCACCACATCCTCCTCAATCTGTATTTGAAGATCCACGTGATATTCAATTGGTGAAGGCGTTAGCGAATTCATATCTCAATTTATGTTTAAATCATAATGCAAATTTAGAATCAATGAAACATATAAGGAATAAGCTGTGTTTGCGGCAGAAACTTTACAAGACTGTTTTATTTAGCAATGTCTGATTTAGAATTAAACTTAAATGTAAACTTAATTGTTATTTTCTTAATTAATTAATTAAATATACCAAAATAGGTAGCTTATCGTAATTTTATCTCAGTCCAGCTGCAAGTCATGTCCCACAAGGACCAGTAGGTAAGTACCTTCCTATATCACAGAATAAAAAGGAACAGAAGGATCTCTCCGCATAGACGCTAAAATAAATAAGCAACTCTGCTAAGACGCAATAAAGAGCAATTCAGATAGCACACCGTTGAGTACCAACTTTTAGATTCACCTACAAGGCGCCTCTCTTTCTATCGCGTAGATCTCATCTCTTCTGACGCTAGGGTTACGATCTTGCGCTCACATGCTATTACAGCTACCTATGTATGTGCATGTAGTACCTATCTACATCTACACATAGTATATATAAAGAGGAATATTTGTAAACTTAAAAACTACTGAACCAATTTGAAAAATTATTTCACCATTAGAATCCTACATTATCCCCGATGAACAAAGGCAATAGAATATTTTCACAAAAAAGGTTTTATTTTAAACTGTTCTTAAATACCCGTGCGAAGCCGTGGCGGGCCGCTAGTAATTGTATTAAAGCAATTAAATACATTTCAAACATAAGGTACCATATAGCATAGAATGGTATTAGCAGAATAATATTTTACTGTGTATACTTCAAATAAGTTCGAAACTGGTCGGAGCAATGTCCAGTAAATATTACGCGAGTCCTAGCGGGTTACTAAATAATAATTATGGACAAAACTCGCGAAGGTTTTTTAGCCCTATGTACACGTACATCTAAAAGGCATATATTATATAAGGTTTCCGTACAAGCTTATGTGATCTGGATTCACTTTTTATTTGTTTATAGCTAATAGGCTAGCATTTGAACACTGGCTTTATATTTTATTTATAGCTGATAGGCTATCCTTCGACTACTAACTCACATTATTGTAAGTGATGATATGGTCGAAGAAGTTGTTCAGGCTAGCCTAGAATTACTGGCCCTAAAGGACAGATGCCGGATTACACCGTTAGGTGCTTGGCGACAGATTTTCTCATGGAGGGTGGAAGCTAGACAGGTGGGCATTCAGAAATTGCCCTACCTCCATGCTATAATAACTGCGATCCTAAGATAACAATTGTGTCGACGGCTTAACGTGCCCTACAAATCACGGAAGTGCTCAGTAGTAATGTCAATAGCGGTCACCCATCCAAGTCATGACCGCGGCGGACGTTGCTTAACTTAGCTGATCTGTTAAAAAACTTAAAATAGTAGGTAATAAGTTAACATTAGAAACACTAGCTTATATATAGTCTGCCAGTCTCCATTCGAAAGTCGCAATCATTATATATATTCAAAAACAGATTTAATTTTTTTTATTTGTCCACTCTTAGCTAATCTTTTCCTTCGAAAGTAGTTATTAAATTTATTTTTTATGTTTATGTAGTATTGTTATATTTTATAATGTATTTATATAGTGTAGGTATGTAAGTATGTATATATATGTATATATTCGTTTAGTGTATGTAGGTAAGTATGTATATGTATTTATTTAAATAGGTGTAGGGTGTAAATACTTAGATAACTATTATATAATGTTTAACTGGTTAATTGCGAACCTGGCTAAATTTATAAGTTCTTTCAAATCGGTTGTCTGGAAGAAATTGCTTTAAGCAATAAGACCGCCCTTTGTATACGTTTTTTTCTGTTATTTCATTGTAATATTATTTTTAAGGTATGCAAATAAAGAATTTTCTATCTATCTATATACCTAGGTAGGCGTACGTTTCCTTACCTTTCGATGTCTTATGAAATTGAGAAAAACGTGAGGTTCAGACCTGTGTTGTTATTTATGCTGCCAAATGCAATGCTGTATAATCTTGCCCTCATACCAACCTACCTAATAGGTACTAACCTATTATTCTGTGCTACTAGGTACGTAAACAGCCTAACAAACCAACACGAAATACGGCGCGTTGAAGTGAGAAGACGTGCGTTCCGGGCGGCGCGCGGCAACCCTTTGTAGAGTAAACGAGACTTGTCGCAGCCGCCGATGTACTTGTAGTTTTGTACCTAAAGTGCGGAGTGAACCAGGCCTGCCTATATGACGCGAGTGTGAAAATTAAGCTAAAAAAGGAAATGTATAGTGCTCCATAGGGCAAGTTTATCATTAGCATCTTCGGTTAAAATGCATCTGAAGCAATGATCTGCTGACGTCATATCACAAATATTTTTTTGTAATTATTGTCCTAAAATCATATTTCAATGGGTACGTACCATTTGAGTGAGATTCGCTAAAAACGCTAAAAACGATCACACTCCCAAAAAGTTTTCCAAATGGGTCTTGGCGTTATTTTCGCCTTAAACGCTACATCTAATGTCAAAAGTGACAGAAGTGGCATTCTTAGCGTTCTTATCAAAAAATGGAACGGGGATGACAGTTACAAACGATCACGTGATCACAACCACAGACGCAGAATGTGATCAAAATTATCGAAATTTACGTTCTTAGCGACTAATGGAACATACCCAATATAGTCACCATCGCCAGAGAGGGATAAGAGGTACAGTTACTGAGCTCTCGTTCGGCTTCAATTTTACGACGACAGCTCATTCCTGTTGTACGTAGTACTTATTACTTCCATGGGAAATAGCTACTGCGAAATTATATAGTTAATAGATTATGTCATATTATATATCTAAAGACAACACACATTCTATAGGGATAGAAACGCTCGGCCATCAACGAGTATCGATATTTGCTATCGACTACTGTCGATACTGACTAGTATTTCCAAAATTTGAAGTATCGATGTTTTGTTTGTAAAAAAATAAAACATAGTTCCAAGTACTCCAAATCTTTGGCAATGATCACGCTTCCATCGAAGTTCAATAACAACTACTCCATACCTCAGATATGGTAGAATATATGAGACTATAAAATACTGCGCCAGAAACACTCCGAGAACGAATATCACGTGACCGAGACCCTGGCTTTTGTCCTCACACCTATCAAAGGTTCTAAACTTCGTACCCTCATTGGTGGACATTCGGAGGCAGTAAAACAAAAGTTCATGGATTACAACTTTAAGAACAATTAATGGTATTAACGCACAGGGCTTTTGAGGCGCTCGTAGCGAAGTTTACTTAGCTGTTCTCAACCGATCAGCAAAGTTAAGCAACGTCGCGCGCGGTCAGGAGTTGGATGGGTGACCGCTAGTGACATTACTACTGAGCGTTTCCGTGCTTCGGAGGGCACGTTAAGCCGTCGGTCCCGGTTGTTGTCTTAGGATGGCAGTCGTTATAGCATGGTGGTAGGGCATTTTGCGAATGCCCGCCTGGCTAGCTACCACCCTCAAGTAGAAAAATCTGTCGCCAAGCACCTAACGGTGTGTTCCGGCAGCTGTCTTTGAGAGCCAGTACTTCTAGGTTAGCCTGAACAACATCTTCGACCACATCATCACTTACCATCAGGTGAGATAGTGGTCAAAGGCTAACCTATCATGCATAAAAAAAAAAAAAAAAAACAGGAAGTGATTTATTTTACATAAATCAATGAATATACTTGTTCGGTACACTATTAATTCTGGTTGAACCTTACCTATAGGCGTATAGGGTTCATACTCAGGGACGCTGTGACATCATATTACGGGTAGCGGATTTTTATTTCTTTTGTATTAGTTGACGCGGGTCGCGTCCTCACACTCCGGTTCGAGAGCTGTTCGGAACTGCGCGCGCGGTCGTGCACAAGTAATGGATATACCTTTCCACTGGTTTTAATAAGACAGTGTTTGGTTGTTTGTGGGGTCGCGGTGACCTATTAAGCATATTAATTCTGACGCCGGGCGTCCTTGATTGAACATTTTATATAGCGGAACTATCAGTGCCGTGGTGAACTCGTGGGTGATAAAGGTTGACAACTACCTATCTGCGGGCTACCAGCGACGTCGATTTCTGGACAAAAGGAAGTTTATGCAAATATAATTCCTCGATTTGTTTAACTGCAGTTAGAATAAGTTAGGTGTTTTGGCATAATAATCCCTCAAATCAAATCAAATCAAATTGTTTATTTTCAAGAATACAAGTTAATAGGATCTTAAAAATATAATTACTCACAGTTGTACTCTGTCTGCAAGCAGACGTGCAAATATTTCATTGCAATTTAAATTACTCTTATATTTTACATAATAATTTTATTCATACATTTATATTCTTTAAACTCCTTAATACTATAAAAGCAATTATTTAGCAGCCATGCAGTCAATTCTTTTTTAAATTTATCACCAGACAGTAATTTTATGCTATCGGGTAAACAGTTGTAGATTGATAGCGACATATAGTAAGCGTTTCGCTTGTATAAATCTTTTCGGGCAGGAAGAAAGGAGGTTCAAATAGAAGATTTATACACTTTGATCTTTTTTGACGGGTATACACTTCACTGCGTTTCAGAAAATAGCCAGGGTTTTGTTTGGCAAAAACACAAATATTTTTAATATACAAAAAAAAAAAGTGGCTTACAGCTGTCTAGAAACCAAGCCCTATTAATTACTCTCACACAACGTTTTTGCACCATAAATACTCTGTCTATATCAACCGAGTTACCCCACATTATCAGGCCTCCGGCGGAAAGCTCAGCGGGCCGTTAGTTGGTAAGTAGATTCTCACCAATTTGTTCCCCCGTATTCACCTACTCGTATATAGATCGGCTGGACTCTTCCTGTGACTTCCAGGAACCCAGCCAAATACACCACGACGTACGTGGTAAAGTTTGGGGCAAGGTGATTCTGGAAAAACCCCCCTTCTCATACAATACTCTGTGAATGCAATGCCAGATCTTTTAAAAGTGAATCCAGGTATCTAGAGTGATTTATTCTGTATCATAATAGAACGCTGCTATTGGTTTTCAAAGATTCTTGTCTGTTAGCCCCTATTGAATCTCAAGGCTACCGCCCCTTACATGATCTAACTCTGTATTCTTTAAAAAAATCACCACACTGCTTCTCATACACTGCAGTTACCAGCAAACCCCCTTTTATTTTTCCCTTATGAAGCTCTTATATACCAACAACCAAAGTTTGGAATAAATATAGATTCTTTAGGGCAGATCAAATATTTAGTATATATTTTATATGTATGTCCCCTTCTTATGATGGTTGGTCCCCTACATTTACTGACGCCTCTAAGATGGAAATTTACATCCCAATGGAAATTCCCTCAGCACGTATGATATTAAGTTTTAAATGCCCTCCAGTTACTTCTGTAGGTATTTACTACAGCATTTATAGTTGTTCTAGGAGCCATTTCAATTTTAATTAAATCCCACCACTTAGAAAAAATAATTATATTATTCTTGCCATCAACCTATTCTTTTGCAGCCTTATAGGACTATAATTATTATAACTAACGGGATATTTACCGTGTTTTTGATTGGTTTTGAGCTCTCGGTTCAAAAACACGGTAAATATCCCGTTAGTTATAATAATTATAGTGTTAGTGACCGTGACAGTTTAAAGCCTTATAGGAATAATAATGTAGAATTCTATAAAATTTAAAACTTAGAGATAAATCGTACAATTCAGATTTAACCCATTGGCATCGCCGATAATGATAACAATAGAATTTCATTCATAACTAGGACATAGTGGTCCAGGACGATGCCAACTTATTAATATTATATTAGCGTAGATTCCAAGATGAGTAGCAGGAAATTATCAGCTGATTCATGTTTAAGGCAGGCAATCCCTGTCGGGACATCAAATCATTTTAAAATTTACCATAATCCATATAACGTCACGGATTACGTCATTACTTACGCCATCTTGCGATTTTAACACCACGATACAAACTGCAGTTACCGTAAGCCGGGCTGTCAAAATTGACATTTTGTTTATGTTTGAGTGAGTACATTCTGTACATGAATTTATCGATTATAGCGATCATCACCGTTCCGATTCAGAAATCGCGCTTTTGACAGTTATCGATTTTCGATGATCATCGAGCGTCCCTAATGTAAGTAGTGTTCCGTATTATCTTACTTACCGTTCAGAATATCGTAAAAGTCGGTTCAGGCAAAAAAATAACGAGCAGCTTTTTTTGTTGCTGACAGGTTCGCTTTGACCATAATCTCATTTGGTATGTGATTGATTACTGATGATGATGTAAGTAGTCGAAGAATGTAAACAGGTTCATCCTAGAATAGGCAGTTCCTCGTTCAGCCGCTGTAAATTGTAACACACGTTTAGATGCTAGGTGACAGATTTTATAAGTACATGAGGGCCAACAACTGGCGCGCCAGGTATTCTAAAAACTCCTATCTTCGCACCATACGGCGAAGTGTAAGTCCGCGGTGAGATATATACAGGATGTTTGGTAGTGGGTTAGACAAACGTGGTGGGCGTGTAGTTGGATCTAATTGGAAAATAAAAGTTCATGTAAAAGCCGATCACGCTCAAACCAACGGGAATCGATCAAGGGTTGCGGCCCGCGTGTAGGGTGTATTCCCGATGTCCCCATTGACCATATCCCCATCAATGGGGACAGCGGGAGTTGAATAAAAAAAAATGAAAAACATTCCCGATGTCCCCATCGCCCAAATCCCCATCAATGGGGACACCGGGAATAGACCAAAAAGTTAAAAATCATTCCCACTGTCCCCATCGCCTTTGTATTTATCAATGGGGACATCGGGAATAAAACAAAATGTGAAAATAGACACCCACTGTCCCCATCGCTTGTCTTACCGTCAATGGGGACTAACATATATACCTAGTTAAATTGTTATCATTGTTGCGATGAAATTATTATTTCGTTGTCTCACAGTCATATATAATACTTAGGTATTCAATATAATTTACAATACATAGGGTTTTCACTTTCAAACTAATTCACAACTTTTTTTTTTAAATATCCTGCAATTGTCTTAATTTTTTTTATCGTATATTTGTAATTTTGTACACACAACTGTTTTTAATTTATAGTTTAATTAACTGTTTTTAAAAAAATATTTTACTCTATTATTAGACGTATATAAATGGTTTTGTTGCGCTGTCACACATTTAATAATGCATGACCTTCAACGTGGTGCATTGGCGATTCCGCCGCTATAAAACAATATTGCTGATTGCATCGTTCTAATTTGATTAGCTAGCTCTCATTGGTTCTTTCCAAGTTCCAACCCCATTCCAGAAAACTTTTTCTACTCGTCATTGCCCGTGGTGTGAATAATTTTAAAATTTTATATTTTTCTTTAACTCTCAATAAAAGGAACTCGTTAGAAACTGGTAAGTTCATTTTAAATCTTTAAATTCTAATGTTACCTAAAAAGGGTGATTTTAGGTAAAAAACGCGAATAAATATGTAAAAGTTAAATAGTGTGTATTAAATAGTATAAAAAATTTCTAAATAATTATAAGGTTCTTCCTAGAACTTTGTCTTTTAACCTATTTGCGATGACATATTGATATAATATGTATATTCAAGAGCGTATCGCATGTTGGTATTGTATATATATTTGTAACAACATATTTACATATATATATATATGTAAATATATATATATATATATGTAAATATGTTGTTACAAATATATTATATTTATTCACTAACATCAATGTCACAAGAGCCGCTGCCTGGTTCTCAGATATGAATAGTTATTCAAGATGTATAGGTTTATAAGAAGACCGTATACGTGCAGGATTTCATTACACGAAAAAAACGGTCCACAAAAATGGAGCAACGATATCAGCATGTCATTTAAGGAAAAATAATGTACCGGATCAGTAACATATACACCGTGTCCCAAAATTCAACGATAAGCCGGCATCGGTGCATGGACCTACTCATGACTACTCGGGAAAAAATAAAAAAAAAATTATAACTCTTTTTTTTTTTAATTACAGAGACTTTTATAAAGTTGCGCCAACTTTTAATAAAACTTGCCATGGTAGTGTCCATACTTTTTTTTTTAACCCAGACTATAGAAAGTGCATAGAATGTTAAAATCTATGAAAATTATAAGAAAAAAGTTTTTTTTACTGATTTTTGTAAAATAACTACAGACTTTCTGTAATTTTAAAGGATTGTGGTAGATAGCCGTCCTTCTTAGGTTGCTAATGCACAAAAAATATCAAAAATATGTCAAAAATTGTGGTCATGGTAGTTGAAAATAGCATAATGGGTATCGAATATCGATGAAATTTATAAAAGTCTCTGTAATTAAAAAAAAAAACGGTTATAATTTTTTTTTTTTTTTTTCCGAGTAGTCATGAGTAGGTCCATGCTCCGATGCCGGCTTATCGTTGAATTTTGGGACACGCTGTATATATATATATATATGTAAATATGTTGTTACAAATATATTATATTTATTCACTAACATCAATGTTACAAGAGCCGCTGCCTGGTTCTCAGATATGAATAGTTATTCAAGATGTATAGGTTTATAAGAAGACCGTATACGTGCAGGATTTCATTACACGAAAAAAACGGTCCACAAAAATGGAGCAACGATATCAGCATGTCATTTAAGGAAAAATAATGTACTGGATCAGTAACAATTCATCTAAGTATTATTTACTACTCCCAAAATATTTTCTACTGTTATTACTGTAATAAAGAAAAACCAGTATGAACTCTTTCTGTATATGTTTGATTCTATTATTTTATAAAAAGAAGTTAGTAGTGTAAGCAGAAATTATTTTTATATTTTTGATTAAGTTATATTTTGTATAGTTTTCATATATTATTCAATCTATGAGTTGTTAATGTAATTTTTTTTTTAAATTGCAATAAAAGATAATCTTTAATTTTATTTCCATTAAAAATTCAAAGTATTTTCAAGTAATGGCCAAATTTCTTGCCCGTACTTCTCGCAGTGGCTCCACACTTTTTTTTTGCTCAATTTCCCCGTACTATGTAGAATATTTTTATATATAAATTTACTTAGTAATTATGATATAGAAATTACGCTCTTATGAAGGTCAATTGACCTTCATAAGGGCGTAGTAGACGCCTAAATTGAATAAATGATTTAACTTTGACTTTGATTACTAAAACCGTATTAAATAATACATTAAATTAATAAAACATATTTTTTAAGCATTAACCTAGTTTGTCTATTGTTTGTAAATACCAAATGAAATCATGTAAGGGTTTAATAAAAAAGTTACATTTTCTGAATTAATACAAAAATGATTATTAATGATTGTTTGATTTTTGTATAATTTATCGCGCTATGTGTGGTTGACCTAAAGAATATTTGATAAAGGAGGGTACCATAGTAATAACAAGGAGGTGAGATCCATTCTTAACCGTGGACCATACATGTAGAATACATAATAAATATTTTATATGACTTATAATTCTTTGGTATTAAAAGTGATCAGTCAATCAATGGGGACAACGGGAAGACAAATAATGTCGTCTCGCTGTCCCCATCAATGGGCCAGGCCAATGGGGACAACGGGAAGAAAAAAAGCTATCGTCTCGTTGTCTCCATCAATGGGGACAGTGGGAACACACCGCGTGTAGTGATGCGTGGAACTATAGAAAATATTTGAAAATGGATTTTGTATAACCGTAAAACACGAAATTTTTAATAAAATTTGTATTAAAATGTTAACTTGACGAAAAACAAGCTTTACCTGAATTACTGGCTCTCAAAGACCTTTTCTAGAACACACCGCTCAGTCTTTGACGACAGATTTTCTACTTTAGGATGGTCGCCACCTAGGGCATTCGCAAAATGCCTTCCAACACACAGTAAAGCTCAACCTCATGACGGGATTCGAACCATGGACCTACTGTGCGACAGTCCATAATCAATGCCACTGACCCCTAACTGCTTCAAAATCTACCTTCATACCGATATAAGTTAAATCAAAATTTCTTCAGCCGTTTGAGCGTGAAGAAGTTATAAACATACAATCACAATCTCAAAATTTCTCATATTACAGTAGGAATAGTAGGATTCCGCGCTTAACCCATGTAACAAAATAGATTTTCGCCAAAAAAGAAACCTAAGTGTCAACCCAGAGTGTAAGCGACCTACGAACCAAATTTCATTATCATTGTTTTTTTTTTTGCTTGCCTTGGTAGTCTAGGAAACAAATATATAACAAATCCTTGCTCTTTCACGGGAACACTATACTTTTTCAGAATAAAAAGTAGCCTATGTGTTATTCCAGAGTGTCATCTACCTTCATACCAAATTTCAGCAAAATTAATTCAGTTGTTTGAGCGTGAATAAGTAACAAACATATAAACACACTCACAAACTTTCGCATTTATAATACTAGTGGCTCTCCGAGCTGTAGACCTCGCGAGTCTGCCCTTGCATAGCTTACAATTCAATAAAGGTTCACTGTGCATGCTAATGGGAGAATGGGTCAAGAAATCCAAAAATCTAGATGTGTAATGTATGTTCAAGAAATGTATTGGTAATGTATTTATCTCGAATTAATATACTGGCTACAAAAACATGGAAAACAAATAATTGATTATACGAGAGAGAGAGAGAGAGAGAGCCTATCACTTTTAGGCTACTGAAGTGCGTATCAAGACATTGCCATTAAAGTAAGCGCAGGCGTCCATACTTTCAATACCTTATAATGAATATCTCCGTCATTTTGAAAAATTTCCAAAAACTGAATCAAAAAAAATGTTTTTATGGACTTATGAAACCTGTTCACAAAATTTCGTGAGAATCAATTAAGGAATGTGACCTGTAGAGGAGAACAACCGGACATACGAAAGCATTTTTGTCTAAGTTGAAGCAGAGACACTTCGCTTGAACTAAATTCTCGCTCGGTCAATTAGTAGGAAGTAGAATATTAGTAGGACTACAAGCAATCCGATCCCTTAAATAGTCTCATTTTTACCTAAACGAAACCCTTAAAGAGCCATTTTATAACAGTTGAAAAGTACACCTTATTTTTAGTTAAGTAAGATTGGATTTCCTTAGCGCTTTGTCAAGCTATCCCTTTCAATGAGAAATGCAGATATATGGTAATTCCCCTATTATTTGGTAAAAGTGGCCCGTCGACAATAACTGCACAATAACTGTGCAGTTTCTATTCGGTATTTTAACATTTTTAAATCTTTCCTTTGCAAAATCTGAGAATGAATACTTGAAAAATAGTTCAAACATAGGTAACTGCACACAATATGGCTAAAAATATAATAGCTAGTAAAATTTTACCATTTTTTATTAATTTATTAGGAATAAAGTGGTTTCCTATCATAGTGATGTGGTACATTTTTATCGATAAAGCTTTCGAGTATAAGATCTTAGCACATCGAGCGATCTATATACTTCAGACTAGACACGACCTTCAGCAATGAAGATGCCAAATAAGAAGATGAATATTAAGGTAAGATTATTTCTCGTATAAGCTTGCTTATTTGTAGTAAAATTACAATCATCGCGACAAGGGCGGGGATAGAAGTAGGACACGGGGTTCATAAAAATAAAAGTTGAGGCTAGGTCGAGGTCGTGGTATATACAAGTAGAGGTAAATGGCAGTTGAGTAAAAGGAAATATAAATTAATATGTGAACGCATTATCGATTCAAAATCGAAATCAATTCATAAATTAAAGGTATTTAGCGTCCACGTGGCCGATGTCGCTAGTAAAGGCTATTTTATATAAAAAGTATAGTGGTGGGTGGGTGCATAAGTAGAGCCTACCGCTAGTATATGTACTCGTGATATATGTATATAACTCACATATCTTAATTCAGTCCTATTATAACCTTACATTTACAATTTTAATTGGCACCACCGTTTATAAGTAAAGTAAACAAACATTAAACTTTAACATGAGTTTGGACTGCGCGCATTCATATAAGTCATTTGTGACTGCTGCTGTCAAGTAAGTAATAGTTATGTAATGAGTTAAAATATTGATAAAAAATTATATGAAACAAGTAAAAGGCTAAATACGAGCGTAAAATAACCAAAATTGTGTGATCGTGTGTGAAAGTGTTTGTGGTGGAAAAAAGTAGTAGATTTCATAATAATATATAAAACATAAATTTATTGAAAGGACATACCTATAAATGTGCGTATGAAGCCACATTATTTAAAATTAAATTCCGTAAAATAACATTTATATGACTGAACTTCACAACAATATCAAAACTAGTACTGTCCATCCCCCTAACTTCATCTTTGTGGCCAAACTTCGTCTAAAAATTTTAAATCACCAAAACTTTTTTGTTCCAAAATTGACAACACTCAAATGATTTATGTAGTTATATTTTAACATAAATTAAAGCAACACTGCACACTAGTTCACACTACAGCCGTCAAAATTACTCGTCCATTTTGTTTCAGTTGCAAAAAATGTCCGACGCCGAGCGTGTGGTTTTTTGAAGAGTCGCAAAAACTTCTCTATTTCGGAGATATCGGACAAGATAATGCTTTCAAATAATTAACCCTATATTGCATATATGACTAACTTAATACATACAAGATATTACCGTCCTATCTCAAAACTCTTCAGATTTATTTGATCAGGCAATGTTAGGTTTCTGTTTACAGATACATAGTTCCAAACTTCGCCTACCTTTAGGTAGTCGCTTTTTATACCAACTTCAAAAGATGGAAGTTGTCAATATTACTTCGTATTATCTTTTATTATTTACATTCATTTACATTAATTATAACTTTAAGTCGCGAGTCTTTCTTATGAAAACTCGTTTTGAAGGTTTCTGTATGTCTACTATTATTACTTATAATCATGACATCATTATTAATTTTATTTTTGATAAAATTAATAAAAAAAAAGCATTAACAAAAAAAATTATAATCATAATAATATATTTATTATTACTTTTACCAGCATATATGCTAGTACCATGTCGATATACACAATAGACGTAGACTAGTAGTATGTTTCAGTACTAGTCTACGTCTATCGATGTTCTAAACAAATTAATAAACAAACAATTATACACGATGATGATATTATGATAAGTATCTTGTTAGTAATTTTTTTTTCAAATTTAATTAATTTTCGCTATCATAAGACAAATATGCAAACAAATTACAATTTATTTATAACATTTTCGCAGGTTTGTTTACATTTTGACGATTGTCAATAGATTTTTTCTATGACTTTATTTTTATACTATAGATTACTTATTTTTCATTTTGTTTTGTGGATTGATTTTATTATAGAATGTACCTATTTTGATATAAACTTTTTTTTATATGTGTAGGTATGCTTAAGTTTTGAGCCTGTGACAACCCTGTCATATATACTGATTTATAGCGAAACGTCGCCTAACTTCACCTGCTTCATGTAAAATAATACAACGTCGATGTGTAACACGGTCCATCTTCCATGCATGAAATCACTTTTTAACTTATAAATAAATAAATTATGTGAATGATTACTTTAGTTTATAAAACCATATTTATTATCAGCAGGCGAAGTTGGGAAACGTCACCTAACATCGCCTGGTTTTAATACCGTAACGTAATTCTAAATCAAATTCAGGCCATAGACACCAAGAATGTATGTGACTAGTCTGTATGTATCCCATAGACAATTTCTGCAAACATCTGTTACGCGCGAATTTAAAAAAATCCTTTATAAGTAGGCGAAGTTAGGGGGATTGACGTTAATTATTGAAATCATTTCGATTGTTTACACCATTGTTACACCATTTTTATAACGCCATTTCAATCATAGACAAGTAGAAATCGGAAGCAAACGAATGAAAGTTTTACTACTTTGACTTTGATGACATCTGTTTGATTTGTTGTGAACTACTTAACGACGTGAATTTTCTTGAGAACATAACGTTTCGCCGTCAGCGCAGTAATGCAAAATACAAATAACGTAACAGACACACTAGATGGCGCTACTAGTAGCACACCTAATGTATCCTATGACAATTTGGGTATGAGTGAGAACTCATTCAAATACTTGAAACGAACCTGCAAAACGAACGGAAAAGTGACTTATTCTCAAAAATTACTCGCCCTCCTGTGAAATGAAATTCAACCCCTAAAACTAAAAAAGGCCCACAAAAAAGTAAACAAATGCCAGTATCACACCACCATTCACAGAATGATGAAAATAAGACCTGTTTGGTACAAAATTTAGCTAAGGCTACTTAAATTACTTCCGTACAAACAAATCAATCGTCAGTAACGCCTAACGGTACGCAGTAAGCTCTGCCACGGAAAAAAGTATGCATATGAAGTACAAATAACTACAATAATATTATTTCTACTGCTGAAGACACTGTTGGCAAAAGCTCGGAGATATGCCATTACTTAACAACTAACAGTAGCACAAAGCAACTATTCAGTGGTATATATGCGAAACTAGTCTTTTACAATGCATGTTTACCTACTGCCACAAAACCCGCACTGTCTTCCAAAGCATTTGCCCGTTTTAGCTGATTTTAATGCAGCTATCACTAGAAAGCCAATTATTGATAATAAATACCCAAGCTGACTGGCTAAAATATCGAACAAACCTTAGTATCAATATCTTTCTGGCTACCAGGTTTTATGATACCGCTGATGAAATAGAATGTACCCACACCCAATTTCAAAACACCATAATTAACTCAAGAGACGTGTGTTCCTACGTATACTGTCAAACCATGCAACTTAGCTCTGCTAAGACGCTTAAAAATACTGATTCAGCAAAAGAATAGGTAGCGTCGATATGCCGCTATCGAAGAAAACAAACTATTGCGGAAAAAACTCAACAATCGAATTTGTGTAATACAACTTGAGATTGACTTGCATTCAAATCTTTCAACGACAAGATTTGACAAAGTAAATTAAAGAAGGTTGACAATGCAAAAGCCGATCTCTGGCGTATTGTTAAGTCGCTACGTTCAAACCCGTCTCCTGCAATTCCTGCAAAAATATTGATAGGTACATATTCAAAAAGCTGTTGACACTGTATGGCATGATGCCCTTTGTACCCCTGAAGAGAATTACCACCTGATAATATATAAATCGTCTAATCTTCTTTAATATGTTCTTGTGTTTTTATTTTATATTTTCATTTTTGCAACGAAGCAGTTTCCGCGGATTATATTACAAAAATACAATGAAAGGAACCAATAAAAGTAGTAAAATGTGCGGAATTCAAAACCGCGCCATCCCGGTCTATAGCCGGGAATGCTCTTTTTTTTTTTTATTGCTGTAAAGCCTTTGACCACAATCTCACCAGATGGTAAGGATGATATGGTCAAAGATGTTAACAGGCTTAACCTAGAAATACTGGCTCTCGAGGACAGCTGCCGGAACATACCGTTAGGTGCTTGGCGACAGATTTTCTACTTGAGGGAGGTCGCTAGCCAGGCGGGCATTCGAAAAATGCCCTTCCACCATGCGGTGAAGCTCAAGCCCGCGGCGGGATTCGAACCATGGACCTGCCGCGCGTCAGTCCATAGTCAATGCCACTGAGCCATCACTGCTCTAACCGCTAAGCCAATATGACATAATATGACTCATGACTCTGATCTGTCTTAACCATGGTATGGGGATGAAGCAACATATATAGTTGAATAATAAAAAATATTTTTAGGAATCATTAAATTAATATTTTAATCTAAAAAAACATATCTAGGTAGTGACAATTTCGCCAAATTTTCCTGCTAAGCCGACGTGACGTCACAAACGCCATGCAGCCAAACCGAAGAAATGTTCGACCCGTTTCGCTTCTAAACGAAGCATCCTCCCATAGCTTTAAACTTGTCATCGATGACGAAAACCTGTCATTTTAGTATTTTTATTCTTGCAATTACGCTGGCTCCGCGGATGCGATGGTTTGGAACTAGTGCTCAAATTAGAGTATCCAATATCCAGGTTAGACCTCGTCGGTATTACGTTGCCCACTCTCCCTACATTCCGAGGCCACGGGCCGCCACCGTTGGATGGCGGACGCGGTGGGCCGCAGTAGAGGAGGAGTGTCGGTATAGCGAGGCGCCGCTCTCCCTAACCTCTGCGGCCGAAGTAGCAGGCGACGGGGCTGCTCATCTGAACCGTCGTGGGTGACCTTGCACGTCGGAAACGAGGTCGTCTGACGCCCGTTTGCGGGCTTGGTCCTCGGGTGATAGCGACGTGCTATGTGTTCTGGTGCGTCGTGAGGGGTAGCACCCGGGAGGGGTTCGGAAACGGACAACCATGGCCGGTTCGTGGTTGTGTGCTAAAACGTCCCTGGGGTCCCGCCGAGAGTGGTAGAGGTGGAGCATCGTGTGTTATTAAGTCGGTAAGGCACTTGCTCTGTTCTCTCCCATGGAAGGACGAAAATGAGTAAAATAATATAAACACGAAAAAAAGCAAGGAATGGTTTCGAATTCCGCGCATGATTGTAATTTTGTTATGTTTTTGTATTGTTGGTTCAGTTGTTAGAGAACTCATATTTTATCAACCCCGATTGAGTGGGATAATAGTAGGAACAAGACTTCATAATTCGAATTTCTGCCTGATTGGTGGCCGTTATTTATAAACAGCTTACACTTGACCGGTTTTGAACAGTGAAACGATCAAGATGGTGGGTGCACGCGTTAGGGTTAAAAATAAGTGTTGCTCAGCCATCGGTACCAATCGTAAAGGTAAGCTGTGTTATTGGTATGCAGGAATATGCAGACTAGCGTTATGAAGGGTAAACATTTTTTTTAAATTGTATAAGTAAAATACTTTTTTTCTATCAGATGGTTCGAGACCTCTAGCGAGAGTCCGACCAGTTTTTGTTGTTTGTTGTTATACATTAGATTTCGCCTTATAATCACACCAAGGTTTACGCTTGTACAGTAATAAAAAATAGCCTAACTTTTGTCACCAAATCGTATTGGTAGCATAATGCCAACTTTTATTTGGTGAAGATGCAGCTTAACATATTGCAAGTCCATCCCAATACATACTATAAAGAATACAAAAGCTACTAGGAAATTACTTGTGTATTTGTAGGTATTGAATCTGAATAAAAAAAACTAATAGTGCATACAGGAAAGATTATTGAATATTTATTCCTTATTAGTTTTATAATTTATGTAAGTAAACTCGTTTTTAGGGTTCCGTACCCAAATGGTAAAAAAGGGACCCTATTACTTACTGAGACTTCGCTATCCATCCGTCTGTCACCAGTAGCCCAAGCACAAACATTTCGATAGTCCGTAACGTTATCGTATCGAGTTCACCGCCCGTTTACGCAGGAGGCAATGGTTGACAGTACGCCGCATCGTTTGCTGGCTAACGTGAACTCGATAGGATTACAAAAGTGACGTCATCCAGCGTAAATCACAACAATCATACCGTTTTTCTAAGACCTAACAACTCATTCGAAAAGAGGTTTTAAGTCTTATTTTGCCTATAAAAGTTCCTCTCACTGAGCAAGTAATATTAAGAGTTGGCACGGACCTTGTTGCTTTGAAACTCAGATTTGAAGTTATTTTATACCAACCATTACAAATGAAAAATTTTTTTTTTTTTTTTTTTTTATGCCTGATAGATTAGCCTTTGACCACTATTTCACCTGATGGTAAGTGATGATGTGGTCGAAGATGTTGTTCAGGCTAGCCTAGAAGTATATATATAGTATATATATATAAACTATATTTCCAACACAATTATAATGACATTTGTGAGTGTTGTACTACTGATTCCCTAAAATCGATTAGTTACAATGAAATCGATTCCATTATAATCGATATAGGAAAAAATGGTAAGAAGGTTAGGATTATAAAATATATGTTAAGGAAATATAAAATAAAACAAATATTTCACACAGATTTATTAAATTATTCAAAATCATCAAAATATTTTATCGTGCGATATATCTTCGCTAGTATCAAAAACCGTATTATTGGGGTATGTATACATAGTTCCAAAGTAATTTGTGTACTAGAACATCTTTACCATACATATTTTTCATTGTACATAACAGTTTTCAATATATAACACTTATTTTCTAACTGTCGTATATGTAAAAGTAATAAATACTGCACGTAAGTTGCACTAGTAAACTTGTCATCAACTGTTAACAATTATTATTATTTGTAGTTCAATCATAAAATGTAGTATTTCTGACGCACCTTTTTGAATTATATATAGACTGTTGACTTTTAAAAACTTTTTTGGTGTAGGTAGTTGAATTATTTACATATTTAATTTAATCTTGCAGCTGATCTATTTCATTTGTATTGCAAGAAGCTTCCTCTGCACTGATTTGTTTTATTTATCGATTCAATTAATATTTTTCTGCGTAACATATGCATATCTGAAATTACAAAAATAGTTTATTTAACTGCACTCGAAAGTTGGTTAATTTTAAAATCAAATAATGTATAGTATTATAAATATTTAAATAATTGGGATTGTTTGTTGATACACATGTTGATTTTTATATAGTATTGAGGTGACATAGTACCTTAAATTCCATGCCATAGCTCTATCGATTCAGCATTTACTTTGAAAGTATATAAGCGACGGAGTTTTGTTTAAATGAACTGAAAAAAAACAACTCAGATTATTATCACAAGCATAGATATGACGTTATTTACGCTATTTATTATTAATTGTATAATATTTAGGTCGATTTTCATATGTTAGATAATAAATATTGCTCAAGCCGTTCAGTTAGCAAGTACTGTGCCAGTTATGTAGAGAAAAATTGATAATACCTGGTGTTTCAAAATGCTTTTGAGCTAAAGATGTAAATAACAGTCCCTAAAATACACATGTCAAGTTTCGTGGCATAATAAAACATTCCGCGTGATGGTTTATGATCACCAGCTTCGAATATGATATTTCCTGACTTATTGACAATATGAAAAAGTATATGTACCCATACCACTGACATTATAAAAAATCGATACTACAAAGGTATCGATACTTTCCTTGAGCAACACTAAACTTACTTTACGTTACGTAAATATTTGTAATTTATATACAAATATATGTAAGTACAGCAATTCGCATGATAACACACACCTACTTAAATTACAATAAAAACCAAGCGATCATTACGCTCTGAAACAATAATGTAATTTCAATGATATATTTTCATCAACTCACCGGTTCTGGATCTCATGGAAATCTATTGTTTAAACATTTTTATTTGTGTTTCGACACCACAGACTTCGCATTTTCTTTGCGATTTCCGTATTGTATTGATGTTCACTATGAAATATTAAAATTTTTGAATAAAATGTATTTGAGGTGATATATTTACTAAGTGCCATGACATACATTATGACATAGAGAAATGTAATATACCGGGAACAATATGATTAGTCTATAGCCATGACAGTCCAGTTGAGTTGTCAAGGTGACAATGACTCGTATCGTATTAGGTAATTTTGAACAGAAATCGGTACACCTGCAATACTTTACCTTATTTTAAGGTTGGTGACGCTGGACTGGTTCCTCTATGATTGATATTCGTCAAATTTAGCTTTTTATTTGGTGAAAACCAAACATATTTTTTTCCGGTATGTTACTTTTCTCTATGCGTTACTTGCTCAGTAAACCAAATTTTATTGTAACATCATTAGAGGTATTAAAATAAAACATTATATATAAATTATGACCTATAAATTCTCAAGCCAAGAATCTACGCCACTGATAATTTACTATATGAATTACAAACAACTACTATTACACCTTTAAACAGAGGGAGGAGTTTCAAGAAACCCTGAAGGGCCGCCAGCCGGCTTGAAGTGTATTTTGTGCTTAATGTTATGGTGTTTCAGCATAAAAATAGGCTATTGAGTTCAAGCAGTGCATTCTTTAAGTTCTAATTGTTCACTAAAGGTGAATCCCGACAGAACTTTCGTCTCCAGCGGTATTTTACCGTCTGTTCTGGGAAAGAAGAATGCTGTGAAAACCTGGAGTGCGTAGTAATGTACCTACCTAACAGTTTTGCAAAGACAAACCACGTAGCATTTCATGAATGCGCCGTTACTACAATTCGAGAGTGCTGTGACTTGTAACCGTCTAGGCTTAGTGTTGTTTTAAGTTCATATAAATTTTAGGATAATTAAAGCGTTTATTTGGTATTAGTCAGCTTATGGTTGGTTTTTTGTTTTGGATTATGATTGTGTCTGTTATTACATTACCAAAAATAAAGAAATTACTTAACTGTTGGTGTAGTTTTGTCTTTTTATTCATCTACTTTCCTTTATTTTTAAGGAATAGTGTGGCAAACGAGCATGATATCGAACTTACCTAGCCTATAAGATCAGAGGGGGAAGAAAAATGCTTCTCACGGCCCTGCTATGAGTTCGCCACCCAATAGTCTTTTATGCGCCACCAATAGAAGCACACACTGATCCATCTCATCATCACTGTTGTATGCTCAATGCGTGGCAACATCCTACTCACACCGACCTTAGTAGTGGCATGCTGCCACGAATTTTGTCTTAGTCGCGTTTCACAACATCCAACGAGATATCCTATTATCCCTAACTGTTCGGTATATAGGTACCAATAAATGAAACGCACAATTGCACTTCGTTTATTTTTATTAAGAACCAAAAGTCCAATAACACAGCTTCTACGTTTCACATTAAAATCTTCTTCTTCGTAGTGGTTAGAATGTTGGCGTGAGCATGGTCATCACCTCAGAGTTCGTAGGTAGTTAGTCTGACAATCCGTTGGTATTCCTTTCGTGTCGCTGCCTGTGTTCGTCTGGTGCATTTGTTGACAGCTTTGGTTGATCTTGAAATCTTGAATGCATAGGTGATCTTCTTTGAGCCTTATTGTTTTCAATTTGACCATGCACAATGAAGAATTTCATAGCAACATTATTGCGCCGCAAGACATATCCAACGAGCGAAATTGGTGTAAATGTGGGCTGGAACGGTGGAATATGGACGCTGTTTGATGCAGAGTTTTGGAAAATGTCCTGAATTGGGTTCATCGTACATTTGCATCACTTCCCTCCAGTGCCATAAATTAATAAATACCTATTTTGCGCCTGGTAAACGACATGGTACAATACTACTTCTAATCTTGCTGCCATGTTTGTAACTCTTTTCATAGGTAAATTATGAATGAACAAACACAATAATAACATGAATTTTCAAAGTTTTACCACAATTGAATACGTTACGTCAGCCATCTGACTGAAAATTTCTCAGTGACATGACATTCATAGATTTTTGACAGATCCTCGACAGCCAGCCTTCGAGCTTACGTTAGAATTAGGTTCGTGCTCGCGATTTCATACAAAACTTTTTACGTGACAAAACATTCACGTTAAAATCTCGACACATTAGTTGTCAAAACCTTTTTTTCTGTCAAAATTTAGTTCCGTTTACGCACTGTAGAGGCGCTGATCAAATCCTATACAAAATAGTGACATTTCGATACGTTTACGAAACGGTTACGATTTCGCAAGTTATTCGTGCTTGGGCTACAGGCTGTATCTCCAGAACGGTGATAGCTAGACAGTTGAAATTTTCACAGATGATGTATTTCTATTGCCGCTATACCAACAAATACTAAAAATAAAATAAATATTTAACGGAGGCTCCCATACAACAAACTTGTTTTTTTTTTCCGTTTCTTGCTCGATACTAATAACGGTGACAGGTAGACGCTTTAACTATTCACAGAATATTTAGTTACGGAACCCTTCGTGCGCGAGTCACACTAGCACTTGGCCGGGTTTTTTTACAGAAAAGCATTTTGGATGTTTATGTTTGTGATGGTGCGGAACTGATTCACAATGATAGAGGTAGTAAATTTTAATTATATTTGAAAAGCTTATTATTTATACCTCATTATTATCATCATCAATAGGCATAACGTTCACTGTAGATCAAATGTCTCCCTCATTAGGGGGGCGACTTGTCGTATTTTCCACGCTTGGCAGGCGTCTTGGGTATCGCAGTGTTAGACGGTATCCTAGAATGCGCTGCTGCCCACCGCCTGATATTTTTTTCTTCGTCACATTTTACAACTCTTTTATGACGATATGGGGGGATCCAATTTTAGCCAGTACCCAACGATTTAACTTTTGGGGACCCCAGTTCTAATAATTATTATTAATTAAAGACGGAAGTGCATTTAAAAATATATTTATACTTAGTGCTATTGTGATAATTAATAATTATGTCATTAAGTAACCTTATAATTTATTCTCCACTTTGTAAGTGTAATTTATTATTTGTCAATATGTTCCCAAGTTAAAACTATTTCTGTTAACGATTTATTACAAAACTAATTTGACTCCCAAGGTACATCAATGATGCTTAAGTGGTTGACAATTGACTCGAGTCCATTTACGATTTATTATAGTAGCTAAGCTGACTTCACTTTTCGGCGGGAGTTGTAAGAGTTGATTCTACTTGGTAACATAGCAGTCTAGACTTATCTCTTGTACAGAGCAGACGTATTGGATTGTATATGGAATATAGTGAGCTACGTTGATATTGCCGCAGTTGTATTTAAAACTAGCTGTACCTGCGACTTCGTTCGCGATTGCCGTACCTGCAGACTAATTATTCACATTTGAGCACTGTTTATCTCGTATTAAGCAACGCTGTGGTCTGCGGTGAAGCATACTTAGTAAAGCATAGCTCTGAAAGGAGCTTTTTACTTTGGATTTGAAAACTCCCAGGTTATATTTTTCAGAAGACAGTAGGTAATTCAGAGAATTCCTTTGCGGTTCGCACAATAAACCTTGAAACCAAGTACTTTGTGCGTTTCTTTAGAATTTCGATTTTAAAACGGCGTCTTTTCGCCTATGCTCTCCTTGTTTGGCTGTATAACGATGATATATTTGACTTTCATCCCCTTTCCCGAGGGAATCGTACTTGTTTCGGGATAAAAGTATACAATGTCCTTCTTCGTAATATGAACTCAAATCGTGCTAAGTTTCATTGAAATTAAGTAGTTTTAGCGTTATGTGCGGCTATGATACAGACAGACAGACAGAAAAAAAACAGTTTTGGCATCAGTATCAGCTACAGAGTGCTCTCAAAAAATATTTTCAAAATATCTACAATGTACAGAATTGGACCTGTTACAGTTTTATTATAAGTAAAGATGAACTAGGTCTCATAAAATAGCTTGACCATATTTTTAATACTTCGTCATTTGGATAAGTTTTATAATTACAACACAACAACAGAGTAGTTCATACTGATGGTATGAAAGGAACTACTATCAAGCCATACTAATAAAATAATATGTATCCCGTCTACCACAGACGTTTCTTTTCAATAGCGTATCGTTTGAATGGGATATTTCCGTAGCCGCGTGGGTGTTTATTCAGAATCGATCATATTTAATAATCAGCGGGAATTTCAAGTGTTATTGTTTATACACAGCTGTAGACATTGATACAGGTCTCTCGATTTATTTCTGTGATATAATCGACTTGAAATGTCTGCAGACATGTTTTTGGATTGACGTAGACAACGCATTAGGTGTAACGTTATTGCTCTTTGATAGATCTGGATAAGTATTTTTTTATCGTTTATAGAAAGGAAATCGGCCTGCGATTACTATTATCCATACCTATTATCTACTTAGGTATAGAATATAATAAAAAATAAAATAAAAAGTCGCTCAAGAGTCTAGAATCTAGAGCAATATTTTTTAGGCCATCTGCATACTCGGCGCTGTCATATCCTTTTAACCGACTTCAAAAATGAACGATCTTAATTAGACTGTTTTTTTTTTGTGTTTTACTTTACAACTCTTTACAGGATGTAACGACTTTAATAATTTTTTAAGTACATAAGCTGTTGCTTGTCATGTGGTCCCATTTCAATTTGAGTGAGATCTGACGAGTAGTATTTGAGTTATCCTTATTAATGCGTATTTTATTATTGATTTCGGTTTTGTTTGCTAAAATTATTTTAACAACTAATTATCCAACAAAGAAACTAAGACACTGATAATCACTATAAAGGTCCCTTTTTACCGCCACGCTCAGTGTACCACTAACGTAACGCTTTATCATAAAAAAATAAAATAAAGGAGACCAAATATTAAATATTTTAAACTAGCTGTACCTGCGACTTCGTTCGCGACCTGCAGACTAATTATTCACATTTGAGCACTATTTATCTAATACGCTGTGGTCTGCGGTGAAGCACTCTTAGTAAAACATAGCTCAGAAAGGAGCTTTTTACTTTGGATTTTGGCTCAGTGTTCCACTAACGTAACGCTTTATCATAAAAAAAATAAAGGAGGCCAAATATACTCTTTTTTAAAATGTTCATGCCTAAAAATAATTGTATGGCTCTGTTTTAGACGAGAAAACTGGGGAATACTAAACATCTATCTCATGAATTTTCTTTCCACGTTGCTCACAGACCTCCGTTCCCTTTTAAGTCATGAGACGGACAACTTGCCCGCTTGATAAAATAATCCGTGGTTCGATGGTAAGCATCACAACTGCCTATTACAATTGAAGAGCGGTAACAGCTAGGTATGAACTGCAGTGCCGCAGTACCATGGTTCGATCCCCACCACTGGCTTCAGCTTCACCGCATGGTGGAAGAGCATTTTGCAAATGCTCGCCTGGCTAGCTACCATCCTCAAATAGAAAATCTGTCGCCAGCACCTAAATGAGTGTTCCAGCAGCAGTCCTTGAGAGCCAGTATAATTACAGGCATATGAGGCTTATCAACTGTATGTATGGATGACGGGCGCAGTGCATTTTTTTTAATGTGATTGTGACGGAACAACCCTGAGGCTCACCTGATGTTAAGCGGACTAACCTCTGCTTATAACAGATGCATTTCGTCGGAACGAATTGCACTGCGACCGTCACATCGAGACATACAAAGCCAGAAAAATTACAGAAACATGAGACTTAACAACTGTCTCATGTTTCTGTAATTTTTCTGGCTCTCAAGGACTGCTGCCGGAACATACTGTTAGGTGCTTGGCACAGATTTTCTACTTTAACCGCTCGGCCATCATTGCTTCAAACAGATGCATTTCGTCACGTGACAATATGCATCTGTTATAGGTTACCGCTAAACATTCTCTTAGCCCCCAATTCTCTTAGCTATTGACCAAACGCCACACTACTGCGATGCATCTGCGATCGAACTGCTACAATTTCAAATTCGGTAGTCTGCTAATTCTAGCTCGTAGTCGCAGTTGTGTAGCAATCGCGTCGCTATCGTATGGCTGTGCTATGGCTTGCAAATATTTCCACTGAAATAATGATGAAAACTTCTATCATCAATGAAGCATCTGTCAAAACGTCAATAGGTTTTCCAGCAAACAATACATGAAATAAATATATTTAAATCATTTAGCTATTTTTCATTCTAAAATCCTGCCAAAGTATTTTATGCCACTGTAGCAACGCAATCGCAACAAAATAGCTTACAGCATACCAAATATGTCAAAAACTTGTGGGTCTCGTGCTTCTTCCACCACAATCATATTAAAAAACAGTGTCACTGTCCTCGTTCTGCTTGATACTGTACCTACTGCTGTTAGTAGCTGTAGAACTCTTAGTGCGAGTTCGTCCGGGTAAGTACTACCACCATAGGTACCTATGTCTACCGACAAGCAGTAATGTTCACATAACTGCTTGTCGGTACCATTAACCATTACCACCAGGTGGGCCTCGAGCTAGCTCCATCACGATTGCATAAAAAAGAAACCACTCGTCTCTCTGAGACGTTAGTTCTTATATAGTTCTAACGTCTCAGAGCTCCTTTGCCTATAGTCATCTCTTTGCAAATTATTTTTTTTTTGCATATACGTAAGCCTTTTACCACAATCTCACTTGATGGTAAGTGCCGATGAGGTCGAAGGTGTTAACCTAGAACTACTGGCTCTCAAGGACAGCTGCCGGAACACACCGTTAGGTGCTTGGCGACAGATTTTCTACTTGAGGGTGATCGCTAGCCAGGCGGGCATTTGTAAAATGCCCTTCCACCATGCGGTGAAGCTCAAGCCCGCGGCGGGATTCGAACCATGGACCTGCTGCGCGACATTCCATAGCAAATGCCACTGAACTATCACTGCTTCATAGGAAGCCTTAACACAGAAGTGTTTGTACATTACTGTTTTGAGGCAGGATATCTGACACTGCGGTGGTACCTGCCAAGACCGTCTCTTGCTGAAGAAACCCACCACCGGTAAAAAGGCAATCTACCGACTTATATATAGCCAAAGCTTTCGTAGTAGTGACGGTCTACTGCCACGCATGTAACTCCTGGTTCGAATCCTATCTTGAGTTGAGCATCACAGGCCACAGCATGTTTTTTTTTCTACTGCCTATGGATTAGCTTTTGACCGCAATCGATGGTTATTGATGTTGTGGTCGAAGATGAAACAACAGGTGAACAGGTTTCCTAGAGTGGGAACTGGTTTTCAAATACAGCAACCGGAACACACCGTTAGTTGCTTCACGACAGGTTTTCTACTTGAGGGTGGTAGCTAGTCAGGCTGTAGTTTTTGTTATTGATAGGATAACAGATAATAACCTTTGACCACTATCTCACTTGTTGGTAAGTAATGGAGTGGTCAAATATGTTGTTCAAGTTAATCTAGAATTACTGGCTCTCCAGGACAACTGCCAGAGCACACTGTGAAGTGCTTCTCCCAGATTTTTTTCTTGAGGGTAGGTAGCAAGGTGAGTTTTCTTAAAATGCACTAAAATTGAACAGTGATAGTTTTAGGCAGTCCAATGACCTCCTACATAGTCTTACGACGACCATCCTAAAGACAACAACCTGATGTAATGGAGATGAAATTCATTTTGCCATAATCACCACATTTGCAGGTGACTCAGGGATCGCAGTGAAAGATGGCATTTCTTCAGAATTTTGGAATCCCCTTGTCGTCTCTTTAGATTTCCACAGGAAGATATGGGGGTTGCAATCCTAGACTATCACGCCACGGGTTCATTATTTAGTCTCACTTTGTACTAAATATACATTGCATCTTTACCTACCCTGGAACTGAGATCAATATACTTCTTAAATATTTCCAATTGGTATCATTTTATTTACGGAAATTTAAAAAAAGAGGAGGTGTATGTATCCTCTTACGGAATAATATAGAAAATTATGATTATGCTAATAAAATTGACATACTTACATAACAATTTATTTATGTAAGGTTGAATATAATGTTTATTATTACTGACATGTATAATACAATTACTTAATGTTCTTTTAATTTTTTCAATGTTCTTTTTTTTATTTCACCGCTATGGAAATAAATGTAATTATCACTGTATACATTTAATTATGATGATGAAATATTGTATGGTGTATTGTAATATTTAAGTGAGGTAGCATAATATTATTTGTGCTCCTTGACAAAATACTGTATGCCAGTTAATGGTGAAACATGTAGACCTGGTTACCTAATTAAGACCATCTTGTTATAACCATGTTTCTTGCATTAAATAAATTTCATTTCATTTCATTTACAGTTTACAGATATAGGTAATGTTGACCAGCCGTTGTTATTTCTGTCGAATGAGGTCACAACGGTATACTTAGAAGCTAAATTAAAATGCTCCATTTAAAAAAATAAGTACAGACAATTTATTGATTGCTCATACAGCACTCCGAGAATCGCAGATGTATAAATATGTGCCTGACGATCCGTGGGGGCCGGAGGCACATTATATTTACCAAAACATATCAAAGCGTTTGGTCGATGCGACGCGTTATTAAGATGGGAGTATTTGGACTGAGAGCCAGTCATCTTCAACTGCATAATCATGCCATCCTGCCATTTCGCCGAGGGTTTCGTAAGAGGCGACCAAGGTACAAAAATCCAGGAGTTGGGAAGCAGCACCTTCTGTGAAGAACTGACCACTTCTACTGAGTACTCCAAGCCGCCTGCCTAGCGTGGGGGTTATGGCAAACCCTCCCAATGGGTCTTGTTTAACGGTGGGAGTTCCATTTGATGTGAAGAAACGGGTAATGTTCAGATAAAGACGTGAAATCTCATAGCCTCATAAGAAAATACCTATCTGTAATTACATTAATAGTCAGAAGACGTCCACTGGTGAACAGAGGCCTCCTACACTGGGCATTTGCCATTATCCCCACAATTTAGGCGTCTTGAAGATCGTAGTGTAAGACGGCAGCTTTTAAGAAGACGTTACTGCCCATCTACTGGTAATTTTATAAATAAACTTTCGTGACTTCTTACAAATTTAGCCTTTTTAGCCTGGCACGCCAAGGGCATTCACGGCGCGATCATCGCCGCTTCCAAAGTCTCCCGAAATTCTCTTTTACTATATAGATAGATAGATAACTCTGTATTGAATACACCATAATAACAACAATAAAATTTAACTAAAACATAACTTAAAATCTAGTGTATCAATGGGCGGTCTTATCGCTTAGGGCAATCTCTTCCAGACAACCCATCAATAAGGGATATGGTCAAGATATTGGGCGGGGTTTCCTAAGGTCTAAATAATTTTATACATAAATAACTGATGTTACCAAATGATAAACTAATTAACCAAAAACGAAATGAAACACATATACATATGCAACCTCTTAGGGTTGACTTCGGCTAATCCTATGAAACATTTTGAGATGTTTCATTTTTGGTAAGTATTTTAAGAAAAAAAGGAAAATTTTTTAATATATTTTTTTGGGTTTTAATACCTACTCCGAGCCTAGAGCGCCCGCCGCGGCAACACTGGACCGCGCCGTGGTCCCTTTGAATAGAGTTTTGAATATTTACATCGAGCAAAGGAATAAAAATATGAAATAATACATTACAGGCACAAGAGACTTTTGACATCAAGTGGTCCTCGTGCTTATTCAGTCATAAACATATAAAAAAACAAAAAAGAAAGTTCCAAAAAGTTAAAAAAAAAAAAAAAAAAAATGTTTCTTAGGACTAGCAGAAGTCAACCCTAAGAGGTTGTTATCATTTTACCAATAACCCTGCTAAAATATTTAAGCATCGAGAATTACTTATATTATTATAATAAATAAATACATAAATACGACATAAACATACGTATATATCATATAACATATACATATATAGTTTACAACATACATACATATATATACAGGGCGTCCCACAGCGATGCCACATGGAGGGAAAGTACCTTGAATATTGTAGAAAGTACTGAAAGAAGACATTATTTAAATTTAAAAAACAATTTAAACTGCATTCACAGATATTTAAATAATTACATGGTTGAACCGGGAATCGAACCCGTTACACGGAAAAAAAAGACTGTGTTTTATCATACCGATTGAAAGATTTTATCACAAGGATTATTTTTTGCTAAATAACATAGTGTCAGAAATAAAAGGAAGACCATGAATTTTAACATTTGATGAGATATTGTACCTGTGTATATATATAGGTACATACATCAAGTTATCTATTTCAATTATTACACTTAGCAACGTCGAACAATTATTTCATCACTAGCACCTAACGGTGTGTTCCAGCAGCAGTCCTAGAGAGCCAGTCATTTTAGGTTAACCTGAACTTCGACCACATCATCACTAACCATCAGGTGAGATAGTGGTCAAAGGGTAACCTAAAATGCATTAATAAAACATAGCTTCTCAACGACAGCTGCAGGAACACACCGTTAGGTGCTTGACGACAGAGTTTCTACTGCGCGACAGAGTCACTATAAGTACTACCTTCATGGCTTCTCTGATATAAATGATATAATATACAAGCGTTCCTAATATAGCCTATAACATATTTTTATTTCTACTTTATTGTGTATAGATTACCTATGGTATCTGTGTATAATATATTCTCCCTGAAAATATATATTCTACTATTTATTTATTCTTTTTTTATATGGCTGATAGGTTAGCCTTTTACCATCATCTCATCTCATGGTTAGTGATGATGTGGTCGGAAATGTTGTTCAGGCTAACCTAGAATTACTGGCTCTCAAGGACAGCTGCCGGAACACACCGTTAAGTGCTTGGCGACAGATTTGAGGTTGGAAGCTAGCCAGACGTGCATTCACAAAATGCCCTACTTATTTATTATTTCTATTAACTTTGCTGATCGGTTAAGAATGGCTAAGGAAACTTAGCTACGAGCGCTTCAAGTACGTCTCCACACTTTAAAACTGCATCAATATGGTATGGCTTGATAAACATTGGCTTTGTTTAAAAAAAAAAACTTTCTTCAAGTCGGCCAAGCTGGGAGATTGTATCTAAACGAAATACACAAACTGACACAGTAGTATGGCTGGAGACTGTGCAGAATGGAGCTTGTTATTTCCGAAGGCCATTATCAAATTAAAGTGGCGCCTGCAGTAAAACTCGTTAATTGTTCCCGTCATCAATTACATACTGTCTGACCTCAGCGGCGGTTACAAAGACAATGTCTAGTGTGTTCTCTATCAAGAATTTATAGCTCATCTCTTTAGGTAGCTAATTAGATCCAAAATTAAATGTTCTTAATCATTCTGCATACAAGGAGTTACACTCATCCATCAGGATGTGTTTTAGCAAGCAATCTATATTGCTCGACCAAGATTTAATTGTTGCTAGAACGGCTGAAGCTGATATTATGTCCAATATAAAGGGGTTTTCAACAAGAACTTTGTTTTCTAAAACAAAGCATTTAGATGAAGATGAATCAAATTTTTATTGCATTACGAAGAGAAAAGTTTGGCAATTATGAACCTACTTGCTTACTAATAATTAGGTACCTACACAGATATTAACTTTGTATAGAACCAGTTACCTACTAGTTATGATATGATTTATAGGTATAATTATGAGTTAGAGTCTAATATTTAATTATGATGTCAGATCAGTTGAGTGGAGCCTGGTGACCTGTGCTACAGACTAATTATGTCTACTTCAGGCACCAGTCCTTGCAATGCGGGTTTACATTAGACAATAGTATTAGTCTTGCTTGTATGATATTTATTATGAATTGTAAATCTTTTTGCAAGGAAAATAAATGTATTTATCATTATTATTACAGTGATAATGTGGTCAAAGATGTTTTCAGGCTAAGCTATAATTACTGGCAATCAAGGACATCTGCCAGAACACACCGTTAGTTCTTTGGCGACAGATTTTCTACTTGCAGGTGCTAGCTATCCAGACATGCGTAAAATGCCCTACCTCAATACTATAACGACTGCAATCCTACACAGAAAAAAAGGAATACTTGAGCCAACGCAGTGTGTTTTTATTCAAGTATTTTTGTGATTCATATATATTGAAAACAATATATTCTTGAAAACAGAACACAATATTCTCAGAAATATATTCTTGAATCAAAGTATATATTGCATTCTTCTTTGGAGAAATCGTTAAAGTGTTTAAATACGCATATGGTTAGTTTTGAATCCAAGAATCTTACCATAAATATTCGTAAGTGAAGCACCTCAACAAGAATATTTAAAAATATTTCAAGAAAGAATATAGAATTTTTTTTTAGAGAATAAAATGTTAACAGAAGAATTCCTATTTTATTGTTAGAAGAATATTTTCGTTATCTTGATATAATAATTTGAATACTTTATGTGAAGAAATATTTCTTGGGTCAAAACAATATTCCTAAGAATATTCGAGTGTAATATCAAGACTCGATTATTTTTCAGTTCAGAATATATTCTTGTTGGAATACAGCATTGTCTTGAATTTATTAAGACAATGTATATTCTTGGCTTAAGAAGTCTTTTTTTTCTGTGAAGACAATAACCGGGACCAGCCCGTTAAGTTCCATCTGAGGCATGGAAACTAATTAATGATCGCAGCATATTTAATCGGTTAACAACAACGAGGTCAGCTCTACTCGAGGGCTTCAAAAAAGCTCTAGATTCCGGAGAGCTACTTAAATTTTTTTGGCGGAATACCTTAGGAACTGTCTTTTTTATGATATTGTGACGGAAAAAACTTGACGCCCACCTCTGCCTAGAACAGATGCATTGTATACAAGTGACGAATTGCACTCCGCCCGTCACCTTGAGACATAGTTGTTAAGTCTCATGTAATTTCACTGGCTCTCAAGGACGGCTGCCGGAACACACCATTAGGTGCTTGGCCACAGATTTTCTACTTGAGGGTGGTAGCTAACCAGGCGGGCAATTGCAAAATGCCCTTCCACCATGCGGTGAAGCTCAAGCCGGCGGTGAGGTCGAACCAGGGACCTGCGACAAGGCAGTCCATAGCTTTAAGCTTACCGCTCGGCCATCATTGCTTCAAAAGGTCGACTCTACGAGACCTTTCATAATAATCCAAAAGATCTCATAAAATAAATAATTAACTGGCGTTGAGATCCAGCTCCATCCTCAAGGTTCATCTGTTGTCCCAAAAACCCGAAAAAATCGATGATTGAAGTCCTGCGTACGTAAATACATTCATTGCTCAATACGAATTAAGGTCATCAAGGAGTGAGGACAAACATTACGACCTGACCCAAAAACCTTAATCGTTTTCCTTGAAATAAGTTATACGTTTGATTGGAAGCGCTTGCATTTTATAAATATAAATCCAAACAATTGTTATATGTTGCTGAGGAACCTTGAACAGCTCACCAGTTGATATGTGATGACGTGGTCGAAGTATATAATATAGCCCGTATATAACCATCATATTAGAATTGTATAATATATAGTATTAATAGTCATAAAGTTATTCACATTTAATTGTTATTTTAATTCTAAATTTCGTGCTTTATGGTAATAATATATTCATTTTCAAAAAATTTCAGCGTGTCCACGCAATACACGTGGAACACGATCTCCGCGTTTCCCGTTTGTATGAGCGCGATCGAAGCTATAGTTTTTAAAATATAAACAAATCTTTGGAAATTGTCACGTAACAAATCCACCTTATGTATTATTGTGTTAGAAGCATTATTCAGGAAGAAAATAGTTGAATACGTGTACATTTGTATAGAGTATCGCACGCAGCCTTTCCACTCAACGGAAGAAACTTAAGACGGTGACGAGAAATAAAAAAATTAACAGATTTTTTTGAAGCTGTGTTTGGTAACAATCCGACACGATGGTATTTGCGAGTTTAAAATAATATTACTCGTATTATCTTGAAAAAGTATACCCCTGAAACGTTAAACAAAATACATAAAGGAACGTAACAAGTGTAATCAAACCAATAAGTCTACTAAAAATTATAATACATAATTATAAAAACTTATTTCTCTTTGTCCATTACTGCCATCCTGCCAATCGCTGTAGATACCATTGGGTGTATTTATTTAATTTTATAATTCTACACTACTCAGAGGTCCGTGGTCTACTCGTAGGGTCCGTGCCTATTTAATTATGACCATTTTTAAATTAAAGTAAGAAATAGGAAACAACATTCTAAGGGGGAACAGTGATAGAAGAATGACTACATTAAATTATATACAAAATTTTTGTTTTGTGTCACTCTCCCACGTCAAATTACAACAGGGTTTCCATTGCCTCGCTGTTAAGCGTGTCGCGTATTAAGACCAACCTCGCTCCGTTTCTCTCTCGTCCAGGGACACAAATCCGCCTGTTGCATTGTATGCCGCCATATACTGACTTGACATTTTCCATTGATGAACTGGGAGTCGTTGTTGTATATAGCGGCTTCTTTAATGCATATAATTTATACTTGGTAGTTAGGCGAAATCTATCACTTAAAGAATACATTGTACGAATAACGACTGGAAAATTGACCATACCATTTGTTCTAAAACGGTTGTCTATGTCAGTACCTGACAACTATATCAGAGCCACAAGACTGTGCCGCTCGTCTTCAAAATGCTTTTGGGAGAGAAGCACCTTGTTTGAGGACCGTGCGGCGATGGTTTGCTGAATTTGAGAGAGGTCGGGATTCTTTACATGACGAATTTCGTGTAGGGCGGCCTTCAACTGCCGTCAACGAAAATAATGTGGCTACTGTTAAGCGGCTAATTGAAGAAAACCCGCGGATTACCTATAAGACAATTCGAGGTCTATTGGGGATTGGTATGAGCCATATTTAAGAAGCGGGCTCGCGTGGAATGGTGACCACAGATGCTACTGAAGTACGACCATGGACATTCTAATGCTTTTTATGACATTGTCACAGGAGACGAAACGTGGATTTATTGTTTAGAACCCGAAAAAAATATCAATCTTGTGAATGGGTGTTTGAAAATGAGAAAAACAAAAGTGAGGCAGGCGAGAAACGTTGGTAAAAAAATGATCGCGTTTTTTTTTTCTCAGCTACGGGTCCCATGTGGACAATTCCACTTGAAGATCAAATGAGTGTTAGTGCCGGTATTATACCATATTTTTTTTTTCATTTATTGTCCAAAATTTTAACAATACAAAAGTTTTACTGTCATTAAAGACTGCGTAAGTCTGAAGAGCTTATGTGCAGTCAATGAGTTCGGTAACTTATAAATTACAATATTAAAATAAGAAATTAATTACATAAGAATAGCTAATTAAAGTATGTAATCAGTGTTATTTAATAACATCAGTTTCTTTTTTAGTATTTTGAAATGGCGTGGAGTGTGGAGGGATATGTCCTGTATGTCTTTAGGTAAAGTGTTAATTAATTTAGGTAGAAGGTAATTGTAGGTTCTCATTCCATATGCATTATTATATCTAGGTAGCGTAAATGGTTTAGAGTTATTAAGGGTACGTAAGTTGTTAGGACGCTTATATTTGTTTATGTTTAGATTACGGATTTCATTATATTCTTCTTTTAAAATGGACATTTTTATCTCTACATTTACATTTTTAGAGTCTTGCGGCTCTAATATAGTTGTCAGGTACTGACATAGACCACCGTTGTAGAACAAATGGTATGGTCAATTTTCCAGTCATTATTCGTACAATGTATTCTATAAGTGATAGATTTCGCCTAACTACCAAGTAAAAATATTTTTTTTAATAATAATATTAATTTATTTATCTCAATTTTACAATTCACACCTTTAGTACTAACATTAATACTAGGCACATATTTTATTGTATATTTATACTCGTAATGTTGTAGAAACCAATATATAGCAATGCCACTAAGATTAATCTTGTGTTGTAGGTTTGCTATCCTTTCCAAGGTCACACGTTTATTTACAGAGTATTAGTTAAGATGTATTTAATTTTCTAATAACATGAATTTAACATTATTTAAACAATATATACTATATAAAATGTATTAATTATTTTACCATGCAAGATTGTAAATATGTTCTATGTAAAATTACAAATATTGTGAATGAGTGTGAGGAGAAAGCAATTTGTATATGAGCGTTGTGTGAGTGTGTGTGTATGTGTGTTTTTGAGTGTGTGTGTGTGTGTTTTGAATAAATCTGCCAGTAAATCATATAATTGGTTTTAATAATTTTTCAGTGTTGTCATAATTCATATTTTGTAGCCAGTAATGGGTTGCTATCTTTACTTCTTTCTGCCTTAAGGAAATAAGATTTGGAAGAACTTTTGCTGCTTGATTATACAGAAATGGTCCCAAGAAATTTTGGTGGCGATTTGCCAGTTTTGAGTTGTATTTATTGCTATTGAATACTCTATCCTTCCTTCTTTTAAGTCCGGTTTTAGCTACAAGTGCCGGCGTTATCTGTTTTTGTTGAAGTAAGATAAGGTTTTGAATAAACAACTGTCTTACAGTCAGTACACCACAGTCTCCATAGAGTTCGGAAGAAGGAAATTTATAAGGCCTGGTTGTAGCAACTTTTAATACTGCTCGTTGAGCACGCTCTAAATTCAACACATAAGTCAAGAATTGTTGCAATAAGTTAGTATTGACTTACATAACGAGTCATAAACATTAAAAATTAAATTCCGATCTGCAACCTCACACAGATTTTTGAATACAAATATGAGTTTACGTACCCTTTTTCCCAAAGCCTCGATGTGACTTTTCCAGGTCATTCTCCTATCCATTGTGATACCTAGGTACTTAATGGTTGGGACACATTGAAGCTTTGGACATGTACCTACAGGTATATGTAGAGCAATTCATGTGGGCTCTTTTTTTCTTTATGCTTTAAAGAAGCCGCTATGTACAACAACGACTCCCAGTTCATCAAGGGGAAATGTCAAGTCAGTATATGGCGGCATACAATGCCACAGGCGGATTTGTGTCCCTGGACGAGAGAGAAACGGAGCGAGGTTGGTCTTAATACGCGACACCATAAAATGACGCAATATAGTAACGGCCCAGTGCACCAAAATCATGTTAGACGACCGTATCCTCAAAATGACGAAATCTATTTTGATAGATCGGACATCGAAGCATTCTGGAAACACTGTGAAGTACCGAAAATACAATGGGTAAATGAAGTTCCAGGATGTGCCAAAAAAACTTGAGGTGGGGCAATTCGATGTGGACAAGGTCATCATTATGACAGAACTACAGAAACAGCGAAAGACCTGAAGTAGGAGCTTACGCACCGAATCGGAGACTTAGTGAAAAACCAAGGTGCGCACAATGGCTTCAGTCCTCCACCAGAAAGACCATTTGTCTTAAAAGGACTGAGAGCTACGGTCGCCTTACGGTGGATGAAGCTCTAATGAACCATTTCGGAGCCATAGTCATGGCTTCCAGGCTGTCTGGAGTCAGTGAACTTGTCCCTATCGGAGATGTCAATCAGCTGCCTTACATGGATAGAGAAAATCTTTACGTATTAAGGTACAACCACCCTAACCTGATGAAAAACATCACCCAGGAGCTATTATGCACTTATCGGAACACAATGTATGTCGCGTACGAACTGAGGGAAATATACTCTGGCATATTTCGGGTTTATTCCTCTAAATTAAGGCGGTGGTTGCGACACCAAAAGCGATCCATGATTACACAACCTCAAAATGGGGATCAAAGATCGTAACAGCGAGGTAATGGAAACCCTGTTGTAATTTGACGTGGGAGAGTGACACAAAACAAAAATTTTGTATATAATTTAATGTAGTCATTCTTCTATCACTGTTCCCCCTTAGAATGTTGTTTCCTATTTCTTACTTTAATTTAAAAATGGTCATAATTAAATAGGCACGGACCCTACGAGTAGACCACGGACCTCTGAGTAGTGTAGAATTATAAAATTAAATAAATACACCCAATGGTATCTACAGCGATTGGCAGGATGGCAGTAATGGACAAAGAGAAATAAGTTTTTATAATTATGTATTATAATTTTTAGTAGACTTATTGGTTTGATTACACTTGATACGTTCCTTTATGTATTTTGTTTAACGTTTCAGGGGTATACTTTTTCAAGATAATACGAGCAATATTATTTTAAACTCGCAAATACCATCGTGTCGGATTGTTACCAAACACAGCTTCAAAAAATCTGTTTAATTTTTTATGTCTCGTCACCGTCTTAAGTTTCTTCCGTTGAGTGGAAAGGCTGCGTGCGATACTCTATACAAATGTACGAGTATTCAACTATTTTGTTCCTGGATAATGCTTCTAACACAATTATTTTTTTTTACATAAAATCTCAGTCCTGCTGTTATAGACACACACCTGATTTTGAAACGTCCGTAGCGAAGTTTGCTTAGCCGTTTTTAACCAGCTAAGTCCACCGCGATCATGACTTGGCTGGGTGACCGTTAGTGACATTACTACTAAACTCTTCCGTGCTTCGGAGGGCACGTTAAGTCGTCGGTCCTTGTTGTTGTCTTAGGATGGCATCATCACCTACCAACAGGTGAGATAGTGGTCAATAGCTATCCAATAAGCTTAAAAAAACTTGTCATTTTCTGGTCAAAACCTTATTACAACTAAAGAAAAGATCACCCTGAAAATCACTGAAATAGTAGATTGTTATACAAGGGTCGAAAGGAATCAGTTCATATACGAGGTATTTAGACGCCCGAGCGTAGCGAGGGTGGCTATAGTCCGAGTAGGAATTGAATTGACTTTCACTCGTGTTAAGCACTCTACTTTTCATTTCGAATAAAAGGAAAGTAAAAAATAGTAGTTATTCAAAATTCATAATGTAAAATTCTATATCATATAATATCTAAAATATTTACCGAAAACCATTGTTATGGTATTGTTGTCTTCTACTCATGTTTGAGTAAAGAAACATATTAAAAAATAATTGAGGGATTAGAACAATTTGTGAAATGGAAGTAAATCTTTTGTAAGATTTTTTATAATTCACTTACAATTTTACTTACTATCCTGCCAATTAATGTATCTAGTCTCTTTTAAATTTTAAACATGGAACACTACGTGTCTCCTCCGGGTGCCATCCCACTTAAAAGGTATTTTTCTTAAGTTTTTTTTTTAATTTACGCTTATAAACATAGTTAGTGACTAAAATGTTCATATAAGTACACTAATAATTCTGTTATAAACTAAAGTCCGGCCGCCGAGAGAATGCGATTGACAGTTCGTTTTGTGAATATTTTTCTCCAGTTCAAAGTTACATAGATAGTCTGACTGCATAATATTGTATTAGTCAGGCGATTTAGTGGCTAAAAATAAGGTATATTGTATATTTTACTCCATTTAAAAGCCACAACTACAATAGGAATACGAGCTGTCAAACGCATTCTTTCGGCGGCCCGACTTTAGTTCTTTTAGCCTTTACATAAACACATATGTATTCGTTATTAGTTTTTATAAAACAGCAAAGTATTTTAGAACGAAAAAATATAGACGTCTAATTTAGTTTACAACCATGGTTTCCATGGTTACGGTTGCAGCAGAGTACTTTAGAACGAAAAAACATAAACATGTAATCTTGTTTACAACAATTTTTCCCATGGTTACAAGTCATTCCGGCCCAAGAGAGGGAAGCATTTACTATGAGTTTTTCCCACCCTTAGGTGGGAAGCAGCGTCTTCCACCCGCTAGTCAGATCAAATAAACACTACTTTCCGAGTATGAGAAATGAAAATGATATATTACCACTAGACTACTTTTGTTTAAATAAATAAATAGACATATTTGAAATGTGACAGGAACCTAGATTCAGTTTTCCTTTAAATAAAATAACTATAATACTCTTTATACCACACCCACTTAGAAAACGTCTCAGTAGCGAAAAAATCCTAGGTCTGTGGAAAATCCATACCCTGGTAGCGTTCTTTTGTTTTTTTAGCTGCTAACATAAAAAAATACAATCTCAAGGTTTTATATCAAATAATTAGAAAAAAGAGGCGTGATTTTTATTGGTACTCGATTTTCAATGAAAGGATGCCAACCTCCTTTCATTGAAACCTGTTTTAAAAAGCGCGACACTTTGTTATGTTTGGTTACATTTAGTTTTTCATTAAATTGATATTTTAACAGTACGCTTTTACTTAATTGTTCTAAATAAATTTCCCAAATGTCATCTGATAGTGAAAGTGACGATATTAAATAAGAAATGCAGCTCAAGAAGTCATAAAGAACTTACTGCCTGATAAGTCTCGAGATAAGTACGAGAAAACGTATAATGATTTTATATTGTGAAGAAGTAGCAAAAATGCACAATCATTCTCAGAAAATGTCCTACTTTCATATTTTAGCGAAGAAGCGCAAAAATATAAGTCAAGTACCTCATGGTCCACATAATATAATATGCAGATACATTTATGTCATTGTAACAATTTGAATATAAACTTAAATTAAATAAATAATGTCTATTTTCCTCGTAGGTGTAGTATAAAGCACAATGTATCACTGGGAAGAAAGTTCTATTTCTGTTCTTGAGTTGCCAGGTGGGCCTCTACCTTGTGTTAGCTTTTTGCTTTTATTCGTTAACTTAATATAATATAGCTATAAGCTAAACGTCTGTTCTCGCTGAACGCCAAGGCAAAGGGAGCGGCACTGTTAGCATCAACGACTCATTCCCTGTGCGGATATTACGTGTTATGTTGTCATAGAGAAAGACTATCGGAAGCAAGTCGTTGACGCTAGTGGTAGTTTCTAACCAAATCCATACTTTTAAGTATACACTGAGAAAACTGACAATCATAAAAGAGGTGAATTTAGCTTAAAGTATGATGAATTCACTCAAAGGACGGAGCATAGTGATTCGCCAAAAAGAACGATGATAATACTGATGTTGATGATAACAGTATTTAAGATGATGTGTCACCATGGATTTAGTTTTAGTTATTTACTATTTTTCGATGCCTTCCTCATATATCCAGTTATATCTTATTAGTTTTCCTACAATTTTTCGGTGACTTCCTCACATATTCAGTTATGTCATACAATTTTTCCTACTATTTTTCGGTGCCTTCCTCATATTTGTCCCTAAGTGCCAGATACATGGCGGTAGTGATGCAGTTTTTCTTTGGGATATTAATGATTGTTATAGGTGGCGACAACACTTGTTCCATCACAATAACATTAAAAATAATAATAATTGTTGTATATTTATTTGAAACAGTGATGGCTCAGTGGCATTGACTATGGACTGCCGTGCAGCAGGTCCATGGTTCGAATCCCGCCGCGGGCTTGAGCTTCACCGCATGGTGGAAGGGCATTTTGGGAATGCCCGCCTGGCTAGCGACCACCCTCAAGTAGAAAATCTGTCGCCAAGCACCTAACAGTGTGTTCTGGCAGCAGTCCTTGTGGGCCAGTAAAATTACAGTCGTCGTTGACGAAACTCATCTGCTATAGGCAGAGGTTAGTCCATTTAGCATCAGGTGGGCCTCGGTATGTTCCGTCACAATAACAGAAAAAAAAAATACTATGAACTATATACAATAATACAGTAACTACAATGAAAGCATTTAGACAACACGGGCAGTCCAAATGCTCTAGCCCACTACCAATTGGCAGAGTGCCTAGCACGCTGGCAGAATAGCCCGTTGAATAGCAATGCTTATATTTTGTTGAGCAAACTACAAAATTATAGTTATAAACCTAAAAAGCATTGAATCGTCTCAGTTTTGGAGGAATGACCAGAAAACAGCGAAATATGAAACGTCGATCACGTGAATTTTATTCCTTTACCTTTCGTCGGATCGTTTCCTCTTTAAATATAGTACCTCCAGAATAGTAGTTATAGAATAGGTATTGGATAGGTCATGTATGTGGAAAAAAACATTTTAATTATTTTCTAGAAGTCCGATAACACGGAAATTGTACACTTCGTACGTACCTATATGATGTCATGGCTCTTATTTGTCATCCTGGGTTACAATACTATTTATAATTGGTTATATTATTAACTTTATAAATTATAATATAAGTAATAACAACTTCTTCAAGGAACTCATGAACAAAATAGGCATAATATCTACGAAACTAATGAATCAGTCTTCTGCAAATAAATGTACTAGTGTCTCTAGGAGCCGATGACCTCACGACTGCTATGTATTATGTTTATTTTACCTTTAGAACCCCAGGTTCAACCCCCATGTGGACCTGGGGTTCAAAAGGTAAAAAAACATATAGTGGAACCAAAGTCATACAGGTCTCAATAAATAAAAACGGTAGAGATACGACTGCTACATGTTTTTTACCTTTTGAACTCCCATTTTCAACGCCGTTTTTATTTATATTCAAAAACTATCTTTTACCAGCGCCAATGTTGCAGCTATTCTTGAACTGAATGGTCTAATACATGACGACGGTAACAGACCTGTATGACTTTGGTTCCATCGAAGTTAGGACCGCCCTTAGTGTGGGCCGCAGCGACATTTCAGCACTGTCTCAATTTTCTGAAAAAAAAAAAAATGAGAAGGCTGGCGAATAAGCACTGCAATCCAACGGGGCAATGCTGCCAGTATAATGTGTGTGTTTGAGGGTGTGTGCGAGGGTGTGAGTGTGTGTGTATGTGAGAGAGAGGAAGGGTGCGAGGGTCTCTGTATGTATGTTTTACCACTCCCATTACACGGACTACTGAGCGCACACGTACCCCAGGTTCCTAACGATGTTCTAGAATGTCAGTCGTTATGGCATCGTGGTAGGTCGTTTTGCGAATGCCCGCCTGCCTAGCTACCACTCTCAACTAGAAAATCTGTCGTTAAGCACCCAGCGGTGTGTTCTGGAACATGTCATTACAAGCTAGTAATTCCAGGTTAGCCTGAACAGCATCTTAAACCGCTTCATCACTTACCATCAGGTGGTCAAAGACTAGCCTATCAGCTATACAAAAAACATGAAAAAAGAATCTTCGTTCTTATCGCTCCTCAGATGATTCTAGGATAGAGTTGCCCATCTGTGGAGTATCATTTGGCTGTGGAGATCAATCAGTGGTTTGGTAAACCAAACCAGTTAGACAAATGCCCGGCGATTGCAGATTTGTTTGTCTGAATGTTTTTACAGCTGCGATAGTCCGCTTTGTTTGACCGATGCAGATGTAAGAACCAAGTGCTGTAGTCAACTTTATACACGCCAGGGATTTATATTCATTCATTCATTTATTTATTTGCAGAACATACGTAACAAAGTTGTGATAAGTAAAAATAAATTGACTCAATACATTCTACCAGTGCAACTGGTGTGCAAATGTCTAAAAATAGGATCATTCCCACTAGTTCCATCGCGTTTTAGTTCCATGGAGCTAGTGGGAGTTAAATATGATAATTAGTGAACGATTACAATTTTCATCAGTCAATAAAATTGTAATTAAATTATGTCAACAACTTTAAGGTTCATTTAAAATACAAATTAAATGATTATGCCCGCAGAAATAAAATTAAGTAGTTGAATATCGAAAACGTTTTTGAAGCGCTTGTGAGATTTGTCAAGATAGAGAGCATTTATTTAATCTGTAATGTAGGCTCATTAAATTATAAGATGTTTTCAGGCGGTGATGCCATAATCTAGTCCTAGCTTAAGGTAAAGTAAATGAGTACCTACTACTAGTTCAGTACTTAACTATCCCACTTACTAGGTTTTCTACACAAAAGGGAATCATAAGGATACTTCAAAAACACAACGTTTATAGGAACACATAGAACACTTTAATAAGAATAATACATCATTAGGGTCACATGGATTACTTCAAAGGTAATATTGTATAGTCACATTTCACAACGATAATACAATAAAAAGGGCGAATTTGGAAGCCAACAAACATAGACCCACACACAACACATGAATATCAGTTACGTTACATTAAATAATATAATACAGTACTTAACTCAATAAGTCTCGATGCAGCAGTCACTTGTGAAGAAATAAAAGAGGCTCAGTAAGTTAGGACATTGGTTTTATAGCCATGACTGGCGCCAAGTGTCTGTCGAATATATATTAAACTTCCAAACATATTTACCACAACCAATCAGAGACATGAGCGTTCCCGCCACAACGTATCAGCCAACCCGACAATACAGGATGGTTCGTCATTGGCTAGTCCACAGATTAAATAAGATTTTAGTGTGGCGGTTATTAAAAATTACAAACATCAAGCTTAACAAATATATGATTCTAACACGCTCGTAGCGAAGTTTACTAAACTGTTCTTAAGCGATCAGCAAAGTTAAGCAACGTCGCGCGCGGTCATGAGTTGGATGGGTGAACGCTAGTGACATTACTACTGAGCGTTTCCGTGCTTCGGAGGGCACGTTAAGCCGTTGGTCCCGGTTGTTGTCTTAGGATGGCAGTCGTTATAGCATGGTGGTAGGGCATTTTGCGAATGCCCGCCTGGCTAGCTACCACCCTCCAGTAGAAAATCTGTCGCCAAGCACCTAACGGTGTGTTCCGGCAGCTGTCCTTGAGAGCCAGTACTTCTAGGTTAGCCTGAACAACATCTTCGACCACATCATCACTTACCATCAGGTGAGGTAGTGGTCAAAGGCTAACCTATCAGGCATAAAAAAAAGTAAGAGGGTTGTTATTTAAAATATTACGAAATTAAGTTCGTATGGAAAGCACTTTGAGGACACTTCCCTTATCAAATATAATATTCACTGAAGCACTGTCACTGCAGTGTCTGGAACAATACATTAGGGAAACGTTTGCATCATTATCAAAGAGTGATCTTAGCGAATAATTTAATATATCAACAATAACTTTTTCGCCGTTTCAGCTCGGAATGGTGTCTTTATCATTCAAAATCTGTGCTTTTTATCCAGGAAAAGGTTTTTGAAATTCGAACCCCCATAAAAGTTCCAAAAAAACAATTTACTTCATATATATTACCAATTTTAGTAATTTTACTTCTAATGTTTACTATAAATTAACGCAAATTTACTACATTATTTAAGCTGTTTTTCTTGCACCTATAGCATTTTCCTCGCTGGAGTGAGGTGAAAAGTAGTGTGTTGCGCTCGACAGCAAAGTTATTTTGCGTCTCGTACCTTTGAAACCTTCGGTACGCTCATGATTCAACATTACTAGCTAATACATACACTACATTATTAGCTACCACCATCAAGTAGAAAATCTGTCGCCAAGCACCTAACGGTATGTTCCGGCAGCAGTCCTTGAGAGCCAGTGAAATTACAGGCAAAATGAGACTGAACAAATATGTCTCAAGGTGATGGGCGCAGTGCAGTTCGTCACTTGTGATGAAATGCATCTGTTATAGGCAGAGGATACCGATTAACATCAGGTGGGCCTCGTGTTTGTTCCGCCACAATAACATAAAAAATAAATAACTCGCTTTGCTCGTGTTTCAATCCTAGAACCCTTCGCTTCCCAGGTTTTTATTAAAGTACGAGCACCAAATAACAATTTTGCCGCCTAGCAAAACAAATAACTGCTAGGTAAGTAATAATAATAAATATTTTTATAAGTATTTTAAGAAAACATAAAAAGAAAACTGAACTAAAACACTCAAAAAACCTTTGCAAAAAATATATATATCTAGTGACAATTCCGCCTAATTTTTCTGTTAAGCCGACGTGATGTCACAAACGCCACGCAGGCAAACCGGAAGAGTATTCGATGCTTCTCTTCTAAACGAAGCATCCTCAGGTCTTAACTCTACAAACGCACGATTGAGACTGAATCTGAGTCTCGATCGTGCGCTCGATAAGTCGTCAATTTTTTGACGCTAGAAGAGTCAAGACCTCCTAAGAATGCTTCGTGTAGATTCGAAAATTCTTACAAAAAAAAGTTGCGCTGGGAGAACGTTCTCCTAGCGGAAAGTGTTTTTTACAAATAATTAAAGAATGGCTGGGCACACAAATTTAAAACTACCATACACATTTACACCACATCATACACTAAATCACATCATAAACTAATGTTTATTAATGACTTAGTTGATAAACTTACATCCCCTTGTCTACTTTATGCAGACGATTTAAAAGTTTATACCATCGTCAACACCTTGGCTGACGTTGATTCTCTCCAATTTGATCTTAATACAGTTGATAAATGGTGCTCTGAAAATAGAATGTACTTAAACGTTGAAAAATGTTGTGTTATATCATTCACAAACAAAAAGAATAAAATTGTGTATGATTACACATTGAAGGGCCAAACATTAGAAAGAAAAAACACCGTTAAAGATTTAGGAATTATATTTGATGATAAACTGTCATTTAGAGAACATTATGATTATATAATTAATAGATGCAATAAACTTTTAGGCTTTTTATCTAGATCTACACGAAATTTCAAACAGCCCAGCAGTTTCTTATATTTATACTTTACGTTAGTCCGCAGTATCATAGAATACAACACTTCCATTTGGTCTCCATTTTATATTGTCCACTCTGACCGAATAGAGAAAAAAGGAAGCAAAGGAAGTGTCTCAGTATGTTATGCTACAAGTATGGATTACAACGGCCTCTTCCATCATATGATGACAAACTTCGTAAGTTTATTATGCTATCTCTTAAAACGAGACGAGCTTATTACGACTTCACAATCTTATATAAGATATTACACTCCTTTATTGACTCAGCTTCCCTGATTTCCCTTATTAGCCTAAATATTAAACCTAGGTTACGCCATCCTAATTTAAATGTATTTGTTTTACAAGTTTACACTAATAATACTATAATCCCACTGTCCGAATGTGTCGCCAATATAACGAAATTCTTGCAAATCACAACAATGATGTGGATATTTTCAATCCTGATTATAATAAATTTAAAAAAGATATTTTGGCCATCCTCTCCACCGAGAGGACACCAAGCCGCAGTTTGATGTGACTTTACACTTATCACCATCTATGTAACTATAACGATTATCATGTAATTTAATCTATTTTAAGTAACTGTTTTTCTAAATTTCTTTTAAACTGTTTTATATAGTCATGCTGTGTACACATAGTTTAGGGACATTATCCTGTCCAAAACCTTATGCATATTGTATATTTCTGTAATTTTATTTACGCTGTCCTGTTTTGTGTGCCTAATAAATAAATACATAAATATCTGCTAAAATCAAATCATGTAATTCGACATTATGCCGCTGGGAGTACGCACACCGGTTTTGCTACGTGGCGTTTATGACGTCGCATTGGCTTAGAGTTTTTGATTTAATTTTGCAGAAAAATTAGACAGAATTGTCACTAGATATGTTCATAAAAAAATATTTAAGTGTTTTTAAAATATATATATTCATGTTTTCTTAAAATATTTATTATTAGTAAATATGGATTTCTGCAAAGTAAGGTCTACTTAATAAATTGATGAAACAACATTATTTTATAATTAACGTTATTTATGAGGCATAAACAGATAAAAAGCATGAGTATTATAGAGAAGTAACTATGTCTTGGTTTCCAGTACTATGTTTGGAAGTAAATTCTCAACAATATCCCTGTACAATAACATCACGGGATAAAATGAAGTGTGACTCACAAAATGATTTCATCGACTTCTATTAAACGCAAACATATATGCCTATATTTTCGCGTGCAGGTGTGCGTTGAGCGCCGCGCCACAGTATCATTTCGGCTCGCGTTCTGAGCAGACGCTAGACAACTCGGAATACGAACTTCCCGCGATTTTCGGGACTTGTGACATTTTTTAAATTCAAACTGCCAGTGTTACAATGTGGCGATAACTTTTTAATTTATTAATATTATTAACTTGGACTCGAACTTTGAATTTACAAAGCTGGTGTTTGAAACTCGTTTGCGTTTAAAATTTGCATTTCTAGATATTTTTCTTTCATTGCTGTGCTAAGTTAGAATAGTTCTAAGAGGAGCTGTCATGGCGAACAAGTGAGTAATGAAAACTTAATTAACATAATATGCATATTAGTGTATTCATGGTCGAGGCGCCGTTTCAGTTTTAGATAAACAAAGAAAATAAAATTACTTAAAAATAAAACATGAATCTCGATAGCAAACAATAAATTGCTGTTATTAACTGAAAAATATTGTTACAATGGCTATAAATATATATAATGGGAGTTACCAGTGATATCATTAACTGCCATAGTTAGTGTCATACTGCTTAATCAGGTTTTTTTTCTCTATTCGTCTCCTAAGACCTACGAATGGGATATTCTACATTTGCTTTCTAGAAAGCTGGGATTGTGGCATTTGTTTTATATTTTTAACCAACTTTCAAAAAAAAGGGAGAATGTTCGATGTTCTCAAGTCGACACGTGCTTTTAATTTCTAAGTTACTGCATCATCCAAGCTCAATGATTATTTTAATAATTTTTTTTATTTCCGAGACTGTCAAGCCGGTGCTATAACGGAACATACCTTAGAAAGGAAGTTCCGTCACTAAAGACGAATAATATAGGTAAAGAATCTAAAGATCAGAAATAAATTATTCATTCTTAGTGAAAAAGTTTTAATAAACAATATTTGTGTATACTAACCTTATTGAATTCTTAAATCAATAAAGAGATTCCAGGATCTCATTTTATGTTTAAATAATAACTGGCAATGAATATTTTGAAAAAAAATACAAAAAAAAAATACGATCAAAATTCAATTTAGCGGATCTGTCAACAAGGCAGGAATCGAAAGAAAAATCGTCATAGTAAATTCTCGTGTCTTACAGCTAAGGTGATCCTTATTTTGCTTTACATTTTTAATACGGATATTTTATGTGAAACATTGTGAAGTGAAGTGGATATCTTTATTGCGATCAAGTGATTGTGAAATTGCAAGACCTTTTCTTAGGAAAAGCATTTGATCGTGATGGGAGAATAGCTTCATGGATACAATGTAGGTAAAGTGTTGGAAGAGTACTGGGAATGAAATCTTATGCAGATTATAGATTGCTCAAGCAAGATTCTTTTCGACAAGGAAAGACTATAACCTGTATTAGGAGAGTATTTTCTTTTACGTTACAACATTTTGCTTCTTAGATCTTAACGTAAGTCTGGTGTTGGAAGAGTACCTGGAATGAAATCTTATACAGTTTATAGATTGCTTAAGCAAGATTCTTTCCGACAAAGAAAGACTATAACCTGTGTTAGGAGAGTATTTTCTTTTATGTTACATTTTGCTTCTTAGATCTTAACGTAAGTCTGGTGTTGGAAGAGTACCTGGAATGAAATCTTATACAGTTTATAGATTGCTTAAGCAAGATTCTTTCCGACAAAGAAAGACTATAACCTGTAGTAGGAGAGTATTTTCATTTACGATACAACATTTTACTTCTTAGATCTTAACGTAAGTCTGGTGTTGAAAGAGTACTTGGAATGAAATTTTATGCAGATTATAGATTGCTTTAGCAAGATTCTTTCTAATAAAGAAAGACTATCATCTGTAATAGGAGAGTATTTACATTTACGTTTCAACATCACAGTTATTTGCAATAAAGATCACCGCATTTTCCCGATAGGACCAATCATGGTATTGGGGACGGTTTGGTAAACCTAACGGAGGCGACTGAGAACCATCTGATAGTGACCTTTCCCCATGATAGGCTGGGATTTTTGAGACGAGCCCAGAGTCGTTTATACCTTTTGCATTGAGGAACGGCTAAGTCTCCCATCTTTGTATATCTTGTAAATTGGAGGACTGGGGTCTCACGTGCGGACCATGCCATTGCACCAGAATCTCTATTTGCAAGGTCTATAGAGTTGGTCTATACTTACATGTATTTATTTCCTTTATATACTAGGGCTACAGCACTCTGGACATCCCCAGCGTTGAAATCTTCGGATTATTTGTCTGGAGTGTTGTGTAGGGCAATCATAGATAACATCAGGATGACCTGACCGATTCCAGATTAGTCAGGAAAACCTCCTTGAAAGAATCATTGCACTACTGATTTCTTTCATGCACTTTAAATGTAAATGTGAGATTGGTCTCTAGTTTTGAATAAAACACATTTTAGAAGACTAGGAATTCATTTAGGAATCAGGAAATTAATAGGCAAAATTGAGGAAGGGATATTTATGTTTATTAGGTATATGTAGGTAATTGGTTAAAACGTAAAACACAATAAATCAAATAATACGTTTTAAAGGATAACTTGTTCTCATAATTTTTCTTCTGTATTCCATGTATAATGCACAGCGACCTTGATATTGTTTGGAAATTGACATGCTTGGAAGTTAATATTTCCGTGCGGATAATTACCTTCATTACATGGTTGAGATATCCTTTCAATATGAAGATGAGTAGAAAGCGTAGAAAACTGCACAGCTACCCTGATATTGTTTGGAAAGCGACATATTCGGAAATTGATATTTGAGCGAATATCTAACTTCCTTTATATGGTTGAGATGTCCTTTCAATATGAAGATGAGTAGATTAGATAAACATGGAATTAAACATAACAAAGCAAAGCGTAATTATATCTAATATCGTTTGGGAAACAACATGTTCGGAAATTTGTGTTTTCATATAATATGCGGATACTTAATTTCCTTTGCATGGTCGAGAGGCCCTTTCAATATTGATATTTTGTAGAAAATTTGTCATGGGAAATTGATCTTATAAAAGGTATTTAATTCATTTTAAACATTAATTTGTATCTTAGAATAATTCTACACTATTCCTTACATAAGTTCACATTCCTATGTCAAATTACAGAGGTGAAATTGCTAGAATAAAGTTATTTTGAGAACATCGTATTCATCAAATAATACCAACGTTTTAAAATAAAGTTATCATAAAACTGATCAAGTCGATAAATAAAATCAAATATGCAAATGTACGCCAATGCTAAGTCTTGGGTCTTTCAGTTCAAATCTAATGCAATAGTAAACTATATAAATTTTGAGTTCAAATCCTATTCCAATGTTTTATTAACATTATTCGAGAGAATTTATTTTGTGTAAGTACTAATGCTAACTTATAAAGGTATACGATTATTCTACTCAAGTATTTGGATTGATAATGAATGCTTTATGTTTGTTCAACCACTATGGATTGACATTTTTTTTACGACAAGAATGAGGCATATAAGTCCTCGTACAACAATATGAAGTTTAAATTCTATTCAACCATGATAATACATTGTTGAATATTGGTGCAAATGCGACCACATTTTTAATAAGTCTTTCTGCTGTAAGGATGAAAGATGTTATATTCGACATGAGAAAATCAGAGGGAAGATAATTCCTCTAAACCTTATATATTCATATTTGAGTACTTGAGTCTGAATAAAAGTATAATTCACTTTTGATATCACAAACACGTGATTTTACAAAACTTAGGCAAAGTAAGTCCTAAAATATAAAACCAAACTTTTCATTGAAATCAATCATAATATTGATAGTATTATGATACTCTGAAACACATTCTATTTCAAACTGAGAAATATCATATCAATGAAATTAACTAATAAGATATGTTATATTTACGAATTTTGTAAAAGGAAATTGAAAAATTAATCAATCAATGACACTCATTATATGGATATTATGAATTTTCCAATAATGAGATAAAATAGGAAGTTAAGCAGTATTTGATTTAAGGAGAAGGCTTTACCTAAGTGAACCGATGAGCATTCACCAGCGGTTGCAAGTCCCTGGCACTTAGAATCTGAACCTTTTCTTTATAACTGCTAACTAAAATACGATGGATCCATCTAATTATCAAATTTGTAATTTATCAAATAATCACATTTTATGAAAACAATATCTATAAAATACCTATTTGTTAGTTTACTTCCAATGAACGTTATACTTCCAAAATGTAATAGTGTAGAAGTCAGAGTCAAAGTAAACTAGGAACTATCAGTCTAGTCCATTCTCCTACTCTTTTAATTAGACCAACTTTAAAATAATCCAATTTAATCAAAGTTTGTCATATAATTTTGTACAATATATTATCTTATTTTAATATTCATTTTACTCGGATGACGTGTTGTGAATATAATTTGAAGAAGTTCTAAGTAAATGGAAAATTGTACTTTAGAATACAATATTCAAAATTTCGTAGTTTCCTTTATATTAGGTCCTTACATATGAAATTGGCGTTTTTCGTACTGGCCACTTTAATCACGAATTTCTCCTCTTTGGTAAGGAATTCCAAATTCAAATTTGTACAGCTATAGACTCATGTATTTGTGCTTCGATGATCGTCATTCATTTGTTTTTATTCTTCTGTTTTTTTCTGTTTGCGTCACTCATTTTACAAAATGGAAAACCTTAAATATCGCATTATTTACGAGTACGAGTTCCGCCGTGGCACTAGTGCTGCGGAAACAACTCGAAGGGTGAATGATGTGTATGGCGGTCGTGTTGCAAAAGAAAACACAGTTCGTTTTTGGTTCCAACGTTTTCGTTCTGGAAATTTCGACCTGCAGAACAAGCCCCGTGGACGGCCTGAGACTCAAGTTGATAATGAAGAGTTGAAGGCTATTGTGGAAGCGGATCCATCGCAAACCACGTCCGAGTTAGCTGCAGGCTGCGATGTTAGTGATAAAACTGTTTTAATTCACTTGAAGCAAATTGGGAAGATTAAAAAGCTTGAAAGGTGGGTACCTCACGAATTGACTGAAACAAACCGGCAAACGCGCGTCGACTGCTGCGTTTCATTACTAAACCGGCACAATAATGAAGGTATTTTAAACCGAATCATTACCTGTGATGAAAAATGGGTTCTTTACGATAATCGGAAGCGCTCAGCGCAATGGTTAGATCCTGGCCAGCCAGCCAAATCCTGCCCCAAGCGAAAATTAACCCCAAAAAAGTTACTTGTAAGCGTTTGGTGGACTAGTACCGGTATTGTTCATTACAGTTTTATCAAATCTGGCCAGACTATTACGGCTGATGTCTATTGTCAGGAATTGCAAACCATGATGGAAAAGCTAGCGGCTAAACAACCTAGGCTGGTCAATCGCTCCACGCCACTGCTGCTTCACGACAACGCTAGACCACACACTGCGCTACAGACGGCTACTAAATTAGAAGAGCTTCAATTGGAAAGTCTAAGACATCCTCCGTACTCCCCGGACCTTGCTCCAACAGATTACCATTTTTTTCGAAATTTGGATAACTTCTTGCAAGGGAATAAATTCAACTCCGATGGGGCAGTCCAAATCGCCTTCAAAGATTTTATTGATTCCCGTCCGACTGGTTTTTTTAGTAAAGGGATCAATGAACTACCTATGAGATGGCAAAAGTGCATAGAAAATAATGGTTCATACTTTGATTAATTAAATATATTATATTAAAAAATATTCGACTTTTTGTTCCTCCCATACAAAACGCCAATTTCATATGTAAGGACCTAATATTTCCGAAAGATAAAGTTCATACAGGTATAGTTATTATTTTAGTTAATCTAACACGGATTTTGTAGTTTATTAATTAAATTAATTTTAGTCTAACCTTTCCTATTTAGATCTTTGAATGATTGAAGTCAAATATAATATAAAATAATTACGGAGTTCGTTGATTTTCCTTTTGGTATATTACCTTTGTCAGTCTCTCTCACATAAAATAATTATAGTTAAGTCAAACATCTCTTGACATATTCCACTTGCTGTATTAGTTAAGCAGCTAAGCACCTTAGATTCTTATTATTAAACTATAATATGTTTTGCAATCTTTGAGGAAATCTTAGGTAGTCTTAGGAGTCATGACAATATTTTATGTGTACATCATTTAAGTAAATTCTAGTTTAATTTTGTTTTCCTTACAATAGCCAATGCATAGTTACTTATGCTATTTTAAGCCGAATCCTATATTACCTATTTATCTAGATTTTATGTCAGGTTTTCCCGGTACCTATTTGTAATTTGAGATTATCTACAATATTAATATACATATAATTATCTCCTATGTAACTTCTTTAACAACGATTTATCGAATTTTATACTTCAGGTTCCCAAATATTTACTATTGGTCTAAGATACCTAATTCCAATAATTTATGAGATACTTATTATTCTCTGTTCACTAAATTGAAATGTCTACGTTATTCTAATAATACATTCAAATTCCATAACTTTACATCATCAAATGTACAAATAATATTCTGAATTATATTAGAGTAAATTGATATCAATAAATTTTCTATAAAATTACTAAAGTATAAATATTTAGGTATCTTTATGATTCTTAATTTAATTATAAATTTCAACTTGATAGATTTCAAATTATCGGTTAAGTAGATACTATTTAGGAGTATTATCTGTTAGGTTAGATAAAATCTTTCTTAAGTACCTTAAAAGAAAATGGATTACTACAATAGGTCACTTCTTAAGGTCCTGCCATTATACTAGACGATTCACATGCCATATTTCAAATCACAATAATTTTAGAATATAGAAAAATATATTAAATACATTATTTTAGGCTTCTTTAGTACTTTGAAATTTTGGGATCAGAATTTTGAGTCAAGCACGATCGTTAAGTTTAAGCAAAAATAGGATCAGTTTAATTCAGTTTAATTTAGGTCATTCAGTTTAATTTAGTTGAATTTAGGTGATTTAGGTAATTATTTTATTATTAATAATATTTCTGCGTATATTATAAATGCTTTTTGCATAATTAATAATTTAAAAAAATAGTTTAAAAAAAAAAGAATTCATAATTAAAAAAAAAAATTGTATAGGGGGGGGTGGGTACAGTGCCTGATGGTAAGCATCACGTCTGTTCATAACAGCTAAAGTGTCACCAGTGTGTGTGACACTGCACTGCGCTCGACACTCCGAGACACACATTTATCACCATATTATTACCGGGAGGTAATCTCACTTCCTACAGTGCCCTTCAAACCTAAGCACAGCTGCTTGGAGGTAGAATATTTGACACTGCAGTGGTACCCACCAAGACGGCCTCTTACTTAAGAGGTCTACCACCTGAATTTTCACCTGATTGGCACCCCCCAGAGACCACGTGTTGGGTATCGAGATTACGAGTACCTTTCCCCGGACAGGGAGACTGCTCCCAAAAAAATATTACACAATAAACTGAAAAACACAATTCAGTAACCAAGCAACTCTTGTCGATACGCACAAGTATTTTGGATGAGGGAAAATTCGATCTTCTATATAAGATACAAGATGAATAGGATGATTTTTAAAATAAAACAATTGATAAAAGATGAATAGGATGATTTAAAAAAAAAAAAACAAGTCTTTTCTATTACTCAAATGTATGCAGTAACTAAAATTGTTTTTGAAGCAATGATGGCCGAGTGGTCATAGCTATGGACTGTCGTGCCGCCGGTCCCTGGTTCGATCCCCAACGCTGCGCTGGCTTGAGCTTCACCGCATGGTGGAAGAGCGATCATGCGATTGTCCGCCTAGCTAGCTAGTAGAGCCAGTGAAATTATAGGCACATGAGCCTTATCAACTATGTCTCAAGGTGACGGGCGCAGTGCAATTCTACATTTATGATGAAATGCATCTGTTTTAGGCAGAGGTTGGTCCGCCTAACATCAGGTGGACCTTGAGTTTGTTCCGTCACAATTACATAAAAAATTAGTATAAAAATTAAATTAAATTGTAGAAGACAGACAATGAAAATTTGAGCTCAGAAAGTTTCGAACCAACATGGTATCGACTTTAACTAGTTATTTCATACTTTACAGTATAAGGAAAAGGGGAGGATTAGAAAAAAAAAATATTTAGCCACCCGAAGCCCTTGAGAGTGCTTTTGACAGTTCGTGTATTGTCGTAGTAGCTTTTAAATATGTTTAAAAATAATTTAATATTTTTTTGCGTTCCGTACGTCTAAAGGAACCCTTTATAGGATCACTTTGTTGTCCGTCTGTCTGTCTGTCAAGACCCCTTTTTCTCAGGAATGCGTGGAGGCATCAAGCTGAAATTCATATCAAATACGTAGGTCTACTATCCCTTGAAGCTGTGAAAAAATCAAACTTCTAAGCCAACGCAATCAAAAGATACAGCTGCTTATGCCGCAAATTTTCGACACTCGCAAGGAAATCAAAACCTACAGAGTACTTTCGGTGAACCCAGAATCTCGAAATTTTTGTAAGAAGCAACGTCTTATAGCACAGATAAAGGAAAAATTGCGAAAAGCATACATTTTAGTTACATCATATAATAAAACTATTTTTTAATATTTTTTTAAAGTGTTATGGTTTCCTAGTAACTACAAAAATACCATAACTTTTACTGATATACCTGTAGATTTGGATTTATTTATGGAGATTACGGTAGCCTGGAAGAGATTGCTGCCTAGCAATAAGGCCGCCGAATGTACTATCTTAAGATGAAATATTTTTCTTATAAGTAATATTAATTGTAATAAGAAAGTACAATAAAGTGTTATCTATCTAGATTTGTGCGGAACCCTCTTTGTGCGAGTCCGACCCGCACTTGGCTGTTTTTTATATATAAAAACAATGGACTGTCTCAATATTCTATAATCAGACTATGTAACCTTGAACTGGAATATCATATTAATAAAACAAACTGCCAAACGCTGTCTCTCAGCGGATGCACTTCAGTTCTGATAAATCCGTAACTACATGTGAAAGTAGAGATTACGTGAAAATATAATACGGTTAGATAAGAACGTAAAAATAAACCTGAGTCTTGTTCAATATTTTATCGTAATCAAAAGATAAATAGATCAAATATCCTATATAAACAGATAAGCGAAAAATACTCACCCTGTTATCATTGAAGCACCGATAGATAAGCTTAGCAGTGATTTCGCGCACTGCCAGCCCTGGCTCAGTCCTCACTTTAGGTACAAAGCTACAGTACATCGGTGTATCCGTCCAGACGGGATTATTGTACAGTGCGAGTCACGTCAGAAGAGATCAGAGCTATGCGTGCACATGCGATAGAGAGTCGCCTTGTAGGTGAATATAAATATTAGGGACTCCGTGCTTTGCGAGCTCAAGTACACTTTATTGCTTCGTAGCTAGAGTCGCTTATTTAATAGAATGGCTTTGCGGAGTGATCCTTCTGGTCCTTTTTATTCTGTGGTATTGACTAACTTAGAAAATTCTGAATTTCCTGCTATAATTATTTGTAAGCTTGTATGAAAAGTTTTTATTTGTGATATAATTTTATTGGATCAATAACAACAAATATTTAGTTAGAGCATACCCCGGCTAAAGGGGTGGATGGACACGGGTTCAAATCCCGCACATGACTTAAATTTTTCCTCTCGTATATTTGTAATTTTGTATTGACTTAAGTTACTTTGACAAAGTAATTACAATAGTTACTTTGACAAAGTGCACTTTGAAGGCTTCTTGCACGCTAATTTGATATCGTGGTAACCAAATAAACTTTGTCTTTGTCACCGGCATTGCCTGTAGTATCTTGCACTTTAATTAAGTAGGTACACGTTGAAGGTTTCACGGTTGCAAATTTGGTAGGTGTAACCGCTATATACACCTTTGACTAATGTTACTTTGACAAGGTTTATTGACAGAAGTGTAATATATGTTTTTTTTTTGTTATTGTGACGGAACAAGCTTGAGGCCCACCTGATGTCAAGCGGACTAAACTCTGCCTATAACGGATGCATTTCATCACAAGTCACGAATTGCACTGCGCCCGTCACATTGAGACGTAGTTGTTAAGAAGTCTCATGTGCCTGTAATTTCACTGGCTCTTAAGGACACAGCCGTAACACCGATAGGTGCTTGGGGACAGATTTTCTACTTGAGGGCTAGCTAGCCAGGCGGGCAATCGCAAAATGCCCTTCCACTATGCGGTGAAGCTCAAGCTGGCGGTGGGGATCAAATCAGGGACTTGCGGCACGGCAGTCCATAGCTATTACCGCTCGGCCATCATTGCTTCAAAAATATGTATATTATATTTAAATGAAACTAAAACAAAATGTCTGTATTGAAGTAGATAAATATTGTCCAGTGGTTCTACAAAAGTTGTTTGGAAACTTGGAATAGTATACGAATAAAATTATCATAACAATACCCGAAGTCACTAGGCACCTTGGCATTATGTAAAGAGCGTGTTTCCTTCCAAGAGGTACCAACCTATATATGTAGGTATATGTAGTGATATAACAATATATTATACTATATAAATAAATAACCTGTTTCGTTCAACTACTCTGCTCCACTATGTAAAACCAATACAGACGATGTGTTTTGTTTCTAATTAAGTTGCCGATAAGAATAAGTGAAATTCGTGGTTACTGATACATTGAATTTTCTCAGTATTTTAAGGCAAGAGCGAGTAGTTATCTTCTATTTTAAGTGAGCTGGTCGACCGCATCTTCATGTAACATCAGGTGAGAATAGGTGACGGTCAAATACATGATTGTTATCATTTATTATCCATTATTTGTCCAAATTAGAAGGATATGCTCCATGAAGTTAAATATAAGTCGATAATTAACCTACATAATTAGCTACATAAGTGTAGGTACATTTTACTCACAATGCACAGAATAACCTTTGTAAAATCGTATCAAAAGCAATGCAATAGAGTGCTGCTTAATATGTGCTTTGTAACTTTCACAAAGTCATGCAGCAGATTTAAGAGACATGAAGCAGTGATGGCTCAGTGAAGCAGTGATGGCTCAGTGGCATTGGCTATGGACTGCCGTGCCGCAGTTCCATGGTTCGAACCCCGCCGCGGGCTTGAGCTTCACCGCATGGTGGAAGGGCATTTTGTGAATGCCCGCCTGGCTAGCGACCACCCTCAAGTAGAAAATCTGTCGCCAAGCACCTAACGGTGTGTTCCGGCAGCAGTCCTTGAGAGCCAGTGAAATTACGGGCACATGAGACTTAAAAACTATGTCTCAAAGTGACGGGCGCAGTGCAATTTTTGACTTGTGACGAATTGCATCTGTTATAGGCAGAGGTTAGTCCGCTTAACATCAGGTGGGCCTCGTGCTTGATCCGTCAAAATAACATTTTAAAAAAAAGTTTTCCTTTCCCTGTAACTTTGTGGTATTTTGATAAAGTACAGTAAAGTAACTTCTTTTGCTCTAAAAATTCGCCTAAAACTGGCATTCACCTAACTAATAATAGCTATCTAATGACAGTCCAGTTTTTATAAGCCATTCAATTTGTTTTATGTTTATTTCGTCTGGGTCATTATCACAATTCGTTCCATTTAAATCCTCTGCAAAACATTTCACCATACAGTTTACATTTTTTTAATCAGTCAAGTGGCGCGAATATCTCCAATCTTCGGCCATTTAAAATATAACAATAGCCCTGGAACCGTTGATGTTATAAAAACAATAAAAGATTTATTGTTTTGTTTGGCTCGTGCCCCAATTTGTAATGCACATTTTGTTGCTCACTATATCTGTTATGGATATTAAGGAAATGTGTTTTAGTCATAAATACTGATACAGTATGTATAAAACATCTATGTGCATAATTGAATAGAAAAAACCTTGAACTGACAAAACAGATTTGTTTACAACATGTCACAAAAAATTTAACTTCGAAATTAAACTTATATTTCTAATAGTCTATTTAAGGGAAATTGTCGTCAAACCTTCTATATATTTGGGCTGACAAATAGAACTAAGACAAAACTTCGAGGATGGCTCAGGCCTACGTTCCTGCGATGCCTTGGCCAAATATTGGTCGACCTAGATTTGCTCGATGCTCCTTGAATAACATATTTATAGCTACTGACAAAATATTTTCTGCATGTTTTGGAAATCGGGAGCATTACGTAGTTAAACAAAAGTAATTTAGTTATCACTAATCTTTGGCTCAGCTTGTACACATATATTATTTGTTGTAAAATCTGTCACATTTGACAGCTAGCCAAGATTTGGCCGATTCAAAGGTGGTAAACTTTTGGCTAGGCAGGGTATAGTTAGCTCTGCCAGGTCGCCCGGAACGGTTATGATAAAATCTTGTCAAGATCAAATTAAACTCGAATGGAGTGCTGGAACGGCGTATGCTGGTGCTAAACGGATATCCTCGGTTAGAGCGAAATTTGCCTTAGCCGAAGTAATACAGAAACGTACCCCAGTACAGTAGGAGTATACACTGATAAGTACAAGCTGTAAATAAGGAGTGGATCATCGGTTGAGATTTGATATGACTCGGTAAGGGGCGTATTCCGTTTTGCGCTTACAATGCTAATAGGTACGTTTGTACGTAAGAATGTAGCTGTTCCAAAATGAAAAGTGTACTGACAGTAGGTACTGTCGCTCATAAGCAAATCGTAACGATTATCCAGATAAGAAGTGCAAAAGCGCGCGAATGTAACATCAGTTCATACCGTGTTTTCAGTGAGTAAGATTTCTCAACCAAAATATCGAAATGGAATGTCTTACTTTAATATTTATGGAATAATACACAAATTTCTATGTACAAACTGGCAAGTTTTGTTGTTTATTGTGATTGCAAAGAAAGCTTTTTTGGTCCAGTTTCCATATTCTGAATTCAAAGGTTCCTATCGATATTTCCACTTATAATTTAATGACTATGTTTATGTCGACGTGAAGCTCATCGTATTTTCCATTAATTAAATATATTATAATAATTAAAGCTTTATAGCTCAAATAATGCTTTATAGCTTGGTAGTACGATAGTAACTTGTAAAGTATTTATACTGCTTATAGGTCTGCGATGGCCGATACGATGCTCAAAGTTTTAATAGCATTTTATGACAAAGTAGTGGTAGTTTGTAGTGTATTTTTAAAATGAGCTCTATTTTTATTTATTTCAGTCATAATATCAGTGGTAACAAGTCGCATCGACCGAGAGCTTAAATTCCAGCTTTGCTAAAGTTACAAGATAAAGAGCATCATTGACAGTTTTGTGGAATGTCACATAACGACAAATCGTGCTTTTTCAAAAGGGTTCTTTCAGTATTCTTAGGTAGCTAAGTATGTACCTACTTAGTTTATCATCGACTACCTCGTCGATTAACATCAAATTTACGATTTACTGGAAAAAATTATGATAGCCTTATTTATATTATATAAACCCTCCACAGCTAAAACAGTTTCAAATATACCTACCTACTTAGAAATCTTAGGATACATAATATAGATTAAGGTCTACATATCTGTGACTCGCTCACGTGAAAACTATAAAAAAGGTTGTATACTGTATAATGTTATTGTGACGGATCAAGCACGAGGCCCACCTGATGTTAAGCGGGCTAACCTCTGCCTATAGCAGATGCATTTCGTCACAAGTCAAGAATTGCACTGCGCCCGTCACCTTGAGACATAGTTCTTAAGTCTCATGTGCCTGTAATTTAACTGGCTCTCAAGGATTGCTGCCGGAACACACCGTGCTTGGCGACAGATTTTCTACTAGAAGATGGTCGCTAGCTAGGCGGGCATTCGCAAAATGCCATACGGTGAAGCTCATGCCTGTAAAAAAATTTACTAAAGGGCTAATAAAACTTCTTTATATCGTTATATCTCAAGGCCGCGGTGGGATTCGAACCATGGACCTGCGGCACGGCAGTCCATAGTCAATGCCACTGATCCATCACTACTTCATGTTATACAAATAAACGTACGGAACCCTTCATACGCGAGTCGAGTCGCACTTGGCCGATTTTTATTTTGAATACCGATAATCCGACCCTCACACTTCTGTAGATTTTACAGAATGGGAAAATTGTTTTATTTAAATTTTGTGTTGGTTTGAATATCGTCAAACTTGTGCGCCCTCGGTAGCTTCACTCGCCAGATGCAATTTATAACTTAACTCCCTTGTTTAACAATCTACTGTTATCTTATCTATGGTGACGTGAAACAGATTTCGCGCCTCTTGAGCTCTGTGTTAATCTATATTTGTTCTATACCTATTGTTATCTTTTGCGTGGAATGCTCTATTTTACCAACACAATTTAACATTTTACATTTTGTAATAATATTTTGGCTTCTTAAAACAGGACGATAACAGGGCTAACCTTGAATTAAGTGTTGTTTATATGAGTAGGTACGAATATACTTTAATATTCTCAAGCTCTCAATTTTTATGTGTGAAATGTTGTTCACATACATTGACACATACCTTTATTCAGCTGTTGTTTTCGGTAGCAAATTACAACATAATAAAGTTTTTATTTGATTTGCTCCTTCGATATATTCAATTTTATAACATCTGTCCTAGAGACTCCATCTGGCTAGTTTACATAGAAGACAAAATGAAAATCTACTTACCATGATTTATCCTTACAAAGTGCGTTGTGCGCTTTACAACTTTTGTAGGAAATATAACAAAAAAACATAAAAATAAATACATAGAAAATATATTTTTGTTTGCAAATATTCAATTCGGTTTTATTTACATTATTTTAAATACACAAATTTGATGATGAGTTGTACAATTTTTTGCAAGCAATAAGTTCCAAGTATAAAAATGAGTAGCTTCAAAAACATCATAGAAATGTCATTCTTTTACTTTTTTTCTTACGGTTTTAGTGTTCTAGAGTCAAATCAATATTCTTATTTATAAAAATAAGAACATCAATATTCCAAATTGAAGAAAATATGTATATGTCACCGTTTTATTGTACTAACCGTTAGTTTATAATAAATCTAGTTAGATAATAAACTGTCGATAGATTGTGAATGGAAACTAAAATTTACAATTTAACGTTTAAATTTTCGTAAGATTATAAACTGACCATGTCCAGCCGTCAAATTGTAAATATGTGGATTAACAACAATTTACCATAGATCTACGAAAGTATTACAGTGGCCATAAGTAAAATACGTAGGTACAGGTTTTAGTGGAAAGGTCAACCACACAGTATAATACATTAAAAACCTGTCATCTGACATCTTTTTGGCTTATGTTTAACTTACAGATATAGTAGAGTAACATATAACAGACAAAAATAGTAAATGATCACTAAAATTATACCCGCATTTTAATGTAATCTTATAACCAAAGTTTCAACATCTCGCTATCCTATTTAAGCAAAATTAATCAAAATAAATCTTTGTTAACCCAAAAGTAGTAAAGGTCACCAAAATTAAATTCTTGTGGCGCATCGCCGGCCGCTGCCGCGGCACGCTCGCTTCGCTCGCTCGGCTCGCGCGTTGTTGTAGTCACAAGTAACCTAACGCTCGTCCTCGCTTCGCTCGTCGTCGCTCCTAAATATGACTTTGCCCTAGACTAAATGATATATAACCCCTCGTTAAAATATAGTGATCATTTACTACATTTGGTGTCCGATTCATTTTTTTTTGGTAAAAGAACTAAGGGTATCAAAGCATTTATGGTGGTTATTATTTTAAATCCTTTAGTTTTTTTAATGCACAAACTCGAAATGAATATGTTTTGTTTTGTCTGACTATTCTTTTTGTTCTTAACTCTATGAAATGAACTCATGGCAACTATAACGGCGACCAATCAGAGGACGGTTCACAATTTCGCGGGCGATTATAGATCGTTAGATTATAAACTGCCAGCTAGACATCGTCAGTTTATAATCTGACGAAAATGTTAGATTGTAAATTTTAATGTTCGTTCACAATCTATCGACAGTTTATAATCTCACTAGATGGTTTATAAACTAACGTGTCGTACAATTACCCGGTGACATATATAGTGTTTTTTTATTTAATGCCACCCTAAAACAAAAAAGGGGATTTACATAAAGAAATAAAGTAAAGAAACATTATATAACTATATAATATTAACAATTTGTTTGTTGGATAATTTCTTTGGCTCAATTAAAGACCGCTACATTCCAGACATATGTTGCTTGGTGTTGGATCCTTCGTACCCTAAGATACAAGTTAACTTTTCGTTCAGGGACGTAGATCTTGACCAGGTGACACCTGGGCAAGATCGACTTGGAAACCACATGGTTTTGGATCGTACCAGATATACTAGATCCTTATATCAAAAGTATCTAGTAACAAAATGTTTCATATTTCACAAATATTTTCATAATGTGTTAGTACATATTCATGTATTTACTTTTTCTAATAATTTGTGTAACTATATTTGTTAATAAATGATTATTATTATTATGATCTATATCCTACCTACATAAGTACCTATCAAATTAGGTAAGTATTTAAGGTTTAAACGAAATATTTTAAAGATGATTATACCATAAAATGCTTTCGATAGAATGTGGCAGCTTCGACATCTTCAGTGAATCTCAACTGAGGAGAGATCGGAGAGTCAATCGATCCTAGCGACAACTACAGTTCTCTAAGCAAGCGCGATGTTACTCAAAATCCACGCGAGCAACGTCGCAACAACGCGGACAGAATCTTATCTTAAATGAAATAAATTTATCAAACAATAATAGCATTTATTCAGATTAGTCAACGAATCCGTTAACCCATTAATGACCTGTCCTGGCGAAAGAAGGTCAACCACACAGTTTTTATCTCACACACGCTTGTAACACTTACCGTTAATCTGTGGCGCCAGATCAGATGTCACCGTTTTTTGGTCAGACTTTTTCTTTGTGCTTTTTGTGTGCCACACCACACTGCATAAAGATTTTACCTTCAGTTTTTAACAATCTTCTTTATCTCCATAAATATCTATATTGATTTGTAAGCCGTGAAACATATTATGATTGATAATGATGAAGTAATTATCTTATAAAGTTTTTTTAGTTTAATAGTTTTCTTAGGGGGCCAACTCACATCTCTTAATTTAGTCTCATTTAAACCTTACATTAACAATTTTAATTTGCACTACCACATGTCATCTATATAAACTTACATTAAAACTTCAACGTGAGAGCGGGCTGCATGCAATTAATCAAGACATTTGTGCGATAGAGATAACGCGCTAAACATTATTGTTACGTTACGGCCACGGTACGAATCTTAGTCGATATTTTAAGTTTGAAATAAGGGTGTTGGTTTTCCATAATAGTATTTAAAAGGTGGAAGTTGGGCCCCTGGTCTCTATTCAAAAGATTTTCTTCTCTCTTCTTCCTGGCTGTATTCACAGCTAAGTGGAAACTGGAAACGCCGTAGTAGCTCGTATTGCACCCTCCCCCAGCCCCTATTTCCTATGGAGTGTCAGAGGTGACGAAGAGAAGATTACCAGAAGGTGGGAAGTAGCATCTTCTGAAGAACTGCCAAGTTACTCTGCAGTTCCTGAGACGCCTACCAATCCTATTCCCGTTGGAGATGGCAGCTTTATTAAAGGTTTTACTAATCATTTTCAACGGTGAACGTGATTTGCTTTTACAACGAAACAGTAAAATAGGCTTTTTCAATGATAAAAATCCCATAAGCGCAGGGTCGAGTTTAATTCTCTTCTTAAAATACCTACCCTAGTACTAACACCTTAAACTAATTAGGTACTTACATCTTCAAAAGTTCCCACTGAAACTAATGCGCAATCGTTATTTGAGTCCACAGCAAAGTATAAGTACCTACCAAGGTTGATTCGTGGCTCAGCCATAGTCTCAACTTACCATAACCGGAAGCCTGATAAGAATAATGATAAGAATTATTAGGCCAAGTTTTTATATGGACTCTGGCACAGAACTTCTTTGCCCCTACAGTAGGTAGGTACCAAAGTTGCCATGACATGGATAGCCACGTCTTTGTCGTGAAGTAACATTTTAGTAACCGCATGTAGTTAATATAAGGATAGCCTTTTCAGCATTTGAAATAAAAATTTCAGCAATAGTTCTAGTCACGAAGATGATGGTAGGCTGCTGCACATTGGGCACACACTAGGGCTTAGTATGGCGATTGATTCTAATATAATGCACTGAGGATACGGACACAGTGAGGGACTTATAGGCAAAAAAAAACTTTTTTTTTTAATATATTTATGATTGCAATAACGCCTGCTATGCGGATTACATTACAAAATTACAAATATACGATAGGAAATTTTTTTTCCCGCACATGACTTAAATTTTTCCTATCGTATATTTGTAATTTTGTAAAAAAAAACTTGTTTAAAACTTACAACTTTTCACCTCTACCAGTGTAAAATATCAGGTAAGAAACACGCTGAAGGTAAATAAACATTATTTTAATTCTAATTTATAATCATTACATATTTTATTTCTAACTGCTAACTGTTTAAAACAGTAGGTATGTACTAATTCAAAGTTATAAACGTAAAGTTGCTGCAGTTCTGTAGATTATTCGAGTAAGTTCCGGATATACTGTCTTTGCGTTTCACAATCATCGATTTAGCCTATCCATCGGACGCGCTGCATGTTCACTGTAATTTTTATCATTCAGTTATTTTATGTTCTGGGTGGTATAACCGGAACTTACTCGAACATTCTGAAACAGGCCCTAAGAGTTATACTTACTTACTTACTTACTAAGATGACGCATCGACCCAACCTGGATCCTGGCCTCCGATACCAAGAGACGCCATTCCTTGCGGTCTTGTGCTCTCTCTGCCACTGGATTATGCTTTTCCACTGGTTTTCGCAGGTCTCAACCTGGTCCTTCCAGCAGTACTTGGGGCGCGGCCGTTGGCCTTTTAGCTGTCCCAAGTAAGCTCGTTTTATGGAGCGATCCTCTCCCATTCTTTCCACGTGGCCGAGCCAGCGATGTCGGTGTGCTTTCAATTCACCTATGATGTTGGGCTCGGCCACTAGTTCTTCAATCTCGGCGTTCGTCCTTACTCTCCTACTTCCATCCTCTCTTCGGGCCGACCCAAGAATTTTGCGGATTATCTTGCGCTCCGTTACAAGCAGCTTGTTTTTTCCTCTTGGGTGAGTGTAGCTTCGCACCCGTACATGAGGATTGGTCTAATTACTGTTTTATGTATACGTATTTTTGTACGTTTGCTGAGGTGTTTGGATACTAAGGTCTTGTGTAGGGCTGCACTACAACGGAGGGAATTTTAAGGGAAAGAGGGATAAATATGGGACTCCCATTTCCTCACACTCGATGCAAAAATCGATTTGCTGCCATCGATGTAATTAAAAAAAATCACCGTTATTTAATTACATCGATGTTTGCTGCGGTCGTTTTCGTACCCGAGACACAATGACATTACAATAATTTTGTAATATCATTGTGGAGAGGTTAGAATATATACTTAACGAGATAAGTATACGCTTTAGTATGAATATGAGCGGATTTAAGAGAAGGCCAAACAATATATACTTAAATAGGTACTTATACGGACTGCGTGAAGAAGGATTCATAAAAGTGCGAAAGGTGAGAATAGTGAAACGGTGAGCAATAGAACAGAGCAGAAAAGCTTTTTCTTATTGCTGATAGGTTGGCCTTTGATCAGTACCTCGCCTGACCTGATGATAAGTGATGTTGCGGTCGAAGATTTTGTTCAGGCTTACCTAGAATTACTGGTTTTTAATGACATCTGCCAGAACACACCGCTAGATTTTCTACTTGCGAGTGGTAGCTAGCCAGGTGGGTTTTCTCAAAACGACCTACCACCATGCCATAACGACTGACAGTAAATGCGCTAGCGATCACCCATCCCAGAGGCAAGCTCCGTTAGAAGCACCTCGAAAAGATTCAATATATAGGTACACTTTCTGCCGACTCCACTTAGCATTACATAATCTCAGGAAGAAGAACTAACATTCCATTGATGGCCTTCAGTTCATCTTCATCTAAAACTCTTACATCAATCGAATCGCCATAAATAATATAGTTTATTTATAAATTCCTTTCAGTTGATATCGACAGACACAGCGGTTTAATTAACGTTCGTTATGGGTAGATTGATAGCTTCCAAACCGATGACTAATGTACGAATACAGAGGATAATTCAATTAGTAAATGTAGTATTGAACATGTATTGATATGTACGTTTTTTTTTAATGCTATTGTGGTGGATCAAGCACGAGGCCCACCTGATGTTAAGCGGACTAACCTCTGCCTATAACAGATGCATTTCGTCACAAGTCACAAATTGCACTGCGCCCGTCACCTTGAGACATAGTTGTTAAGTCTCATGTGCCTGTAATTTCAGTAGCTCTCAAGGACTGCTGGCGGAACACACCATTAGGTGCTTGGCGACAGATTTTCTACTTGAGGGTGGTAGCTAACCAGGCGGGCAATCCCAAAATACCCTTCCACCATGCGGTGAAGCTCAAGCCCGTGGCGGGATTCGAACCATGGACCTGCGGCACGGCAGTCCACAGCCAATGCCACTGAGCCATCACTGCTTCAAAATTTTTTATAACTAAAGTGGTCCAATGGTCGTTAATACTGTTTTAGGGTTCTTCGAAGAACTTTCCATAAAAGTTTCGTCATATTTAAAATACCAAGGGTTAAAACTCGGCGGCTTGGAATCAGAATAAATATAATATATTTATTATAATAATATATAAATAAGTATAATAATATATAAATAAGTATAATAATATGGGATAACTCATGTGAATAAGTCAGATAGCTGCGACTATAGTTTCAACCACATTCAGTGGTCTTTTTCAAGGAGAGCTCGGGACGCTCGCGTTGACGTCTCGCTTTTATCCCCTATTATTTAGTAAAATAAGTGAAAAACTCGTTAGTTTTCCCAATAAAAAGCTCTTAATTGATGTGAATCACCCCTTTGTACACATTTGAAATATTGTTGAGGCGATTGTTTGTACATTATTTGGTTTCCTATCTACAAATTTTACTGTATTACCTATATGTTTTGAAGCGCTCGTAGCGAAATTTGCTAACGTCCGCCGGTGTCATGACTTGGATGGGTGACCGCTAGTGACGTTACTACTGAGTGCGCCACGTGCTTCGCAGGGCAAGTGAAGCCATCGTCGGTCCCGGTTGTTGACTTAGGGCAATCGTTGTAGCATGGCGGTAGAGCATTTTGCGAATGCCCGCCAGGCTAGCTACCACCCTCAAGTAGAAATCTTTGGCCTGGCATCCAGTGGTGCCCTGGTAGATGTCTATGAGACCCATTAATTCTAGATTAGCCTGAACAACGTCTATGAACATATCATCACTTGCCTGTAAGATAGTGCTCAAAGGCTGCCCTATCTTTCATGAATAAAAATAACGCGCTTCATGTCCAGCCTTATATGTATATCCATTTACTAAACTACTAAATCATTACTAGGCAGTCTATTCACCGAAATAATTCTAATATTGGTTAATAAACGGAATTACATGCCAATTGCCAACCCTGATGAAGTGATTAAATTAAAGTGATTTGCAGTCAAAGACCGCATTCAGCTCATTCTTGATTTATTGAGTTGCGCATGCCCCTTGGTAACAGTAGGTAACTATTAAATTAACTTAATGCGTTTTATATTAAGCTTTATGCTGGTCGGTCGATGACTCTGGAATTTGGACTTTATTCGTCTTAATATCGTCAATTGTGAATGTGGCGACTTCATACATGCATGAAGTCACGCATACTTCCCGTAGATATATATCATATATGCAGAGAGACACGGCAGATTTTGTATTATGCTGATGGCTACCTTTTGACCACTATCTCAACTTACGGTAAAGTTCTCCGTAAACGATCAATCATGTGTGTCAAACTTGTTTGATCGATATGTGATTCTCAATTTTTTTTAACGTCTGTGGCTTTGTTTTACATGTTTGTCGAACAGTGACGTGCTTGAAGCGTTTGATATTGTTTGGTGGATATCTACGTGTTTATATCATGTACGTTATGATTATATATATTATGGTTTATTATATTATATTATGGTTTATTATATTATATTATATATTATATTTATTATTATTATTATATTTATTATTTATATATTATAATAAAATACGAATTAATAATTATTAATTATTAATTTCCGCCGCAGACTTACCGTTTCACCGCATGGTGCTAGAGAGTTTTGCTAATGCTCGCCAGGCTAGCATCATGGTCTGTTTTTATTATATTTTGTCATACGTATATTGGATCTATATCTATAATAAAAAAAACTTTCAACAAAACCAATCATACCAAGTTTGATGCTTGTATGCAATAATTTGGTTTCAATATCGCAAAAACAAGATAAGTACGTTAAAGAAATACGTTTATTTATTCATATTGTTTTTTTACTGTGTTAGTATTATTATTATTTGTCAGGCAGTCCACCATACTAACACATATCCTAAAATAGTAGTTGGCTTCAAAACCTGCCAGGATTAACAAGTGCAATCCAAAATCAAACCCCGTCTTGCCACATGGGCCCTTCTTATTTCAGTTGCCTTTAACTCTTTAAAGCTAAGCTGCAAGGGAAATATTTACCCACAGGTAGAGTTTTATAATACCTTCAGAATGTCTTCATACCTAACTTCTTATAAGTTTTCTTTGCGGCTGCTTGGACGAGACGGACGTTGCCTTAATTTGTTCACATTATTGTTCGAGATTTCGTGCGGAACGGACGTAGTTCTTTACCTACCCTCAATGAATTTTAGTGTCAAGTTTATAATCAAATCTTTTAATTGTTGTTTTGTAAAATACATTTAGAATAGTTTTTTCGCGTGTATTTTTGTTTTTAAATTAAATCCGCTTCTGATAACTAATTTAACTCAATTTACATAATAATAATAGGTAGTTTCTTACATTCTTTAAAAATGTGTTTTGTTAATTCTGCCTGTTATTTTTATTGAAGTATTTGCTATGCTTCAATAAAAAAAAACAGGCAGAAACATTTGGTAAACTAATCTTTTATGAGTAAGGTCTCTCTAGCAAAAGTCCGTCTTCGTGTATACCACCGCAGTGACAGATAGTCTGCCTCGAGGCAGGTATAGGTACTGTGGTTAGTTAGGCGTGAAGGGCACTGTAGCAAGTGACATTACTGGGCGAGGGAGACAAGAACTAAGTCACATCTCGGAGTGACGCGCACAGTCAGTGTCATGACTCATGCAAAAGACGAGAAAGAACGGCGATGCTGCAGCTATTTAGCTGACAGCTAGCGTGCGTGACGCTTAAAAACACGCGGGCGGCATTTTCAATAAAAGTTAAAAATGCCATCTTTCGGTTGTTTCTAATTTATATTATATATATTATAAAAATTCAGTTTTATGAAGCATATTACACAAGGTATATATATATATATATATATATATATATATTACGATACGTAGGTTCTTTTGCTGACGCTACTGCAGGGCTGTGTGAAAGCCCACTACACTATTGCTGTCGGAATTGATTGATTGTCGCGTTCGATGAAGCTTTACTGGTTGTAGAAAACGATTTGATATGACTTATTAGTTATCTATTCTAGTACGGTTTTGCGCGATAACCGAAGTAGGTACGCGCGGGCGGAATCGCGGCCGGAAAGCTTAAATTTGAAATGTATGTAAAATTCCCAGATATGATATGATTCTTTACATTCTTTGATATAATATAAATATTACAAATTTACGAGAGGAAAAATTCTAATCCTGTGCGGGATTCGAACCCCATCATCCACCCCTATAGCCGAGGCATGCTCTGTACCCATATGTCATAAAATGATGTAAGTATCAGTATAGTGCATTGATTGACCTTGGCGTTACTTTGAACATCAATTTAGACTCTTAGAATCAATTTACCATGTAGGTCGTATTGTTTTACGCTAGGAGTTTCGAAGAATTATCATTGCTATCGAAACAGCTGTTCATTATATGTAGATCATCATCGTTATCTTCTGCCTACCCATATCTCACTTATGTACATACCTACCTATATCTCCTGCCAAGCAGTAATGCATTACAGGGGGCCGTTCAGAACTTCGGTTAAAGCGCACTCGGAGTGCAACTTTTCACTCTAACGTCGTTCACAACTTTCGAGTAGAGCGCAACTTTTTAACTATCAAAATAGGTCGTTATAAGGTTGCATCTTTAACTGACATGACCTTGACATTTCTTGATGAGAGAATTATAGGCACTCTTTTGTGCTTTGCAGGTTTCGGTAGTTATTGCTTTTCAAACATCATAAAAAGTCTATATATTTTTCTAGTTCCCCGCCAAAAATCGGTATTTGAAGTTATAAAACAACCGAGTCGTTCCGAACCTTGGAGTAAGTTAAAACAACCAAACAACTGCACTCTGAGGTTTGGAACGGCCCCCTGTTGAAGGGTATGGGTGCCGGTGGTTGGTATTGTAGGCAAATAAGACGTGGTCATTGAAAAATGACAGTCTGGGAGCGTAGGACGGATAGACCTCGTTTCTCATGCGAGTAAGTGAAACCACTATTTTCTAAATTCGCATAAAAGTTTTTTTTATATGCTTCATAGTTTAACCTTTGACCACTATCTCACCTGATAGTAAGTGATGATGTGGTCGAAGATGTTGGTTCAGGCTAACCTAGAATTATTGGCTCTTAAGGACAGCTGCAGGAACACAGCATTAGAGGCTTCACGACAGATTTCTGCTTGAAGGTAGCTAGCTAGACGGGCATTCGCAAAATGCCCTACCACCATGCTATAACGACTGCCATCGTAAGACGACAACCGGGACCGACGGATTAACGTGCCCTCCGAAGCACGGAAGCGCTCAGTAGTAATGTAACTAGCCGTCACCCATTAAACTCATAACCCCGGCGGACGTTGCTTAACTTAACTGATCGGTTAAACTTCGCTACGAGCGCTTAAAAAAGTGAAGATGAAGAAATATTTCATGTATACTGTGTTCACATGTTTGCCATATAAAAAGAAATAAAATTTGTATTGATACGACTATAGACACAAAACTTGATTAAGCGAAATTTTAGAGCTGCACAGAAAAAAAGGAATACTTGAGCCAACGCAGTGTGTTTTTATTCAAGAATATTTGTGATTCATATATATTGAAAACAATATATTCTTGAAAACAGAACACAATATTCTCAGGAATATATTCTTGAATCAAAGTATATATTGCATTCTTCTTTGGAGATATCGTTAAATGTTTAAATAGGAATATGGTTAGTTTTAAATCCATGAATCTTACCATAAATATTCGTAAGTGAACCACCTTAATTACATTCAACAAGAATATTTAAAAATATTTCAAGAAAGAATATAGAAATTTTATTTAGAGAATAAAATGTTAACAGAAGAATTCCTATTTTATTGTTAGAAGAATATTTTCGTTATCTTGAAATAATAATTTGAATACTTTATGTGAAGAAATATTTCTTGGGTCAAAACAATATTCCTAAGAATATTCGAGTGTAATATCAAGACTCGATTATTTTTCAGTTCAGAATATATTCTTGTTGTAATACAGAATTGTCTTGAATTTATTAAGATAATGTATATTCTTGGCTAAAGAAGTCTTTTTTTTCTGTGTGTAGTTATGATTTTTATTATATTGAGAGAAATATTCGAAATTGTGTTTTCGGAGCAGATTGATTGAGAAAAAGAGTGTTAATACAACTAATATAGGGTTTTTTTACCGGCGGTACTTTATTAACATAATTTTAAGAACTACATACAACACTACAGCTATTACAATAAAAGCATTTAGACAGCCTATAAGTCATTGCAGACTCACAGGCAGTCCAAATTGATCCAAATACCAAATTGGGATTTTGTTGTAAGAGCAGATAAAATGGTGGTCGCTACAAGTACATAGCTAAGATTATGGTGACTCCTACATTGCCACTAGGATCTTTGTCTTCTGCTTGAAGCAAAAGAACTTAACAAGACAATAAAAAAGGTACCTTAAGAATAAAGAATGCCTTCGAAGAAATATTCCAGACAAAAGGATGAAATCTTATACAATTCGTGGGCATTCTATGCAAATCAGAGGCTAAAAACGCACAATACTCGACTAGAATACACTTCACAATTCGATACGTCTTATTTAAGTTGGACCAAGCGTTGATCTGGTATTGATAATATATTGTTACTTAGTTTTTTTTTTTATGTTATTATGAAGGAACAAGCGCGAGGCCCACCTGATGTTAAGCGGTATCCTCTGCCTATAACAGATGCATTTCATCACAAGTGACGAACTGCACTGCGCCCATCACCTTGAGACAAACCTGTTAAGTCTCATTTTGCCTGTTATTTCATTGGCTCTCAAGGACTGCTGCCGGAACACACCGTTAGGTGCTTGGCGACAGACTGCAGGTGCTTCTACTTGAGGGTGATCGCTAGCCAGGCGGCAAATGCCCTTCTACCATGCGGTGAAGCTCAAGCTCTGGGTGGGATTCGAACCATGGACCTGCTGCGCGGCAGTCCATAGCCAATGCCACTGAGCCACCACTGCTTGTAGATTATCCTTTTATAATTTCATCGCGTTTGGACCAGCAGTTTTGCAGCTACTCTCAATTAACTGAAAATGTATATAGAAATAGGCATATTTTAACCTCAATAACCTTACAATTGCTAAAATTGCCGATGTCGATCAATATTGTAAGCAAATGACGCAATAAATCCTATTTAACATGAACCAAAGAAATGTGTCAAAGTCAGAATCATTTATTCAATTTGGGCGTCTTCGACGCTCTAACGAAGATCAGTTACAATAATATTGAAATATTCTACACTGTACTGCCACGTTCAGTAACTGTATAGAGCCACTGCGAGAAGAACGGGCAAGAAACTCGGGGCCATAAACGAAATTTAACAATGTGTTACGAAAATGTGAGAAAAGCAATCGACGGAATTGACTTCGATTACTGAAAAATATTATATAAATTGTGGAAGTCGAACCAAGAATGCGTGAGCTCAGTTTTGTTGAATCAGCTTGGTATGGACTTCGTCGAAAGTAAGCGGTAGTATGTAGTAGAATGCCCGTGGTGACAACTAAGGGTATCTCCAGAAGGTGGGCAGGAGCGCTTTCTCAGTAACTGATATCTCACACTGCGCAAGACGCCTGCCAAGCGTGGGGATCATGGCAAACCCCCCCATTATGGGGGAAGCTCTGTTCAGCAGTGGACAATCCGTCTGATACAGTATGGAGTAGGAAGGTCTTAAGAATTAGCAAGTTGAAGTTGCATCAAACTGCTGTTATTATATACTACACTTCAAGTTGCACATTCTTAGAGCCTGCTCGGGGACTTTGGCTCTTCAAATTCAAATTCAATTTATTTGCAAGAATGTAAGTAAATATTTATACAATACAGTAAAGTTCTTTATTAACTGTAAACAGGTCTTCACATTCCACCATGTTTGGCATGCAAAAGTAAAGGTCCAAGCCTTGCTTATAAACTAGATTATGTACTTACTTATATATACTACCAGCGCTCATACAAGTTATCTATAAGAATAACATTATACTTTGTTCTTAATTTAAATAAAAAAAACTATATCATATCACCATTTGAAGCAATGATGGCCGAGCGGTAATAGCTATGGACTGCCGTGCCGCAGTACCCTGGTTCGATCCCCACCGCCGGCTTGAGCTTCACTGCATGGTGGAAGGGCATTTTGCGTTTGCCCGCCTGGCTAGCTACCACCCTCAAGTAGAAAGTCTGTCGCCAAGCACTGAAAGGTGTGTTCCGGCAGTAGCCCTTGAGAGCCAGTGAAATTACAGGCACAATGAGACTTAACAACTATGTCTTAATGTGACGGACGCAGTGCAATTCGTGAGTTGTCATCTTCATACCCTCCATGCCTCGTTGTGTGATTCTGGAGCTTGCTCCGGAAGGTTTAAATTACGGACCATATCTCAGAGCCATGAGCCAGCACTGGCAATACACACTGCTTGCAGAAAACTTCAAACTTTACTCCCTTTGGATCTAATTGAAGTAGTTTAGTATACCTAGTCATAGTTCTTGGAAAGTCTTAGTGCATTTCTATCCTTTTACGTAAATGTCGAAAAGCTATAAAATGTGATATGTCAACATGTATCTAGCAAAATTAGCTCGTGTTTTATGGCATCTCGATAAGATTTGTTCTGTTTTGACAATAAAGTGGTCAGAAGATATTGGTGATAAATCTCTTGGAACATAAATCAAAGCAGCCTTTGGTGTTTTATTGATTGTTTTGACTAATTTATTTTCACGTCGACATGAGAACTGAGATAAAATTAGTCGAAGAAACCCGATAGCTACAGAGAGTTGAAATACAAAATCTTAGGATAGCTAACGATTTTATTTCGTCTTGTAACACAGGTAAATATAATTTTTTAATTAAGGTTTCATTTCTTAAGCTACCCGCCGAGTATTAGGTGTTATCATCAATATTTATAAGGCTCAGGTTTGGCCTCACATGGAGTACTGCTCTCACCTCTGGGCGGTAGCTCCCCAGTACCAGCTTCTTCCATTTGACCGCATTCAACGCAGAGCGACTCGAATCGTCGACGATCAAGTTCTCTCCGGTAGCGTCGGCTCGATTGCACTGTGCCCGTCACCTTGAGACATAGTTGTTTAGTCTCATATGCCTGTAATTTCACTGGCTCTCAAGTACTACTGCCGGAACACACCGTTAGGTTAGGTTACGACAAGACTTTCTACTTGAGGGTGATAGCTAGCCAGGCGGTCAATCGCAAAAAGCCCTTCCACCATGCGGTGAAGCTCAAGCCGGCGGTGGGGATCGAACCAGGGTACTGCGGCGCGGCAGTCATAGCTATTACCGCTCGGACATCATTGCTTCTAGTTGCGACTGACGGAAGGTGCATCCCTTTGTGACAGGTTTATTTCCTTCGTTTGGCCACAGTTTGGCACTAAAAACATGGGCCTTGGAGTCTAGATGCTCGCTTATTTTACCTGGACATCTCCTTTCCATGTCCAGATACTTGTGGAAGTGACAAGTCTTCAAGAAGCTGACACTCGTCCATAGATTATTCTATGCGCCAGTTTCATGATGGGTCTTAGTTTATGGAACTAATATGTCACCAATTCTGTTTGACGTAGCCTGCAATGAGGAATGAGAAAGGTGTAAATTAAAACTAAAGCGATTTTATTTTTCAGAATAAAAAAAAGTGTATAGCAATTGAGAAAAAAACATCGATATTTTATAAACTGACCTCCTTATCGAATCGTTTCATCAAATGTTTTAGAAACTAAAAACGTATAACGGACAGTTTAGCTCAATCGACATATTTAATAATAACTTACAACAATTTAAAAATCTTGTGACTAATAAATTACTTGTTTAATTGCATATAAATAGGTTACATACACACACATGCAGACACCCTACACGCACATACGTACACCTTGCACGCAATCACACAATTAAATAAGAATATATATCTGCTCTCTATAAGTATATAATGTAAATAAAGTAAATCCGTTATTAGACGCAAGATATGGTTAATAAGCAAATCTATGTTTTTTTAAGATCTGTGGATTTTGTGATAAAGGAAAATAAAAATAAAAAACTATTAGTTAATTCGAGAATTTCATAAACTGTAGCACTACAGATTAGGTGAATCGGTACTCCATCGGGGTTCTTATGAGAATTATATAGTTAAATATGTAAACAAACAACCACGTGTAGTACACTCAGAGGATCATATAGCAAAAGTTCTACATTTTAAAACGAAAATGTATCAATTATCGCGTCTAATGACGCATTAAAATGTCTGTTAAAAATAAACGATTGTTGTGAGAACTGTGTCAATTTAAATAACAAAATACATTTGTAGATCATATGTTCCACATGTGTTTAATGTAATGGTATCTTCAGGTCATGGTCTATTTATTTTATGTAATAAATACTAGTGACTAGTCCGGGAATGACTTTGAAAAGATACTAAATGTTATTCAATATACTGTAATGTAACAGCCGGATTCTCCACTACTGAATATAGCCTCTCCCATTATGGGGCGGTTTGCCACGCTTGGCAGGCGTCTTGGGGATCGCAGTGTGAGATATCAGTTCCTCAGAAAGCGCTGCTGCCCACCTTTTGGTTACCCTTAGTCGCCACTTACGACACTCACGGGTAGAGATGGCGGGGTAACATTCGAGCCCGGCACCCCACGGACAATATACAAGTTCAAAAAAAATTATGCACCAAACAACGTATTTTATATTACTGCGATCCCTAAAACTACTGCCTAAAGCGTGGGCCATAATGGCCATAATGGCAAACACCCCGCAATGGGGGAGGCATATATTCAACCGTGGGCATGTAACGGCTGTTGAGTGTTGATATGATAATAACATACTTATAGATAAGTTTTTGCTGAACGGGGCGGTAGAGTTGTGTTAAAAAAAATTACATAAATGTTAATTTATACAAACTTTTTTATACTTCTAGATTTTATTAAATATGTATGTAAGTATTTTATCCATGTAAGTATGATTTTTGGCATGTAGGATAAGTGATCCAATGAGCAGATCTCCTTTATTCATCATTTCTGTCCAATTCCATCATGTATTGTCTGCGTAGCCTCTTTGGATGACTGATGGCAGTTAGCTGTGTGGCTAATAGACACATATATAAGACATACGTCTTAGTGGGGTGTAAATGCTAATGGTACATACAGTAAACCGTCTGGTGTGGGGCTAGAATGTCACCCTCCATCTCTACCCGTGGGTGTCGTAAGAGGTGACTAAGGGCAACACACTGCGATCCCCAAGCCGCTTGCTAAGCGTGGGGATTCTGGAAAACCCCCCATATTGGGGGAGGCTGTGTTCAGCAGGCTATTAAGGGGCGTTTGCCATAATTCTTGTTTGTCAGGCGTCTTGAGTATCATTGTAGTTTTCAAGTCTGGTATTTCTCCCTTAGTAGCCTCTTACGGCACCCAGGGGAAGAATGGAGGTGACATTCTAACCCGGCAGCTCACGGGGTATTATGATAAGTACCTCGTAATAAAACTAATATAGGTTTTTTTACCGACGGTACTTTATTAACATAATACTAAGAACTATATACAACACTACAGCTATTACAATAAAAGCATTTAGACAACCTATAAGTCATTGCAGACTCACATGCAGTCCAAATTGATCCAAATACCAATTTGGGATATTGTTGTAAGAGCAGATATTAATATGGTGGTCCCTAATAGTATATAGCTAAGATTAAGGTGAACAACAACAATTCGTGGGCATTCTATGCAAATCAGACGCTAAAAACGTACAATACTCGACTAGAATACACTTCACAATTCGCTACGTTTTATTTAAGTTGGACCAAGCGTTGATCTGGTATTGATATTTTTTTTGTTACTTAGAGTATACTTACAGGTTTATCCTTTTTATAATTTCATCGCATTTGGACCAGCAGTTTTGCAGCTACTCTCAATTAATTGAAAATGTATATGGAAATAGGCATATTATATTTATAACCTCAAAGTCAATGTCAAGGTAAAAATAATTTATTCAATTTAGGCGTCTACGACGCTCTTATGAAAGTCAATTACAAATTTTAGTATTGAAATATTCTACATTGTACTGCCACGTTCAGCAAATAAATTGTATAGAGCCACTGCGAGAAGAACGGGCAAGAAACTCGGGGCCATTCTTTTAAACATGTTTTAACAATGTGTTACATACTTACTATATAATAGAGTTATTACAATATTTGTTTAAATTATGATGAGGTGACAGGCAAGGCAATAGCTTGGCGGAGGCGGAATTGTCCAGGCATTTTTGTCGTTTATGTTATCAGAAACTGTGTAGTAGGATTTTTTAATCAATATGTTTTTCACATGCAACTTGAATTTCCTTTCTGTGAGCGTTGTAATATGTTTGGGAACTTTATTATAAAACCGCACACAATTACCTAAGAAGGACCTTTTATATGTCTTTGCTAATCTTAAACCTGGCACCGCTATTTTATCTTTATTCCTAGTATTGAAATCGTGATTGTCACTGTTTAATTTAAATTTACTCAAATTTTTACGAACATACATAATATTTTCAAATATATACAGACTTGGTAAAGTTAAAATATCAATTTCTTTAAAAAGATTCCTGACAGATTCCCTAGGACCCATTTTATATATAGCTCGAATTGCACGCTTTTGTATGATAAAGATTGTCTCTATCTCAGCAGCAGTTCCCCACAGCAATACACCATACGACATAATACTGTGGAAGTATGCGAAATAAACTAGGCGAGCAGTAGCTACGTCTGTTAACTGACTTATCCTAAGAACTGCATATGCACCAGAACTAAGTCTTCCGGAGAGATCATGTATATGTGGATCCCATTGTAAAGTGGAATCCATTTTGATTCCCAGGAAGACTGTCGCTTTGTCAATAGGGAGTTTTTCTGGGCCAAGCTTTATGTTTGGTTCAACATAAGGAACATTTGGTAGAGAAAACTTTAAACATTTCGTCTTTTTTAAATTTAGGAGAAGATTATTAGCGGCGAACCATTTACAAATCTTAGATAACACATTATTTACATGCGTCAGTTCACTGTCTTTCCTATCTACTTTAAAAATCAGAGAGGTATCATCTGCGAATAAAACAATATCGCAGAAATCTTTGACCATGCAAGGCAAATCATTAATATATGTTAGAAACCTCAATAACCTTACAATTGCTAAAATTGCCGATGTCGATCAATATTGTAAGCAAATGACGCAACAAATCCTATTTAACATGAACCAAAGAAATGTGTCAAAGTCAGAATCATTTATTCAATTTGGGCGTCTTCGACGCTCTAACAATGATCAGTTACAATAATATTGAAATATCCTACACTGTACTGCCACGTTCAGTAACTGTATAGAGCCACTGCGAGAAGAACGGGCAAGAAACTCGGGGCCATAAACGACATTTAACAATGTGTTACGAAAATGTGAGAAAAGCAATCGACGGAATTGACTTCGATCACTGAAAAAGGTGCTCATATAAATTGTGATGGTCGAACCAAGAAAGCGTGAGCTCAGTTTTTTTGATTCAGCTTGGTATGGACTTCGTCGAAAGTAAGCGGTAGTATGTAGTAGAATGCCCGTGGTGACGACTAAGGGTAATTCCAGAAGGTGGGTAGGAGCGCTTTCTCAGGAACTGATATCTCACACTGCGCAAGACGCCTGCCAAGCGTGGGGATCATGGCAAACCCCCCCATTATGGGGGAAGCTCTGTTCAGCAGTGGACAATCCGTCTGATACAGTATGGAGTAGGAAGGTCTTAAGAATTAGCAAGTTGAAGTTGCATCAAACTGCGTTGTTACTTCTACACTTCAAGTTGCACATTCTTAGAGCCTTCTCGGGGACTTTGGCTCTTCGGCGAATTTCATCTTCATACCCTCCACGCCTCGTTGTGTGATTCTGGAGCTTGCTCCGGAAGGTTTAAATTACGGACCATATCTCAGAGCCATGAGCCACCACTGGCAATACACACTGCTTGCAGAAAACTTCAAACTTTACTCCCTTTGGATCTAATTGAAGTAGTTTAGTATAGTTATAGTTCTTGGAAAGTCTTAGTGCATTTCTATCCTTTTTCGTAAATGTCGAAAAGCTATAAAATGTGATATGTCAACATGTCTCTTGCAAAATTAGCTCGTGTTTTATGGCATCTCGATAAGATTTGTTCTGTTTTGACAATAAAGTGGTCAGAAGATATTGGTGATAAATCTCTTGGAACATAAATCAAAGCAGCCTTTGGTGTTTTATTGATTGTTTTGATTAATTTATTTTCACGTCGACATGAGAACTGAGATAAAATTAGTCGAAGAAACCCGATAGCTACAGATAGTTGAAATACAAAATCATAGGATAGCTAACGATTTTATTTCGTCTTGTACAGGTAAATATTATTTTTTTAATTAAGGTTTCATTTCTTTAAGCTACCCGCCGAGTATTAGGTGTTATCATCAATATTTATAAGGCTCAGGTTTGGCCTCACATGGAGTACTGCTCTCACCTCTGGGCGGGAGCTCCCCAGTACCAGCTTCTTCCATTTGACCGCATTCAACGCAGAGCCACTCGAATCGTCGACGATCAAGTTCTCTCCGGTAGCGTCGGCTCGATTGCACTGTGCCCGTCACCTTGAGACATAGTTGTTTAGTATCATATGCCTGTAATTTCACTGGCTCTCAAGTACTACTGCCGGAACACACCGTTAGGTTAGGTTACGACAAGACTTTCTACTTGAGGGTGGTAGCTAGCCAGGCGGTCAATCGCAAAAAGCCCTTCCACCATGCGGTGAAGCTCAAGCCGGCGGTGGGGATCGAATCAGGGTACTGCGGCGCGGCAGTCATAGCTATTACCGCTCGGACATCATTGCTTCTAGTTGCGACTGACGGAAGGTGCATCCCTTTGTGACAGGTTTATTTCCTTCGTTTGGCCACAGTTTGGCACTAAAAACATGGGCCTTGGAGTCTAGATGCTCGCTTATTTTACCTGGACATCTCCTTTCCATGTCCAGATACTTGTGGAAGTGACAAGTCTTCAAGAAGCTGACACTCGTCCATAGATTATTCTATGCGTCAGTTTCATGATGGGTCTTAGTTTATGGAACTAATATGTCACCAATTCTGTTTGACGTAGCCTGCAATCAGGAATGAGAAAGGTGTAATTTAAAACTAAAGCGATTTTATTTTTCAGAATAAAAAAAGTGTATGGCAATTGAGAAAAAAACTTCGATATTTTATAAACTGACCTCCTTATCGAATCGTTCCATCAAATGTTTTAGAAACTAATAAATTCGAGAATTTTGAGAAATAAACTGTGGCTCGTAACTACTGGGGGGCAATTCTCAAAATTAGGATAAATTTATCGATTCTCGATATTTATCCCGTGTCACCTATAGACTATTAATATCCCAAAGATATCGACTTTTCACAAAAATGCTATTCTCGCGAGTGGTAGATATAAAAATATGTCCACAGATGAACTTGTGTTCATGTGTGTAGAAAGTATAATGATAATCCCAATATCGCAATCGAATGTCGATCGCTAGGGCTTGATATTTATCGATAGTGATATTGCGAGAATAACACAAAACTACACGACTCGATAATCGCCATGTTTTCTCGATATTTATCTACTATGATATTCATATCACTGCACGAAAATCGCCGTCCAGATTAGGTGAATCGGTACTCCATCGGGGTTCTTATGAGAATTATATAGTTAAATATGTAAACAAACAACCACGTGTAGTAGATTCAGAGGATCATATAGCAAAAGTTCTACATTTTAAAACGAAAATGTATCAATTATCGCGTCTAATGACGCATTAAAATGTCTGTTAAAAATAAACGATTGTTGTGAGAACTGTGTCAATTTAAATAACAAAATACATTTGTAGATCATATGTTCCACATGTGTTTAATGTAATGGTATCTTCAGGTCATGGTCTATTTATTTTATGTAATAAATACTAGTGACTAGTCCGCGAATGACTTTGAAAAGATACTAAATGTTATTCAATATACTGTCATGTAACAGCCGGATTCTCCACTGTTGAATATAGCCTCACCCAATACGGGGCGGTTTGCCATAACCCCCACGCTTGGCAGGCGTCTTGGGGATCGCAGTGTGAGATATCAGTTCCTCAGACAGCGCTGCTGCCCACCTTCTGGTTACCCTTAGTCGCCACCTACGACACTCACGGGTAGAGATGGCGGGGTAACATTCGAGCCCGGCACCCCACGGACAATATACAAGTTCAAAAATGATCTGTTATATTAAGGAAATTATGCACCAAACAACGTATTTTATATTACTGCGATCCCTAAAACTACTGCCTAAAGCGTGGGCCATAATGGCCATAATGGCAAACATCCCGCAATGGGGGAGGCATATATTCAATCGTGGGCGTGTAACGGCTGTTGAGTGTTGATATGATAATAACATACTTATAGATAAGTTTTTGCTGAACGGGGCGGTAGAGTTGTGTTAAAAATAATTACATAAATGATAATTTATACAAACTTTTTTTATACTTCTAGATTATATTAAATATGTATTTTATCCATGTAAGTATGATTTTTGGCATGTAGGATAAGTGATCCAATGAGCAGATCTTCTTTAGTTTATTCATCATTTCTGTCCAATTCCATCATGTATTGTCTGCGTAGCCTCTTTGGATAACTGATGGCAGTTAGCTGTGTGGCTAAGGGTTTCGGGTGCATGGTCAGTCGCTTTTTGCTGAAAAAAGTCTTTTTTCATCATAGACTGTTTTAAATTCTTCATGCAACTCGTCAGTCCTCAGGAACCATGGAAAATTTGATACTTCAAAAACGAATGATATGTATCACGGATATGCAAGCCACGCATACGAACAGTTCCGAACTTCAATGATTTATAGAAAGGTTTTATTATAGTTTTCTAACATTTTATAGTATACTGCACAGCAACTGTCTGTAAGTTTTTGTTTCAATTTGTTGCATTCATTTTAAAGAATAATAGAAATAAAAACATTTTACTTAATATTAAAATGGATTAATATGACGGATTTGTTGTTGGAACAGTAATACTTCGTATCAAATGTCACGTCAGAGTAAGTGAAATGAGTAAACCATTTTTAGTGACCTTATTAAAACGCTCAGCGAATCCATTCGAAGTTCGTTCGTTCGTTTGTAAGCTTGCTTTGATGTGAAGGTATACGATTTTGCAGTAATATTAAGTTATTATTACTGCGACACGTGAACAGAATGCTGGCACTTCTAATCCAACAGGGCAATTTCGCTGCCAATTGATGGTTGGCCGGAGCATTAAGATTGCCTGTGGGCCTGCAATCCCTTTGACGTTTCTAAAATACTTTCTGAATAGTAACTGTAGTGTTATATAGTTTGTATAAATTAATACCTCTGTTTAAAAATAAAAGATCTGTGTTTGATGTTCTAAATTCATCTGAAAATTTGCAATATTTTTTCTAAACGTATGATATTCGAATTGTTATTCAAAGAGACCGACGGGTCTATTCACGTGACGGGTTGAAACTCGATCAACACATCGAGGTTAGTCGAAATTCTATTTTGATGCTGATGACTTTCGTTTATTATTGATAGACTAAGGTAGGCTGGGGGTATATACAGGGTTATTGGTAAAATGCTAACAACCTCTTAGGGTTGACTTCACAAACGCCACGCAGCCAAACCGGAAGAACGGTCTTGACTCTACGAGCGCACGATCGAGAAAAGTCTTTTGATTTATTTTAGTTCCTTGTCCAGGTATTATTGGCATCAGCACCTAAATTATGATTTTAAACAAGTATAACATCTTTGAAAATCGATATCACAGAGAAACACATTTTTAATGAAAGTATTCAGGAAAAATAATAATCTAATTTAAAGCCCGTAAACTTTACCTGTATCAGCCGGATCGTCCACTTCTGAACACAGTCTCCCCTATTAAGGGGGTATTTGCCATAATCCCCACGCTTGGCAGGCTGCTTGGGGATCGCAGTATAAGATGGTAGTTCTTTAGAAGGCGCTGCTGCCCACCTTCCAGTATTTTTCCCTTAGTCGCCTCTTACGACACCCACGGGATGATATGGGGAGGTGCAATTCTAACCCAGCTCCCCACGGGGAAACTTTACCTACCCACAAAAAACATTTCGATTTGCATTTTTTCCCTCAATCTAGCATCATTATAGAAATCTAGAAGAAGCAATAATGACAGAGTGGTTATAGGTATAGCTGTGGACTGCAGTACCGCAGGTCCACGGTTCGGACCCCACCGCGCCGCTGCTGGCTTGAGCTTCACTGCATAGTGGGAGGCCTTTTTGAGGGAAGATTTTAGAATGCTCTTCTGGCTAGCTACCCTGAAGTAGAAAATCTGTCGCCAAACACCTAACAGTATGTTCCGGCAGCAGTCCTTGAGAGTCAGTAAAATTACAGGCACTTCGACTCCACAACTGTAAGTCTCAGGGTTTTTTTTTTATGCCTGATAGGTTAACCTTTGACCACTATCTCACCTGATGGTAAGTGATGATGTGGTCGAAGTTGTTGTTCAGGCTAACCTAGAAGGTGACGGGCGCAGTGCAATTTCTAACTTGTGTCGAAATGCATCTGTTATAGGCAGTTACCGTTTAACACCAGGTGGGCCTCGGGCTTGTTCAGTCATACAAACATAAAAAAAGCAATCGTATTGGGATGGAGCGACATCTATAGTACCACTTACGTTGTACGATGGTTAAAGAACGATAGTAAAGATTTGAGTTATGACGTCATGTCATGTTAGCTCAATTGGTTAGAGCATACCCCGGCTAAAGGGTGGATGGACGCGGGTTCGTATCCCGCACATGACCTAAATTTTTCCTATCGTATATTCATATAATTAATATAATTCACATAGCAGGTAAATAGTACATAATTCGCATAGCAGGTGTTTTTACAAACATAACAGTATTAAAAAAGCAATTATATGTAATGAATAGATTCAGGCGTTACTTTGCGGAAATCCATTTTCACGTCACAAACGCCACGCAGCCAAACCGGAAGAGTATTCGACGCGTTTAGCTGCGTAGACGCGGTTAGTTTGTGACGTCACGTCGGCTTAACAGGAAATTAGGCGGAATTAGCCTAGATGTAGCGAAGGCGTTCGATCGGGTCTGGCACAGGGGTCTTCTAACGAAGTTACCAGCATACGGTCTTCCCGAGGGATTATGCAAATGGGTTGCCAGCTTTCTGTCCAGCAGATGCATAAAAGTAGTCGTTGACGGTAGCTGCTCTGATAGCATGGACATAAATGCTGACGTCCCGCAAGGCTCTGTACTGTCCCCAACACTGTTTCTACTGCATATCAATGATATGCTGTCTACTGTCGTCCGCATTTCATTGCTATGCGGACGACAGTACAGAGGACACCCATTACACGGGCCGTGCAAATATCCCTCGTTCCGAGGTGGAGGAAAGCCGCGGACGGCTGGTGTCAATAATAGAGAGAACACTAACTTGTGTCTCCGATTGGGGTCGACTAAACCTAGTCCATTTCAACCCCACTAAGACTCAAGCCTGCGCGTTCACCGCTAAGAAAACCCCATGGTCTGTGGCTCCACAATTCCAGAACACTCTTTTAAACTTCAGTCAAAGCATCGGGATCCTTGGCGTCGACATTTCCAGCGACGTTTTGTTCCAAAGTCACTTGGAGGACAAGGTGAAGCTGGCTTCCAAAAAGCTTGGAGTGCTCAACAGAGCGAGGTAGTATTTCACATCGGGGCAAAGGCTGCAACTTTATAAGTCGCAGGTCCAGCCTCATATGGAGTACTGCTGTCATCTGTGGGCGGGAGCACCTGGATACCAGCTTGGGCCTTTAGACTCGGTTCAGCGACGTGCCATCAGAATTGTTGACGATCCCGAGCTCACAAGCGGTTAAGAACCCCTAAGTCTGAGGAGAGACTTTGCCTCCTTATGTGTGTTCTACCGCTTGTACAACGGAGAGTGTTCTAAGGAATTATTCGACTTGATGCCAACGGCTACCTTCCACCATCGCAACTCTCGCCATCGACGGGGAGTCCAACCCCACACATTGAAACCAGAAGTGTTTCGTACTGTGCGGGCTCAAAGGAGCTTCCTTCCGCGAACGCTCAGATTGTGGAATGAGCTCCCCGCCGTGGTTTTCCCGATGGAGTACAGCATGGGGTTCTTCAAAAGGGGAGTGAAGAGATTTCTTCAGGGTCGGCAACGCGCGAGTTATACCCCTGGTATTGCAAGCGTCCATAGGCTACGGTAACTGCTTACCATCAGGCGGGCCGTATGCTTGTTTGCCACCTTAGTGGTATAAAAAAAAAATGTCACTAGATATATATATCATTTTTATAAAGATTTTTTTAAGAGTTTTATTAAATAATTAATTTAATGTTTTCTTAAAATACTCTTAAAATATTTGTTGCAATTATATGTCTTAAATTTTACACCTTTTTGTAATATATTTCTTTTCCAACCTATTTTTTACATGACTGCCCAAAAAAAGGAGTCTTTATTCTACCATAACTTCTAAATGTATGAGATGTCGTTATATTCGTGTTGATAGCGCAAGTGACACTGGATACATAAAAAAAAAACAGGCGGATTGTGATGCCATATTGTGAGGTATCTTTGTTTTTTAATTTTCGTTAAAACTTTTCCTGTGGGGTATCAAAATTAAGAGTTTCAAAAGACGTTTCCATAATTATAACTTGCAGTTATAATTTGAATGGAGCGATAAAACGGTTCACGAAAATAAATAATAAAGCGCTCGTAGCGAAGTTTACTTAGCTGTTCTTAACCGATCAGCAAAGTTAAGCAACGTCGCGCGCGGTAATGAGTTGGATGGGTGACCGCTAGTGATGTTACTACTGAGCGCTTTCGTGCTTCGGAGGGGACGTTAAGCCGTCGGTCCCGGTTGTTCTTAGGATGGCAGTCGTTATAGCATGGTGGAAGGGTATTTTGCGAATTCCCGCCTAGCTAGCTACCACCCTCAAGTATAAAATCTGTTGCCAAGCACCTAGCGGTGTGTTCAGAAAGCTGTCCTTGAGAGCCAGTAATTCTAGGTAAGCCGGAACAACATCTTCGACCACATCATCACTTATCATCAGTTGAGAAAGTGGTCAAATGATAGCCTATCTAGCATTAAAAAAATATATTTGATTTTTTTAATTTTAAATAAATTTTTACATGTCGATAACAGCTCTTCACATGGTCTTAGCAGTTAGAATATTTTTTTCTACCGGCGGTATGCCTTTATTAACAAAATACTACGAACTATGTACAACACTACAGCTACTACAATAAAAGCATTTGGACTCATAGGCAGTCCAAATGCTCTAGCCCACTACCAGTTGGCATTGTGCCCAGCATTCTGGCAGCATTGCCCCGTTGAATTGCAATGCTTATTCTTTGAGCCAAATAGGTTTTAGAATAATATTTACTGTTCCTATGAATCATAAGTATTATGTCACGATTAATGAATGAGTTGGAGATGAATGAATCATTCAATAAAATACATATATATACTCTTTCATGTTTCTATGTAAGGGCATGAATAATGATAATATGTATGCCTTTATTAACAAAATACTACGAACTCTGAAGTGCTCGTAGCGAAGTTTGCTTAGCTGTTCTTAACCGATCAGATAAGTTATGCAACGTCCGCCGCGGTCATGAGTTGGATGGGTGACCGCTAGTGGCATTACTCTGAGCGCTTCACTAACTTCTTCACTTCGAAACTAGCGCTGATTTTCCATCTGAGCCATATGTTAGTCTTTATAATTTATAAGTATTTGTTTATAACTATTCGTTTGCCTCAAACCTAACTCGTAAAATATTCAATTTACGAAAAACCTCCGCTCAAGTAATACAATTGGACCACGAAATTTCGGCTAGAAATAACGTGCCCGGAGATGTGCATCGGACGGAAAACGGAGGATGCGGGTTCGATTCCCGCCCGGGTATACAATTTTGTGCTCAGCGATTTCATTTTCGCGCTTGTAATCATATTTATAGACATATATTTCTAAGTTTACTGACACTTTCACAACTACATCAAAGATAAATTTAAAAAAAGTAAATCCCTCTTTGTTTTATCCGAATTCAAAAAAGGAGGAGGTCTTCAATTCGACGGTATATTTTTTGTGTGTATTACCTCATTCTTACTCACTGGTTGTACCGATTTTGATGTTTTTTTTTATATTCTTATGCTGGTGCTTGTCTCTCTTGTCTGGTCCCATCTAAATTTTAGTGAGATCTGACGCGTATTTCATGTTTGAAGTCAGTTTTATTTTTGTTATTTTTTTTTAACTTATTGTATGTTGAGCGCCTCTGAGCTTGTCCATAAGGGTCATAGTTAAGGACCACGTCTCAGTGCCATAAGTCATCACTGGCAACACGCACTGGTTGAAGACTTTAGTCTCCAGGCTCCGCGGGATGTTTGACGAAAAGATGTCACGTAACTTTCCGAACGCTGCCCATGAGAACTATGCTCGGAGTTTCTTTGCGCGATAAAATCCGGAACGTGGATATTCGCCAAAAAAACAAAGTCACCGATATAGCTCTCAGAATTTGCAAGTTGAAGTGGCAATGGGCGGGCCACATCGCTCAACGAACTGATCAACGATAGGGAAGAAAGGTTCTCGAGTGGTAACCACATTACACCGAGATACTTAAAGTTCGTAGGCCTCCACTAATGTGGACTGACATCGTTAAAGTCGCGGGTGGTTACAAGCGGCTAATAGCCTTTCTTTGTGGAGTTATATGGGGGAGGATTGGTTCAGCAGTGGAAGTCTTCCGGCTGATGATGATAATGATTCAAAGTTTGGTCTCCCAAGTGTTCAAATGTGCATTCAATCCGACTGCAACTTAAACTCGCATTTTTCGAGAGTTAGGTTGATACTGTACTGTACCAGCCGGATAGTCCACTGCTGAACACAGCCTCCCCTATTTAGGGGGTATATGCCATAATCCCCACGCTTGGCAGGCGTCTTGGAGATCGCAGTGTAAAATCGTAATTCTTTAGAAGGCGCTGCTGCCCACCTTCCAGTAACTTTCCCTTAGTCGCCTGTTACGACACCCACGGGAAGATATGGGGAGGTGCAATTCTAACCCGGCACCCCACGGGGGGTAGTTTGATAACAGGATAATCATTAAACTATTTTTCTTTTTCAGGATATTACTAGTCTTCTTTGCTGTCTTGGGTGTAGCGGTCGCGTACAAGGGTGATGACCTGCCCCCGGGGCCCTATTGTGGAACTGACAACAACTGCTGTCGGGACAGACATGATGTATGTTCGCATCCTATACTCGGTAAGTTCTTACCTACTTTATTCCATAAGACATGAGATTCAAAGCATGGTGGTACGGCATTTTGTGATCGTTTGACTGGCCAGCTGTTACCCTCAAGTAGATCTGGTATCAGACATTTAGGTGTCTCATATACAGGAATATGAAAGTAGCGATCACAGCGCAGGGCGACGGACAACTTATTTAACAAATCATCAACCTTAAAACTGAGTGTTTTTTATCTAATTACCGAAACATTATGTTCCATCTCACTTACTCACGCTAGGAGCAAGCAGTATTTCTAATCTTTTCTCGAATGGAATGCGGTGGTGCCAGACGTCTTATAACAAAGACTTTATGTGTTTGCTCAAACGCTAAAATTTTCAAATGACAATATTTTTTAAAGTAATAGACATACAGCCGTAAATTGAATTTTATTTTATTTACACATTGTAGCTTAGCACAAAATCTATCGATCTAGTAAAAAAATAATAAGAGTCATAACGCCGTTTTTGCAATAACTTACAATAACTTATCGAACTGCATCACATAATTTTTTGTTTTTTTTTTTTTATATTTCATTTTATTTCTTAAATCCGGTAATGTGAAACATTATTTCGTATTTTTTAACAATAGGCAATATTGTTACTTTTCGAATAAGCCTATTTTTACCTTAGTGCATGGAATCAAAACTTTGAGAGATATGATTTTTTTGTATACACGTAGAGAATATCTCTACATAAAAAAACAAGGTGGCTGCCACATTGAGGTGAGGGGGGTTGTACCCGAGTGTATAGTATTTTTTGTTATAAAAATGTCGAAATACATATACCTAAAGTATGGCTAGTCCTTGACCAGACTCACTGTATATAGCTTATTATATATTGTATTCTAAATTAAATCTATAATTTTATTTGACCACACCCACAAGAAATGAGGTGGTGAAAAGCTATGACCAACCAGTAAGAAATCAACTATAAGGGTCCCCTGTTGCATCTTCTCCAAAAACGACCGTCGGTTATTTCATTATTATGTGAATGATCATTAAGATTGCATCGATCTGTGCTAAGGGAATGATGTGATCAATTAGAAGAAACTTCAAGACTGAGCCGAATCAATATTTTTTTTTCAATAAAATTTTAATATAGGGTCTTAAAGTTCTATACTCCTATCATTTTCTTTATTATACACTAGCTGTACCTATGACTTCGTTCGTTATTTACATTTGAACACTGTTTATCTCACTGTTTATCTGTAGTCTGCGGTGAAGCACTCCTAGTAAAGCATAGCTCAGAAAGGAGCTTACTTACTTTGGGTTTGAAAACCCCCGAGTTGTATTTTCCAGAAGACAGTAGTTAATTAACTCAGAGAGTTCCTTCGCGGTTCGCACAATAAATGTTGAAGCAAAGTACTTTGTGCGTTTCTTTGTAATTTCGATTATAAAACGGCAGCTTTTCGCCGATGCTCTCCTTGTTTGGCGGTAGAACGAAAATATATTACATTGTGCACTTCCATTGCGCAGTCTCCAAAATGTATCCGGCAAAAGATAGATACTTAAAGAAACTGATTGTGACGAATGTTCCAGATTTTAGAGTTTTATCTTAGCAAGCTTGCAAATCTAAATAAGGATGCCGGTCTGCCCGTTGGGTACCGAGCTGCCCGTGGGGTGCTGGGTTGCCCGTGGTGTGCCAGGCTGTCCGTGGGGTGCCAGGCTGCCCGTGGGATGCCAGGATGCCCGTTGGGTGCCGGAATGCCCATGAGGTGCCGGACTACCCATGTGGTGCCGGACTGCCCTTGGGGTGCCGGGCTGTCCGTGGGGTTCCAGGCTCACTCGTCACTATTCTAACAAAAATAAAATAATTGAAATCGGACAACGCGTAAATAAATTACAACTAAGTGTACACTTTGACTTTCATCCCCGTTCCCGATGGAACCGTGCTGAATTTCGGGACAAAAAGTATACAATAACCTTCTTCATAGTATGAACTCAAATCGTGTTAAGTTTCATTGAAGTCCATTCAGTAGTTTTGGACTGATGCGCGGCCGGGATACAAACAGACAGACAGACAGACAAAAATATAAAAAAAAATACAATTTTGGCATCAGTGTCAGCTACAGAGTGCTCTCAAACATTTTCTTTCAAAACATTTGCCATGTACACAATTGGATCTGTTACAGTTTTATTATAAGTATAGATATAGATTATGTTTTACATGTAATTGGTGGTTCTCTGATCATGGCAGTAAAACAGGGCAATTTTAGTGTTTTTTAGGGTTTTTTTTTAATTGCTAATAGGTGAGCCTTTGATTACAATCTAACCTGATGGTATGTGATGATGTGGTCGAAGGTGTTAGCAGGCTTAACCTAGAATTACTGGCTCTCAAGGACAACTGCCGGAACACCCTGTTAGGTGCTTGGCGACAGAGTTTCTACTGAGGATGGTCGCTAGTCAGGCGGGCTTCACAAAATGCCCTTCCACCATGCGATGAAGCTAAAGCCCGCGGCGGGATTCGAACCATGGACCTGCCCGCGCGTCAGTCCATAGCCAATGCCACAGAGCCATCACTGCTTCAAAACAATTATAGATTCTTTATTAATAATTAGTTGCTGAAAAAAAGGAAATGTCAAGGGCGCGTCTGTAGTAGACCTGGAATCTATGTGAAAAATGATTGCTCCAGAAGCCAGGATGAAACAGGGGAATACATATGTATGAAGAATCGCATGCAGACATCTTAACACTCAAATTTAATATAACTTTCTATACTCTTTTCACAGACACAATATGCTACTGCGACGAGTTCTGCAGCCGAGGTCGACAATATGATGACTGCTGTCCAGACTATGAGCCCGTGTGTCTCGGAATATCGCCTCCAGAGACTGTAGCAGAGCCCTGTTATCACAACGGCAAGTTCTACCCACCAAACGACCAACGAAAGGAGAACTGCAACACCTGGTGAGTCCTACCACAGATTATCTAAGAGTTTTAAGCTAGTTCAGTGCCGAGCAGAAAGAATTTCGGACATTGACCCCGGTCATCCGTATTTAGCAAACAAACTCACTATCTAACTACATACGTCATCAACAAAAGTAGGTAATTTTAGTTTTGAGTGTGTAATTCAGTTCACATTAATACAACGAATATGACTTAAATGATGTGACGTCATCATAATTAATTATCTATTGTGCACCAAGATCGTACTCCTGCAGCCAACATTAACGAGAGTATCTATTTTTTTACTATTGTTATGTTTGCAATAACGCCTGCTATGCGGATTACTATACAAAATTACAAATATACGATAGATTTTTATTTAAACCATTTGCGGGATTCGATCCCGCGTCCATCCACCCCTTTAGCCGGGGTATGCTCTAACCAATTGAGCTAACATGACATGACGTCATAACTCAAATCTTTCCTATCGTTCTTTAACCATCGTATTGGGATGGAGCGACATCTATAGTACCACTTACGTTGTACTACAAACAAGACCAATTTTGCAATTTTGGTTTTATACTTGCAAATGATGACGCAACCTTATAATTTTACTATTGTTATGTTTGCAATAACGCCTGCTATGCGGATTACATTACAAAATTACAAATAAACGATAGTTTTTTTTTTGTTGTTTTTTCTATCGTATATTTGTGATTATGTAATGAGAGTATCTATGTTTAATTATTAAAATAATAATAATTAAACATAGATACCTACAGTATTGTAAAGCTCAACAATGTATAAATTCTTATGCTTACGCGAATTATAAAGCTAAATAAAATACAGCAAAAAAATTTAATTTGCGTATTAAATTAGATGGCTGCAAAACTCTATAGATAATAAAATTTCAAACGCATATTTTTTAGAGATATAAATCTCTCTTCATTTTCTACACTTTTTACATTATCTACTTTCGCACCTTTATTACGAGATTTATGAGAATGAATTTACGAGGTTTTTGTTTCGTTTTATCATTTTGGCATCTGTTTGATCAAGATTTTTCTTTTTCAGGCGGAAAACCTTTTTTTTTAATATCTGCTGAAGTGTGCCACTTTTATCTATCTGACGTGTCTTTACAGTATGAAAATTTGGGGCTTGTTTATGAAAATAATTCGTACTATTTTACAAGTAAAGAGATAAAAAAAATCTACAAACCTTAATTCATAAATAAAGCTTTTACAAGACGTGAACGCATTAGTAACAACGTATATATAGGTACCGTCTGAATACTAATGCAGATGTTTGCCACAATCCATTAGGGTTGGCACTCCACACCGTCAAGATTCATGTAGGTAAGTACATGGATGTCTAAAACCATTTTTTACCTAAAAAGTCAATGAAAGATATCGTTTTAATTTTTAATTACGTGCTAAAATAATGACAATAAGGTTATTATTTTCGAAGAATTGCCTGCTCAATATATATCTATTACATGAAACATTCAATTTTGAAGCGCTCGTAGTGAAGTTTACTTAGCTGTTCTCAACCGATCAGCAAAGATAAGCAACGTCGCGCGCGGTCAGGAGTTGGATGGGTGACCGTTAGTGACATTACTACTGAGCGTTTCCGTGCTTCGGAGGGCACGTTAAGCCGTCGGTCCCGGTTGTCGTCTTAAGATGGCAGTCGTTATAGCATGGTGGTAGGGCATTTTGCGAATGCCCGCCTGGCGTAGCTAGCCACCCTCAAGTAGAAAGTCTGTCGCTAAGCACCTAACGGTGTGTTCCGGCAGCTGTCCTTGAGAGCCAGTACTTCTAGGTTAGCCTGAACAATATCTTCGACCACATCATCACTTACCATCAGGTGAGATAGTAGTCAAAGGCTAACCAATCAGGCATAAAAAAAAAACCAAATGGTGGTTGAATTCCACCGCGCGGTTAGGAACTTCGCGGCATGTTGGTAAGACATTTTACCATTGCTCGCCTGGCTGGATACTCTAGTAAAAATCTGTCGCCACGCATCTAACGGTGGGTTCTAGAAGCGGTCCTTGAGAGCCAGTGCCTTCGTGGTTAATCCTGTTTACCATCCTCGACCACATCATCACCTACTAACATGTTAGATGGTGGTCATAGGCCTGGGTATACTTTATTAGCTGTATAAAGTATACCCAAGAGACGAAAAAACAATTTTAGTTTCATACCTCTGGCAACCCTAGTTATAGTGTAGTGTTTGCGAAACATTTGTCTCCAAGGAATTCACAATTCAAAATAATGAGTTCGGTGACATGGATTTAAAATTTAAAATCACGAGTATTTAAATGGCCATTGCGCTATTTCTTGAGTGTTAATCTTGACATATGGTTTTTATAAAATTTAAATTTCTTCAAAGATATCTAGAATAAAGATTGTTTACTTATAATTTTCAGACTGAGACAGAAATCATTATAAGTACTACTAATGTTAATAAATAACCAAGAATACTGAAGAATTGTTTTTCTTCTTTTTTTCTTTGTCACGACGTCGGGACGATTCGTCTTCCTATTCTTGTTCCACAGTTAACTTATATGGTACAGTATGTCTACTTTAAGAAAAACGTCAACTATTTTAAGCCTTACTATTTGAGGACCCATACAGCAATACGGTGGGACCGGAACTTCCGAGACGGCGGAAATCCGTGTTACTCTAGGTGAAGGTCCGTGTTACTCTTTTGACGCGCAGTTTGCTTAGCCTTTCTTGACCGATGAGCTAAGTTAAGCAACGTCCGCAGCGTTCATGACTTGGATGTGTAACCGCGAGTGATATTACTACTGAGCGCTTCCGTGCTTCGGAGGGCACTTTAAGCCGTCAGTCCCAGTTGTTATCTTAGGATGAGAAACGTTATAGCATGGTGGTAGGGCATTTTGCGACTGCCCGCCTGGCTAGCTACCACCGTCAAATAGAAAATCTGTGGCCAAGCACTTAATGATACTTATCTGTCCATGAGAGCCAGTAATTCTAGATAAGCCTGAACAACATCTTTCACCACATCATCACTTACCATTGGGTGAGATAGTGGCCAAAGGCTAGCCTATCAGCTATAAAAAAGTGAGGACCTAATCAGAGCTTTAGACTGCGTATCCCTCAGACATGTGCGGGGAGATGAGTGGTGCGATGATGCGTAGTAGACTCTTCGGTTGGGCAACGAGGTGTTGCCATGCGCATATCCTCGCTAGCATCCTAGCAAACATTTCTGACTCATTTCCCTCGCACATACCTGTCCCTTTTTTGTATGTACGAATATCTAGCTGCGCTAACCCTTTTCCAGTTGCGCTTATCGAGGTTAGGAAAGTGGAGCGATCCTATCAGTGGTTTTTATCCCTTACGCCTAGGTTTCCCAGGCGTCCGGGAAATCCTGGATAGTCCCGGAATGAGGTGTCTTGTCCCGTATCCAGTAATTTCACTCTACTGTCCCGGAATGCACTAGTTTTATGTTTGTTCACAAACATACGGACACCTATAATACGTCGCACGGCGCCTCCCGGCCGCCGTGTGTGTGGTTTGAAAGTTTAGTTAAAACTGTTAAAAGGCCTATACTTACAAGGTTACAGAGATTTTTCTTTTAAAGTTGATCCAAAGTTAATAATTAAATAATAAGGGCTCAATTTTGTTTTAAGTTTTATTTTATTTTATATCGATTTAATACCTAATTTAGGTAAGTAGCATATCTTTGTCTCAAATAAATGTTTAATAATAATTATTGCCATATCTATTTTCCTAAATAACTAGTAAAACCTAACTAATATGTGTATATATATATATATATATATATATATATATAACACTATATATGTATTAATTTCTCAGTTGAACTGTAGATTTATTTAGATTCAAAGTATCAACTCCCTTACTAACCCCAGAAATGTCCACTATATGCTTTGATCTGGCAACCCTACTAACCCTACTCATCTTCCTCGTATATCTCTCTGATAGATACGCTGCCTAACATATTGACCACGCAGCGCTTTCCATACAAGTAACATACCTACATATAAAAAAATCTTTATTATATAGGGTTTTAGAACGAAAACAATAAATCGACGACGACGGCTTCAACAAAGCTGTTACCTAGATGAAATGTCGGAGAACGATCGAATGACAAACAAAACAATACGTTCTCTTGTGTTTCCCCGCCATAACTCTTCAACGGTGGTTTCAACTGTCATAAATGTCTTGAAGATCATTTGTTTTTATTACCCACGGGATATAAATCACAAAGCGTCATCAGTCATCACATTCCTGCGGTTATCATGGTAAGGGCGATGTTCATTTGTTTAGTCTATCTCATAGTTCAGTAGGCGTGAAGTGGGTAGATCTAGTTAGGTGTTACAATATGTAGATATATAAAAATGACCTACGTGAATGTTAGTTTACTGTGAGATTGGTGTGTTTGTGAGGGTGCTTATGCCTGACGCCTTAACCTAATTGGGAATGCTCTTTTTGGTTGAATATTCGATACCAGAGCACTCGTTGTCGCTTTATGTACAGCAACTCTACTCAGCGCAGAGTATCGAAGATTTAAATAGCACTTTTTTTGTAAAATCATTGATTATAGTGTGACATACTATAATATGTCACACTATAATCACACTAATATTATTATAAAGACGAAAATTCGTGAGTGTGTTTGTATGTTTGCTACTTTTTCACGCTCAAGCGGTGGGACCAATTTTGATGAAATTTGTTGTGAAGGTAGATGAGGCGCTGGATTAACTCATAGAAAACAGGATATTTTTCATCGTCATCATCATCGGGTGAAACCACGGGGCGCAGCTAGATATTAATAAATGCGAAAGTTTGCGAGGGTATTTGTATGTTTGTTAATTTTTCACGCTTAAACCGCTGGACCAAAAGCAGTGATGGCTCAGTGGCATTGGCTATGGACTGCCGCGCAGCAGGTCCATGGTTCGAATCTCGCCACGGGCTTAAGCTTCACCGCATGGTTAAAGAGCATTTTACGAATTCCCGCCTGGCTAGCGACCACCCTCAAGTAGAAAATCTTTCGCCTATCTAACGGTGTGTTCCGGCAGCAGTCCTTGAGAGCCAGTGAAATTACAGGCAACTATGTCTCAAGGTGACGGGCGCAGTGCAATTCGTAACTTGTGACGAAATACACCTGTTATAGGCAGAGATTAGTCCGCCTAACATCAGGTGGGCCTGGAGCCACTCGAGCTTGTTCCGTGACAATAACATAAAAAAAAACAATTGTGAGAAATCTGATACGGAGGTAGATGAGACGCTGGATTAACACTTTTCATCATCATAATCATCACTTTTAATCGTAGTCTACGCGGGTGAAATCGTGGTAGCAACTAGTAACCATACATTTTACTCTTAACGTTTATATTTTGCTAACTCCACTTATCGTGTAATATGGACAGGAAGAAGTAGCAACTTACCTACGTAATAAATTGTTTATACAAGCAATGAATCCTTACATGGTATTCCGGCTAGCGACGGCTGCCAATCGATTCGCCCGTGAACCTCAGGTTTGTTTGCACTCTGCCCGATTTGGTCAATTGACTAAACTGGACCGATGAGACAATACATAACTGCCTGATGGCATACTTCAATAGCCTGTTGGCATACTTCGATTGATTCATCTGGTAGACACTGCACAATGATTGGATGGATTGTTGAGACTGTTTCATGTACCTATTGATATTTAAATCTGTTACCAAGCACTTTAAGGCTCGTACACGTATCGCTTTCAATACAAACGTAGTTTTGACATATTTTAAATATCAAGTTTTCAAACTCTTTGAAATTTTGTATGTTTACCTTTGAGCCTAATAGCTATTCTTCAGGTAAGTTTTTGATTGTTTTTGCCTCTATATGTGACTATAAGAATTCCCATACAAAACTATTTTTCGATTATGTTTGAAAATACCTGGATTAACGGAAAACTGGCTAACCAGAAGCATACATATTAGACTTAAGACATGCTTGCAAATTTTCGCTGAGTTTTAACCCTTAGTTTTTAAAATATAGCGAAACTACGTTTGTATGGAAATCACTCCGAAGATACTAGCCTTAAGCCTTAAGACTCTAGCCTTCTAAAATTTTCGTCTTGAATAGAGTTTAAATTAAACCGAATAAGAAAGAGAAACGCCTTGAAGTTGATTATAAATGTTAGGTACTCCGTGCTTTGCAAACTGAAGTGCACTTTATTGCTTCGTAGCTAGAGTCGCTTATTTATTGGAATGGCTTTGCGGAGTGAACCTTCTGGTCCTTCTTATTCTGTGGTGGATTTGAATACTCGCTGTCAAATGTCACAAAAAACAATTTAATAAGTTTGTTAACCGAATAAATACTTAATTATTACTTATCTCGTTACCCATACGATAATTTATATATATATGTGTGGGGTCTTGGGTTGAGTAATGGGTTAGTGTCATAAGGTCATAATTGATAAGAGTTCTCCAAACCGTTATGGGTATATTGAATAAAGAATTCCTGTACCCGAAATAGGCAGTTACTTTGCAGGTCACGTATTGTGAAACCCTGTATATCATATGTTTAGGCGTTAGTTACTATGCGGAAATACGTGTAAGTACTATTTTTTTTTTCTGTGATTAAGGGCCTCTTTTACCACCTTCAAGTAAAGATTGAAGCAGTGATGGCTCAGTGGCATTGGCTATGGACTGCCGGGCAGCAGGTCCATGGTTCGAATCCCGCCCAGAGCTTGAGCTTCACCGCATGGTGGAAGGGCATTTTGTAAATGCCCGCCTGGCTAGCGACCACCCTCAAGTAGAAAATCTGTCGCCAAGCACCTAACGGTGTGTTCCGGCAGCATTCCTTGAGAGCCAGAAAAATTACAGGCTAATGAGACCTAACAACTGGACGTCTCAGTGTGACGGGCACAGTGCAATTCGTCGTTGACGAAATGCGTCTGTTATAGGCAGAGGTTAGTCCACTTAACATCAAGTGGGCCTCGGGCTTTTTCCGTTACAGTAACATAAAAAAAAATATATATAAAAAAAAAGTCTCGAGTAGGCTAATTGCCGGTTTATGTCGCAAGTAACCGTGCATATGAATTTCACAATGGCTGAGTACTATTACTAACTTACTTCTTGGATAATCTGTCTATCATTTATACAGATTTCAAAAAAAGGTTGGTGGTATTGCAAACTCCATATTGGGTAAAAACTTTTTAGTTAAATTTATTTTCGAAGTATGAATGAGTGGCGTTGTTGACAGATTATGAACGGATATTTGAATTTACTTCGAAGATCCTCCAAATAACCATCGAGTTGTTAATCAGAAGTCTGTTTTCTATAGTGAAACTGAAAAACCATACCTAATTGTAACTTTTACTAGGCGAGCAACTTTAACTAGGAAGCTACGAATAAATAAAGTAAAGAAGTATAACTCTGATACAGTGAACGCTTTGATTTCGGCCTCATCAAATTCACAAGTAACAAAACACGCACTATTTTCCAAATTCAATTGGATTGGTTTATTGATTTGGCGCTTAGAAATGATCCCATCTGATTGGTCGCGTCAAAGTGATGTTGTCACCGCCGTCATTGCCTAAGGTCAAACCGCACTAATGCGGTACAGAGCGCGGCAGCGAAACGGCGCGGCTCGGGAAATATTAATTTGTAAGGATTTATAAATGGCGTAAACCGCACTATGAGGAGAGACGCGGTGCAGTAAATCATCTAGTTATTTCACGTTCCAACCACGTTTCGACAATTCATAAGACCTTACTTTAGGTTCTAAAATCTGTGTGAAATCGATCATTATCTCTGAAGTGTCATAAAAAAGAATTTTTCGAACGTGAATTATGTTATATCTTGCACCCAAATATAACACATATTAATTTTTCAGCTAAATCTGCTTCTTTGCAAGACACCACGATTATTTTACATCGACGACTTCATACATTTCGAATTTTTGCCAATAGTTGGAAAAACCGTTCTGCTACGCCGTATTGCTATTGTAAACGAAAAAGTCGCGCCACTTAGCTGCAGCACTGCTCTGCACCTGTATAAATGCATATTAGGTAGTGACAGCCGCTTCGCGACGAAACTCTGTAGTGCGTTCCCAGCTTTAGATACGTGTGGATGGCTTTATGCTACAATATGTAAGCTTGTTTACGTATTCATTTTCTATTACATGTTTTCCAATAAAATATTTTAGGTTTTTCATGCAATTTATTTCAGTAGATTGGAATTACTATTTTGGAAATAATATTCTATAATTTAAAAGTCGGTATATACATATAATGCGCTGAAAAAAAGAAATGGATTTCAAGTAAAAATGTTTTATATAAGGCAATTTTGATAGTAGGAAATAACTCAGAATTAAACTAGATTTTAAAAATGTCTTATTGCGTGTATTAGATGAATAAGTACATCAAGTTTTTTTTGTATTTTAACAAAATTCTGCAAACTATAATAAATACTTTAAGCTACTACAATGAAACAATTTAGTCAACCTAGCTGCCATTTCAGGCTTGCAGGCAGTCTTAGCACTCCAGCTGTCTACCAGTTGGCAGCGTGCCCAGCATGCCCAGAACTATTATTCTAGTATTCCATTGTACCAAATTAAGTAGATGGATTATATATACTTATTGGAAGAAACAATACCGCAACCTTACGTACGTAATTTGTACCTAAAAAATTATTTATGTTTTAGGTACAAATTACATTATAGTTATCTAGATATAGATCTCAAGCATGACAGCTGCCAAAATGACAGTTAATATCATATTTTTCCGTATCTATTTCATATTTTGGATTAAAATGACATAAAAGTACCTAGAAATTACTCTTACTTATAACAGCTATAACACCTAAAATCAATTTATTTGTAAGCCCTACTTCTAGGATATTTTTATGTCATTAGAAGCACAAATATTAAATTAGAATTGAGGACCTTTATAATTTTTTTTTTATGACATTTGTAGTACATGTTTGACATAAAAAATCGAGCATACGAAAAAAAAAATCGGAATTGTTTTCACAAAAACAAATCTCAGACTAACAATGTTCCGAAGTTATTTTTGACTTAATGTAAAATTCATGTTGCATAAAACTATCCAGGGTAGTCAAGTATGGCTTTCCAAAATATTGTTATTTACTCGTTTATACAAGTTATTCCCGATTTTTTTATATCCGTATGGCTTCTCCACCATTTTACTACATAGTACGGTATTTTTTCAGAATTAAACAACGTAGAAGAACATTGATAAATTCAGTTGAAAATTCTCGTGGTACAACCGCATGACTCGATCCCACGCGGCGAACTGACGGCGCCGCGCGGTACACTTTTTTAGGGCCACGCCCGCTGCGGTATAGTTTGCGTTGTGTTGTTTTTGAGCATGAATTACATTTCTTTTCATTATTATTCGTAGCTAGGAAGTAAATAATTGACACTTTACTTGAAAGTCATGAAAGAGGCCCTAAGACACGTTTCTGCCAAGTCACCCGCCAATGGTATCATGCCTGTCCATTAGTGGCAGTGTCACCGCCCTCATCATGCTTGACACTGCACTGCCGTCGTCATTCCTAAAAAAATATCAGTTTTGGTTTATTAACGTTTTGTATCTTTTAATCCACATTACCATTTGTCCTAGTTTTTCATTGCCTATAGGCAATTAAAAAAAGGGAGGGAGACGCTTCTATACCTACATCCCCAATTCTTGGAAGTCTCTTGTTTGCGTGTACCTCTATACAACTGTTATAGTCTATCTCTATGGTATTGGGAATTCTTTGTTACTTTTTATGTTCTCTTCCTTTTGGAATTCTTTATTTGTAGCGCGTTTTATTTTTACGTTTTATAATACTGGATTATGAAGCATAACTAGCGGCCACAGGACATCACTGCCTTTGTTTATATGTGTGTGTTTATTCGCATAAAGTTCACATATAATTTTATTTAATGTAGGGTAGATCTTCGGTTCAGAGATCGTTGAGGTATAGCGCGTTAAAGGAGTGCTATTAACAAATTAGAAAAACACTTCAAACCACGTACCTAATAGGCGAGGTTTTGAAGCAATGATAGCCGAGCTGTATGTTATAACTATGGACTGCCGTGCCGCAGGTCCATGGTTCGATCCCCACCGCCGGCTAAAGCTTCATCATCGGCTAGCTAGTAACCTCAAGTAGAAAATCTGTCACCAAGCACCTAACAGTATATTCCGGCAGCAGGCTCAGCAATATGCGTACAAAGTTTCGCCGAGTTTAAACACTTGTTAGGTATTTATAATATGACGAAACTGCGTGTGTATGGAAGCGTTCCTTGCACTCTATAAAATACGTGATAGATACATAATTCACATGATAATAAAGGTGATAACAAATCGGTTTGTAACATTAAGGACCTGTTTCAGAATGTTCGAGTAAGTTCTGGTTATACTACGCAGAACATATTTAATAAATAAAACTATCTTTGCGTTTCACAGTCATCGATTTAGACTATATCCATCGGTTAAAGCTTGAAACGCGCTGCATGTTAACTGTCATTTTTATCATTCAGTTATTTTATGTTCTGGGTAGTATATCCGGAACATATTAAATAAATAAAACACTATCTTTGCGTTTCACAGTCGTAGATTTAGCCTATATCCATCGGTTAAAGCTTGAAACGCGCTGCATGTTAACTGTCATTTTTATTATTCAGTTGTTTTATGTTCTGGGTAGTATAACCGGAACTTTCTCGAACATACTGAAACAGGCCCTAAAAATTGTATTATTCAAGTGAGTAACAAATCATATATTATTTACAAAAATGACACATTCTATACCGCACCCACATTTTCTGTGAATGAATTCTCAGAGAGCAACGCAAGTTTGTGCAATGCAATGTTTATATTTAGTCGTGACCCAGGTGTGCTAGAATAATGCCATCAATCTGACCCTTGGCTACCAGCCAGCTTGCTTACTGGCAACAAGAGTCTGCTGTGTGCACTACGGTGTTGCCAGGACAGTTACCCTAATTTACCACAATTACCAACAGAAATCAGAACGATTACATATGTACTATCTAAACTTCCTTATTATTATTTGTGTAAGTATATTCCTTTCTAAGGAAAATATATTCCACTAGATTTCCGACCACGGCTCTGCCCGCGCGTATATCGGTGATCGCGCAAAATCATTAACTTCTTTTTGCGCAGTTGGATAAAAACTATCCTATATCCTTCCTCGGGTCTCAAACAATTTCCACACCAAATTTCATCCAAATCGGTCCGGTAAATTTTATGTTTATTCGTTGCATACAATTATTTATACAAATATTTCCTCTTACAATATTAGTATAGAATATAGACAAATATTGTGAGTACAAAATTTCTTACCTCGAGTAGGAAATAAATTGTAAATGTAAATTTCGCTTAGCATGCGATAGTGCATATACAGCGTGTCCCAAAATTCAACGATAAGCCGGCATCGGAGCATGGACCTACTCATGACTCCTCGGAAAAAAAAAAATTATAACTGTTTTTTTTTATTAATTACAGAGACTTTTATAAATTTCATCGATATTCGATACCCATTATGCTATTTTCAACTACCATGACCACAATTTTTGACATATTTTTGATATTTTTTGTGCATTAGCAACCTAAGAAGGACGGCTATCTACCACAATCCTTTTTTACAATTACAGAAAGTCTGTAGTTATTTTACAAAAATAAGTAAAAAAAAATTTTTTTCTTATAATTTTCATAGATTTTAACATTCTATGCACTTTCTATAGTCTGGGTTAAAAAAAAAAGTATGGACACTACCATGGCAAGTTTTATTAAAAGTTGGCGCAACTTTATAAAAGTCTCTGTAATTAAAAAAAAAAAGAGTTATAATTTTTTATTTATTTTTTGCCGAGTAGTCATGAGTAGGTCCATGCACCGATGCCGGCTTATCGTTGAATTTTGGGACACGGTGTATATTGAATTTTTTTTTTTTTATGCTCGATAGTTTATTCGATAGTTTAGTGGTCAAAGGGACCACTATCTCACCTGATGGTAAGTGATGATGTGGTCGAAGATGTTGTTCAAGCTAACCTAGAAGTACTGGCTCTCAAGGACAGCTGCCGGAACACACCGCTAGGTGCTTGGCGACAGATTTTCTACTTGAGGGTGGTAGCTAGCCAGGCGGGCTTCGCAAAATGCCCTACCACCATGCTATGCTATAGAATCAATACCAGTTAGGCTATGCTCGATCATATTATCATCACTTTCCACTAGAAGATCACCAGAGATCAACTGTAAATAACATGTGAAAAAAATTACGCCTGGTAACGCGTATATGAATTGGAGTGGAACAAATCTTCTAGGCTTATATTTTTAGGTCCACTTTTTCAATGTCTAATGGATTTATTCGTGTAATTATAAGAATTAATGCTCGTGGTGAACTGTCCTCATTTAGCATGAGCCATTTCCAACGGGAATACTCAGAGGATTGACATCACGAAGGCGTTCAGCCATAAAACCGTAGCTTTAGATTTTTGCATGGGCTTTGATGTTCGCGAAAGACACCATATTATCAAGCACAATGTGAATATTAAAGTGATTTATAGTGAATATTTTAAATAAGCGTTATAAGTATTTGAATTTACTTTTCCTATTTTAAAATATTAGGTAGATAAGTATTTAAAATTAATTAACATAGCTACTTAGGTAATAGAATAATCTTTTAATGAGCCCATGAACTGGGGTATAATAATTGTCTAAGTTATCTACTGACCCCTGTTAATCTCATGCCCTTGTCGAGATACCAATCCATTTATTTTTATAATTTTTGTGTTGTTATTGTCTTTGGTAGGAAATGATATATATTTTGGTGAGTGATACATTATGTTGGGAGTAGTGTTAAATTCTGGTATGGTAAAATAAACTCTAAACGAGTACCCTTAAAAATTCAATTGATAGTGGGCAGGGTGCGTTGCGTGGGTTGCGTTTGACGAATAATATGTTTTATAATTTAATGTTTATATTTGAAATCAGAATCATTGCAATTTTCCATAATTTTGAATGTCTGAAATTCAGTGATTATGTACTTTGAGTTATACTTTATCAGTAATATAACATAGCATTGTCCTTGAGAGCCAGTACTTCTAGGTTAGCCTGAACAACATCTTCGACCACATCATCACTTACCATCAGGTGAGATAGTGGTCAAAGTATAACCTATCATGCCTAAAAAAAAAATAGCATAAAATAAAAAAGTAATAGTTTATTTTACATTGCTCCTATTGGCGCCTACTTGTTTTGTCATTCCAAATACAATCATAACATAAAATAATAAAACCAGCCAAGTGCGTCTCAGTCCCGTTACAATTCAATAAACAAAAATATTATTTTTTCACACAATTCGGATAACAGAGTAGGTATATGTATTAATGGTCTGAGTATTGTATGGAATACAGTATTTACGATAGACCAATACAAATGCACAGGTGCCTTATTTGGCGCGTTCAATTAATATATACTCAAATCGAATACACAAGCCCTAACCTTACCGGGAAATATTTTGATGTGGGAACACTACAATAGTGCTGTGCTGTCGAAAGATAACTTATTTACGATGTATCGACATTCACTGATCTATAGAAATAATAAATGGATAGTATCGGAATGATACATTGTTGACCTAAAATTGTATGATGACTGATTTAACTGTTTATAGGTATGGAAAGCTAAATAATGCGGTCGTATGACTGTCAGTATCGTTACTAAAATTCGAGGTTATACGCTTTTAGTAGGTGGAAAAAAAATATTTTTTTGAGAATAAGACAAAAACAAACAAATAAATCTGAGTACATTAAAATCACACTCGTTGTTTTGTATTTTTAATCACCTATTTAGAACACGCAGCAGATAATCCAAAGATCTGAATATAAACAATGTTGAAATCTTGTGAAATCTTTCATAGGAATTACATAATTTACAACTCTATCGATTGCTTTGTCCAATCATGTATAAATAATGTAATGTTGTAAAAATTTGTTGAATTTAAAAAATTCAATATTTACACAAAGTAGAAGACAAATCAATGCCAAAATGTGTCAACCTTTATAACAGTAATAAATACGGAAGAGCAAAAGAATTAGAAATAACATAAAAATGAGACGTGTTAATGGAATTATAAATCACCTGACTCAACGACCTAGAAAATAAAACGTAACCCATAAATCTTTGCATCTGGAGGACGTACTTACTCAAAGGGTGACATTTAGTAAAATATTTGGGTCAATTTAATCATTTATCTCTAAAAATAATTGTAATGGATCATTGTACCTATTTCTGAAGAATCAGGGTCACCTGTGAAGTTAACTCTCGGGAAAAGACGTGCCTTTTCCCAGAGAAAATAAGGTGTTATTACAGAAAATATATATGTGTTATATTCTCTGTACGTCCTCAATGAATTCCTTAACGCTAACACCGAATATGATTTATTTTGTGACAAATGGCATTGTATTCTTGCATCACTAGTGACATTTTGTGAAAAAATATGACATTTTAATTCTTCACTAATTTATTTTATTATAGTATCTAGTGATACAATGTGACTTAATTCATTGACATTTTTAATTTGAGACACATGATCATATTTATTCATAATCTTATTATTTTTATATTATTATTTGTAATGTTTCATTACTTTGACTGAATTGTGCAATTTTTAACTATAGTTTTTGATATTTTCATTTCGGGTATGTATGTATAATAATTTTATAATGTACAAATTAATAATACGTGTAATGGGTTATGCCGTGCTTATTATAGTAAATAAATGTTTAAATTGATAGTTGTAGGTATAGGTTTCCGGATATGCGATGAAAAAGCGGAACCCTAAAAGGAATAATATGTTATATTACGTATTTATAACTACTCTTACATAACTGTATCTGAAAAACGGAAATGCAGATATTTTGTACAAATAAGTAAGTAATATAATTCGAAAAACGAAATAAAGAAACAAGTCAATTCTAATTCCGGAAATTAATTTTACAGTATAGACGCGGAATATAAAACCTTTTAGTAAGTCTGTTTTAAACATTAAAAATGTTTGGTTTGAATACTAATAACCATCTTATAAAATCTTGATTCTAAGGTATCAACTATAAAAATGGGGCTCGGTGTGATTTATAAATAAATAAAAATTACCTCATAAATAAAATAAGTAAATAAATTTAAGTAAAAAAATTTCACTCATAATTTTGCAATATAAGCACTACTTATTGTTTGCAACTACCATAGCTCTACTGAAGGTGTTAGGTATGATATAAATCGCACGAGTTTCACATAAAAGATTTAATAAAAAAAAAAAAAAAACGTCAGGCAGGTACCTCATATACTTCAAGCACCAAGCATCTACCTGGTGGCAATGGAATAAGATGATCCTATCCTAGGCGACTTAATTAACACTGCCGATGCTAATAACACATCAATGTCAATATGATTACGACCAATATACTTATACACGTTAATAAAAAGCTAAACATTATTTACTGGATATGACTGGAATTAAATTAACTTAGAATGTTTCAAGATACATAATTAGAGATTATTAATTTAATTATTTAACTTACTAGCTGACCCTTTCGCATAGAATTTTACTATTGCACTAGCTGAGAGTATAATTGCAGGCGAGTCTATAGCCACCTAGGCCATAGACTCGCCTCTTGGATGGGACTAAATCATGTCTTGTGAAACATGTGTGTTTTTGATACATATGCGACGTTATTTATTTAAAATAAATGAAGATTTCCTTAAAAATAATATTTAGATATCCTTATTAAATGGATTTGAGAATATTTTTTACTACTTATACTTATTAAGTTCTTTAATTTTTCTTAGTCTAAGCAAAATGTTCACATGAAGACAATTTATTAAGTAGTAGTTTTTCCATATAATATGTACTTAGTACATATCGACTAGTTTTTCCACAACCAATTATGATCTGATTTTAATCCTAGTTCTCAATTTCAACTATTAAAATAATCTAAAACCCAATCAACACATTCTCCTACTCCGTTCTAAATACAAAGTAACACCTACATAGTTATTAACTAAATCACAACATGTAAAGATAACGTTTTTCAGTAACACTTCCCAGCATTATTCATTGCCAAAATGTTGAGAAATGCGAACTAGAATGCTGATAGCCAGTTGGCGCTTGCATTTTTCACTCATTATATTTAGTACTTTATTATTTTAACTAACGTCTTAAAGTGACGAGCACAGTTCAAAATAAGGATGGTGTCACTGCAACTTCAATGGTCAGGTGGCCCTTACGATAAAGCGGGCGAGTTGTTCGTATACTCAGTTAATTATGAAGATAATCTGGAAGCTAAATGCGTCGTTTTGTTGGTGTTAGGGCTTGATCACTAATCTATCACAAACAGCAGTCACAAAATGTTCTTCTATCGTTCGGTGAAACTCATTTTCGCGCTCGATTAGAAACAAGGAACTAAGCGATGCAGTCCCTACGCACTGTCACCTTGGCGAAATTTAATTTTGGAATCCTTTGGAGAACTTGTAAGTGCTCTTCTCTAGTTTGAATCCTGTAAATAAAGCTACACCTAACATACGCTGTTTAATGTTGTAAAAATACAACTATTTTACTGTGGCAATTATTTTAAGTTACGTCAGTGGTTACGTAAGATCAGGACCTCAACTGAAATAGATTTCTTGTCGTTTGATAAAAATGTTTCGCTCCTAAATATTTAGATTTATTATTTATGTTTGTATAGTTAGTTATTTATTTTTGCTGTACTTTTTCGCAGTATATACATGTGTTCACATTCAGATGATTCATGTTGTTAGTATTCGGTACCCGGATTACATATCGATACGATTTAAGGATTTTCCAACAATAAATATTCAAACAACGTGCTGTAACGTTTTAAAATGTGTTTTAAGCCAAGGTAAAGTGGTTACAAGATGTGATGTAGCTGCAAAACTAGTTATTGTTCTTTCGAATCAATAATATGTTAGTCCTTTAATAATTGCTTAGTTGTATTATCTACTTAATTTTCTATTAGGTACATTAATATGGTTAGTTGCTTCATATTTAGTCTTTTATGTACAAGCGCTCGTAGCGTAGCGGAGCTTAAGTTTTAAATCGATCTACTTGGTTAAAGAACGTTTGCTGCTATGATTACTTTGTATGTGACCGGGGATTAATGGCATATTTACTGCTGAATGCTTCCATGCTACGGACGTCTCAGTTGTAATCTTAGAATGGCCATCGTTATAGCTAGTTGTTAGGAAATTGTGAGCATGCCTGGCTATATACCACCCTCAACTAGAAAATCTGTCACTAACCACTTAAACATGTATTCCGACAGCTTTACATAAGAACCAATTATAGGTTAGCTTCAACAAAATCATTGACTGCATCATTACTGACCATCAGGAGAGATAATGGAGTAAAAGGCTAGCCTATTAGTGAAAAAAAACGTATAGGTTCATCAAACATATACGAGATAGATATTTTAAATATAATTTAAAAGACATCAAAAAGTCACACTTCTTATTCATTTGCCATTTAATTTGCAAGTGTCGTTTGTGCATAAAACTTAATGACATTTAATTCTTTCTTCACACCATAATCATATTTATTAAAAAAATATTTTTTTTTTACCATATTATAGTAGTATTCAAAAAATTATTACACCTTCAACGCGGTTCACGGATACTTGCCTGGTCCAGATTTTAATCTCATACGCGGTTCACGGATATATCCGTGGCGCGATGTGCCATCATCATAGAATAATATGGTGTGACGCTCACTCCATATGGTATGTTGCTAGGAATTTTTAAATGTTTGGTCCAGACACCCAAATAAATTTAAGTGTACGCGTGGATATTATGATTAATGGGGCTCTCGAGAGATGTTGGTATCAGCTCGCAGCGGCGCGATGTTTTGCGCCAATTTAACGCGAGGTTTAGTTAAACGGCGATGAGCGCTTGATCGCTTTAAAAGTACCACACTCCGTACACTTTCAGGAAGGACCACACTTAGAATATGACTGTTTACTGTACAATACAAAATAAGCATACAATACAATATATGCAAAATAAGCCTTCTAACGTGATTAACGTATTATATAGGCGTTGTTATTTGTTTTTGTAAAAATGGCTACGTTTGGAAGGCTACTAAACACTGTATATACATGTACTGTATTGTTTTATTTACAAATGTATAATGTAGATACCAATTGCTATAAAAACATGTTGACAGCGGTAATTAGTAAATTTTCTTATTTATGTATTCGTTTGCGTCGAAAGTGTCAAAGTAAAGCACACCCATCTCTAATTATTTTGAAATTTCTTGGTCTGTTCAACAGCATATCTACTTACTCGTTTTATTCTTGTAGGTGGGATGTTTTCGAAAAATGCTTTGTTCATTTCATTTTGTTTCACACACGAGCAACCAATAATATTAACTATTTAAATGAAAGAAGAGAGGATACAATGTGACTATTATAAAATTTGTGTTCGGGTTTAATAAAAACAATGCAGCGACGACGCGACGGTAGAATGACTAAATATCTATATGTATAGGTTTAATATATATATACCTACCTTAGAAATACATAATTATATAACTCATAATTAACAAACAATAACTTTTGAAGCAGTGATGGCTTAGTGGCATTGGCTATGGACTGCCGCGCAGCAGGTCCATGGTTCGAATCCCGCCCAGAGCTTGAGCTTCACCGCGTGGTGGAAGGGCATTTTGCGAATGCCCGCCTGGCTAGCGACCACCTTTAAGTAGAAAATCTGTCGCCAGGCACCTAACGGTGTGTTCCGGCAGCAGTTCTTGAGAGCCAGTGAAATAACAGGCAATATGAGACTTAACAGGTATGTCTCAAGATGTTGGGCGCAGTGCAGTTCGTCACTTGTGATGAAATGCATCTGTTATAGGTAGAGGATACCGCTTAACATCAAGTGGGCCTCGCGCTTGTTCTTTCACAATAAATATATCAGATCACAAAAAAAAAACTCAAGTACTGATAAATTCAAAGCATAGTAAAAGGGTATGCTGCATCTTCAACTGTCAAGTTACCGCCCCAAAGTAGAAAATCTGTTGTCGAGCGCCCAGCCAACAGTCCTTAAGAGCCTATGCCCATTATACTCGTAGAGTAAGTTTTTAACATCTGTAACCAAAATCACTTTGTCAAATTACCAAAGCGTGAGATAGCCGTCAAATGCCATTCTTTTTATACTACATATTGCCTAGTTTGCGGCTATCATACCCGCAGCGTGACTAACCTGCTAATCATACAAGAACGCGGTTACAACTATACTTTATGCAAAATTAATTGCTCTGCAAATACCACTTGCTTCATTAAATGCCTGACATTAATAACCATACAAATTGCTGCATCAGATTTAATACTACATGAAAGAGTATATCTATCTGTCTGTACTTTTTATTTCTTAAATATTCTTAGGGTCGATAGTAGTTTTTTTGTACAAATTAAGGTTATATAATAGTGACAGTAACATACAGTGCAGATTATGCATTCGTTAACGATATAAGTACTTATCAAAACTCTTTTTACTTCTTATGCACTAGTTAGTTAATTTCTTGCCTAGTGACTAACAGTATTTAATGTTGTAAAAATACAACTATTTTACTGTGGCAATTATTTTAAGTTACGTCAGTGGTTACGTAAGATCAGGACCTCAAATAGATTTCTTGTCGTTTGATAAAAATGTTTCGCTCCTAAATATTTAGATTTATTATTTATGTTTGTATAGTTAGTTATTTATTTTTGCTGTACTTTTTCGCAGTATATACATGTGTTCACTTTCAGATGATTCATGTTGTTAGTATTCGGTACCCGGATTACATATCGATACGATTTAAGGATTTTCCAACAATAAATATTCAAACAACGTGCTGTAACGTTTTAAAATGTGTTTTAAGCCAAGGTAAAGTGGTTACAAGACGTGATGTAGCTGCAAAACTAGTTATTGTTCTTTCGAATCAATAATATGTTAGTCCTTTAATAATTGTTTAGTAGTATTATCTATTTAATTTTCTATTAGGTACATTAATATGGTTCATTGCTTCATACTAAGTATTTTATGTACAAGCGCTCGTAGTGTAGCGGAGCTTAAGTTTTTAATCGATCTACTTGGTTAAAGAACGTTTGCTGCTATGATTACTTTGTATGTGACCGGGGATTAATGGCATATTTACTGCTGAGTGCTTCCATGCTACGGACGTCTCAGTTGTAATCTTAGAATGGCCATCGTTATAGCTAGTTGTTAGGGAATTGTGAGCATGCCTGGCTATATACCACCCTCAACTAGAAAATCTGTCACCAACCACTTAAACATGTATTCCGACAGCTTTACATAAGAACCAATTATAGGTTAACTTCAACAAAATCTTTGACTGCATCATTACTGACCATCAGGAGAGATAGTGGAGTAAAAGGCTAGCCTATTAATGAAAAAAAACGTATAGGTTCATAAAACATATACGAGATAGATATTTTAAATATAATTTAAAAGACATCAAAAAGTCACACTTCTTATTCATTTGCCATTTAATTTGCAAGTGTCGTTTGTGCATAAAACTTAATGACATTTAATTCGTACTTAGTTATATTATTAATCATATTGCAATGTCACCCCATAATCATATTTATTAAAAAAATATTTTTTTTTACCATATTATAGTAGTATTCAAAAAAATATTACACTTTCAACGCGGTTCGCGGATACTTGCCTGGTCCAGATTTTAATCTCATACGCGGTTCACGGATATAATATGGTGTGACGCTAACTCCATATGATATGTTGCTAGGAATTTTTTTTGGTCCAGGCACACAAATTAATCTAAGTGTACGCGTGGATATTATGATTAATGGGGCTCTCGAGAGATGTTGGTATCAGCTCGCAGCGGCGCGATGTTTTGCGCCAATTTAGCGCGAGGTTTAGTTAAACGGCGATGAGCGCTTGATCGCTTTAAAAGTACCACACTCCGTACACTTTCAGGAAGGACTACACTTAGAATATGACTGCTTACTGTACAATACTATGTGATACGTATGCAAAATAAGCCTTCTAACGCGATTAACGTATAATAATAATAATATATACTTTATTGTGCCAAAAACAGTTTCTTACATTGGTCAGAAAAAAAATAAAATAAAAAATAGTATGGTATATCACTATAAATGTTAGTTATAAGTTAATATAGCAGAAGCAGTTAATATATTTTTTTACCAAAAACTTATAATCTAAATTATTTTATATTCTATAACATTGCACTCAGTTACTGACTAATTCACACTAGCCCCCACACTAGGATACCCTGTGTTGTGGGTGGTCTAGTTCTCTTCCAATGTACATTATTTTTATAAATTTGTGATCAATAGATAAGTGATTATTCTAAAAACATACTTACAGTTGGTATTTAGTGTACCTACTGTTGTTTTTTTTATAAAGGAATACAGTATGACGTGACTTACTTAAATTATGTATGTAAGTTAGCATTATTTAAAATTTCCTACAGGTATACCAATGTTTTAATAGTTAACCAATTATAAAATTGCAAACCGCGAAGAAAGAAGTATACATTTTAATAAATTATAGCAAAAACATACCAAAAGTATCAATCCTGACCTGAGTACTTAGAGGTTGTAATATGGGAATGTTGTTTCACCACACTAATGACGATTAACATTATTACACATACAGAGGTTGTCACTAAAACATTATAATTAATTTAAATAACAGGACTTCGTATTGAGAACATGTAAGATGCATTCTAAAAACCAGAACTTAGTTACATAATTTTAAAATTTCTAATGTGGGTACCTCCATAAAAAAATATATTTATTTGCCATCTGACCACTGTATTACTGCAATACGTATTAGTTTACATGCACTGATGATAGCATAGCACACATTGAAACAGTTTGTTTGTGTGTGATGACATGAGTGTAAAATGTAACTGAGTGAGTGAAGTTGAGCGTGTACAAAAGACAAGTTTAGGCGATATGGTAT